>CM072813.1:94973190-96313826 GCA_036937905.1 Salvia rosmarinus
TGATGCCGCTTGGTTTGACCAATGCTACCAGTAGCTTTCACGGATCCGATGAATCGAGCTTTCCATCAAGATTCCGGAAAGTTTCATCTGGTTTTTATCGATGATATTCTCATCTATTCCAAAAATGCAGAGTCAGATAGAGAACACCTCCGCATCGCGGTAACGTTATAAGCGTATATTGCATGCCGGCATATGCAAGGCGAAGTTTGGCTAAGAGAAGTGATGTTCTTGACATATCGGTTCAAGGGAATCAAAGTTGACCCAGTTGAAGGTTGAAGCAGTAGTAATCGAAGGTTCCGACTCAATGCCAAATGAGGTTCAAGCTTTCAGCTCGTCGATATTATGTGACGCCATCGGCGTGGTTTTCAAAATTGGCGAGGCCATGACGCAACAATGTGAAAGGAATCAAGTTTTCATGGTCCAAGCTTGTGAAGCAAGTTTTCGAGTTGAAGAAGAAGCTAACAACCGCTTCCAAGGTTAGCCATACCGAAGGAAACAATGGGCTCGGGTCTACACCGATGCATCCAAACTTGGCTGGGTCGTCATGCGCAATCAGAAGGGTTGAGAAGCTTAGGCCTCGCCGCTGAAGCCGCACGAGCTGAGCTTACCCCACGCACGATCTGGAGTTAGCGCAGCTGCTCATGCGTTGAAGATTTGGAGGCACTATCTCTATGGAGTTAGGTGTGAGATCTCAATGACACAAGAGCCTCAAGTATTTCTTTACCAAAGCATCAACACGAGGCAGCCGGATGGCTAGAGTTGCGATGATTATGATTGCTCTATCGCTATCACCCGGGAAAGCCAATGTTGTAGCAGATGCTCTTAGTCGCAAGTCGAGAGCGGTTGGGATGTTTTCTACGAGAGAAAGAGCTTATTCGAGATTTTGGTGGCTCACCGAAGTTGATTCATTCACCTAATCAAGTGATTCATCGCACTTGACAAATTTAACCGACCTCGTGAGCGCGCAATGGAGGAGATGAGTTCTGAAAAGATGCTTGAAAGCGAGGTCGAAGAGCAAAGGTCTACTAAGCAAAAGACAACGCGTTATTATTCATAGGTTATGCGGCTACCAATAGTGGAATTGAGAGATAAATCATGAGCGAAGCTCACGAGGGGCACCGATACAGCTCATCCAGAAGCACCAAATGTACAGAGACCTTAAAAGGAACTTTGTGGAAGGATGAAAAGGATGTAGCCGCTTTGTGGAACGTTGTTTGGTTTGCCGCCAGTGAAAGCGCGCATCAACGTCCGTCAGTTTGTTGCAACCGCCACTCATCCCGTGAGTGGAAACGGGAACATATCGGTATGGATTTTGTGGTGAGTTTTCCAAGGTCGTACGAGATAAACACCGCTATATGGGTTGTCGCCGATAGATCGACAAAGTCGCTATTTCTACCGATTCGATGACGACGTGAGATAAGCTGCCGCCTTTTACGCCAAAGAAATCGCATATACGGCGTACCGGGTATCAATTACGCGATCGCACCCGAGGTTCACGCCAAGGTTTTGGAGGAGTCTCAGAAGAATGGGGACCAAGTCAATCTCGCGACAACATTCCATCCTCAAACGGACGGTCACCTGAAGAACGACATTCAAGTTGAAGACACAAGAAAGGGCCGTGGGCCGATGAGAGGGAAATGGGAAGAGATACCTTTGGTGGAGTTTACCTATAACAACAAGATCGTGCCACCATAGAATGGCTCCTATGAAGCGTTGTATGGAAGTGAGTGGTCGATCGCCACTTTATCGGGACGGCGGGCGAGAGGAAGACGTTAGACCAGAGATGGTTCAAAGACTGGCCGAGGTTATCGATCGATCGTCAAGGATGATCAAGCTCAGATGTGCGTAAGTCCCATGCGACAAGTTGCCGCACGGATCTTCGGGCCTGGCGGTCTGAGATCGATCTTCTTAAGGTTTCCAACGAAGCGAGTAGTTCGCTTTTGGAAAGCGGTAAGTTACACCGAGGTTCGGCTGACCTTCGATGTTCTCGAGAGGATAGCCCATGTTAGCTACGCCAAAGATCGGAGATGTTCATGACGTTGCTTCACGCTCACCGAAAAGTTCGACCCAAAACACGTGATCAAGCATGATCAGTGATTCTTGCTCAGATCCGAAAGTTGCGGGCAGACCAAGCTATCTCGGAACGAGAAGTTAGCCGAGTTGAGAACAAGCGATTCCATCGCGGCGTGTCGAATCACCACTGGTATGGCGAAGTTACGCGGGAGTGAAGACAAGTTCAACGCCGCATTCTCGAATTGTTTCATTACGTTTGAAATTTCGGGACTAAATTTTTCTAAGTTTAGGACGTGATAATCGTCCTTTCTAAGCTTCGCTTTGTACGGCACATTTTTCGAGAAAATGTCAAAGTTGTCACTTTTTGTTTCGTGATGCGACCGTCACGAAACCTCAAGGTAAAGAGTGTTCATGACGAATTCATGATTAACTAAGTATGCAGTGTTTTCGACCACCCATGAAGGCTCGCACTGCAAGTTATCAAAACCGACTTTTCATCGTCTTTAAAAGCATATCTTGTTTATAGTCGTTGTGTCCGGTATTTTATTTCGAGTCCATGGGTACCAAGTTTGCTAAATTTGGAGTCCGTTGCAAAGTCAGGTCGCCATGCTGAAAGTCGCCACAAGAAGCAACCGCGAGCTCCCTCGCTTTTTCCTAAATGGCGCTAGGCATTAAGTTTCAACGCTCATTTTCCTTCGCTCTCCGTGTTTACGGAAGAGCCGAGCAGCCTGTACGCTGCGAAGCGCCGGAGAGTGGGGATCGAGTCGAGGCTCGACGGCGCGCCATTGCGCCAGCCGAGCCACCACCGCCGATCAACCTCCCGCAGCCCCGCTTTTTGTTTTTATCCTTTTCTTTTTGATTCCGCTTTAGTAGATCGTGATAGCATAGAACTCGGATTCTAAAGGACGAGATAGGAAAACGTCGAGGTCGGCCGATTACCAAACCGCCAGCAGGGGGGCTGGCTTCGCTTGCAGGCCGACGGGTCACTCGCTACTGGGTCCTTTAGGTTTTGAGTTCCGCCATGCATTCTACTAAAGCACCGATTCCGCTTTTTCTATTTTTCGCTGCATGCCGATGTTTTCCGCTGTTTCGAGTTTTCTAAAGGAAGACATGCCCGGGTTATCCATTTTCAACATAGTTTGTCATTCCATGTTCATCGTTATGCATATTGCTTATGTTTCCATTTTCATGCATCGATTTTGATGGTTTATCCATCCGGCGATGACATCGATTTTCAAGCTTCTTCACGCTAAGATTTGAGTCAACTTGCATGCATGCAAATTTTGAAAGTACCCTATTATAGATCTTGATGCCCCTGAATATATTCCCTTCTCGCTCGAAAGTTGATTTGAAAACCCAAGAGTGCCAAATATGGGTTCAAAGTCGAAAACCCAGTTTTGCTATGATCTTCGCTTGATCACGTTGTTGCTTGGTTTGGGATGACCCCAAAAGTTGTTTCTTCTTGTTACCTGTACCTACCGCGATCGGTGAAGTCATCGATCCGTAGATACCTCCCGTTAACGCCGCTCTGCTCAGCCGGGTTATATATGCTTATTTCGAGTTATTTACTCTCATATTTCAAAATAAAACACAAGGCCGTAAAATGTTTTCACGGTTATTATCGCTCTTTGATCCGGTGGTTCTACTGGATTGTGCACGGATCTCTATTCGTGGGTTGATCACCATCTTGAGTATTGATCGAGGGGATAGACCCCAACACGTGGTTATGGTTCTCAAGGGATAGACCCCCAAATCCACACGAAATTCGGAATGGTGGTATATTCCGACGGATTCGATCAAGTCCGCATCGAAGTTACGGGCCGGATAATGCTCCGCATGGCGACCGGATATGTTCCGGTCGAGATATTATGGGCCGATCGGATATATTCCGGCCGAACGAGATGACGGGTCTGGCGGATAATGCCCCGAAATGGGTTCGTTCTACGACGAGTACTGAATAACGGATCGTGCATCAAAATGAAAAATCTATTTTGCTACTTAGAAGTGGACTTACGCTTTAAACCTTCTAAGGTAAGTGCTCCCAACACCGGATCATGATTCTTTTGATTTATGATAAAACCCTCACCGAGCGCTAGTACTCACCCCAAACTCTTTTTCAAAATGTTTTCATGCATTTATGAAAGCTCGCGACGGGCGACGAGGGGTCGAAATGGTCGAGTCATGTTCCTTCAAGCTACCCGCTCCGCCGATGTTGTTATCTTATATATATATGTGTACTGATGTTGGCGATTCTGTGCCTTATTTTGCTTTCTCGATTGGGAACAAGATTCATTATGTTAGTATGTCGCGAGTCTCGACGCAGCATGCTACGGGTTGACCGGTCTAGTCGATGTGATAATGCCATTTTGCTTTCATTACTTATAATAAATCAAGATCACGCCATCGGGTTATGGTATCGATATTATTCCGTTGGTGGATTGTTTGTGCACCCTCCCTTCAAAGATATGTCCTAGTTATATAGACGCCCGATTTTCATGGTCACATCTTCTTATCATGTATGTTATTGTATCCTTCTTCCCCGCTTTAACCCCCACCCCTAATCACACCCCGCATCCGTGCCTTCCTCGAATTGGGGCGTGACACTAGATGTTGGATTTGTATACCGAAAGCGCTTTGGCTGAGCTTGTATACAATGTTTCCCGTTACCACTATTACAACTCCTATCTAAATTGACACTTGATCAGATATATCCGTGTCCCCATCTCATATATGTTAGATCATACAAATGTAGAAGATCACGTAAGTCCGTATGATTGGTCAAGCTTAATGAGATATAAAAGTTTCATACCGAGACAACTTGAGGACGAGTTGTCGTATAGGCCAGTGATGATAAGCAGTTGACTCGACTTGTTGTTTGTTCATGGGTACGCCTCTCGACGTATCAAGGATCAGTGAGATGAGTTCTTCTATCCGACCGTCGGAAGAACCTAGATCTCGTGACTTACGATGATCTAAACCTCGATAAGGTATTAGTGTGTATGAGTTGTCGACCATCACTTGACTTGTTACGGCGAGGGTATATGTTCTAACCCAATATTCTCCGCATCTTCGTGGTGAAGGGTTTGTATGTCATGCTATTCAGACGAGTCACCGTATCCGCTAGGATGATGACGCCCCTTAAGGAGCTCAAAAGGTTTATTGTATTAAACCCGCAGTTGAGTTAGCTCAAGTACAATAATAAGGTCGAGTGGTACTACTTAAAGAATTAAAGATATTAATTATTTTAAACAAATGTAATGCTCTAAATAATTAATGGACGTGCATATCTTAAATACGGGCATTCGTAATGTCTATGCAAGTCCGACTCACCTTCGTAATAAAGGGTAAGTCAACATTTATTCTCTAGTGGCATGAATGAATGTTTATAAATTAATTTATGTTCTGGTCGAACATAAGATAATTAATTTATTTAAGGCCCATCTTTATTCCTCATTTGACTGGTCGGCCCATCCGTGCCCGTTGTCAGCGAAGAAAATCGGCGCCCATTTGTCTCTCTAAGGACGAGGATTTTATTCTCTTTATCCTATAGGATATAATTATATTTATGGATATGCATGATCATTTCCTTAAGGGATTATGGTAATGCATTATAAATATAAAAGAGATAAAATCTAGTTAATCATCAATTATCATCCTCATAATTTTCGTATTCTCACAGAGCTTGGGAGTGGTTCTCAAAATTAGGAGAGTATTAGGTGATTTTTGTAGCATTCTCCATAGATCGCCCTCACCGACGCCGAGATCGGGCAACCGGATACGCCGTAAGATCAAAGCACGAGTCTCGATCCGCTCATCCCGATCCACTCGACAGATTCAAAGGTAAACACGAAAACCCCTACGTGTTGCAATTAATTATATAGGTGCATGCTAGGAATATAATCAATGTATGTTGAATTAAACATCCAATAGATCCCGAGAGGTTAAAACCGCCTTATTATTGGTATCAGCTCGATCGCATTCGCTCGCTGATTAATTCACGCTGATTATTACGCACGCTATTAATTAATTGTTGGATCTATCGCTCATCGTGGCTCGCTTTTATTTTTTGTCGATTTTGTTTTGCACCACGAGAAAACTGCGGGTTAGATTAGATTTATTTTTCCGTAAATCTTATCCGTAAAAGAAGAACGAAGGCGAAAAGAACGAAGAACAGACGATGAAAAGACACCGGAAACGGCCGCACGTGCGAAAAGGCGAGGACACGGCGCGGCTCGACGCCACCGCCGACGCCACGCGCTGCCAGCCGACAGATGGGTGACGCAGTTACACGGCGGGCACCGGTGCGGGCGCGATGCCACAAGGCTGAAGCTCGGCACCGCTCGGCGCCGAAGCGGCGCGCCGACGGCGATCGCCGCATGTTCCGGGCGCCAGATCCATGGGGATGCGCTCTTGTCGTGGCGAGATTCCCGACGTGGGCGACGGGTGCGAGTTTGTTGCCCGAGATCCCCTAAGGCCATGAGCGGGCTCGCGGTCACGAGGTCGACCGCAGGCGCTAAGGCAAGCGCCACGGCCGAAGCGCGAAGCATCGGTCGCAAGACGCTGGCCGACGGGTCGCGATCGCCTTCGCATCAGCGAGACAGCCATGAGGAGCACGCGAGGCGCCAGCGGCGAGTGGGGCGGTGGCGTCGGCGGCTACGACGGGTCGCGGCCCCAGCACGGCTCAATTCATTTGGGCCAACCCTGCCCAAACCCGCCTGCACTGCTTCCCGCTCAACCCGATTTTCCGCCCGAATCAAGTTTTGACGAATCCGTCCGTGCCTGCACGCGAGGTCTGTCAAGATTATGAAGATCCGTATTTGCAATTATATGTAATAGATTAGACAGAAAGTGCAGTTTCACGAACGGGCCACGATGAACATTTTATTTTATTTTAATCGCTCATCGCATGTCGTGATGTTTAAATTATGCGTAGATGCTATGTATGTTTAAATTACGAGACAAACATATTATATGTTTTCGTGATCGATGTGCATAGTAATCATGCTAGGTTTATTGCGCTTTCGCATATTTTAGAATTCGCAGCATGTTTTACATGTCGAGTACTATGAAAAGCATGCTAGATTACGGATCTACATGGACAAACCTCAAAAAGACTAAGCAAGCAACCCGACAAATTAATTTTTAAAATTAAAATGTCAAGACTTCCACTTTTGATCTCTAAACAAAGTGAGACGCACCTGAGTAAACGCCCACACACGGCTTGCTGCGACCGCTTATCATAAGTTTGTTAGATGAGATTTCTAAATAAAACATTTTAAATCTATTGAGAAGTGGAGTTTCATGTAAACGCCCACACGCTGCGGCTTGCATGTGCGATTTTCATAAGTTCTCTAGAGATGGATATAAATGAGATAACAAAAGAATTTGATTGAAGCGGTATGGTCCTAGTGAGTATGCTAATTCTAAGAATTCATTTTCACCGTTAAATTGTGGTCATCGCTAGACATCACCTCAAGTACAACTTCCGCCAAGTCCCTTCTGCGATAGTGACGTGGTTCAGTATGTCCATTCATTTCTATTCATTCATAAGGATAACTTGATACATGGATTGAAATTAAACTACTAAAAGGTATATTTTAGTCCTGGTCGAGGTTCATGTAAACGCCACACGCGTGGCTTGCATGTGACTGGGCGATTGAAGGTTTCAATTAATATTGTTTTATCAAAGGTTACAATATTATTGTTACGATTTATGCGATCAGATGCTTATGTGTTTACATTATCTTTCCGATATGCTCTTACATCGACATCAATACGTCATACAAATCCCTTATCCGGTCCGAATTTTATCGAGTGGAAACAAACATGGAATATGTTCTTATCAAGAACACATGTTTGTTCTCACTACTCCTAAACCCGATGCCCTTATCGACGATCGACTAATGAGCAGCGAGAGTCAAGCGACTTTCGCATAAGTCGAACAATATGGCCAAATGCTATATGATGACTACTATGTCCAAAGGCTTGCAGTCAGCAGATCGCCGATGGTAGACGATCGAAATATGGTCAAGTCTCGAGAGTAAGTTTGGGCAATCGGATTTGATACCCACTTCACACAATGAGAGAAATCTTGGCGTGCATGAAGTTGTTCGGTCCATGAACATGTCTCCCACATACTCATCTCATGGATAGTCTTGATCGATGGGAGGAGGTATTGACGGCGGCAAGGTCGATATTATCCTCAACACACCGCCCAAGTCTTTGAGAATTTTCGTGAAAGTGATCAGCAAGACCGAGTATACGCTAGTTAGTTGCTTAATGATCTCGTGGTCATGAACGAGTCACGGCAAAAGCGACATGCTCTTGCTAGCACATCTAGGGGCCCAAATTTTCCGTTGCAAAATGGAAAAGAGGCACCAAAGGTGGCGAGGCAAGAGAAATAGTGAGTAATGGGAACAAGAACATGCTCACACCGAGGCTTAAAGCAAAGGAGCAGGGCAGTGCTTAAGCGCGGCAAGATCGGGCATCAGCGCCAGCCCTATGCTCAAGGCTCAAGGTACGCCATTTGCTTTAGTAACGGAAACATGTTTAGAGACTTGTTCACCCATTCTCGGGTAGTAGACACTAAAGCACCATCATGTTTGTTACACCTTGCAGGTTCCCCGCGACGCGGAGTCAGCATGATGGCGTAGATAACGATCTCCATGGGCAACGCTGCAAAGTCGGCGCCAGTACGGAGATGTTACTTTATGTTTTGATAGAATGCTTTTAGTATTGAAAGACGCTTATATGCTTGAGTTTCATGAAACTTGTTTCGCTTTCAAAATTGTTTATTCATGGATATTCTCGTTATTTTGATAGTGGTGTTCCTATCATAAGAAATGACGGTTATCGTGTCAGCACATTATATAATTCGCTTATACTATTTCGCTAAACATAATACCCATAACTATGTCGCATCATCTACAAACCCTAAAAGAGAAAGTTTTCTTCGCAAGACGACACCACATTTCTCCGCATCTTAGATTAGGTCACATCAATCTAAATAGGATCCAAAGACCTGCTAAGAACGGAGCGTTGTAATCTAATGCCATCTGCTCCCGGCCTCATAATCATGTATGTAGGTAAGATGTTCACTGCACTTCTTCAAAGCGAAGGGTTATAGAGCCAAAGAAGTGTTGAGCTAGTCCATTCTCGAATTGCAGACCAATGTCCACAAGCTCGTGGAGGTACTATATTTTGTCACTTTCATCGACGATTACTCAAGGTACGGATACATATACCGCTTCACCGCAAGTCTAAATGCTTTGAGAAATTCAGAGTGTTTACGAAGTGAGACGAAGCTTGGTAAAAGTATCAAGTCACTGTGGTCCGATCGCGTGGCTAATAACTTAGTAACGAGTTTATGGACTATCTAGTAAAGTGGGATTACCTCCCAACAAGACAACACCGGGCACACCACAACAAAATGGTGTGTCGAGCGAAGAAATAGGACTCTTTGAAATGGTTAGATCAATGATGAGTTAAAGATCGCTTATTTCGCCTGGGTATGCCTTAGAAACGATGGCATACTTGCTAAATCTAGTACCATCCAAGTCAATGAAGACCCTTCGAGTTGTGGTTTAGGGCAGCCTAGTTTAAGCCACATAAGGATATTGGGCAGCTCCAAAGACATGTGCCAACAAGAAGGTCGACAAGTTGAGGCTAGATCCGACGCAAGGCTGTTTATCGCTATCCTAGAGGGACGAAGGTGGTTTATTCTATAGTCCTAGGATCAAGGTCATTATTAGCAGAATGCCCGATTCTTGAAGAGATTATATGACAAACCATAAATCCAAAGTTGAAATCATTCTTCAGAATTAGAAGATGATCGATTCCACCACCGACAAGCCAAAGGTACGAGATGTCGTGGTCAGTGAGGATCGACACCGATACTTCAAGAAATTGAAGTGGGTCGAGTTCCACCGGATACCACCGCATGTGGCTCCTATCCAACAAGTTGTGCAAGATAGAACCACGTTACCGCGCACCCACCGCTGCCATTATCGCGCCGAGCCGTCAGAGTGGGAGGGTTGTTGTCAACCCGAGTGATTTATGTTCGTGGGTGAATCTTCGGATTTAGTCCCGGAAACGAATCGGCAATAATCCACCCATGGACGAAAGTTGGCGATACAAGACATTGATGCAAGATCATGGCACACCGCTATGGACTTAGAAATTGAGTCCATAACAGCTATGGATGTATAATGGAAAAGAGAGATTCAGATGGAGAGGTTTCGCTTTTAAAGCCAGGGCGAAAGGGTACACTCAGAGGGCATCGATTTCGATGAGACCTTTCTCCCGTAGCAATGCTCAAGTCCATCGTAATTCTTCCGCCATAGCGTAGCCCACTTGAACCTTGAGGTTTGGCAATGGACGAAAACCGCTTTTCTAAACGGTTACCTCGAAGGTAGATATCTATATGCAGAACCCGGTTATGGGGCGTGAAGAGATCTAGTATGGAAGCTTAAAAGTCCATTTAGGGCTTAAGCAGCCTCACGATTCTCGAACTTACGCTGATTTAGCAGGGTAAAGTCCCACGGATTTACCCGCCTGCCTAGCGAGAGTTGTGTGTATCGCTTAGACGTCAACGTGATGTGGTATTTTGCAGCTTTATGTAGATGACATTCTTCTAGTCGGCACCAATGTGAAGTTGTTATCGACGAAGAGTTGGTTATCCGATCGCTTCAAATGAAAGACTTAGGAGATGTGCACATATCTTGGGATCAAGGTTTACCGAGATCGCAAGAGGAAAATGTCGAGCTTATCTCGTGCATCTTACATCGATAATCGTGATTACCATTTTAGTACGCACCGCCAAGAAAGGATTGCTACCTTCGCATGGCGCTCTTTGTCTCCAAGGAGCCACCTATGACCGCAGCGAGATGTATAATGAGACAAGTTCCTTACGCCCGCCGCAGTGAAGTCTCATGCACGCAATGCTATGTACGAGGCCCGATATCCGCTATGCGGTCGCATAATAGTTAGATATCGCCTAACTCGACAAGCTCATTGGACTGCAAGAGCATTTACCGGCACCGAAAAAGACTCGAGATTATGCTAGTTTACCACGCAGATAGTCTAATGCCTTCGGGTTACACGACTGGATTTCCAAGTCGACCGTGATGAGAAAAGTCTACTCCAAAGCGTGGTTTACCTTTAGGTGGAGCAGATCCCATGAGTGCAAAGCAATGATGCATTGCGGACTCTACCATGGAAGCCGATATGTAATCGCTCTGAGGTCAGATGGTTCAAGAACTACTCATGGATCTAGGCGTGGTATTGGTTTGCCCAAGAGATCATACCATCGTGATAACTCAAGCAGCCAAGAAACTCGCGAACCACTCGACCCACAAGGCCACCAAACACATAGAGAGAGAAAGCACCATGTCATACGAGAAATCGTGAGACGAGGGACGGCCGATAGAAAAGATTGATACGACGGATAACCTAGCGGATCCATTCACAAAGACCCCGCCGCAAAAGTCTAACGGCGCACGCTCAAGGACTCGATTAGCTGATGGCACCCACTTAGAAAGGAAACTTTGTATGTTGGGAGAAGCAGTGATGTGGTTTTGTTTGTAATAGCTAGAGAGAGACACATCAGATACTAAAATTTTGCTTTAGTATGTTGAGACAGGATTTGTATACCGAAGCGCTTTTGAGCTTGTATACAATGTTTCTCGTTACCACTATTACAATCTCTTATCCGAATTGATTACTTGATTGCATATATCCGTGTCCCTTATCTCATATATGTTAGATCATACAGCTTTGTAGAAGATCACGTAAGTCTCAGTATGATTGGTCAAGCTTAATGAGATATAAAAGTTTCACACCGAGACAACTTGATATGAGTTGTCTGTGATAGTCATGTATAGATGAAGGACTGACTTGGTTGCTTGTCATACGGCACGCCTCTCGACGTATTGAAGGATCACAGCGAGATGAGTTCTTCTATCTCGACCGTCGAAGAACCTAGATCTCGGTGACTTACGGCGATCTAAACCTCGATAAGGTATTAGTGGGTATGAGTTCCACCATCACTTCACTTGTTGTGGCGTAGGGTTATATGTTCTAACCCAATATTCTCCGATCTCGGGGGTGGCAAGGTTTCATGTCATGCTAGTTATCCGACGAGTCACCAGATCCGCTAGATGATGACGCCCCTTAAGGAGCTCAAAAGGTTTATTGTACTAAACCCTCGCAGTTGAGTTAGCTCAAGCACAATAATAAGGCGTTGAGTGGTACTACTTAAGGATTTAAAGATATTAATTATTTTAAGCAATGTAACGATCTAAATAATTAATGGACGGGCGATATCTTAAATACGGGATTCAGAATGTCTAAGTGCAAGTCCGACTCACCTTCGGTAATAAAGGGGTAGTCAAGATTTATTCTTAATGCAAAGTGAATGTTTATAAATTAATTTATGTTCGGCTTAACATAAGATAATTAATTTATTTAAGGCCCATCTTTATTCCTCGTGATTTGATCCCCTGGCTGGCCCATCCAGTCCGCTGTCAAGAAAATCGCGCCCATTTGTCTCTCTAAGGATGAGGATTTTATTCTCTTTATCCTATAAGGATATAATTATATTTATGGGATATGCATGGATCATTTCCTGGGATTATGGTAATGCATTATAAATATAAGGTAAGAGATAAAATCTAGGATCGTCCTCACTTGGAGATCGGGCAACCGATACAAATTCCGTAAGACTAAAGCACGAGTCTTGATCCGCTCATCCCAATCCACCTCGATGCATTCAAAGGTAAACACAAGAAACCCCTACGTGTTGCAATTAATTATATAGTGCATGCTAGGAATATAATCAATGTATGGCGAATTAAACATCCAAGATAGATCCTCGGAGTAGGTTAAAATCAGCTTCCTACACTAGAATCCTTCCCACTAACATAAAACAATTGCTACTCGCACCACTCGCACCCATCATCGATCTCTGCTCAACCCGCACATCAAAAACGAAATGCGTGGCTAAGTACAAAAGTACTCAATGGACTCATTGTCGAAAACATTTTCTTTGTCAAAAGTTAATCGCCCACAATAGCGCATGAGGATTTTAGTTAAAGACTTATGCCTATCAAACATTTTATCATTTTCCAAAAGCGCTCGAATCAACTATTTCATTCACGTTGTTTCCATATCCGATCATTCATTCATTCGCACTGCTGGAGGTGGCCACCTATACATAGTCGCCGGACCGGCCGAGGTAGCTAACCTTAACACATCGGTACACAATCCGAAAGTTAGTCCTTAACTAAGTCGGATCCGATCTTTACCCTTTTTAATGTTAAGGACCAACACATTCACATACCACACGGGATATACCAATCTCGATAGATAACAACAAACATAAACATTGGCGCCAATAACATTTATCGTGATAATATTTCATAAAGCTTTGTAAAACATGCTGAGATATGCATAACATTTTCGCTTTCAAGAAAGCCCACCGCTAATCCAAGCTAGTTGTTCTAAATGAAAGGTGTGTGATGTTCTTCCTCACGACCACGCACGATCAAACCCTTCATAAGAAAATAGCTTTTAGATTCTTTCTATCGATCAAAGGTCGCTTATAAACTACTTACTTAAAGTTTCCATTGGTTTCTTTATGATTTTATGTGATTGTTTTAAGATAATTTCTATTATCTTACATTCCCAATTCCCAAGCTATATTACTTCATCGCTCATAGGTGAACTTCAATTATGAATCACATATTCGAGTATATCCTCACTCAACCTTAGTTTTATTATAACGTTATTACGTTATAGGTTGTCGGTAATCAAATTATGATTGCTAAATTAGGAAACTTGCCACTAACTAGACTTAGCAAATTTTAGTTACGCCCTAGTAGGTTATGTCGACCACTGTCGATTCGCACAATAATTATTAGAAGAAGTATCGACTATGATTCAAGTTGAACACATGCTATCAGCTGAAGTAAGTACTAGAATAAACGTGGTTTTGAATATTAACTCGACTTTGGGACATAAGGATCGACATCCTATGTTCGATTCTTTGTTCGTACATTACGCATATAGTTTGTTTACCTAACTCGCTCTGGAGATTACATATGTCGATAATCGTTGTTCATCATCGAGTTGTTTTAACGCCAACTAATATCATATCGGGCTTGTCGCTATCGAGTACTAACGTTGTAGTCGTTTTTGGTTTTTCAAACTTAGAACGACGCTGAGTATCCTTTATTAATCGAAACCCTAATTTGTTCAACTTCGATTCTCGTAATTCCTTCTTAGTTATCGAATTGGTCGATTTTTTCGATTCTCGCAGATAGTATTACATTTTTACGATTGGGGTTTCGTCTTGTTCCGCAACATAAACATAAACATCCAACACCAAACAATACCATACACAACATAAACTATACTAAAGCATTAAAAACCCTAATTTCTAACATAATACACAATCATTGGTATACAGGTGCATAGTGTTTCATTCATTCACCATAATCACAATCATTCATTCTAAGCTTTCTAATTTCAACAATCATAGCATCATTTAACATTAGAATTAAACCCATACTTAGCCATTTTGTTACGTGATAATTAAACAATTATCATATGTATCCAATAAATTCCAATAAAATCATGTTATACTCCTAATCATATATGATTTAATTATCAACTCAAATATCATATAAAATTTCAAACCATAGTTTAAATTCTCCAAAACTTTCGCAATCTCAAATTAATAAGTTTTGGTGCTCAATAAATTCCACAAAAATTATATCATGCTTATACCATATACTAAACATGAAATATCACTCATATCATGTATTAAAATTTTAAACCCATGCTTTTCCCTCAATCATTTTCTAAATCACATAAACATATATATACCTATTCAATAATTTCCAATCTTTCACCATATGGTTATATAATGTAATACCATATAATATTAGCATTAAATATCAACCAATATTTATAATATCACAAACCTATTATTCTCAACAACAAAAATCAAATAAATCACTATATATATATATATATATATATAACTCCACTCTCCTCTCGATAACAGGATGGTGTTTAATAAATTAGGTTAATATACGATGTTCATATCATACCTTAAACACCATATCTCAACTATTTACAACAAATAAAATCAAACAATACTCCAAAAATATATATAAGTATTCGTCAATATAAAATAAAATAGGAGATTGTTTCAAAAATTTAAGATTTTAATATGATGTTCACATCATATATTAAACATTATATCTCAACTATTTTTAAAGAGAAAATCAAACCAGGCTTAAAATTTCCATGGAGCTCACGGTTTTTAAAAAAAATTCAAAAGATTCTGAAAATTATGATATTTATAATCATGCTTATAATACATTAGCAAGCAACAATATCAAATAATATTCACAAAATCATGCTTTATCATATATAAAAAGAATTAAAGCATAACCTAATAAACAAACATGCTCCAAAATTTGAATTTTAAAAGTAGCTTAGAACATTATTCTAAGAATTTTTCTTCATGGCTTGAGAGCATTTAATGGCTCCAATGTCACGAAAAAAATAAGGAGTTAAACTAGGTTTTTTAAATAAATCAAGAAAATAAAATAAATTCTACCCATTACAAAGGGAGAGAATGATGATTACTACCTTTAGTATGGTCTTAGAAAATTGTTTGAGGTTGAAGGGTTTAAGAAGGAGGATCAAGGTTGAAAACTTGAAGAACAATGGAGAGAATTTGAAAAGATGGAGAAAATGTGTTCCAATGTATGAGGCTGCAATGGAACGACTCCATACTGTATTTTCAGACATAAGCTGTCATTACCTATTAGGGTGGTCTTGTGGTAGTTGAGGGATTGGTCAATTACTGCTTTACTTAAGTTACCGACTTTTAAGTTTTAACACGCTTCATGATTTCTGAACCTTAAGTTTTTATTTTATTAAATAGCCTTTAAATGACTTATTTCAATGTTTATAAAATTATGAAGTTCGGACGTCGTCCGATAAGTCAATTTCGAGTTATCGCGAAAACAAGCTGTCAATGATTAAATTATGCTCTTTCAAAAATTCTATTGAAATATTGAGCTTTCATAATTATTTTGAGTCTTATAAATCATATTTTATTGATTTAGACACTTGTTCAGAGTTCGGATCGTTCGGATTAATTTAGGTTTTCCTGATATTTTTTTCTGCTGCTCTACAGTTTCTTCAGAATTTTTCGTAAATTGATTCTTATAATTTCTATATTCTAATAATATATCCCTTCATGATTTTAATTGTTATCATGAATTATCATGGTTAGCACTGACCGAAGTTGATCCGCCTCAGAATAGTGCTTTTAAGACTCGACCGCAAGTATGCTCGAAAATTTCATTCTCTGCTTCCACATGTTTTCGCGAGAGGATTCTAGAATGAAACTTTTATCAAGATTCACTCGATCTTTCATTTTATGTTCGCTATTCGTAAAACCCTAATCCCAGAAAACTAGCCACTAGTTTTTGATTCTAGTTTTCGATCTCTCGAATCGATTCTAATTGTCGCTGGTTACCTTAAACATAATTAAGGTCTAAGAACCACAAATAAGGATTTAAACATCACTAATAAAAGTTTTAAATTTTTGTTATTACAATATGTATGTGTATGGTGTCGAATGGTTACATTTATGTTTGGTCAACAAAAAACCCCAAAATAAAACAACATAATACTTTATGTACGAATCCAAAAGAAATCGACCAATTCGATAACTTAAGAAGGAATTAATGAGAATCGAGGTAAGACATGCAAAAAATTAGATTAACAGTTTTACCACGCCTTGAAAAACTAAAATTTCTCCTAATTCGATGATTGGATTTGATCACCAATTGCATAGGCTCAAACTGAAACTCGTAGCTGTCTAACAATACCAGCCACGTCTCCTAATTCTTACCAAGAATAAACTGCCAAGCGTTTGAAAATAGATGCTTGCGCACAATAATTTTTCCAACATTTATTAGAGTTCAAGCTTAAATAACCAAATCAATTACCGATCAGAAATAAGCTTAATTGATCGTTAACTGTAAGCTAAATCGTTAAGATAAAGATATGGGATTACCTGCGAGAATTTAAGGTGAGAACGCAAGTCTTAGTAACGAATGCAAAAATCTTAATAAAATCCTCAATAACATAAAATCACGAACGCCTTTCAATAAGAACTGTCCATTGTTCCGAACGTCTTATCTTTTATTCTTACGAAAAAGGACGAGTGATGGGATATGGCCCAACCGCTCAGGCCCACTGACAGGCCCAAACGAGCTGGGCCTGACATTAATAACGGCCCACGCGGTTAAGCCAAAGGCCCAGCCTCCAAACCCTAAACGGCCTCCAAACCCTAATCAGCCCTCACCCTACACTAAGGCCAAGAGTCCCTACAGTGAGAGGAAGAGTCCCTACATGCGAGAGGAAGAGTCCCTACATGGGAGGATCGATCCCGCCCCAGTGATCCTCGATATGTATAAATAGGAGTTAGATCAAGGTAGAAGCGGTTAGCAACTTATCAATACTAAGAGCTTTTAGTCGCACTCACTATAATCAAATTATAGTGAAAGTATTGAGGAATCACCTCCGTGGACGAGATCTTATTCTCGATCGAACCACGTAAAAGCCTTCGTGTTGTTTTATCGCTTACACAAATCTCGATATTAACATACACTAGATTTATCATTGGCGCCGCCTGTGGGAACACCGAACAAAAAGCTTCGCTTTTCAACAATTTAATGGCAAGAACACGCAAACGCTTAGCACCGCCGCCGATGCTGCAACAATCACACCAAGACGACTGTGTGGTCACCAACCGCAGAAGGAGATTGCAGACGCCGCAAGCGGTCACACGCCTGAGGGCTACATGGAAAACATTCCCATACACCCTCAGGATCGCCTCCCCAATGAGGAAGAAGACGCCGACCTCAACGCCAAAGGAACAAAGCGGTTCACCGATCTCACGAAGCCCTTGGCCGAGCTGTGTCCGAGTTCCTCAATGCCAATCTCGGCCAATTCCAAAATTTCCTTCACCAGAGGACGAATGGAGCGGGCACCTCTCGAGTGCCCGAACTGGTGGTTACAGGCGCCCGAGGTCGCTCGCCCCACCGAAATGGTCAACGCTCACCTCGGCACAATAGTCGGAACGCGTACGCCGACCTGCCACCCGAGGTCAATCACCTCGCCAAGATGGTCGCAGCAATTCACCCCCGCACCGCCCGCCAAGTCGCTCTCCACTCGCATGCCGCCTGCAGGGTCGAGCAAAATAGAAGAGAGAGAGGCGGAGCCGAACTCCCCTGAGAGACGATAGACGCCATATCGGTCTTCCACCCTCCAGAGAGATGGCAACGATCTCCCGGTTCGACCGAACGGAAGAATCATCTCCCTTTCTAGAGAGATTATGGACACGCCTGCCTCAGCCGATACAGGCACCCAACATCGCCGCCACGATGGCCTTGGGGACCCCACCGACTTCCTTTTCGCCACACTACCAACACGGCGATCAAGGAATGGAAGATTTTCACATGTGCAAAATCTTCCCGAGGTGCCGATCTCCAACGCCCGACGTTGGTTCACCCGCCCGCCGTATCAGAGACACCGCCTGTGACCTCACGGATCGCTTTAAATGGCGCTCTATCAAGATGCCACCTCGCCAGCTCTTCATCCGACCTACTCACAATCCGCCAGGGCGGACGAGACGATGTCGAACTTCGCCTCGAGGTTCATCAAAGAGTCTCTCAAAATTGATGAGAGTAACGATCTCTACATCATCAATGCGTTCAAGAACGGGATCCGACTGATTGCTCACTTTTCTAACACGAAAAACGCACAAGTATAAGGTAAGCAGAGTATCGTATCCACAGGGATTGCAATCTGAAAACACAGAAGCTAATTCAACAAAACTTCATCATTATTCAAGCACAGAAATTGGGTGAGAGGTTTAAAGGGCTTCAGAATTTAATCCAAAGCAAAGGTAACCATGCAGAAATATAAAACAAAGCAATAAAATCACGGATGAGATATCAAGAAAGAAATACTAACCCTAGGGATGCATTAATCCTACCCACAATGTGTTTATCCTACTTATTATTAACCGTTTTAATCCGCATAAGATGGAAGATCACATATGTAGCCAACAACTTCGCCATTTATAATTATGATATTGATTACTAATTTTCCTATTATCATACGCCTCTAGAGGAAAATAAGCAACCCAAAATGATCACAAAGAAAATGCTTCCTACGAATGCTCCTATCTCGCCATGACTCAAGGCTTATCCGTATCATGCATTCAAGATCGATCGACAATTAAAACTATTACGTAATTAACTGGCAACTATGATATGCATCAAGATTGATTAGAAATCAACACATATAATTAAGCACAAAGAATCATGAATCAATGCCAGGAAGGTAAATAACGATAGCAGGAATCACAACATATAGGATAGAATCATGCAAACCCTAGATTAGAACGAAACTAGCTAGACATAATAAACGGAATGAAATACTAAATAATCATAAAAATGTAAATTAAATTGATAAAACCCGTAGGGAAGCTGCCCTGAAGAACAATGGTTGGGTTCGTATCCAAACCCAACGAAAACAGAAACGGGGATTCTTTTCGACTAAAATGTTCCAAAGCTGCTAACAAAACGTAGAATTAAAGTATAACGATGGAAAACTAAAGCTAGAAACAATCTAAATCAAAACTAAAGTTAAACAAGAAGAAAACCGAAAATAAACCGAGGAGAAAGGTTCTTCGTAGGTCCGAGGCGTCTCGTCAATTCCATTCCTCGTATGTATGTTTTTATATTTATAGACCCTAGCAAAAGCCTACGAAAATACCGAATATAGCCCAAAATCTCACGCCCGGCCGGACGGGCGCGGTTACCGGACGCGAGCTTCTCGAAAGGCCCAGCCCACGGCTGAGGACGCAGCACGGACGCGGGGACCAGCACCGATGAAGCCGCAGCGTCGGACGGACACGAGAGGACGCGCTGGCGTATGGCGAGCCGCGGCACGAAGGAACGGGGCGGGCGGCCGCCGGCCGGAGTTGAGCTCGCCGAGGGTCGCATGTTCGCCGCCCGGAAGGGCGAGGCGCTGGCGCCGCATGGTGAGCGCCGGATGGGCGAGGCGCCGGTACGGGCGCCGCATGGCGAAGCGCCGGCCGAACGAGCGCGCGAGGAAATTTGCGAACGCGCGGATGGCCGAGTCGCGCGAGGCTCGCGAGCGCCGGCGGGCGGCGCTTGCCAGCGCTGACGGTGCAGCGCGCGGCGCTGGCGCCGGCGCGACTTCGACGTTTTGCCCGCTCTTCCTCGTTTGAACTTCGATTTTCGATCCGCTTTCGCCTATGAACTCCTATCGAGATACTCTTTAATATTGTAAACTTTTCATAACCAT
Source organism: Salvia rosmarinus (assembly GCA_036937905.1). Classification (NCBI taxonomy): domain Eukaryota; kingdom Viridiplantae; phylum Streptophyta; class Magnoliopsida; order Lamiales; family Lamiaceae; genus Salvia; species Salvia rosmarinus. Next base: position 94,993,630 of record CM072813.1, read on the forward strand.
TTTTTGTCATATCCATTGGTCATATTTGATTACATCTTTGTCTTATACATCGATTATCACTTGAAAAGCCTACAAAACACCAAAACAGAACCCAAGAGCTGTATCTTCCAAAGATATATAAAAGCATTGAGATCCAAGACATAAACGCACTTTATTGATCTAAAATCATCTTTAAATATCAACAATAAACGTGTAAAAAGCGCGTTTATCAAACCCCCCAAACTTAAAACATTGTTTGTCCTCAAACAAAATGTAATGTAAAGAAAGACACAACGAAAGATCAACGAGCGTCAGCAAAGATGATTAACACAATCAAGCCTCAGAAACATCTCAAAGCTCAAAAAATATTAGCGCATATGACAACATTAGTCAACTCAACACAAACAACAATTGAAGGCAAAAACTCATTTAATTCAACCCTCACAACGGCATGTGTGTAAAATATAGAGGACACACTCAAACTAATAAAGAAATTAAGGACGTGTATACACTCACAGATCAATGCAATGCAACATCTTACCATAGGCTTGCCATTTCTCTAATATCTCCACCACGTCAAATGTGTTCAAATTAGGATCAAAAAGGTCTTTTCATAGGTTATAATGTAGGCACATTGGTTAAGGAAGGGTAATATATGGCTAAGTGACTCAAAAATATTCCAAGCACCCCCATTTATACTTTTCGACACATATGGACTTTGTCCATTCTCCTCTTCTTTCCCAACGTACTAAATCTACGTTTTATGCCACAGAAGGTACCTATACTTTGATTAAAGACCCTTTATGCTCAACACACATAGTGAACTTATCATTGCTTTCTTTTTTATCTTTTCTTTTCTAGAGCTTATAGGGTTTATCATTTACAACAAATGTACTATTCTTCACCACAGATATATTTCTCTAAAAATAATTTTTCCTTGCCATAACTACATCAAAATTTCAACCCCTTTTGATTCCCATATCCATTCTCACCTCCTATCATCCGGTTAATCGAAAGAAAAAGTAACCATGCAGAAATATAAAACAAAGCAATAAAATCACGGATGAGATATCAAGAAAGAAAGACTAACCCTAGGGATGCATTAATCCTACCCAGAATGTGTTTATCCAGCTTATTATTAACCGTTTTAATCCAGACAAGATGGAAGATCACATATGTAGCCAACAACTTCAGTTACGACAATTGCGACAGTTGATTACTAAATTTTCCTATTACTGTTACGTCTCTAGAGGAAAATAAACAACTCCAAAAGGATCACAAAGAAAATGCTTCCTACGAATGCTCCTATCTCAATTACGACTCAAGGCTTATCCGTATCATGCATTCAAGATCGATTGACAATTAAAACTGTTACGTAATTAACTGGCAACTATGATATGCATCAAGATTGATCAGAAATCAACACATATAATTAAGCACCAAGAATCATGAATCAATGCCAGGAAGGTAAATAACGATAGCAGGAATCACAACATATAGGATAGAATCATGCAAACCCTAGGATTAGAACGGAAACTAGCTAGACATAATAAACGGAATGAAATACGAAATAATCATAAAAACAGAAATTAAATTGATAAAACCCGTAGGGAAGCGTCTGAAGAACAATGGTTGGGTTCGTATCCAAACCCAACGGAAAACGGAAACGTGGGATTCCTTTCGGACGAAAACGTTCCAAAGCGTTAACAAAACGTAGAATTAAAGTATAACGATGGAAAACTAAAGCTAGAAACAATCTAAATCAAAACTAAAGTTAAACAAGAAGAAAACTGAAAATAAACTGAGGAGAAAGGTTCTTCGTAGGTCTGGAGGCGTCTGTCGAATTCCCTTCCTCGTGCGTATGTTTCTTATATTTATAGACCCTAGCAAAAAGCCCATGAAAATACTGAATATAGGCCCAAAATCTCACGTCCAGCGCCGGACGGGAAGCGCCGGACGCGAGCGTTCTCTGGAAAGGTAGCCTAGCGTCGGTTGAGGACGCAGCGCCGGACGCGAGGGACCAGGCGCCGGATGAAGCCGCAGCCCGGACGAACACGAGAGGACGCGCGGGCGTTGCGGAGCGCGGGCACGAAGGAATGGACGCCGCGGCCAAGATCGCCGAAGGCCGCATGTTCGCCCGGACGGGCGAGGGGCCGTGCGGGCGCCGCATGGTCGGGCCGGACGGGCGAGGCGCTGGTGCGGGCGCGCATGGTCGGCGGACGGGCGAGGCGCTGGTGCGGGCCGCATGGTGAGCGCCGGATGGGCGAGGCGCCGCGCGGGCGCGCATGGCGAGCGCCGCCGGGAACGAGCGCGAGGGAATTTATAACGACGCCGGAGCGAAGCTGCCTGGATGGCCGAGTCGCGCGAGGCTCCGCGAAGCGCCGGCGGGCGCGCGGCGCGCAGGCGCGAACGGTGCGGGCGCGCTGGCGCAGGCGCGACTTCGACGCTTGCCTGCTTCTTCCTCGCTTGAACTTTATTTTCGATCCGCCGCCTATGAACCCTATCGAGATACTATTTAATATTGTAAACTTTTCATAACCATTTTTTGTCATATCCATTGGTCATCTTTGATTACATCTTTGTCTTATGCATCGATTATCACTTGAAAAGCCTACAAAACACCAAAACAGAACCCAAGAGCAGTATCTTCCAAAGATATATAAAAGCAATGAGATCCAAGACATAAACGCACTTTATTGATCTAAAATCATCTTTAAATATCAACAATAAACGTGTAAAAAGCGCGTTTATCACCGACCCGGTGCACTGAATAAAGAGATCACCCGTGAAAAGTCGAAGACGGCTAGTCGCCTTGAACTGGTTGAGAACTTCGTCAAAGAAGACGAGTCGATCGGAAGAGAGAGAGATCCGGGACGAGCAGTAGGTCGAGAGAAGAAGCCGGATGACCGAGGTCGAGGCGCTGATCGCCAAGTGCCTTCGAGAGAATCAAGAAGGGCCCGATGGAGTCCGTGCTCGACTCGCCAAACCTCGGCGGTAACGCGCCTCGCCCGCTCAAATCGAGGGCGAGATATTCGAGCTCCACCGAGCTCTTCCTCAAGCCCTCCCACGAAAGGAGGATCTAAGAAGAGGTCAACGGAGAAGTATATGACTATCACCAAGGGTATGGTCACGACACGGAAGATTGTAGAAACCGGGCTCGCAGATTGACGAGCTCAAAGCGAGGAGCCTCAAGAAATACCTCGGCCGAGCCGGGCCAGGAACAAGAAGTCACAGAGGAAGAATAATGGTGGCAACAATCGCGGGCCGACCTCGACGGCGACCCAACCCGAAGATGACAAGGAAGAAGGTCCCAACGCTATGGAGCAGTGTCTATGCCATTACCGGGCTCCTCAGAGGAACGACGAGGTCGTTGTTAAAGAATGAAGCTCGAAGGCCGGCCCCCGAGGAGCCGAAAAACAAGCGACTCCGGGATGGTGAGAACATCGTGTTCTCCAAAGATGACACGGTGCCCAAAATCATGCCCCACCAAGACGCCATCACAATACAAGCCGTGGTGGGCAACAAGAACGTCCACCGGGTCTACATCGACATCGGTGCGTCCGTCAGCATTATCTTCCAGAGCTGTCTGGATAAACTTGAGGTCGGAGGGATTCTAATACGTCCCGCACCATCCCAGTTGCGGAGCTTCACTCAGGAGGCGGTTCAACCCGAAGGTGTCATTACCCTTCCTACATCGTAGGACGAGCCCCGTGTCGGTCACAAAGTCCATTCAATTTTTCCTGCACGAGCTCCTCTCCATACAACATCATCCTAGTGAGATCGCTATACGCCACCAAGGCCGCCTCGCCGCTGTACCACCTCACGATCAAGATACCCACCCGGTGGTGCTAAGCATCCAAGTGACCAAACGGCAGCCCAAAGAATGCCTACGAGTCTCAACCCGTGATGTAGCTCGCCTCGTGCATAGCAATTACGAGAATCCCGTGCCGCCACCGGGACGACCGACCGAGAACCTCCAGTTTATACGACGACGACCTCCAAAGTCGCCAAGGTCGGCGCCCGCGCTTAGCCGATATTCGACAAAGATGTCATGCACTCGAGGGAATATAGGACGTGTTCGCATGGTCCCCGCCGACACGACCGGAGTGTCACCCGAGCTCATAACTCATCGCCTCAACATTAACCCGCTACTAAGCTAGTTCGGCGAAAAAGAGTGTTTGCGACAGAAGCGCAGCCAGTCATAAGAGACAAGTGACTCAACCCGTAAGGCCCAGATCTTGTTCGAGGTTACACCGACCGGATAGCTAATCCAACCGTGGTCCGAAAGCCGTGAGGGGTGGCGATGTGTGTCGACTACACCGACCTCAACAAACACGCCAAAAGACCGCTACCCTCCCGACATCGACAAGAAAGTGGAGGCACCGGTAGGCCACGAAGTCTTCAGCTTCCTAGATCTGTACAAAGGGTACCACCAACTCGACAGCCTGGAGGACGCCCAAAGACAACGCTCATCATCGACTTGGCGTCTTTGCATCGAAGACGCCTTCGGCCCGAAGAACGCCGGAGCTACCTACCGAGGATGGTGGACGAATATTCAAAGACCACATAGGAAGATTGTCAAGTCACGCCGACGACATCGTAGTCAAAAGTCAAAACGGAGAGCTGCTCCGACGACCTCGGAACTATCCTCCAGCCTCCTCGTGTCGGCCAACCTCAAGCTCTACCCCGTAAGGCACATTCATGGTGAAGATGGTAAATTCTCGGGATGCTTGGGTTTCAAGAAGGCTCAAGGCAAATCCCACTAAGGTAAAAACAAAGTTTCGATATGCAGGTGCAAAGACCATCCGTGAGATCCATAAGCTCACGGGTGCCTAGCCGCCTCGCCAGATTCTTATCTCGGCCGCCGAGAAGCAGCCTTCCTTCTTCAAGATCTTGAGGAGAGCCCGACTCACCGGGTGAGGAACACCAGTCGTCCAAGAATCGGAAGTGGTATCTCGCCGACCGCCGACCTGTCCGTCCCGAAAGAAGGTGAGCTCATTTCTTTATATTTGCCACCTCGGCGAGGCAATCGGGCGGTATTGGTACGAGACGAGGCGGACGCCAACTCCCATCTACTTTATTAGCCGGGCTCTCAAAGGACCGGAGACAGGTACACCACCGAAAAGGTAGATCGGCTCTAGTGAACGCCAAGCGACGCCCGACCTTACTTCCAAGCCCATTCCGCCTGTGTCCCGATCGACTTACCTCGAGACAAGTCTTGTCGGCTGAGTCATCCGGACGATAGCCAAGTGGGCACCGGAGCTCGCGAGCACGACATTTCATACTTCCCGTGCCGCCATAAAGGTCAAGCTCTCGCTGACTTCCTGGTGGAGGCCAAGTTCACCGAGGTCGATCCCACCAGCGAGGTCACCCCAACTCCCGCCCCCACTTCGGAGGAATCTATCCTTAACCCACCTGATGGTTGCTGGCAGATGTACGTGGATGGAGCTTCATGCAAGACGGGCAGCGGAGCAGGCATCCTCCTCCTCGGCCCAGACAAACAAGAAGTGACCTATGCACCCGGCCACCTTCCGACCACAAACAACGAGGTGGAGTACGGTTACCGATCTCGGGACTCCGCCTCGCAAAGGAATTGAAAGTGGACGAGATCCAGATCTTCGGAGATTCCCATGTCGTGGTAAACCAGGTCCTAGGAAAATACGAGGCCAAGGAAGATCGAATGAAGCAATACCTCGAGAAGGCAAAGGAGATGTTGATCTCATTCAGGTACTCCAGTGTTCATCGTATCCCACGAGGGGAAAATAGCCGAGCTGATATCCTCGCAGTTAGTCTGCGTCACAACAAATCCACCAGTGGAGGAAGTTCATTCCAGAAGCATCGCGGAGTCCCACATCGGCATCATCACCGAGATAGAGCCGAACTGGATGTCTCCCATAAAGGCCTATCTGGAAGATGGCGCACTGCCTCAAGATCGGCTCGAAGCCAAAAAGATGATGGTGAAATCCCAAAAGTACCTCACACATGAGGGCGTTCTCTACAGGAAGTCTTATCTCCAACCCCTCCTGAGGTGCCTCGGGCCGTAAGTTCGACTCACGCACTCAATGAGATTCATGCAGGTCTTGTGGAAGTCACATCGGGTCGCGAGCTCTCTCAAAGAAGACGCTGAGGTCGGGATATTACTGGCCCACCCTCATCCAAGATTCGGCCGAGCTCGTCAAAAGTGTCCGTGCCGGCCACCCACGTCAAGAAGCTACCCCAGACCGATCTAAGCAGCCTACAGAGTCCGTGGCCTTTCATGCAGTGGGGGATCGACATCGTTGGTCCGTTTGACCGAGCACCAGGTCAGCTTCGATACTTAGTCGTAGTTGTAGACTACTTCACAAAATGGGTCGAAGCTGAGCCACTTTCGAGCCTCACAAGCAGGAGGATTCAGACCTTCGTGTGGAAAAACATAGTTTACCGCTTCGGCATACCACATATTTTGGTCTCGGACAACGGCACCCAGTTCATCGACAAAACTTTCAAGGAATGGTGTGAAGAGCTCCAGATCGAGCAACGTTTCACCTCGGTCGTGCACCCGCAGGCAAATGGTCAGACCGATGTGACGAACCGCACGATCGTACAAGGATTGAAAAAGAGGTTAGACCGAGCTAAGGGCTATTGGGTTGAAAATCTCCCTCAAGTCCTCTGGTCCTACAGGACGACACCTCGGACTTCGCACGGAGAAACCCCCTTCAGCTTGGTCTACGGGACTGAGGCTGTCATACCGGCCGAGATCGGCGCACGAGCCCGCGACTCTTCACTTCGACCCGGCGGAACGAGGAAGACCTGCGTGTCAACCTTGATGCTCTCGAGGAGAACGCGAGCTCGCCTTCATAAACGAAGCCAAATACAAGGCCGGTCGCACGGTACTACAACAAAAGGGTAAAGCCGCCACACTCCAAGTAGGCGACCTCGTCCTCACGAAATAATGAAGTCGAGAGCCGAACGCCTTAACAAGCTAGATCCGACATGGGAAGGTCCATACCGCGCTCACGAGGACCTCGACAAAGGGCCTATAAGCTTGCTCACTTATCCGGTGCACTTATCCCCCGAACCTGGCACATCACTCATTTGAGGAGGTACTTTACATAGCTTTGATTTCAGATCAACATCATGTTAGTCCTCTTATTGCTTTGCCGAAGGGTGATGTTATTTACTTCATAATAAAACATTTGTTTTTCTGAATAAGTATTTCACTTCGTCTCATCTTATGCTTATGTGCACATCTGCTCTCAAGTCGGATAACACATAATTAACCTTCACAAGGGGACGTCCTTACGAAGATGACAAACCCACTAAGTAGGGTACTCAACTAAGCGCGCGCCGCACTCGCAGATTACTCATTGAATTGAACGTCTCGGTGCAAGGCATACAGACTACTCATTAAATTGAATGCCTACATGCACGCATCTGATTACTCATTAAGTTGAAACATCTACATGCAAACGACGTCCACATCGGATCTCGTCAAATTACACCCTTTATTTGGGAAGATATACATCAGATACGATCTAAATATATTTACGACTAAAACCAAGTCCTAAGCTATATTTGTACCTCTCGGGGAAAATATACACTTGATTACACGCCTAAATACATTTATGACTAAATACAAAGTCCTAAGCTATATACACCTCATTCGGGCTTCCGAGCTCCACCTCGTCGGGACTCACTGAAGTTGCACCAGTTCTGAACAAAATCTCCGGGTCGACGATGAATACCCGGAACGAACTCGGTGCCTTCCACCCAATCGACGAGGTCGGCCCCACCGCGGCCTACTCCAGCTACACTTCAATTGGCGCTGGTAGATCCCCCCGGCCTGAAGGAGGTACTCTCGGAACCGAGGTCGCACTTCGGCCCCTTGAGCTCGACGCCTGGCCAGGGTTACGACCTCGCCCCCGACCTACCGCTCTTCCTCGCCGACCTGAGGTCCTCGGGCGCCTTCCACTCGCCGAGGACCGCCCTCTAAATGCTCCCCTCTCAGCCGGACCCAGCAACCGAAGCACTTCGGCATGATCGGCATAGCCGCCCTCCTCCTCGGGTTCTTCTATCCTCATATCAGTGGAGCCGGCTGCGGACTCGCTGACGGGATGGGGCATGCGTCGCCTGCGGACGAGCTCGTATAACTGGATATACTTCACAATGGACTCAAGGCAGTCTTTAAAACTTTTGCTATCGGGCCCCACTTCGTCCCTCAGCACCATGCCCTCGGCGAGCAAGCTCTAGACTCGATCATCGGCTTCTGATATGGTAACTCCACCAGATCGGTGGATCACCCTTTCATACTCGACGTGCTCCTCCGAGATCCGAGCTAACTTCTCCGTCGTCAGCTCGAGCTGCTCCTCACATTGTATCAGGCGTCCTTGGATCACATCGGCAGATAAGTCCACCCCCTGAACTTCGAGCTGTATGATCCTTAGCTTTAGAGCCTCGTTCTCAGCCAGGAGGCGGGCACTTCTCGATCGGCCTCTTGTAACTTCTTCTTCAGGTCGGCGGATGACGCCGAGCTGACGTCCATACTGGCCAAAGCCTGGGTCAGTTCGGCGGACCGGCTCCTCCAAAACAACACCTCTTCGTCCCTCTCAGCCAAGGCACCTAGGACCTCCTTTAGCTTGGTCAGCAATTCGTGATCGAGTCCAAGGTATTGAGATGTGGAGTGCTATAAATAAAGAGACAACACATGTTTCAGAAGGTTGTAAATTTTATTATTCAAAAAGTGGGAAACTTTTACAAGGGCTCAGGATCCTATCGACCCCGGTAATTCAACCTATTACATCAGTCCACCGACCAGCTCTACGCGGGCTCGCCGCCTCCGCACCGACTTGCTGTTGCTGCACAAGGCCCCATTCAGAAGGAAGCTCCGAGCTCGGTTCTTCCTCCTCCTCGGCTTCGGCTCGCACCTCGGCAAGGAGCTCCTGGAGTTCAGGATCTTCGTCCTCCTTGCACTGAGCAACGGCCTCCGCCGTCAGAAGGGAGGAGCTGGACGCCAAAGCCTCCAACACGGGGAAGGACCCGACCCCGGAGATCACCCGGGCGTACGCCTTATTCAGCTCCCGAGTGGCGACCTCGACCCAACCATGCTTGACCTTGTCAAAGTCAGGCATGGCGGCCGCCAACTCCTCCAGATGGTCTGACACCACCTTGGGCTTGAGTACGGCGGCCAGGTCGGCAATGAAGGCCGAGAAGCTCTCCGACTCGACGAGCTTGCTGGCAAAGGCCCTCAACATTGGCCCCTGATCGGCCAGCCTAGCCCTCCTCTCGTCCGCGAGCTCCTTCTTCGCCCCGGCCGCCTCCTCGCGTGCCTCCTCGAGCTCCCCTCGGGCGACCTCCAGTGCCCAAGCCCTCTTCTTCAGGGCGGCCTCAGCAGCAACCCTCGCGGCGTCAGCCTCCGCCCTCACAGCGGCCACGGCGGCATCAGCGTCGCTCGCAAGCAAAGAAGCTCCGCCCGGCGCCTCATACCGGGCTGAGCTCTCAGCAATGAACCCGGTGGCAAATTGCAGGTCCCCAGCAGCACGTTGCAGGACCCCGATCACCGAGTTCGCATCCTAAAAAAGCAACACAAGTTAATACAGATCGCAGAGCGGATAAAGCCAGATGTGGAAGAAATTTGTACCTTGGGGGGGACGATCGATCGTTGGAGCCCGCACTCGTACTCGAGGCGGGCCCAGTCTGCATCCAAATGTCGGACCGACTCGCAGAGGCCCGTCATCAGTTGACCAATATCGTCAACCTTCTTCGGGGGCTTGGCATGTTCAGCCCGCCTCGCCTTTTTCTTTGGGGGCGCCTTGCTCGGTGATCGTGAGCCCTTCTCTTGCTGCGTCAGTTTCACTGCATGACAAAAGAAAATTGCGTTAGCACAGCAAAATCAGATTTATGAGGAGTAAGAAGAGGAAGGCGCCCTCACCCAGCTCGGACCCGACCCTGGGGCCTTTGACCTGTGAACACTCAGTCCGGCCTTATTCAGGTCGTCCTCGGTGAATCCTACGGAGACTTCACCGAGCGTGTTGAGCTGGTCTTCTATGAATCCGAGGGGTTTCACTTTCAGATCCATCATCCTACCCAACCCCCACTCGTACCTTGGGTACCCGTCAGCCCGCAAAAAGAAGTATTTACTCTGCCACTGCGACACTTTAGAAGGGGCAGCTATCCTAAATGGCTGCCGAGGTGAAAAATAATACACACCCCCCGTGGTCTTGACACTGAAAAAGCGCATCAAAACCTCAAAAGAAAATTCCTCGGCTATGCCGTAGCAGGAAATCCCCATCCCCACTACTGACCTAATAGAGTTTGGGGTAAATTGGCAAATAGGAATTTGGAAATATTCCTGGATATGCAAAAAAATGGGGGCTAGGGGGAATCTTAGGCCCGCCCTAAGGGCATCTACATACACCGTCAAAAAACCCTCCGGGGGAGCCAAAGCCCGGTCACGGGGTCCCGGTAGGCACCACCAGGCATCCGCCGGCAGATGGCACTCCCTCCCTACTTTGAGTACTTCGGCAGCGGTCAGAGACGATCTGACGTCCCTGACCTTATACTCATCCCACGCAGAAGAAAACGGTGGAACCTTAGCGCTAATGCCTAAGGATTTACCCGCAAAATCATAGCACATATAGTCCCTAATCTCTACCTCACTATCGGGAGAAGAAGAAGAACGGGCAGAAGAGGAAGTCATACTTACTTTTTAAATGATGGGTTATCGCTTCTTCGATGAGTCGGGATGGATTTCTGAGAACTCTGAAAGTCTGTGAGTTTTCTTTTGCTCTGGAACGATGGGGAGAAGAAAGTGAACAGTTTCCTTATTAGGGCCTATTTATAGTACAAATGGCCGCCTAAATTGCCGTTTCAACTTCCCACGTGGCTGATTGTAATTTGATAAGGAGGAGACGCGCGCACGCATTTCGAGCCCCCACCAACCGTCTGGCGCGAGTGACGTGATCAACGCGCTGACAACTGGTCCAATCGTGCAATCATTACTCTGACTTCAGACCTCGGTATCGTACTTACATACGACGTCGTCACCCGACGTCAGATATCTCGAGTTGGATCTCATTACTCTGACTCCGGACCTCGGCATCGTACTTACATACGACGTCGTCACCCGACGCCGATATCTCGAGTCGATCTCATCACTCTGACCTCGGACCTCGACATCATTCAGATGGATATCTCTATCCAGCTCGGGCCTCGGTATCTTCCAGAATGGATATCGCTAACCAGCTCGGTCCTCGGAATCATCCAGAATGATTTCCATCCAGATCGGATCTCGGTATTACTTGGGCCGACGCCGCTTTCCAGGTCGGACCTCAACATCCCACTGCAGGATATCTCTGTCCCAGGACAGACGACTCAGTTCGGTCCTCGACAAGCGGCGCATGCCCAGAACGACAGACCGTCAAACTCAGTTCGGACCCCATCTCGGCCTCCAGATGCATGGCCGCCTTCGCCACCTCGGCATTCTCCTGACGGACATCACCATCCAACTTCGAGCGACCTAGTTCGGAACATGGCAAACAGTCTGATTCGGTCTAGAACGGCAAACCGTCTACCTCAGTTCGGATCCAGGCGAACCGATCAAACCCTGACAACAAAGAGATCGAAAAACCTTCGACAACAACCTCAGCCGAGCAACATCCCACCTCGGCAAAGCGCATTCTTCACTTCACCTCGGCATGGTTGTTCCTCGACTATTCGGGGGCTATGATGGGATATGCCCAACCCCAACCGCCGACAGCCCACCGACAGCCCAAACGAGCTGGGCCTGACATTAATAACGGCCCACGCGGTTAAGCCAAAGGCCCAGCCTCCAAACCCTAAACGGCCTCCAAACCCTAATCAGCCTCTACCCTACACGAAAAGCTAAGAGTCCCTACAGGCGAGAGGAAGAGTCCCTACATGCGAGAGGAAGAGTCCCTACATGGGAGGGGATCAGATCCCGCCTTAGGGATCCTCAGATATGTATAAATAGGAGTTAGATCGAAGGTAGAAGGGTTATCAACTTATTGAATACTAAGAGCTTTTAGCTGCACTCACTGTAATCAAATCATAGTGAAAGTATTGAGGAATCACTCCTCCGTGGACGTAGATCTTATTCTCGATCGAACCACGTAAAAGCCTTGGTGTTCTTTACTGCTTTACACAAATCTCGTATATTAACATACACTAGATTTATCAACGAGCGAGGGAGCGACGACATAGTAACAAAGAGGAGCCCGTGAACCTACGAGCAAAAGTTGCAATCAAGTGAACTTTCAATCAGACATATATATGGATCTTTGATATAGATAATGTGGATTGTCATATATAGGAGTTGGTTATAGAAGAAACTACCTCTTAAATAAGAAGAACCAATAATCACAATTTTTTAAAATAAGATCGAACGATTCATAATTATTTAATGATAAAAATAGTCAAATCCCTAAATTTCGCTATTTGATCTTTCACATTCTATTCTTCATTGTTCGTGTAATTTATGTTGTTGTTAATGTAATAGTAGTTCTTGTACATGCTATCACATTTCAATTCATTGTTATGCTCATGTAATTCATGTTGATGTGCATGTAATTGCAATGATTGTGCATATGAGAACAATTAGCGCAAATGAATATATAAAATCCATTGATTATAGGGTTAAACTGTTATCATTAAAATATGAGGATAATAAATGATTTATAATTAATCTTGACTATCATGTTATAAAAAAAAATAGATGGACTAGATTAGTTCTTAGTTCTCAAAAAAATTAGAGTTATCATTTAATCCACTCCACATCCATTATATATATATATATATATAGGAGATGAATCAAGTAGGAATTGATAATTTGGTAGGAAATAGGAATGAATCTGGGCATTTGATTCGCTGGATCAATGGGTGGGATTTAATTTCAATTGTGCTACAATTTTGTGTTGTGTGTGCTACGCGGATTATTATGCAGTACTAGAACCCTTCTTATGTTGCGCTGCAATGAAAGATGTGCTAAACTAATATATTTAGCATATGTGCTACGAAAAGATGAAATATGTGCTTAACTAATATGTGCAACATAGTAATTCTGATTGTGCTACACAAATATAAAAGATATGCTAGACTTACATATCTATTCCTATTTCCTACACTTATTTACATTCTCACGGGAACCATCTCCTATATATATATATATATATATATATATATATATATATATTTTGTTTAATCCAGTGAGAACTCATTTTTTTTTAGAACTTGAAAACAAATGAACAATGCACAAACGTATAAAGTTAATGAACAAAATATATAACGTTGTGTACAACTTTATACCGTTCTGTGTATCACTTTTACACGTTATATATATATATGTAGTACTCAATCTAGACCACATTCTGAACATCTGGTCGCACCAAAAGCTAACACGTGGTAGCCCATTTTTCATTTATTTATTTTTTAAATTTTCACAAGGGTAAACTGGACAAAATAAAAATATAGTCTTTCTCTTCTTCTTATTCTCCTCTCGTCCGATTTTCTTCATCTTCTTCGAATTTTTTTATGGCTGTTGCGACGGCGCAACAGCAGCGATGGTGGCGGCGCGATAGCAGTGGATAACAGCTTTGAAAGAAAAAAAGATTAAAAATAAGATTTTTGAGAAGAAATTTGAGGGATTTTGTGGAAGAAGAAAAAAAAAGATATGGATTTTAAGGGATCGAAAGACATTATGGTTATGGCGGTGGTTTACGGTGAAGTTCGTCAGTAAGCGGAGGATAAAGCGGCAGAACAACGAAGAAGGATAATGAGGAGTTTTGCTGTCGAAAATGAAGCATGCATACTGTAAAACGTAAAAATACATACCATAAAACGTTAACATGCATTTTATAAAACGTAAATATGCATACTAAAATATATAACCTTTATATTTTCTAAAAAAAATACATATTACAAAAAAACAACATGCATGTGACTAAACACAAACCAGCACGCTTTTAAAAAAAAAATCATAGTTTTCTCATTCATGAAGTCTCTCTTTATATCTTCTACAATATTCACAAACACTTATCTTGTTGATCATTTGCTTTATTTATTGTTGATAATTTGTTTTCTTTTGAATTATGAAGTTATAAGTAATTGATCTAAACGTGAGAATAAATTTCGGAGAAATCAATCTCATATGCATTTTGTGTTCAACATTATGTAGTTTTATGTTAAATCATATGCAGTTTTCTGAATAACAATATGCATATCGTTTCTTGATAAATAAACTCATGCTTTTTTTGTTAAAACATATGTAGTTTTATGTTTTAAAACATGCTTGATTTATTTTTTGTATCACATAAAAAAATAAATTACTAATCTACATTTACTGTAGCGAAATCAATGTCTAATGACATAAAAAATTGTAAAAAACTTCACCATAGGATCTATGAGATGAATTGATGAGATTGAGTACTACAAACTACCTCAAACTTGTGTACTATATATGGTGGTCAGGATGAGAATGATATTATGTGTAAGAAATATGAATAAATCATAATCATCGATTAATATCAAATTAACGTACCGAATTTGTTGATTCATATTAACCCATAATAATGACATCATCACATTTTTAATCACCCAAAATCGGATGAAGGGTAATTATGGAACAATTTTTTTTCTCTTTCCAAATCTTTAAATCATTAATAAGATGTATGTGCTACATTTTATAATATGTGCCAAGTATGATAAATTGCTCTGAAATATTCAACGAATACTTTACAATTTTATGCATATTAAACAGAAACTATGTTCAAGTAAAAAAATAGAGTGTGCTACATGCATGTTTGATGCAACATTAATATGGCATATGTGCTATATTTTGTAATACACGTGCTATAAATTTATCTGAAATATTGAACGCATATTTTGTAGATATGTGCATATTAAACATGAACTATGTACAAGTAAAAGAATAAAATATGCTACATGCATGACAGAAGCGTCTAGAATTTTGTTATGGGAAATGCAAAATAATCCTTATAATTAAAGGATGTGGAGATATTCTATCTAAGATACGAAATTACACAAAATAAGGAACCAATCGAATCCTGCAAAAAGAAAATTACTAATGTGTCCTCATGATTTTTTCTTGTAATTTGAAAACATAGCACATCTAATTTTTAATATAACACACAAATATCTAATCCGGACCATCAATTTTTTATGATAAATGGCTAAGATTTATTCTCATTTCTCACCAAAAATTGCATTAATCCTACTTGTTCCAAATTATATATATATATATATATATATGAAAATTAACAAACACTAGCAAATTTATTACAACAATTTAAATTTCATTTCAAGCATGATTTTAAAATCTTTTCAAGTATTGTCTTACTATAAATATTTTGAGATTTATGTATGATACTTGTATATATTGACTTATACTATGCTAATTAATTTAAATACATTTTATAATTCTTCAATTTATTTATAGTATATTTAATCAATTATTTTAAATATAAAACAAAATAATCAAATTCTTCTAATTTTATTATATTCTATCGATATTATCCTAACTCATTCATCAAACATAACGCCCCTTTAATGTATTATTTTTTAAACCATAATAACCCAAAATATTAATGTACTTTCTGTAATGAGTCGACTACCCTCTGACCTGCCCACTTCTTGAGGAAGACCTCGCAATTAAGCACCCAAATTTCTAGCTTTCAAGGTGCACGTAAATAGATAAAGTTGTAGAATCTTAACTAATGTAAATAACGTTTATTTATCGCGGGATTATGTTCCCAACAAGATAAACATTACTCGGTTATCCCCTTCAATTTGCTTATTCATTCACTTATTTCTCATCAAGCGCATACTCGATATATCAATTAAGATGCGTACCATATTTTACTATCTTTGTAAACTAATAATATGTGATTTAAGATTTATAATTATATATATATATATATATATATATATATATATATATATTCTAAATTCTTATAATTACTATATATCCTTTATCTATGTATGCAATAGAGGATTCCACATAAATGGACAATGAGAGATCACCAACTATTTGTTTGATCAAAATTGTGCATGACGACTAATACTCGATGCATTCAAGATCATATGCATTGTCATAATAATAACCAATGACTTGAACAAGTAGTGGAACTACGAATATGGTGGACGGCATAAAATGCATTTGCTCAAGTTGTCATTTGATGATACAAAGCATGCAATTAAAGTTTTCCGAGGTGAATTCAACTAAGGTGGAATTGCTTGTAAGTAACCACTATGTTATTGTTTTCAATTACATCACCTAATTAATCTTTTCTCCAAGAGCATGGGATTCTCAGATCACAGACAGATGTGCGTGTGTGTGTGTGTGTGTGTGTGAGAGAGAGAGAGAGAGAGAGAGAGGAGAGGAGAGGAGAGGAGAGGAGAGGAGAGGATATTTGTAGTGTTGATAATGAAGTACTTGTATATGTTACTCATATATAGATGGCTAACTTGCAATTCCATATATTATAAAATGTAATAGCATACGTTTTCCAAAAATAGGACAGCTAGTTGATAACAATTTGATAGTCTTAATTTTCTTTCAATTGTATTAGGTATAATTAAAATTTATAAGAGTATATATTCTTACAATAATATATTATAATGTTAATTGTCCTTAAATATACAAACTTTGATACAATTTTGGTTTAACATATGAATTTTAAAATTTGAATGACAATACCTAAACTTTCAATATTTTTGAATTTTCTCATAAATTGAATTGCTTCCAAATTGAACATGGTTGATTGCTGCTAAATACATAAATTTGACACAATTCTGATATGTCACATGAAGTTAAAATTTGAATTTTTTTCATAAAATTGAATTGCCCTCAAATTGAACATGACATTGCAAAATTAGAAATGACATGACAATCAAAACGACATCGCTTTGATTATTTTAGAATAAAAGAAGAAAAAACAATTCCAACTAAAATTCCACGTCAGGCCTCTAAATATCTATATCGTATCTATATCTTCTAAGAAATCTAATTTCATGACAGCCCACCATTTCCACCTGCAACTTCTATGGCATCTCTTACGATTACTCTAAACTCCAATTCTCACCTCTACACCAGTTTCTCCATAATTGCGAGCTTTCTCTTTTCTCTCTATAACTTGGACCCCTTGTTTCAAAACTCCAGTATCTTCGGCTCAATCTATATAGCCGCTATATTCTCCTATAGCGCTTCCCTCACCTTATTAGATTTGTCAGAAAATATTGTCTTCAGCCTAATCTTTCACATCACGCGCTCGCGTCATATCATGTCCCACTCCCTTCAACCTCTTCAAAAACTCGATGGATAATCGAAAACGACATAATTTTGATTGACACATCATTTTTATTTTGCCATATCATATTCAATTTGGGAGCTATTCAATTTTATAGGAAAAACAGAATTTTCAAAATTTTATGTATTTTTTTTTTCAAATTTTAAAATTCATGTAATAGTTCAGAATTGTGTCAAAATTTGTGTATTTAACAACAATTAAACATGTTCAATTTGGAGATAATTCAATATTATATTAAAATATTATAAATATTGAAAGTTTATGTATCATTTAAATTTTAAAAATTACGTGTCAAATCAAAATCATATCAAAGTTTGTATATTTAGAAACAATTAATCCTATATTATACTATACCATGATTCTCAAATTAGAGATATATGACTGTGATATGGTAGACAAACTAAATTATGTGAAACAACTCCTTCATAATAGACTAGCTAAATGGTATTTATGCCGTACGTAAAATCAATTTATCTTAAGAATATACATTTTTTATTATAATTTAAGAAATTTTTATATAAAAAAGTATAAATATATAAATATCTCAAATTACTAAATTTTTTTTATAAATTATTATAGGTATATATTAAAATTTATAAAAATTACAATTTTATAATAGTCACAATGATTATACTGCATATATCCCCAAAAATTGTTCATAGTTTTTTTTTTTTGGTATATTCCCAAATTTGTAATCTTTTTATTTATGGAAACTATCCAATAAAATATTTTTTATTTATTATAATCAATAACATAATTTATTTACATAGTTTACCACTCATGATCCACTACTTATTAATTTAACATTACACTAATATAAAACTTTTATTCCACTCATAAAACACTCAATAACTAAAATTATAATACTATGAAAGATTATCAGAAATATATTTTGATGACATAACTACTATAATAGGTTAATGTAATATATCATATTAAATTAGTACTTTTAAACTGAACTAAAAAAAAAAAAAAACCTATCTTTTGATTGTTGTTGCGTCATCACAAAAGAGGCCCACCGATCTAACGGTGGAGAACACGTCCCTTCTCCACTCCTCCTTCCCCACTTGAGCCAACTGCTTTACATCAACACAACACAGTCACAGCCGTCGTTGCGTCAAATACTTTTTCTCTCTCACTTTTCCCGCCTTTAAATCCCATCAATGCAGATGCAATCTCTCCAGCTGCTCCCCCATTCTCGCTCCACCTTCCTATCTCTAAACCCTCCGCCTGCATTTCCTCATTCTCTCTCCTCCGATCGGAACTGCCCGAGCTCAGCCCTAAATCCTGGTTCGATTCGATTGAATTCGATTAAGATGGATTCTGCTCGTCATTCCATGTCTAATGGCCACGGCGCTAGCAGTCGAGCCGCTGCCCTGGGATTTGACGATTGTGACCTTGACCGTTTCGCCTACGTCGCCAACCAGCTAGCAGACGCCGCCGGCGATGTCATCCGCCGCTATTTCCGCAAGAGCTTCGAGATACTCGATAAACCGGATTTTAGTCGGTTTCTCTCTCTCTCTCTCTAAAATTTGTTGTATTATGTTAAGAGCGTTTCGTTATGCTTATTACGATAATCGGTATTCGGTAGTGTTTTTCAGTAGTCTGGACTGTTTTAAGTTTATTATGCTATCATTAGGTCCCGTGACGATCGCTGACCAGGCAGCGGAGGAGGCAATGGTGAAAATTATACAGGCGGATTTACCTTCCCATGCAATGTGAGTGTTATTTTTAATTTTTCCCCCCTGCATTTTATGCCTTGAGGAAATTATACCATCTGTAAGAGTTCTGAGCAGCTCCACCGCTTGACGAAATCGGCAAATTTTGTTTGTTTGTTTGTTTTTTTCTTCTTCTCTTTCTTAGTTGAAGCTACTGAAGTAGCGGTATTCTGGATTTTCGTTTCTCAACTTCAAACCAGTGACAGAATTTGCAAAATCGGGCATTAAGTGCATAAATCACACGAAGACATTAATGATTTTTTTTTCTTCCTATCCCACTGTTTTGGTGATTGTATCTTACGAATGGTATCCTTACTTTGTCCTAATTTTTGGCATGTAATTTTCTTTCACCTAGTTATAAATAAATTAAATGAATATTTCAGAAAGAATGTATTCTTGTGACAGGAAAAGCAAATTGTTGCACGTCATATATATGATATGTTTGGACGCACAACACATATGCACAAGTATGACTTATATGCGATAGAGTTGAGTTCTTATTTCATCAGATAAGGATGTTTTAAGAGAAATGAGAAGATGCATCGACTTTTCAATTTTCATCAAATTTCTTCTAGCTTGTTCACTTTTGATGTCAAACATAACATTGGATTGTCAATTTCAGTTACGGAGAGGAGAATGGATGGATGTGCAAAGAAGACTTTGCGGACTTTGTTTGGGTTTTGGATCCTATAGACGGCACTAAAAGTTTCATCACTGGTAAATGTCAACATAATCATTGTTGCTATGTAATAAGTAATGAAGCTTTGCTTGCTAGCTGAGAAATCGTTTAAATACCATTACAGGAAAACCCCTGTTTGGAACTCTAATTTCTTTACTCCACAAGGGGAAACCGGTAAGGATTCCAGGTATTTACATGGGTCAGGAAGGCTACGAAGAGAACTATGTTCTGCTTCTTTGGGTTTCCTTATTTTGTTTTCCAAGTATTTAGTTATTCAACCTTTTTCCTGTCTGTGTTTAACCAGATTCTTGGCATTATTGATCAACCTATCCTGAAAGAAAGATGGATCGGCATAACTGGGAGGAGAACTACTTTGAATGAACAGGAGATCTCCTCCCGTTATTGTGAACAACTGTCAAAAGCGTACCTGTATGTTCACCATATATCAGACGAAACATCTTATCTTGTGCAAATCTTCACAAATGAGCTGATATGTCACTTTGGAAGTTTTCGTTCTTTAACTGTTTGTCCGTGACATATCTTGCTTTTCTCTTTTCACCTTATTTGTTAGGTTGGTGATGGGTGGTTGGGTTCTGTTTCAGGTATACAACTAGCCCTCATTTATTTACTGGGGATGCTGAGGTGGCATTTGCTCGGGTTAGAAGTAAGGTATGTCCAGTTATAGTTGGTATAGTTTCAACATGTCTAGTTTTGCTACTTCTTTTCAGTTTTACATGGGAGCTGAAATTAAGGTTAACAAGACTTTTCTTGGCAGAATCATTATATAGCCCTTACCTGATGGTATTGTAGATTTATTTGGAAAAATAAAATAAAAAATCTGGATGTATATTACTAGAGGAATATTTCACTAGTTCGTTGTTCTTTTGAATATATCGATACTTTACTAGGAGTAAATCTATTATATACTCTTCCTTCTATTCTATTGTTGTGGACTAACAATGTAGCAGTACTTGATGGTGTGATGATTGCCAATTCTGTTAGCGAAAGTTTATAAAATTTTCGGTCGTATTTTTAATACAAACCAATATGATCTTTCTTCGTATTTCATGAAAGAGATGCACAAGGTTCTCTTATTATCATAGATATCTAATTTGTTTGCTTCGACAGGTCAAAGTGCCGCTTTATGGCTGTGACTGTTATGCCTACGCACTGTTGGCCTCAGGTTTTGTGGACCTCGTGATTGAGTCAGGCCTCAAGGTGTGTCTATTTTGATGCATTACAACCTTTTAATCATGCACTCCCTCTGTCCAATTCCAAGCATCTCATTTCTTTTGGGCACGGATATTTAGGAGAATGGTATAAAGTGGTCAAATGGATAAAAGGTGGATATGGTCCACACCTTTTATAGAGATAATTGTTTCCTAAAATGAAACGAGACACTTCGAATGGGACAACTCGATAACGAAAGTGAGACGCTTCGAGTGGGACGGAAGGAGTAATTATTTTGGCATTCGACTATATTGCAGTAGTATTTGATCAATTTGCTATTTGATATTTAAAGTTCGGACTTCTATTTATTCTTCTTTTGCTTCAGTCGTTCATCTGTTATCTTAATTGCTTGTAGGTCTAGATCAACAATAGCCTTCAATTGCAAGATTTGATCTTGTGACTGATATCACCTTTTCGCCTTGCAACAATTTTTATGCTTATAAATGTATGATGCTAACTCTGTTTTTCACAGCCATACGATTTCCTTTCCCTGATACCTGTGATTGAAGGTGCGGGTGGAGTCATAACAGATTGGAAAGGGGATCAACTTTATTGGGAGGCTTCTTCTAAATCACATGCTCCTAGTACGACCTTCCTACACACTGCTCTGCTAATTTATAATTCCACCCAACAACACATACGAAAAATCGACTTGTTTTCTCTGTTTGACAGGCTTTAACGTAGTGGCAGCAGGGGACAAAAGGGTCCATGAAGAAGCTCTAGAGACGTTGGAATGGCACTAGGTGCAAAAATCACCTTCAAAGCGAAAGCCTTAGGTTTGTCTTCCAGTTGCTTTGGGACACCATACGCACAATAACCAGGACTCCGCTGAGGAGAAATAATATTTGATCATTGTAGCATTTGGTTAGTGTATCTCATTTATGTAGCAGCTCCCTCTATCGACTCCAGCTTCCTTTACCATTTTAACTGTGTTGCTGTTTAAACTGTGTTGCTGTATCGTTGTTTTTATGTTTTGAGTAGAAAGCAGACACAAGACAAATTAGTAGATGACTTTTTTTTTTAAGAAAGCTTTGGTTACTTATTAGACTTAAATAGAGATGTTAAATCGGCGCCCATCCAAAGTCTATTTAAATTTGGCGGTATTTGGCGCCCATTCAATGTCTACTTGTATCATATAATCCCTCCATTCATCAAAAGTTTGAATTTCTTTTGGTGGCATATATTTTAATAAATTGTTGTAAGTGGAGAAGGGGTGGGCTATATTGTTTTTTTGGTAAATAGATATATATGGGGGGTAAAAATTATGGGGTCTGTCTTAAAGAGAAAAATTCAAATTTTTGGTTGATGGACAAAAAAAGAATTAATGCAAGTTTTTGGAGAATGAATGGAGTGTGATTTTTTTTTGATATTATAAACAAGGGAAGAGAACAAATAACAGTATATATTTTTGTAAGAATTTAAAAATCAGTACACTTTACATGCTAAATTAATGTATTTTATAAATAAAGTTAAATGTATTTTATAGATAAAGTTACTGTAATTGATAAGCATTGTTGTCATTTATCATAAGTCAAAACTTTACATGTAAAATGTATTAATTTTTATGTTAAGTTAATGTATTTTGTGAATAAAGGTAATTGATCATCATTGTTGTCTTTTAACATAAGTCAAAACTTTGTATTATGATTTTTATGAAAATAATAAAATAATTATTATAATTCAACTCTTATAAACAATATTATGCTTATAAAGTCTTTATTATTTGAAGTTACCTTTATATTAACTATTAGAAAAAATTAGAATTTATCTTCTGTATTCTCTGTTTTTCAACAAAATGCATCTCTCCCATGATATCTATTGACTTGTATAACATGCAAACGCTCTTACTCTTTTCATTTTTCATTTTTATTTTCCATTCTAACAAATTTTTCCATATCTCCGTCATTTACTTTTGTGATTTGTTTTATATTATGGTTTCTTTTCAATCATTTACCTCAGGAATTGAGTCATGTTCATACCAGCATGCACAGTGTGTTTCAATGCTTCGATAAAACTGAATACATATCCAAGATAGAGAGGCCAACACAATTGTGGAAGGGTAATTTGGTCATTGGTGTTGGTTTCTTTGAATGGAAAGAGATTGAACAAGTGTCTTATCATACTTGCCTACACCCTCCTATAATTCTATTCCTTCCCAAAATCAGCACTATAGTGAGCACTCGACTCCAGCTTCTTCGCTTCGTTCAATTTCCTTACAGCCTGCAAACATTTTCAACCACAATCAGCTCGAATTTATACACACCAAATAACACATGATAGGATCAAACTATCACATTTGCAATCACAAATTAGTTCACAATAACAGAGTCGAGAAAAAAAGCACACACTTAAGTTATACTTGTGCAGATTATTCATGTTTTGACAAGTTATTCCTTTTTCTGGAACTCTCGCCAATTCATTTTGAGACAATTGAACTGATTTCTCAAAAATACAGGAAATATACCTTCATAAAGTCTTCATGAATGACATAGTCGCGTTCCGCCCGAATTGCTGACATTCCAGCTTCAGTACAGATGTTACGGAGATCTGCCCCATTAAACCCCTGAAACAATGCAACATGCCAGTTTTCACACGCACACAAAAGATCAACCTTTCTGATGGAGGTGTCAAGAGTGGTAGTATTTTAACTTACTTCCGCCAGTTTAACAACAGCCTCGTAATCGATTTCACCATGTTTGGCTATCCCAGAAGCATGGATTTTCAGAATTTCCATCCTTGACTGTTCATTCGGCAAAGGTATTTCTATTTTCCTGTCTAGGCGACCAGGACGGAGAAGTGCAGGGTCCAGGACATCGGGTCTGTTAGTCGCCATTATCATTTTAACCTGCAGTGACAATTCATTCACATAAAAATCTAGCATGCCACACAATACTATGGAATGATGCTTGCATCAAGTTAGAAAAATCATAGTTAACAATAATAGTAAACAAAACCTTCCCAAGCTGATCAAATCCATCAAGTTGGTTTAGCAACTCCATAAGGGTCCTCTGAATTTCACGGTCAGCACTTGTTCCCTCGCTGAAACGTCGTCCACCAATGGCGTCAATCTCATCCATAAATATGATGCAGGGCTTCGCACAAAGAAATTATCTTTGTTA
The DNA here is from genome assembly GCA_036937905.1 of Salvia rosmarinus. NCBI lineage: Eukaryota > Viridiplantae > Streptophyta > Magnoliopsida > Lamiales > Lamiaceae > Salvia > Salvia rosmarinus. The sequence continues at coordinate 95,017,673 of CM072813.1, forward strand.
ATGTCATCAAAATCTTCCATATATCCAGAAGAATAAATTGCATTATATTGCTTACTTGGTGATCGCGAGCATAACCAAACATTTCCCTAATCAATCTTGCACTCTCACCAATGTACTTATCAATGATAGCACTGGATACCACCTGCAGTTAATAGTTATCAACTTCACTTCACATGAGGACTATATGAGAAGTGTTGGTAGCTTCCTACCTTTAAGAAGTTGGCATCAATATTACTAGCAATTGCTCTGGCCAACAACGTTTTGCCGGTTCCAGGAGGCCCATAAAGAAGTACACCCTAAGACATGTATACAAGTTATTGCTAAAATCCAAAAGAGAGATAATGTGCTTCCGTAAAATGACCTAATCTCATTACCTTGGGAGGCTTAATGCCAACTCTGATGAAGAGCTCGGGATTCATCAGAGGTAATTCTATAGATTCTCTGAGTTCTCGGATCTGATCCGACAGCCCACCAACAGCAGAATAACTAACATTCCCAGGATCTTCATGAAGCATATTATAAACAACAGGATCTACCTGCAGCGTACAATCAAATACAAACGCATAATCAAAAACCAAATCATAATGCAAGCGATAAACACTTGAATGATATAAACATCTTCATACCTCACGAGGGAGAGCTCGCATGATTGTAAGTGTAGTCATGTCCAAAACTACCCTAGTGCCTGCAGTAAGTTTTTCCTTATCCACTTTATTGCGACACCCCACCACATATCTCGGGCCACTACTGGCTTTAACTATCACTAGTATATGAAAAATAATAGAGTATTAAAAACACAAAATAGAGAAGAACATCAAGGATACTAATCAATGATGACAATGTCTAGGAAATATGATCTTAAAAAACACTTCAAAGACAGGAATGATAAGTGATAACACTGGCCACAAGAGCGCTTTAACAGACCTTGTGTTGTAGATTAAAGATACAATATACAGCCACAAGTAAAAATTATATTGATGGTATTCCCAAAGCAAATATTCTTTAGGCTTTAAAAGGATAGAAGTAGCAAAATTTCCTATGTCATTACAGTAACACTTAGTATTTCAAAACACATAAGAATGCAAACAAATGAAAATACAGAACAAATTAAAAAAACCAGAAGAAAAGGTAACATAAATGGCTTACAACGTTCATTATCCAGGGGCCTCAGAACTTCGCCTATTATCTGTCCAACACTCTGAAGTGACTTCAGATCATCCTCTGTTTTATTATACTCCTTCTTTGTAGCTCTTAGATTATCTCTTGCTGCACAAATGATATATTACCGTTTATAATAAGTAAATGTGACGAATTTTCAGAGACAAAAGCACATTAAGAGTGATAAAGTAAGAGTAACCACTTCGGAAAAAAATAGTTAAATATACCGTCACACTAATAAAGACAGGAGCAAAATAAGTGCTTTACGGAAAACGGAGTACTCAACCACCCATGTGAATTTGGAGATATTTTTATTCATACAACCAGCAAGAAAACCCCACCCTGAACCCCAACCTTGGCCCCACCAACGGAGAAAACACAAAATAAAAGTAAATGCTATCATATACGATGACCACCTTGATAAAAAGAAGCATCTCAGATCATTAGAGTAATATTCACATTTCACTCCTGGATACCAAGTTTATGCAGGATTAGCTCGTCCAGTTTAGACAACACTTAGTACAATGGGAACCATCTCCGTGAATGAAATCACTGCAAAAAATAGCTATATAACGATTGCTAGACTTGAATAGTATTAGGGTTCAGCTATAATCATACTTCAAGCTCCAATCAAATTCCAGAATTATAGAGAAATGATAAGTAAATCGATCAAACAACGCTATTCAGCTAGTTTAGCTCAAAAATCCTAATGTAGATGAGTCCAAATTGTCATATACCACAGCAAAACAAATAAAGCAACACTAAAAACGTAAAACGCATGCATTGTCAACTCCAAACAAGTAGAACATAAGAAATCATACACTTCCGCCAATTATCCTAACAGATATCGAGTCCCACAATTAAAACAAGCTAATTACAATTTCGCAGAACAAGTGAGAAGAAAGAGTACAATGCAAACTACCGATTCTCAGATTAGTTTATAGCACCTCAACACGATGGCATCGAGCTAATTAAATGCTTGATAAATGAATGCAAAAAATAGGGTTATAAGAACTCGATTACCAGATCGAACTCGGACATCGAGCTCCTTGTGACTCAGCAGCTTCTTCCGGTATTCGGCTATGGCCGCCTTCCGGCGAGCAGCATCGTCGTTCTCGCCGCTCATTGCGTTCTCTTTTTCACGTTTGATTCAAAAATAATTCGATTGATTTTGGTTGCGGAGTATCAGAAAACTATGAAGAAATGCATTTCAATTTTCAAACTTGCTAGCGAAGCAAGAGCAATTTTGTGGTCTGCGACAGCGTTGTTGGATTTGGGCCTATTTTATGTGTAGCCCATTAAATATTAGAAATTATTTATGTACTCTGGTTTCTAATAAAATAAAGGATTATTGACATATAAAAATACAAATTTTGATATAATTTAATTTTGTACATGAACTTTAAAAGCAGTATATAAATATACAAATTTTGATTGATTTTAGTTTTACACACGAACTTTAAAAGGAATATACAAATACACAAACTTATTAATTATAGTAATTTTACCATAATTTATTTTTTTGGTTAAATTGAAACTGATATGACATTAAATATGATGAGTTGACAACAATATGGAAATCTTAAAGTTCATGTGTAAAGAAAAAGAAGAAGACATTTGTAGTAGCCTACTTATTCGTCATTCACTCCATTTATAGATGGTGAGTTTAAGATTTGAAGTGTTCTCTTCGTTTTGTGTATTTGGGTTATATTCCTTTATTTTTTTTCTTTCTTTCCCGTGAGGCGTATATATGTTTTGTGTGTGTTAAATGTTAATGAGTCAATGTGTGTATTTTACCAAGTGTAAATGTTTCTTTTATATTTTATTTATTAATTTATTTCCACGTCGTTATCGACTCACCATATCTAATGTCATGTCAGTTTTAATTTGATCGAAATAATAAATAGTGGTAATTACTAAAATTAATAAATTCGTGTATTTATATACTCCTCTTAAAGTTTGTGTGCAAAATCAAAATTATATCAAAGTTCGTGTATTTATATACTCCTTTTAAAGTTCGTGTGCAAAACCAAAATCACATCAAAGTTCTTGTATTTATATGCAAGTAATCCTAAAATAAATAAGTTTATTTTAAAACAAATTATTGAGGTGCCTGCCTGCTTTGTTGGTAGAGTGTTTTCCTAGTGAAAATTTTATAAATGTATATTAAACTGAGAGGTGTTTCCGTGGACAAGATATTTTTTCAGAATAACGAAATTGAAGTCTCTCTACTTTAGTTAAAAATAGCTCATAAAAGCCTACTTCGAGTATATAATATTCTTTTTTCTGAAAAAAGTACCTTATAATTATGGGTTAATAGCACAAAAAATCACAACCATTTACACCAAATTGTAAATTTAACTTCTCAAATTCGCAAATTATCACCACTTTTTAAGTTTGGTGCAAAGTAAACAGACCAAATTCTTCTAGACAATCAAACTCTGACATATCATGTTTGTATATGTGCATACTACGTCAAAATATGTGTCTATATTAAAAAAAATGGCCACATCAAACTCATTGGTCGAAAAACAAATATCATGTTTATTGGCATCAAAATCAAAAGATAATGTTAAACTCGCGGTGCCTAAAGATCATGTTGAATTTGAAATTAAAAGTTGCAACTTTTTGAGCATTTAATTTTAACCCATAAGTAACCGTACAATTAAAATACTTTCCATTTAGACATCTGATGAGCAGCATATCAAAGTACGATGAATATTTGGGGCTAATCTAAGCCTCCATAATAAATGCAATAAATTTGCTAGACTGTTCGAAATTATTTCAAGCAAGAACGAAAATGATTATTTCCATAATATCATTACATTCATTCCCCAAATAGCAAAATGACTGTATCATACTTGTTTCCCTACATTTCCAAGTTACTTGGTAGTTGGTACCATAATAGTCTTAAATTTCAACCTAACTCAGACTTAGGAGTAGAGAGTACTGATAGGAAGAGGGCAAAATCAGTTGCACATTCACAGTAGATCCGACCAAAGCTTCTGTTTCAAAAATTGAAGGTGCCTAAAAAAGCAAAGAGTCTGTAAGTTAACAAGCACCAAAAAGAATCATCTTTCTCTTTGTAATCTACAAAGTTAGAGCAAGAGGGTGCTCGTCAAAATCTATAAACCCAATGGGTCTTGCTATGCTTCTCCTTTCTCCACGGAGTTGCCTTCATCGAGCATGACCATGTCATTGTTGCCATCGAGTTCTTCTGCTTTTCTCTTGATTTTTGGTTCCTTAGCAGTGGGTGAAACGTCTGAAGTAGCAGCAACAGCAACGTCGGATAGCTTTCTCTTCTTTCCTGATAGTGCTGGAATGATTTGTATGTCTTCGTCTTCCTCAGGAGCGATAGAAGCAGCTTGAGATGCAACGGAGGTGCTCTCACCGTTGTCAGCAGATGCTTTGCCGTTCTTTTCTGCTGCCTGACCTTGTTGCCAGCCGAAGAGAATCATTCCATCAGGTTCCTTCTCATCATCGAATTCTTCCCTGCAAATTGTTGAGTATGAATAGGACTCAGACGACGAGCCTACTTCAGACGGCTCGGAAGATAACATATCCAAGCAAATTAAATATGTTTTTAGAGTCCACATAACAAAAGGCGTGTTTTGAAATAATGTGGAGTGCAGAGTTCCACAAATTTGAATTAGAGTGATTTGAAATCCACCTAAGCCACTGGAAAAATCTAATTGCTCATGTTTCTTGAATGACAAACTTGAATAAAGATGCAAAAAGACTGATTAAGAAGAGATATGTAGGATCAAATCGAAGCAGCCACAAGTAGCAATGGCACAGAACAAACCTGTGCTTGACATTAATGCTACATTTAAGCTCTTGTTGAAGATCCTCAACGGTAAGAATTGTTCCACCACGGACTGGAGAAGGAAGCTCAGATAGCACCTAAGAGAATTATGTGGAAACCATCAGTTAAAAAATTACACTCAACACTAATATGTAAAAGATGAAGAAGGGAGACAAATCAACCTTTTCAAGATTTGCTGCATAGTTGGCAACCTCTTGTTCATCAAGATCATCACCAACCTCATAAAGAAGTGTGGTCTCTTGCATGATTAGTGGAGAATTCATGCCAAGCTCTGCTTTCACAATCTTGTCAACAAGATCCCTCAGCTTGGAACGATGTGTATTAATCTCAAGCGTCAAAGGTGTCTAATTAGAGAAAAGGTATCAAAATAAATTAATGTAATTTACTGAAATCCATTCTTAGCCAAAACAAAGCACAAATAAAAAAAAGATGATTGGACAACAAACCTCAGAGCAAACATAGCATGACTTGTTTGGCTCAAAAGGCTCAACTGGCATGAGTAGCATCTTTTTTGAAGGATGCTCGAGACAGTAAGTCATCCTGCATGCACAGTTAAATGGAACATCAATATATACAGAAGCCATTTTTCTAAGTACTCAAAAAAAGAATGAGTAGAAAAGGATCTAAGTTTTATCACTTGTCAATCTTCTCCACAAAATCATTTGAAATCAAATCTCTCCCATAATCTTAAATAGATAAGAAACACAGCATTTGTCATTAGATAATCGTTACGAGTCAAGCAAACTCAGATTTTATTTTATTTTTCATCAAACTGAGAATTTTTAATGAAAAAAAATTCATGGAACACATGGAAGTCAGAACAGCAAAATAGAAGAAAACCTAAAATCAGTGAAAACATTGTCAGGTTTAGGTTTCAACATCACACAAGATTAATTATACTATCACCCAGTGTTAAGAAAGAAAATTGCCAGAGCTGAAAGAAAATACAATCCAGTGCAGATTTGTCGTGCTAAGACTCTAAGCAAAAGAACCTAAGGAATAATGGCATAATGCATATGTGACTTTGCATTGATATTCCTATTTTAGTAATCTAGGATTTCAGTTATTTATAGATTTTGTAGTTAAGAACTTCCCAGATGAAGATAGTATACTTGCAGTCTTAAATTAACTTTCCTATTCGACCAACACCACCACCCCCCAAAAAAAGACACAAAATAAACCCAAAATAAAAATCTGAAGAAAGAAAAGCGAAATATGAGTTAACTGAGCAGCAACTGTCGGAGCAAATGTGGTAGATATATGAACTACCTATAGTTCTTAACATCATTCTCCAGCACCTTAATAGCCTCGATCACAATCAATCCAGCAATGACGGCATTTGTTGTGGCAATAGCATGTACAATATTTCCAGCAATACCTTTGGTTTCGAAAAGGCTATGCAAGGGGATGCCAAATGAAGAAGCTCTGATATTTGCTGCAGCAGTAACAATTTCTACAGCCAGCTGATCATCTTTGTCAAAACTCAAGTTACCAATTTCCTGACATGAAAAATAATTAGATATCAGGCACAAAGAAGGAATCACATGACCAAGAATACTATTACTAGGTCTTTAGAAGTTGCCTCAGACCTTTTGTCGTTTCCATAAAAATAATTTTAGAGCCTCAAGGAATACTGCTGAGTTCTCCTTCAAGCTCCAAAGATCCTGTGGATTTTTCAGACTTAGAGTTGACATTGCAGAAACTGATGTCAGATCTCCGGTCGCTGAACCTCTACCTTGATTTCCATTCTGGTGAACATGCTCAATTGGAATAACATCTTTGCTATAAATAGGCCTTGGCCTGCTACAGGTTTTCCATGCATCTTCATTCGACAAAGCTAACTCAATATTATAACCAAATACGTGATCAAATATCTTCCTTCCATATTGTTCAATGTTTTCCTCATTTTTGTGTTCAAAAACATCTTCAACTTGTTCTGATGGGCTTGAAGCATCACTAGAACGGACATTCAAGTCGTTTTCCTGATTTTGGGGTCCAAATAATTTTGCAAAAAGCAGATCCTTTGCCCATACTACACAGTGAACAAACTGCAATTTTGAAAAGACAAATAATAACAATCAACTGAGTAGATCATGAATCCAGGAATTTACAAACACTAACAGATAATGGTTTTTTAAAATAATTCATCCATTGCTGTATTCATTTTGGGCTCAATGAATTGATTCAACAAGCAAACTGATAAAAAAAACCAGAAAACATCTATTGTCCTGATGAATTGCTATATTAAGGCATTGAAGATCAATAGTTCTAGTAGACTTTTTTATTCTCGCGCACAGTAACTATGTAAGATACCAAGTCCCTGCAGTTTTCAATAAAAGAATCTAATATTCACGACAAAAGAGTACTATGCAATATAGTGATCACTGTACCTTTGAAGGAGTACTTGTAATAGTACAAACAGGGTAAGTTTTCGGAGCTGGCTTAGGCTGACATTCATAACATTCTGTTCTATCCTTCACATGAACAGTAACCTGCTTCCAACAATCCAAATGGAAGTTAATGAAAAACTAACGCCAAGAAATAGATATGATAATTCATTAGAAAGGCAGAAAAGTACTTTAGTAAATGGTAACATTGCATTCGAAAATTAGGTCTATATCATCAAGCATGGACAAGTGAAATATATTTCAGCGCAAGCAAACAATAAACTTTGCAACTGAGTGTTGGATACTAAACACAAGAACAGTTATAGTACAAATTAGATGGAAATTCCTACGACAATTTCTTACAAGAAATCACCACCTGTCCCAGGAAGCCAGTGGTCCCACTTTCAACCAATGGCACATCAGCTGCCAAGCTAAGCCGGTTCACATGCCGTCTAGCATCCAAATTATCAAGCCCATTCAGTACAACATTGAACCGCTTAAAGAAATCAACATTGAAATCGGGGTCTTTCACATTCGCATGGTAGGATGTGATGCTGATTGCTGATGTTGGGCCTAAATTTCAATACTGCATCTCGAGCAACCTGGAATTGGCAATTCCAGATTATATCAGAAACATGTTACAGCAGAACAACCCAGGATTAAAGAGGTTGAATTTTACGCTCACTCTAGCTTTCGACTGCCCAACATGTGATTGTCGAAATAAAAACTGTCTATTTAGGTTGCTGACTTCAATTGTATCCATGTCAATCTGATCAAGGCAAGCAAAACTAAGATCATTATATCATTCTATGGGATGCATTACAAAATAAGATACAGCGCTTATCTTCTCCAAAAAATTCTCAGACTTCAGCAAAAAGGAATTACGGGATGTCGAATCCACATTTAACAGTACACATATGACAACTTCATTCTTCCTTCAGGAATATTAAAAAAACAAATAAATTCTAATCCGCTTTAGTGAACCCTGCAGCATATTTAACTAAACGGACATCTGAGTACAACTGTCACTTCCTAGGATTCTCGAGCTTCTCAAAAGGCATCTCAAGTTATCAGACTTCACGAAACAAAAAACTGAAGCACCAGTGATAATTAAAAAGCACTGTAATTCAAATTTAAACTAATTATTTTCAACTCAAATCTACATACTCCACCTCCCTTCTCCAAAAGAACTATCTATTTTCTCATAGGGACAGTCTAATGGTTAAGGTGGGTTTCTGTGGCCGAGAGGTCACAGGTTCGAATCCCACCAAATGCCTCTATGGGTTTGAGCCTGTCACACCTGGTTTTCCAAGTGTGGTTTACCTGTCCTGTGTGGTTTGACTGCACAGGAACGTGAGATTTACCTAGTACGCACCTAAGGTAGCGGCTGCGGTTCCTCATGATACAAAAAAAGAAAAGAAAAGAACTATCTATTTTCAAAATCCCTACTCGTATGCAAAAAAGTCCGAATGCCCCTCTTCATTAGCCAAGGCTCACAATAAGCTAAGCCAACATGGATTCCCCGATAGGGCGTGGGTTTGCACAAGTAATAATCTGCATAAAAAATACCTCCAACCGAATAAATAAGCACTTCCTTAAACCCCAGTAGAAAAACCTATAAAACTCCATGACCATCAAATAACTCAAAATCAGACGAAATAATATATTTAAAAAAAATACGATATGAGAAATTCTACTGACAATATGGATATCTCTGAACCCTGATAGCGCGAGGGTTTTCAGCAGCTCGCACCCTATGCCGCCGGCGCCCACCATGAGCACTTTTGCGCCCTAACCGCATTCAATAAAATCAATACTTAATTCAAATTAGAGTCAATTACTACTTACGAGCATAATTAAGTAAAAAACTACCTTAATTCCGGATAACTGCTGCTCGGAAACCATTGTTGGATGCAGAAACGATAAAATTCCAGCAATTGCAGATTACGGCCGCAAATTTTCGCCCAACTATTGCATAAAATGTAGGCGAAAAGCCGTTTCTCGGGAAACGTAAGAGTAAGGGGGAAGTGAAGCAGCGAGGGAATCTCGGAAGCAAATTGTTTGGGTAAAATTATCAAAGAAAGGGCGCGAAAAGAAAAATGGTTTGCTATACTCCATTTATGGAGATGAAAACTGTGCTTCTCTGCGGTACGATGAGCTTATTTGTTTATTTCTTCCTTATAAATAATCTACGTCTTTGCAACTTGTTTGACTTTGAGACCTTTTTATTTTTTTATTTTTTTTTATTGTTACACTTTCTTTTTTGTGAGAAATTAAAATACCAAAGATATACAAATTTGATAAAACATGTAGGATATATTCATTTAGACTAAAATAACTTCAAATGTTTATATCAATTCAAATTTAAAAAAAATCAATAATTTTCGAGATCATACATTTTAAGTTTTATATATCTCCAAAAACAAATTATTCCTTTTTACCATTATTTCATATTCTTTCCAATTTTAAATTTTAAACCCTTCACACATCTATTTATTGTCATCTCCCCTTTTTGAACGGTTTTATTAAACCTCTTATCAATTCCAAAATTTTTATTCAGTTCTGCAAATCTCTGATTGTTTTTTGCAATTAGGGAATGAGTCCAACCATCAATAGACCAAACGATGTCTCAACAGGTGAGTTAACTTCCTTACTACACCTTTCGAATTTTCATGTTTTACGATTAATAATTTTTGAATTTGTGTTAATCCAGTCCATAGAACCGTAATAATTATAATTATTTCCCTAAAGCTTGATCAATTCGATAAAAGCAGACAAATTTTCAAAAAAAAAAAAAAGATTGACCGATTTTATGAAAAACTCCTCAAATTTTATCGATTTTTGCCCGATTTCAAGGAAATAATTATTATTCCTAGGGTTTTATTATTTATTGTTTCGAATTATATGTTTATATATTTTAGGGAAACTTGTTTCGATTTATTGGGTTTGTTATCTCGAAATTTAAAATTCACACAGTTTATAATTTTTGAATTTGTGTTAACCCAGCTTATAAAATCATAAGAATTATAATTATTTCTGAAAGAATTCAGTGCCTGAATTACTACTTATTAACACTGTGTGAATGTTAGTAGAGTAATGTTACAAGCAATGTTAATAACAATCCAAATTCAGTGCCTGAATTACTACTTATTAACACTGTGTGAATGTTAGTAGAGTAATGTTACTAGCAATGTTAATAACAATCCAAGTAACACGCGGAAAAAATAAATAACACACAGGATAATTTTTGGGTTATGAAAATAACCCGTGTTGTCTCGCGATAACTAGCTCTATTGATAGCTTAGAACAGATTACAAGTGTTACACACGAAGACCTATCTACGGGATGCACTACCGCCTATGATAAGTCACCTAGTATAACACATCAAACTGAATATTAACAACAAGCAAAACAGTCGATACAAAGAACGGACAAACAACCTGAACAGAAAAAGACGACTCGGTCTTCAACCCCACTCTTGCTTGCCTAGCAATACCGTGGTCGATGTTTACAGATTGGCTGCCTAACACCGCCTCAGTTTAAGCGTGGTTGAAGGTGCGTTTCTTCTCTGCGTTTTAGGTAAAATGACGAGTCGATCGGAGTGTCGGATTTCTCTCCGAATTCAGCCTTTCGAAAACGTCCGTGTGAGAGAGCTATCTTGCAGCTTTTATAGAGGAGTGTTTCGTGGTCTTCAAGCTTCAAATCCCACGTCCATAAACCTCCTATAACCGCTGCAATCCACTCCGTTGTAAGCTAACTGCTTTGGGCTGCTGCAGATGTGAGTGGAGATCATGCTCCCTAGAAAATATGAACTAACTTCTCATGATCTTGTAACCATGATCTAACTAACCTCCACTTATTCAAACTTGTTCCAACTGCAATCCACGTTTATTAGACAATAAATAAAACATAAAAACGTAAAGGAAGAGAAAGATTACTTATATACGATTATGTGCGAAAGTCGAAGTTCGAACAAGGTGACTCGGGAATGTTGACTGTACCCAGGATGTTACTAACATCGAATGTTACCAACATCCCATTCAACATTGGACTGGAGTCAACATTGACTCTAACAATTTCCCTAAAACCTGACAAAATTCGATAAAATCAGACCAATTCTGTTAGGTTTCAGGGAAATAGTTATAATTCCTTGGGTTTTATAACTTATTTTTTTCGTATTATATGTTAATATATTTCAGGAAATTTTATTTTGATTTATTAGGTTTATTATCTCGAAATTTAAAATTCACACAATATTGTTTCGATTTATATGTTTATTTGTTGAAAAAATTGGTCGACACCTCAAAAAATCAACAATTGAACAAATCAATCGTTCTATTTGTAAAATTCGATCACAATTTTCAATTTGTTTTTGAATTTTTCATTGGATTTATAAAATATCACCATTTAAAAAAATTGTCATAATTGTCTTCATAATTTATATTTAAAATTTACTAGTCATAATTTAAGTTAATTTTGTTATTCTAAGGTTCTAATTCTATGAGAAAATAACATCAAGAATAATTTAAATTAATAAAAACATACGATACCTCATAAACCAATCGACAATTGAAAAAATTGGTCATTCTATCTGTAAAATTCAGTAACTACTTTTAATTTATTTTCGGAATTTCCATCTAGATTTATAAAATATCACCAATATATGTAGAAAAATATATTTTAAATTTATTATTCATAATTTAAATTGATCATAGTTGTCTTCAAAATTATATTTTAAGTCTATAATTCATAATTTAAATTAATTTTGTTATTCTAAATATTAAAGATTACAATACCATGTGAAAAAAACAACAATACCTACCAAGTCCAGTTTTCATAGTACAATCATTGACCAACTTTGCTCCAAAACATAACTCAGTGTACATTGGACATCGAAAAACATGCAAAAACTGTCACAATTAAAGGTAGTTTCGACCCTCCGCTAAAAATGGGTATACACCATATCCTTTTATAACTTCGAGTGTTTTTATCATATTACTACGAGGGTGTTTGGCCGAGTTTATAAACTTCATTCTCAAAATAATTTATAAGTTATTTAGGAGCTTCTAAACATTTGAGAAGTGTTTGCCAACATAAGATCATAAATAGGTTATAATTGAAAATAAGCTCCAACTTCTCATAAATTCTCCCAAAAATAAGATTATCGACCCAACTTATTTTTTTTTATAAGTTTATAAGTAACAATGAACTTATCAAAATAATTTAATTATGATTCATTATTTCCAACATGTTCCATATTATCTTAACTTCTCTTAGATTTTCTCTCTCTAACCACGATTCATTATTTAGCTTACAAGCTCAATTATTCAAACAATATGACAACTTATAAGCTCTTAACACATTACATCTTGTAGACCTTTGAAACATCTTATAAGCTTAACCAATCACCTCAATGTCATTTGTTTTTTTCCCTATTAACACTTTTTTGGGAGAAAATTTAGCATACCCTCTCTACTAACATGGATGCTCATTTTACCTACACTATTAACTTATATTTTTATTTAATCAAATGTATAAAATCAACCCTCATCGAATCAAATGTTTATTGTTGGAGTTTGTTTTTTCAAAATTTCCAATTATACATTTTTTGGCCAAAGTGTAATATTTTACCTATTTAACTTACCCATCTCTCACACTCTTATTTTCCAAAGAGAAAATTAAATAATTAATACGTAACTAACAAAATGATTTAGTGTGTACCCAAAATTGAGGTCTATATTATAACTTTCCATAAACTTAGACTTCACCATTTGCAATTGAAGGATACCTCCTGCATTCCCCTTTCTCTCCTTTGTATGCGTTGCGATTGATGGATTATTTTCCTGATACCTTAATAAGCATCTCATTACTTGCAATTAAAGGCTACCTCTTCGATCCCCACTCTTTTCTTTGTATGATGTTATTATTTTCCCAACTCCAAGAAAAGCAGCATTCACCTCACACATGCATTACATTTTAGGAGCCTCCCATATCATGTCCGCTCGTGGAATTATTTTCTAGGCAAGTAGGCATTCAGGCAAGTTAAGTTAACGAGCATAGGAGCTTCGAAATCTTCAGGTTCTTTAAAAATATAAAAAACAAGATTTATGTATCTTCCTTTTGCATTTATACAGAATATTACTCTCTTCGTCCACCAAAAGTTTGTCACTTGATGGACGATACAAGTTTTAATATATTTTGGTTGATATTTTTTTAGTGGAGAAATAGTAGTTTTTTGGTAAATAATGAATAGTTACGAGATTGAATAATAAAAATTGATTGTTAGGTGGTGTGGTTTTTTGGTAAATAATAAATAACCGTGATGGTTGTGAGGTTGATAATAAGAGTTGAGTGTGGGGTGGTCTCTCAAAAAAGAAAGTGACACACTCTTTATGGACGTCGAATAAGGCAATTGTGACATACTCTTGGTGGAAGGAGGGATCATTTTTTGTTATTTTAGGTTCAATAATGTTGTACATGCCAACATGGGACAAGTTTTATCTGTTCACCCAATAATTGCCTTTGACAGATTGCTAGTTTCTTCTTGTTATATCTGCGTGTTTCCCTTTGTTCTGATACTTGCATTGAATTTATTTGTGTAAAATCCTCCTACGTCTTTATAATCAAAATTGTATGTATGTTTTGATGTGTGAATGAATGAGTATTTTGTTGATAACTTGATATTGGTAGAATCTTGTGGCCAGAACTGCTTTGCCTGCTCTATTTAAATACAGAACACTAGGAGTACAAGAACTTACAGATATGAAGGACGAACCACTAGGGAGTACGAGCAAACTGATATTCAGTTTGATGAATTCAAATTATCAGATGGTGATCCTAGCCTTACTGAAATTCATCCACATCCACGCCACAGAAAGGAGATGAAACCCCATCAAACTGAGGGATTTAACTTTCTTATGAGCAGTCTGGTGACAGAAAATCCTGGAGTTGTATACTTGCACATGCTCCTGGTTCTGGTATGAAATTCATGATTATCAGTTTCCTTCAGAGTTTCATGGCGAAATATCCAGCTGCAAGACCTCTGGTGGTGCTTCCAAGGGGCATTCTGTCGATATGGAAAAAGGAATTCTCCGATGGCAAGTCGAGGAGATACCTTTGATGGGATATGGCCCAACCGACTAGGCCCACAAACAGGCCCAAACGAGCTGGGCCTAACGTTGGTAGCGGGCCCACGCGGCTGAGCCCAAGACGAGCCCTAATCATTGCCTAAAACCCTAGCCTCCAGAACCTCCATCATCGGCCAATGGAAGACACGCCCCAGGACCAAGGTCAGGCGCCACCCTCCACGTGGCGCACATAAGGCGAAAGGTCCCTGCTCCGGCCAATGGAAGGCATGCCAGAGGAAGAGTCACGCCACGGCCAATGGAGAGGTCGGGCGCGCCTTCAGTTGCAGGTTAGGAGTTATATAAATAGGAGGAAAACCGGCATTAGGGGTTGGCAATTCCTTTGAATGCAAAGGAACAGAACAATACTCTGTACTCAAAGCTCGGTAAAGGTATTGGGGAATCATTCCTCCGTGGACGTAGATCTCATTAACGATCGAACCACGTAAAAGCACAGGTGTTCTTTATTGCTTTACATAAATCTCGCACACTCACTTAACCGATTTATCATTGGCGCCTCTCGTGGAAGCGTCGAACAAGAAAGCTTCGTTCCTCTACAACTAAATGGCAAGAACACGCACAACCGCCGCCTACGCGGCAACAACCGTCTTGAGGGCGGCCGGGTGATCACCGTCGCGGGAAGGAGATCGCAGACGCCACGGCGCCACACTCACGAGGGCCACATGGAAAATGTTTCCATACACCCTCGGGACCGCCTCCCCAACGAAGGGAAGATGTCGACCTCAGCGAGGACGAGCAAACAGCTCATTCGTCCCACGAGGTCCTCGGCCGAGCCGCGACCGAGTTCCTCCACGCCAATCTTGGCGATTCCAAAGCTTCCTCAACGGAGGACCAAAGGCGGGCCTCGAGGCCCCCGATGAACACCACGGCCGCCGGCCGCCTCCCCTATCCAAAGCAGCCAAGACTCTCGCCGGCGTGATAGCGAGAACGCATCACGCCCGACGCGCGGAGCCGCTCACCGCGGCCGAGCCGCCGCCTCATTCGCGGAGCCGCTCACCACGGCCGAGCCGCCACCACCGGTCGCCCGCCGCCGTTCGCGGGCCATTCTCCACCTCGTCATGCCGACGCAGAGCCGAGCAAAGCGGGGAGGGAAGAAAGGCGGTCGAACCCCCCGAGAGGGACGATAGGCGTCGCTATCGATCCCCACCCTCCGGAAAGAGATGGACAGCGATCTCCGGGGTTCGGACCGCACGGAGGATCATCTCCCTTTCTCCGGGAGATTCTAGACACGCCCGCCTTGCCGTGATGCACGGGCACCCAATATAGCGCTCACGATGGCCTCGGAGACCCTCCGACTTCCTTTTCGCCACACCACCAACATGGCGAATCGAGGAATGGAAGATTTTCACATGTGCAAAATCTTCCCGAGTCTTGATCTCAACGCACGGCGTTGGTTCACCTCGCTCGCCGTAACAAAGATACACTGCGCCTGGGACCTCATGGATCGGTTCAAATGGCGCTTATCGAAGATGCCGCCCAGCAGCCTTCCTCCGACTGCTCACAACCCGCCAGGCGGGGCGAGGCGATGTCCAACTTCGTCTCGAGGTTCATCAAAGAGTCGCTCAAAATTGACGGCAAAGAACGACCTCTACATCATCAACGCGTCAAGCGGGATCCGACCCGTGTGTTGAACAAAGAAATCACCGGGGAGAAACCAAAGACGGCGAGTAAGCTTTGGAACACGGTGGACAACTTCGTCGAGGAGGCGAGTCGGATCGGAAGAAGCGGAAATGCGGGACGGCGGTCCGAGAAAAAGCGGATGACCAAGTCGAGGGCCGATCGCGAGCGCCCGCCGGCTGTAATCAAAGAGGCCACTGGAGTCAGGCTCGGACCTCGGCCCAACCACGGCGGGTAGCTCCTCTGCTCAAATCAAGGCGGAAATATTCGAGCTCCGCCGAGCTCTTCCCAAGCCCGCCCCATGAAAGGGGATCGAAGAGGTCCACGAGGCAGTATTGTGACTATCACCAAGGATATGGTTATGATACCGAGGATTGCGAAACACAGGCTCACGGATCGACGAGCTCGTTAAAGGTGGAGCCCTCAAGAAATACCTCGGACGGTGGTCCGAAAGCGAGAAGCGAAGGAATGGGCGGCAACAAGCGCGGGCCGACCCGTGGCGACCCAACTCGAAGGCAGCGAGGGCGAAGGTCCCAGCGCTATGGAGCGGTCTATGTTGTTACGGACTGCCCTCGGGACGACGAGGTCGTCCTCGAAGAACGACGCCGAGGCCGGCCTCAAGAGCCAAGAACAAGCGACTCGGGATGGTGAGAACATAATGTTCTCGAGGAGGACCCGTGCCCAAGATCATGCCGCACGGGCGCCATCACCATACAGGCGCGGTGGGCAACAAAACGCCCACCGGGTCTATATCGACATCGGAGCCTCCGTCAGCATCATCTTCCAAAGCTGTCTGGATAAGCTTGAGGTCGGAGGCATTCAGGTACTTCCCGCGCCCTCCCAGTTACGGAGCTTCACTCAAGAGGCAGTCCAGCCCGAGGGGGTCATTACGCTTCCGGTCACGGTAGGACGAGCTCCCAGGTCGGTCACAAAGGCCATCCGATTCTTCCTGGTCCGAGCTCCCTCTCCGTACAACATCATCCTGGGGAGAGATTGGTTGTACGCCACCAAGGCCGTCTGTTCGGTCTACCACCTCACCGTTAAGATTCCCACCCGGTGGGAGTGCTTAGCATCGAGGGGACCAAGCGGCAAAGAAAAGAATGCCTACGATTGTCAACCCAAGATGCGGTCTCACCCGTGCATAGCAATTACCGAGCCTCGAGACCGACGCCCGGGATGACTGACCGAGGGCACGCTGGAATCTGACGGCGATCCTCGAGGTCATCCAGTCGGCACCTGGGGCCCGGTGGCGTCCGCCCAAGATGTCGTACAACTTCGAGAGAGTACATGGGCGTGTTTGCACGGTCCCCCTCGATATGACGGAGTGTCACCCGAGCTCATAACACACCGCCTCAACATCGAACCGGCTACCAAGCCATCCCGTGAAGAAAAGGATATTCGGCGGAGCGCATGCCGGTCGTAAGGGACGAGGTGACCCAACTTCGAAGGCCAAGATCTTGTTGAAGTCGAATACCCGACACGGATGGCTAATCCGATCGTGGTCCGAAGCCGAGGAGGAGGGTGGCGCGTGTGCGTCGATTATACCGACCTCAACAAGCACCGCCCAAAGATTGCTACCCTCCCGATATCGACAAGAAAGTGGAGGCATTGGTGGGCCACGAAATGTTCGAACTTCACGGATCTATACAAAGGTACCACCAAATCGATGAGCCCGGAGGACGCACCAAAGACCGCATTCATCACTGACTTCGGCGTCTTTGCATACCTAAAGATGCCGCCCGGCCTCAAGAACGCGGGCTACTTACCGGAGGATGGTGGATGCAACATTCAAAGACCACATCGGGAGATCGTCGAGGTCTCGTCGGCGACATAGTAGTCAAAGTCGAAAGCGGAGGCTGCGCCGATGACCTCGGCACCATCCTCCAACTCCTCGGTCGGCCAACCTCAAACTCAACCCCGAAATGTACATTCATGGTGAAGACCGGCAAGTTCTTGGGATCTTTGGGTTTCTCGGGGAGGCTCAAGGCCAATCCCACCAAGGTGAAGGCGGTGCTCGACATGCAGTGCGAGGACCATCCGTGAGATCCACAAACTCACCGGGTGCCTAGCCGCCTCGGCAGATTGTCTCGAGCCGAGAAAGCAGCTCCCATTCTTCAAGATCTGAGGAGAGCCGGACTTCGCTGGCGGGGAAGAACACCAGCCGCCGACACGGTGAAGGAGTACTTGCCGACCTGCCGACTCTGTCCGCCCGGCGGTGAATCCTCTCTCAGATTGCCGCCTCGGACGAGGCCATCAACGCTGATCTTGATGCGAGATGAGGTGGGACGACAACTCCCATCTATTTTATCGGCCGAGCTCTCAAGGACCTGGAGACAAGGTACACCGCCTCGAAAAAGTAGCGCTATACAGGTGAACGCAAACGGCGCCTCGACCCTACTTCCAAGCTCACTCCATCCGGTGCTTCTTGACTTACCCTTGAGACAAGTCTTGTTAAAACCTGAGTCATCCGGACGTATAGCTAAGTGGGCACTGGAGCTCGGCGAGCACGACATCTCGTACTCACCCAGGCCGGCCATAAAAAGGCAAGCTCGCCGACTTTTCGGTCGAGGCCAAATTCATCGAGGTAGGCTCGCCAACAGGCAACTCCACTCCGCCCCACGGCGGAAGAAGCCGCCCTAGCACCACCGGATGGTTCTTTGGCGGATGTGCGTGGGCGGAGCTTCGTGCAAGGCAGGCGGCGGGCGGGCATCCTCCTCCTCGGCCCGGATAATAAGAAGTCACCCTCGCCCCCGGTTTACCTTCCCGACCACCAACAACGAGGTGGAGTACGAGGCCCCAATCTCGGACTCCGCCCGCCACTGAGCGAGGTGGACAAGATCCAAGTCTTGGCGATTCGGGTTGTGGTGAACCGGTGTTAGGCAAATACGAGGCGAGGAGGACCGAATGAAACAATACCGAGAAGCGAAGGAGATCTTGACCTCGTTCGGTACTTCAAGACATCCACCGAATCCCGAGGGAAAGCAATGAGGTGACATCCTCGGCAAATTGGTGCGTCGTCAACAAATCCACCGGTGGAGGAGGTCCATTCCGAAGCATCGCGAGTCGCGTCGGCATCATCACCGAGATAGAGCCAAATGGATGTCTTCGAAGGCCTACACGGAACACGGCGCCGCCCCAAGATCGGCTCGAAGCGAAAAGATGATGGCGAAATCGAGTATCTCATGCATGAGGCGCTCTCGAAATCTTACCTTCAACCCTCCCGAGGTGCCTCGGGCAAAAGAAGCCGACCACGTGCTCAGCGAAATTCACCGGGGTCATGCGGAAGCCACATCGGTCATGAGCTCTCAAAAAGACGCCGAGGTCGGGATATTCTTGGCCCGCCTCGTGCAAGATTCGGCCGAGCTCGTCGAGAAGTGCCGAAGTGCGGATTCACTCCACGGTCAGCGCCCCGGATCGATTTGGCGACTGCGAGTCCATGGCCTTTCATGCGGTGGGGATCGACATCGTTGGCCCGTTCGCCGAGCACCGGTCGCCGATACTTAGTCGTAGCCATAGACTACTTCACAAAATGGGTCAAGCCGAGCCACTTTCGAGCCTCACGGCGAAGGATTCGGACCCGTGTGGAAAAACATAGTCGCCGCTTGGCATACCGCACATCTGGTCTCGGACAACGGCACCCAATTCATCGACAAAACTTGAGGGTGGTGCGAAGAGCTTTGGATCGATCAGCGCTTCACCTCGATCGCACACCGCAAGCGAATGGTCGGACCGAGGTGACGAACCGCACGATCGTACAAGGATTGAAGAAGAGGTGGACCGAGCTAAAAGCGATCGGGCTGAAAATCTCCTCAAGTCCTCGGTCCACGGGACCACGCCTCGAGACGGTGCGGGAGACCCTTTTAGCACGGTCACGGCACCGAGGCCGTCATACCGGCCGAGATCGGCGCACCAAGCCCTCGCACTCTTCACTTCGACCGGGCGGGGGCGAGGAAGACTGCGGGCCAATCTTGGCGCCTCGAGGAGAAGCCTGAGCTCGCTTCATAATGAAGCCAATCTGAGGCCCGTGTCGCACGGTACTACAACAAAGGGTCAAAGCCTCCGTGGCCCAAGTAGGCGACCTCGCCCTAAGAAATAATGAAGCCAGAGAGCCGGCGTCTTAACAAGTTTGGATCCGACATGGGAAGGCCCATACCGCGTTCACGAGGACCTCGGCAAAGGGGCTTACAAGTTGGCCCACTTGTCCGGTGCGCTTATCCCACGAACTTGTAGGGAAAACGTATGTTAACCCTCGCCCCGAGGATCCATCTTGGGTGTTTAATTCACCATACATTGATTATAAACCTAGCATGCGTCTATATAATTAAATCGCAACACGTTGGGGTTTTCACATGTTTACCTTTGGATCTGAAGAGGTCGATGAAACGAGATGAACGGATCGAACGGATCGGACTCGTGCTTTGACCTTCTGGACTGTATCCCGATTGCCCAATCTCCAACGTCGAGTGAGGACGATCTATGGAGAATGCTTCGGAAAATCACCCAATGCTCTCACCAACAATACTCTCGAAAATTCTCTCTCTCAATGTGTATGAGATGGCCGAAAATTTTGCTCTCAATATGTGAGCATTAACCTAGACTTTATCTCATACCTTATATTTATAATGCACTACCTTAATCCTATATGGAATATTACCATAATCCTATATGGAATATTACCATAATCTTAGGATTATTTCCATACTCTCAGGATTATTTCCATACTCTCAGGATTATTTCCATAATCTTATATGGAAAGGATCTATGCATATACCATAAATATAATTATATCCTTGTGGGATAAAGAGAATAAAATCTTTCCTTTGAGAGCACATAGGGGACCGATTTTCTTGTAACCGAACTGGATGGGCCACCAGGATCAAATGCGAGGAATAAAGATGGGCCTCAAATAAATTAATTATCTTATGTTCACCGAACATAAATTAATTTATAAACATTCGATCATGCCACTAGAGAAAGAATGTTGACTTACCCCTTTATTACCGAAGTTGAGTCGGAGCTTGCACTTAGACATTACGAATCCCGTATTTAAGATATCGAGCGTCCATTAATCATTTATAGCAATCGATCGCTTAAAGCGATTAATAACTTCATTTCTTAAGTAGTACCACTCAACCTTATTATTGTACTTGAGCTAACTCAACTGCGGGGTTTAGTACAATAAACCTTTGAGCTCCTTAAGGGACGTCATCATCCTAAACGGATACGGTGACTCGACATGATAACTAGCGTGACATACAAGATCGCCACCACCCAAGATGCGGAGAATCTTGGGTTAGAACATATAACCCTCACTCATAACAAGTCAAAGTGATGGTCAAGAACTCATACTCACCTAATACCTTATCGAGGTTTAGATCATCGTAAGTCACCGAGATCTTGGTTCTTCACGACGGTCGGAAAAGAACACATCTCATCGTGATCCTTCAATACGCCGAGACGCACCAAAGATAGACAAGCAACTAAGTCAAGTCACTTCTTATCTATCTCGCAGCCCTAAACCGACAACTCGTCCTTAAGTCGTCTCATTTGTGAAACTTTTTATATCTCATTAAGCTTGACCAATCATACGGACTTACGTGATCTTCTACACAATCGTATGATCTAACTTATATATGAGATAAGGGACACGATATATGCAATCAAGTATTCAAATCGATAGGAGATTGTAATAGTGGTAACAGAAACATTGTATACAAGCTCAACCAAAGCGCTTTCAAGATACAAATCCAATGAGAACTTGGCACATTACGCATTTAAGGAGGTATTTTACATAGCTTCGATTTAAAGTCGGCATCATGTTAGTTCCTTAATTGTTTCGCCAAAGTACGATGTTGATTACATGTTCGATAAAACACTGTTTTATAATGAATATTTCACTCGTCTCATACATATGTGAACATCTGTTTGGATACACCACATTTAAACCTTCATGAGGGACGCCCTACGAAGATGAAAATCCCACCAAGTAGGGTACGCATCTGATTACCCATTAAGTTGGACGCCTACATGCAAAGCGCATGATTACCCATTAAGTTGGACGTCTACACGCAAAGCATCTGATTACCCATTAAGTTGGGCGTCTACATGCACGCGACATCCGACCGATCTCGCCATCTCATACCCCTTTATTTGGGAAGATATGCACTCGGTACAAAGTCTAAATGCATTAACGACTATAAACCAAGTACCAAGCCATATACAAATCAACCGAGCTTAGAGCTCGTTCATACCCTTTATTTGGGAAAATACACATACGTATCGGTCAAATGCATTTAAGACCAAAGCGAAGTCCTAAGCTATGTTTATACCTCTTAAGAGGAAATATACACTCAAACAGTCTAAATACATTTATATCTACATACAAAGTTCTACACTATACATAGCCTCATTCGGGCTTAGGACTCGCCTCGCCAGACTGCAAGCTGCACCAATTTTCTACAAAATCTCCGGGCCGACGGTGTATGCTCGAGCGAACTCGTGCCTTCAACCCGGTCGATAAGGCGGAATCACCACGGCCTGTTCCCGGCGCTCTGGCGGGCTCTGAGGTAGCCCGAGCGAGCGGCGACACGTGGTCATCTTCACCCGCCTCAGGACACTTCAAGTGGCGCAGCGCCAAGTCTGGCATTAGGGAGTGGGACGCACCCGAGGTCACGCCCGACCCCCGACCGGACAGGGCCGGAGCACGACCTCGCCCCACCCGCCGCTCCCGCCGACTGAGCTCCTCGATCGCCGACCGCTCCCGAGGATCGCCTCGGATGATCCGCCCTGCGGACCCATCAACCGAGCACGCCGGCATGATCGAGTAGCCGCCTCCTCTGCGGGTTCTTCTATGATCGGGTCACGGAGCCCGCTGTGGCATCGCTATCGCACGGGCATGCGACGTTATGCGGACGATATCATACATCTCCATAAACTTCACGACGGAGTTGACGCAGCTTTGAACTTCTTCTTTGTTGGGCCCTCCTCGTCCCTCAAAGACCATGCCCTCCGCCAAGCAAGCTCGAACTTGGTCGTCGCTTGGATATGGTAGTCCCATGGCTCGGTGGATCGCCTCTCAGACTCGCATGCTCCTCCGACACCCGTGCTAGCCTCTCCATGATCGATTCGAGTCGCTCCTCACACTCTATCAAACGCCATGGATAGCGTCGGCGAGATGAGTCCGCCCCGGACTCGTCTGTGTGACCTCAACTTTAGGGCCTCGTTCTCGGCCGGAGGCGGGCCACCTCCCGATCGACCTCGTCCAACTTCCTCTTCGGTCGTGAGACGAAGCCGGCCGACCTCTATATTGCGAAACTTGGGTCATTTCGGTACCGCTCCTCCAGAAAGCACCTCTTCGTCCTTCTCACCCAGGTGCCTCGGACCTCTTTAACTTGGTCGACAATTCATGATCAAGTCCGAGCCATTCGGTGTGGAGATCAGTAAATAAACAAGGTAACAAAAATCTTAAAAAGTCGCGTTTATTACTCAAAAGGGAAAATTATTACAAAGACCTGTGGTCCTATCGACCCGGCGATTCAAGCTATTACATCAGTCCATCGACCTCAGCCTATGGCGGCCTCGACGATCTCTCGATGCTCCTGCGGTGGCCACCTCCCGGGAGCTCCACCCCGCCGCCGCCTCCTCCTCCTCCGCCCCGCCGGCCCGTACCTCTCGCCAAGGAGCTCACAAGCTCGCGATCTTCGCCCTCCTCAGACCGGGCGACGACCTCGTGATCGGGACGGTGGGCTGGATGCGAGCCTCCAACACCGGGAAGAGTCACCCATAGATCACCCGGGCGTAAGCTTTGTCCACCTCTCGGGTCGACCTCGGTCCACCCATGCTTGACCTTATCAAAGTCGGGCATGGCGGCCGCCACCTTCCCTGTGTGATCGACACCACCTTCGGCCAAGACCGGCGAGATCGGCAATAAAGCCGAGAAGCTCTCCGACTCGATGAGCTCACTGCAAAGGCCCTCGGCAGGGTCCTGGTTGGTGACCTCGCACTCCTCTCGTCTGCGAGTTCCTTCTTCGCCCGGCCAGCTCTCCTTCAGCCTCCTCGACCTCACAGGCGGCCTCCAGTGCTCTTCTTCTTGCGGGGGCGGCAGCAGCCCTCCCGGCCTCGAAGCCTGGCGGCCTCGGCTTCCGCCCTCGCGGCCGGACGCGGCGGTCTCGGCTCCGCCAGCGCTGCAAGCTCCGTTCAGCCTCTTGCGGGTGAGCTCTCGGCAGCAAGCCGGCGGCGACTGCAGCCTCCTGGCGGCGTCTGCGGGGCCCCGTCATTGAGCTCCCACCGAAAAGGAGATGCACAAGTCGATAACCGATTCAAGCAAACAAATCTAAATATGAAGAAGCTACGTACCTCGGGGAGGGATGCGGCCAAGCTTGGGGGCGGTACCCGTACTCAGGCGGCCACGAGGCGAGACTCGATCGGGCTGGACCCGGCTCGAGCCCACTCATCGGTGGCCCATGTCTGTCCACCTTCTTCGGCCCCTACTAGGTCCGGCCGCCTCTGCTTTTCTTCACGGCCTCGCCCCGGCGATGGTGAGCCCACTCATCCTCAACTTCAGCTGCGTCAAAAGAGAAAGACACATTAGCACGTGTGAAATAAAGCGAATAAGGACTAAGAAAAGGGATGCCTCACCCCGTCTGGACCCGGTCCCGACGCTTGGGCCGAAAACACTCGGCCGGCCTTCTTCAGTCGTCCTCGGTGTAACTTATGGATAAGATCTCACCAAGGCGCTCAACTCCTCCTCCATACGGCCCGAGGGCTTGATTTTCGGGTCCACCCGTGCGATACCCCACTCATACCTCGGCCCCCCGGCCACCAGAAAGAAATACCTATTTCGCGATGGGACACCTTGGAGGACGACTACCTTAAATTTCAGCGGGGTGACGAGATAGTACACCCTCCTATGGTCTTCACGCTAAAAGCAGATCAAGACACCTCGAAGGACAACTCCCGGCAGCGCCATAACAAGAGAGCCCCACCCACCAACGACCTAATGGAATTCGGGGTCGATTGACGGATGGGGATCCGGAAATACTCTTGAAGGCTAAGATAAACGGGGGCCAGAGGGTACCTAAGACCTGCCCTCAAACTATCTACATAAACAGTAACAAACCCCTCCGGAGGGGCCATCGCCCTATCATCCGGATGCGGCAGACAAAACCACGCCTCCCCCGGGATCCGGTATTCCCTCACAACTTCAAAAAGTTCCTCCAAGGTCAAACCCGACCTCGCCACGCCCACCCTCAAACCATCCTATACAGAGGATACCGGCGGAACCTTAGAGCTCAGCCCTATAGACCTACCCAAACCATTATAGCACATGTAATCCCTTACGCCAGGGAACTCACGCCCAGAACCCGAGGCGGAAAGGGAACTTTCAGAGCGAGAAGAAGATGAAGAAAGCATACTTACTTTTCAGGCGAGTATATGGCTCCTTCAGTGAAGATCAGGATCAAGTCAGAGAATTTCTCAGAAAATTTTCCCTCAGAATTTTTAAGTGTCGAAGAAGAAGAAAGTGAACAGTTGCCTCGTTTGCGCCTATTTATAAGACTAGGGGCGCCTGCAAATTGCCGTTTCAAATTCAACACGCGCCTACACGTGATTGGATGTGCGTTACACGCGCGCACGCGGTTCGAGTGCCCAACCACCGCCTGGCGCGTATGACGTACGCCAGGATAGGATGGACCGCCAGTCTGACCTAGCAATCATCATACGGACCCCGGCATCCTCCAGATGGCGGCGCCTCAGGTCGCACCCCGTCCTTCCCACAAATACCAAGGAAATCCACATCGGATCTCGGCGCCCTGTCAGCCGGGTTCAGCCCTTACGGGAAAGCCTACATCCAGATCGAACCTCGGCTAACCAGGCCGCAGATTCGGTGCGGCCCGGGACACACCACGGCATCCCCGAAAAGGGCGGTCTCTCAGGTCGGACATCGGCACCCACCACAGGAGCAACACCATTTCAGACCGCACCTCGGCGTAACCAACGCAGAGGCGCGATATCCAGGTCGGACCTCGACTTCCTTCGATGCCACATCTTTTTCCAGGCGACGGACAATAGACCACCCAACTCAGTTCGCCACCAGAAGACCCTCACATTAAAAAGACAACAACTCCAAGAAACAACTTCAGCCAAGCCACACCTCACCCGCGGCGGCGGCGTTTTCTTCCACCTCGGCCCTCATTGTCCCTCGGCTATTCGTGGGGGCTATGATGGGATATGGCCCAACCGACTAGCCCACAAACAGCCCAAACAGTGGGCCTAACGTTGATAGCGGGCCCACGGTGAGCCCAAGACGAGCCCTAATCATTGCTTAAAACCCAGCCTCCGAACCTCCATCCTCGCCCAATGGAAGACACGCCCGGGACCAAGGTCGGCGCCACCTCCACGTGGCGCATATAAAGCGAAAGGTCCTGCTCCCGCCAATGGAAGGCATGCTAGAGGAAGAGTCACGCCACGGCCAATGGGAGGTCGGGCGCGCGATTCGTGTTAGGAGTTATATAAATAGGAGGAAACCGACATTAGGGGTTGGCAATTCCTTTGAATGCAAAGGCTTGTAACAAATACTCTGTACTCAAAGCTCCAGTAAAAGTATTGGGGAATCATTCCTCCGTGGACGTAGATCTCATTAACGATCGAACCACGAAAAGCACAGGTGTTCTTTATTGCTTTACATAAATCTCGCACACTCACTTAACCAGATTTATCAACCTTCATACGACTTC
Source organism: Salvia rosmarinus (assembly GCA_036937905.1). Taxonomy (NCBI): domain Eukaryota; kingdom Viridiplantae; phylum Streptophyta; class Magnoliopsida; order Lamiales; family Lamiaceae; genus Salvia; species Salvia rosmarinus. Next base: position 95,044,539 of record CM072813.1, read on the forward strand.
TACTCATTTAAAGTCGATACCGCACGCAATGACTTGAAGTTTTGAAGGAAATATGGGTGAAGTAAAGGAGCATACTGTTTTTAGGATACAAACAGTTCTCTATTATTTGCGATACTGACTGATAGGATACGGCCCAACTACTAGGCCCAAGCATCAGGCCCAATATAAATGGATCCCGACATTAAGCTCGGCCTATGTGAGTTTGGCCAAAGAAGACTTCTCGACCAACTACAACTCTAATCGCAATTGGAGACGTAGAAGATTCGGAGGCATATCATGAAGAACAAGATAAACTAAAAGAATCCTTATAAGAGAAGACTTTGTATTAGAGTCGAACTCAATATGATGGTATATAAATAGAGGTTAGATTAGAGGAAAGAGATCATCTACACTTTTTATATTCGCTTCTTACATACTTAATAAAGATATACACTCTTGCTCCGTGGACATAGATCTATTTCGATAGATCGAACCACGTTATTTCCTCGTGTTCCTTACGCATTCATTACCCTACGAAAATAAGATCAATCACTGACATCGGGCAAGTTGCTGTTGCGTGCCAAAACTAATCAAAGTCCCTACAATTCTCATCCTAGATGAAGGTCAAACTCCTCGGAAGCAAGACACTGGTGTCTTGACGTCACTGGAGAGGATCGAGACTCCGAGAAAGGTGGTTCTTTCCGGGACACTTTTCTCAGAACCATGTGAAGGAAGTTTTCAACATCTTAAACCTTGTGCGCCCAAAGTTTTTGAAGATGGAGACTTCTAAAGTCATAAGGTGGTGTATATTGAGTAGGGCAGATATACCCGGTAGAAGGAATTTGATGAAGCATGACAGAGACAACGAGTTCTACGAACTAATAGAGCACACACTTATCAAAGATGAAAAACCGAACCCGGAAGGTGACTGCGATACAAGATTTGCGGGAGATGACAAAGAAGAGTCTTGCATTATTACAAGGGGGATAACTTCGATGAACTTCCGGGGCTTGTAGATTTTTCAGTCTATCTTCAGCTCAGACCCCGACAGAAAGCTGACATTAAAGAGCTGACAAGAACGTCGGCTAGAAAGTTCTCGATCTGTGCACAAGGAAGTGCTGTTTACGTGCACCCAATGCTGAAGACTCTCGCCAAGAATTCCGGTATTAGATAAAGTTGATGAGGAGAAAATTGACGCCATCTTGGAGAAGTTGAATGTGAAAGGTGTGAAGCTCAACTCTATCTGAATCTTCTCTAGCTCTGTGAATCAAGTGGTGAGAAGCTGCTCGTTTTTAGCCAGTATCTCGTACCCCTGAAATTCCTGGAGAGGATAACGGCTAAGGTCAAGGGTTACAGCATCGTCAAGGAGATGTTCATGATCACGGGTGATTCAGATGCTGAGACACGGGAATCTTCCATGGAGAAGTTCAACTGTTCATCTGAAGCTCGAGTGTTCTTTGGTTGTGGTGAGGGGATATCTCTTGTGTGGGCTTCTCGCATCATCATACTGGATGTTCATCTGAATCCATCCGTCACTCGCCAAGCAATAGGGCGGGCGTTTAGACCTGTCAGCTGAAGAAGGTCTACACGTACAGATTGATTGCTTGCGACTCACCTGAGCAGGAGGATCATATTACCTGCTTCAAGAAGGAGTCCATCGCCAAGTTGTGGTTTGAATGGGACGAGGGCAGCGGTGAGCTGAACTTCGACATGGAGAAAGTTGAAGATATCAGCAACTGTGGAGACACTTTTTTTTTTAGAAACTGCACGATCGAAGGAAGACGTAGTTAATGTCTACAGAAGGTAAGTAAGCACAAACCTTACGTCCCTTCCGACAGATGTTTCTAAGATATGTTGTTTTCTAGTGTTTTTTTTATAAATTGCAGGTAATGTTGAATAAAATGTCGATATCCATTTTTGCAACGGTTCTTAAGCATCTTGAATATGAGATCAACCCTGTGATTGATCTCATACATTCAGTAATATATGGCTGTGAAACTGTTTCAGAGGTTCGGTTGAGCACTGTAAATATTCCTCTATGAAAAAGCATACTTCTTTCGTGAATTTGATATATGCTTTTCTTATATCTAAGCTTAATTTGTTGGAATTTTTTTTTCTGTTTTGTAGTTGACTCCCGCAGTTATGCATTCAAGTTGGGTTTTCATTTGTTCATTTTGAGCTTTCACTCTTTGCTGCATTTGTTCAATCTAAGCTTTTACTTTTTGCATTTGTTCGATTTCTAATTCATTACTTACACATATCAACAAATTTGCTCCATGTTTGTAGCTGAAGATACAAAATCAATGCTTAAATTATTATAATTTTCAGTTTCTATGAATTGTTGTTTAATCACAGGACATCTGACGGTGTATTTTTCTTCCCAACTGCTCAAAGTTGTCCGAAATCTTCTGAGACTTCTCTGATTAGACTGCATAAAAATTTAAATTTATGCCAAGTTTGAAAAAAGAGCAAATAAAAGCTGAGATCAGATGAGATAACATTCTACATTCTTAACTGATAATAAAGTTCCACTATTACATGTCAATTCTGTACTCAAAAGTTACAACCTTAAATCTCTTTTTCGTGGGAAGCAACAGTTACCTTATTTCCTTGATACAACAAAATCATCGTATTCTGGTTTCTACACATACCAAACATGTAATTCTTTACAAATAAACCCTTCAACCAATCTTTTTCCCTACAATGGATTCACAAAATGGGAGAAAAAACGAGAGCTTCTTACCCAAAGTATCAACTTCACGACTCCTCGGACCTGGCCGGCCGGGCAGTCAGGTAAATGATGGGAGCAACGATGAGACGAGCCGATGCTGCCGGCTACCTGAATCCATGCACTCAAAATCCGCAGCCTCACCCCCCATAGCAGAAGCTGCTGTGTTATATACATCATTTTCTCTGAGTGGGATAAATGCATTGTGATTGCTATTAGGCATAGCCATCCTACCACCACCCTCACACTGCTGCAACCCTAATGTGAGTGACACTCCGCTGCCGATACTACCGAATCTCTCGAGCTCCGATATATGGTAGCCGGCAGCAGCTGCAGCCATGTATCTCTCGCTCCCGCAGCTCGACTCCGCCACCACGTCTTGATAGAGGCCCGACTCGTGCTCGGCCTTGTCACCCCCCGTCGTCTTCCCGCCCTCGTACTGACTCCCGAAGATGGAGTTGGCGTCCGACCCAATCATCTCCATGTCATTCATCTCATCGCATTTCGGCTCCATGAGTTGCTGCTGCTGCGGATCTTCTGCTCTGTCTTCGGAGGCTTTCGCACTGGGCTTCGAGGCTCGTGGGTTCGTCTCTGACGAGGAGTTGGAGTCGATGTCAGCGTCGCCCTTCTCCTCTTTGTACATCTCTTCGACCATCGGCTTCCAGAGACGCACCCGTGCATTGATGAACCAGTTCGAGACCTAAACCAAGCATATATATAGTCATATAGATTAGCAAAAAAAGGCAAGAAAAGCTTAGTTTGTTAGTTTCTTCTGTTTCAACATGTCTATTATGATTGTTTTGCAGGAGTTTGAGAAACAATGTACTGTAATAACTAAAAAGGGACATAAATTACTATAACATCATGTCCTTGAATTTCCTATCCACAAAAACCATCAAGAAAAGCAAACAAAGTATATATCCACCATCATCAAAATCAAGAAACAAAAGTTGCAACTTCCCAATCCTAATTAAGTGACAGTTTACTTTAAAAATGCATCTTATTTTCACCTGACTTCTTGTCAATCCAGTCTGCCTCGCCAACATGATTTTCTCCGAATCTTTAGGATAGCTGCGGCACGAAACAAAACAAACACATTCATCACAGAAATATGAGGAAAAAAAAGGACGAATACAAATAATCTTTCTGCTACTTACGGATGGAGAAAGTGCTCGAAAAGCCAAGCTCTCAAGACTGAAACGGAGGACTCGGGCAGTCCCCTCTGCGGCCTCCACGCGTGCTGCTGCATCATGCCAAGCTGCTGCAGAGCTCTCTGCTGCCGGAGCTGCTGATCCACGTAGCGCAGTCGGGATATCCCAATCCCTCTCTCGTTTGAGGAAGCATCCTCCTCTCCAAGGCTCCTTCGCGCTACTTGGATCTGCCCGTTTATAGCATCACGTAGGCAGCGGAAGTGACGGGAAATGGTCTGGAGCGCGAGTGCAGTGTAAGGTTTAGCTGCTCCAGATCCTGCTATTACATCGAACGAAGACACGACGATCTGCATCTGATGGTAATACTGTCTGTATCTTCTGTCAACCTGCATCACAAATCTTGAATTTATGAAACCCATGTGATAAAATAACACAAACTTAACAAAAATATAATGGAAAAATACTTGTTGCCTCATCACATTCTTGAAATGAGAAACCAATGTGATAGAATAAAATCACCTTAACAAAAATACAACATATGATAAAAAAAACACTTGTTTCCAACCTCATCAAAACCTTGAAATGAGAAACCAATGTATTCCCAAATTTACCCAATTTATTGCAGAATTTTTCAGACCAATGATTAGACCATGCAAACTAGAAATACTTAAACTCTAACGGGTATTCAAGAATTGGTCCAAAAAATTATTATGAATATGAAAGAAACTGTATTGAGAGCCTTTGGATGTTGTCGTGACCGCTTAGGCTTGGTTGATTTTGTCAGAAAAGAAAGTAGGTTTCTGGGGTTCATTGATTAGTACACCTCCGGTGCTGGTAAGGTCGGGACCGTGGTCGTCCGTCTCCGGTTTGCCGGACGATTAGATCTCTGAGATTGACCAGCCAGCTGGGTCGGTTTGGCTATTCTTTTCTATTGAAAAAAGTAATCTATGAAAGAAACAAAACAACCTTAACATTGTTTCTCACCTCATCAAAATCTTGAAATGAGAAACCAATGTGATAATACAAAAACAACCCCAACAAAACACAACGTAGGATTTTTTTTTTAAAAGCATTAGTTATCTCACCTCATCCAACATTGTGAGAAGCTTAGTGAGTTTATTCTGCAACTCCTGCTTCTCGGCTGCTGAAATCTCGACATGGGAAGCCCCGTTTCCCATAGGCGTGGCTGAAAACGAAGGAGAAGGGTCCAAACCACCATCCTTCAACTCCCCTTCAACTTCCATCCTCAACTCCTTCCGAGCATTTTGCTCCTTTATCGCCTTCTTCACATTCACAACTTCGTCCAGCAGTTCCTGAGCCGTTCTCAAATACTTGGAGTTAGGAACAGTTCTTGCAATACTCGGCATACCATATGATGATATATCACTCCCTCCATCCGCATTGCCCACTCCGGCAGCAAAGCTATCCTTATTCTCAAAAGATATGTTCCTCCCCCTATCTTCACAGTGCATCAATGCACTAGACCCCAAAATTGAGGAGAAATCAGTGCCCTCGTTCTGGTATGGGACGTGCAGAGGAATGTGCGTGCTGAGGCTAAGGGAGAGTCCCTGTCCCTGCCCCTGCCCCTGCCCCTGCCCCTGCAAGTTCGGGACACACGAGCTCCCCGGCCCCGCTTGATGCATCATTAGCATCTCGTTCCTCCCATCTTTCCACGTGTTCAGCTGTGAGCCCCCGAAGTTCAACAGAACTTCCTGTGAGGAGGTGTTTGAATTGGAGGCAACCGGTGGGGCATCCATACAGGTGGTGTGTGAGTTGCCAGCTATTGCATCGGAGAAGGGCTCGGACGAGGATGGAAAATTCATGTACATGATCGTGTTTCCGGTGAGAATCGGTGTTGATGAATGAGAAGTTGGGGAAGGATCCTTCAAGTAGAGCATTGTTGCAGCATCTCTTTGGTTGTTTGACCGAGGGAAATAGGTTCCCATGTATTCTTTTCTTGAGCCTTCTTTCTTCCCTTGTGGGAGTTGAGTTGAGACAGTTACAATCTCTCTCTCTCTCTCTCTCTCTCTCTCTCTCTCTCTCTATGCCTCAAGTAGCTACAGAGAGAAATCAAAGAGCCCTGGAAATTCCAGGTCCAAAATTCATCAACATTCAACATAAAACATGCTATTTTCTTGAGCAATTAGGCATACATTATTTGGAGAAACAAAATTATCAAATGAATATCTTTTGACTATGCACATATAATCTTAGTGCAAAAGAAAAGAACAAAACACACACACACACACACACACAGAGACACAGATACAAGCATATGCAGAGGACAATTGTGATAGCTATATTTAGAAAACGATCAAGAAATCCAGAAAATATATTCATTTTCATTAGTTCTGAACCAACTTGCTTGCTTTTCTATCAAGAAAAACAGGAATTGACAATCTAAAAACAAGAATTACAAACCCCAATCCACCAACCAAAATGATTAGAAAATCCAGGGAAATTAGACACCAAAAGAAAAAAATTAACAAAAGTGGAAGGAAGCAAGAAAACGGACAAAACATAAAAAGAATTTTTAAAAGAACTTTTAAAATTGCAGTAATTCAACAAAGGCTGCAATCTATAATCACATCATTGTACCGACATCATCCAATACAATCAACATGAGAGAATAGGACACCAAAATTCCCTCTTTTTTCTCTCCTTACCAGCAGCTAAAAAGGCTGCAAAAAAAAAAACAAAAACAAAAAAAACTAGTCATATATCCAAACCTGAAATTCAGCATAAGCTGTGGTGCTTATGGGGAACAGCAGCTCCACGATCCGCCTAAAAATATATTTCTTCACTGCAAACAAACAGATCCCAATACCCCAAAACTATCATCTCTCTCTCTCTAAAAAGAATCAAGAACAAGAAGAGAAGGAGGAAGAAGGAAGAAAGAAGAGAAGGAAGCAAGAACAATTATATCCCAAATGAAAAAGAATAAAAGAAAAAGACAGAAACTTTTTATTTTATTTTCGTCTTGTCTAGTTTATAGGAGAGTTGCAAGAATTTCAAAGTTGAAAGTACAAGAACATTATCACCCCTTTAAATCTTTCCTTTCACCTTTATGATAACTATTCTTGCATAAGTTTGTTCATCATCTACTCCTTTTATGTATTCCCACGTGAGACTTTCATACACCAATTTAATTTCATATTTTAAATTTCAAAAAAAAAGGGAGGTTTCCATTGGCAACTCTCTCTCTCTCTCTCTAGCATGTAAAAAAGGGTGCTCTCTTTTAATCAAGAAGAAACCCCACACCACACAACAGAAAAATAAAAATGAAATCTTCAACTTCTTTTTTCTCTCTAAAAATTGATATATTTATTTCTAAAACATCCCTTTCTCCAACCTCTGTCTGCTGCTAGGCTTGTTGGTGGAAAATTTTAAATAATGAGAAACAGAATAGAATAAGCAAGCTATCTTCGCGTAGCTGTTGCTGTTGTTTGTTGTTATTATTTGTTGCTTGAATTGGTTAATTCTTTGTTGCTGTTGATGGTGTTTGGTTATGGAGAGCCAATCTCTAACCACCAGTTGGTGGACCTAAAGCTTCCTTAACCCCCCTTTCGAGTTTCGAGTTTCATCTCTTAAGTTAAGCATGGATGGAAGGTCTGCAATATCCACCATCTAATGCTTTCTTTTTTTATTCTTTTGCCTGCATTATTATTCTTCTAGTGGTTTGGATGGAATATTTTAATGGTTAGGAAAATCTTTAATTTTTTTATATTTTTGTGAATTTTTTACATTGTGCAAATAGGGCGCCCATGTCACTAAAATTTTGTCTCGTTGTGGCACCTAATTCTTGCCTCTTGGGCCTATTATTTTCTATTATGATCTTTTTATTTCCCATATTTGTATATTTGCCCTGTAAGTTTGCAAGAGATTTATTCATTGCCCCCTCTCATTTGTTGCTATGTACAAACATATTAAAGAATCATCTCCTCTATTTGTATTTAATTTATTTTCGTTACATCCATTAAAAATTTATATTTTACTCTTTTGGATATGGTCTCCATATAATCCCATAAGTTTTATCCTCAATCTACTTATTTATTATTAAAAAATCCATTACTATACACTCATAATATGTGGTTCATTCTCCACTCAATTTATACTTATTATAATTTATTAAAACTCGTATCACGAAAAATAATGCAAGTTTTGAGTGGAAGGATGGATGAAGTAATTTTATTTCTTCTCTATTTCCCCTATATTTTGGAGTTGTTCTCCACAATATTATCCATTTAGATTGTATCGCATTGTTTTTAATCTTTAGATGTAAAATAACATATAAAATTAAAGGAGTGATTGCATATAATGATATAATAACATAACTTTACGCATTTTTCTGATTTACGACATGATTTTTAAACTTTGGCACAAACAACATGACATTTATAAATTGTGTATATTATAAAATCAGTCTAATTTTTGTCAAATTAAAACTAATGTGTCTATCAAAAAGGTATACGTGGACGACTCGTGAAAAAGTTGCAAATGATATTGTTTAAAGTGGCCGGTTGTCTATTCCATGTACTTTTCCAGCAACCATATCAACTTTAATTTCTTCTAATTTAAGTTGGTATTGTAAGTAACACAAATTGTAAGAGTTATGTATTTTAATGCTAAAATTTAAATTGAAAATCAGAAAATGAGTAAAAATCTTGTTATTAAATACGACCAACCCAAAATTAAACTCGATGGAATATATTAACTTGAAATCAAAATTAATGAGCACCAACTTTTGCTTAATGAAGGTGGGCATGTACCAAAAGAGTGGCATATGCCTGCCAACTTTCTTTGCCTTACTTGTTCTAAGCACTAAAATCTCCCAATTTGGTAGTCTTTTTTCCTTTGGAAGTTTGTTGATAGGTGGATTGCAAGAGCATCTCTTTAGTGTGGAGAGCATATTTTTTAGTTTATGAATCTCCCCTAAATATTAGTTATATTGAAAAAAATGCTTTATCATTTCTTACTAATGATTAAGATAATTTGTTATTATTGATATTTCAACCAAAAAGCACAAGAAAGTTGAGGAATGATAGTAGACTTCATATCAATATCATATTGGTAGTCTAACACTCGTGGAATCATCTAAATCAAGAGCTTGAAAATTATACTTCATAAATTTTGTATTCGTGAAATCATCGGAGTCAAGAATTTTAAAATAATACGTGATTATAATTATTAATTTCGAAGTCATATCTCACACAATTATATTCAAACCTAAATTTAAACGCACCAAACCATACATAATTTATTCCACTTCAATAAGATTTGTGAGGAAGACTATTAAATAGTCGCGTACTCGATCTTAATTAATTACCCTCAATATATAGCAAACTCGATTCTTTTTTATTGCTAATCGATCATGGTCCATACACTTTTATCATAGAGGTCCACTTTGGGAACAAATGAAAAGGGCATGTAAGCAATCGACTAAATGTTGAGGGGCTAAAAAGCAAAAAAGACAATATTTAAAGCCTGTGAATTAGACAGTGCCCAGAACCAGAAAGCAGCAAGTGAAATGCAGAGAGAATTACTGTGGTCTGAAAGAAAAGAAAAGCATAGGGATTCGGAAAAGGGAAGAATCTAAGGTTGCAAAAAGGAGAGAAATCATTGGCTGGAGCAGGGAGGCTGACTTAATACATATGCATCTGATTATTATTATTATATTAGGGTAACTAAGAATTACCCCATCTATACGGGACATACGATACTCCAACTTCGGTATAATCATCTACTATTATACGTGGGCCAGATAAATCTTTATATATCAACTTGAATCTACTCATTTAGCATATTATAAATTTATAATTGAGTTTATTATTCTCTTGAAATGTTTTATATGAGAAGATATTTATTTCAATTATATGTCGAAAAAATATTCTTTACCAAGTTGATATCATACAAATGAGACTTCAATATTAATTTTAATGTATTATATGATTTTAATAAATGTATTTTATTTTTAAATTTGGATTGAACCTGCTTTAATAATACCGAATTGTGTGGATGACAACGAAAAAGTTGTGTCGAATTAAGACTTGAATTATAAAGAATGATGTGCAAATATTTCCAGTTTGTTATTTTATATATATTACATATTTTAGATGGATTTCAGACTGTTGACGTATGACATTGGAAAGATAGATTTAGTTTAATTTTTGAAACGAATTATTATTATTAACTACTAATATATTAAAAGGCAAAATTGTGTTTTATTTATATAATTAAATAAACTAAAGCAAAATGTGGGTTTAAAAGTGTAATCAACCTTAATATTATTATTGGTAAATGTGAAATATATATGAGAGTAAAAAAATAAGAAAAATAAACTAAAACACACCTGATTGATGCAATCTGCAGCGAATAGGGAGAAATAGATTTTGTTCTTCACCTTTGGTAAAAGTGAAAATGTGAGACAAATAACATAAAACAAAATAAATGAGGGCACAAGAATTTACCAGATCTAAATGAAATATTATGGGCTAAATTAAATATATGGGCTTTAGTTAATTAATTATTGGACTATTAATTAATTAAAGCTGATTAAAGAATATAAGCCCATATTACCTAGGGCTTTAATGGACTGCTCTGTTTAATATAAATAGAGAGAATTCATTCTTTAGGTCACAAGTTTTTAGACGTTAGACGTAAACATAAATCATTCTTAGAGAACTTCCGTTAAGGTCATTCAGAGATTTCTTGGCTTTCTCTGCTTGAACTTTATACCGAGGAATTGTTCCTGCATCGGATTTGCATATACGTGGATACAATAGTTGTGGAGACAACCTTGTAGGATTCATTGGAAGCTTGGAAGCGTTGCAAATCGTAAGTTCTCTATCTAATGTGTTCATAGGGCTCAATCGCATGATTAATTGTATATCTAGATCCATGGTTTTATTCCGTTGCGCTATTATGTGATAATTCAAGAACAAACCAACACTAAATTGATGTGATGTGCGATTAGGGATAGAGATTTTATTATATGAAAAAATAAATAGGAGTACAGATTCATGCAATATAGATCGCAAACTAATTGACCGTGCCAATTGCCAAATACCTATGACTTGAATAAATTTAAGTAAAGCTAAATATTTTTGAGCTAATTTGAGATCGTAATGTAAACAACTACTAACATATCATTTTAATGTAAGTATAAATTTGATTATTCTTATTGAAGCTTGGCAACACCATTTTACATGTTATGAAATTACGATAATATGATCTAGCCTGATTCATTTTGGTATATGCGTAACAAATTAAGAATTTCATATTGTATTAAAATTACTATTTTTTTTAACTTTTTATTTCCTTTGAAAATTGGCGAGTTTTCAGTTTTCAGCTTGATTCGATAAGATAATATTCAATGGGACGATAGTCACGATACAAGCAAAAAACTAATTATGGTGCTTTATTAGTGAAAGTGTTGCTTCGCCTAAACACAAAACTGTTATGTAGACTGTTATCCACACACAGAGTAAAACAGCGGAATTAAAAACTTGAAGAACACTGAAGTAAAACTTTTCTACAAATTAAATTATAATCTGTAGATGCCAATATGACGAAATTATTCACTATAAGTTTTTACAGCGAACGTTACAAAAACTCACTACTTTACCACAAGATAAAGTTGAAAAGTTGAGTACTAAAATTATCTATCAAGATTTATGAAAAAGCTAAGAAGCTATCTATCAAGATATATGAAAATACTAAAGATTTTCTCACACCACTCGTGTACTAAAAAGAACAACATTCTAACACCATTAGAAGTTAAAACACTCGTGTGATATCGGAAATGTTACTAAAACAGACTCAACAACATAAACAGATCTTCAGATGATTCTTCAGGAATTGCGCACTTTTGCTGTCGCTTTGCCTCTCCTTTTATAGGAGTTGAGAGACCTTCGATTGCATGTAATGAACCACGATCTGGCCCACTAAGGATGTGACTAGGTCGTGGTAGATGGTTGCATAACTTGCTCCTGGAAAATAGGAACTGAACTGACTTAGTCCACCTGATCTCTAGTGATCTGTTTCCGTGTTCTTCGGTGTGTTACCATCGCATCCCGCGAAACATTTCGTAACCTGCACATCAAAGAGAAGAAAAGACAAAACACTAACAAATAACTAACTCCTTAAAGTAAGGAGACTTAGTCAGAGTTAACCAACTCTAACAAACTCTCCCTTTTTGCATTTCTTCACAAAACCTGCATATACAACACAATGTACAGTATATATGTACAATACTCCCCCTGAATCCCAAATATATACATAAAAACATAATACACTCCCCCTGTAAACAATCTTCCCCTGTTTACACAAATATCATCCAAACATTTCCTGCCACACATTCAACAACAATCAACCAAACATATTCATCATCAGAGTAGAAAACATTCATCAGAAAATACCAGACATCGCATCAAAAACATGCAAAACGATCAGCATAAATACCAAAACATAAAAAACCATTTGATGTCCAGCATCAACCAACAACAACCACAACCTGTCTTAAAACATGTTAAAAAAAAATTCAAGAGTTCATCAGTTCATCAGTGTTGAAGAGTTCATTAGCCAGCAAACATTCATTCGTCCACGTCCATCTTTCCACTTGACATTCCAGCTCCAGTTTCAACTTCCCCTACTTGTTCTCCCCCTTTTTGAGAAGAAAGGAGTCCAAATAAGTCAATTCTTAAACCTGTTACTTCAAGCCGAGCCGACCTTACATTGTCGAGAAAGATTTGTTCGAGTTTTTGTAGACATTCCAGCATGGCACACACATTTGACCGGGGTAGAGATATCATCTCTTCGGATCTAGCTTCGGATTCTTGCCCATCTGTAGATTTTGAAGGATTATTCCATGGTAAATTTGGAAGCTTATTCCCCGAGAACAATGTGTTGCTGATGGAAAATTGTTGAAAGTCCTCGAACAGTACATCACGTGGTCCGTCTGGCAAACCCTGTTTCTTGAGCAATTGATATAATGATGATGGAAACGGAGTAAAGCGGATTGTTTCATTGCAATGGTGCCAATTTGTTCAACCACCAACTTTCCTAAGTTGAATGGTATACCCTTTCCAATCTTGTATAACAAAACACCATGTTGCATAGTGACTACTGTACTATTTGACGACATAAGCCAGTTAGATGTCATCAGTTTAAACAGAACAGAATGCAGATAAGTTAAACAACCACTGGACATAGGACTCTTCCATTTCTTAACCCTTCATCCTGTTATCTCTTTTGCAATCTCATCATTGTCGTCGACAGACACATCATTTGTTAGCTCATCAGTCCCATAAAATGCATTGACCTCACAGGCAGAAATATGAAAAACCCTACGCCTAAAATATACCTTACAGTATTTGTTTGAGGTACATTCAGCGAAAGATTTGTCCATATTTGCATAAACATGCCTTATCACGTTTTTGGGGTAGGGATGAATAGCCAAAACAGTTTGAAGTAGTCCACGTTCTTTCAAGAAATCAACAAGATTGTTTTGGGAGAATGTTACCTCATCAATTTTTCGCTCGTTCAAACACTTCGAATGCTTCATTTGTTCCCACCTCTTTTCAGCTTCTCTTGAGTAAAATTTGAAATAAATCGCTCTATCAACTTCAATACCAGAATCTGCGAAAATTGAAGGATTCTCTGAGCTAGAGTCCCAATTTTCCTCCTCGGAGTACGGACTTGGCGGTGTTGGAGGAACTGTTTCTGGCTCTGTGACAGGAGTAACCGATGGAACAGCTGGCTTGGCTTTTGATTCTGGAACACTTTCTTTCTTCTTTCCCTTCAATCTTGCCGCTCTCTTTAGCTTCTGGAGTATTTTACCTAGTGAAATATCATCACCACTGGAATTTGAAGAAGACTTGCCATGCTCTTTGCTTGGTTTCGAACGTGTTTCCTCCTCCTGAGGATCTGAAGAGTCGCTGTGAGATCCAGATGATATGCCCTTTGATTTCGAGGCAGTGTCAGACACAGTCTGACCATCACGAGGATCTCCAGCTTCTGAGGTAGGCTTTCCGGTGGACGGACTCTCTCGACCTTTTGATGGTGTGGAATTTTCAGGTGACTCACCAGTAATGTCAATCCTTACTGGCGAACCCGGACCTCCACGACGTGGTTGCCTTGGGATCCGTTCAGACCTTCTTGTAGGAATGGTTGTCCTCTTTCTTTTCTTCCCCTTCTCCGTATGTTTTGATGGCTCACCTTCTTTGGGATCGATTGTCAGAATAGGGGTTGCCTTAAAAGGTTCCATCTCTACAACTAGGATCTTCTCCGGCACATCCATCAGAGTCGCACTCGGATCAGGTGTCACGGATGGTGTTTGAGTTGCCGCCAATGCCTGTTGAAGTTCATGAGAGCTTTCCAGAAACTTTGCAAGATCGGCGAGCAAGGCAAATGTGGCTGGGTCCATTTCTCTGGAATGCAAAAGGTTAAACGTACCACAATATTTGATAGAAATAAAGAGATGTTGTTTCCAGATTTGCAATAAGTAAGAAATCCTGTAGAATGCTCAGTGATGTGACCGAGTGACAGGCGGACAGCTTTATACTCAGCGCGTCATTCAAGTGGATAAACATGTTGCCGATTAGACACAAAATCAAGTATATCCTTTTAACAAACCATAGTTTTTTAGGAACTCACTCCACAGAATATGACGCCATAAAAATAGGAGAAAATCCTGGGAATTAGTTGAGCTAAAATCAGGTTAAGATAAAATGTGTTACAACCTTAACCAATTCTCGCTGATATCTCAAAAAATATAGGGGATAAAGGAACAGCATGTTCCGAGAAATCTGGGATTACTCACGGATTTATAGGGGTATTACACAGGTTGTTATCATAACATCTCCATAAACATAGGCTCATTTTAATCAGAATAAAACATATAAATACAGTCCCATGTAAAATTCGATCACCTTGTTGTCGGGCTTTGAAAGCAATCATGGTTGCACCATTTTGTAAGGTAGCATCACATCATGAAAGCCGTGCCCCCCAAACTACTTTGGTGTTTTTCTGTATTACTAAATATTCTTCATCATGTTGAGCTGTCTGTTAGGAGAACATGTTAGATAACAAATTTTAACACAGTAAATGTTATCAAATAAACAGTTGTATCAACTTCGGATATTACAATTTTCGTGATACAAACAAACATATTCAAGCTTTATTGGCGAGAGCAAAGACCAAGAGATCTACGAAGACTTGTAAACCTCTCGTGATCTAGGGGCTTTGTGAAAATATCAGCGATTTGGTTTTTGGTTTTCACATAATCTAACTTGATTACCTCATCCTCCACCAAATCTCTTATAAAGTGGTGTCATATATCTATGTGTTTCGTCCTCGAATGTTGAACGGGGTTCTTAGAGATATTGATTGCACTTATGTTATCACAGTACACTAAAAGCTCAGTGCTCACAATACCATAGTCGTTAAGCATTTGTTTTAACCAAAGGAGTTGTGTACAACAACTTCCTGCTGCTACGTACTCTGCCTCGGCAGTAGATAGAGAAACACAATTTTGCTTACGACTATGTCAAGACACCAAATTATTTCCAAGATAAAAACAGCCCCCACTCGTACTCTTTCTATCATCAGTATCCCCAGCCCAATTCGAATCACTAAATCCAACCAAATTCTTGTTCGTGTCTTTTGAAAAGAAAATGCCAAGGTCCAGTGTTCCAGAAACATACCTGATAACACGTTTGACAGCCTTAAGATGTGACATTTTAGGCTTAGCTTGGTACCTGGCGCAAACACACACGTCGAACATTAAATGCAGTGGTGTGGTCGTGAGATATAAGAGACTTCCTATCATTGATCTGTAAAGTGTTGGGTCAACATCTTCTCCAGCATCATCTCTGGTCAGTTTGTCACTTGACCCCATTGGAGTTTTCATATGCTTTGCTCATTCCAGCTCGAATTTTTTCACCATATCCCTCACATACTTGCTTTGGGACACGAAAATTCCATCATCCATTTGCTTGGCTTGGAGACCTAAGAAATATGTTAGTTCTCCTACCATGCTCATCTCAAATTTAGACAACATAGCACCTGCAAACTCATCAAGCATTTTTTGTGAGGTAAATCCAACAATCATATCGTCCACATAAATTCATGTGATAAGAACGTTGTGCTGATTTCGTTTTATAAACAATGTTCTATCAGCATTCCCTCGAACAAACCCGAAATCAATTAAGAACTTTGTTAAATGATCATACCATGCTCTCGGTGCTTGCTTAAGACCGTATAATGCTTTCTTTAACCTAAAAACATGGTTAGACTTATGTGGATCTTCAAATCCCTTGGGTTGTTCGACATATACCTCTTCTTTGAGTTCACCATTTAGGAATGCTCATTTGACATCCATTTGATATAGCTTGATGTTCAAATAACATGCAATGGCCAGGAGCAACCGTATGGACTCAATGTGTGCAACGGTGCAAATGTATCGTCAAAGTCTATGCTTCCACTGAGTATATCCTTGTGCGACAAGTCGGCTTTGTTGCTAATTATGACACCAAATTCGTCCGATTTGTTCTTGAAAATCCACTTTGTTCGATAACATTCTGTCAGCAGCCTCAAACAAGATACCACACATCATTTCGAAAAAATTGGTTAAGTTCATCATGCATATCAATGACCCAGAACTCATCACCCAATGCTTCTTTTATGTTCTTAGGCTCAATTTTAGAGACGAAACATATAAAACCTGGCATTGAAGCACATGTGGATGAAAAACATAACATCTCTCTGTAGTTCAATGGTGTTGTACCTCATGTTCGAATACCATCTTGAACATCACCTATGAATTGAGAGATTAGATGATTCTTACGTATTCTTCCTGGAGGATCTCGTCTTTCTTGTTGTTGAACGTCAGTTTCAGCTTCATCCTCCGTGTCACTGGAACCTTCAAATATTTGCGTAGATGTTCCAGTGGTTGTGGCTTCAGCAGTAATGACATCACTGCTGCTAACTTCCTGTTGGACAGGATTCTCTGAATCTTCTATCAATTCAGCCACATTCTCATTTTGCCTTTTCCCTGCGAGA
This sequence comes from Salvia rosmarinus, assembly GCA_036937905.1. NCBI lineage: Eukaryota > Viridiplantae > Streptophyta > Magnoliopsida > Lamiales > Lamiaceae > Salvia > Salvia rosmarinus. The sequence continues at coordinate 95,061,456 of CM072813.1, forward strand.
TTAGCAAGATCATCAAAAACAACATTTACGAACTCTTGAATGGTCCGTAATCTCAGATTATACACACGGTATGCTTGACTATTTAGAGAGTACCCTACAAAAATCCCTTTATCGCTTTTCTCATCAAACTTGATGAGATACTCTCTATCATTCAAGATGTAGCAAACACACCCAAACACATGAAAATATTTGAGATTAGGTTTCCTTCCTTTCAGAATTTCATACGGGGTTTTGAAGGAACCTGGTCGAATGTTCACGCGATTGTTAATATGACATGCGGTGTTAACAGACTCTGCCCAAAAGCGTTTCGACAGACCTTTCGAGCTTAACATTACTCGTGCCATTTCTATTAGAGTTCTATTCTTGCGCTCAGCTACACCATTTTGTTGAGGTGTTTTTGGCGCGGAGAATTCTTGAAAAATTCCCTTTTTCTCACAAAAGTTGGTGAAATAGATATTCTCGAACTCTCGTCCATGATCAGATCGGATCCTTGACACTTGAACACCAAACTTGTTAAAAATTCTAGCAAAGAGGATTTTAAACGTTTCAAACGTGTCTGATTTTTCTCGTAAAAATAATAATGTCCATGTGTACCTTGAAAAATCATCCACAATGACATATGTATACATCTTGCCACCCAAACTTTCGATCTCGACAGGCCCTACTAAGTCCATGTGGAGCAGCTCAAAATAGCGTGTTGTACCATAATGTTGTTCGCGATGTTGTACAACAGCGTGGGGAACATGGGTCTGTTTTCCCCTTTGACAATCACCACAGACCACCTTTCCAGCTTCTGCCAGCTTGGATAGTCCACGTACTGCTTCCATTTTGTTCAACTGTCAAGATTTCTAAAGTTAGTATGTCCTAACTTTTGATGCCATAACACACTCCCATCAATTTGTGCCTTATTGCACTTTGGTTCGTCGGCCATATAGCAGTTATCGGCTGACCTCTGTCCTTTCATGAGATATGTGTTCTTACCATCATAGACCTCACAAGAATCTTTATCAAATTTCACTTGCAACTCTTCATCACATAATTGACTTATGCTTATAAGATTTGTCATTAAACCTCAGACGCAAGACATTCTTGAGGCTAGGTAAACCTTGGACATTTAGGAGTCCTTTGCCTATGATTTTCCTTTAGAACCACCTCCAAATGATACACTACCCCATCATACGACTCATAGTTGGAAAGGCGACACATTACCGTCATGTAGCAGGAACGGCCGCTATCAAAATACTGATGAACACGAAATGTTAGTTTTCAATGCAGTGTAAACAACATGGCATTTAACTTTATCTTTCCTGACCCAAAAATTCTTTGAGTCAGTTCCTCTGTTGGTCGTGTTTGTTGCAGTGTGCGTAGAGCGATTCTGGGTGCGTACGAAGTGTTCGTGTAACATGACCTAGGCATCATCCTATGTTCATTAAAATCAGCATTTAGTTTATAACAGAAAGGCCTAATGTGATCAGGTGTAGAGCAGTAATGACATACGTATTTTCTATGTTTTCTTCGTGTCATTTTTACCCTTTTTACCGGTTCACCTTCTTTAACGAATGGTTTCCCATTTGTGGCAATAATTGTGGGAACAACAGTGTTAGGAACATGCGTAAAACCTAACCCAGCAGTATCTGTTTTACCCATTAACAAAGCATCATCTAATTTAGACGTACCTGTGTTTCACTTTCTGAACGTGACTTGTGCCACTTCAAGTTGACAAGTCACCTTGTTTAGTTCGACTTCCCTTTGTGTTACCAAGACTTCAAGCTTAGCCAGAGATGCTTTCAGACTCGTATTCTCTCTTGATGTGAGCTCAAGATCTCGACTTTGTCTTTTCCATTTCTCAAGTAGCTCGTCGTATAGCTTTTTCAACTCTTGGACTATGGCGATAGTGTCTTCATCATAATCGCCCTTACAATCTATATCATTCACAAGAGCATTTAAGCAAAACAGACTTGAATAATAGTCGAGACCATACCTGTTTGATACTGGATCAAAACTGACTGCATCTCCCTCATCGTCTGATAATGTTCTGGAAACTGCGACGTGGAGTGTTGTGGCAATAGTGCTGGCCGCAGCGTCGCTGTCATTATTTACCTCTTCGAAGAACTCAGCTTTATCATCACTCCATGATACCCAGTACGACTTTCCTCTCTTTCTTAGCGTGTTCGCACATTGATTCGCATAGTGACCATACCCTTTGCATTCACGGCATTGGATACTATCAATGTTCGAGGAGTCATACCTAAACGTGTCTGAGGAAAAGGACTTCCTCACTGGCCTTGGTGGAGTGAAGCTTTGAGGTTTTGAAGACGGATAATCAACCATTCGATGATTTTGATCCATAGGCCTAGCTTGAACTTTTGCCTTGTTCATCTTCCTCACCATAGTGTTTAATTTTCTGGTGATTAGAGCAACATCATCGCCAGCATTTATATCCTGCAAATCCTCTTCATCATCTAACTCGATTATCTCCCGCGATGTTCCACTGGATGTTGCGCCAGCAGTGAAGGCAACAGTCGGCTTCTTATTGATTGCACCTTTTTCCTCCAGATTCATCTCATATGTCTTGAGTGGATTCATGAGATCCATGAACTCAATGGCTGCAACCGTTTGAGATGTCTCAATAGCCGTGACCTTCATCTCAAATCTTGCGGGTAAGGTTCGAAGAGCCTTGGACACCAGTAACTTTTTACTTATCGCATCACCAAGATCTTGGCATTCATTGGCAATATCCAATATCCTCTTGGTGTAGTCGTTGATGTTCTCTTCTTCTCCCATCTTCATATTCTCGAATTTGGAAGTGAGAATGCGAAGTCGAGACTCCTTTATACTTGTATCACCCTCACAATGCCGTTGAAGAACATCCCATGCATCTTTCGCAGACACGCTGTTCTTGATCAATTTGAATATTGTCATGTCCACGGATGCGTAAATGGCATTGAGAGCCTTCTCGTTGAAGTTTGCGTCGTCAACCTGATCTCTTGTCCACTGTGCAGACGGTGTTGGGGTAACATCTCCCTAAACATCAGTGGTCTTTGGGACTGACCATCCGTTCTCCACGGACTGCCATGCTTTGACATCAATGGACTTAATGTATGAGCGGTGCGGTCTTCCGGTATGAATAATTCGATCCATCTAAGATTGGTGGTCGATAATACCCGTAATTGTTTGAATCCATGGCGAAATTATAGCGAAGATACAGACAGATCTCACTCGATGTATCGAGTGTAAGCTCGATATCAATTGAAAGTGTTGCTTCGCCTAAACACAAAATCATATGTAGGTATTATCACACACGAGTAAAGCAATGGAATTAAAACTTGAAGAACACGGTAAAACTTTTCTACAGATTAAATTATAATCAGCAGATGTCGATATGACGAAATTATTCACTATAAGTTATTACAGTGAACGTTACAAAAACTCACTACTTTACCACAAGATAAAGTCGGAAAGTTGAGTACTAAAACTATCTATCAAGATTTATGAAAAAGCTAAGAAGCTATCTATCAAGATATATGAAAATACTAAAGATTTCCTCACACCACTCGTGTACTAAAAAGAACAACTTTCTAACACCATTAGAAGTTAAAACACTCGTGTGATATCGGAAATGTTACTAAAACAGACTCAACAACATAAACAGATCTTCAGATGATTCTTCAGGAATTGCGCACTTTTGCTGTCACTTTGCCTCTCCTTTTATAGGAGTTGAGAGACCTTCGACTGCATGTAATGAACCACGATCTGACCCACTAAGGATGTGACTAAGTCGTGGTAGATGGTTGCATAACTTGCTCATGGAAAATAGGAACTGAACTGACTTAGTCCACCTGATCTCTAGTGATCTGTTTTCGTGTTCTTCGGTGTGTTACCATCGCATCCCGCGAAATATTTCGTAACCTGCACACCAAAGAGAAGAAAAGGCAAAACACTAACAAATAACTAACTCCTTAAAGCAAGGAGACTTAGTCAGAGTTAACCAACTCTAACAATTTGATTTTGATATAATTATATTATTAATAGTGTTTAGCTCTGAGTATATATCAAATTCAAATATGATGAATAAGAAAATTATCTTAATCAAGATTATAGAAGTGTATTTTTATCCGATGAACACCGAAAATATCAAATTTCTACCATAAAATAAAATAAAAACTAATCATGAGCAAGAAAACTAAAAACATCATTTTATGTATCTAGAAAATAAAAAGCTATTTATCTTAAATTCACGAGCTATTGAGGGGAGTACTCTAATATTGAGCCAAAATTAGATCCACCCACCACTCTTAATTTAAATAAACTCGTGAAGGTTTTCTTGGGATAATTTAGTGATAAAGTGGGTTCCTGTGACTAAAAGGTCACATGTTCGAACTCCATTAACGCATATATGATCTAAGTCTTTTATATATAGTTTTTCAAGTTTGATTTAACATAGGGTTTATCCAGTGCTCATAGAATGTAACGGTTTCGAGTTTTTCATGAATTAAAAAAAATATTGACATGTATTAAGAAAAAGTCATAAAAATAACAACTTATGATGTAGCTAGGGGTAATCGAAAAACAACGCATTTGATTTATATTACTAATAAAATTATTATTTAGTTAGGTTGTTGAAATAAGGAAGCAATTGAATTTATTTAAAATTTGTAGTAGGTCGCCACATAAACAGCTATACATAAAATCCTACGACATTCACCATTTACTGAACTTAACAGTTATTGTCAACTTATGATCTAATTAATGAGAAAATAAGCAAGATTATTGCATTTACCCTAATGATATCGGTTTTCAATCTGCTATGTTGACGCGCACTGACAAATTTTAAAACCACTAATCATGATTAATGAATTAAAAAAACAATTTTTTTCTGGCGAGGGCTTATGTCATGGTAGTTGGGTTCTTACTAACCAAATTAACTTAAATAATTCATATGTTTTTTGTTGGATGATAACATAACGGCAAGCAAATATATACGACACCAACATATGTTTAAAATCACACTCCACCGGAATTATATTACACCAGAATTCAAATATGCGACGTCAACAAATATTTTAAATTTTGTTGCACAAGATGCTTGTTAATGTATGTAGGGATGTCAATGGGTGAATTTTACCGGATCGATATGGAACCGTTCAAAACCCATTAAATTTTAAAGCAGCGGTTCTGGTTCCGGTTCCGGTTCCAGACCTACTTTAGACCTTGACCGTTTAGATCCATAGTTTGATGGTCCGATCCGGATCTGGTTCCGGTTCCAGAACCAATACTTATTTATTGGTTTTGGTCCGAATAAAACCGTCTATTGACAAATCCAAGTTTAAATAGGTTTGTCAATGAGCAAATTTTATCCATATCAATCCGAAATCACTCATAGCCCATTAAGTTATAAAGCAACGATTTCGGTTCCAGTTCTGATTTTGGTCTGGTTCTGGACTCGCTCAGATCCAGACTGCTTAAGATCTATAGTTGATGGTCCGGGTCCGATCCGGATCCAGTATCTAATGGATCGGTTCCAGAACCAGAACCAGAACCATTACTTATTTATTAATTCTGATCCGGGTAAAACTCACTCATTGACATCGATGTATATACAAACATTTATAGGTTTTAATTATGATGTGGGTTTGTGTGCGTGTGTTGGCCTAGTGGTATAGTTGTTAATGCCCGAGGCCAAAGGTCTCGGGTTTGAGTCCACCGTGATACGGCCTTTAAATTTCTGTATTGAATTGACAAAATAAAATAAAAATTATGATATGGGTTTTTCAAGAATATACCTAAAAATTAGATATTTGTTTTAAAAAAAATTCGACATTTATATATTTTCATAAAAACTCTTGTACATCCGTCCATACGGTGCGGACAGACAAAAGCATCATTTATTCTTAACAAAAGTATCATTTACATTAACACTATAATTCGAAAGTATCATTTATATTGAAGAAAAGTATCATTTTCTGTACATGTGGACGTCTGCACAGGAGACACCTCATATATTTTTAGTTCATCGGAATTCGATCTAGACCTAATTAAATTAGATCGAGTCAATCTAACTTGAATTGCAAGTTTAGGTCAATCCACAAAATGGATTATTAGTCGTATACTTTTATGCAACTGGAAACCGGTTGCATAATCTTTGAACTTTTCTAAGTGAATGAGCTTTTCCCAATAACGCTCTTTCAATTTTTATGGTATGATCTGATTTGAGGGACATAAAAATGTCAACAAAAATGGTTTTTTTCTTCTTCTTTAAAATAAGTAAAATAAACTTTAAGTTGTAGTTTGTTCTATACATTATCACCTTATCTCTGACCGATAGACATAAGCATGAAGAGGTATGTGAACAAATCGATCATTGAAATAATAAATGGAAATTCTACATCTTCTTTGTTCTCGACTCGTCACGCAAGGTTAGTTGCGGTATAATCATCAAAGAACTAGAGGATGTTGAATGTGCCGTTGATTCGACATAGTGTTATCCTTGAGTGCATGAGAGCTTGCGTTGTCCACTTGCAATTGGTGGTGAGAAGGTGGGTAGAGCGTGTGAGGGGTTTTGAAATTTGGGTGATGTTTGAGGTTGCTCGGCGGTGTTGTAGGTTGGGGGCTAGAAATCTCGTCAGAAGATTCAGCGCGAGAGTTCTCGGTTGGGTGGGTCTCGGCGGTTAGGGGTGTTGGGCATGAATGGTAGGTCAGAAGTATCGACCGAAGAATTTGGGAGTTGCAATGCGAGAATTCTCGGTCGGGAAGGAGGCTCGGTCGGGGATTTTCTCGGCGTGGGTTGGCGGTGGTCGGTCGAGAGGCGGGCTGCTGCTCACCTAGAGTTCTCGGCGGATTTAGTCTAGCGGGTGTGGCGAGGGCGACAAGTTTAAGTTTCTCGGTGAAGTGGGGTGACGTCGATTCCTCTGCGGTGGGCTACTAGATTTTCGGCAAGAGATGAAGGTCGTGAACAAGGTGCTTGTCATGCGGGGATTGGTGAGTTGGAGAAGGTTTTGATCTTGATGGTTGGCGGTTCAAAAATTGGGTACTATTGGAGGATTGAAAATGTATGTGTGTTTAAAGCATCAAATTGATTTTAATCTCAATCCCGTGTGTGATGGGTTGAGATCAATTTCTTGTCTTTCTTTGGGCGAAAATCTCCATTCGGCTCTTGGGGCGAGGAATCTTTGAGGCTCGGCCACGCTGCAGGGGCGAGGTCTAGGATCTCTTCCTCTTGCGTTGCCAGTATCATCTCACTTGGTTGAGTCATACCACGTGGAGGTTCGACACCGCGTGGTCTAGCAATATTCGCACAAGATGAAGCGGATGTCCCGATTTACTACGTCTTGCATATTTTGGGATAAAATCAATTTAATATCTTGAAAAGCGTGTTCGAGTCTTCTCAATATATTACTATAACCCTTGAAAACTTCATTGAATTTTCAATTATACTGACATAAAAACATATGTAGGATGGTGCTAGTAATTATTTATACAAATGAAAGGATTTATGGTCTGAATGAAATATTAGAATAATACGATTGTTGATATAATAAAATAATATGTAACATCATCAAAATAATTTTATTTAACAATAAGAATTCTCGAGAACTAGATATTGATGCAGGAACGACTCATGAGCGGCACCTCCAACCATTTCATTATAGTTTTGATATTACATTATCCTCTCCGTTTACCATAAGTGTCCATAACTGTCAAATTACATATATCAAAAATAAAGAAATTTATATTTATAATCTTAGTAATAACCATGATAAATGTACTAACACAACTAATCATCATATTTCAAAAGTAGCAAGATTGGAAATATATCACGATTTTATTTTCAAATTGTGAACTGAGACACTTATTAAAAAATAAAAATTTAAAAGATGACACTTATAAACGGAGGGTATCTATTATCAATTATTGTAAATCATTTATATTCACACACATATATATATATATATATATATAGAGGATGGATCAAGTAAGAATGCAAATATTGGTGAGAACTAAAAATATAGCCTTTAACGTATAAAGTTATTGTACTAAATGTATAAATTTGTTGTATCAAATTTAACATATAAAATGTAGCACTTAATATAAAATTGTTGCACCGAATTTGGTGCAATAAATTTATACATTTAGTGCAACAACTTTATGCATTAAATATTGCATTCTTATTTCTTACCAATATTTGCATTCTTACGTGAACCATCCCTTATATATATATATATAGGGGATGGTTCCTGTGAGAATGAAAATAAGTGTAAGAAATAAGAATAAATATGTAACTCTAGCATATCTTTCATATTTGTGTAGCACAATCAGAATTACTACGTTGCACATATTAGTTTAGCACATATTTCATCTTTTCGTAGCACATATGCTAAATATATTAGTTTAGCACATCTTTCATTGCAGCGTAGCACAAGAAGGGTTCTAGTGCTGCACAATAATTCACATAGCACACACAACACAAAACTGTAGCATAACTGAAATTAAATCTCAACCATTGATCCAGCGAATCAAAGGTCCAGATTCATTCATATTTCCTACCAAATTATTCATTCTTACCTGATCCATCTCATATATATATATACTCATTCCGTCCACGAAATGTATTATACGTTTTATCGGTACACGTTTTAAGAAAATAGTTGGTAGATGTTATATATATACTCATTCCGTCCACGAAATGTATTATAAGTTTTATCGGTACACATTTTAAGAAAATAGTTGGTAGATGTTTTTTGAGTGGATAAAGTATCCACAATGTAAAAGGAAGGATGTTACTAATTATAGATCATTAACACTAATCAATCCCTTATTTTTTTCAGTTTATCTGCACACTTTTAAAAGTGACGTCTTGCAACAATAAACTGCAACCCATTCAACAGAAACGTACACATTTATTTTTGAGAACAAAATCCACAATCCTTTATTACAGATAAAATAATTGGAGGGAAATTAAAGATTCAATTTTTCCCACCAAATTAAAGATTAAGCCTATATCTATTTAAACATAAACTAAACGCACAAAATTCATTACACCCAACTATCTCTCATAGATTAAAGGCAGAATTGTTACATTATGTGTCAGAGAAAGAAGGCATAATTTAACTATTGAAGAGAAGAATCAAGTTGCACAATGGTTGCTGCAACACATGAAAAATGGTGAGAATGAGAGAGGTGCACCGAAAGAGGAAGCAAACATATTTGCGATTTCCACCGATACAGTTCGATCAATCTGAGCAGCTGTGAAAAAAATAGATAGAGAAGGGTAAGGCTGTGTAATTTCAGAATATACTAATAGGTAAGAAGTATATTGATAAGATGAAACCTGATATTGAAAAAATCAAATCACTTACATATCTAGAAAGAGGTACAATTACAAAAGATGGCAACCAAGTTAGGGATTTTCGAAAGTCTACTTGGAAATTGGATTCAATTGAAAGAGTTAAGAGCTCATACAAGTGCAGTGAAACCACTACTTATTGATGCTAATAAGTTTGGAAGACTCAAATTCAGTTTGAGCCAACTCATGCCTCAACATATTAGCGATGAAACTGTCACATTTCACTCAATGTGTAACAGTCCACATTGATGAAAAGTGGTTCTTCATGTCAAAAACATCAAATAGGTATTACCTATTGCCAGAAGAAGCGAACCCTTATAGATGTTATAAATCGAAGAGATTTATCACCAATGTCATGTTTATGTGTGTTGTGAGCAGACCCCATATTCAAACATCAGGTGAGGTTCTATTTGATGGCAAGATAGGGATATTCCCATTTACTGAAGTACTACCAACACAAAGAAACTCTAAAAAACAGAGTTAACGGCACTGTGTTCACCAAACCTATACATTCAGTGACAAAATCAGTCATTAAAGACTGCATCATAAATCAGGTAACATGAAACAACTTTATGCATGCTTTGACTATCAGAATAATTTCACCATTTAGTATTTTTTCTTGGGACTGAACAGGTTATAGCGGTCACTAAGCAGAAATGACCAGATGGGGCAAGTAGGTAAATAATCATTCAGCAAGACAATGCCAAACCACATCTCAAATGAGATGATCCAAAATTATTAGATGCAGGAAATTCAGATGGATTCAATATTACATTAATGAGTCAACCACCTAATTCTCTTGATAATAACATAAATGATTTGGATTTTTTTAGAGCAATTCAGCCATTGTAGTATCAGTTAATGGAGAATGTATCAACTACTTTTGAAGAGCTAAGTGCAAAAACTTTAAATAATGTTTAGCTCACATTGCAATGCTGTTTGGAAGAGATTATAAATGAGAGATGGGGTAATAACTATAAGATCTCACATATGAATAAGAACAGATTGCAAAGGTTGGGAACACTTCCTGAATCCATTCAAGTACAAAAAAGTCTTGTAAATGATTGTTTGGACTACTTGATGCAACCAGAAAATTATGCAAGCTCAAGTTATGACATTGGAGCTCTAATGAATGCTTTTGGTATTTAGACAGAACTTTATTAGCATAGTTTTTTGCTTGGTTTACAACATAAGCAACAATTAATCATTTTTGAGTTGTTGTTTAGCATGTAAACTCATCACATATTTAATGTGATGCTTTTGTATGAATGCCTCGACTTTTATCCACTTAAATCAGTTTGCATCATTGACATGCATTGAATTTAACCCCCATGACTAGGAATTACATATCCTAGTGGTGGCTCACCCTCAACTTATAATACTTCATTGGGTGTAATCACTTATAGAACAAGATCTCAATGCATCAATAAACCATCACAACATCAAAAACAACCCAAATGCACACATGAAATTTAACCTCCATAACTATGAATCATTTTCCCATTTAAATCAGTTTGCATCATTGACATGCATTGAATTTAACCTCCATAACTAGGAATCACATATCCTAGTGGTGGCTCACCCTCAGCTTAGAATACATCATTAGATACAATCACTTACATAACAAGATCTTAACAAATTAACAAGCCATCACAACATAAAAAACAACCTGAAGGCAACATGAATAGAAATTTAACCTCCATTGTTTTGCATGTTTTTGTTATGTTTTTCTTGTATCGTTTTTGTTAACTTGATACATGGTTTCATAATTCTGGGATATCTTTTTTTGGAATCAAGTTAATTTTTTATTTTTATAGGTTTTGAGCGTGTCAAAAATTTTGAAAGCAGAAAGCACACCCCAACACCGGATTCGACGAAGTCGGCCCTGGATGTGCGCCTCTTGGCAGTAAAGCAGAGAATGTACCCCAAAGCCAGACTCGGCGAAGCCGGTGCTAGGTGCGACAACATTGAGCGAGACAAAGAAGACATCTCAACGTCAGACTTGACGGCGCTGGGTGTGACTTCGTGGGCGAGACAAAGAACATATCTCAGCGTCGGACTCGGTGAAGTCGGCGCTGGGTATATCGCTCAAAGTGGGACAGAAAGAGAGGCTCAGCACCGGACACGTCGAGACCGATGCTGGGCCACGAAGAAAGCACACATCTAGGGATAGCACCCCACCTCCGGACATGATGAAATCGGCGCTGGGCGTGCTCAAGTCAATATATTTCGTGAATATAGTATGCTTAAGGCTTATTAATAACTCAATGTTGCGTACATGACCCTTAGGTCATGGAGTTATTTATATACCCATTCAGCTCTGTTTTACAGTTAACCGACGATCAAGTGTTTCACGGTGAATCAAGGAACGATCAATCCTTCACTCACATTCGTCATCTAAATATCATTACAAGATAACTTTCATATTTATTAAGTAGATTTACATGTTGAATCTATCACATTACACATTCATTTATATCTAAAATTATTGAATCATCATATGTTCGTAAATGGGGGTATTGATATGTGATAAATCTAGTATATGATAATATACGAGATTCAAGAAAAGCAGTAAAGAACACAAGAGTTTTTACGTGGTTCCATCAGGAATGAGATCTACGTCCACGAAGGTGATAGTCCTCAATACTTTCACTATAATGGAGTACAATGAGTGTATCTAAAAGCTCTAGTATACAATAAGTTGCTAACCCTTTTACTGTCGACCTAACCTCTATTTATACATGTTTGTGGATCTCTAAAGATGTCTTGGATCCTTGATTTGTGGGATCACGATATCCTTCCATAATCGATCACGATCTCCTTCCATAATCGGATCCACAATTCCGCCTTTGACTTGGTCTTGAATAGGGTTTGGATCTTGGGCTTTAGGCTTAACCGCAGGGCGATCCATTAGGTCGAGGCCCACTCGTTTAAACTGCCGGTGGGCACAGTGGTTGGGCCATATCCCATCATAGCCCCAAATAGTCGAGTAACAACTATGCCGAGGTGGGGTGAAGAGCGTATTTGCGAGGCTGGTTGTTGCTCGGTGAGGTTGTTGTCGAAGGTTTTCAATCTTTTCGATGTCGGGGTTTGATTGGTTCGCTGGGTCGAGCCGAGTTGGGCGATGCATCGTCGTTACAGGCGTGTACCGCTTGTCGAGTACCGAATCGAGTCGTATGTCGTTCGACGGAGATGTCTGCGCAGGAGGATGTCGAGGTCCGGCACGGATAGCGTTATTCTTACGGATAATACCGAGGTCCGAGCCGAGGTGCCTCGTATGTATGTCGAGGTCCGACCTTGATGGCGATATCATGCGGGTGATATTGAGGTCCGACACGGATAGCGATATCATACGGATGATACCGAGATCGGTGAGGTGCCTCGTATGTATGTCGAGGTCGACCTTGATAGCGATATCCGCATGCGGATGACCGAGGTCAACACGAGTCGTCGGCGTTGGATAGCGACATCTCTTGGAAGAACGGCCGAGGTCCGAGTCGAGTGATGATTGCGATTAGACCCGGCGTGTCGTAGCGTCCCTGATCACATCATACGCGGACGGTTGGTGAATGCTCGGGATGTCTTGTGGCGTCTACTCCACATCAAATCGTGAGTTGCCGCGTGGGAAGTTGAAACGGCAAGTTTGGGCGCCTCTTTGTACTATAAATAATCCTGAATGAGGAAACTGTTCACTTTCTTCTTCCTCCTTCGTTCCAGAGAGATCATATCCGAGCTTTAATTTTCTTCCCAACTTCATCGAAGCAAAAATCCATTACTAAAAGTAAGTATGATTTCGACTTCTTCATTTATGTCTCAGTTCGCCTGTTCTTCTTCTTCCCCTGATAGCGAGGTAGAGATTAAGGATTATATGTGTCATAACCTTGCGGGTAGATCCTTGAGCATTAGCGCTAGGGTTCCGTCGATTTCTTCTATTTGGAATGAGTATAAGGTCAGGGATGTTAAATCATCTCCACCGTCGACGATAACTTAGAATAGGGGGATGCCACATTCGGCGGATGCTGGTGGTGTATTCCGCAACTTTGGTGATAAACTTTGGCCCTCGGAGGGTTTGTAACGATGTGCGAGGCGCCGTGAAGGCCGGTCTTAGGTTCCGTTAGCCCCATTCAGAACATTTCAAATTCTATCTGCGCCACCCGAATTCCATTAGGTCGGTGGTCGGGATGGGGCTCTTTGTAATGGCATTCTTGAGGAGTTCTCCTTTGAGGTCTTGATCGTTTTTAGCGTCGAGGCGCATGAGGTGTATACTATTTTTCACCTCGGCGATCGTTTAGGTATCGCTTTCGCCGAAGGTGTCGCAATGGCAAAGTAAATTCTTCTTTTTGAGGCGGAAGGGCATCAGGAGCTATGAGGGGTGGGTAAAATGAAGGATGTGAAGGTGAAGCCCACGGTTTCGTGAGAGCATTTCAACACACTTGGTGAAATTTCCGTCAATTTCACGGCCGATCTGAACGATGCGGATCGAGCATATATGGGTCGGCTCGGGTTGGATCAGGTAAGGCACCCTCTTATTCCTTATTGCTTATATGTCTGATGTCGTTGTGTTAACAAATTTTTCTTGTTGTGCAGTGAAGCTAGAGCCGCGAAAGAAGGCCCCATCATCGCCGAGCAAGGCGCCTCCGAAGAAGAAGACGAGGCGGACTGAGCATTCCCAGCCCCCCGTGGTGGTTGACGATCTTAGTCGGTCGATGGACAGCGCCTCTGCGGGGGTCGAGTCCGACCTCGGGAGGAATATACTCGTGCCCGTGATCGGCAGATGAGGTGCGGCTTCCACTCGGCCGTATCCTCCCCAAGGTATAGATCTCTTCCATACTTGTTTTATACGCTCGTGATGCGTACTAACTGATTTGTTCTTTGAAGTGAGCTCGGTGATGGGGAGCTGCAATACATTGCCGGTACATTAGCGAGCTTCTCGGTGCGGTGTTGGAGCGGGGTGGGCGCTGCGGAGGCCGTGCTGGCCGCTTCACGTGCGAGATCTTTGATGCCGTTGTGGCGGTGCGGCGGGCGATGCCGCGAGGTTGCTGCAGAGTGCCACGAAGAAAGCTTGGGCGTTGGAGGTCGCTCGGGGAGCTCGGGAGGCGGTGCGAGGCGGTGGGACGAAGAATGAGCTCGCCGACAAGAGTGAGTGCCATCTTTGGCGGTCGGGACCAATCTTGAGGGCCTTCGCCAAACAAGCTCGTCGAGTCGGAGAGCCGCCTTCATCTCCGACGGCCGCCGTGTCGGGGCGGGTGGTGTCGAGACCATCGAGGAGGTGGCGGCCGCCATGCACAGCCGACAAGGTCAAGCATGGGCGGGTCGATGTCGCTCCCCGCAATGCGGAAGAATGCGCTCGGGTGATCTCGAGGTCGGATCTTTCCCGTCTTTGGAGGCTTTGGCGGCGCTCCACCTCCTTCCGGCGGTGAGGCCGTTGCTCGATGCATGAAGGATGAAGATCCCGAGCTTGGGAACTTCGCCGAGTGCGGGCGGCCGGGGAGGCGGAGCCGAGCTCGAGCTCCCGCCACGAAGGGGTCAGCGGCAGCGGCAGCGGGGTCGATGGAGGCGATGAGTCCGACAAAGAGCCTGAGGTCAGTGGACCTACTGTAATAGGTTGATGTGCCGGGGTCTATAAGATCCTGAGTCTTGTAAAATTTTCCACTGTTATGAATAATAAATACAACTTTTTAAAATGTGTGTTGTCCCTTTATTTTTAGCACTCCACTTCTCAATACCTCGGGCTCGATCATGATTTGTTGACCAAGTTAAAAGAGGTCCGAGGTGCCTTGGCTAAGAAGGACGAAGAGGTGCTATTTTGGAGGAGCCGATCATCGTGACCGGACTTTGGTCGGCATGGATTTCAATTCTTTGGGGTGGCGGCTCGGCGTCATCTGCGGGTGAAGAAGAAAGCGCAAGAGGTGAGCGAGGTGGCCATATCCTGGTGAGAATGAGACCCTAAAGCTAAGGATCATACATCTCGAAGTCCAGGGGGCGGATTTATCTGTCGACGTTATTCAGGGACGCTTAATGCAATGTGAGGAGGCTCGGTGACGGCGGAGAAGGCGGCTCGGATCTCGGAGGAGCACGCTGAATATGAAGAGGTGATCCACCGATCTGGTGGAGTTACCATATCAGAGGCCGATGATCGAGTGCAGAGCTTGCTCGGCGAAGTGTGGCGCTAAGGGGCGAGGAGGGTCCGATAGCAAAATTTCAAAAGGTGCCTCGACTTCCTTGTCAAATATCTCGGATCTCTGAGCTCGTCCAGCGGCGTGTGCCCCACCCTGATCCGACTTCAACCGACCCTGCCGACGTGAGAGTTAAAGAAGTCGGGGTGGGAGCCGGTTATAAGGACCACGCCGAGGTGCTTCGGCTGATGGGCTATGATGGGACGTCGTCTCGCAGTCGGGCCATCCGTCAGGAGCTGGACGGGCGAGGGCCCCAGGTCGGCAAAGAAGGACTGCGGGTCGGGGACGAGGTCGTAATCCTGGCCAGGCGGCTAGATCGAGGGGCCGAAGTTCGACCTCGGTTCCGGGAGTGCCCCCTTCAAGTCGGGGCCCCTCTGCGCCTGCTCAAAGTGTGGCTGGAGTAGGCCGTGGTGGTGCCGACCTCATCGACTGGGTGGAAGGCACCGAGTTCATCCCGGGTGTTCATCACGACCCGGATTTTGTCTCGAGCTGGTGTAGCTTGACGAGACTTGGCGGTGGAGCTCGAAGCCTGAGTGATCTGTATATAGCTTAGGACTTGGTGTATAGTCATGAATGTATTTAGGCTTTGTACCGAAGTGTATATTTTCCCCCTAGAGAGGTACAAACATAGCTTAGGACTTGGTTTTAGCCGTAAATGTATTCAGACTGTTTACCGAAGTGTATATCTTCCCAAATAAATGGGTATAAATTGACGAGATCCGATCTAGACGTCGTTTGCATGTAGATGTTCAATTTAATGAGTTATATGTATGCCTTGCATGTAGATGTTCAAATTAATAAGTAATGTATGCCTTGCGTGAGCGTTCAAGTTAATGAGTTATCTGTATGTGCCATCTTCGCAAGGGCGTCCCCTTTTGAAGGTTAATTGTGTTTTATCCGAATGGATGTTCACATAAATATAAGATGAAACGATGTGGAATACTCATTAGAAAAACAAATGTTTTATTGATAAGTAAATGACATCGCACTTCGGAAAAGCGAAAAGAGGGCTAACATGATGCCGATCTGAAATTAAAGTTATGTAAAATACCTCCTCAAATGAGTGATATGCCAGGTTCGGGGAATAAGTGCACCGGATAGGTGGGCAAGCTTATAGGCCCCTTTGTCGAGGTCTTCGTGAAGCAGGTATGGGCCTTCCCATATCGGATCTAACTTGTTAAGGCGCTCGGCTTTCTTGGCTTCATTGTTTCGCGACGAGGTCGCCTACTTGGAGTGTAGAGGCCTTTACCTCTTGTTGTAGTACCTTGCGACCGGCGCTTGTACTGAGGCTTCATTAATGAAGGCGAGCTCACGTTTTCCTCTAGAGCATCAAGGTTGACCCATAGGTTCTCCGCCGTTATCGTCTTTGGTCGAAGTGAAGAGTGCGTGGGCTCGGTGCGCCGATCTCAGCTGGTATGACAGCCTCGGTACCGTAGACTAGGCTGAAGGGTGTTTCTCCGTGCGAAGTCCAAGGTGTTGTTCTATAGGACCAGAGGACTTGAGGGAGATTCTCAACCCAATCACCTTTAGCTCGGTCTAACCTCTTTTTCAATCCTTGGACGATCGTGCGGTTTGTCACTTCGGTCTGACCATTCGCCTGTGGGTGTGCAACCGAGGTGAACTGTTGTTTGATCTGGAGCTCTTCACACCATTCTTTGAAGTTTCTATCAACGAACTGGGTGACATTGTCCGAGATCAAGACATGTGGTATGCCGAAGCGGTAAACTATGTTTTTCCACACGAAGGTCTGAATCCTTCTGCTCGTGAGGCTTGAAAGAGGCTCCGCTTCGACCCATTTGGTGAAGTAGTCTATGGCTACGACCAAGTATCGGAGCTGGCCTGGTGCTCGGTCGAAAGGACCAACGATGTCGATTCCTCATTGCATGAAAGGCCAAGGGCTCTGAAGGCTACTGAGGTCGATCTCGTGGTAGCTCGACCGTGGCGTGAAGTCGCACGGGCACTTTTTGACGAGCTCGGCCGAATCTTGGATGAGGGTGGGCCAATAATAGCCTGACCTCAACGTCTTCTTGGAGAGAGCTCGTGATCCGATGTGGCTTCCACAAGATTCCATGTGAATCTCGTTTAGTACGTAGTCCGCCTCTTCTGGCCCAAGGCATCTCAGGAGTGGCTGAAGATAGGACTTCCTGTAGAGAGTGCCTTCATGCATGAGGTACTTTTGGGACTTGACCATTATCTTTTTGGCTTCGAGCCGATCTTGGGGTAGTGTACCTTCTTCCAGATATGCTTTTATGGGAGACATCCAGTTTGACTCAATCTCAGTGATGATGCCGATGTGGGGCTCCGTAATGCTTCTGGAATGAACCTCCTCCACCGGTGGATTTGTTGATGATGAAGCCAATTTACTAAGGATGTCACCGGCTGCTTTTCCTCGTGGGATACGGTGAATAGTGGAATACACGAATGAGGTCAAGATCCCTTAGCCTTCTCAAGGTATTGCTTCATTCGATCATCTTTGACCTCATATTTGCCTAAGACCGGTTTATTACGACACAGGAATCTCCAAAGATTTGGATCTTCTCCACTTTCAATTCCTTTGCGACGGAGTCCCGAGATAAGTGGTTTCATATTCCACCTCGTTATTTGTGGTGGGAAGGTAAACCGAAGTGCATAGGTTACCTCTTGATTTTCCGGCCGAGGAGCAAGATGCTCGCTCCGCTACCCGTTTTGCACTAAGCTTCATCCACGCACATCCGCCAACAGCCCTCGGTGTAGGTCGAGGATAGGTACCTCCCGTTGTGAGAGCGGGGTCGAGTTGTTGGGAAAACGCACACACACAATCACGAATAAAGACGAGAACACGTAGAATTGTTTACCCGGTTAAATCTTTCGACTACGCCCTGGGGCGATACCAAGCCGTGTTATTTCACTATTTTTGGATCAAGATACAAGGAGAAACCGCTATTTATAGATAGCAATTAAGCCCAACCCTAAACCCATTAGATTAAACGTGGGCTAAAAACCGGTATTGGGCTTTTGCGTCCGATCCATTCAGGCTCCACACTCCAACAATCTCCCACTTGGAGACCGAATCCTACAAGTAACCATATCTTCGCTTCTCCTCCGTATCCAGCTTGGTATCGCCTAGCCTCATCTTCGTTCCAAGACCAATTGAAGCTATGCATAGCTCCAATTCTCTAAGGTCACCACCTTAGTAAACATGTCATTCACGGATTCTCACTTCCAAGGATCTTCTCGAGCTGCATAATTTTCTTCTCTAGAAGGTGACGGATGTAATGATACTTCAACTCAATGTGCTTTGTCCTCGAATGAAATGCCGGATTCTTAGCCAAGAAAATAGCACTTTGACTATCGCTGTAGAGAGTGCTATTCTTATGCTCCTTCCCAAGCTCACCCAAGAAATTCTGCAACCACACCATCTCCTTACTAGCTTCTGTTACAGCCACATACTCCGCCTCGGTTGTGGACAAAGCAACAACTTTCTGCAACTTAGAACCCCAAGAAATAGCAGTACCACCATAAGTAAAGACATACCCGGTTGTACTTCTCCTCCCATCAAGGTCATTTGATGCCAAGTCCGTGATCAACATAGCCAGCCAACATAACACTCTTGCCACTAAAACATAAGATTCTATCTGTGGTACCTCTCAAGTATCGAAGAATCCATTTGACAGCCTTCCCAATGTTGCTTCCCGGATCACCCATGAATCGGCTCACTACTCCCACTGCATGCGCAATATCCGGTCTTGTACACACCATGGCATACATAATGCTACCAATTGTAGAAGCATAGGGGACTTTTAACATTTGGGCACGTTCCTCCGCTCTTTGGCGACTCCCTCTTTGACAAATTTTAAAGTGATCGCCCAACGGACACTCATGAGCTTCGACTCGAGCATGTTGAATCTTTCCAGACCTTCGAATGTAATTCTCCGCGAAGATACAACTTTCCCGTCGCCTTCTCACGCTTGATCCTCATGCCCAAAATCGATTTGCCTCCAAGATCCTTCATGGAAAATCGTTCGAGACAATTGCTTTTCAACTTATCTACCTCGCCAGCATCGCTCCTGCGATCAACATGTCATCAACATATAACAAAGAGAATAAGATAGCTATTGTCGAACCTCTTGTAATAACAACAATGGTCTGCGTAGCATCTTTGATAACCGATCTCTATCATGAAACTATCAAACTTCTTGTACGCTTTGCTTGCTTGCTTCAAGCCGTACAAGCTCTTCCTCAACTTGCACACAAACCCTCCTTTCCTTTCACTACAAATCCCTCCTACGTGTCATGTATAACTCCTCCACCAAATCACCATGAAGAAAGGCATCTTAACATCCATCCGATGTAACAACAAATTTTCTGCGACAACCATACTCAACACCATGCGAATAGTGGTTAGTTTCACAACAGAGTAAATACATCAAGATAATCAATACCATGTCATTTGCTCAAATCCTTCGACAACCGGCCGAGCCTTGTGTGCTTTGCTACCATCGACTTCAACCTTGATCCGATAGACCCACTTGCAATGCAAAGCCTTCTTGCCCTTTGGGAGCTCAACAAGTTCCCAAGTGCCATTCAACGTAAGAGATGCCAACTCGTCATCCATAGCAACTCTCCATTTTCGTCTTTCTCCACCTTTCGCCTCCGCATAACATTCTGTGTTCACCACCATCGATTAAGTAGCAAGTAGTAATTAGATGGCGAATACCTCTCGGTGCACGCCGCCTCTAATTGGTCTCTGCAGCGATTCTCGGTGGTGGGGTCCTCAGTTCTTCATCAAGATCTTCTTCTTCATTTCGACTCTCATTGCTCCCACTCGAGTTTGAGATGTCCAACTCGACCTCTTGGGCTTTGTTCTTGTCGTAATCGATGCCCAATATGTCCTTGTGCATAACCTGCTCATTGAAAACCACATCTCATGCGAATGATCTTTCTGGTTATTCTCATCCCGTAGTCTATAACCGAATTCATCACCTCCATAACCAATGAACGACACCTGATGATTTAGCATCTAATTTACTTCTCTCAACGTAACTAATACGAGCATAGGCAACACAACCAAAGACACGCAGTAAGACAAATTTACCTCTTTTCCGTCCATTCTTCCTCGTATTCTGTTCTCGAAGGAACCGATGGACCTCGGTTGATCGATATGCGGATGTGCTCACAAAGATCTCGCCCGTAACATCTTAGCAAACCCACTCTTCAACCTCGTACATCTTGCTCGCTCATTCAACGCTCGTTCATTCGTTACGCCACTCCATTCTGTTTGGGAGTTCCTCTCACGGTCTTCTCCATGCGAATCCCATTCTCAAAGACAATAGTCTTTGAACTCACGAAGTTCATATTCTCCTCCATTGTCGGACCGAGACACTTCACTTTCAATCCTGCTTCATTCTCAACAAGGGCTTTCCACTACGAAAGTATCAAATGCATCGATTTATTCTTCAAGAAATAAACCCATACCTTCGAGTGGAATCATCTATGAAGGTCATGTAGTATTTGAACCGCGAAGGACTTCATAGGTCTTTGGTCCCCATAAGTCACTATGCACCAGCAAACTTTTCTATCTTGAGGTTCGCCACCTCTCGAGAAACTCACCCTTCTCTGCTTCCGAAAATGCAATCCTCACACCGGCCGACTTCAACATTTTTCAGCCCGTGATAGGAATCTCCGAGGCGGCCAAGCATCCGGTGAGTTGTGGATCTCACGGATTGTCTTCATGATTGCATGTCAAGTACCGCCTTCACCTTGGTGGGATTGGCCTTCGCCTTCTTGGGAAACCCAAAGATCCCAAGAATTTTCCCGTCTTCACCATGAATGTGCACTTTTGGGGTTTGAGCTTGAGGTTGGCCGACCTGAGGAGTTGGAGGATCGTTTTGAGGTCGTCGGCGCAACTTTCTGTTTTTTGGCTTTTGACCACGATGTCGTCGACGTAGACCTCGACGATCTTCCCAATATGATCTTTGAATATGGCGTCCACCATCCTTTGGTAGGTAGCCCGGCGTTTTCGGGCGAAGGGCATTTTCGATGCCGAAGACACCAAAGTCGATGATGAACGCCGTTTTGGAGCATCCTCCTTATTCATCAAGACACAGGTGGTACCCCTTGTACATATCCAGGAAGCTGAAAATCTCGTGGCCCACCAGTGCTTCCACTTTTTGTCAATATCAGGGAGGGGGTAACAATCCTTCGGGCAGTGTTTGTTGAGGTCGGTATAGTCGACACATACGCCGCCCCTCCGACCGCTCGACCCTAATCGGATTAGCCATCCGTGTCGGGTACTGACCTCGAGCAGATTTTGGCCTCGAGTTGGGTCACCTCGTCTCTTATGACTGGCCGCGCTCGCCACAAACCCTCTTTTCTTACGCCGAATTGGTTTGGTTGTCGGGTCGATGTTGAGCCGGTGAGTGATGGGCTCGGGTGACACTCCGGTCATGTCGAGTGGGGACCATGCGAACACGTCCCTGTATTCCCTCAGAAGTTGCACGACGA
Organism: Salvia rosmarinus; assembly: GCA_036937905.1. Classification (NCBI taxonomy): domain Eukaryota; kingdom Viridiplantae; phylum Streptophyta; class Magnoliopsida; order Lamiales; family Lamiaceae; genus Salvia; species Salvia rosmarinus. The sequence goes on from CM072813.1 coordinate 95,083,458, forward strand.
GCTGCCGAATATGAGCTGGACCCTGGGTGCCGACCTTGACGACCTTGGAAGGGTCGTCATCGTATAATTGGAGGTCGTTAGTTAGATCGTCTCTGGCTGGCAGCGTCTGAGGTTTCTGTAGTTGCTAGGCCTGAGGTAAGGCCATATCCTGGGTTGAGACTCGTAGGCATTCCTTAGCTGCCGTTTGGTCACCCTGGATGCTTAGCACTCCCACCGGGGTGGGTATCTTAATGGTGAGGTGGTAGACCGAGCAGACGGCCTTGGTGGCGAGGCCGGTCTCTCCCAAGGATGATGTTGTATGGAGGGGCTCGGACCAAGAAGCTGGATGGCCTTGGTGACCGACTTGGGAAGACGCCCCACCGTGACCGGAAGGGTGATGGCCTGGTTGGACCGTCTCTGAGTGAAGCTCGGAGTTTGGATGGTGCGGGATGTATTTGGATCCTCCGACCTCAAGTTTGTCCAGGCAACTCTGGAAGATAATCTTGTGAGAGGCTCCGATGTCAATGTAGATTCTGTGGACATTCTTGTTGCCCACCACGGCTTGTATAGTAATGGCTTCTTGGTGGGGCATGATCTTTGGCACTGGGTCGTCATTGGAGAACACGATGTTCTCACCATCCCGGAGTCGTTTATTTTTTCGCTCCTCGGGGGTCGATCTCCGAGCTTCATTTTTCAACGACGACCTCGTCGTACCTATGGGCAGTCCGGTAATGGCGTAGACTTGCTCCATGGCGTTGGGACCATCGTCCTCGTCATCTTCAGGTTGGGTCACCGTCGAGGTCGGCCCACAGTTGTTGCCACCTCCATTCTTTCCTCTGCGCTTCTTATTCCCCGGCCCAAGTCGGCCGAGGTACTTCTTGAGCTTCCGCCGCTGACGAGCTCGTCGATCTGCGAGCTCAAGTTTACGCAATCTTGGTATTGTGACCATACCCTTGGCGATAATCACAATACTTCGCCGACCTCTTCTTGGATCCTCCTTTCATGGGAGGGGTTTGGGAAGAGCTCGGCATGGAGCTCAAATATTTACGCCTCGATTTGAGCGGATGGTAGCGTTGCCACTAGGGTTTGGCGAGGTCGGCTGGATTCCATCGGGCCTTTCTTGATCTGTCGAACGCACTTCGGCGATCAGTGCCTCTCCCTCGGTCATCTGGCCTCTTCCTCTCGACCTTCCTCGTCCTGTGTCTCTCTTTTGCGATCGGCTCGTCCCCTGACGTAATTGTCAACCGAGTCCAGAGGTGGCTCGCCGTCTTGACTTTTCTCTGGTGATCTCTTTGTTCAGGGCGCCAGGTCGGATCCCATTCTTGAACGCATTGATGATGTAAAGATCGTTACTTTCATCAATTTTGAGGGACTCCTTGATAAACCGCGAGACGAAATTAGACATCGTCTCGTCCGTCCCTGGCGGATAGTGAGCAGGTCGGACGACGGTTCTTTGATGTGGCATCTTACGGTAGAAGCGCCATTTGAATCGATCCATAAGATCCTCAAGCGGTGTATCTTTGCTTACGGCGGGCGAGGTGAACCAACGTCGGGCGTTGGAGATCGACACCTCGGGGAAGATTTTGCACATATAAATCTTCCATTCCTTGATTCGCATGTTGGTGGTGTGGCGAAAAGAAAGTCCGAGGGGTCCCCAAGACCATCGTGGCGCGATGTTGGGTGCCCTGTATCGTTAGGGCGGGCGTGTCAAGATTTCTCTAGAAAGGAGATGATCCTCCCGTGCGGTCGAACCCCAAGCTCGTTGCCATCTCTCTCGGAGGGTGGGAGACCGATAGCGGCGTCATCGTCTCTTCGAGGGGTTTGACCGCCTCTCTCTCTGTCCCTTCGGCTCCCGGATGGTGTGCCGGGTGGTGGCGACTCCATGGCGGCGGGGCGAATGGTTGCGATCATCCCGCCGAGGTGATTGACTTCGAGCGGCGAGGCGATTTACACGTTCTCGGCTATCACGCCGAGGTGAGCGTTGATCACTTCGGAGGGGCGAACGACCTCGGGCGCCCGTAACCACCAGTCCGGGCGCTCTTGAGGTGCCCGCCCGTTGTCCTCGGTTGAGGAAACTCGGAATTGGACGAGATTGGCGTTGAGGAATTCGGACACGGCTTGGCCGAGGACCTCATGAGATCGGTGAACCGCCTGTTCACCGGTATTGAGGTCGGCATCTTCCTCTTCGTTAGGACGGCGATCCTGAGGGTGTATGGGAATGTTCTCCATGTAACCCTCAGGTGTATTACCGCTGGTGGCGTCCGCAATCCCCTTTCCACGGCGCTGCGTGACTACTTGATCATCCTCAGCGCGGTTGTTGCCAGCTCCGCCGGTGGTACTAGCGTTTGCACGAGTTCTTGCCATTGAGTTGTAGAAAAACGAAGCTTTTTGTTCGAAATGTTCCCACAGACGGCGCCAATGATAAATCTAGTATATGATAATATACGAGATTTAAGAAAAGCAGTAAAGAACACAAGAGTTTTTACGTGGTTCGATCAGGAATGAGATCTACGTCCACGGAGGTGATAGTCCTCAATACTTTCACTATAATGGAGTAAAATGAGTGTATCTAAAAGCTCTAGTATTCAATAAGTTGCTAACCCTTTTACCGTCGACCTAACCTCTATTTATACATGTTTGTGGATCTCTAAAGATGTACTGGATCCCTTGATTTGTGGGATCACGATATCCTTCCATAACTGATCACGATCTCCTTCCATAACTGGATCCCTGAATTCCGCTTTTAACTTGATCTTGAATAGGGTTTGGATCTTTGGGCTTTGTGCTTAACGCGCAGGGCGATCCATTAGGTCAGGCCCAGCTCGTTTAGGCTTGCCAGTGTGCCTGAGTGGTTGGGCCATATCCCATCAATATGTGAACTAAAAAAATATTCTTACACGGACATGATTAATATTATGCATATAATTTTTTGGATTAATTGTTGAATTTAACACAATCCTTCACCAGTTTTTAATTACAACATGATTTGTAATATGCTGCAAATCTCCCCACTATATATATGATATGATGATATCCCTTTATTTCGATGAGTAAAATTCATAAAAACATCATTGTTTCATGAGTTTTCGATGGTTTTACCATTACGTGATATCGTTCGACTTGACATGTTGATGAATAAGTGAAGTATGTACAGTGCCGATCCTGACAAATAATGGGCCCTGGGTGAAATAACAAAAATGGACAATTTTTTACTATGGAGATACAATTGAATATATCTAAAAAGATGCACAATATATCATTTATAAAAGAATTATTTTTTTTTACAAAATTTGGGCTCCCAAAAGTTTATAACAAAATTTTGGGACATTGAATATTTTATTTTTTGAAGGAATATTTATATTAATATAAGAATATATAAAATTTTGGGTCTCTAAAATGATGGGTCTGGGTAGTCGCTCATGCTCGCCCGCCTCAGAGACGGCCCTGAGTATGTACGTACACTTGTGTGAAAGTGTTATAATTACAAAACACACACACGTGTAATTGCAGTATTTTAAAAATCATGATGTAATTAAAAAAATTGATAAACGAAAATTATAATAAATTCGACAATTAACTTTTTAGTTTCACGCATAATAATCGTATTACAGAATTCTTGACACTCTCAGTTCATCAACAAATATGGTGATACCTTCGTATTACAGAATTCTTGACACACTCGGTTCATCAACAAATATGGTGATACCTACACTAGATAAATAGGTGATCATTAATTTTATTATATTATATATTACGAGAGTTATGCATGTTAATTATATATTATCAATATCGCAAAAAACTTAGCGACCCACACACAGCACGCATTATTTTATCTAAGTTTCAAACCTCGACGGTTAACTTATGATATTTCATTAAATAAGTATAATGATAATAATTGATGGTTCTTAATATTTGCATGACGTAAGCTGTGACGTCGAAGTGGGCCTAACGCGACCGAGGGATGGGCCCTGCCGTGGCTGATGATGCAAAGCCTAGTCTTTGTACGCATTTTTTTTATTTCTTTTTCGGTTGTTCAGAAAATCAACTGTAATATTGGAAAATGTCTTTTTTGAGTTTCTTGTTAGACTACGTAATTTTTAGGATTTGGATCTTTGTAAATTGTAAGAGAATCAAATTTAATTTCATGAAATTGGAAATACAACCGTGAATAATTAATTGTCTGAAGATATCTCAAATTGTTGGAGAAGAAGAAAATAATAAATCTACATGACCATATTGCATGATTACGGATTGCATGAAGAAAATTTTAAACAAGAAACACACACACACACACACGCATATATATATACACTTATGTGAGCGCATGCTACTCACCAAGCAATTTTTTTTATAATTTTTGTTTTGTATTATAGGATGATAGGATCGCCCAACTACTGCGGCGGCGATCGTGCCCAATACAAGTAAACGACATCAAGCTCGGCTGGACAAGTTCGGCCCATGAAGACTCCTGAAGCCGGTGGGAGCCTAAAGCTCGGCCATATCTAAAAGAATCCTAATTCGAGAGGATAGGATCTCGAATCCTAGTTAGAAGACTTTGATTCGAGATCTAGGTCAATACATTGTGTATAAATAGAGGCTAGATTAGACGACATAGATTCATTCACTCTCTTTGTAATTGCTTTTACACTCTCAATACACATATTCTCTCTCTTGCCCCAGTGGACGTAGATCTTATTCATAGATCGAACCACGTAAATCTTTGGTGTTCTTGCATTTATTTCCTTTACGAAATTAAGATCGATCATGGCGCCGTGCGTGGGAACCGAAATTTTGTGTTTCGATCAACCACCGCTTTGTGGAAATAATCATGACCGTACACCGAAGTTATGCATCCAGGACCGTGTCGTAATAACAACGCCGACGGCGAAGGGAACGCCGAGCTCGACTCGGGAAGAGCCCAATCGAGAAGAAACCCCGAGGAGCATATCCAAAGTCTTGACGAGCACGGACACCCGTCTGCAGGAGGCGAGTTGCCATAGCGAAGGCAATCGTAGCAATAATCCGGGGAACCTCCGGCTCATAAGTAAACTTGACGACGGCGTCGTCGAGGTTTCTCGAGAAAAATAAGGAGAGTTTCTCCGGTTCCTCGGTAAAACACGTGGTCGGCCACGTCTGAAGAGCGGAACACGAAGCCTCGTCTAGATACGAGGCATCTGGCAACGAGGTCGGGGCCCAAACCGACCGCGCAAGGAAAACAGCGGGAGAGGACGTCGTGATCACCGAAGCCGGCCCGAGTCGCCAATCCATCCAATGAACTCCGCCCGATCTCAGGGGACGAGCGGCGCAGAAAAACATCGGTCGTCGCGAAGTCGGTCCGAGTCACCTAAACGAGTTCGATCGTCGAACTCCGTCCCGATCTCGAAGGGCGGCTTCGATGGATACGGAAGATAGCCACCCGTTCTCAAATAGAATACTCAACACTCTCTCCGGATAAGTCACGGTACCAAGCATCGCCTCACGACGGTGAGGGATCCACGAACTTCTCTCGCAGTTCAATACAACATGATCAACCAAAAGCTCAGCTCGGTTCACATGTGTAAACTCTTCCCGAGTTACTCGTCGACAACGCCCGCGGTGGTTCGGCGGTCTACCTCACGGAAGCATCGGCTCTATCGCGACCGATGGTGCGCTTCCACGAGGTTCTTCCAAAAGCGGAATCAAAGCGTCGTCGGCACACCTCCTCACCATAAGGCAAAGCCGTAATGAGTCCATCGGCGACTTCATGACAAGGTTTAACAAGGAGTGCTTGAAGGTCGAAGGCGTGAGCGACCTATTAGTCATCTCGGCCTTCCAAACGGCATCTTGCCGGGGCCTATCTGAGAGATCATCAATCACGAGCCTCAGATCGCAATGAAGTCAGGCGCATAGCCAACCGGTTCGCCAAAGCGGACGGCCGACAAGAGAAAGCGCGAAGCGCACAAGGCGGGACCTTCGAAAGAGGAAGAAGAGGCGAAGGAAGGAAGATCGGAACCAAGGCGGTAAGCGCCGGGAGATTACATCGTCCGATAAAGTCCGAGGCTCGGTCCGCGGACGCCTCGGGCGACCTCAAGACACCCGTTAATGACGGCCGAGAGCGAAATCTCGACTCCACATGAACCTGTTCGAGAAGCCTCGACCGATGACAGGAGGGAAGAGGTGCCGACCTATGGATAAATATTGCTCATTCCATGATGATTACGGGCACGACATCGAAGAGTGCAAAGAGCTCATGGGTGAAATAGAGATGCTAGTTCAGGACGGATCCCTGAAGAAATACCGAGGACAGGGTCGCCAAGCCGACCAAAGCCAAAAGACGAAAAAGCAGAGGAAGAGGGGAAATTGTGCCCCCCACAAAAAAACAAAGCGCAGCACCGACGAAGAAGGAGATGACGAGCCCCAATATGACGGGGTGATCTCCACAATTACGGGGCTCCCGTTGAGTCACGTAAGTCTCCCCAAGGCCGATGCCCAAGTCCTGACCCGGCGAACCTACCAATAAGAGGTTCGAGAAAGACGAGGCGATCACCTTCTCCGAAGACGACCCGTTCGATGACGATACCCATCGGGATGCATTGGTGATCCGGTGGTGGTCGCAAATAAGTTGGTGAGCAGCGTTTACATCGACGGTGGCGTCGGTGAGCATCCTTTAAGGAATGCTTTGACAAGCTAGGAGTGGAAGCAGCGCGCCTCGCACAAGCCCAGCGCCACTCGAAGCTTCGTCCGAAGAGAAGAGCGCCGAAGGAATAATCGAGCTACCCGTCACGGTGGGGAAAGCACCAACGACCTCGACAAAGGTGGTGCGGTTCTTCGAAGTGAAGGCCAACTCGCCGTATAACATCATACTAGGGCGAGATTGGCTGAGCATTTGTAAGGCGGTATGCTCAACGTACCACTGACGATAAAAATACCCACCACGAGGGGAGCGGCCGTGATCCGGGTGATCGAAACAAGCGAGGAATGTATGCAAGTTGCCTTACGGTGCGGGACCTCGGTCCAGCACCCACGAGCATAGCAATTAAAGAAACCCAAGAGTTGGAGTCCGAAGTACATCGCCACTCCACGGCGGTCGGTGGAAGAGGTCGCATTGTACAAAGATGAGCCATTGAAGGTCGTCCGGTTGGTTTCACCACGACACCAAGTGAAGGATCGGATCATCCAACTCCTAAGGAATTCCGGACGTGTTTGCTTGGTCTCCCTCGACATGACCGAGTCTCGCCGAGTATCATCACTCACCGCTCAACATCGACCGAACATAAAGCCGGTTCGACAAAAGCAAAGAATCTTATGACCGAGCGGAACCAAGTCATTCATGACGGTGAACCAGCTATTAAAAGCACGCATCTTGCTCGAGGTCAAATATCCGACTGGATAGCCAACCGGTGATGGTGAAGAAAGGAGGAGGGGGATGGCGAATGTGTATTGACTACACCGACCTCAACAAGCATTGCCCAAAGGATTGCTATCCCCTTCCCAACATTGACAAGAAGGTCGACGCGTTGGTCGGGTACGAAGTCTTCAGTTTCTTGGACTTATACAAAGGGTATCACCAAGTCCTGATGGACGACGAAGACGCGGCCAAGACAGCCTTCATTACCGACTTCGGGGTCTTCGCATATAAAAAGATGCCATTCGGCCTTAAAATGCAGGGCTACCTATCAAAGGATGGTGGACAAAATATTTCACCTACATAGGTCGGAATGTGGAGGTATACGTAGACGACATCGTCGTCAAAAGCAAGGAAGAAGCCGCATGTGTGGCCGACCTCCGGATCGTCCTCGGCCTTCTTCGGAAAATCAACCTAAAGCTGAATCCCCAGAAATGCACGTTTGCAGTCCGGTCTGGAAAGTTCTTAGGGTGTTGGGTTTCCTGAAGCGGCTAAAAGCAAACCCGACCAAGGTCCAAACCATTTTGGAAATGAAGATGCGAAGACTATCCATAGCGTACACTGGTGACGGTGCATAGCAAGCACTAAGCCGCTTCCTTTCAAAAGCCGCGGATAAGCAGCTACCCTTCTTCAAGGTACTCAAAAAAGGCCCGAAATTCTCATGGGATGAGGTGCACAGGTCCGCCTTCGAAGACCTCAAGAGCTACCTCGCCGAGCTCCCCACTCTATCCGTCCCGAAGAGGGAGGTCCTTTCCTCTACCTCGCCGCCTCGGACGAATCCATAAGTGCAGATCACAGTGCGAGAAGAAGGACGTCGGCTCGGTGTATTTCATCACCGAGCACTAAAGGCCGGAAGAGGTATCACCAGGAGAAGCTTGCCTTAGCATTGGTAAATGCCGCGAGGAGACTCGTCCGCACTTCCATGCACATCGCATACAAGTCCTCATCGACTACCCACTTGCAAGTATTGACGAAGCCAAGCATCGTGGAGAATCGCGAAATGGGCAATCGAACCGGGCGAGCACGATATATCATACGCCCGCCAGCCATCAAAGGTCAAGCCTAGCGGATTTCCTTGCGAGGCTAACCGTCGAAAAACCGAAGCCCACCGAATCCGTGTCGAGGCGATGCCAAAGCCGAACCCGTGGTTGAAACACCGAGTCTTGGCAACTCTACGCTGAGGGCACGGGAAAAGCAGCGTGAGCGGTATCTTACCCTAGGCCGGACAACCAAGAAATCGCCTACTCACTTCGGTTCACATTCAAAATACGAACAACGAAGTGGATACGAGGCACCGATCGCAGGACTTCGCCTTGCTCAAAGTCTCCGGACACGAGCCGTGCAAGTTCTGGCGATTCTCAAGTCGTCGTAAGCCAAATGTTGGGAAAATACGAGGCAAAAGCGGATGAATGAAGAAGTATCTTGAAAAGCAAAAGCACACAACGGACTTTTCACACTTCGGATAGTTCGCATCCGAGGGAGCAAAATAGCCGGTGACATCTTAAGTAAATTGGCCCGTCATCAACGAACCCGCCAAGAGGAAGTCCAAGCGAGGAGCATAAGCGATGCGAAGGCGGGCCGAGGTTAACATAGTCTCGGATGAAGAACCCAATTGGATGACTCCCATTCGAGTACTTGGAGAAGGCGAATCGCCCACGACAAGTTGGAGGCTAGGAGGATCTGAACAAATCTGCGATATACAATTGAGCGAGGGAGTCCTATCTGAAAGTCATATCTCCAACCCTCTTAAGGTGCTTGGGGCGAACCGAGCTAATTCGTTCTACGAGAAATACGAAGGTTCGTGCGGAAGCCACATCGGACCCCGAGCCTTGTCAAAGAAAGTCATGCGATGGGGATACTATTGGCCAACAATGTTCCAAGACTCAATGGACCTCGTAAAAAAGTGTCCGAAGTGTCAAATCCATGGGAACGTACCAAGGCTACCCCAGACCGACCTCACCTCCGCATGCAGCCCTTGGCCGTTTATGCAATGGGGGATTGACATTGTGGGCCCCTTTTGTAAAGCACCAGGACAGCTCCAATTTTTAATTGTTGCGATCGACTACTTCACGAAGTGGGTAGAAGCTGAGCCCTTGGCGAAAATCACAAGCAAGAACGCCCTCAACTTCGTATGGAAGAACATAGTGTGTCGCCGGCATCCTCATATCCTCCTTTCGGATAACGGAACACAATTCACGGATAAGACATTCAAAGATTGGTGTCAAGAGCTTCGGATCCAACAAAAGTTCACCTCGGTGGCCCATCCTCAAGCAAATGGTCAGACCGAAGTTACCAACAGGACCATCGTAAAGGTCTAAAACTTCGTCTCGACCGAGCTAAAGGCCTCGGTGGAAAACCTACCACGTGTCTTATGGTCGCATCAACAACACCTCGGACCTCAAGCGGAGAAACACCATACGGTTTGGTGTATGGAACCAAGCGATGATCCTGCGAGATCGAGATCGAGTCCTCGTACCATTGACTTCTCCGCGAAGCAAATGGGGAAAATCTACGAGTGATCTAGACCTACTGAAGAAGAGAGACCTCGCCACATCGAGGAAGCTCGGTACAAGCAACAAGTAGCTCGGTATTACAACCAGCGTGTTAAAACCGACAATTCAAGTGGGCGACCTCGTACTCCGACATAATGAAGTCGACAAAGCCGCATGTTCGGCAATTTGGAAGCCACATGGGAAGGACCTCACTGGTCGACGAAGTCCTCGGCAAAGGGCCTATAAGCTCGCTCAATTGTCCGGTGAGCAATTACCCAACGCACGGCACATCATCCATCCAAGAAATATTATGCATAAGTGTCGAGGGTCGGGTCTTGTTCGGTCATATTTTTAAAGTCTGTTTAGAGTCCATCTTATTTGGTGGTCGATCATCTTTTATCAATAAAACTTTATTTTTACGAGTTCTACTTGTCACTAATGCATAATTAATCTTCACATTATTTACCCTCTACGGAGGACAAATTCCCTCGACGGAGGTCAGATTACATTCGTTTCATACGAATGTAAATCTAAACGCGCGCATGCCTACATACGAGATCAGACTACCTTCGTTTATTTCGAAGCGTTCTCTCTATGTAGATGAAGGGGACCACCCCTCCCGATGACCTCGGCAAAAAACAGGAACCATTCCTACATACGAGATCAGACTACCTTCGTTTATTTCGAAGCGTTCTCTATGTGAGCGAAGGGACCACCCTCCCGACGACCTCGCAAAAAGCAGGAACCATTCCTACATACGAGATCGGACTACCCCGTTTATTTGAGCGTTCTCTCTATGTAGCGAAGGGACCACCCTCCCGACGACCTCGGCAAAAACAGGAACCATTCCTACATACGAGATCGACTACCTTCGTTTAGTTCGAGCGTTCTCTATGTAGGCGAGGGGACCACCCTCCGACGACCTCGGCAAAAACAGGAACCCCTACCGTGCAGCGATTTCTTTCAAAGCGGAATTTCACGAGGACGAACTACTTCGCGATATTACTCTTGTTCAAATACAAAGTCAATAAGAAACCATTCTTATTAAATAAAAGATGTACGTGTTACATTTTACATTTTACGAGGACGGAGCGGATCGGGAAAAGGCGAGCCAATCCCTAGAAAAATCGGAATTGACTCATCTATGCTAATCCTACCTCTACCTCGTCCCGGTCGATATTACGGGCCCGGCAGAGTGACCTCGGTCACTTGACGAAGCAGCTCTACGAGCTCGGCCTCGGCCACTGATGACGCCCGGTCTCGACGCATGGAGGTCCACGACGTTCGAGGCAATAGCGCCTCTCTTGTGCGCGCCACTCCGGATCGTCATAATGTGGTTCATTTATTCTGATCGAGAAGCTCCGCGAAGAAGAGGCCTCTGCATCCCGTCAAGTATTTCGCCGGTTGTGGTTGTCGGCGATGACGATCTTGTATATGCTCCCGAGCCTTTTAATTCAGTCTTCGCTCCGTGGTGCCGGAGGTCCGACCATATTCGCGCTGCAGACCCGAACAACGGGCAGCAGCCTCGACAACCTCGCTTCAACCTCCGGATCGTCATCCCACCATTTCGGTGGATAACCTCCTCGTACTCGGCATGCTCCTCGGCTATCACCTTGCCGCTCTCATGGCGACCTCGAACGCCTCCATTCAAAAGGCGAGCACGGAGCTCGTCATAGCTCTCGAGCGGCTCTATGTGACATCGGACTCCGCACATGCGTGGCCAAGCTGCCCTTTATATGGAGGAGTTCGACCTCTTTCAACTCAAGAGCCCGCGATAGGTCTTGATTCGGTTCAACCAAGGAGAAGCATCAAGCATTTCAGAGACAATCAATAAAAAGATAAGTTTCTTAACATAAACTTGTCATTTTATTAACATGCCCTTAGCAAAAATCGATACATTTACATTCAAAAAAAAAAAAAAAAAAGGTGAAAAGATGCGGGGATCAATCGGCCCTCCGGAAGCTTGACCATGTCACGTTCGCCGCCTCCGAAGCTCTGGATAGCCTCGGCCTCGGCCTCTTGGGAACTACGGAGTCTCGGCGCCTTGAGCGTCGGCCGTCTCCCGACCCCTTTGCATGATCAGCCAATAAAGCCCGGTCGGGGATCCCGATCCACGGACGGTAGCGCATGCACTCGCGGACAAAACAACGGAGGAAGAGGCGAGCTCTGCAGCACGGAAGCTCGCTTCGGGCCGCGGACGAGCACATCAAAGTAGGCCTGTCTCGGACAAGATCTCGGTCTCCTCGCACTCCATACTTGGCTTTGTCCAGATCTGGGTAGTCCTCGGCGACCTCTTCGATTGCGTCCGAGGCGGGCGCTTGTTAAGCACATCGGCCGCGCCCGAGACCATCCCCGAAGCTCGCCGACAGAGCAGCCTCTCCGCGCGGCGCGGCGTTCTCGCGAGCTCGCCATGTCCGCCTCCCGACGGCGAACTGTTCCACCTCGCCTTCATCGAGGCAACCTCGGCCCTAGCCGCCTCGGCCTGCCGCCTCCTCGACCACCGTTGCCTCCGCCGACGGCCCTAGCCTCACGCCTCAATGGCCGTCGCGTCCCGCTTCGTTTGACGAGGTCCGGATCTTAGCCTCGGCCTCGGACATTTCTTGAGCAAGGAGGGTATTCGACCTCCACCTCCCGAGCATACCGGGCCACCCTCACAACCGCGAACGGCGCCCTTCAAGTAATCCGATATAAGATCGGATACTCTTGACACCTCGGCCGCCACGTCCCGACCCCTATACAAAATATACATCGGTCGGAAGAACACAATTTGGTTACTATTGCACAAAGTATAAGGACAAGTACATTACCTCGGGAAAGAGACGAGTGACGACTTGGAACCGATGATCTCGCACTCAGCCTCGGCGGCAACCGAGGACTCATGGATTACATCCTTCCGCCTCTTCAAGCGCTTGAGTGGCTGCGGCGAAGGGGATCTCGAAGGCCCCACAGTCATTTCGGGCATGTCCTCGAAATCCTTCAAGGTCGGAGACCTCGGCTCGGCCACAGAGATCGGTTCGGCCACAGAGATCGGCTCCTTCCTTTTCTTCTTCCTTTCCTTCAGCAGGTTCACTACAAGGAAATACATGGGTCAGCATCAATACGTAACTCATGAAATAAAGAAAAAAAGAGGAGAAGAAGAGGCCTCACCCTTCACCGACTCCACCCTGGAGGTAGGATCATAAGGGCTAAGCCCCGCCTCTGCAAGCTCGGCCTCGGAGAAGACCTCGTCAACAAGGCCAATTTTGTCAGTAGCCTCCTCCAAGTCACCAAGCCCTTGTCGACATACATCGGCGATCTTATCGATCGCCATGGAACTCCATATGTCCTCAAACCGGAAGAAGAACTTACGCGGTTGAGATCTTTGATTTAATCTTGGCTTTGAAGTTCCTACGGGTGATAGATAATACCACCCGAACCGCCTTCAATTGCAAAAAGCGAAGGACGAGCCCCAGGTAAAGGAAAATTATGCCTATAGGCATAGACACCTAGGCGATCGTATGCGGAATGAGTTCGAGAGTTGGGCAAGAGATAGGCCGAACATCTCTTGGAACTCAACATATACATAAGGGTAAGGAAGGCGAAGACCGGCCCAAAGGCGTCACCTCAGACACAATAAAACCGTCCGGAGGGGCACAAGCCCTATCCTCCGGACGGGGGGCAACTAGCTCAATACTAGAGGGAATACTATATTGAAAACATATATCCCTAATGTCAGAAATACTTAGGATTGAAGAAAAAGAAGACACTTTACCGCAATCCCCATCGAGGGAATCGCGGACTACACTCGAAGAGGCATATGAATGCTAGTAAAAGCAAAGAGAGACACTAAATCGACGGGGAAGCAGACACGATTTGGACTCCAGCGACTTGTTATGAGAAGAAGTAGCCATTACTTACTTTTGTTTATCGAAGAACAAGACAGAAGCTTCAAATCGTCAATGGCGCGGAATAAAGTGTTTCTCGCAGAAGGCAGAGGGTTTTTTGAAAATCAGAGAAATGAAGAAGGCAAGTGATAAGAGATATTGCGTATCAAGGAAGACATTCCCCTAATATGCACTTTATCGGGAATCCAACCGTTGCCAATTTAATGCGCATTAAATGCGTATCCCGCGCCCGATGCTAAAGAGCGGCGGAAAATCCCGTCTTGGCCTCGGCATAACGCCTCGTCGGTGAAGCGAAGAAGAAGACGCTTAACGCGCCTCGACGGTGAAGCGGTCGAAGACCTCGGCATAACGCCTCATCGGGTGAAACCGGTCAGAAGACCTCGGCATAACGCCTCGTCGGGTGAAGCCGGTCAGGAGACCTCGGCATAACGCCTCGTCGGGTGAAACCAGTCAGAAGACCTCGGCATAACGCCTCGTCGGGTGAAGCCGGTCAGGAAGACCTCGGCACAACGCCTCGTTAGGTGAAGCCAGTCAGAAGACCTCGGCATAACGCCTCGTTAGGTGAAGCCGGTCGAAGACTCGGCACGACGCCGGTGCAAAGCTGGGACACCTCGCCGGAGATACAAACAAAAAGACCTCGGCGAGACGATCTGCGACGCCGACGTTCGATATCTGACGTCAAAAGCATTGACACACACAAAGTCGGACAATGAAAAGAATGTGTAAGATCGTCGAAACCGTCATTGCCACAACAACCCCAATCCGGCATGACCTCGTTTCTGCGTCTTTTGGGGGGTTGTGATAGGATCTGCCCAACTACCGGGCCCAAGCATCGTGCCCAATACAAGTAAACGACATCAAGCTCGGCTGGACAAGTTCGCCCATGAAGACTCTGAAGCCGGTGGGATATCCAAGCTCGACCATATCTAAAGAATCCTAATTAGTGATAGGATCTCGAATCCTAGTTAGAAGACTTGGATTCGAGATCAGGTCAATACTGTATAAATAATCATCTATACTTTACTCTTCTGATCTAGATTGTCACATAGATTCAACTCTCTTTGTAATTGCTTCTTACACCTATACACATACGTAGATCTTATTCATAGATCGAACCACGAAATCTTTAGTGTTCTTGCATTTATTTCCTTACGAAATTAAGATCGATCATAGGATATCCAATCTATTGGAATTTAGTGTAAATTGTTATGCAAAAGCCTTCATCAATAAACTGAATCATCTGTATACTGCATTGTCACAGGAAATTTGAAAGTTATAACACCCAAAGAGATTTTTTCTGCGTTTGCCCTCTATATGGTACTGTGGATTTTGATGAAGATACTCATTTGAACGAATGTAAGATGATATTCTTATATATATATATATACACATATATATGGGTATCATGGAGAACTCGCAACCGTTATCTTAGATGCGCACTGGGTAAACCTCACGTTCCTGTGCAATAACTTGCAAACCACATAGGACAAGTAAACCACACTTGGAAGATATTCTTCTATATATTTCACATGTGTGTGTTGTGTGTGGGTAAATCTTAGACAGTACAAGAGTTGTTGGCTAATTAGCTAAGCTACTATTTAAATTTGTGTGTGAGGAGCTAATCCAAGAAGGGCCATATATAATAGTCCTTATTTTGTGAGATAATTAGGCCCAACACTCGAGGGCCAGTTTGGATTCTCGTCAACTATAAATCATTAAATTCTATTGACATTATCTTTTTTTTCTAGATGATTCTACATCACACACACATGTACGCATATATGTAACCCACGTTAAATAATATTTTAGATTTAATTAATGGAGTTGTTTAAATGCTCAACAATAATCGAGTTAGAAGGATACTAGGGGAGAAAGGAGTTCGTGTCTTGACTACACATGTTATATATATCATATAAATTCAACCAAGAAATAAATTAATTATAAATAAATATGGTTGGACCTTTATTGGTAAGATATAAAAATAGGGATGACAACGGATCAGGGGCCGGTCCAGATCCGTGGATCAGGATCCATTTTAAGGATCCGGATCCTCAAAAATGGACCGATGGATCCGGACCGGATCCGAACTTATATCAATATTTCGGATCCGGATGCGGGTTTAGGTTTTAAGACCGGATCCGGTCGGATCCGCCCGTGGATCCGCCATATATATATATATATATATATATATATATATATATATATATATATATATATATATTATTTTATTATAATTAAATTAGTTAACCTAAATAATTTCTATTAAATGCGTCTCGGCGTCATTCTCAATTTCATATTCCAAAATCCATTTAGTTATATATATATATATATATATATATTATTTTATTATAATTAAATACATAACCCTAACTTAAAACTCTTCAATTTTCTTTTCAAATTATTCCAAAACAAATATGTTCCAAATTTCATTTCAAATACTCTCAATTATGTATCTATCGGCATTAACTTGGTCAAGCATTTACACCAACCGACGATCGAGTTGTTTGTTGCTTCCTACTTTATAGTAAATCAATAAGCTCTCAAGTAAGTGGGTTTCTTCAATTTGTGAAATGGGCTAATAAAACCAATGTTCGTCAGTTTCCACTTATTTGGGTAATTTAAACAACTCAATAAATAAAATTCTCAATTTAAATTGGTATTACCGTTCCCCTCATTAAATGATTAAATAAAATTAATTATACTTTGATCCAAACATCAAATAATTGCCGAATAATAATATGATTTCGAGAAACAACCAAACTTCTGACCGGGCATCCAATATCGCAAACCCTTCTTACGTCTAATAAAATTCAGCATAATTTTCAACTTTTAACTAGACCCTAAATCATAGATTCATAGTTATAATGTAAACGATGGATATTGTATTTATAGCTTCTTATTTTATGCGGCTTCATTAAGGTTTAAAGTCCCCCACTCTTCTTGAATTATAACTTTTGAAATGAAATAAATTTAAAAGCTATTCACTACGTAGGTGCATGAGTTGAAATTAGATACCCTTACTTCTGGATAAATAAAACAAATGTGACGCTAAACAATATACTACCTCTATCCTATAATTAAAAAAAAATTTAACTATTCCCATACATGAATGCAATAATGAATATATGTGCTTGTGACAAAAGAGACCTAAAATCTAAATACAACTAATACATTAGAAATCGAGTTTGTTGCACATGACATCGATAATTCTAAAGCGATTGACCTATTATTAATCATGTCTATTATGCATTTCATTAATATACATTACTCTTTATTTTCATCCTTTTCGAACTCTACTTTATCTGCGTGGGTGGGGGGTAGGGGTGAAGAAAATGTGGAAATTATCATTCTAGAAAATTTCTTGCTCGAACATGATCGAGTTGTCTTTGTCATATGCATGTAGAGTGAAAGTAGACTTGATATTTAATTTACTTGCGTCAAAAGTAAAAGTATAGGTTAGACACAATTTTGCACGCCTACACCTATATATATATAATATATGGTTGGGTTCCTATAGTACTTGGATCCAGATAGTATATAATATCCAAATTAAATAACACATTTTGAACATGTGATTGCACCACAAACTGATACGTGGTAATTCATTTTTCTTCTTTTGTTTTTTTTTTAAAATTTTCGCAAGGGGGCAAAATGAGAAGAAAACAAATCAGTCTTCTTCTTCTTCTTCTTCTTCTTCTTCTTCTTCTCTTCTCTCAACGGCGACGACGACGACAGCGGCAGCGGACATCAGCAATAATATACAAGAACAACAAAAAACAATAAATTTTGAAAGAAAAAAGAAGAAGAAAATTTGAAAACAAAATTGATGGATTTTGAGAAAAAATAGAAGATGAATTTGATAGAGGATTGAAGAATCGAGAGATATGGTGACTATGTCAGTGGTTCATGACGAAATTCATCGATTAATCAGGGAAAGAGATAACGGAATTGACGGAGAATGATGAATGAGAGATTTGATCTCGAAAAACATAAAAATGCATTTAACAAAACATAAAATTGCATGTTGGCACGAAACACCAACATGCATTTATCAGAACACATTCATAAATTTAATAAAACATGTCCACGCATCTTACAAAACTTAAAAATGCATTATTAGCCAACGTGCGCTAAGGGACACGCGAGCGTGCGCAGGGGCGACGCCTAAGCACGAGAGCGAGGCGTGCGCTTCCAACCTACATGCATTATTGTGTTCAATTGGAAGCATTTTGTGTTCATTTAAATGCATTATTCAATTCAACTAAATACATGGTTTGTTTTTCGCAATCACATAACAATTGAAATTACTAATATACCCTTACTATAGCGAAATCAACGAAATCAAGCTTAAAAATCCGAATAAATCAACAATCAAGATCTATGAACATATGATACATGACCTCAAATTCGAGTCTATTTGACCTCTATATATATATATATATATATATATATGATATATATATATATATATATATATATTACATATAAGAAAGTTGAAATGATAATCATTTTCGATCATTCGACCTGTGAAGATTTACGATGAATGCATCATTTTGTTGGACGAATTCGTCACTTGGGTTCAAATCCATGAAAGACATAAATTTCATCATTTTGGATGCATCAACTTTCATGACTAATGCGTCAATTTTCAATGTTCGTAAGATTTAATTTTTCTTATTTAATCTAAATACAAAGGTTGTAAAATGAAATACCCACACATTTGGGTTTGTGTTCGTATAATCTAATCTAATCTCATAAATAAGTTGACTTACGGGACCATAGCTTCAAGCTGCCTTCTGATTCAAGTTTTATTACATTCTATTATGATCCTAGAGTTAGGTAGCGGGCCTCCTACTTCTCTCTCTATCATTATTTTATTTCAGTTTTTTAAAATTCCGTTTTCACAATCACTGTCATCTCTCGCCTTTATACACCTTCTGAAATTATTTTGGTATTCATTATCTTTCTCATTTTCATTATTATTGACTTATTACTTTTGACATGTAAATTAAAAAAGATTTTATTTTATGTATAAAACAGTATATGATATTAAATTTGAGACACTTTTTAAGGTAAAATTAATTCTTTTTTTAGAATGATTCTGCAATAATGAGATGATCAAAAAAAAAAAAGAGTCTATAATAATGAGATGAATGAAGTATTTATTTTATGTATTCACTAAAATTTCTGTAGAATTTGAGTTGATTTTCCACTCTATTTTATAGTAATTTTTTCCACTCTTATTGAGTATTATGGCTTTGGGACTTTCATGTTTTGAAATTATGTTTGCAAAGATCATGTGATCTATGTAAATTTTCAAATTTTCTATCATACTACAATTGTTACCGCACAATTACATTTTTTTCAATCAATAATTGGATCCAATTTTAAGTGTATATGCCCGTTGATGCTCTTAAATACAATTTTCATAGCATTTTACGATTATAACATAATTTTATAATCGTTTTATTGATTTTTTTAAAATTTAGGACAATTAACCCTTATAACAATAACATGAAGTTTAATGATCAAATCAAACTATAGTTTCAATAGTACAATAATAACATATAAAATATAGTAGGTGTTTGATTTGATTGATAAATTAATCATATTTTATCATATGCGAATGATTGAGATTGTGATGGACAACTAGGTCCGTGCTTCAATCATTCATTTGGGTGATAACTTATCATCCGAGATTTGGATTGATTATTTAATCACCATTCATTTCATGATGCAAATTTCTAAAAATACATTCACAAAAAATATTTTGTCATTTTTTGATTGACTTTTTTACATTTTTGCGATACTACAACTCTATAAGGAAAATTTTAATATTATACTATATTTTGGTCATAATCATTCAATTTATCCTACATTACAATCAATCACTTCAAATATAAGACTAAATAATACAAATGATCTCATATTACTCTATCCTATCAATCTTGTATATCTCATTCACTAAACAAAATGTCCCCTTAATAATCAAATAAAACTATAAATTTGATAGTACAATAATATCATAAAGCTTAATGATCAAATCAAACTATGAACTTCAACAGTATAATAATAACATAAAGCTTAATTATCCAATCAAACAAAATAATAGTTGGACACTCAATTAAGCCAAAAAGAAAAATCTAAAAACCGAAGTTGCCCAAAATAAAATTAAAGCGATCAAATTTAGAGGGTGTTTGGCTAAGCTTATTTCAAAGAGCTTATAAGTTCTAAGAGCTTATAAGATGTTTCAAGAGTTTATAAGACGTAATGTTTCAAGAGCTTATAAGTTATCAAAATGTTTGGATAATTTAGCTTATAATCTAGAGAAAGAATCGTGAGTTTGAGAGATAAAATCATAGTTAGAGAGAGAAAATCATAGTTAGAGCGAGAAAATTGATGAGAGGTGAAGTCGATAGTATATATGTAGATTATAACGAATCATAGTAAGATTATTTTGGTAAATTCACTGTTACTTGCAAGCTAATGAAAAAATAAGTTGGGGTTGGACTACTTATTTTTAAGGGAGCTTATAAGTTGTTGGAGCTTATTTTCACAGCTTATAAGTTGTTTATGAGCTTATTTTGCCAAACATTTTGCATCAGCTTATAAGCTCATAAACAACTTATAAGCTGTTTTGAAGAGCTTATGAGCTTAGCCAAACAACCTCTTAGTAAAAATTAAAAGTTAAACATGTAAATTATGTAGGGATGACTGATGAGGTTGAAAAATACAGTGGAAATTAAAAAATTTCGAATTCATAAATGAAAGAATAATTTATTTCATACTAATGATATTAAACAACTTCACTTTGACACGATGTAAAAGCAAGAACGATCGAATCAATGCATGCGCTTCTGCACTCCGTTTGATGTAGGGTTCAGAAGCAATCATCACACTTTGTAGAACGAGCCAAGCGTATAACTTTTTGCTAGTAAAACCAAACATTTTTTCCGTGATAAAAAAAAATCAGAGAGAACGACAACTCAAGGAAGAAGAAAAATCTCCGCATTTAAAAGGAGTGAAACAATCTCTTAAGATAAGGAAACATTTTTCCCTCATTAATGCTAATTATTTACCATCATTAGCGTTAATAATTCCTTTTGCAGTCACGTAATTCACTCATAGTGAATTTCTATTTATTTTTCTATATCCGGAATGTATCTGAATCACTTTAATTCATATATATATATATATATATATATATATATATATATATATATATATATCTGATTTTTCTATATTAAAATTAATTTATATCTGATTAAAATAATCTAATTAATTCAATAGATAATAAGACCTGTTAATTCGATTATATTTAATTGAATATCTAATTCAATACATTAAATTAGAACAAGTCTTGGATCTATTGAATCAATTAAATTGACGTGTTCTAATTATTCAATTTAAGACCTGTTAATTGTGTGATCTAATTCTCTTAGAACAAGTCTTGGATCACTAGCTAGCACTAGTAATAGCCTTGTAACAAATTACAACTTAGTCAAATAATATTTATTCAATTAATTTATCAAATACGTTAATTCACTTGAAATTAACTCTTTAATTTTAAGAATTTATAAACCATGAGAACATCTGACAAGTTGCATGACCACATAACACTAGGTAAAATAATGATCAAACTTATTTTGAATATGAATCGTTATACACTTACGGGTCTTGTATTATCTAATCTCCTAATTGAATATTGAGTATGAAATTAAATTGAAAATTAGAACAATCTAATAGTTGTATCTTCATTCAAATTCAACAACTCTTTAATGAATCACTATTCATTATGCATTGGCCAAGGTTTCCGAGTTATGAACAATGAAAAATTAGGAGATTCTCTTATCGTAAACAAGTAATAGATCAATCAATCATGCATTATTCTCTATATTCTTTCATAATACATCCAACATAAAGTTTTTAATGATTGTCCAATAATGAGATAATATATCAAAAAAAAAACAGAATTCAAATAAGATTACTATGGTGTCTCAAGTCAAATGATTAATTATGTATCATCATAAATTAGATATTCTTATTTTGATAAAATAAATTTTATATAATAATTTATAGCGGAGTTAAATGTACTTGTTTTATAACAACCACCCACATATGTACGATTACATCAGTTACTTAAACATTGATGAAACGTACAACATTCTCATCTCATGAATATGTATCATACGTGCGAGTTATATTTAACAATTTAATGTTATGTCTTGAATATTTATTTCACTCATAACTAATTTAAGACCTAAACTTCAAAGATATATTTTATAATCACCATATGGTCCTATCTCATAACTTATCATAGTTTAAGGATTTTATCTAAAATACATAATTTATTAAATAGCAAATATATCATATAAATAAATAACTTTATTAATATAAATTTTAATAAATTAAATTTATAAATTATTAAAAGAGTAAAACGATCAATTTAATTGATGCATCAGTTACAATTATTTCAAGTTCATTGGTATAAATAGTCTTTTGCTATAAGATACTAATTTCAAGGTATTGATCCTTTGTTTTAAGTCACTACCTTGAATTTTAGCGAGTACTGTTAAAATGCTACGTAAAAAATGAAAAATTAAAACCAATTCTTTTGTAAAAAAAGAACAACAATGAAAAGTCTATTGGATTAATTCAACTGCGTAAAAAGGATAATTTTCGTTTCAATTCTCACTATTAAATCTCTTCAGTTAATTAAATAAAATAAAGAAAAGAAAGGGAAGAAAAGAAGAGAAAGAAATGAAAAAGGTGTCGGCAAAAGTCAACCCACGAAGACTTTATTGTTGTGAACTTGTGATTCATGCCTCATGACACACATTTGAGATATGGTGCATCACTTTTCCTGATGGACCTAAGTTTCTTCCCAAAATAACCCTTAAGTTCTACTAAATCTCGCATCTACCCTCACGTAATCATCCGTAAAACGATGTGAATCAATCACCGTTTATCAAGTTGAACACAATTTTGGCCCATGCTCTAAGGCACAGGCGAAATACTCCTGGGATTATTTTTATTTTCTCTATTCATCATTAACATTAAAATCGCCCGTCTGAGTTTCTCGCTCTACATGCACAGCACACACACTCTCTCTATCCTCTGCAGCTCCCCTCCTCCGCCGTGCACATGGCTAAGCCGAAGCTCTTCCGCCGTGCTGTTGATTCCTACACCGTTAAGCACATCGGCAAAACAATCTGCCGTGAGTCTTCGCAAACGCATTCCTCTCTCTCCCCCCATCACACACACACGCGCGCGCGCGCGCGCGTGATTGAATTGGCGTAGAGCTAGGTAATAATTTCTGTTGACGTATTCCGTCGATTTTTGGTCCGTGCAGGCGGCGACTGCGTTCTGATGAGGCCGTCGGACTCGTCGAAGCCGTCGTACGTGGCGCGCGTGGAGAAGATCGAAGCGGACGGCCGCGGCGAGAACGTGAAGGTGCAGGTGAGATGGTATTACCGGCCGGAGGAGTCGATCGGAGGCCGCCGGCAGTTCCACGGCTCGAAGGAGGTATTTTTGTCTGATCATTTTGATATTCAGAGTGCTGATACCATAGAGGGCAAGTGTACGGTGCATAGCTTCAAGAGCTACACTAAGCTCGACGCCGTTGGGAACGACGACTTTTTCTGTCGTTTTGAGTACAATTCGTCTACTGGTGCCTTCAATCCTGATAGAGTCGCCGTGTAGGTCTAATATCTTCTAGTGCTATAACTGCTATGCCTGTTTCTGCTTAAATGGTTGAATTCAGTGGAGTGTTGATGTTTTAAATTGAGAATTTCTAGGTTTGCGGAGACGATAATTATATAATAGAAATGTTTTCTGCTTAGCTTTTCAGGTTTTTTGTTCCAGGATTTATTGTTTTTTATAGTTTAGTTTTCTAGCCTTGTTCGCAAAATTTAACTAACTCGTTAAGTGTATATATGAGAACTTATAACTTCAGAAACTTTTAATGAAAGAGAGCACTCAATTGCTTCCTGTCATTAGACATTGAATTTAAGACGAGATTGGCTTCGTTATCGACTCCATTTTGTTTCCCTTGGCTGAATTGATCAGTTCAAGTGGCTCTCATCATGGCAGACTTTAAAGTTGTAGCTTACTTTCAAACAGCTGAATTGGCAACTAGAATGCTGTAAATTGTACCACATTTCTGAAGACAAAAAAGATTGTGTAATTGACTTATATAGTCATTCTTTATCTTTGTTTTGGCACAGTATGTTGTGTAGTTATTAGGGTGTTTACTTGGGATAATAGCTTGGATTTACTATATAAGGATTGGGTATTCAAAGGATTACACGATCCAACAAGCTCAAAGTTGTTAAGTCCATCAAAATGTGGTGAATTAGCTTATATTATTTTTCTCTGTCCAAACTATCACCCATAGTAAAAGCCTCAAAGTGTGTTATAGAACCCGACATCTGTCTTTTTCTCCTCCATGTGGTGAATGTGCAGTAGCCTTGGTTTTCTAGGACATAAGCAGTAGTTATAATCCATTGTCATTCCTAGCTTGTTTGGTTTTGGCAGGTATTGTAAATGTGAGATGCCTTATAATCCTGATGACCTAATGATTCAGTGTGAAGGTTGCAGTGACTGTTGAGTTTATATGTCCACAATCAAATTTGAGTTAATTTACAGACGTGAAGGTATTATGCAATTCATGCTTTTTATTTTTGTTCTTTGGGATAGGGTTCCTATAATGAAAATTATAGTTTCCAGTCAACCTGTGCACTATATTTTCACGTAGTTCTTGAGCTAAAGGCTTAGATGTGGCACTGAGACATATATTTCTTTCTCCTGATTCAGGTTTCATCCAAATTGTGTAGACGTGAACCCAGAGGAAGCCAAAAGACTAGATCATTTCTGCTGTCTTGATTGTTCCCCTGAAAATAAGAAAAAAATACATAATTCTCGTGTGTCTACAAGAGATACTAATGTTAAGGTAATTTGACTACTATGAATAGATTTCAACGATTCATTCTATTTAAGGTAGCCTAGATTTTTGACAACTGGCCTCATGAATTTGAGGTCCTTAACATGATATATATTTGTAAATAGAGATTTCATGAGTATCTTTAAGTAAAAGACAATAGCTCATTTTGATAGATAAAGGAAATCTAGAGAACTGATGTGTATGGACAGAGTATATATGTTGCAATACGTAAATGATCTCATTTTATGCTCTCTTACTCACATCTAATAGCTAAAAGGACTTAACTTTTATAGTTACCAATGCAAAGATTTAGAACTTTCTAGCTATGCCCTGGTCCATTCAAACACCACTGCATCATATATTTATTTGTTCAATTCTCTGTTATGAGGTTTCCAGCTTGCTTCTTTCTCAAACTTAGAGAAGACTGGAACAGATATTAGCTGGTGATAAGGGCATGAATAATTCATCTGCTAGATCCTACTTCTTTCGAGAAGAAAGTTCTACATGAATAATACCCGGGCCACATAATACTAAGACAACGAAAATGAATATACCATGTTGATATTAGTCTCTCTCTATATCCTTATCCTCTTTCGCAGTTCGCACTACTCCTGGAACTGAAAAAGAAAATTAGTGCTTATTTTATCTCGAACCTAGTCATGCACTAGTATCGTTGCACAATCTATAAATGCTGAATCCAAGAACTATAACAGCTGAAATGTTCCTCTGATGGTAGATTGACTAGATTGGTATTTCAAATTTTCAATTTCAATATCCGTTACATGGATCTTTCAGGTGGTTACAAAACGCCGTTGCAGGTGATGTGTTCAAGTAATGAATCCACACACTGAGATATACAATGCAAACAAACACCGAGGTAATTGTGGAAAAGAAAAATTGAGAGGAGGTAAGAACTTAAATAGCTGAGAAGTTCGTCACGAAGACCAACTTATGTCCTCATAAGGTCAGGGGTTCTTCGGTTTTATACAGACTGTAGTTATGTGTTGTAAGCTATTTGTATGATGATCCTTTGATCCCTTTTTACGTATTTATCAAGGACTCTTGCTGTACTAACCGATACTAGAGTAAGAGATCTTAAGGCTTATGAGACGCTACCTAATTGGGGTAGATTGCGAGTATTTGGATAAATGTATGAATTTCCCTCCATCAAATTCCAAATGCTTGCAAATGCTACCTGTTCAGGTAGAGCATAAGATTTCCGTTCTGGTAGATGAAGAGTTATCTGGACTTATGATGTATGTGCCTTGTGTTATATTGTCTCCGTGTAGATTGGACTTAGTTCAGTGCAAAGTATTGACAGTATGTTCCCCTATTTCTATTTTGTCCATTACTCTCTCCAAGTTTCAGGATTTGTAGCCTTTTCAACTTAGATATGAAATAGAAATGCCATGCTTGCGTATTAACTTCCCTATCTCATTTTCGGGCTCGACGGTAGCGGCTTCATGCCAATATTATGTTATGGAAATTCATGCAAAAGTAAGAGGCATCTGATAAGTCTTTTTATGTGAATGTGAAGCAAAATTTGAGTTGGAAAAAAGCAAATTGCTAAGGGAGATGGAATGAGACTAACGTTCCAGTAGTTTATATAATTAATAGATTTGTCGCGATAAACAACGAAAAAGGTTACATACCACAGCAGCAAGAATACAGACAAAATTGTGACAGCAAGCAACCAAGGGTTCGTCACGTTTATCACGATAAAAAGGTTACATAACACAGCAGCAAGTGCAAGACTAGAAACAAAAATGTGAAATAAGCAAGCAAACCCTACGGGTGGGCCAAAAAGGTTTCCGTTGCCGGGACTTGAACCCGGGTCTCTCGGGTGAGAGCCGAGTATCCTAACCAACTAGACTACAATGGAACGTTGACATTTAATATGAAGCTAACTATTAAAAAGAGACAGATCTCACAGATCTTTATACAAACTCATATCTGGTTGCGTGTTTATTGTTTTAACTGGTATTTAGTTGTGTTTGGGACTAAGTATTGGCACATGGCACTCTCGAACATATTTGATCCTTGAACGATCTAACACAAAACTCTCCGTTCAACTAATACTAGTATAAAAAGAACACATGAATACAGAACTGCTATTCCTCATGGATAGAGCTCCTTCGCCTAAGACTGGATGAATGAGTGAGATTTTTCCGATACGTATCGTCCGCATGAATAAGTGTCGTCACCATTTATTTGCACCTACGACATCAAAATGTGTGCATGTTTACAAGAAAAAACGATGAATACTACGTACAAAGGTGTTTCACCGTCTAGAAAACCTATAAATACATGCTCTCAAATCATCGACACATTTTTTTATTTCACATCAGCATTCAAACGAATCGTCCTACAATCTACACTCGTTTCTTTCCCTAAAAACTCCAGTTTAGTGTACAGCGTCACGCTTCAGTTGAGAGAGACGGGATCAGTCGTTGCGTTTCGTATAATCTTTCTCGCAACAACCAAGAACAGGAATCATGCTATTACATCATCAATTTAGACCAGATTCATCAATGAATTACTGTTGCTTTCAGTTTATTTCTCTCTTTTCCATACCATGATGGTGCCACCGAAATCAGAAGAAGCCAATAAGTTCTCTCCATGGTTCCAAGCGATGCCTATTACTGGGTAGGCATGGCCCTGCAGTTATAAT
This sequence comes from Salvia rosmarinus, assembly GCA_036937905.1. Classification (NCBI taxonomy): domain Eukaryota; kingdom Viridiplantae; phylum Streptophyta; class Magnoliopsida; order Lamiales; family Lamiaceae; genus Salvia; species Salvia rosmarinus. The sequence continues at coordinate 95,110,810 of CM072813.1, forward strand.
CAACCAATGCTATCACAATTGTTGATGATGTTGGATTTTTTCTTTATAATAATATTCATAAAATAAAAACCCATAAATTATAGAGTTTGAAAACGGTGATAAACCTGTAGTTTGTTCACACATGCATGCTTTGGCCGTGTTAAGTCGTAGAAGTAGACATTTGTATCATCACTCCCAGCAACTGAATCAAAAGAAAGAGATCCTCAGAAATGCGAGAGATACTTCCACGCAACAAATGAAATTGGCTGGCATACCCACCTATGTACTCTCCTTTCTCGAGGGAAAGCAAAGGGCAGAAGGAGGCGCGAATGCTGTGTAAACGTGGCGACAATTTGAGAGCGCAACGAATAGTCAAATAGCCTTGTACCTCCAGAGAAACACTACAGTATCAAAGACCATCCATCAAAACGATCTACAATCATATACACATAATCTATAATTAAACACGGATTTCTTTGTTCAAGATAACCTGAAGAAAGACAAACTTCCATCCCGAGAAAAAGTGAGTAACACTGGACCCCGTGCGAGCAATGAAAAGGTTCTGTACTGGACGGTAGTGATTGGAGATGGGTGCTTGGCTTTACTCCGATGGCGGTGAGTACGAGAGAGGGCGCCAGTACGTGAGTCCATAGTAACCGTGTATAGACATCCCTGCACAGCCAGTAAGTGATAAATTTGTCTTACGAAATGAGTTCAAGGCTTATCCGAAGTGGTAGGTCCTCCGTGCCAAGTAGATACCTGAGCATCACCACAGAAAATAAGCTGACCAGTGTGGTCATGGTCCATAGCTGTCACCTCACTGTAAAGAGTTGTTTTATTGATTGTTCTACCTGTGCTGAAATTGAAGACCTAAAATGCAAGTTACATAAGAAAGAGAGGAAAACATAAGCAATTGTAAAAAAATATGTTTTATCTTGTGCAAGGATATACTACTGAATTTTATCATGCCAGTTTAATTTCAAATGATGAATGAATAATATTTTTGAATTTGAATATTAACAAGCAACACTCACAGAAAGAAGTAAGCAACAAATTTAGCAATAATATCCTCTCACTGACAGTTTTTAAAATAAATGTACCAACTTTCAGATTTTATATAAGAAAAGACCTCCTGATTTGGGCACTCAAAACAGTAAGAGACAAACAACTATTAAATAAACAAACAAATCAAGCACAAGGGGGTAGTAACTTTCTCAAAGGTATAATTTTCTTTGATGTAATTGGTGAAAGTGGTGAGAAATTACCAAAATCTCTTTATTTGCATTGCCAGCTGAAAGAAAATTGTTATTTACCTGCAACAGTGAAGAAGAAAAGATAAAAATTTCGTGTACCAACCAGCCAAATTCTTAGAACGAAAAAAGTGGCATGATCCAGAACTTGTGATCCACTCACAGGATGAAAGCGAATACAAAGTTGTGAAGAGACTCCATAAATCACCCTTATGCAAAGCCCCTTTGAAATATCCCATACTCGCACTGTCTTATCAATTGAGGCAGATGCAATGTATTGATTGTTTGATGAGAAGTCAAAATCTGGAAAGGGTAGACTTATAAATCCTACTTATCCCAAATTATGCGACCAACTCAAACTTTAAACCTCCCAAAATTGCTAGAGGAAATAAATTGAATTGGATATATCTCTGACTAACGCAGTTGCACAAGTATCCGGCAGCAAAAAAAAACAACCAGTAATTTAGAAACGATTACACAGTCAGTACCAGTTAATCCAACCTGTGACATCTTTAGTATGCCCAGTCAACTGCTGCAGTACAGATGGTGGCATAGAGACGGTACACACAGTCAAGCTTCCATCTGCTGCTCCATAAGCAAGAAGATCCGAACTCATGTGACCAAACTTTATGACGGTAACTGCCACAAGAAGTGGGTAAGCTTTCTATGAATATGACAATTTTTAAGTCCGAAATGACTGACAATGCAGTAGAATCTGATTTTTGTATGTCAGGAATTACCCATGGCCTTGGCTTGGTCAAAGATGCAGTGCATCCCTACGAAGGAATATGCAGGTTCAACCTTTTTACGCGGGTATTCAGTCTCACTTGTGTTGGAACTTAAACTTGTACTGCGGCTTAGTCTTCTGCTAGAACTCCGCAAATCCTATAAAGAAAAGAATATATTGCTATCATGTTCAAGTGAAATAACTATGTTCCTGTGTGTGGCTTCTGATAAGCACCTTCACTTATTCTAATCCAATTGATGTGTCACAAGCCATCATCTCAAGAAAAACCTTAAATGCAATACATATATTAATTTGATTTAATAAAGCAGGGAGATTCAGAGGAAGACTCCAAACCAATCATCTCAAGATAAAAGTACTAGCCTAACTATAGACAAATTTATATGCAAATTTGGATTAAATGCAGATTTATATGCCTAATGATGAGTAGAGAGGATACAATGCTCGAAACTTTTTTGCCACAAAAACTGAATTGCAGGGCCAAACTCCCAGTAAAGTATTAATACAACAATCATTATAAAAACAATAGCTTCCACAGTCCAAGAAAGAATAGCCCTTAACAGACTTCATAATTACTATTCTTCTATATAGTTTAGTATAAGAAACCAATTGCCCGCAACTTATTTTCTCCTTCTATAAGTCTCAATACTTGTTTTGGCTTTATCATCAACAGCATGATGCCCGACCTACTAATATTCTCAAGTAGTTTGTTGTAAATGGAATACAGGTCAAAGACCCATAAAGGAAGGCACATACCCTGCCAGTACTCCAGCTGTCTGCATCATAAAATGGGAAGAGTGGACTTGGAGATTGTATCCATCGTCCACTGATGCATCAACCAGTAAATTAACCTGATGTGAGAATCGTATGGAAGAAAAACTTAAATAGTAAACTTACATCAGAAAGATAAATTAGATGAAATCAAGTAACAATTATAAGAAAATTGTCACTACACTAGCCAATATTCATCAAAATCAGAACCATAAATAGCAACCTTTGTCCTGGAGTGCTCGATAGACTTGGCGTCTGATTACTCTCCCAATTCCTAGGCCTATTAATGAAATTACGGAATGCGACATAACCTCTTTCGTTACATTTCCAGCCCTACAACATGCAAGCAAAGATTTGATCACGGAGAAAACCATGATATGAACTTAGTGACTATATTTTCTACATAACTTATTCGAGAAGAACAAACAACCCTGGTTCAAATGTTCACAAACCAGATAAAATGTACAACACAATTATAAGAAATATTAGCCAACAGGTACAGAAACAAACAGTAAGATTTTAAGACTGCTACTAACTCTAAGCACTAGCAGTCACCAAACCAGTGAGAGGGGAGGATATAAGAATCCACTTCAAAAACATAATGCTTCTAACAAAATGTGGTAAAAAGCCACAATTAGGATAAATTAAACGAAATTACAGAGCTTTAAGCAGCTTCTGTTTACCTATTCCTCTGCCATATTCTTGATCCAGTCATATACCTAATCAATAGAAGGATTTTCATGCATTTACTGCATAAGTATTACATATACGGACATTTCACCATGTGTAGTTGCAATGATTATAAAACCTGTATCCTAAACTAATATTTGATCACAATCTCGAAAGCAGCTGCTTGGACTCGATTACGCTCGTAAAATTTTGGCATGCAGTAATTATTTGATGAAAATGCAGCTCTGGTTTGATCGTAGAGGTTATTCATCTAGCAAACTTAGGGCTAAAAAATTATTTTTAGCTTCAGGCGTGATCTCTTCCATAAATCAAGTACACACCTAATTCCCAAATATGGCATAAATTGCAAACCGGGATGCATACTTTATCACGAGACGTTAAAAAAAATACCTTGCGATTAAGCTGGCCGGCCTGCGCCTTCCGATAGAGGATGAGGCGACGGATTCCGATGTAATTTGGATCGGAATCGGCAGGCGAAGGCTGAAGCAAACAACTCAAAAAGTCCGGATCCAAATCTTCTTTTCTCTTTTCACCATTTTCCGATTTCGTATTCTCCCCTTCCGTCGAGATGCCGCCGACCGTTGGATCGACCATTGCGAATTGAACTCAACTCAGACTCCTCATCAATTTACTCTTTCACGCACCACGAAATGCAAACTGAAGATTTGAATTCAGTGTTTTGTTTTAGATCGGAGCTGTGATCTCTGTGCGACGAACAAGTTTCGAGATATCTGCAAAATTGAATCTCGACTTAGAGATTCGTGTACAGTAAATTTGATCTAGTTGTAGTTTTAAAATTTAATTTTAACATATCAATCACGCCCACTACACATATTTAACTTAGTAAGGAGTCTTTCATTTGATTGATAGAAGTGGACATTCTGTAATCGACCATCGGTTAATTACAAAATCGAATTGGATCATCGGTTGATTACAAAATCGAATTGGAAAAATTGGTTATCCGAAATCGATGGTAACCAGGATAAATTTGACAAATTAATCGGTTATTCATTGATAACTGATCAAATATATTAGACATGGTCACATGTATACGTTCGTACAAATCGTTTTTTTCCAAAATAAATGATACTTTTTAAATTATAGGATAAAAAATAAAAAATATTTTTCTTTAATATAAATGATACTTTTATCCTTCGTACGATACAGATGGATGTACATGAATTTTTTAATATATTATAATTCATTATAGTAGTTAGATTAATATGTTATTTATTGATAACTGATTAAAGATAGTTTGTAGTCTTAATGCTTTTAGCTTATGATCTCAACTTTCAAAATTTTCTTAAATATCTTGAGTTTCGATAATATATTAATTTATGATCCGAATTGATTTTTCGATATCAGAATAATGAATAGAATTATATTTTATTTGATGTGACATTTTTTTCTCCGAAATGATGTCGTTTCTCTCTCACCATCATTTAAAAAAAAGTAGAGAATGACCACAGCCTTCTCTGATCATTCCGCCGTTGTTACGCACAATAATACCATCAATCACGCACAACTTTTCCCATTTTGATATACCTCTTGGTCTTCACTCTCTCCTCAAACTCTCAACAAATCCTCATTCACCTTCTTTGTTTTTCCTCATAACCCAGATGAAATGTTGACCGGATTTCTCCATCCTCGTCGCAGTCTTGTGAAGTTGTGCTCGGCTTAAGGTGGCGACGTTACCAGAACAGACGTAGACGACAGAGTTCGGCCACTTCGAATATGCCAAGCCAAGCAGTCATGCATTAATGGCAGATTCATTTCCTTCTTTGATATCTTTATTCTGATTGTATATAGAAAAATGGCCTATCTCCCACTTAGTCCTCCCGATAACACTCTTATGGTGACTGGCATAAGCAGAATCGAGCTCTTTGAAGCTATTCACGATGGTGGAGAAAAACTATGTGCGATGAATGGTATCACTGTGTGTGACGGCGTCAGAATGATCGGAGGTGACTGCGGACATGACAGTTTTCTAATTGCTGCAATTTAAGTTGGGAAAGAAGATGGGTTAAGGGCCAAAAAGCTCATTCTCCATTTTTTAATGATGTGGGAAAGGAAAATCGATTTCATTTCATCCTAGTGGAAAAAATGTCACCTCAAATAAGATGTTGATCTACTCATTAATCCGGTACCCAAAAATTATTTCAGACCATAAATTAATGTATTATCAAAGTTCACTACATTTACGAAAATTTTGAAAGTTGAGGCCTTTATCTAAAAAGCATTCAAAGTTGAGACCATAAACTATAATTAACCTAATATATTATACATTACTATCATAACTTAGTTGATTTGAGCAGACGCCTATAGTTTGAGCAGACGCCTATGGTTTTCTCCTTTGGAGTAGAAATTATCACATTTTTTATTAAAAGTCTGCTAATATTGATCGATAATCGATTAACTATATTATAATTTACTATTATAGCATAGTTGGTTTGGATAGACACCTAAGATTTCCACCAAGATTTCCACTAGACAAGGGTTGCGTGTTTGGTTTTCCTTGAGAGCAAAACTTTGATTTTTTTTATTCAAGGTCGACTAACCGATTAATAGATCGGTTCGATTATCGAAACCTATATATGATGCATTTCGATTTTGGTTAACTGATATTTTTGATTCGATTAATTGAAATCGAACAAATTCCCTCCCTATTGATTGATAAAATAATTCAACTCAATCATTTGTTTTGTTTGAATGATTAGACCCGTGATGGATAACTTGAGTCGTGCTCCAAATCCAATCATCCATTTGGATGATTATTTATCACTCTAAATTTGGATTGATTATAAATCACCCATCAATCCACAATGTAAAATTTTAAAAATACCTTAACCATTTTTTTTTTTGGATTATCTTTGCCCTCAAATTTTTGAGTTTTTGCTATGCTTTAATGGCAATTTTAGTATTATGCTATATTTTAGTTATAATTATTCAGTTTATCTCATATCACAATCAATCAATTCAAATATAAAATTAAATAATCTAAATAGTCAAATGATACTTTATCCTATCAATCTTATTTATCATATTCGCAAACCAAACGCAACCACAGTCTAATGTTTTGGATAAGGAAAATATATTGTAATTAACAATAAAAGATATCATAAATACATAAAACTTGAACCGATATTGAATAAATTTAAATGGAATATATCAAATATAAATAATTTTGTAATTTAATAGTGTGATTAAATAATAAGAAAATACATTAGAGTTATATAGAAAGATCACTAAAATATATAAACTTTACTATCATAAATTTTGGAATACTTTTTAATACATACAGAATCAGTGAAGATATATACTACATGGATGAGAATACTGGTTAACTTTTATTTTCTCGACATAGTATATTGCTACATACATAGTAGCTTAATTTTGTATGAAATTTTGAAATGCGTAACTTATAATGCATCATTAATAATACATTTTGTAGACATGTGATATAGCCGATATACATATAGACATGGGTGTAAGAGTTTATGATATATTTATTCTGAAAATAATACAAGTTTGAATAATATTCTAAAAAGTAAAAACTTACAACTAATATGTAAATTGGTAGATTGGTCGATCACTAAAGATTTTAGTAATCCATTAGAATTTTAGGATTTATATGACAAAAATTGGGTGAGCTCCGCCTCATCGTAAGTTCACCCTTATTTTTGTTAAAATAATTATATATTAATTATGGTGGATAAGGATAATTAGATTTTGTTAATTTATAATTATATTAATTCAAAATTAGAATTTATTAATTCATAATTATGGTTTATTAAATCATAATTAGAGTTTATTAATTCACAATTATGGTTTATTAATTCAAATTTAGGATTTATAATTCATAATTAGGGTTTATTATTCAAAATTAGGGTTTATTATTTCCAATTAGGGTTTATTAATTAAAAATTAGGATTTATTAATTCCAAATAGGGTTTATTAATTCAAAATTAGGGTTTATTAATTCCAAATAGGGTTTATTAATTCAAAATTAAGGTTTATTAATTCATGATTAGGGTTTATTAATTCAAAATTAAGGTTTATTAATTCATGATTATGGTTTATTAATTCAAAATTATTATTTATTAATTTACAATTAAAATTTATTAAACTAATTAATTTTAATTAGAATTAATTTTATTAACTAATTTTAATTGAAATTAATTTAATAATAATTAATTGATTAATTAATTAAGTAATTTGTGACATATACTTGTTCAACATGTATTTAATCAGTGAATAACATTTATTTCTTTTTTTCTTCCAATTAAATATAGAAATTTAAAAGCTGCGTTACGTTGTATTCGAACCCAAGATCATTGGTCTCGAATATTAATCACTCTACCATTAGACAACACAACACATGCACCTACATATATTTCTTCTGCTAAGTATTGTGAATTAAGGTTGACTATTTGATAATAAGTTTAAAAGATTATCTTAACAGATTTATAAAAAAATAATAGTATCATAATATCACTGGTATACGTGCATTAAGAACATTTCACAAGTTATTAACACAAAAATTTGATAATTTCAAATTACCAAAATACTAATAAATTCTACTTTTACAGAGACTTTACAATATAATTATCCACACTTATGGGCCAAACCCGAAACGCAGCCCAAACGACTGGGCTTTCATTCCCAGCACAAAATTTAATTTGCGAAAAAAAACTAAATCCTCCCTCATCTCTTCTTTCTCTCTGTTAGAATTTCAAATTTCCGGCTAATCGGCGTTCGATTCGCCGATTAAACGCAATTATTCCTACTATTTGGGGCTTCTTGAAAGCTTGAGAACTGACAATTCATACGAGAGAATACCTTCCAAAAAGATTGAAGAAATAGAGAAATAGTTGAGGAATCCTCGGTGAAAAAAATTGACCAATGAGTGCAGGTAGGTCGTATTTTCCCCATCTTATTCGGGATTATTTGATCTGTGACTTTTCTATTAATGCTTAGTAAATTGCTACCTTCTTTTTATAGACCTTTTGAATTACGAATCTATTTGCAAGAAATGTCCATTGTCATTGTTTATGTGGAATTAGCATAAGTATAGGGATGTAGTCATTCTTCATTCTATTATTTCATTTTCTGTAGCTATGATGAATTCTTTATTGATCCAATGCAAAAAAACTGAAACTTGCATAGGAATTATTGTGCTTCATCAATAAGTGTGGGATGTTAGTCTTGGTTTATGTGATGTTCTTCCATTAGTTTCATTACTAGATATGATAGTTCAAATTGTAAGTGTTCACAGTCTATAAAAATGTTGATTCCATTATTGGTGGCCATTGTTGCCATAGGAAGTGCACTTGGTGGAAACAGAGGAGCAAGACCAGTACCACCAGAAAAAGGAGTTTTTTCCCTTTGGATCACATGCATCTATGTGATCTGGTACGACGTTATAGGAGATTACGAAATAACTAAGCTTGGTTAGGTCTGAAGAAACTTTTAGGTTTTAAGAAACTATGTTAAAATAGGTTTGTGCGTGGTTATTTACTCAGTTTTTGATGTTAACTGCTGCAGGAAAAGAAAGACTGTTAACTGTTTGAAGTCTGAGGGCCATAAATCTGATAAATGTAGACAGTTCTCCAAGAATTACCTCGAGTGTCGTATGGAAAAGTATGTGAATTCGTTTTCACTGTCGTGCACTGGCCTTTCAGTTGTTGACATATGTGATGAATTTGTATCTCATTGTGCTTGCTCGTATGCCAGTGAAGTTGCTGGTTGGTCATCGTGCTTATTTGAAGGTTTCGTTTCTGCAAATTTGTAGTCCTCCACGTTTTAAGTCAGAGCTAGTTGAGACATGGGATTAGTTAGCTCATCTAAGTTATACACAGAAGAAGAGAATATGAAGTCTTCTTGCTACTAGTTTTGTAAACTTTCGACATGTTATTGATGGTTTTTCTCCTAGTTTATAATGTCGCTCAGTTCTCTTTCACTCTCTTGATTCTCAAACTGAATTCTGAGCGTTATTTCAGTGATACCATCAACACATACTTCACATCGATAGCAGGCTTGGGCTTCGATTGATATTCTTATCACAATATTGTTGGCTTAGTTAATCAAGACATGTAATCTCATTGTCAGAGGTTCATGTTTCTTTTGCTTTTTAGACGGCACTCTTTTTCCAGTCAGATGTTTTTCCCTTCGGTTTACCTTAAAAGGTTTTAACGAGGCTCAACACTTGAATTCTCTGGTGTGTGAAATCCATAGTGTACTAATGTACTTTTGCAGGAATTTGATGGCAAAGCAAGACATGTCAGAACTCGGATTTCGGAGAGGAGATGGATTGCAAGCGCCTCCTAATGAAGATTAGGATGGACTGAGAGACAAATGAAGAGCACATTCTCAAAGTCGATGTCTATCTTTAACACGATAACATTATTTTCCCCTTCAATTTTCAATGTATTGACCTCAGGGCGCATCAAGAGAAGGGAGAGTCTCGTGTGAGACATGTCGATGTCCGGATCCAAACTTATATTTTAATAGCATGATTGTAATCATGCCAACAACTTTTTTTGAAAAAACAGCTATATATATAATATGTAAAACAATATTTTATAGGTTTTTCCTAGTGTGATGGTTAAGGCTTTCTTCCATTTCTAGGAGAGCCGAGTTCGAATCCTCACAGGCGCTCTCTTTGTTCTTTTTTTTCCCTTCTTTTTTTCTCTCTCCCTTTCCTTCCTTTTTTTTTCCCTCTCTCTCCTTTCCGTTTTTTCCTGATTTTTTTCCCCTTCTTTTTTTCTCTCTCCCTTTCCTTCCTTTTTTTCCCTCTCTCTTTCTTTCCTCCTTTGTTCCTTTCTTTTTGGTTTTTGCTTTTTTTTCATCCTCTCTATTCTATTTCTTCTATTTATTTTTGAATCTTTTTTCCTTTTTTCTTTCTTATATAATTTATTTTATGTTGATAAAATAAAATATATATACAAATAATAATACTATGTGAATTAATTCTTAATTAAACATGTATGCTCTCTATAAATATTTAGCATTTAATAACTAAATCTATTATAATCTAATGAGTTATGATTTTTATCTCTCATTTAGGAGATCTTGGTTCGATTACTTTTAATTACATATTTTCTTTTTTCTTTTTTCTATACTTATTTTCTTTTATTTCCTTTCCTTTATCTTTTTCCTATAATTTGTTTTATATTGATAAAATACTATTTCTTTTCTTTTTCTATAATTTATTTTATATTGATAAAATAAAATATATATGCAAATAATAAAGTTTTATATGTGAATTAATATTACAAATCAAATTTCTAAAAGGATTATAATAAACTCATTATATTATTAAATTATTATTTTATAATTTTATTTTATTATATTTTAAAATTATAATTAATTGAGACCAAGAAAAAATTTCCTCGTCCGTCACTGATTGTAATTATATTGACATTTGTAATTATAAATATGTTAATGTATATGAGTTTGAATCTGAATCTTGACAGATCTCATCTCGTGGGGACAGCCTCACACAAGTTTCAAGAAAATGTTAACCCTCAATATCTGACTCATGGTACATTCTTTCAAGGTCATACAGCTTTTGGCTTGTGCTTTGGATTAGAGGTATGATTGGGGGAAAATATGTCATATGGAAAGTGTAATTATCAATGAGGAAAAGTATCTATTAATACTTCCTCCATCCACAAAAATTATTCCACAATTTCCATTTTGGCCGTTCACAAAAGGTATCTCATCTTATATTTTAGTACATCATTCTACTTTATTTGTTCTATTTTACCCTTAAAGTTATCACATTATCCACTCAAAAAATATCTACCAACCAACTATTTTGTTAAATTGTGTGTCGGTGAAACATATGATACTTTTCGTGGGATGAGGAAGTATTCAAGACCTCATTTTCAAAGTTGCTTTTTGATTCTTTTGAGTTGGATCAAGAGATGAGGATTTAATTTCTGTCTCACATTAATCTCGTATGGGTTACAAATAAAAATAAATTAAGTTCGAACAGTCTAATAATTTTGATTCTTCCTCATTTCTCTAAATTATTTTTCCGATCATTGGGAGTTGAGAAAAAGAAATTAAGTTTCAAATAATCCAACAATTGTTTAAAGAAATAATAATTCAATGCACACAGGTAAAGAATAAAAAGAACTTAAATTTCAAATAATCTAACAATTATTTAAAAAAACAGAACAATTCAATCAATCCAACTATTTTTCTTTAAAAAAAACAATAATTCAAGCACAGAGGTAAAGAATAAGAAGAAATTTGTTTCAACTTATCTAACAATTATTTTCAAAAACAGAATAATTCAATTAATTTTTTTGGCACAATTATATTTAAATTGTTATGGGAGCTAGGTTAGGATTAAACATGACCTAGATCAACACCGATTTTAAACACAAAATGCACCAAAAGACATCCAACGTTACCAAAAAAACAATTTGGTAAGCCACATTAGAGCTATCTAAAACCTATGTGGGTCTCTCTCCTATCCCATCTCATAACTCGTGAAATGAATCAGGACATGACATTGTTACATTTTATAGGCAGCTTTCAGTTTGTTCCAAACTCAGAACTTCAAACGAGATATACACTTCTAAAGTTCAGATTTGTGACAAGAAAAGTCGACATACATTTTTCTATTCAAAGCACAAATTGCACAAATTACAGCTGGTATTTGTCCTCTCATTTAAATGTTGAAAATCTCGTTCAAATGCACATCCTCGTTCATAATTCTCTAAGAAAATGCAATGAGATGGAAAAGGACTCCCACTTCTCATGAGAGAGAGAGAGAGAGGGTTAAATCCCAAATTCTCAGTATTAAGTAGCAGTAGTAGAATCGTCAATTTGATGCCAGAATCTGTTGAAAAACCACATGGAATCAGCTTCAACAGCATATCCATCTTGATTTCTATGCCAGCTGTAGTAAGCGTGGGTTCTGTTCTTGATACTGAACGTTGCGTGTCCGAAGCTTGCCTCTCGATAAGCAGAGTACTTAGGCTGTGGCTCTGTCAAGCTGAAATACACAACAATCGTAACCAAACGCTTATAATTCGAATTTCATATATAGAAATAGAGAAAAAAAATATATATCAAAATAATTTACCATTAAGATTACTATAAACACTATGTTTATCTCCTATCGAATATTAATAAAAGATGTAACGCGAACTGGAAAAGAGTATCTCGTTTCGTATCTTACTTTTTGGCGAGGCCTTCAATATTTCCTCCATCTCCAATGGTTATATACACTGGAGCGGACTGGTCGTTCACCGGAGAGCAAAGTCCGTTGATAATATTGTAAGCGATATTAGAGACGCGCTCCTGCAATGTGAAACAATACTCTTTAAATGAAATCTAGGGAAACAGATAAAAATTTCGAAAAGGATTGATGCTGTTGTTGTGGATATTAAATTACAAGGTTATTATCAACTTATAGTCTAAATTTTAATTCATTTTTCGAAAAATGTCATGACCCTTAACAATATGCAATCCTTTTCTTTTCGTTGTTAGTTTTCAACATTTTTCGAAAAAGTTGCATGTCAAAAATTTCAGGCTCAGCACGCCAGAGTCTTGTGTATCCAATTTTAAGAATAGATTTACATACCAGAATTTCGATACGGTGACACTTTTGAAAAAATGTTTTAAAGTGTCACGTACTTTTAACATATTTCAAAAGTCGGGAATTTTCACAAACGTGGTAAAATTCGGGGTATAAGTTGAATCAAATGAAAGGTCGCACTAAAAGACGTTTCCCTATGCATCAACAAAGTCATGTGATCGAATAAGAGTCAAGTTTTGTTGGTGTAGTACATGTACATGCATATATGACTGAGAATCATACCGAGCGCTCATAAGCGTGAACGTGGCCGGCAAAAACGACGTCGACTTTGTGTTGGACAAACCACGGCTCGTACATGACTCTCATGGTTTCACCTTCCATGTAGTGATAGGAATTGCTGTTGTACCATGGCGAATGCATGAGAACAATCAGCCACGGCGTTTCGGATCTATTCACTTTCGGTAGCTCCTCATTAAGCCACTGGTACTGAGGAGTGTATTTGCCTATAGAGTAAGTTGAATGTTAAAGTTAAAGCAAAAAATATATGATTAGTCCAGAATGTGACGGCGTGGGAATACCGTAGGCGGAATACGAAGACAGAACAATGATATATGCGGAAGCCCTCTTGACGGAGTACCAAAACGGAGTAGTGCTGTTTGATGCTCTGTAAGGGACGTGATAACGGTGTGTGTAAGGCTTAAACGGCTTCGTTTCACCCTGCAATAATATTATAAACAGTTTCATCGTCATTTCTTCTCTACAACTAAAAATTAAATCACAAGCAAATATACATACATTAATTTGCTTCCACATTCATGTAGAGAACGTAATAACAAAAAATGGCAACTTTTAACAGAAACTAAGGATTAATATATTTCTACTACTACTACTACCGGGGCGGATCTAGAGTGAGCTCAAACACCCTAGAAAAAGATATTTAATTGTCAACCTTTTAATTTTGATTATTTCAGAAAAATTTCGATATTAACATCTTTGTTGATGAAAATTTTCGTCTTTACGAGATTTACGATTCTAACACTGACTAGTGACTACTACTACTACTACTACTACTACACTTACAATTTCAGGAAAAAAATCGATCTCGTGATTGCCGGCGGTCCAAATCCACGGCTGATACGCAACGCTTCTCTCGACGAATCTTGCCCAAGTGTCCCATCTGACGTTGTCGTAAAACGGGTAGTTGTCGGCGTACGATAGGTCGCCCACATACAAGACGGTTTGTCCCTTTTCGGATTTTGCTCGTAATGTGTGAGTGTTATGTTGGAATCATATGTCTGCCCAAGATCACCTACACACCAATTCAAAATTCAACCCTAGCTCTTTCCAATAGAAAACTATAGCTTATATCAAGTAATTTGATGCAATATTCAGACTATTTCCACCAATTGATAGTGATTAAAAAGATGCGGTACCTATGAGGCCAAATGTATAGGGTACGTCGGGGCCCACTTCTGGCGGGGTTGTGAACCAGAATGTCCTCGGCGAGAACCCGATTCCAACCTCGTAGTAGTACTTGGTGTCATGCTGGCGAAGAATACGTGTCAGTATGATTTGCATTTTATTGTAATTTTTAGATCAAAATTATGGGGTTCAAGTTGGAAATTGTACCTCTAATTTCCTAATTGTGCAATGATGGATGTAGCCAGATGTGTAATTGTAGAATTTGTACTTGGTCAATTTTCCCTTTGCCTTGTACTTGTGACTGCTGTTCTCCGCCCAATACAGAACTGTGTCTGAACCGGGCTCGTCTACGGTTACCCACGATACAATCACAGCTTTTCCTACGTGATCTCCTTGAGTTATATGCACCTGAAACCAAACATAAATAAATGGAAAAAATAGAGTGCGATTTTAGAATTTTAGGCTGTAAACAATGGGAATTCCTAAAAACACACAAAAAACTGTATCTGCTTATCGACAAGAATCTTCCACAAAGGGGGAGCAAATATAAAAGAGAAAAATAGACTGCGTTTGCAATTACTATTTGGAAAATTTTGGGGCCAGAAAGAAAAGCGAGAGATACTAATTTTTGCAGCCATAGTGAAAAAAGCACTTAAATTTTTGAAATATTTAATTAAATCCGACCTGTTGCGGCGCATTATAGCCGGGAGGCACCTTGAACACATCACTATCAAGCGGCATATCCACACTCTTCTGAGGACTCCTCACGAAGCTACTCGTCATCCCTCCACTGCACAGAACCGCAGCATGCAAAACCGTAGCAGCTAAAATAGCCACCACCATCGTCTCTCTACAATGACCCATTCTCTCTCTTTCTGTGAATAAATACGAGGCGAGCGAGGAAATATAATGCTGGATCAGCGGTGAATATTATCGGCAATTCAACGGGTTTGTTGGGGTATATTCAGGGATTGATTCGAGCAATGTAGTTTGAGAGTCAACCAATTGAGATTTGACCGACGGCTGAGGATCGAGATCTCGAGTTGCGGAACAATAATCAGTATTGGTCGTTCCTAGACAGAGAACGCCATTTTTGTTGAAAAATATGGTGTGGATATTTTGAAGCAATAATTTTATGGAGGTCCGATGTTGACTTTCCGAAACTGAAAGGGCATCTGTCTTTTTGTGTTTAGATTTCGATGTAATTAAAGACGGAAGGGGTATATATATCTGCTGTTGTTTGAATGCTAAACTGCAATTATTTAGGATGACTGCCAAGATAATACTCTATAATGGGGCTTAACTTAATCAATGGCCATTTTGAATAATTCCAGCTGGGTGCGTTATTGAGTTATTTGTCTTTTTTTTTTAAACGAGTTATTCGAGATTTTTAAGAGTTTTATGTGGGCTTACACTATTGGATAAAACTAAACTACTAAAGCAGAATACTCTTTTTTTTTTTACAATGATAAAAACTTCCGATCGCTATTTGTAATACGAACTAATAAATTCCGCTTATATGAAATCACCTTCAAATAACATATGAACTTGTTGAGTTACGCTTGACTCCTAAAAATTGTTGATGAGATTTGTATTTAAGATCTTTGATTTAAAGCAAAATACTCTATTTTGAATAATCCCTTATAAAAATAAATTATAATAGACAAGTTATGTAAATTAAAGTTATTTATATGATTGAATCACAAACTTTGGTTAAAATTTCATCCGAATAATTTCAAAATTAGCATTTGATATGATGGACTGACAATTAGCTATGAACGTTGAAATCTCATTAATGAATGTCAATTACTCTGTCGTTGAAAAGGACAGAAGCATTGATATGCCGTTAAATTGGAATTTATTGGGCCCTTCCATCTTTTTTTAATCAATAATTCCCCTCCCCCCATCTATCCATATGCTATAGAGATAGTTCATAGGGACAATAATATTCTATCTTCTACTTCGGTTAGTTATATTTTTTAAACCATGAACATATAAACAATGCCAATACGTTACTAATTGTAAGGCATGAGCATTTCAAACCATGAATATATAAACAACGCCAATGCGTACCTAATTGTAAGGCATGATTAAGAATCGGAAAATTCCCCTCCCCTAAGATGGTGTTTACTTTGTATAATTTGGTTGATTGCATGATTAGATTGGATAGATAAAATTAATTCAACCTAATTAAGTGTTTACTTTTAAGGATTAATATTTGAAGATATCTCAAAGCTCGGGATTATTTTAATCATTTGAATTGTTATTTATTAATTTTAATCCAACCAATATAGGTAGAATTGAAATAATCCTCCAAATAAATGGAGAATTATTTATCACAGTTTTAATCATTCACAAATCATTTGTAGTAAACAAATGATAGATAGATAAACATTATCTTATCACATATTTAATTCATCGAATAATCAATCATTCAAAATACTAATCATGAAAAGTAAATAATCCCTAAATAAAATAATGAGAGGATCTTTTCTCCAATACTTTTCTTTTGAGATGGAAATCTTTTATCTAATATTAAAAAAGCGAATGGGAAATCCAATAGAGCACCGCTACTGGACCATGCTAGCCTTTTTATTTCCATTGGTGGTCCCAAATAAAGTTTCATTTTTCCATAGCCTCCATTAGTGAAATATTGGACATCCCAACTAGACTACAAAATATAACATAATCATCTTCGAATTGAGTTTCTTTTGATTTCTCCATGTTCACTTTTTCATTCAACTTTCTAGCATTTTTTAGCAGAAAGGAAAATTATTTCATCACAAAAATTTACGTGAGACGACGAGTCAAGATGAATCAAAATCACATATTTATAAATATAACAGTATTCTAAATGATTATAAATACGTTATCGAATAGGGGTCTCGATCCAAATCTTGATAGGTTCTATTTAATGGGTCAAGATTTGGATCAAACTCATATTTTAATGACATTCTTGTAATTTTAGAGTAAATATCACTTTAAACTCAAATTATATTCGCTTTATCAAAAATGTTTGAATTATCATAAATATTATTTAAAACATCAAGTATAAGTGTTGTATCAAAAATCCCTTATCTATTTTATCAACTCTTGAAATCATGACGTGACTCATCCGATCCCACATAAAAGATAAAAATAAAATAATATAGATATCATGTGGAGTTAAATACCATATAATATTTTTGATACAATACAAATAGTTAGTGGTTTAAATAAATAGTTTTGATAGTTCATACATTTTGATAAAATGGATATAATTTGAAGTTTAAAGTGATATTCATCCTAATTTTAATGATATTTGTAATTACATATATTTCAAAAATATGAGTTTAGATCGAGATCTTAACTCTTCTTACTATAAGACAGTCTCAAACAAGACTTCTCTTTCTCCAAATCATTCACGCAGAAATAAAATTACAAGTAGTGTTTGGCTAGAGATTATGGCGAATTGTTTTGGAACTGAATTTCTTTGTTGTCGGTATTCACTCTTTTAGTCAACTTTCATCCATTTTCAATGCTGAAAAGCTAGCTGACCAAACAACCCACGCAAATCAAATTTTAAAGTATTTCGCTTTCGCGTTTCATGCATTTGTTCTCCAAATCTTTCGACAATGGTTAAAAAATTTCTTTAATTTGGTACTGACAATCACAGTCCAAACAATTTGGTAAAGACAGATTTAATCCATTAAATATTATATGGTATTTAACTCCACATGATATTAATATCAAGATTATTATGTGGAGTTAAATACCATATAATCTTGATGCTTGAAAATATTATAATATCAAGATTAAAATAACATAAAAGAGAGACCGATTTAATCCATTAAAGGGAATCAAATTCATCAAGGGGATGCCAGTGTGGAACCAAATTGAATCAGCGATAATCGCGAATCCGTCGTCGTTTCGATGCCAGCTGAGTAAATTAAATCAAGCATGAGTTCTGTTCTTGATATCTATAATCGCAGTCCGAAACGCGACACCGGGAAGGCCGAATATTTTGGTTGCAGCGTACACTGAATATATATACAACAGTTGTAAATTCAGCATCCATATACATTAATTAAATTTTTTTTAGTATTAATTGTCACGACCATAATTTTGTTAATGAAAACATTGCAATTGCGAAATCACTTTCTAATTTTTTTCCGCAGTTACATCTCTCTAATTTTTTTTCCCATGAAAATTGTCAACGTATACTACTAAAACAGCGGTTTACGGTTAAAAAAAGGAAATGTCATAATTACAAGAAATTTAAATATGATGTTATACTTGCGTCGTTTATAAGTCATATAAAAGTTATAAATTTGGACAAAATTTTATTATTTGCTACAATTGACCCTTTATATTATATCTTGGCCTGGTATAGTTCAACAAATCTTAATTATATGAAATCCTATTATATTAATATCGCAATTTAATAAGAATCCCGTCTTGTCTAAAACTTTTGTAATGCCATTAAATTTTCAAGCCAACATTATTATTCCATAATAAATAATATCAAATTAAAGAAATTCAGCAGTAGTGCTTACTCGTTTGTTAATCCCTCAATGTTTCCTCCATCGCCAATTGTAATGTATACAGGAGCAGAGGCGTCACTTTTGGGCCTATGCTCTCCCTTCACAATCTTGTACTGACATTCGATATCCGTTACTGCACCAACAGAATTATTCATTTCAAAACCAAATATCAAATTCTAAATTTTGGGCATTATTGCATATTTTTCCACAATCTTTGAACTGTTGTTATTATAATCAATATATATATATATATATATATATATATATATATATATATATATATATATAGGGTTGGATCCAGGTGAGAACTCATCTTTTGAGAACTTGAAATGATGATAAGACGTTGAAGATAATGTATAAACAAGATAAAGTTGTGATAACGAAAACTTTCTAAAATTGTTGCACAACAAAATAATTTTAGAAAGTTTTCGTTATGCACAACTTTATACCATTTGTGCATCATCTTCAACGCCTTATCGCATGGTTCGCAGTTCGCAAAAAAAAGATGTGATTCTCATTTGATCCACTCCCTATATATATATATATATATATATATATATATATATATATATATATATATATATATATAAGATGGATCAAGTATGAATGGATCATTTGGTAGGAAATGAGAATGAATTTGAGTCTTTGATTCATTTGGATCAATGATTGAGATTTAATTTCGGTTGTCTACTGATTTTGTTTTGTGTGTGCTACACGGATTCTTGTCAAAGACTAGAACCCTTCTTGTGCTTCTAACTGAATGAAAGATGTCTAAACTAATATATTTAGCATATGTGCTACTGAATAGATGAAATATGTGCTAAACTAATATGTGCAACATAGTAATTCGATTGTCTACACAAATATGAAAGATATGCTAGACTTACTTAGTTATTCATATTTTCTACACTTATTTCCATTCTCACAGGAACTATCCCATATATATATATATATATATATATATATTATGAATTGGTTCATGTACATACAATTTTATCAAAATATCGAACTTTTAAACCTCAAACTATTAATTTTTTTTTATCAAAAATATCCTACATCAATTTTTCAACTTCCGAAATTAGACGAGAGATATCTTCTGATTGGCTCATTGGATATATCTAACGTTCATTTCTTGCCTTCGAAATTTTGATGTGGCTCATCGAACGAGAAGAAGATATTTCTCGTCAAATTTCGGGAACTGAAAAATTGATGTAGGATATTTTTGATAAAAAAATTATTAGTTTGAGGTTTAAAGTGATAATTCTCAAAATTTAGGACTTTTTTGATAAATGTTAATAGTTTGAGGTTTTAAATGATATTTTTTAAAGTTTAGGATATTTTTGATACACTGGGTATATTTTAGAGTTTAAATTGATATTTCTCCTACAACCTTTAACATTATAAATAAGAACAAATCATTTTCATTAAATTTGGAAATCTAATGATTATTTTTAAAGTGTGCATTGAATTATTAATATTTATATTTCTATATATAATTATGCATTTGTGCATCATAATTTGTGCATTAAATCTGAAACATTCATATTGATTTATCAAGGGTTGATATTTGTTTTTATGTTTACACTATAAAGAGTGTCCACACACACACACACACACACATACATATATATATATATATATATATATATATATAGAGAGAGAGAGAGAGAGAGTAATGTTCAAATAAGAACAATTTTTAACGTGAGAACTAAGAACCACAAAATTTCGCTATGAACAAAATGAATTCGCTATGAATGTTGATACATCTGTTGGAAAAGTTACTGAATCCAAAAATCAACATTTTTCACTCGGGTTCGAATTCCATAAGAGACGAAAATTTTATTTTTTTGTATTCAATAACTTTCTCGACGGATTCATCAACTTTCACAGCGAATTCATCATTTTTTGATTCTCATGTTCTCATGATAAAAGAGTTATCACATTAACATTCTATATATATATATATATATAAGAGAATATACTATATTAGAAACCAACTTTATACTAGTAACTAGAAATCAATCTGATCTTTAGATCTTAATTGATGAATGATCAAGATTGATTTTTCAAATGAGATGTGTTTTCTTATACATAAGATGATGCTTTATCAATACTAAGTTTTTTCACGTATAAAAATATGTTTTCTCTATTTCTTATGCTTTTTTATGCATAATATAATATTTTTTGCTTTACACAATTATATTGGTTTTTAGTTACTAGAATAAGGAATATATATAAAAGATGAATCATGTAAAAATATAAATATTGGTAAAAATAAAAAAATTGATGAACGTATAAAGTTGTTGCACTAAATGTATAAATTTATTGCATTAGATTCAATGCAACAAATTCATATGTTGAATCTAGTGCAACAAATTTATACGTTCAATACAGTTTTTCTATTTGTTACTAATATTTATTATCCTATGTAAACCACCCCTATATATGTACATATTCGTACACAAACACACACCGGTGGAGAACAAGGCAGCTAGGGTGGGAGGAAGCCCTTCAAACTGATAAAGTCTTATGAATTCATTTGTATAGGAGTTGTCAGAAGTTTTTTAATAATTTTAAAAAACAATGAAGTCCTTTCTAATACTTTTTTGATTCCGACACTATATTTATATTATTTATATAACTTTTAGAGGAGGGGGTATATATATAAGATGATCATACCGCATCCGAAGTACGAAGAGAGCACAATGATATATGCTGAGACTCTTTTGATAGAGTACTGATAAATCTAGTATGAGAGATTTATGAAAACAGTAAAGAACACAAGAGACTTTTACGTGGTTCGATCCAGAATAAGATCTACGTCCACGGAGGAGATGATCCTCAAGATGTTTACTATAATTCGATTATTACAAGTATCTTCAAGGGCTCCAGATTCAAGAATTTGCTAACCTTTTACCTTCAATCTAACTCCTATTTATACATCAACGTAAATCATGTCCCACGAATCCCCTAATAGGCGGGCCATAACTCTCCCATAACTGACCATGATCTCCACCATTATTACCCATGATTACTGCCGTTACCATTACCGTTACCCATAATTAGGGTTTAGGGATTGTCATTTAGGCGTAACCGAGTAGAGCAACAGTAGGTTAGGTCCAGCTCTGTTGGGCCTGAGAGGTTGGGCCTGAGAGGTTGGGCTGGGCCATATCCTATCATAGCCCCCCCCGAAAAGTCAAGGAATAGCCTTGCCGAGGTGAAGCGGAGAATGTGCTTTGCCGAGGCGAAATATTCTTGGCCGAGTTTTCGTTGAAGGTTTGTCATTGTTGATGACCTAAAACATACATTTGTCCGAGGTGGTCATATCCGACCGAAATACTGCCGATCCGAGGTGGACATGTCCTACCTGAAAATATTTCTGCTGGTTCGAGGTGGACATATCCGACCTGGAATACTTTGCTGATCCGAGGTGGTCGTGGGGGCACAGCCCAATACCCGAACTCAAATCATTAGCTGAAGTCGAGATCCGACGTTAGGAGGAGGTCGAGACCCGACCTGAACTACTTCTGGTATTAGGACATGGGCGTAGTCCGATGTCCGAACTCGTAGTAATCATCACGTGATCAGACTGGTGGTCTGTTTTCCAGAGGTACGTCATACGCGCCAGGCGGTAGTTGGGGACTTCGAAAAGCGTGCGCGCGTCTTTCACACATCCAACTGTAAATAGGCACGTGTAATAAACGAAACGGCAGATTTTTAGGCGCCATTTATCCTATAAATAGGTCTAAAAGAGGCAATCTGCTCATTTTCTCCTTCGACGTTTGAATCCAGAGAATACAACCTTAGAAATCCCCAATTCCTCTCTCACACTTTGTTGAAGAAATCGGAAATCCCGCTCCAGAAAAAGTAAGTATGTATTCTTCACCTTCTCACTCCTCTTCTCGCTCTGATAACTCTGGTTCAGCTTCGGGTTCTGGTCGTCAAGACCCCAATGTAAGGGATTATATATGCCATAACCGCCTAGGTCAATCCATAGGACTTAGTTCTAGGGTTTTACCAGTGTCTTCGGTATGGGATGGCCTCAGGATCGGTGGGGCGAAATCAACCTTGACGATGGAGGAGCTTCTGGTGGTCGCTGAGAAATACCACATCCCAGAGGATGCATGGTGGTGCTTGCCAAAACCCAACGATAGGGCGATGGCCCCTCCGGAGGGATTTATCACCATTTTTGTAGATAGCTTAATAGCTGGGCTTAGATTTCCTTTTGCCCCCATTTTCCTTAGCTGTGAGTATTTTCGATCTCTATATGCCAACCGACCTCCAATTCTATTAGGTCGGTGCTGGGGCTAGGGTTGGCTGTTATAGCATAGGCGAGGGCTCTCTTCAAGTCTTGATCGTTTTTAGCATCAAGTCTAGGGGAGTATATTACCGTCACCGCTCAAGTTTAAAATTACCTCCCGTCGAAGGTATCTCACCGGCAAAATAGATACTTCTTTTTGGGTGAGGGTATCCGAGGTGCAGTGGGGCCTCGGGTCGATAAAGGACGTGAAAATTAATCCCCTGGGCCCTATGGAGAAGATGTTGAACGATATGGGTGAGATCCTATCGATCAACTATACTGAGGATGACTTGAACGATGCCGGGCTGAGTGTCTATAGGTCAGAAGCTCCAGTGTCGGTGCGATTTGGGTGAGGCAACCTTCTTATCTTTATTTCCCTCGTTTGATTTTCTTTGTGCTAATGAAATTCTCATGTTGATTGCGGTGAAGGTTGACCCGACCGGAGAAGTCGATGTGCCGATCTCGTCGCGCCCCTGCTTCCTCCGATCGAAGGAACCCGCGAGGAAGAAGGCGAGACGGCGAATCTACCCAACGACTGTGGTAGTGGGCGCCTAAAGACCTTGATCGGTCCTCAAACGACCGGGCCCGACGTTGGAGATCGAGGTCCGTGGTCAGCCTCAGTCCGAGGTGCCGACTTCCAGCACTTCCTTATCCTTCCCAAAGGTATACGCCGCTACCTTTCTCCTTGTAAACTTGTTGCCACTTGTTGCTAATTATTTCATATTCAGGATGCGGCCTCGATGGCAGGCGAGACGCGCCGCACGGCCGGGCTTATTGTTGAGGGTGCCTCGCAACACGAGGCCTTGGAAGAAGGCGGCCGCCGGATAGATCGAGGGCCGCGGTGAATCCCGCTAGATCTCGCCTGGCGGACGCCGAACTTGCTAAGGCGAAAGTTGACGGAGCCGAGGTGGCAAAGATGGCGCGGAGAGTGCCCTCAAGAAGAAGGATCGGGCCTGCAGTAGCCCGTGCCAAGTGGAGCGCCAAGAGGAGGTCGCCGAGGTCGAGAGGAGGCGGCAGCACAAACAAGCGCCTTGTTGGCGGGGCAAGGACCTATGCTGAGGGCCTTCGCCAGCAAGCTTATCGAGTCGGAGAGCTTTTCCTCTTTCATCTCCGACCTGGCTGCTGTGATGAGGCCGCAGGTGATTTGTGCCCACCTGGAAAAGTTGGCGGCCGAGAGACCAGATTTTGACAAGGCCCAACACGGTTGGGTTGAGGTCGACCACCTGGAGGTATGCAAGAATTATGCTCGCATAGTCGCAGGGGCGACCTCCTTTCCCGTGGTGGATGCCTTGGCGTCTTCTGCCTCACTCCTGACGGCGGAGGCCGTAACTCAGTGCAAGGAAGATGAAGACTTAGAGCTTCAAGCCTTCCTTGCTGAGTTGAGGACCAAACCGGGCGGCAGTCAAGCTCGGACGTCTCTTCCGCAGATCGGCAACCAGCGGAAGAGCAGCGGCAGGCAGCTCAGCAAGAGGTCGGAGGGGTCGGCAATCAGCCTAATGAGCCTGAGGTCAGTGGACCCATTGTAATAGGATGATTTGTCGGGATCGATAGGACCCGGTGTTGTACAAACTTCCATTTTGAATAATAATAGACATATCTTTTTAAAATGCCTTGTCTGTTGTCTTATTCCTAGCGTTCTTCACCTCAATACCCGGATGGATCATGAATCGTTAACAAACCGAAAGAAGTCCGAGGTGCTCTAGCCGAGAAGGACGAAGAGGTGGCACTTGGAGGAGTCGATCCGCCGAAATGACTCGGTGTATTAGCCAAGATGGACGTCACCGACATTGTCACCGAATCGAAACAAAATTGCATGAAGCCGACCGCGAGGTGGCGCCTCCCTGCTGAAAATGAGATGTTAAGGTTAAGGATCACACATCTCAAGTCCGTGGGTCGACTTATCTGCAGATGTGATCCACGGGCGATCGATGCATCATGCGAACGGCTGAAATGACGACAGAGGTTCGCTCGGATCTCGGAAGAGCATGAAGAGTACGAAAAGGTCATCCGCCGGATGGGAACGACTATATCAAGCCGACGATCGAGTTCGAGTTTGTTGGCGGAGGCATGGTATTGAGGATGAGGAGGGTCCCAATAGCAAGAATTTTAGAGACCGCCGACTGTTATGAAATACATGCGGATGTATGAGATCGTCCATAAGAACGACGCATGCCCCGCCCGCCGTGCATCTACGATGGGCAACGCTAATCCCATAATTGAAGAGCCTGAAGAGGAGGGCGGCTACGCTGATCACGCCGAAGTGCTCCGTCAAATGGGTCCATCTGACAGCGGAGCGTATAGAGGACGGCGCTCGGCAGCTCGGAGGAGAGGACACGCGCGGATCGCCGGTCGACGTGGAAGAGCTAGAGCTCGAGGACAAGGGCATAATCACGGTCCGTCGTCGGGCTCACGGGTCAAGATGTGGCCTCAGTGCGAGTTGAATTCCTCAATGCCGAGTCAAACCGCTCCTAACAAAGCCGAGGTGGGACCACCTCGAGATTGGGTGGAAGGTACTGAGTTTATTCCGGTATCCATCGCCGACTGGGACTTGCTCAAAATTATCTCGACCGGAGAGTCTCGGCGGAGCTCGAAACCCGAATGAGTGTTCATAATATAGGACTTTGTATGTAAGTATAAATGTATTTAGACTGTTTGAAGTGTCGTTTTCCTCTTGAGAGGTATAAACATAGCTTAGGACTTCGTTTGGTCGTAAATGTATTTATCTCGTATACTTTGCCATAATTTGGTGAGATCCAATTTGGATGTCTTATACATGTAGATTTTTCAACTTAATGAGTAATCGAATGTATGCATGTAGACTTTCAAACTAGTGAGTGGTGCAGATGCGTTGCAATCGAGACGTTCAATTCAATGAGTAATCTACGAGTGCGGCGCGCGCTTAGTGAGTACCCTACTTAGTGGGTTTTTTTTTATCTTCGTGAGGGCGTCCCCTCGTGAAGGTTAAATGCGGTATATCCAAATAGATGTTCGCATACGAATAAAATGAAGCGAAATGAAATATTCATTGGAAAAAATAAATATTTTATTCAACAAATATATGACATCGCACTTCGACAAGGCAAGTAAGGAGACTAACATAAAGCTGATCTGAAATCATAACTATGTAAAGTACCTCCTTAAATGAGAAATATGCCTGTTCGGGGATAAGCGCACCGGATAAGTGAGATAGCTTGTAAGCCCCCTTACCAAGGTTCTCGTGAACACGGTACGGGCCTTCCCATGTTGGATCCAGCTTGTTAAGACGCTCAGCTCTACTGGCTTCATTATTTCGTAGGACGAGGTCGCCTACTTGGACCGCGGAAGTTTTGACCCTTTTATTGTAGTCTTGTGCGACTGGGCTTTATACTGGCTTCGCTTATGAAGGCTAGCTCGCGCTTCTCTTCGAGGCGTCAAGGTTTGCTCGCAGGTCTTCCTCGTTCCGGCCCGATCGAAGTGAAGAGTGCGCGGCTCAGCGCGCCGATCTCGGCAGTATGACCGCCTCTGCACCGTAAACCCGGTGAAGGGTTTCCGTGCGATGTCCGAGTGTGGTCTGTGAGGACCAAAGGACGTGAGGGAGATTTTCAGCCCATCGCCTTTAGCTCGGTCTAACCTCTTCTTTAATCCTTGTACGATCGTGCGGTTGGTGACCTCGGTCCGCCATTCGCTTGTGGGTGTCGCGATCGAGGTGAAACGTTGATCGATCTGAAGTTCTTCACACCACTCCTTGAAGTTCTTGTCTCACGAATTGGGTGCCGTTGTCCGAGACCGAGCGTGCGGTATGCCAAGCGGCGGACTATATTTTCCACACAGTCGAATTCTCCGCTCGTGAGGCTTGATAGTGGTTCGACCTCGACCCACTTTGTGAAGTAGTCTATGATCACGACTAAATATCGAAGCCGACACGGTGCTCGGTCGAGCGGACCAACAATGTCAATCCCCACTGCATAAAGGCCATGGACTTTGCGATCGCTTAGATCGATCGAGGCGCTTTTGACCGTGGAATGAATCGGCACCGGGCACTTTTGACGAGTTCGGCGAATCTTGCACGGTGGGTGGGCCATGAGTATCCCGACCTCGCGTCTTCTTTGAGAGAGCTCGCGACCCGATGTAGCTTCCACAAGACCCCGGTGAATTTCATTGAGCACGAGTCGACTTCTTCCGCCCGAGGCACCTCGGGAGGGTTGAAGGTAAGATTTCGGTATAGAGCGCCTCATGCATAAGATATTTTGGGATTTCGCCATCATCTTTTGGCCTCCATCGATCCCGAGGTAGTGTGCCCCTTCCGGATATGCTTTTAGGCGTCATCCGTTCGGTTCACCTCGAAATAAACGATATGAGGCGCCTCAATGCTTCTGGAATGAACTTCCTCTACTGGCGGATTTGCCGATGACGAAGCCAATTTACTAAGGATGTCAGCCCGGCTGTTTTCCCCTCGTGGGATTTGATTAATACTGAAGTATTCGAATGAAGCCAGCATCTCTTTTGCCTTCTCAAGTCTTCGCTTCATTCGATCTTCCTTAGCCTCGTATGTACCTAATACCTGGTTTACCACGACCTAGGAATCTCCAAATATTTGGACTCTGTCCACTTTCAATTCCTTTGCTAGGCGGAGTCCAGAGATCAATGCTTAGTATTCCACTTCATTGTTGGTGGTCGGAAGGTAAACCGCGGGCGTATGTTACTTGCTTATCCGGGCGAGGAGAAGGATACCGCTCCGCTACCCGTCTTGCATGAAGCTCCATCCACGTACATCCGCCAACATCCGCGGGTGGTGCAAAGTTAGGTTCTTCGCGTGAGGGTGGGAGTGACCTCATTGGTAGAGGCGACCTCGGTGAATTTGACTTCCACCAGAAATCTGCAGGCTTGCCCTTTATAGCCGACACGGGGAGTATGAAATGTCGTGTTCGCCGAGTTCTAGTGCCCACTTAGCTATTCGCCCGGATGACTCGGTTTGATAAGACTTGTCTTAGAGGCAAGTCCGTTAATACTGGATAGAATGAGCTTGAAAGTAAGGCCGGGCGGCGCTTGGCGTTCACCAAGGCGAGCTAGCTTCTCGAGGTTGGTGTACCTCGTTCCGATCCTTTGAGAGCTCGGCTAATGAAGTAGATGGGGAGTTGTCGTCCCACCTCATCTCGCACCAATCTGACACTAATCGCCTCGTCCGGGTGGCGGATATAATGATAGAATTTCACCCGCTTTGGGCGGATAGTGTCGGCGGTCGGCGAGATACTCCTTCGGTGTGTGAAGGCGACTGATGTTCTTCCCGCCGGTGAAACTGGAGCTCTCCTCGGGATCTTGAAGAAGGAAGAAGCTTCTCGGCACTCGAGATAGGAATCGGCTAAGGGCGGCCAGGCAACCGGTGAGTTTGTGTATTTCACGGATGGTTTTTGGGATCTGCATGTCGAGCACCGTTTTCACTTTGGTAGGATTGGCTTTGAGGCCTTCTTGAGAAACCCAGCATCCTAGAAATTTACCCGTCCTCACCACAAATGTGCACTTCTGGGGATTGAGCTTGAGGTTGGCCGACCTGAGGAGCCGAAGAATTGTTTCGAGGTCAATGGCGCAGCTCTCAGCTTTTTTGCTTTTGACTACTATATCATCGACATAGACCTCAACAATTTCTCCTATGTGATCCTTGAAGATCGCGTCCACCATTCTTTGGTAAGTAGCTCGCGTTTTTAGACCGAAGGCATCTTTCGGTATCTGCAAAGACACCAAGTCGATAATGAAACGCTTTTTGGGGCGTCTTCAGGGCTCATCAAGACTTGGTGGTATCCCTTGTATAAATCCAGGAAACTGAAGACCTCATGTCCCACCAATGCTTCCACCTTCTTGTCAATGTCAGGGAGAGGGTAACAGTCCTTTGGACAGTGTTTATTGAGGTCGGTATAGTCGACACACATGCGCCATCCCCCTCCTGGCTTTCGAACTACAACGGGATTAGCCATCCAAGTTGGGTATTTAACCTCGCATGAGATTTTAGCCTCGAGTTGGGTTACCTCGTCTCTTATGACTGGCCGCTCCGCGGCAAAACTTCTTTCTTCTCGCCGAACTGGTTTAGTAGCGGATCAATGTTAAGACGATGAGTTATGAGCTCGGGTGAGACCCAGGTCATATCCAATGGAGACCATGCAAATACATCTCTATATTCCTTAGAAGTCGCACGACCTTGTGAATATCGGTGAACTGGGTACCAACCTTGACAACTTTAGAAGGGTCGTCGTCGTATAGTCAAGATTCTCGGTCGATCATCCCGAGGTGGCAACCGGAGGGTTCTCAGAATTGCTAGGCCGTGGTAAGGCCGCATCTTGGTTGAGACTCGTAGGCATTCTTTAGTCGCCGTTTGGTCACCCCGATGCTTAACACTCCCACGGGATAGGTATCTTAATAGTGAGGTGGTACACGGAGCGGACGGCTCTGTTGCATCTGACCAATCTCTTCCCAGGATAATGTTGTATGGAGAGGGAGCTCGGACCAGGAAAAATTGAATGGCTTTGGTGACCGACCTGGGAGCGCGCCCTACGGTGACCGGAAGGGTAATGACTCCTTCTGGTTGAACCGCCTCTTGAGTAAAGCTCCGCAACTGGGAAGGTGCGGGGTGTACCTGAATTCCTCCAACATCAAGTTTATCCAGGCAGCTCTGGAATATGATGCTAACGGAGGCTCCGATGTCGATGTAGACTCGATGTACATTCTTGTTACCCACCACGGCTTGTATTGTAATGGCATCCTGGTGGGGCATGATCTTAGGTACTGGGTCGTCTTTGGAGAACACGATATTTTCTCCATCCCGGAGTCGCTTGTTTTTCGGCTCTTCGGGGGTCGGCCTCCGAGCTTCATTTCTAAGCGACGACCTCGTCGTACCAACTGGCAGCCCGGTTATAGCGTAAACCTGCTCCATTGCATTGGGACCTTCGTCCTCGTCATCTTCAGGTCGGGTTGCCGTTGAGGTCGGTCCACAGTTGTTACCACCTCCATTTTTCCCTCTGCGCTTTTTACCCGGCCCAGTCGGCGGTGTACTTCTTCAGGCTCCTTCTTTCACGAGCTCGTCAACTGTGAGCCCAAGGACTTGTAATCTTACGTATCGTGACCGTACCGCGGTGGTAGTCACAATACTTTCCGTTGACTTTTTGGATCCTCCTTTCATGGGAGGAGGTTTTGGAAAGAGCTCGATGTGAAGCTCGAATATTTCGCATACGGATTTGAATAAAGGCGATCGTTATTACTGGGTTTGGTCGAGGTCCCGGCCTTGATTCTCTGGTCCCTTCTTTATTCTTTCGAACGCACTTCGCGTTCAAAGACTCGCCCCGATCCTCCGGCTTTCTCTCGATCCATTGCTCATCCCGGATCTCTCTTCTTTCGATCCGACTCGTCCCCTTTCGACAAAGTTATCAACGGGGTCCAAAGGCGACTTCTTGTCTTTGGTCGCTCACGGTGATCTCTTTATTGAGCTCGTGTCGGATCCCGCTTCGAAGGCGTTGATGATGTAGAGATCGTTACTCTCATCTATTTTAAGGATTCCATGATGAACTGGAGACGAAATTCGACATTGTTTCGCCCCGTCCTTGGCGGATTGTAGCGATCGGACGAAGGTTGTTGGGCGGCATCTTCGTAAAACGCCATTTGGGCGATCCATGAGGTCTTTGAAGCAATGGATCTCTGTTACGGCGGCGAGGTGAACCAACGCGTCGGCGTTGGAGATTAGCACCTCGGGAAAGACCTTACACATATGGAAATCTTCCATCCTTGGTTTGCCATATTGGTGGTATAGCAAATAGGAAGTCGGAAGGATCTCCAAGGCCATCGATGCAGCAATATTCGAGCCCGGTATCGGCGTGCAAGGGTGTATCCGTAATCTCCTTGAAAAGAGAGATAATTCGTCGTGTCGGTCGAATCCGGGAGTTCGTTACCATCCTCTCCGGGAGTAGGAGATCGATAACGACGTCGTCATCTCTTCGTGGGGAGTTCGACCGTCCTTCCTCCCTTCTTTCCGTCGATTTTCATGGGTATCATGTCGAGGTGGAGAACGACTCATGAAGGGTATGAGGATGAATGAACCACCGTATCGGGCGATCATTATGTCGTGATGAGCGTTGATTGTTTCGGAGAGGTATGCGACCTCGATTGCTCAGAACCACCACCGGGCACTCTTGAGGCCCGCTCCATTTGTCCTCCGGTTGAGGAAACTCGGAATTGATTGAAATCGACGTTGAGAATTCGAGATCGCTTTCGACCGAGGACCTCGTGGGAGCGGTGAACCTCCTGTTCACCGTCTTGAGGTCGGTGTCTTCTCTTCGTTGGGGTGGCGACCACGAGGGTGTATGGAAGCATTTTCCATGTGACCATCGGTGTGTGACCGGTGGCGTCCGCAATTCCCTTTCCCGGCGTTGTGTGACCACCGATCGTCCTCCGCACGGTTGTTGCCGACATCGCCGACAAGATACTAAGCGTTTGACGTGTCTTGCCATTAGATTGTAGAAAACACACTTTTTGTTCAAGAAGGCTTCCCAGACGCGCCAATGATAAATCTAGTATGAGAGATTTATGAAAGCGATAAAGAACACAAGAGACTTTTACGTGGTTCGATCCGAATAAGATCTACGTCCACGGAGGAGATGATCCTCAAGATGTTTACTATAATTCGACATGACAAGTATCTTCAGGGCTCCAGATTCGATAATTTGCTAACCCTTTACCTTCAATCTAACTCCTATTTATACACCAACGTAAATCATGTCCCACTAATCCCCAATAGGCGGCCATAACTCTCCATAATCCACCATGATCTCCACCATTATTACCCATGATTCGCTGCGTTACCATTACAGTTACCCATAATTAGGGTTTAGGGATTGTCATTTAAGCGTAACAAAGCAGAAAGCAACAAGAGGTTAGGTCCCACTCTGTTGGGCACGAGAGGTTGGGCACGAGAGGTTGGTGGGCCATATCCTATCAAGTACCAAAGTGAAGTACTAATCCAATTAGATTTCATAAATTTTTTTTAAATTTAATATGAATTTTTTTAATTAATTTTTTTTATTTGAGTTTATATTCCAAAATTAAGGTATATAATTTTTAAAATTTCAACCTTTTTATTAAATGTTAATTATGGTTCATTATATAATAATAATAATATCTTTTACTTTAACTAAATATTATCAAAATATTGGAACATGTAGAGTTGAGACAGAGGATTCCATCCGGTTACCGTGAGATAGGTTATTTAAAACTCATAATTTTAGTGAAATATTTGTAATTTTGTTGGTATTTTTAGTTACATATATATCATTAAATATAAATTTATATTTGAATCTTGACTCATTTCATAGTGAAACTGTCTCACACATGACTTTCCTATTAATTGGTTTCAGCTCCTCATCGTCGGTCTTGTTGAGAAAAAAGTAAAATATGAGAAAATGGTTAAGGAAAAAAAATAAGAAGAAGAAAAAAAGGTACTATTTCCATCTCATCTAAAATCGTTCATTTCTTTTCGATACGGTTATTTAGGAGAAGATATAAAGTGATTAAAGTAATAATAAATAAATATGACTCATAACTTTTGAATAAATAATTAAATCTTAAAAATGAATGGGACAACAAACATATCTTAGATGAAATAGAGACAGTAATTAATTAAAAAAATATTAAACAACTAAACGTGGCCTATTATTATATATTCCACGTGGTGAAGAAGAAGGGTAGGCTAGAATAATGCTTTCCGCATACACACTTTGACGGAAAATAGATATTTACACGAATCATTATAAACGATATATTCAAATCCCATCAATCAAAAGCTTCTCAATTTTGGTTGTCAATTTCATCCTACTTTATGTATGAATAATTATGATCCAACTTTATGTTGATTAATTTTATTCATGAATATGTAACAGGCTTTAAGCCTATAAGGGGTTAGGATTCGAGCTAGTGTGCCTTGAAGCTCACAAGAAATTCATGTAGTGTGTGCGTGTGTTGGCCAGTGATAGAGTGGTTAATCTTGCGGCGCCAGGTGCCGGGTTCGGCTTCTCAGTGACGTACTTTTAAAATTTCGTATAAAATTAACAAATTTAAAAAAAAAAAAAGAAATTCATGTAGTATTATTGGTTAGAAGCATACACAAAAACTCTCTCAATTGCTAAATAATGCAATCTGACTGAAACATAATAATTTATTAAATTATTTGCAACTCATGTCCAAAGAAAGATCAAAAGTTGCAATTAAAAAAGAAAGATCCAACACTTAATGCTTTCCCTCTCCCAAAATAGTGTTGTGGAAGAGTGAAAAGCACCTTTTATTTTCCTTCATTATACATAATTCGACCAACAACATTAAAAATAACATAAAAAGAGCACGATTTAATCCGTCAAAGAGAATCAGATTCATGAACAGGATGCCAGTAACGATTATGGAACCAAGTCGAATCAGCTTCAACGGCAAATCCGTCGTCGTTACGATGCCAGCTGTAGTAAGCGTGCGTTCTGTTCTTGATATCTAGAATCGCATGTCCGTAACTCGACTCTCGAAGGCCGAATATTCTGGTTGCGGCACTGTCACACTGAATATAAACAAAATTTGTAAATTCAGCATCCATATACATTGATTTAAATTGTTTTTCTTTTAGCATTGGGTTATTTGCCAAAAATGACGCAATTTTTTTTAAAAAAAATTCGCACAACTTTTAATTAAAACGTTGCAAGCAACGTCATTTTTTATTTTTTACAATTACAACTCCTTAAGTTTTTCTGACAAAATTTGTCCAACGCATTCTGCTAAAAGAATGCACGTAATTAAACTGCTAAAAAATTAGGGATGTTATACTTATAAAAAAGATAATCTAAAATTGGCGTTTGTATTTGCTTCGTTTAAGAAGTCACGCTAAATTATAAATTCGGATAAAAGTTGTATTATCTCAATAATTATCCCTATATATCATATCTTGTGTAAATGTTGTTAATTAAATTGTATAATATTAATATCCTCATTTAATAAGAATCTGATCTCGTCTAAAAGTTTTGCAATGTCATTAAATTTTTAAGCAACACCCTATCATTCAATAACATATATTATCAAATTATAGGACATTTACTTTTTATGATAAGATAGATTGATATATATGATTAGTATTTAAAGGATAAGATGATCAATCAAGCCCAAAGTAGATTAATCTATTATAGTAAACGATAGATTGACTTGGATTACTTTTATCTATCAATCATATCACTCAAAGTAAAAGCCTCTTAAACTAAGAAATTGAGTAGTGCTTACTCGTTTGTTAAGCCCTCAATATTTCCTCCATCGCCAATTGTAATGTATACAGGAGCAGATGGATCACTTTTGGGCCTGCACTCTCCCTTCACAATCTCGTAATCAACATTGGATATTCGTTTCTGCACCAACAAAATTAATAATTAATTTCACGAAAAATATGGATATTTAGAGAGAGAGAAAGATGTGTAGTTACAGATCGCTCGTAGGCATGGACATGGCCAGCAAAGACAATATCAACTTTGTATTCAACAAACCAAGGCTCATACACAACTCTCATAGTTTCAGCTTCCATATAGTGGTAATTGTAACTGTTATACATCGGGGCGTGGGCCATAACAATCAGCCATGGTGTCTCCTGTCCACCTTTTTAAGCTCCTGCTCCAACCATTTATACTGTGGAGTATACTTGGCTAAGACAAAAGGAGATCGATAACGTAATATTAGTATTTAAGTAATTTACGCTAATTAATAAATTCAATATAGGACTATATTAAAATTGCATGATATTTGAGATTTGCTTAGTCTAAAGTTGGTGTACAAGAGTTGCGGTGACAAATGACAATAGTTCATATTATTATTCAAACCATGTGACATAATATAAGGGGTTTAACATTAATGGTAACTCAATATAAGTAACTGTGTCCAGAGCCGGATCAATGGGATTGGGATCCTGAGGCGAACAAATCAGAAAAGATCATAGATAAAATTAACAAATTAAATTTTCTTTTTTTCTCTATATATCTTTTATACCCGCTATCATATTTTATATTAACCATAATTATATGAAAATAATTGAACATAAATGTTATAAATAAATCAAGCCACAATACCACAAAAAACTAAATATTCAAATGAGTACGATTAACTAAACATAATCAAAGAACATCAACAAAGATTAAAATGAAAGATATATATTATTTCAAATTATAAAATCAAGTTAGAACGATAGAACCTGATTAAAGACATAAGTGACAATACTTGAAAAAATACAATCACAAAGAGAGAAGCTTGTTTTGTGCCTTTTCGAAGGGGAGAGAAATCGTTCATGAAGAAAGAACGGTTTGGTTTTAGATTAGAGTATGGCAATTTATATACTTCAATATTTTTATTAATTTTGGAATGTAAAGCAATTAATTGGATTTATTTTTCTAGATATTCTTAAAGAAGATTACCGCTGAGAAGAATTATTTTGGGAAAGGACAATTTTCGAGTGTTCCCATAAAAGACTAAAAGAGGAACAATTATCGCGTGGAAACTATTTTAATTAAAAAAGCAAGAATTTGATTATTTTAACAAAAAAAGCAAGTGGGATTTGATGCATCCTGTTCCTGTTCCTTTAATAGGTCATGGCTTAAGCAGAGATGATCGGAGGAAAACAATGGATATATATGTATTTATAGTATATAATTTTTTGGTCGGATGAAGTATATATAATATAAAATGATCGTACCGCATCCGGAATATGAAGAGAGTACAATGATATATGCTGAGGCTCTTTTGATTGAGTACCAAAGTTGCGATGTACTGTTTGATGCTCTATAGGGTGTTGGATACCGTTTTTTGAACGGCTTGAATGTTTCTTCCTCACCCTGCACATAATCAATGCATAAATATATCATCTTAATTTGTTTATGTGATATTCTGTCGTTGACATTTATATGATGTGTAAATTTGATAAAATAAAATATTACAAAATAGAGGATCGCTTACAATCTCGGGAGCAAAATCGATATCATGATTGCCACCGGTCCAAATCCAAGGTTGATAAGCATTATTTCTCTCAACAAATCTTCCCCATGTATCCCACCTTGTATTGTCGTGATTAGGATACTTGTCCGCGTACGATAAATCTCCGACAAACAAAACTGCTTCTCCTGTGCTCGGATTCAACTCGTAGTGAGTTAGCGTTGAGTTCGAGTCATATGTCTGACCCAAATCCCCTGCGATTCAACACGCTACCGTTCAATTATATGTGCAAGTGCAACCAACGTCTTATAGCTCGAGAGATATTTTATAAAAATTAACGACAATTTTTTTATTAAATCTCAAATAAAATGAAACTTTTCATAATGTTTTCTCCTAGGAGATAAAATTTCCCAGTGTTGTCTAACCATATACGAGTCTCGAAATGCGTAAGATGTGATAACAAATTTACAAGAAAGATAAGTAATATTAGGTGTTAGATAAATGAGGTGGTCTCCTTTGAATACGCATAGAATTACATTATAATTGGGATTTTGTGTGGGACCACAACCTAATAGGGATTTAATGTGGTCTTTATAAATTGTAAATTATATGCGGCTTATATGGCTAGCTTGGCCAGGAAAAGTATTTCTGAAATTTGAACTCATGACCTTCGACTAAAAAGTTATTTCATTCCACAACTAGATCGACTACCAAGGGGCAATAAGAATCTCAGGGGCACGAGCGCCGCCGACAATCCCCGTCCGGTCCCTCTCCCTTCCGTCTCTCTCTCGCTCACACTCGCATATGGCGTTTCTCTCAAAGTTTTTTTTAGTAATAATTGTTGCAGAGCATGTTACCTATGAGACCAAAAGTGTATGGAACATCTGGACCAACGGGAGGAGGAGTCTTGAACCAGAAAGTCCGCACAGTGTGGCCAATGCCCACCTCGTAGTAGTATTTTGTGTTGTACTGTCACAAAATATATACCGAGTTGATATTTGAAAACATCTTATAATTCAAATGCTCATAAATTAGATAAAAATTTATAAGTAATGATGATTAGGAAGAAATATTGAAAGAAAGGGAAAAACAGTTACCTCCAAATTTGCTACGGTACAATGGTGGATGTAACCAGACTTGTAGGTGTAGTATTTGTAGGTGGTGACACTCCCCTTGGCCATAAGTTTGAGCTTAGCATTCTTCTCACTCCAATATCTCACTATATTTGAGCCGGGTTCATCAATCGTCACCCAAGAAACAATGACGGCTTTACCGACATGATCTCCTTGTGTTAAATGAACCTTACATTAATGTAGTAAAATTATTTAGTAATAATATCATCAAAATTCCTCACAGACTTAGATCAGTTAGTTAAAAAACTAACAAATTTGAATAAGGATTTACCTGTTGGGAGCATTATAGCCTGGAGGCACACGAAAAACGTCACTTGTTAAAGGCATATCGACAGTCTCCTCAAGTTTCCTCACGAAACGACTTGTGATTCCCCCACGGCACGCGTTAGCAAACAGGCTCAAAACCAACGCCACAACGGCTAGAAACGAAGCCATCTTTATTTTGGGATTAATTTAGAAATAAAGAGGCTATGCATGAACACTTTGCAATTGAAGTGTATGCATTTATAGATAGAGAAAATTGTCCCGAATATAGCGACATGACAAATCATTTGGAGCACGTGGTGGCATTTTCAAAAAATCTCATTTGTTAGGTCATGTTCATCCACACTCCTCTAATTCATTTGAGAGAAAATTATATATATATATATATGAATTAAGGGTTATTGAAAAATTATAAATCTTCCATGGGGTTAATTAATTGGCGCAAAAATTTTGTTGGACTTTACCTTGAGATGAGTTAGGATCCAAAATCCATATTTATGTAGCATATTTGTAATCCTGTTAGTATATCCATTAAATATAAATTTAGATTCGAACATTGAATCGTCTCTACCGACGGTTTCACACAAATTTTTTCACTTTGGTCTCCAGCTCCTCATCGTTAGTGTATCAAAATAGTAGAATTAAGAAAAAAAGAAAAAGACGATTACTTCGTAAAGAAAAAAGGAGAAGAAAAAGAAAAGTAGCTTTAAAAAGAATGTTAAATTACTTCAAACAGGTTAAACAACTAAAGGGCGCCGAATTTATATACACCAAAACTCTTATACATTCATACGTACGGTGCTAACGGATAGAAATATTATTTATTCTTAAGAAAATTATCATTTATAATGAAGAAAAATATCATTTATTTTTTATCCTATAATTAATAAGTATTATTTATTGAATAAAAATATCATTTGTATTGAAAAAAGTATCAATTTCCGTACATATGGACGTCCGCACGTGAGATCACCTCATTTATATATAATTCCACGTGATGAAAAGGAAAGCACGGAAATTAACTTAATACTTGGAATAAGTAATACTTTCTTCATGCACACTTTCACAAAAACATAGACATTTAAACGTATTATTATTCTACGCGGTATCGGCTCTAAATAATATATTTTACGATTTTGAATACATTTGAAGGTAGAGGTTGAAACCCCATAGAATCAAAAGCTTGTATTTACATCCTACTTTATGTTTGTTTAGTTCTTATCTAACTTTATATGTTGATTTATTATATTCAGGAAATTGTAATTAATTAGTCTTCCTCTTATGCCCAAGTGCTAATCGACGCATAAATTATTTTTCTCATCCAATTGCACCCTCTTTATTTCAATAGATAGTATAGATTAGTTTTCTCTTAAGCACCTTTGCAAAAGACTGACAAAAAGGATGCTTGTTTTCAGCTGAATGGCATGAGTCTTTAAGGGTTTTTTCTTAAATTATAATCTGAACTTTGATCTTATGGTGATTTTTTAGTTTGAATTTGTAAATATTACAAATATACGTTGTACTTATCTTTATTGTTTACTTTATAGTTTGAGTTAAAATATCTAGCCAACTAAAGCTGATGTGTGTCACCGGAAACTGATTTAAAATCATAAAAAGATAAACAAAGTAACTTCAGAATTTAGATTTCGGATATGCGTGACCTTTAATTGGCCAAAAATTTGGCTATAACTATTAAATGAATAGTGGAGATAAATATAAGCTATATTATAATATTTGTGAATGTAAATTAAGAAATTATCATATGATCTCATACTATAATTTAAAAATGACCCTCCACCATAAAAAACCATAAAATCACAAAAAAAATTGGCCACATTCCTCCACCAAAAAATCAAATTGAATAGCACACACAAAAATTGTAAATCTCCGAATTTTTATTATTAGGGCCAACTTCAGAAAATTGAAAATGAGAATAAATTTTTTTGTTTTTTTTTCATAAAGAGTTATTAAAACATCCAAGAAATATGGAGCTCTTTTCTCCGTAGGAACTGCCGTCTGTCGGTGGCGTTGCCTTCTTCACCTCGTTGGCTTACTCATAGCCATGGTCATGGACTGTAAAGTCCAACAATTATTGCTGGTGAATCCTGCAAAGTATGTCTTTCATCTATGGGGAGATAATATTTTATTATTATTTGTATATCAAAAAAAGATTTTATTATCTTTTTGAATTCTAACCAACATGAGATCTCCACGTGGTAATAGTAGGATAAGAAATGTGTGGCCAGTCGTTAAAAGCACGTTTTGATTTATGACTTGAGTGGCTCGTAGAGTTGTCGTTACACACGATTTCACCTTTTCCCATTGGTTGCATGATTTTTAACTCTTTCTCATTATGATTGATAAAACATCCAACACAAAAAATAATAGTAATAATAGAAATGAAAGGGAGCTTTTCTTCTTCAGGAAAATTTTAAATTTATTTAAGTTAAAATGATTACCCCCGCCCCAGCTCATGAGTCATGACCAAATTAAGCATATCTCAATTCATGACCATTTGAAGAGTTGTTGCTAATGAATCATACCTAAATTTAAAAATAGGAGTGACAACTCATGAATTGCTCCTTTAAGAGTTAAAGGAATATAGCTTATGAATTATCCTTTTATACCTACATTCAATAGTGAAATCTATTTTTGTCTTGAATTGAGGACAAAAATGACCAATTCAAGAAATAATTCAACTCAAGTCTTGAACTATAGTCAAAATAGACTAATTCAAGAATAAAGGTAAAAAAATATTTATTTATTTATTATTATTATTTAAATAATAATAATAGCATAATTATGAGAATAATGATTAGTCCATTTTTTTCATCTCATTCTTATTCCTCCATTTCTTATAAATATCAACCATATGAATCTCATGTTTATTCCATTCCATTCTTATCTTCATTCAATTCCAAGGTCTATTTCATTCCCCATCTAATTTCATTAATACGAACCAATCATCACAGATTATATGAGTGCATTGGAAATCAAGCTTCGATACTTTGATTTGGAATGTAGAAATTGTTTGTTTTGGCACATCACATATGTATTTAAAACTATGAGCACCACCCCTTCCGGTTAGTGATGTGGGTATTAAAAATTGAATTTATGTTGAATTTTGTTTTTTCATGATGTACAAATTGTCTTTATGGAGTGCACAGTGTCGTATACTGAATAAATTTCTTTTGTTTGTGAGTAGACATGCACGGTTTTCTGAACCGCCGGGCCGACCCAGGCCCCGCCCTAAAGTCATCAGTTCGGGCCGGGCCGCGGTCAACGGCCTGAACCGGGCAAGTGAGCTAGGGCTGAGGCGGGGCTCATTCGGTAATCGGCCCGAAGCGAGCGGTTAACCGCCGGTCCGAACCGCGAGCTTGGGATGGAACCGCGGTCCGGTTATAGCCGTTGGAACCGTGGCCCTGGGGTCAACCGTGGTCATGGGCAGGGCGAGCAGGTGAGCTTTAGAGCCGTTGGGCCGTGGTCCGCCCTAAACCGCGGTCCCAACGGCTAGAAAGCGGCTATTTTCGATTTTCACCCCAAAATCACTCCTATAAATATATCCATCATCCTAACTCTATCCTCACTTCAATCTCTCATTTCTCAACCTTAATTCACTCATTTACATCTAATTTTCAAGCTTTCAAGCTCTCATTCTCACTCTCAAACTCAATCTCTCAAGTTCTCAAGCTCTCTCAATCTCTCATTCGTATTCTAAACTCTCAAACTTTCACTTCATCAATCATCATGTCTTTCTTTAAACGATTAAACAAGGGAAAGGAAAAGCCGCCGATGAAGGAGCTCCAGTGAGGAGGAAACATTCCAACTCAACGTTCACGAAGGGCCTTAGCGGCGGAGGAAATCTCGAGGCAAGTTGCGAAGGTTCTGTCGAAGAAGATGCTCGATTTTATGAAATGGTGCATCGAATGGAAAGAAGTCCCAATTTCGGTGGCGTGGCTCGAACGACCAAGGCGACGATGAAGAAGGCGACGAAGAATATGACGACTTTGACCAAGATCGCCGCCACAACCACCAAAATCAAAGGAACTTAAGTCCGAGCGTTTTGTGAAGCACTTTAAATGCGTAAATTTTACGTTTCTTACAAATTAGTTTCACAATTTTAATTTCATGTTCATAGTTCTTACAATATCTTGTTATATTTTCTTTAGAAAAGTGGAAGTGCTAGGCGAAGCACCTCTTCCCGACGGTCGAAAGAGATACGTTGCTTATTGCAACTATTGCACGAAAACCTACAAATGGATCGAGAAAGGAGGTTACGGAACGCTCAATAGGCACATGGAGGGTTCTCATCCTCATGAGTATGGAATATCAACGAACCAAGCTCAAATTAAAACCCCTTCTCAATATTCTACAACGGGTACGTCCACTTTATTTAAATTTGATAAGGAAAATATGAAGATGCGATGGCTATATATTGTGCTATGGAAAAACTCCCTTTTAATTATGCCGATAGAGTTACGTATGAAGAATGTTATAAAGAGGACTTGGTCCTAATGCATGCAAAGTTAGTAGAAGTATTATGCTTAAGAAGATTAGGAGACAATGCATGGAAAAAACATGATTTAAAGAAATATTTGGTTCGTTTAGGTCATAAAGTTTCTATTTGTGCCGATATTTGGACGGATGCTTATAATAAGAATTCTTATATGGGTATTACTTGTCATTGGATTGATTCGAAATGGGTTATGCAAAACGTTTAATTGCTTTTAGAGAGTTTGAAGAGCCTCATAATGCTTTAGGTATTGCTAATATTATAATTGGTGTGTTAAATGAGTATTCTTTGATTAATAAAATTTTTCCGTTGGTTTTGATAATGCTTGACAAACACCGCTAGTATTCCTCAACTTATTGAAGCATGCGCACCTTCTTTTGAAGGAAAATACTTTCATTCTAGATGCATTTGTCATATTTTAAATTTATGTGTTCAAGATGCACTTAGTATTTTCAAGAATCCGTTAGTCCTATTAGAGATGCTATCAAATGTTTGCATGCTTCAAAACTTATGGGAAGAAATGGCAAAAATATTGTCGTATAAAAATATTGCTTATACATGTTTCAAATTGGATGTTTCTCATCGTTGGAATTCTACTTATGAAATGCTTAATAGTACTATTTCATATAAGGGTCATTTATGTGATTTTTAGAAAAGAGTTTACATCTATTCAATTACATCTTAATGAGTCTCATTGGGATGCTTGCATGGATTTATATCGATTGTTAAAGGTATTTCATGGTGCAACGAAACAATTATAGGGAGTTTATTATTGCACTTCCGTTATGGTTTTAGAACATTGCATGCATATTGCCATGTCTTTTCGTAGTTGTTTTAGTAAACCATCTTTATGTGGTGTAATTTATTTTATGGTTCAAAAGTGGCTAAAATATTTTAGGAGATACTTACAA
This sequence comes from Salvia rosmarinus, assembly GCA_036937905.1. Classification (NCBI taxonomy): domain Eukaryota; kingdom Viridiplantae; phylum Streptophyta; class Magnoliopsida; order Lamiales; family Lamiaceae; genus Salvia; species Salvia rosmarinus. The sequence goes on from CM072813.1 coordinate 95,153,821, forward strand.
TTTTTTGCTTGCTAAGTGTTTAGATCCTAAATGGAAATATGATGGTACTTGTCGAATGCTTAATGTTTATTATGATGCTTTTAGGCAAATGGATTTTCAAGGTGCTAGTATAGAAGGAGAATTAGTTTATTTTGATCTCCGGATGTAGATCAAATCAAATATAATCTTGAAAAGAATTTAAGAAATCTTTTCAAGAATATAGGTCGAAATATGGTAGTGATGATGATATTCAAACTCCACCTCCTTCTTCTATGATGTCTACGATTAATTTTCCTTTTGATATGAATGAGTTTGATCATTTGGTGCAACAAATGACTTGATGTACCAAAATAGAACATTCGAAGGCCGAGAGGACAAGGTAATAGTGAATTAGATATATATTTGCAAACTCCTTTTGTCTTTGGTGTTGAAGATAGGCGTCCTTCGATCGATGTCTTGAAGTGGTGGTCGAAGAAAGAGGAGTACCAATCCTCTCAATCATGGCAAAGGAGTTATTTGCCGTCCGGCATCCACCGTATCCGTTGAACAAGCATTTAGCATTGGAGGACTAATGCTTGATCAAAGAAGAAGCAACATGAAGCCGCGAACATTGAAGCTACAATGTTGCTCGATGATTGGTGTAGGGCCGACCTTAGAACTCAAGAACTACAATGGGAAGATGGTAGCGAGAGCGAAGACGAGGCCTTCACCAAACGGATCGATCGGAATCGGGTGCGGAGACGGAGTAGAGCATTTAGAAATTAAAAAGAACTACATGGACTTTGATTCCTCTATGATTATGAGGATATGTAGGCAACTCAATTTTAGAAATTAAATTGAGCTCAAGTCCTTTATTATTATTATTTTTTCATCCCTATGTAAAAGTCATAAACGGATTTATGTAATTTTACTCATCATTTATTAAAAAATGCAAAGTGTTGACACATATTTTATATTTATACGTATTTTAACAAATGCAAAAATGCAAAGTATTTACAAGTTCAAACATAAAAAAAATCACTTACAAATTTAAAAATATTTTAGACTTTAAAAATATTTACAAGTTTAAAAATATTTAAAAGTAGTTTACAAATTTTTACAACTTTAAAAATATTTACAAGTTTATTAAGCTTTAGACTTAAAAGTTAAAAGTTAAAACTTAAAAGTTTGTTAAAATCTTGGACTTTGATACTTGTTGCATATTTGATTGAATTTTCAGAAAAATTGAGATAGAATTGGAGATTTTACCCTTCATAAGAGTTGAAGTATATCGCGATACGAGTTCGTGAGCGCAAACGGATCGAAAATCGGAGCTCGGACGAGAGAGAACGGATCGATACAAAATCATCTGTGAACAGGCCGAACCGCCGGCTCGGCCTAAACCGGCAGTTGGAGCCGAACCGGGACCGCCGGGCTCAGGCCCGACCCTAAACCGCCAACTAGTATGTAGGGCCGGGCTAGGGCCGTCACATTTGGAACCGCCGGACCGCCGGTCCCGGCCCTAAACCGGCGGTTCCGGCCCGTCAACACGTCTATTTGTGAGTTTAGTAACTCAAAAATTAAATTTATATTGAATTTGTTGATTTTCTATACACGAACACGATATTGGATATTTTTATCTTTTTATAAGAATTATTAGTTTTTTAATTATATAGGAATGAATATTTTATTAGTTGTCTGAAAAGAAAAAGTAATAGCAATTGTGGTATCAATTATATACTTTTAGTGTGCGTCTCATTCAATTATATCAATAAAAAAAATTCAGTTATATACTTTTTTAGGAAAAACTCACAATTTGTATTTAGATTTTTAAAGAGGTAATACAAAAAAGTAGACAAATTGAAATAGAAGAAGGGAATTGTATCCACTGTATTGAAAAGACATGAAATTCTAGCAATTTTGTATTAAGTGTCAAATTTATCTACAATGAATTGATTTTATGTTAAAGAAATTAATTATACAAGATTCCTTTACTGTTGCATAATTTCATGAAATCATTTAACCTACAATTTTACGAAATTGCGTTACACGCTTTTGTAAAATCGGGTAACAGTGCATTTCACACAGTTACACTATTCAAGATCGTTGCACGGTCCCCTAGGGATAGCCCAATGGTTAAGGTGGGTTCCTGTGGCCTAGAGGTCACAGGTTCGAACCCCACCAAATACCTCTATGGGTTTGAGCGCATCACATCTAGTTTTCAAGTGTGGTTTACATCGTCTCATGTGTAGTTTGCGGCTATTGCGAACGTGAGATTTACTCGGTCACATCAGGTAGCGACTGCGAGTTCCCCATGATACAAAAAAAAAAGGGATCGTTGCACGATTTTATGAATTCATGTAACTAAAATACGCCTGTGACATGACCTATTGACCGTTACGTGATTTCATGAAATCATATTAGCAATATATTTTACATTGTTTCACGATTAAGGGAGTATTTACTTTTCATGTTTAACATTTTAAATGATTGATTATTTGATGGATTAAATGTGATTAAAATTGGAATAAATAATTCTCCCTTTATTTGAAGGATTATTTCAATCCTACCTATATTGGTTGGATTAAAATTAATGAAGAACAATTCAAATGATTAAAATAATCACGGGCTTTGGAATATCCTCAAATATTAATCCTTCAAAGTAAACACTTGATTAGGTTGGATTAATTTTATCTATCCTATCTAATCATGCAAAGTAAACACCACCTAAGAGTATTATGGTAAGAGTGATTAGTCTTTCTAATTTTTTGGAACATTTAATATTTTTTCTTTTGTTATATCAAATAGTTTCCTTTCAAAGTTGCAATTTTTGAAAAACATGCATGCACATGAATTATGATGTAGTGGGAATAGTGCAGTTAAATAGTGGGTTGGGCTTTTCTATGGAGTCCGGCGACGGGCTTGCCCAATTAACATACTGCAGCTATTTTAACACATGACCTCCCGATATAATATATTTCATATCAATGACATAATTTAGTTTTTTCTTTCTTTTATCTATTTCTGTTATATGAAGGAAATGAGAGTTGTGAATAATATTCGGATAATAATTAGGTCATATCACCCGAATCTCCCACGACTTCTCCACCAGAATTGCCGGTAGAGCTTCTCCATCATCAACGTATTGTGACTTGTAACCACAAAATCCTCGCCAGCAAGCTTCAATTTTATTATTTTGGAATTTGTATTTCGTTCCTTTTTTTCATTTTCGTTAATAATTTAATTGCAAAATTGAGGTTGATGAAATTATATAGTGATTAGAAATTTATAAAAGATATATTGTAATTATTTTACTGCTGTATTTGGGACTTGGGAGGTTTGCTTATTTACTTTTGAGTACGAGTTTTAAAAATGAATTTGGAATTTTTTTGAGAGAATTTCATATTGCTATTTTAATTATGTGATGCTTTCAACCCATAATATGTTTTATAGAAAAGTGTAAAATATTGTGTTGTGTTGTGTGAGGGTTGGGATGACTTATATATAGAAGAGGCAAGAAAGAAGTAATGCTTTTTAAATCTAAAAGGTTTGTGTTAAATTACTATTTATATTTTATAAAAAGAATTCAAATTTCATAATATGTACAATACGGCAACTAAGTATGAATTGGGTTCTTAAGTCTCAAGTCGTAGAAGATTCGGTAATTTACTATTTTTAACTTTGTTTGTTTGTTAGCCAAAATATAATATTATATATTTTCATCTTAATCCTTCAGTTGTCTGATGATTTTGAATGCGAAGTGTTGGAATTTTTTTGTTTAGCATGGGTTTTGATGCATAACGGATGCACTTTTTGTATGCATTTTCTTTTATATCATGTTTTTTAGAAGACTTTTATATCATGGTTTTAATGGAAGGAATCAAACTTTTCTAGTATTGGGATGTGATGCAAAATGAAATAAGTGTATGCATTTATTATGTCAAAATGATGGGGCGAGACGAAATATGCATAAGTTGTAGATTTATCGATGTATTATGACAAATTTGATTCTTGCAACCTTTCAATTTGGGTGAAATTTTAATTTAATATTATTTCCTGCACTTCGCATATGTGAAACTGATTTAAAAATTTTATGGTGAACAATGCCTGTTAGTTTACATTTAAGTTATTTTAGAAGAATTATTCCAATAATGCTTTGAGAATTTGGAAGAGCAGAAAAACTGTTTTCATTGCACTAAAGTGAGTGAAATTTAGCAGAAAAGAAATGAACTTAGTATTAGACCGACAATAGAAAAGAATGAACTATAGAACTTGTATCCAAGAAATGGATGGGTCATCCGTAATTAAATTTCATATCTACAATTGATCGAGTAATGAAAAGCACGAATTGTGTGTATTTTTATTAAAATAATATTTTTCATCTGTTAAGATATTAATTGTAGATGTTACATATTATAAGAAAAATTATATAGTAAAAACTGATTAGAAATGTAAAATAAATTATTGCTCGACAAGTTAAACAAGATTACGTATTTTTCATCAGATGTGCATAGAAGTGTAAGAGATGCCTCGGCTCCACAATTATACTCAAATTTGGATTAGGTTGGGTCATGTATTTGTTGGTCAAAAGGTTTGGGGCATCCCAGCACAATTTCATGCAATGGTCTAATCGGCTAGGACAGGTCCAACAATGGAAATATGTCGAAGCTCGCCAGCTGCTTTAAAAAACCACACACCAACATGCATTGGGCCCGCTTGGCTCATACATGACCATTCCGACCCAATTAACTTAATTAATACATTCATGCATAAATTAGATTTCGGATGAGTAAATTATCATTTACTTAGTAATATTATGGTTTTATTGAGAAATATAATTAGTTAATGTAATAATTTATATTTATTTATTTAGGTATTAATTATATAAATTTAAATGAATTTGGATAATTAACGAGCATTGATCGAATTCAAGACATGTATGACTATATAAATTTTAAAGGAGTCCAAACATTAATTAATCAACATGCCCACATGAAATTTATAGCATTTTTCATTTTTTGTTACTTGTACTATATTTATTAATGTTTACTTTATAATATTATATTTTTGTTACAACAACTTATATTTATAAATTCAAATGGTTCGGATAATTAATCGAATTTGGGACGAACATCAATATATATGTTCTAGACGGGTCTGAATAATTATCGACATGTTTGCGCTAAACTTTCTACTTTTATCTTTTTTGTGGTAAACAAATAATTTTAAAGACTGTGTGACATTGGACTTGAATCTATGACTTTTAGCCTCAGACATTAACCACTTTACCATTAGGCCAACACATACACACTATATTTTTTTTTTGTATCTTTTATTATTCATGCTATTTATTATTAATGTTTACTTTTTAATGTTCAATTTTTTATGAGTCAAATAATCAATTATTATAGCAACTTATATTTATAAATTTAAACGAATTCAAGTAATTAATCAAGTTTGGGACGAGTATATCAGGTGACTGAACCATAGCCTCATAATCTCGATTTATCTTTGTGTCCCGCCGTAATCAACAATTGTTGATGGTTGAACTATAGCCTCATCATTTCGCTTCATCTCCATATTTTTTTCAAAAATTCAGAGGTGATTTGGCAGTATTCAAGTATAAGTTTGTCTTTATAATTTTTATTTATAAATTACAATGCAAAGTGATTATTTTTCGAAATTCAATGATATATAACTTATAATCCGATCAAAAAGCATCGCTCTGATACTGTTTGCTTAAGGGATAGAGCTATATTTAAAAAAAAAACAATTACACTATAAAATTATTTTCCATCTAAATTCGATGGAATATACACTAATTATCTATACATTGCACCAACACTATCATTAATTTCAAATTTTGTTGTTTTCTAAGAAAGAAGGGTATAGAACGGGCCCAGCATCGCATCGGATCACATTGGTTCACTTTGTTGCATAATCACTGGAGGAGAATCATAACCGTAAATAAAATGAAATAATTAACACCATGCTTTTAGTATAATTAATTAATCTTTTAAGTTGTAATTATCATTGGTTACCATGCAACTTTGTTTGACAAAAACTTAGCTGAGTGTTGTATGTGTTGGCCTAGTGGTAGAGTGGTTAATGGTCGAGGTCAAAGGTCTCGGGTTCGAGTCCACCGTGACGTAGCCTTTAAAATTTCTGTATTAATTGACAAAAAAAAAACTTAGTTGAGTGTTAAGTTTCATACAATGTCACACACACACACACACACACACACACACACACACATATATGATAATAATTTGGGTGAGCTCCGCCTCACCGTGAGTTCACCCTTGTTTTTTATTAAAATAATTATATATTAATTATGGTGAGCAATAATAATTAGATTTTATTAATTTATAATTAAAATTATTAATTCAAAATTAGAATTTATTAATTCATAATTTATTAATTCATAATTAAGGTTTATTAATTCATAATTAAACTTTATTAATTTAAATTTAGGGTTTATTATTTAAAATTAGGGCTGATTAATTTATAATTAGGGTTTATTAATTTATAATTAGGATTTATTAACTCACAATTAGGGTTTATTAATTCAAAATTAGGGCTTATTATTCAAATTAGGATTTATTAATTCAAAATTAGGGGTTATTATTCAAAATTATGGTTTATTAATTCACAATTATTAATTCCAATTAGGTTTATTAATTCAAAATTAAGATTTATTAATTCACGATTAGGATTTATTAATTCACAATTAGAGTTTATTAATTCCAATTAAATTTTATTAATTCTAAATTAAAATTTATTAATTCATGATTAGAGTTTATTAATTTAAAATTATGATTTATTAATTTAGAAATAAGATTTATTAAATTAATTAATTTTAATTAGAATTAATTTAATAATAATTAAATAAATAAAAAATATTATAAAATAATATAAAACCAAAATTAATTTTTTCATTTATTGAAAATATATTAATAACAAAATAAATCAAATTTGAATTTTATATAATTCATAAATTTAATGATCATGATGATAAATTTTTATGATATAGTACTAAAAAAAGCCATTAAAAGAAATATTGACGTAAATTAAATGTCAAAGATGCTCAATAATGATGAGCACATATGACTCTTCATAATAATACAAAGAGGTGGTCTCACATGCGGCCGTTCGCACGTGTAGACATTGAAACTTTTATTTAGTGCAAATGACATTTTTCTTTAATATAAATGATACTTTCGAATTACAGCGTAAAATAAATTATATGTTTCTTCAATATAAATGACACTTATCTTTAGAAAAATTGATACTTTTGGATGTACGTACTGACGTACTGTGCATACATCTACACACGAGTTTTTGTGTAATATAAATAGTGAACCATGATTTTAAATCAAATTTAGTAGATATGATCTCATGTGCGGATGTTCGTACTTTTCTTTAATGTAAATGATAATTTTATTCAATGTAAAATAAATGATAATTTGCTCTAAATGATATTTTCTTAAGAACAAACATACGAACATCTGCACTTTTCTTCAATGTAAATAATGCTTTTAATCATATGATAAAAAAATAAATGATATTTTTATTAAAAACAAATGATACTTTTATTTGTCCACACCGTCCATATTAATTGTGAATTTAGTAATATTCCAATTATGTAAATATAGTTCCTATTTGGATAACATAAGATGGTTAGGGTAAAAAAAATATAGAAATAAAAATAAAAATAAAACCAAATTAACGCTACAATGGCATTAGGGCTGACTAGACGGGTCGGGTACCCTACCCGAAATTTTCGGGTACCCGATCCCGATTTTACCCTAAAACAGTTATCCGACCTCGACCCGTTTTTCTTATTGGGTACCCTAATACCCGACTCGGGTACCCAAATCGGGTATTAGGGTACCCGTAAAAAAAATGTGGAGGTGCTTCTTCTTCCTTGTTTATTTTTTCGATCCATCTTATTTGCAGACAGAACCGGCGGCTCGGAGACTAGTGGCGAGGGTGAAGACCGGCGGCAGAGCGACGGGGTTGGGTGAAGGCGAGAGAGACAGAGATCTAGAGTGACTGAGAGAGAGATGGAGATGAGGTGGCGGCAGTGAGGTGAGCTTGGGAGGAGGCGACAGAAGTGCAACGAGGCCAGTGACTCTGGAGGCTCTAGAGGAAGGAAGTTCGATTTGAAATTTGGTTTGGGTGGGTTTAGGCTGCTGATTTGAGGTGTCAAAGGGGCGAGGCTGGACGCGACAGAACACCGGAGATGACTGCGGGTCATGGCAAGGCCGACGATGACATTGGGTAGCGTGAAAGAGAGAAAACAGAGAGAGGATGAAGAGAGAGAAGATGGAATACGGCGCAACAGATGAAGGCAGAGTTAGGTATCTTTACTTCTTTAGAATTAGGGTTAACTAGTTATAATATTATTATTTATTTAGATTAATAATTTAATATTTAAAATATAGAATATAATTAAAATTAAAATTAAATACGAGTATTCGGATATACCCGATACCCGATTTTTTAACACAGATAATACTCGATCTATACCCGATTACCAATTTAATCAAATTTCGGATACCCTAATACCCAACAAGTTCAAGTCGGGTTAAGAAATACCCGAGACCTGTTTAGCCAGCCCTAAATGGCATGATGAAGAACTGCGCGCGGTAACCAACCTAAGAAGCAACCACTATCCCTTCGGCCCAATCAAATTCCACCTCGTGTCTTATCCTCATTGGTTTTCCCACCTCCTTTCCACTCGCCCGAGCTCTCTTTTTCACTATATATATCTCCCACGCATTAGGGAATAAGAGTCCTCGAATTTTGACATGGCTTCGCGTTTTCTCCTCCTTTTTCTATCATCCCTCCTCATTGCGGCTTCGGTTCAGTGCTCTGCCGCCTTCTATGGCGGCGCTCTCGAGAATAGCGATCCTTTGATCCGGCAAGTGGTGGACCACGAGGAGGGCGAACTTGCCGGTGATAATGAGTTGCTGAACGCCGACCACCATTTCGCGATGTTTAAGAGTAAATTCAGCAAGTTGTACGGTTCGCAGGAGGAGCACGATCATAGGTTCTCGGTGTTCAAGGCTAACCTCCGCCGCGCTAGGCGGCATCAGAAGCTCGATCCTTCAGCCGTTCACGGCGTCACGCAATTCTCTGATCTCACTCCGCGTGAGTTCCGGAACAGATTCCTCGGGATCAACAGGAGGCTCCGCCTCCCATCCGACGCTCACGAGGCGCCGGTTTTGCCTACGAATGACTTGCCTAAGGACTTCGATTGGAGAGATCACGGTGCTGTTACGGCGGTGAAGAATCAGGTGTCTACAAAATTAGGCTTTCGTTTGCAATTTCTAATGTGATCGGCTTTTGGATTTTGTGCAATCATAGCCGAGCTTCATGGAGCTTTTATGTCGTGATAGAATCTAATTATAATTTTGTTCAATTTGAAGGATTAAGATCATTCGGTGCAATTTTAGACAATTTCAAGGAATCTTCTGCATTGCGTGCTCCTGACTGTTTACTTTTTTTTTTCTCCATAATAATTTCCTTTACTTGCTACTTTTTCCTTAAGGAGTTTGACTTGTTCTGGTGCTTAATCTGGTTGATTTTTGCATATGAGAGTTTTTAGGCCTCGGTTATGATGTTTGTGGTTATTATTGCTAGGAGCATTTAGCATTCAATTCTAATTTCTGAATGCATGTTTTTAGGGTTCTTGTGGATCATGCTGGTCGTTTAGCACAACAGGAGCATTGGAGGGTGCCAACTACCGTGCAACAGGGAAGCTTGTGAGCCTCAGCGAGCAACAGCTTGTAGAATGTGATCATGAGGTTTGTTTTCTTTGTTTATGATTTTGTTGTTTTTTCGGTCCGGTTTGTTACTGTTACTTAGTTGCATTTGGTATGCCTGGTTCCGAGCATTTGTTGAAGCCACAGTGACTGTAGTTTTGATTAATTAGTGGACTATTTGTTTCTTGAATATATAAGGTATGGAAACTTTAGTTTAGCTGACATGTTAAAAAACGTGCAATTTACAATCCTTCTTCAGTTTGTTCATTTTATTGATGTACTCTAATCTGAGGTTTGTGGGTGGATGGTATGTAGCAGTAGCAGGCCCCGTATGAATGATCTGATACGGCTGCTTATGATTACTGGTTTAAACGTTTGCTGTATTTGACACATGTAAGTAAGGTTGTTACTAGTACGAAAAATTAGTTAGGGGTCTGATGGAACAAAGTAATCTACTGGAAGAAGAAAGCTATTAGTACTAACTTCTGACTATATTTTGTTTCCGAAGCATAATACTTAATTGGTTTCTTTTGATTGAATTTGGGGTGACGCTATGTATCACGTATCAAGTTTCTAATCTGCAGTGTGATCCAGAAGAAAAAGATTCATGTGACTCAGGCTGCAATGGTGGATTGATGAACAGTGCTTTTGAATACACACTCAAAGCTGGTGGACTCATGAGAGAAGAAGACTATCCATACACCGGAACTGATCATGGAACTTGCAAATTCGACAAGAACAAAGTTGTCGCGAAGGTCGCAAACTTCAGTGTAGTATCCCTTGATGAAGATCAAATTGCAGCAAATCTTGTCAAAAACGGTCCTCTTGCTGGTATCTGTTCTCAGCTCTCTCCCCTTAATCTAAGTAAATCTTTTATGTTAAAATTCTTGTCATCTAAAATAACTTTTTAAGTTATACACTCACAGAACGGGTATTTTCTTAGAGACAGTTGCTACCAAAATGTTTTGTGACAGTGGTTTCATTTCTCCTTGGATGCAGTTGCTATCAATGCAGTTTTCATGCAGACATATGTTGGAGGCGTGTCTTGCCCATACATCTGCTCGAAGCGATTGGATCATGGCGTGCTGCTGGTTGGCTACGGTGAGGCGGGCTATGCTCCCATCCGGTTGAAGGAGAAACCCTATTGGATTATCAAGAACTCTTGGGGAGCGAGTTGGGGAGAAAATGGATACTACAAAATCTGTCGGGGCCGCAATATTTGTGGGGTGGATTCGATGGTTACAACCGTTGCAGCTTTTAGCAGCAGCTCAAAGTAGGAGATGAATTGGATTGAGGAATTTTCACCTCACATCCATGTACATAAAGAAGTGCTTCATCTGCATTTGTTTACTACCATTTGCGGACCTCATCTTTTATTATTATATAATCAAAACGTTTTTTTATGTAAAAACAATTGGTTGCAATTCTGCATTGTGGCTCTCAAGAATTATTCTCAATTAGATATCGTAATGGCATCTCTGAGAAAATCGCTGTTCTTGCTGAATTTTCGCTCACGGATCGGTGAGAGTAAACCGACTCAATCTGCTCACCACTAACTTTTGCATTAAAGCAGGGCTATCAAACTCTTGCATTTCAATGCCCTACGGTTGGATGTGACATTACAACAGCTACTAAAGCCATAGCAGATCAAGATAACTAGTATTATTAAATTATTAAATTTATTAGAAGTTCTACTTTGTTGTGGTTGGTATATTTATGCCCTGAAGTATAATTTATTTTTTTAAATTATCACGATCTTAAAAATATGCCAAAAAAAAAAAGCTTTTGCGAAGAACATCATTGGATCATCTTTTAACAACATTAGATAGTTGAGTTGCCCCGCTAGAATCCAGCATGTCATTGTTTATCAACACGAGCAAAATGATGTGTTAAATTCACCTCAACACTAGACGATTAATTTTCTTCTTGGTTCTTCTTTCAGTAAAAAATCGACGTCCAAAGTTACATGGTTTTGTATTGAAGTGGAAAAACGATATCCAATTCAGGGAGCTAAACTGCATGAATAAAATAATAATAAAAAATTACACCATTCTGTTCTTCATAGCTTCTAGTAACAAACTAAGCAATTACAGGCCACACAAAACATGCCTGCTTATTCCTCTTAACGGCAATTACGAGGGACAAAGTCGCATAGAGAGGCATTCGGACACAAAAAAAAAACCCTTCTCTCTCTATGCATGACGCCAGGTGAAAGAATCAAGAAACATCATCATTCAGGTAATTCAACCACCAAATCTTTTATTGCAACTATATGCGTAGTCTCATTCCTCTTCGGTGTCGAGCAAAGAGAACGAGAATGGATAGAACTTGTAACCGTCACCCTCGTAAAACTTGTTTTGGAACTCCACCCAATGAAGTCTCAGAGCGTGCAAGAAGGCGCTGAGAGTTTCCATCACCAAGAGTACACCAACAGTGGCGCAAATAAAGATAATAATGCCAATTATAAGGATGAATATATTGTTATACCTGCAGCAGATGTTCAAACATTGATCAGTTGCTTTGTAAAAGAAAAGTAGCCATAGCATCAATCTAACTTCAACTTCCAGATTAAGGTAAAAAAGTTTAAAAATCAACACAAGGGACGTAGCAATACCGAAGTAGAAAATTTCACTATGCAAAATCTCAGCTTGTGCTACAAGATTACCATGAAGAATGAGAGAATAAAGCAACCCAAGAAGGAAAAACATTTTCCAAGTACATTGAAATATGTGCACAACTGGGAGACCTGCCCAAGTATCTACTTCCGTATATACGATGTCCTTTTTTTTCTTTAGAGCTGTTGAAATATGCTATCCATTTTTGGTCGATGTTGAGTTGTTAAATGACGTGCCCGAGCTTATTTGATGCAGTTAATTCAATGAGTATATTAGCTTTTTTATATGTAACATACATCCTCATTACCATTCAACCTTTCCTCCTTTCATGGAAAAGCAAGTGATGCAGAAAGGATATACACAATCTATATATTGAATTGTTATAGACATCCATGAGAGATATAATCGAAACTTCAATGAAAGAAATCAACTCACCCCCATGCAAGAAGGAGAACTTTCTCGTAGAACACAACGGATAGTTCAGAGTGCGCAAGGCTGATATCACACAGGAAAAAGGAAAGTTATAATGAGAATATTGAGTACAGTTGTTATCAGCAAAGTTTAGTATTAGGAACGGAGGAATGGAGATGCTTTTCTCCTTGCATTTGTTCCATAAGCTAAGCTTTATGGTAATTCAAAATCTTGAAAAACTCAAATTTGTTTCAGGTTTAAGCTAGCTTCAGTGAGCTCTAAAATGAAACCGAAGGAACAGCGAATTTCTTGTTCCAAGTATTATTTCAACATTGCGAATCATATACATACCTGAGTGCCCATAAACGAAGATAAGAAGCTGTATTTGAAACTGCCCCAAGAACAAATTCTATTGTGTGAATGAGCTGATGTACGAAAACTTCACTGAATTCAAACTCCTCATGACCGTGGCCATCATTATGGTTTGGCCCTGATTGCAAAGACTCCTCTCCATCTGGAAGGGGTGCATAGGCCTCTCCCTGGTGCCTCTGGGAGGCGCAACAGATAAAAAAGAAGGTAAGACAACATGATACAAAAAAAAATCTAACTGGCCCGGCAAATGACATAAGAAAGTTTGAAATTGCATACTTCATGTTGCATCTTCAAAAGGAAAGGCTTTGGAAGCAGCATCCATGGGACAGACACAAGGGCCAAAAGCAATAGCACCATCTGTAGATGGGTGAAATTGGCTTCAATTAGTTGGAGAAGTGAGAAATACAGAAGTTCCCAACAAATTTGATGTAATATAAAATGAATATATGCCGTTGAAAATGAAATGAGTATGTAGTCAACAGTTTCTTTCTTTTGCATTTTAAATAACTCAACCTGCAATGTCTTCTGACCAGCAAAAAGCTGGTTGTCACCGAGGTCATCAGTAGGACTAAGAAACATGTAGATCATCACATGGTATAAATCAGCTTGGGATCCAGTGCACCATTTGACGATGATAAGGAGAGAAAGATAGCCAAACAGGCTGTTCAAGAATATCATCTGGGGCACAAATTGGAACCTGGAATGGGAGTAATAAGAAAATGATACTTAGACATACAATGACTACTTATGTTTCAGAATAACAAATAGAAAGAATATATATTGATGCCAATGATCTTAGATCTAATCAATTAAGGAGTTATCACTTATCAGGAAAAAACAGGGAATTAAACTTACCAAGTATTTATGCTATTCTTGAAGAACAGGGCATTAAAATAGCTCAATATTATTCCCAAGTTCATCTGAGCAACTCCAAGCAGTATTGACATTTTCATTTTGAGTGAGTTCAGGAATGGAAGTTCACTGCGTGAACCATGCCAAGCAGGATCCACTCCAAACGGATAAGTGTCTCGTCCTTTGATCAAGCCAATAGTGGAAGCCTCACTGCAGTAAGAGAGTTCAGCATACAAGAGGAAGCATGCAACAGATAATAAAATATTCAAGGTCAATCAGATACCTGCAAGTTGCATCACGGCATACGTACGCCGATGGAGCAAATAATTCAAATGGCACGGAGAAAAACTCATTGTAAATTAATCCAGTGTAAATTGAGAATAGTGACATCAACACAATTACGTAACGTCCACCAAATGTCATTTCCATGATATCCCCAAGTTTCTGCATTACGTGGTATAATATAATTAATAAATGCGGTTGTAGTAGAATAGCACTAAAATATTCAAGGTCGAAATAAAGATTTTTCTAGAGCTTATATTGATCTCCAGGAACATTCTTCATTAATTATCTAAGAATTTCAAACACAATCCTTTAGAAATTCGCACAAAAATTCACCAAAGGAAGTTCGAAGAGTAGCAGAACACTTTGGTATTAGTTAAGTTGTTCAAGGTTCCGATCACTAAGCAACACCAGCACACAAAATAATAACCCCAATTCCAGTAGATTATAGATTTGCAGAGTATAATGTAAAGGCAATCAAGTACTGTGTAATATACTGACCAAAAACAAAACTACTAGTGCATGAAAATAAAAGTGAACTGGTGCATTCAGCTGGAGTTTAGCAGACTACACGAGAATGAATCTAACTCTTATACAGGTTACTGCTGCTACAGAAAAACTAATAACATATATTTTTTCATTCAAAAGATAACTCAGAAGACTACAAACTTACCTGACTGGACAGCTTTTTTTCTCTGACAATAAAATATAATGTAGCAAGTAGAAGGCATATACCATGCCCCCAGTCGCCAAACATGACTGCAAAAAGAAACGGGAAAGTGACAATAGTAAATACACCAGGGTTTGCTTCCTGATACTTGGCCACCCTGCCATGAGATAATGAATTAGCAGGATATTAAAAAAACACTAAATTATATGAGTAACAGATGGGAGAACCAAACACAGCAGATTAATGATACTCATTATGTAGCAGATTTACCACTGCAGTGTTTCTAAGGTAGTATTATTACTAGCACATTTGATTTACAGCAGTAACTCAATTTCCAGAAGTGAGTCCTCTATTACAGCTACAGCATCTTTAGTGAAAAACTCACCCATAAGCATCAACTATCTCTTGGAAAGCTGTAGTGAATTTGTTTGTTCGAAAGTAAGTTGGGGGCATCTCACGTGTGTGCAAGACTTGGAAAATAGCCTCAACTTGAGAATTGCAGTCATGTGTTGCCCGATGTAACGCATCCTGGATCTGCACAACAGAAATATTCCATATTGAGAAATTGTCCCGATTTCAACTTTCCAAATTAGACTTCCAAGCTTTCTGAAACAACGATCCATTGCCACTTCAAGGCACTGTTTTTCCCCTGACCCAAGAAGGGGTTTGAGTTTAGAAAAAATGGTTGCATACCTGTTTTGTGGCAAAAATAGGACTCCATCCTTCTGCTACCAGGCATTTCTTGGTAACATCGATACTGAGCATATTCAGAGTGTGATAAATGGCTTTCTCCTTCCTCACCTTTACCAACATACAAAAATACTTTATTGTTTGAACAACGCACTTTTAACTCAGCAAAACAAAAAACAAAAATAACATAAAGAGCTGTGATTTAGGGTTAGTTCATCAGACTATAGTTCGGCTAAATAATGAGTGTCATACCAAGAGGTTCCACTGCTCAAAATGTTCTCCAATAGTTTTTAGTAAGTTTCCCCGATGAACAAGTCCTGCATCTATTGTAGTCTTTAGCTCTGATAGTCTCCCAGAGACCTGAAGCAGCAGAAGAAAAAGATTGGGAATTTGGAGGAGTTGGTAAAAACAAGTAATATGGACACACAGAACAAGGGAAGTAACCGAGTGCGGTAAGGAACCAATGCAGCATTTTTCATTCTCTTGGCAATAACATTAGGAAACACATACCTCCGTGATCATTTGAGATTGCTTGCTGATGTCCTCACTAAAAGAGTATCGATTTGCTCCAAAAGCTTCACATATTTTCAGGATTTTGTTTTTTGCCCTTTCTCCGGAAAAGAAAACTGCGAATACATTTTTTTCAACCTATATCATAAGAACCAGAAAATGAGTTCTCTGCGCTTCATCTTTCTACCCTGTACATTTAAACAGATCACAGACAACATCCATTTTGTATGCAAGTGATAAGAAGTTTTATTGACACTAACAAGAAGCATATGCTGCTAGAAGGCGTTAAGTGAAAACATAATCATGACTAGGGTATAATATGTAAGTGGTTCTGGAAACTCAATGGCATGAGGCTCACATGTTCAGCTCAGTGCGAGATTTGGAAACAGATCAAAAGACACTATAAGAGTTGATTCACGATAGAAGTAATTATTAAAATTTCAACCCTGGACCTGGAGCAGGTTAAAACAAATCACTTATTAATCAGTAAAAGTGACTGAGACAACACATCAATATTAACTCAGTTATAGACTTATAGGACAAAATCATCATTGGTATATACATAATGACTCGCAGAAAATAATTCAGGTTCTGTTAGAAATGCAAAATTTTGACATAAATTTAGACTATATGTCAACGAAAGAAACCTTATCCCCTGATACTGGGTCAACAACTGGCTCATCCACGGTAACCTGCCTCAGAAATACATTACCCCTAGTAGCCCGGAACAAAATCCTCTCAAATGCCATAGACTTCTCCCTGGGAACAAGTCCAGTGATAAATCCCAGCTTAACTTGCTTGGATGAATCAGTTGTTGTTTCCTGTGAAACAGAACACCATTAATACCTATAACAGAGGGAAAAGACCTTCTTCTAAAGGGAAAATGCATTTATAAGAGCTTGTACCTGCTCAGATAACAAGGGAATTTCCAAGGACTCCTCCCCACCCTGATTTGATGTGTATTCCCTTTGACGAGCCTCAGCACTGCTAAGGGCAGAGTGAAAGAATTCACCAGCCTAAGGAAATGAAACAGCATTCGTGTCAGCATACGTGCTGATGAGTAACACAGAGAGTTGAATGCTTTTCTTTTAAAAAGAACATATAAGATCCAGGGGAAAGTATAAAACAGCAGAATTGCTATAACTTCCTAGATTCAGGTCATGCAGAAGGACTCATGAGTACTTCATTCTACAAAGATGTAAATGTTCCAGAACCACTTGTTGAACAGATCAAACCTTGGTACTGCATCAAGTGAAAAATATGCATCAACAAAAATATCGACTCCATTTTTCATTAACGGTCCACAATGGTTAATCTGTCATATATCCAGTGCAGTACACTTCAACCAACATCTATATCTCCTATGTGAATTTAAGACCTTTGACCATCTGATTGCTTCTTTTGGATGAATCAGATGGAACGAACCTAGAAAAGGTAATAAAGAAATATCAAATGTGTGATAGTTTCCAGTTATCTTTTCTTCGGCATTGATAGAGAGAATTTCCTCCCAGGATTGAAGTTGGTATGGTTTTGCAGGAATTATAATTCTCATTGATCATTTGATTAAGTTCAAATTAGTGACTTACACCTAACAAGATGTGGTACGGTTACTGCATATGCACACTAAATGATACTGTTGCAACACTTAAGTTTTTTTAATGGTTAACTTTTGTAATAGTTTTTGGCTCTTCCCCTAAACATAACACTAATAAGATTGTGATGCAAATTATGAGAATGCTGAAAAATGGAAATCAATACTTTTTGCAGAACAAGCTTGTACTCTGCTAGTTCATTGTAGGAGCGCTGTAATTTTTCACCATTTGCATTTATCTCAACTAGCTCCGCCTCATTATCTCCAAGTTTAGCCTGAAATGAGATGATACTCTGGGTTAAACTTATTCAATAACAGTGCAGCTGAAGCATTACAAAAGCTAAAAATACCTCAAGGTCATCTAAATTGGCAATGGCTTCAGATGGAGATCTCACTTCAGCCACCAACCCAGCCTTTGACATTTGGTCGCGGAAAAATCTTAATTTACGCGCCATTTCTCCACATCTTTTAATCTTCAGTGGATACAGAAACAATCAATAACAATTCAACTTCTTTATCTGGTAAATCTATATGTCACTCAGGCAGAAAGCAAAATCTAACATGTATTGGCAACAGTTTCAGTTGCAGCCAGAAAGAACCACAACATACAACTCTATATATGTGAGAAGCCAAGTTGGGATACTCTATTATTGTATGTCTTTTTCTAAGTGTTAAAAACGGCCTGAAGTTTTGGTGGGTGATGCCACCAGCCTTAATAAGTTGGTAAAAAATGGTAATTTCATAGATAATTGTTGTTAATATTTTCTAGACCTTAATCTAATGAACGAAATTGATATTGGTATTACCCTATTCACCCAAAGAATAAATACAAGTCTATCAAGTTCCAGTATTTTGTTGATGGTACATGGTAGAAACTGCATATTGCAAAATAAGCAACTACTACCTGCACACTTGTTGAGTATGACGGAATATGCTAGCCTTGATAGTGATAATTGATCAAAGGGAATGGAGTTAAAACTTAGAAGCACGAAATTATAAATATTTACCTGAATTGCGTAGGTTCGCTGGAATGGGCTTTTTTCTGCATTTAGCTGAGACAAGACAGCAAGTAATTGATCAAGATTTGAGATACAAAGCTAAGGAAGCTCATAAAAAGTAAATAAAATAATAAAAAACGTATAGCAACTGACAAAGAACAGAAATTCCCAGACCAATGAGATCAGTAGAAGATGAATGTACAAATACCAAAGGCCTATGCAAGTACTTCATAACAACTAGTTTGAAAAGCAAGTGCCCATATTCCTACATTTCCAATCCTGATTTTGTAGATGAGGGGGTTGAAACTTTGTATTCAATAGCGGCCTATAGGTCCAAAAACTTTGTTTTTCCCACACACTAAGGAAATTTAACCCAAACCTAAGATGAAAGAAAAGCTCAATGACACACTTAATTGAACCTAATGTCAGAAATTGCAAGTAGCAACAAACAACTATGTGATAGCAACATCTTCATCAACAACCCATGTTAACTACATTAACAAACACAGAAAGCAATTTTGACATACTCGAGCGGACATAGAAATAATCACTCAAGGCCTAAACATGCCAGCAGAACCTTGGATTTGGTAACTCAGAAAATAAACAAGGATTAACACAAAAGTTAAACAATGCAATTATTAAGAGCAATATATATCTTCTATGACATTGTTCTAATTTTATACAATTAAGGTGAGTCAAACACATGCTAATTCCTCAACTTTACATCAAATCATAACTCCTAATAAAAGAATCCTCAACATAACTTAGTTTCTTAAGCGAAAACTATCATCACAATCAACTAGTTTCATGGTACCAAATTCACGAAAATCATAACCCTTACACATCACATTAGCGCAAAAAATCACAATTGTATCAATTAAAGCGAAGGAAACGACAGAAACTAAGAATCGCGTACGTCTTTGAATTGGATAAGACCGAGATCGCCGAGATACGACACGGCGAGGTGAGCGGACTCGATGGGGATGATGAGTTGCACGAGCTGCATCGGCTCCGAGCGCATCAGATCCATCGGCGGACAACATCCCCCTTCCCGCTCTCCCATCTTCTACCGTCAGATCGAATCAATCTGTCTTTCTCTCTCTAGAAATCGAGAAGATAAAATGGGGCTCAATTTTTGTGCGAGAGTTAGATACTAAATAAATAATTCGTGAAGAGCAATAGCCAATAGATAGATCAGTATAGACACATCATTGTCACTTTGTCAGACAGAGAGAGAGAGAGAGAGAGGGGGGGGAATCTGGCTGGCTGGTATTATTTGCTTTTTTTTTTATTAGTTCAGCGCACGAGTCACGTTGTTGAACTTAGATCAATTTTTAACCTCTTTAAATCGCTACCACCGTGAGTCCGTGACTCAACTTTTCAATTCGTGGAGCTACTATTTCAAAGCACGCATGTAGCTAGTATAATCAAACACATCCACACACGTTACTCGACCAATAATTTGAATCCAAAAGACTAGCAATCTTTGATTTTATCGAGCTAGTATATCAACTATCGGAATTTTCATAAAAACATGTAGGTGTACTACATTATTTTTACATGATAATATTTTATTAATATAATATATAATTTCCGATCAACTACATATACCCACACTACACAATCAGCGTGGGACGAAATGCAGTTTCATTTTTGAATAGAAACACATTAGCACGCCAAATCAAAATACTAGCAATTTTTAGGTATGTGTAACTAATATATGAAATGCACAAACAAAGGCACTAAACAATCCAAATGGAACATAACCCAATCAAACCCTATTATTGGAACACTCACTTTTCCTTGTTAGATGGATCACGTTAAAAATATACATCAGCCTTATATCATTATTACTCAAATAACTTATTTACATTAGTTCTAACATGCCAATACAAATTCATACATTGTCATTTTAGACCACAAATTTTAAACGAGAACCATGTATACTATTTTTTTTAAATACCATCAACCAAACAAAATCTTATGTTTACATATAAAATTCAAATTTTAATCACTTCATCCAATTATGTCTTAATTTTAGCACAAAAACACACACAGCCTAATAAAATCAACTAAAATTAATAATCTGAAAGAAAAAAAAAATAGAAAGTGAAAGAGAGGGCACAGTATTATTTGCAGCCCAATATAAAGATTGGGCGGGCCTAGGTTATAGTTGTTGGGCTGTAACAATTAGGTTATTAACCAGCATTTAATACTCCGAACTTATCAATTTGACTATTTGAGGCCTTAGCTGCCTCTGACCTATTGCATTAATTTTTATCTGTTAGTAGGTGTTTATTTTGCATGATTATCATTTTGAAGGATTGATTATTTGATGGATTAAATATATGATAAGATAATTTTTATCTATCAATCCTTTGTTTACTACAAATGATTAGTGAAGGATTAAAATTGGGATAAATAATTCTCCATTTATTTGTAGGATTATTTCAATCCTACCTATATTGGTTGGATTATAATTAATAGAGAATAATTTAAAGGATTAAAATAATCCCGGGCTTTGGGATATCCTCAAATGTTAATCCTTAAATGTAAACACTTGATTAGGTTGATTAATTTTATCTATCCAACCTAATCATGGCAAGTAAACACCCCCTTAGTGTATACTATTTCAAATTTTATTTTATTTCACACACAAAAAAAAGCCTCAATTTTCTGCAAACTCATTTCTAATCCACGTTGCACCAAATTCTGCGCAAAATTGATGTTTTGTTCCTATTTATCATTTATTATAATGCATGTTTTCATATTATTATTATTATTATTATTATTATTATTATTATTATTATTATTATTATTATTATTATTATTATTATTGTTGTTGTTGTTGTTGTTGTTGTTGTTTAGTTGGGAGAAAAAAGAGAGGAATAAAGATACTTCTATGTTGAAGTATTCGTAATATTAATCTATAACACTCAAGAAGAAAGTACGAAAGAATAGTAAACCGAGCACACCGCAGAAAGATTCTAAATATGAGTTGTCCCCCTTGGATTCGAGAAGAAGGAAATGAAGAACGGGAACGAAACGAAAACTCACAATGAGCTCTTGTTGTTCGGCGAGGAGGGCCCTCTTTCGGTTTTCGAGGGCTTGGATTTGATTCTGTATAGCCTGCATACGATCTCGTATGAGACTTGGGAAATCCAATGAGATCAAGAAGGCCATCATTAATGCGAACAAGGCAATTGCTTCGGTAAGAGCAAAGCCCAAGAAGAACAGGCGCCTCTTTCCGTTTGGATTACCCGGCTACCGAGCACCATCGCTGTGGGTGTATATGTATAGAAATTGGTTCATACATATAATACTTAACCTATAAATGTGAGATCAATTACAAACATTGGCGGACCCAGTGGGGGCACTGGGCCCCCCTGTGTCTTAAAAAATTACTAGGTATGTATATGTATTTTTCATATAATTGTTAAAATATATTAATATTTTTTGTTGTGGTAGAGTTATGTATTTTGTGTGATAGAGAAATTGAATTGATTTTCCTTTTGTTATTATTGGTGTTAAGTTTTTTAGTATCTTAGTAAAAATATATTTACATCTAATTTTTGATGATGTGCAAGTTATGAACAATACGACTTTTACTTATATACAATTATTGTATATTTTATTCTTTAATTGAAAACTTGATATCCTATACCATTAAACATTTTCTACTATTATATTATTCTATCATTTGATGCTTGTTTATAATGATGCATGTATCAATAATTAGAAATATATTTTGCTTTTACACTACTATCAAGACCTGAAGTTTAAATTCAATAAAGTTTTGTTTGCAGTTCCTTCTTCATAATTTAGAAATTGTAAATTAGAATTCATTTCAAATATTATTATTATTTAGGTAGATGAAAGCATATATGTTTCATTTTCATCAGTTAATTGACCTATCCATCCAAACTAAAAAATAAAAGAGAAATATTGTGAGATAGTCATACTTAACCTTTTTTGCTATAGTGATATAATTTAAATAGAGTTATAGTGGTATTAAAATTAGTATTTATTTCAAAGTTTAATTTAAAATTCTTCTTATAGATTTATAAATTATATATTTCCTCAATCCAAAAAATTCATTTACTTATTTTCTCTTTGGGCCATCAACGAAAAACATTTACTTTCCTTTTACGGATATGATCACACATAACCCCCTCATATGTTATGGGTCTCATTTCTCCACTAACTTTACATTCAATACAATTTATTAAAACTTTTGCTACTAAAATTTGTAAACAAATTTGGTAGACGAAATGGGTAATTATTTGGACCCCCCTAAATAAAAAGTCTGGTCCGCCACTGATTACCAACCTTTGGATTTTATTGTTGGGCGGATAATATTTTAACTTTTTTTGACCGTTTATTTGGTAAGTTTATATTGTTAAGGATAATATGGTACTTTCTTTCTTTTTTAACTTTTCAAACCCCGATTTTTATAGGAATTTACATGTTTCATTAATGTTTCTTCGATGTGCCTGAAAAAATATTATTTGAAAGTAAAATAAGTGCATCTATGAATTATGTGCTTGACATATATTAAATAATTGGGTTATTGTCGCATAAATACATCAACTTTTGACCAATTTTGGTTTTTTTCACTAACTTTAAAAATTGTCACAAAATACACAAAATTAATGACTTTAGTGTTTTTACCACTATTTTAAATTCAGGTCAAATTAGATCTGACTTGACATCTCAAAATTTTACTATATACTAAACGGTTAGTGATATAAACGACATCGTAGAAAGATGACATAAAACATTGTCGTTCCATCAAAATAAATCAGATTTTTTTATTTATAGGATTCATCGCGTCAACCCTCATTACAAAAATCAAATCTTCTCATTTGTTTCATCGTCTGGTTCTAGTTGAGATCAAAACAATCGATATCCTATCTCTACAATGTCGTTTATATTACTGACCGTTTTGTCTATGGTAAATTTTCGAGATGTCAAGTCAGATTTAATTTGGCTTATATTTGAAATCGTGGTAAAATCACTAAAGTAATTAAGTTTATGTATTTTATGATAATTTTTAAAGTTCATGGGGAAAATCAAACTTGGCCAAAAGTTGGTGTATTTATGAGCTAATAATCTTAAATAATTTCATGTGCATAATTTATATTGCAATTGTTCATATTTGTAGATGTACATATGTTCATAGTACAACTTGTAAATATATAATCATTCTCATGCACAATGTTAATCGAAATTATACGATTGCAAATATACATAACATGTGTCATATGCTTGTAACTTGTTCATGCTTATCCATAAGTGCATTCGCGTACATGTTCTTTGTGTATATGATTAATAACTATTTATGCAATAATTTTAAAAGTAGGAGAAATAAAGAAGATATATTAATGATTCAATTTTTATGTGTATCGACTATTTCCTAATTTTATGGTTTGTATCATTTTTTTGTCATTACTTAATTTGTAACACATACTTAATATGTAGCACATAGTAAACATATTCATTGCACAAATATTTGAAGCGTTTATCCCATCAGTGTAATATTTCAATAGTTAATCATTGCTTATGAATATTAATATGTTGTGCATACTTATTAATCCGTAGCACATATTTAAAATATCATCAACAAAAAATATTTATATATTAGATGATATAAAATCACATAAAAATATGAATATATAGATTTATATAACAATAAAATCACGAAAAAAATCCTCACTAATTTTTCATGCGGCAAAAAAAATAGTACAACTAGTTACAAATGACAATATGTACACAATTAATCCGGTCCATCGATCTATCATTATCAAAGGTTACGATTTATTTCAAATTTTACCAATATTTTCATTACTACATGATTCACTCATGTATTTCATATATATATATATAATATATAATATATATATATATATATATATATATATATATATAACTCATCATTTTTAAAACTTTGCACGACGTATAGAGTCGATGAACAAAATCTATAAAGTTGTGCATAACGAAAACATTCTAAAAATGTTGCACAATAAAATAATTTTAGAAAGTTTTCATCGTGCACAACTTTATACCGTTATGTGCATCATCTTTACCAATCTTATGCATAATTCGCAGAGTTTGCAAAAAATATGTAGTTCTTATTTGATCCAATATATATATATATATATATATATATATATATATATGTGTGTGTGTGTGTGTGTGTGTGTGTGTGAAGTGATTATCGTGTGGACATTCCATATAGTGTAAACATGAGTACAAATATATCAACCCTTGACAAATCAATATGGACGCTTCAAATTCAATGCACAAATTATGACGCATATGCACAAATGCTCAATTATATGAAGATATGTGCACATAACTAATTCAAATGCACACTAAAAATAACCATTAGATTTTCAGATATAATAGACATAATTTGTTCTCATTTGTGTATTTTAAGGATTATATGTACATAACCAATTCCTATATATGTTGGTTCTCGTGAGAACTACATCATTGGAAAGAATGTGAGAACATTGCACTGATCTTGTAAAATCATTACATTCGCCGTGAAAAATTCTGCATTAGAAAAAATAGAATTTCTTCTCCTCATGAGATGAACCCAAGTGATGCATTCACCGCAGATCTTCACGACATAATGACTGAAAATGATTTTCACACATACACACACACACACACACATACATATATATATATATATATAATAAGGTTCAAATAAGAATAATTTTTAACGTGAGAACTAAGAACCACGAAAATTGTATATGAACAAAGTGAATTCGCTATGAAAGTTAATGCATCCGATGGAAAAGTTACTGAATCCAAAAAATTCGAAATGTTTATCTAGGTTCGAATCTCATGAGGAGCGAAAATTCCATTTTTTTAGATTCAACAACTTTTCCAATGAATTCATCAACTTTCATAGCAAATTCATCATTTTTAACCCTCACATATATATAAGGGTTATATCTAGTGAGAACCCATATTTTTTGAGAAATTGAGAACAATACACAAACATATAAAGTTGATGAATAACTCTATAAAGTTATGCACAATGAAAAATTCTAAAATCGTTGTACAACAAAGCAATTTTAGAAAGTTTTCGTTGTGCAGAATTTTATACCGTTATGTGCATCATATTTTACACGTCTTACGTATAGTTCGTAGAGTTCTAAAAAAGATGTAGTTCTCATTTGGTTTGTGTTTGACCCCTTGTTGTGAGGTTTTCTATCTCGTTCGTGTGGTCTTATTTATCTTTTTCGTTGATTTTCCGAGTTTCTTTGCCTCTTGGTATTCATTGTGTTCACATTTGCGCTCTTGCAGGTGAGATT
The DNA here is from genome assembly GCA_036937905.1 of Salvia rosmarinus. NCBI lineage: Eukaryota > Viridiplantae > Streptophyta > Magnoliopsida > Lamiales > Lamiaceae > Salvia > Salvia rosmarinus. The sequence continues at coordinate 95,179,868 of CM072813.1, forward strand.
GGCATAACTCGAGGAAGGAGGGCTTGATTGCGGTTTTCGGGCTCATAAAACCGATCTCGTTTCGTGTCGGGCGTCTCAGAAGCACGAAGAGGAACCGTCGGCGCGCGCCCCATCTCCCAGCGCGCTCGAGAACGGCCTCCGCCAACGCGAAGGCAGCGCGCCATTCTGTTTGGCGCGCTCGAGAGCGCGACCCGCCGACGCGGTACGGGTCACTGCACCAGCGCGGTACCTCCGCCAGCGCGGATCACTGCGTACCCTAGGTCTTTTTAAAGCCTGCTTTTCGTTTTTTTTTTTTTGAGACGAACGTGGTTTTCTTTTGGATTCTTTTGGAGATATTTGAAGGTTCCTCTTAGGGTTGTTAATTATATTTTGGAAGATTTTAGTTCTTTTGGGTTGTGTAATCGAACATCTACAAGAGGATTGACAACCCTCGACATTTCCTGTTATTGGTAATCGAATTCTTGTCTTCATTTTATCTATCTCGGTTCCTTGTTTCATTGAGTTCGTTGATTTAGGTGGAGTTTATGTTTCATATCCTTTATCGTTAATTGATTATCGTGATGTTGATTTAAGATTCTTCTTTTTTTTCCTCTCGATTCTTTGATTGAATCATTGCATGCTCGTTAGATTTAAAGGTGTTGATTTATTTGTTTCGAGTTTACATCGTCGTAATCCTCTCTAGATGATTAGTGACCTCTCAACCCCTTGATTAGTTTGTTTAGAAATTTAATTACTATTTGTGAGGTAATATGATTAACGCCCTATTAAGACTTCCTCGTGAATCGACTCGGGTTAGCTTGTCTCACTAGAACGACCTCGTATGATTGCGAGGGACTTTAGGTGAACACAAATTAGTCCAACAATTTTGGCGTCGTTGGGGAAGACTTTAGGCGTTTGTTTTGTTACCTGTTTTTCGTGTTTATTTCTCTCCTTCTTTTTCCTTTTTCGTTGTACCACAGTTGCGTGTGATTTCATGGTTGTTGCTTGTGTATGCGGGGCACAAAAGCCTTTTTCCAAGATTAGCGTCTCCTCTGAAGCGTAGTCGGCAACCTAAGAAACCGCAACCGTCCTTCTCAGAAGTGCTCGAGTTCTATAACAGTTTGGGCATCATGGAGGATACTCCTATCTCATTTGTGGGAGACGAATTTTTTGTGGGAAGAAGAAGAGGGTACGAAATTGTCGAGTTTGATCAATTTGTTTTTGAAGAAACCCCTCAGCAACCACACAACCCGCTCACCTTCTCTCTATATATATATATATAGTGATGTTCAAATAAGAACCACTTTTAATGTGAGAACTAAAAACTACAAAAAATCAGTATAAACAAAATGAATTCGCTATGATAGTTAATACGTTCGTGGGAAAAATTACTGAATATAAAAATTCAAAATTTTGACCAAGGACTTGAATTCCATGAAGGGCGAAAAAATTATTTTTTTAGATTCAATAACATTTCCAGCGGATTGATTCATCAACTTTCACTCCAAATTCATCATTTTTTGGTTAACATGATTCTCATGTTAACCCCCACCTCTCTATATATATAATGAAAAAAAAAAAAGAAAAAAAAATCCAACTTTTTGAGAACTAAGAACTAATGTGGTTCATCTATTTTTTTATAATCTAACGGTCAAGATTAATTGTATATTATTTATTATTCTTAAATATAGTAATTGTTTAACCTTATAATCAAGGGATTTTATATATTCATTTACAGTAATTGTTCTCATATGCACAACAACATGAATTATATGAACATAACAATGAATTGGAATGTGATATCATACACAAAAACTACGATTACATGAACAACAATATGGATTACATGAACAACGAATAATAGAATGTGAAAGATCCAAATAGCAAAAAATTAGGAATTTGACTATTTTTATCATTAAATAATTATGAGTCGACCGATCTTATTCAATCTAACACTGATTATCGGTTCTTAGTTCTTATCTAAGAAGTAGTTTCCTTTGTAACTAATCCATATATATAGAGGTCGTTACTACCTCTTAGGTAAGAATAAAAATCAATAATCACCCTTAGATTGAATAAAATTGACGACCCATGTAAATTAATTAATGATAACAAAATGGCCAAATCACTAATTTTTTGTTATGTAGAGCTTCACATCTCGAAAATATTCTACATTTCATTTGGAGATCCTTATAATGGAATCTTTCACATTTTATTCATCGTTGCTTATGTAATTCATGTTATTATTCATGTAATCATAATTATTGTGCATGTGGGATCATTTACATTCCAATTTGTTATAATGTTCATATAATTCATGTCATTGTTCATGTATTGGTAGTAATTGTGCATGCATGTGAAAGCGGTTGCCATATAAATATATAAAATCATTTAATTATAGGACTGAAAACGATTACTATTAAAATATGAGGATAATAAATGATTGATAATTAATCTTGATCGTTAAATCACAAAAATGAAAGGACCATATTAGTTCTTAGTTCTCATCAAAATACTACTTCTCATATGATATATAGGAATATGTTCAAATAAAAACCTTATTTAAAGTAAGAACGTGAGAACTAATTTCAGCCATTAGATAGCGAAGATCTACGGTGATGCATCACTTTATTGGATGAGTGCATTGTGTACCACCCGGGTTCGAATCTCATAAGAAGTAAAATTCAAATATTTTTGTTTAGTGCAATAATTTTTATGGAGAATGCATTGCTCTTACTTTTGTAGGATAACAAATGTATTTATAATAACTCACCCCTATATATATATATATGACAAAGTTAACATAAAAATTATTTTTACCGTGAGAACCAAAAATTGATAATTTTCTTGTGAAAGTTAATATATCCGTTGAGAAAATTACTAAATCCAAATAGAATTTTAGCCCCTTAGGAAATAAAAAAAAATCCAAAAAAACGGATTTCAAGGGATCGAATCCATTTTTTCCAAATATCATGATAAATATGGTTCTTATTTGAATCTAACAATCTCTCCCTATATATATGTGCGTGTTTGTTGGTTTACCTTAGTTTTTATATGATTGATTTGGAGGAGATAAAGGTTGGTAGATGCTAAACTTAATATACCGAGTTTAAGTATTGAAAGCGGCAGCAACGAGCTTGCATGATATAAAAAAGAGCTGAACAAATTAATTAATTATATCATTTTTATAGTACTTATAAATATGTACATATTTTTTCGGATACATGTAAATTATTAATATTACGTAGTTCACTAATTAAGTATTTGATCACGTAGATACCACTTTAAAAGTTCTAAAATCACACATGTACCATTTTTTTTGGGAGGGGATATATGTAGGGCTGATAACTTTCGACACGATACGAACACGCACAAAATTTCTTATCGTGTTTGTTTCCTTATCGTGTTGACACGATAATTTAGTGTCGTGTTCGTGTCGTGTTCATGTAATACGATAATTTTCGTGTTGCATTCATGTTCATATCGGATCATGTCGTTTTCGTATAATTCGATAATATTTATATATATTTAATATTAATTTAATTATATTTTATATATTTTTATTTCTTTTATTAATTTATTATTAATTTTGATTTGAATTTATCGTTTCATGTCGTGTCGTGTCAACACTAAAAAAATCTATCATATTCGTGTCCGTGTCGATACATTTGTGTCGTATTCGTGTTCGTGTCGGACAGATCCTTAACGGGTTGTGTTCGCGTTTGGCCTTATCGTGTCGTGTCATTATCGTGTCAACACAACAACGACCTGATACGCACGAATTGTCAGCCCTTACTGCGTACACATATTTAGGTCTATATATGTCATATCCCCTTTTCTTTCTTTATTTCTTTGAAACCAAAAAGGAATAATATATTAATGAGCAACATTGATTCAAGTGAAAGAATACTGGTCAATTAATAATGCCTCCACCCGGAACAATGCTAGAATATTAATATTGCATTTATTTCTTTCCCAATTTAAACAATCTCTAAGCTGGTAACCATAAATTATTGGTCGAACCCAACCTTTTGGCACATCATTTTCGTCTTTATTCAAAATCAATATTTTTGAAATAAAATAGACATTTATTAGCTCGGGCCATGTGTATCGCGTTTATTTAGAATTTAACCCCCATTTTTGTAATATCTCAACCAAAATGTCATAAAACATATACTCCGATTTCGGTTCCAGACCCGCTTTAGACCCGGACCGTTTAGATTCATAATCCGGTTCGGTCCAGATCTGGTTCTGATTCCAGAACCAGAACCAATACTTATTTATTGGTTCTGATCTGAGTAAAACCCGTCTATTGACAAGCCTAAGTTTAAATAGGCTTGTCAATGAGTTAGTTTTATCCATATCGATTCGAAATCACTCATAACCCATTAAATTATAAAGCAACAGTTTCGATTCCAGTTTTTGTCCGGTTCTAGTTCCAGACCCGCTCAGATCCAGACTGCTTAAGACCCATAGTTGATGGTCCGGGTCCGATCCGGATCCAGTGTCTAATGGGTCGATTCCAGAACTATAACCATTACTTATTTATTGGCCCCGGTCCGGTTAAAACCCATCTATTGACATCCCTACTCTATTGTATGAGATTTTAAAATATTTGAACACTCCTTTTGGATTCTAAAAATCTTTGAACAAGAAGGGGACATTAATTGCAGTATGATTGAGATGGAAAATGAAAAGAATAATTGAGAAACCAACGATACCGTTCGGACAAACGAAATTAAATGACAGTGAGATTTGATTTTATGTTTGAACTTTTATGAAAATATGTTATGCGAAAACATGTATTGTAACTCTCAAAGCGCTATTTATAATTAAATTGATCAATTATAAATAAAACCTCTTAATGTAAGGCTGTATAACACTTCCTATCAAATAATGTCTAAAAATATCGTCGCCATTGCTATTTGTAATAAAAGTATAAAACAAAACTATTAGGGGTGTTTTAGATTGGATAGATAAAATTAATCAAACAAAATCAAGTGTTTATTTTTAAGGATTAACATTTGAGGATATCCCAAAGTCTGAGATTATTTTAATCATTTGAATTATTCTCTATTAATTTTAATACAACCAATATTATAGGTAGGATTTGAATAATCCTCCAAATAAATGAAGAGTTATTTATCCCAATTTTAATCATTTATAGATAAAAATTATCTTATTGTACTTTTAATCCATCAAATACTCAATCATTTAAAATGCTAATCATAAAAGTAAACACTCCCTAACCGTACTAATTTCTTGTTTTTACTCCGATGTGTGAATCAAGTAAATATCATGACTCGTGAGAACAATATTAATTAAGCTAACTTTTAGCAATTACTATAATCATAAGATAACTTTGTGCTAATTTTAGTTAATTTGTTGTTGTATCATGAAATTATTTGAAGTTCATTGGTCATGTATATTCGAGTGAAACATAAATCAAACTCGAGTAAGTTGACGACATTTTTTACGAATTGGAAAAGGAAATAATCAGATGAATCCAACTTATACATGCATATGATAAAGTGAGACTAAGAAAATCTTAATCAAACTTAAGCTAGCTATATAAGTTATCGGAAATTTTTCACTTTCATTTTTTGTCGAGTTCTGCAATTTGCAAAGTTGATAGCAGTTATCGTTAGAATTAGAAGACGGGGGACTGGGGAGGAGGATACAGTTTCTCAATTAAATTTAGCGCACAATATCACTTTTAAAAGATTCAAGGTAATTAGGAACTGTATAAAAATGCTTAAACTTTTAAACTAGATATATGAAATTCCGCAACCCCACATACCAGATGTAGTTAATGTACGAATGAGGGAATGTAGGGTATCTACATATAAAATAATTTTAATTCCATAATTTAAGTGGCTTGACAAATATTAAAATTGAATCCTGATAATAAAACAGTACGGCGAGGAAGTGATTGGTAAAGTTAAATGGAATAACATATGAATGAAATAATGATAGAAATAGAATGATAATTTGTATAATTGGCATGTCCAACATAATGGAATATTAGTTTCTTTATCTTATAAACAAGTTCTTTTTTTGTACAAAAAAAAATATTATTATTAACTAAAGTGTAGTGACTAATATATTAGTATGACACAATTTTTTTTTTCTAATTTCTCTAAACTATATATTCCCTTTTTTGATCAATTATGTGTTAATTTTCTATTTTTGGGGATCAGGATAGTGTAGCACAATTATGTAGCAACATTATGTTTAGTTAATGAAGTTGTAAACGCTATGACATTATTATTGTGAAAAGATTGAATCGGAAAAGTATGGTATATTTGCCCTATACATAAGATTATTTTTTAAAAAATCACGTAATATGAAACTAAAAAATTATAAATAATTTTTTTAACCTAATTACAAAACTGTCTTGTTATATATGAAATGACATAATTATATGTAAAAATATTATTTACTAGATGTTCTAGTTCAATGAGAATAAAAAGAAATGTCTATTCTTATGTCTCGGGAATAAGAAACCCTAACGAAAGAGATGGCGTCTTTTCTAAACCATAGCAATTAGAACGGTAATTGAAGAACTTTCACTTATTTTGTAATTTTAATACGATCTTTGAAACGTAACATTAATTTCATATTTTTCAGTTTGATGTAAAGTTCACACCGCCAATTTTTTTCTGTCGTTGATAAATTAATATTTTGGGCGTACTAATAACTGAATCGAAAATACAGAGATAATGAAATCGTACATTGACGATGCCGACTCCAATTAGACATGCCACGTCAATTCTCCCATTATAACAACAACAAAAAACTTGAATGTTTCAATTTTACAACAAAATTACAAGATAATAACATTGTCGTGACGTTTAAAAGAAAGTGTTAAAATCACAAAATGAATGAAAATTCGTACGTTAATTGATATTAACCCAAATTATAAAATAAAGAGTCCACGTAAAATAAATAATTCAATCACTATCATATTCCTATATCAAATATTGATCACCTCTCTCATATATCCTCTCTGGGGCTGAAGAGCCAAGCATACATTACAGGAAGAATCACTGCGAGTTTGGGTGTGGGGGTGGGGGTGGGCGTGGGGGAGGGCAAGTTGGTCATTCATTCACATTTGAATGTGGTGAAAATCTGTCATAGCTGACTAAAAGTTAATTTGAAAATACAACGTAGATTTGGAAATTTCTGTTCATCCTTTATTTACCCCTTATCTGTACAAATATTTTATATTCCCTCCATCTGAATAGTCATGGCTTCTTTTTTATATATGGATTAAAAAAAATTGTGTTTTATGTGTAAATGAATGATACGAAATTTGAGATATTTTTTAATGTAATTTTTTTTTAAATTGACCAATTTAATAAAAGAGCCTAAAAAAAGTACCAATAATAATGAGAGGGATGAAGTGTTATATTTTATTAAACGTAATTACTCGGTTTCGACTGTTTCTAAAGTTGATGATTTGAAAGCAAATAGTTGGCCATGTTACACCACCAACAGCCAGATGTCGCCACCTCCAATCATCACCTTTTTATTTGGCCTTTTTCGAACTTTGAATTTTCTACTATGTTATGGTCCTTATGGATATGGACCCAATATTTTTTGCTGACTCGAATTGTTTCCAGTAATTTATTCAACATCTGTGAAACAAGTCTTGTCATTTAGATATAGATTGCCATTATTTATTTTCTCAAGCATTTATGTATTTTTGGTATCCTCGGTGTTGGATTAATACCGTTGGATATAAAATACCGTTTATTTATACCATTATAATATTTTTAATTTTTACGTAATAAAAACTGTACCATTTCATAAGTACGTTAAATGCGACGTGGTTCACTGCTCTTAAATTTATTTTAATTGGTTTATTTCATATACAAACTTTTATCTACTCAATCGATCTTCCATCCCAGTAGTGAAGGCGACGATTTGTCCCTTTTAAAAAATATTTAGTGTTAATAGGAAAAAAATTATCCAAATGAAATTGTGATATAATGAAATTATACAAAATCATAAAAAGGCATAATATATCTCATTTTTTTTAGCAAATAGTCGGAATTACCCTTATTTTTGACAAAACTTTCATGGTTTTTTTTGAAGTTATGATACAATTGTACTATGTTTTTTTTGTGGAGCAAAAGTTTGTGATTCTGGATTTTACATTAGTTGTTTTTTTTGGGTAGAATCTTGTACGAAATGATAAATTTAATTTACAATCGGTTTTTTAAATTTATCAATTGATTTTTAAATTTAATGTACTGTTTCATTTTAATTAACGATCGTGTATTATGGTTTGTTGGCTGGTTTTCCAATTTAACTTATTCCTTCACGTAATTTAATATAAATTAAAATTCTAGTTACAAATTTTATATAAATTATGAATTAAAATTCTGGTAACTTTTAAAAATCCAAATGTAAAATCGAAAAAAGTATTCCAAAATGTGACCGGTCGACCGGTTTTATTGAATCTCTTACCTTTTTCTGAATCTCGGTCAATTTTATTGGGGTAAATAGTGTTTTATGTCTCATCGTTTTAGCTTTTTTTCAGAAATGTCCCACCGTAAAGGTATTTTCAAAACAATACCCATCGTATTCGAAAAATAACACTATATGACCCCGAAAAATTAACTGGTGCCTGAAAATTGACGTGTACTATCGGAGCTTCACGTGCCATATCTACGTGGAAACATAAAGTGAAGTGGCAAGGGTAAATAGTGTTTTATGTCCCATCGTTTTAGCGTTTTTTCAGAAATGTCCCACCGTAAAGGTATTTACAAAACAATACACATCGTATTCGAAAATAACACTATATGACCCCGAAAAATTATCTGGTGCCTGAAAATTGACGTGTACTACCGGAGCTCGACGTGCCATATCCATGTGGAAACATAAAGTGAAGTGGCAACCAAAATTAAAATAAAAAATAAAAAAATTATCACATTCACCTCCATAAGCGTCCGCTTCTCTCAACTTCACCTAGAATTCTAGTTCCTCATTCTCAACATATTTCTCATCTCTCCAAGGTCTTTGTTCATGTGCCAACCACTAAAATAAGAAGTTACAACGAAAATATACCAATCTTGAGCTCTGTTGCTTCTTTGTGCGACCTAAGTTTCTCATATCATCGTCTCTAAGATTCATTACCAATTTATTCTTACTTTCTCTCCGACATCGGCAGGAGAGCGACAAGTATTATCGCAATTTTGCCACTACTCGCCTTTCTTGATCAAAATAGTATTGTCATTCACCTTCTACGAATTGCAACAACAACAACCATTGCCCCAAATGCCACCTCCGAAACCAAACAGACAAATAAAAACTCTTCACCCCACATCAATAAAAACACCAAATAAAATAATCAAATAATCCATATATCAATAGTCTTTGCTAGCGGCTATTAAAGCTATCTTCACCGTAGTAAAACCATTTGAACGACGACCACAGAGAAAGAGTCAGTCTTTGTTGTGTTGCACAAAGGAGATTGCTAGGAAGCGGCAGGCAACAAAGATTGATGTTATGCGGCCGAGAGGAGGAAAAAGCGATCCTTAGTTGAAGTTGAACGACGACGGTGGTGGTGGCTTCACATTGTTCGTCAAATTAGAGATGGAGTAAGATTTAAGATGGAGGCCTCCGATCCGGGGGTAGAGAGGATCTAGATGAGGGTTTTAGATCGGGTAAGAGAGAGAGAGAGAAGTAGATAAAGAAAGAAGGAATGCAACAATGGCGTGTAGCATTTGTATATGTTAAGAAACGACGTCGTTGAATTTGTTCTCGGTTATTATTATTTTTAATTATGGCATCCAAGTCGGTATACCATGTCGCAGACTCGTGATACACGTCAATCTCCGAGCATCGAGATTTTTGGGGTCACATAGTGATAGTTTTGAATCGATGGATCTTGTTTATAAATACATTTACGGTGAGACATTTTCGAAAAAGCTAAAACGATGGGACATAACACTATTTACCTGCCACTTCACTTTATGTTTCACGTTGATATGGCACATGGAGCTCCGTAGTACACGTCAATTTTCAGCACCGGATAATTTTTGGGGTCATATAGTGTTATTTTCGAATCGATGGGTATTGTTTGTCAATACCTTTACGGTGGACATTTCTGAAAAAACGCTAAAACGATGGGACATAAAACACTATTTACCCATTTTATTGAATCTCGATCGATACTTTATTTTTTGACCCATTTTTTAATTTATTTTTCAATTTATATTATATATCATGTGATATTTTACTGATATGATTATGATTCTTGTTGTATAATTTATTGTTTCATGTGTCATTCACGTGAATTAAATTATCGATCATAAATATAAATATAAATTTACGAATTATTCATTAACGTGTAAATTAAAAAATTAATTATCAATTATAAATTTGCATTTGATACTTTTAATCATTTTCTAGACAATAATACTTTTAATCAGTATTTATGAATTGCATTTGATATTGTTTGTCATGTCTAGTAGAAAAGAAATATATTGTACCAAACAAATATGTACGTTCTATTGAACTACGTTTAAAAATTTCAGAAATTTACACTTATATATCTATCAATTAATTATAAATAAGTCTCTCACTCTAACCGCGCGCTATATTTACATGATAAATGGTCTTATATAAAGCCAATATCCCTTTCCTTTTCTTCCTTGTTTGTCGTGCGCGCACAGTCGATTGTATTTATTTATTTGTTCTCTACTCTATATTTTCTGAGATATTGTTTGCTACTGTATTAGGGACCCAAAATTTAATTTTCTAAGGGTTTTTATTTCGAGAAATTCAACAGTAGTTTAAGGAAATTTTGTATTGAGAAGTACTAAAAACTCCATATATTGTATATATATAATACTTAACGTACAATATGGAGTTAATTATCTATAAGCTTCTATTTCTTCTTTTGCAGCAACAATATTCTTTTTCATTATTTATGAATGCACAACATTGAATTTATAAATAGTTTCATTTATATTAAAAGTTGTTTTTCCTAATTATTATTTTATTTTAGACTTTAGACATATGTATTTACTCTTATTTTCAGTCCTACTTCATAAACGACCTTGTGTTATTTGCAATTAGATATCGATGGAAATAAATTGTTCCACGTACATAATTAAGTTTGTACTACTTCAACTCATATTACCAAAGATGGTTAAAAAAGAAATATCCATATTCATGAATATGAAACCTTTTATGGTTCCAACTTCCAACAATTTCTAAACTTTCCAACTTCTAACTTTAATGTTTGTTAGGGATCATGTATAATTTGTATTTCCAATTCTCACGATATTTTGGAAAAATATCTTTAACTTTGAGGAAATTTTGGAAATGTTCCAAACTTAATTATATAGAAGGTTAACGAGGAGAATCATTTTTATCATGCGAACAAAAAAATGATGAATTCGATGCGAAAATTGATGAATATACTGGAAAAATTATTAAATCCAAAAAAATAAAAGTTTATCTCCTTATGAGATTTGAACCTTGGGTGAAAATTCCAAATTTTGGATTCAATAACTTTCCCAGCGAATTCATTTTATTCATACGAATTTTTGTAGTTCTTAGTTCTCACATTAAAAATGGTTGTAATTTGAACCTCACTTTATGTAGGGAGTACTGAATCCCAAAAAAAAAAAAAAATTGGCTCCCCATGTGATTCGAACTCCAGGTAAAAATTCAAATTTTTGGATTTAGTAACTTTCCCAGCGGATGCATTAACTTTCATAGCTGGGTCATTTTGTTCACAACGAATTTACCTAGTTTTTAGTTCTCACACTAAAAATGGTCTTATTTGAACCACACTATATATGTATATATATAGAAGTGAGTTATTATAAAAATATTTGTTATTCTACAAACATGAAAATAATATATTCTCCATGAAAATTACTACACTAAAAAAATATAATTGAATTTTCGTTCCTCATGGGATTCGAACACGAGTGGTGCACAATACACTGCCACTCATCCAGCAAAGTGATGCATCATCGTAGATCTTCACGATCTAATGACTGAAAATGATTCTTACGTTCTTACTTTAAATAATGTTTTTATTTGAACATTCTATATATATATATAAAAGAAATAAGATTATATCACATCCATACATCTATGCTACATCAATGATCCAAATTAAAGGTAACATATTAAATAATTTTAGATTATTTTTTAATAAAATCGAATAAGGGTAAATTTGGTATAAAAAATTTATTTTCTCTGCCACTCTAGACTTAAATCTAGCAACTTTTTGATAATCTCGTCAATTACTGAAAAAGTATGAATTTTATAATTTGCTCAATATAGTGTTGCACAAACTAGTCATTCTATAGCACATTTTATAGCACATTTTAATAAATATATGACACACATTACACATCACGTATCATAATTTATTGTTGAATTGTCTACACTTTATTTAGCACATATATAATACTAACAATGCACATATTTAATAAATATGTCACACACATTACACATCACACAACACAATTTATGGTTGTACAGTAAATGCTACAAATGTATTCTATTCGTGAAACAAAAAAATATGATCGATCTAAAATAAAAAGTTACAAGATAGATTATAACAAATCCCTAAAATCCAAGAAATAACCGTTTTTAACATAAAACAAAATTATTAATATAACCTTTAAATGAATCCTACAAAATTAAAGTATATCATATATGGTAATGTACTGTAGCACAACGTAAAGTAATATTTTCTATTGATTTACTAAAATCAATAGTTTAGATTTATTCTTATTTTTTACAAATAATTTTATTCCTACCTGATTCATCATATATATTTATATCATCAACTCTGATGAGATTTTGAAAAATGTTCAACTATAGAGATTTTGACGAATAGACGTATAATTCGTTTGAATTAATTGAGGCAACAAATCGAAATAAATTACAATTATGACTTAGTACGAATCAAATAAGAATGACTGTTTAAACGAATTACAAGTCTAATCTAATGAGTATTCCGTTAGTCAAAATTTCTATATCAAGATATATTTAAAATTTCATCAAAATTTTAGACTTTTAAACATATAAATTTAATTAAGAAAGAATATATTTAAAAAATATCATGAAAATTAGAGATAACAAAAAGTAATTATCTCTTTTTATCAATGCGACTTTGAGGCACCCAATATATTACCAAAAAGTTAAAATAATTAAATAAATAATTTTATCCGATACACATAGATACTTAAAAGGGTTCATGCATGATTGCATATAATCCATGCACACGTTAATTAATAAGGGTATCTAAAATGTGATTGCGTGTAAATGTGAGGATACGTATTTATCACGTACATACAACAATAATTATAATTCAATAATTAAAATTTACTAACTTATAAGTACTGTGCTATATTAACATGCATGCCAACTGATAGGAAAAAATTATTTTCCCTACATACATAGACAAAAATATGTATTCGTAACACTAATTAGTTTCGACACCCACCAGAATTAACGTATTTCAGCGACAGTTACGGCTAATACTTCACCATCGTTTAAAAAAATTATATTTAAAATAACTAAGGATAATAATAAGGGTTAATTTGCATACAATACAAATTTCGATATAAAAAGTGAGGTTAAGGATTCGATCCTCACAGTCCTCCGTTCTCCTATTGAAAAAAAAAAACTTTTAGTACTAATTTTCTAGTTTACAAAATTTGTGTGATTTCTAATATCGATTTACTTTCGGTTAAATTAAGACTGACACGACTGCCAAAATAATAAAACAATTAGCCGTGCATGTGAAAAAGTTGCAACGATATCGTTTAAGATGGTCGGCCAATTAGTCACGTATACTTTTGGGCACCACTATTAAATTTAACTTTATTTAATTTCGAGTGGTGTTGTAAATCTTAAAATTTATATTGCAAAACCAAAAATGAGTAAAAATAGTTTTATTATATATGCAATTAACCCTAATAATTTTGGCATCCACCCAAATTGATGTATTCATCTATAATCACCATTTCTTGAAATACTTCAAGATCGTTTATTTTTTATATATATCTCAAATAACTAACAACGATAATAAGGGTTAATTGTTGTATAATAACTTACTTATTTGTCGATTTACGATACAAATTTAAATATTAACACAAAAATATGACATACCTCTATCTTTTTGTCAAATTAAAACTGAAGTTGCTTCCAAAAATTAGGTGGGAGCTTTCTGTCCGATTCATTTAAAGTGGTCGATCGGCCAATCTACATGTACTTTTCTTGTAATCACACCAGCTTTAATTTTTATTAATTTCGATCGATATTGTAAATCATAAAAATTATAAGGCACACTTAAGTGCATCCCCACCCTATACTTAAATCATAATTTATGATTAATAAATTCTAGCTAGATATTAGTAAACTTTAATTGATGACCAGTGTATTCTAATTTGGATGGATGCACTATACATTTGAATATCGAGATACAGTATACATAAATTTTTTCAATTGTAAAAGACTAAATCTGAATATCTAGATGTATATACACAATTTCTTCCGATTGTAAAAGACTAAAAGTCATACTTCCGGTGTCAAAATGCATTACAAACCAAAAAGTGAGAAGAAGAAAAATTGTATTATTATATACAATTGACCTTAATTAATAATAGTGAAAAACCTCAACGTTACATCATGTGATATCTATGCGCAGGACTTTCTTATTATTAACGCTAGCTATTTTTTTCTGTGCGGTAAGAAGCCTTCTTTCTTCTTTTATGTATGCACAGTTGTCCACTTTCTTTCTAATTTGGAGTCACTGTTTGCTGCGTAGTTGTAAAATATCGGAATCTCATTAATCACTGTAGCAGTCGTTTCCGTAGACGGAATTTAACGAGATCCTTTCATAAAAATAAATCTCAATACAATTTCCAAAAGTTGCTCCAGATAGAAGAAAAAAAATAAATAAATAAAAAAAGCTCCCCCAAACCCCACCCCCCAAAAAACAAAGTAGCATGGTACACTTAAGCAGTGAACTCAACTCACCAAGAAGAAGAAGAAGAAGAAGAAGAAAGCAAAAAGCTAAATATAAAGATTGTATCTCAAACTCCAACCTGAAAAGAAGCCCTATTTTTCTTTGAAAATGGATCGATGGTTTCTTGTCTGAGGAAAGCCAGAAGCCCTTTTCAATTTCCACCCCTTTATTTATCTTTTTTTTTGGGATGATCAGAACAGATCAAGAAAAAGAAACCCATTTCTTGCAATATTAGCAAGAAAAAGAAGCCCAATATTACTTAGTTCGTCTGCTTTCGTTCTCTCTTCCTTTTCTCTCTCAAACTTTTTTCTCGCTTTTCATGATGAGAAGAGAAGAGATAGGCGTGATAAATAGCTCGTCGTCGTCTTCGAGCAGCAGGTGCCAAGACTGTGGGAACCAAGCCAAAAAAGACTGCGAGCATTCGCGGTGCCGAACCTGCTGCAAGAGCCGCGGCCTCCATTGCCTCACCCACGTGAAGAGCACGTGGGTTCCGGTGGCGCAGCGCCGCCCCCGCCACAATGTGATGCAGCAGCACCACCAGATTTCCGCCACCGTCGAGCAGCACCACCACGGCCCAAACCCTAAGAGATACCGAGAAAATCAAGCCGCTTTAGGTAAGTTATAAGCCCAGAGACAGAGATATGAGAAAGAGAGAGAGAGAGAGTGAGATTGTCTTTTTTCCTTGACACACAATGCACAAGATTCGGCAGATCCGTGGAGAGCAGACACAAACACGCTCTAGAAAGAAATTAATGATTTTGGGTTTGAACTTTTTTGCATCACATACGTGTTCCTTGATACACACTATTGATCAGAAACAAGTGCATCATTTTCTACTTGTACCAAAATCTTGCTCTGTGTTGCGTCATACTGTAGTGAAAACCCCACAAACCCTAGCCCACAGCTTCTGGTAGAACACAGTGATATAAATGTGGAACAAAAATTATATATCATTTTATTTCCTGAATCCCCTCCCCCTACCCTTTTCTTTCTTCTTTTTATTTCTAAATTTCTTATTATTTTTCCTACCATACCTACAAAATCAAATATATAATTTTTTTGATGATATATCATAATAAATATCTTCTGATCCAACTAGCTACGCCGTTACCTGAATCGAAACAACTTTGTTTTTAATTCAGAGGCTATATACAGATATATGATCAATACATCTTTGTCATTTTACATGATATATAGTGTGTCAAAACTAGCTTCTACCTATCTAGCTAGCTAGCATATAACCTGGCTGCATCACTTACTTGATTGAAACATTTAAGTTTATTGATTATTATTATTATTTTTAATTAATTTTTTGCAATTAGGGTTAGAAGAGGGAGAATTTCCTGGTGAGGTTTGTTTCCCGGCGATGTTCCGGTGCGTTCGGGTGAGCTCGATGGACAATGCGGTGGACGAGTACGCGTACCAGACGACGGTAAGCATCGCAGGGCATCTATTTACAGGTATTTTGTATGATCAAGGGTCGTCGGAACCGGAGGGAACCGGAAACTATGTCACCGGAGGGAGCTCCTCTGCTGCGATTGGGTTCTTGCAGCAGCCCCATTTTCTCAATAGTAATAGTGCTACAGCTACTGGTACAACCCCCTCTCCATATCCTAGCTCTTTCTGCGCATTTACCTCTACTAGTTCACAGTTCTTCTAAAAGGCCTAGCTGATCTCAAAATCTTGAAAAAAATGGATATATTGGATGTTTTAGCTATGGAGAGGTGATGGTGGTGATCAGGATGATGAGAAGTTAGAAATTATTTGCTTCACTTCTTAATTCTATAAAGATTTATTTGATTTAAAACCCCAATTTTATTTATTTCTACTATATTTAAGCAATTAATCAAGAAAAGGGGAAATTTTATCCCCTTTTTCCTGGTTCATGCATATCCCTTACTTTTAGTATATTTTATTAAGACAAATAAAAGGAAATTAATCGGAGTCTGCCTAACTAATAGTGTATATATATATTCTGTTTCTGTTTCCAATGAAGAGTTGTTTGCTTTAATTTTGTCTGTGATATTTTTACATAAAGGTTGTCTCTGTGTGTGTGTGTTTCATGAACATGTCTTCTTGTGATCTATAATGTTTTTCTTGAGTGATTATTAGAGATAACTGTGCTTAAATATGGAAAGCTTATTGGCCACCAATTAAAGCCTCTTTTTCCAGACAATTAGATATAACTGTGCTTAAATATGGATAGCTTATTGTACATGATGTCTAGAGAGTGCTTTTTTTTTATTCATATGATTTATGAATATGTTAAATAATTTTGCCATGAAAATATCCATATTCTTCTCATTAAATACTATTAAGAAAATTGGGTTTAATTTGTCACACCTAGTAATCTGTTGATATTTATTTAGGAACATTCTCGGCGAATGTGTCTTGGTGAAGACATTGAACATAAAGATTCTTGGACCCTTAACATGCTTTTTGAATTTATAAGCGGCGAAAAGATTAATTGGTGGGCATCTTCTAATTTTTTTTGATGATGGCGACCTTAAGCAGAAAGCAGTTATAATTATAAAAAATATATTTAATTAAGTTAAATCTTTATATGCTAAAGATACATTCACACTAGCCAAAGTAAAAGAATGATTCCGCTTACCTAAATTACACAAATTTAGAATATATACTTAGTACTAATTCAGAAGAAAAATACTCAGAAACCTCAGCTATACAGTTGATTAAAGATGTCATCGTGCATAGATTCCATTCAACTCAAAGAATCAAGAGAAAAAAAAAACTAAAAATTACCCTAAGAAATTATATTGTACTCTATTTGTCCCGCTATAAGCTGTTCATATTTTTTGTACACGTAAATTAAGAAGTGTTGTGTTTTGTGCGTAAAATAGTGTCTCACTGAATTCAAGATATTTTTGTGTGTAAAAATGATTCATTTTTGGATATGTATCACTTAGAGTGGGACAACCCGAACAAGAGTATGAACCGGAACGGAATAAGCATTTTAGGAGTTCTAGTGCATTCTATCTCATGATCATACCCTACTATACTTAAAATTCTAGTACGACTTTCCGGTTTTAGTTCATTTAAAAAATCTCCTCTTATGGAAGGTGCAACAAATATTAAAAGTAACTTCAAAAGGAAAGGGATCCAAGAACTTAAATATGTTCTTTGCAAAGTAACTTGAAATGTGTGTGTGCGGTGGATTGGGGGGGGGGGCAATCAATCAAGCTTTATGCTAAATTAAATTAATGATGTCTTCTTTTTTGTATAATATGATTAGAACTTTAACATCTATATAAATGAATTTGCAAGACATAGGGGCCATCTTTTTCTAAAGAGGATTATTCTATAATTCGACTTTAATTTGGCCTATTTAATGTGATTATGATCTTTTGATATTCCTGAGGGGATAATCATAGAGGGCAAGTTTAAATGATTATGTACCTTTCTCGTACGGATTTGATGCGAATATAATGTTCAATACACACACATATACACTCTAATATCATACATACATACCTACATAATTTGTAAATTTGACATTCCCAATTGAATTTTATGATATATAAGAAAAAAAAATGACAAAAAATACTAACGTGAACTATATGTAAATTGTGCTCACAAATGATATATTTAGCATACTAGCATTTCACAAAGTGAATGCTACGATAATATGCGCGATCATTTAAGGTCTAGTACTATATGTGAGCGCAAGGACTCAAAACTTATAGTGAAATGTAAGTGGTTTGATGATTTTTGTTTGATTTAATATTGTTTTTGTACAGTAATTATATGATGTGTAGAAATGAGGAATAGTTTTGGGTTTTGAATTACGACGTGTTCATCCTGGATTTGGGTTTTTAGGATTCTACAAATACGTATAAATATGTGCTTAAATATGTGGTTATGGTGATGAAATTTTGTCTTGGTATACAATTTTGTATTTCTCTATCATG
This sequence comes from Salvia rosmarinus, assembly GCA_036937905.1. NCBI lineage: Eukaryota > Viridiplantae > Streptophyta > Magnoliopsida > Lamiales > Lamiaceae > Salvia > Salvia rosmarinus. Next base: position 95,198,789 of record CM072813.1, read on the forward strand.
TTAGTTTCGACTATTTTGGTTTTATTTAATAATTTTAATTAAGGCTGGTTTTTAACATAAATGGTATTTACTAGCCTATATTTATCATTTTTAGTTTTTGACAAAAAATCTATCTTAGGAGTTGATTATTTCATAAATCAAAGTTTACATTTTTTTTAGAAAAATCAGTTTTTAGCTAAAAATGTTGATTAAGAATGATGATTTCATAACTAGGTTTTGTTTTCATAATAAAACTATTATTAAGATAAGACATTTGAATGTGTTCCGTAAAACATGGAATGAAGAATTGTCATCCGGTGTATCTATATGAAGAGAGAGGGAGAGTGTGATGGATACATCATGTCATAATTCAATTGGGACACAGATTTTCAGGGTTATTGCAATTGTACGATATAGAAATGGAAAATCGTTTTTCACATATTAAGGCTTACAGTCTCTACGTGATTTATATACTCTAATTAAATATGAAGTGTGTGTGTGCGGGCATATATATATATATATATTATTTATTTACATATATATAATTTTGTAATCATAAGTTAGTAACTGCTCCGAAGTTTGACAGAAGAGGAGCAACACAGTAGCATGTACCACAGAGTCATCACTTTTCTGTTCAGATATTCATCATAACAATTGTCCCTTCAAATCATTCTTCCATTAATTTGACAAGTATAAAAGGATATGTACGCCGTAGAAATTAGTAATGCATTAATTAATTGTATAAAATTCTTATCTCAAATCCACTTTATCTGCGAGTAGCTCGATAAATTGTACAAGAATTACTGTTAGATTTACATGTTGTCATGTTAATTTATGTACTGTGTGACAGAACACAAAATTTTACAATAACGATAATGGATGAAAAAGATCTACAGTGGGTATTATTATAAATAATGATTAAATACATAAATTACCATTTACCTCAATTCACAATAGGTTTTAAAAGAAATACATAAAATCATCGAATTTTAGGGTATTCTATTTTATAAATTTCTAAAAAGACTTGCACAGACGTGCATACAAGTGATACAACTATGGTGATCACACATTCACACCTTATATGGATAATTTGCAAAATGTATATGGAGAGAGAGAGAGAGAGAGAGAGTAAACCGATTTAAATGCTTATCAATTGGCATACATAAATTAAATAGAGTGCTTGCGTTTAGGAAGGAAAACTCCAAGTATTATTTTAATTAAAATTGATCATTGCGCATCTTCCTTAAAAATTAAAATGTAGAAAATTACTTTCTGTCGGTAACTTTACAAATACAATGAAACCTACGTATTGAAAGATCTTCTTAAGAGCAAAAGCTAATTGAACTTAATCATAGATTATGGAAATAATACATTAACTATCAAGTTAATTGATTATCACTTGTAACTATATTGCCAAGTGTCAGAGGAAGTTATAATATAAGTTATATAACACTATAAATTAACCACAACTAGTATTGCTGTCGGTAACTATTTATTGACGACAACAATACTGTAATCCCAATACTATATAGATTAACAACTAGATTAACTATTTCTTTTTTTTGTCAATTCAAGTATAAAAATATAAACCATACATTCTCGACAATCTTCTCATCATATGACCTTTCAATAGAAAATATTATTAAAAAAATCATAAAATAAATACTTACGGACAAAATCTATCTTAAAATTATTTGGTTAATTATAATTATTTAGTTAATTTTAAAAATTATAATATTAAAATTATATATAGACTATGAAGTGGTTATCGGTAGCTAATTTCTCAAACTCAATCCATGCTAGATTCACTACTCATAATCGTCTCAAATTAACTCATTTCATACTTACACAAACTCGTCCTATAAGAATTTGGTAAAAGCAAATATCCTCAAAAATCCGACCCGTTGCCATCCCTATCAGATGTCTGTCTCCTTAATTTTCCTTTACCGTTGGATCTTTGATTTTAGAGATTATTTTGATGATATAAAAGTGATAATAATTATGATCAACCAGCTAGTCTACAGATTATATATGAAATAAAACTAAAAACTGATACTTTCCCCCCGAAAACTTGACAAACTGCCATGATATAGAATGATTTTAAAAAATAAAATTATGAAAAAACATTAAAAAGATGAAAAGAACTGACGTCAGAGAATAAAGATTTAAACGGAATTATACCAAACCTTTGGAATTCATTATCTTCATTTTGAATTTAATTTATCTTTGCCAGATAGATCATTTTAATTATGTCTATGTTCAACTTCTTGTTATATAAATATATATATTTAGCACAACCTAACTAGTAACAAGTAATAAACAGAATTAGGTCAACAGAAAGTGGAGATGCAACAGAAACCTAAAAAGAGGGAAAATGAACCCTAGATATACATACTATTGCCTTACAGGTAAAAGTTTACAGTTCCCAATGGTTAGAACAGAAAATCTATTGGTCAATTCGGACCGCATTCAAAGCCTAGTTCCCTTATATCGCCGGACAAAGACCATTCTCAACTATTTTTGTTTTAGGGTTTACGCATTTGGATTGTATCTATGCAGTATATCAAACCTCTTTATAAGATGGATATTTATTTCTTTCCATTATATTTTAGGTCATTGGTTCAAATCCGGTTCAATTTGTGAGAGGTAATCTAATTGTATTTGGCAGGTTTTATTATTTTTAATTTTGTTCATCAGTTTGTTTATATCGATTTAAATAATGTGATTATGATATAATATATTGTAACTATTATTGGAAAAAATATTATATTCGGCAGGTTTTATTATTTTTTATTTTGTTCATCAGTTGATTCATCGATTTAGTTAATGTGATTATGATATAATATATTGTAATTATTATTTAAAATAAATGAAATTTCGAATTATTTTACGAGATATATGAAATGAAACTATAGCATCATTGCTCACTCGAATATAAATTTATGGATGTAGATGGGAAAATCTATGATAATTCATGAATTTCTACCTCAGTGGTTGATTCTTTTAACATGCATCATATACAATTACATGAGATATCAAGATTTAATTGGCAATAAGGAAAAAAAACTAAAGTAAAGTAAAAGAAGCACATGTCCGAAAATCCATTGTGTTTGTACCTAAAATAGAAATAGTTAATAAATATATAAAAAATAATAATGAGTTTTATTTTATATTTTTTTATATTTGATTTTGAAGTGATTTTCTTTAGTCCTATATTTTGTCATGTCTAATAGGAAATGCACATCTACCTACTTGTACAATATTACCTTGTCCGTGAATAGGGTGATGTAGCAATGGCATTTTTTCACCTGCTTATATGTACTTGAATTGTAAATTTGAAATGTGAAATTAAATATTTAGAGTAGTTGTAATAGTAGATAAGTAATTAAATCAATACAAAATAAATAAACACCCTTACACGTTCTATGTGATATGAAACTTAAAGTGAGCAGAAATCACCTCTTCCTTTACACCCCCGCGGAGGTGTTTGGAGGAAGAATTTGAAATTCTTGAATGTGAAACTCATTCATCTTAAAACTCTTGCTCTCTTTTGGGGAATTCTCTTGTTAGGTTAAGAATAAAGTTGAATGAATTTAAATCCATAAGTTTATAATTAATTTGTTGATGAGTTTCATTTTACATTTAAGGTTGTCTAAAACTATAATCTCATGTGAATTTATACATGGATTAAAATCGTTTTCTCCCCTAACTTTTGATACATTCACTTCTACCACATTCTTTAAAATTTATTAACTTTATCCGATCTTTTTAATATTTACTAATTCTGTTATTGGAACAATGGCCTTGAAACTAAAAATTAATTGAAGATTTTTGAGGACTAGCTTGTGTTGTCCGCTAATATTCAACTTGTCTTCGGGTGTTCATGTCCGTTGTTATGCTATATTAACTTCTTGGTCCAATTACTATGTTCATTTATTCCTAAGACAAAATTGATACAAATAAAAAATATTTGGATAAAATTAATTTCGAAGATTTTGATAGAGCTATAAAATGTCAAAAATTGGAATAAAAAGTTATATTAACCAGCTATGTACTGAAGAAAGTGTGAGTGTCGTGTGAAGTATGCAGTATGTTTATGTGTCCAATGTGTACAAACGGTGCAGTGATTTAAATTCATAAAATTCTAATTCTAACAACCAAACTACCTGGATTTGATGACATCCCCACAATCCAGACACTCAAGTACGCCGCCTGAATATCCCCAAATTAATTTAATATTAAAATGTTCAACAAATTAAAATCGGATAAGTGCAAGGCAAAGAGATGCAAACTTATTGAAAATAATAATAATAATAATAATAATAATAATAATGAACTGAAAAGCAATTTGATTTTGTACAAATTACGCAGTACCGGTACGATAAAAAAACTGAAGAGACGAATTTCGTGAAAACTGGCATCAAGAGTAGTACTTAAAAGCAACTTTGGTTTAGTTAATGCAAAAAAGGAGTCAGAATTTAACGACTTGAAAGCAGAGTAGTAAAGTAGTGCGCCTGTGGCTTGTAGCATATCAAGGCTCACTGTGAAAAGCCAGTTTCATTGCACATTTTCCAGTACTGGTCGCTTTTACAATCTCAGCTAGTTTCAATGTTGCTCATTCCTGGTGATTTCCTAATGACCCCAGCATAGTAATTTCCTGCAATTCGGGAGAGAGATTTAATGCAGGATATATACCTCAGCAATTAGGAAAATTATGTCAAAAATAGCCCAGATTACACCTGCACAGATAAAAAGATTTTATCTACTCATTCTTACACAATGCTACATAGATAACAACAGGAGCCAACCTGTATAACTTATCCTCGGCATATTTAAGACTCAATATAAGATAATTATACATTCATAGTTCAATGGCTCATAATCTCTACATATTTCTCAACCAACGCCGCTGGCATAATGCAATTTCTATTCCCTAAGATTGCTGCCTCATAAAAGGGACTTTTAATGATATACTCAACCCAAATCGCTTCAGTTGCTCACTTTATCTTGACACTTGCATTAACACCTATTACTCATAACTACTCATCACAATCCATCAACCTCTGCAAGCAGTAAATTGTAGATACGACAACTTAAACGCAAAAATTCTTGAATTCAAGAAAGCAAGATCCACATCAAACAGCATAGCAAGACAACTGTAGAACACAAACATCATGGTTCAATATATTAGCTCTGTTTTGATCGGTGAAGATTTTTATTAACAACTGGACTAATCCTTCAATAAACTTACATCAGTCTGAAAAAACGGCTGAATCTTGCAAAACCTGAGGTATTCAGACTAGAAATTTAAGTTTTAGTTGCTACTTTACCAGCATAGTACAACACTAGCAACCTCCAAGAAGTGATTGCACAATGAATACAAAACTCAATTACTCAATCATCTAAATCAACCTCTAACCCTACTACCATCTTCCTAGCAAATTCTGGACAAATTTCAGCAGAATGAAAAGAGAGGCATATCACATGAGGCACAAGGCAGTGAGGATAAGACTTTGCAGTTGTACTTCAATAAACAGTTGGTCTGCTCTAGAAATAATTCAGCAAGCATGCTACAAGTATTCTAGCTTTCAAGGAGATATCGTGTAAGCAAAAGGCAGTGGGATAAGACTTTGCATTTGTACTTCAACAAAAAGTGGTCTACTCTAGACAGCGTGAGTAAGTTATAGTTCTAGATTTCAAGCCAAATTCTTGATGCTCAACCCTAGCAAAATGTAGCAACAAGATTTATTTTCCCCACAGTTCAGATGACCTCGATCAATCATACATTTGTAGGCAAGTGTAAAGGTTAGCTCACCCCTCATGCTACCTAATATTAATTCTCATCTGCCATTATGTTTCGAAGAATGCGACCATGTTGCATGGGAAAATGAAGCTTCTCGTTCCTCACAGGCATCTCCACCTCCAAGAATATCACATCTCACCAATTTCACTATTCAAAAAAATTAAAAATCTAAAATGTTAAACTAGCTTATAATTAAATTAGAAACACCCATATTTTTTTCCCACCTCATTTTTGGTTCAAGATTGTGTAAACAGCTACTTAAATGGAAATTACAACAAACAGGCTAAAGAAAATCAATCAATTTTACATCAAAATGGCAGTTTACCATGGGTGATTGACAATAGGGGTGGAAATCCCAACCTGAAAACTCGTAGGAGAGAGACACTATTGAGATTCAAGATGAGCAGAGCTCATAAATACCAATACCAACAACCAAATGTCCTCATACAATGACTAGTATTTGAGAATTCTAAAGCCACCAACCACACAAATATAAAAGTCGATAAAACATCAGCTAATACTAACCTAATAGTATAAAGATGCTAAATGGCACCACACTTCAGTCGAAAAAATTATAGTCGCATCCAACCACACGAATACCAATATGCCCAAATAAAATCAGTCAATTTACATCGTAATGACAGTTTGTCGTGGGGATTGACAGCAGGGGTGGAAAAATTATTAATAGACACGATTGCATGAACAAAGTGATCAATCTTGACATTCAAGATGAACAGCTGATAAATACCAATACCAATAACCAAATCTCCACAAATAATGACTCATTTGAGAAATTCCAAGCCACTAACCACACATTTACAAGATTCGATAAAACATCAGCTAACAATAAAAATAGGCTAAATGGCACCACATTTCAGTGGATAATTATAAGTCACATCCAACCATAAATAACAATATGTGCAACCAAATACATCAATACGCAGAATTTGAAAATCAAGTTATTTAAATTAGAAATTGCATAGGGATTAATCATACATATATACATCCTTTTTTCAGATAAGCAAATCAACACCTAATATTACTAACATCAATTTGAACAGAAATCAGATCAACTCCAAACCCTAGTGTTACTGCACATAGAACCCAACCCCCATTCAGCATCACGATCCAATCTGACCATTCCACCCCTACTAACGAAGCTTGCCGTGCGCTAAGCCAGGCCTGTTATCGTAATAGGGCAGCTTCTTCGCTGTGAGCTTCGGTCCGCCCCTCTGCCCCATCTTCCTTACCCCCATCTTCTTTATCCTCTGCTTCCCAAACCTCCCCTTCAACTTCCATGGCACCAATTCATCATCAAAATCGTAATCATCGTCCACATCATCATCATCACCATCCACATCGTTCACATCACCATCATCGTTGTACTCCTCCGCGTAATCATGATCCACATAGTTACACTCCATCCCCACCGGAAAATTCATCGCCGGCGAGACCGATATCGCCTGAATAGTGATTATATCACTCGCTGTCATGAAATCAGGCGGCGGCGCTGCATCCTCATCCACGTTGACATCGTCGTCGTCGTCATCTTCTTCAGCCGGAACCGGCTCCAGATCATCGGCGGAGACTGAGTCGCCGGTGCTGGCAGCCTCATCGCTGTCGTAGGAGTATAAATCCTCGTCGTCGGACTGAGACGCGTTGACGAGCTCCCACGCCGACAGAACCTCGTCGCCGACGGCGCAAACCTCCGTGGGGATGGATCCGCCGCTCCTCGCCCTCGATTCAGCGGTTTTCCCCAAAAATCTCAACATTTTCACTCCCGAAATTGGTGAATTTCGCTTCAATTTTTTTCTGCAGTGCGAGTTGCGTGTGCAAATAGGAATGTGGCTCTGTTGGGGAAATGGAATTAATTTAAATAAAATGAAAGAGGCCACGTGGCAGTGATTTGGGTGTTTGAGCGAACCACATGTACAAATCGAGTTCCTATTGGCTGAATTTGCGTGGCAAAGGTATCTTGCAGCATAATCCTTGTTCCTTATACCCTTGTTCCTCATACTCTCCGGCATTCACCAAAATTTTGCACTCGGTACTTCCATCCAAATCTTACATTTTTCTCTTCTTGATATGGTTTTTATATAAATTTTATAATTATTATCCTAAATCTAACTATTTATTTGCAAAAAAGTTATTTTTTATACTTATAATATGAATTATTTTTCATTGACTTTCCACTCACTATAATTTATTAAAATAGACAATAATATATACTTTTAATAGACAAAATATATTTTCTCCTTTTCCCTTCTCTCTTTTGCCTTTTTGCTTTCTCTCACATTTTCTGCAGTGTTAAGTTTTGTGTGTTTTAGATGTGTAGGCAATTAAAAGTTACGAATTATTTAAGTATAATTCCAAAATTAAATATATGTAATTGATATCTAATTATGTGGATTTATGGTATAATCAAAAGTTACCATATATCAAATTCTACATAAAAGGAAATAAATCAGAAGACATGCCATGGGCCCAAAATCTATGAGTTTAAGCTAAAAGCTCATTCTGAACTTCCTAAATTAAGTTTTCCTACAACTATAAATATGGGGTTTAGGAGGCTCATAAGACACACAAATTAATTGAAGAGTTCAAGATTTGAGGAATTCTCTACAAAGTCTCCAAGCTTCAAGTCTTCTTCAACATTCGGCGTTCTTCGTGCAAATCACCACGTTCTTCGCCAAGATCATTCTCCAAATCAATCAAAGATGGCGTTCAATTCGGAATATGGTGAATACCTCCGCATTGACGCTCAAACTGAAGATCTTCAAACGTTCTTCAACATATCAACCCAACCGACAAACCGATCCGAAAACAAGACCAATGTCCTTCGGATCAATATCGTCAGTCCAAACTTCAAGTTCAAGGAGATCGAGAATCACATCCCTCCAAACAACTCAAGAACATCTAGATCGTTCAACAAATCAAATCAAGAGAAGAATTGAAGTGAAGTAAAGGAAGGCGAAGATTTGAAGAGCTCAAGACACTCGAAGAATCCTCTGCAAGCATTCTCCGACGCTCAAAGTCTTCTTCAAAGCATTGGCGTTCTTCGTGCAAATCACCATGTTCTTCGCCAAGATCATCCTCCAACTCAAATCAAAGATAGCGTTCAATTCGGAAACAAGGTGAAAGCCTCCGCGTTGGCGCTCAAACTGAAGATCTTCAAACGTTCTTCAACATATCAACCCAATTCGACGGTCGATCCGAAAACAAGGCAAGGTCCTTCGGATCGACATCGTCAAATCCAAACTTCAAGTTCGAGGAGACCAAAGAATCATATCCTCCAAACAACTCGAAGAACATTCAAGATCGTTCAAGAATCCACATCAAGAGAAGAATCGGAGGATAAATAGAAGATCGAATCCACATAAATGTAACAAATCCAAATCAAATTGATTTTGTATACAATTTTGTATGATTTTGTTTATAAAATTTAAATACAAAATTTATGTTACAAATTTTGCACGCACGATGGGACATCTCTACCTCTCATCTCTACTCTCCACCAAAGCTAACGATGACCACCTCCGAATTTCTTCAAGAGCATTGGTGTCATCACACAAGCAAAACTAAACAAATTCAAGAAGCATCTAAATTAGCCATTGCCGCGGAAAAGGAGCAACGTCTTGCCACCATAAAAGAAAAGAGCATTGGATGAGGCTTCGCTTCCCCTGCTCTACATTCCATCACAAGTTACTCATTTGATGCTCCTGTTATGATGACAAACACATCCACTGTGGAGGAACAACTTGCAAATCTCACGAAGTTGGTTGAATCTTTGAACAAACATATCCAAGAGCAAGATGCACAGATTGCAAAGCTCAAAGGAGAAAAGGCAGAGTTAAGTCACATAAATGATGAAGGAAGTGAAAGGAATGATGAGGACGAAGAGATCCACGAGAGGCAACAAGAGAGAAAATCGTCTGGCAAACACATTCAAATCTCTTCGATGGCTTCATCAAGGCACCAACTCGAGGAGTTCATCGAGGTGACCATGAAGAACAAATTTGATGGAAACTCCAATTCATCCTTAGTTTACTCCAAGTCGTATACCCAAAAGATTAACAACTTGAGAATGCCTCTTGGTTATCAACCACCTAAATTCCAACAATTTGATGGCAAAGGGAATCCAATGCAACATGTAGCTCACTTTGTTGAGACATGCAACAACGCTGGAACATTTGGAGATCACTGGTCAAGCAATTCGTTCGTTCACTCAAAGGAAATGCCTTCGATGGTATACGGACTTGGAATCAAACTCACTGACGGTTGGGAGCGGTGGAGCACGAGTTCCTCAATCGCTTTCTGCACGGAAGAGCGATCAAGATGGTGGAGCTCACGAGTTCTTGTCGGTTCAAAGAAGAGTCGATGATCGACTATATCAACAGGTGGAGAAACCTATGCCTCAATTGTAAGGATCGGTTATCTGAATCATCTGCCATCGAAATGTGCATCCAAGGAATGCATTGGGGCTTGCAATACATCCTGCGAGGAATTCAGCCCAAAACGTTCGAAGAATTGGCCACCAGAGCTCATGATATGGAGCTAAGTATGGCAGCGAGCGGATTCAAAGGGCCTCCAATCCAAGAATCTCACAGGTTTAAAGAGGGACAAGAATTTAGAAAGGAAACCAAGTCCTTTAACAATGCTCCAAAAGAAGACTCAATGGCGACAAAAGCAACTCCTGTCAAGTTCCTAAGAAATGATGACAACAAAAGCGACAAGCAGACTTTTCCTCAAGACATGGGGCAAAGAAGGTTGACATTTAGAGAAATGCAGCAAAAACAATACCCTTTCTTAGAATCCGACGTCTCTGGTATCTTCGATGACCTGCTCAAAGAAGGACTGGTCGAGTTGCCTGAAATGAAACGACCAAATAAGGCAGGACGAACTGATGATCCAAGATATTGCAAATACCATCGATTGATCGGGCATCCCATACATGATTGCTTCATATTCAAAGAAAAGATCATGCGGCTAGCTCAAGAAGGGAAGATATCACTCAAGAGAAAAAATCTGCGAGAAATGTTGTCACCCCTGAATCTGACGACATACTGGAAGGCATTGGGGCATTGTATGATACGACATGCCAAGTAAGAGATCAATTCAAATCAACTATGATCGATGATGAAGATGTCTTGGCAATCACATTCTTCAACGAGGATTTGCAGCTTGGGTCAAAGTCTCATAATAGGTCATTGTTCGTGAGCTGCTTCACCCACGAGCAAAAAGTCAATAGGATCCTCATTGATGGAGGATCGATGTCAATATCTTGCCACAAAGAATGTTGAAGCAATTGGAAATTCCAGTTGATGACTTATCCAACAATCGACTAATGATCCAAGGATTCAACCACGAAGGACAAATGGCTCTTGGCACCATAAGATTGAACTTGCTGATAGAAGACATGAGTTCAACTACATTACTTCACGTAATTGATGCCAAAACATCCTACAATATGATTCTTGGTCGGCCGTGGTTGCATGAAAATAGTGTAATCCCTTCTACATTGCACCAATGCCTCAAGTATCATCAAGACGGCATCGTAAGGACAGTGGTCGGCGATCAAAAGCCTTTACTGTTCGAGTCATATTTTGCTGATGCTAAATTCTACATGACAAAGATAACAAAAGAAGTGGAAATTGAGCATGATAAAGAACTTGAAGTCGTGCCGATTGTCAAGAACAAAACATCTCTATCCAAGATGGGCTCATTCGAGGATCGACGATGCCTCGACCAAGATCGATGCAAAAGACCAACTCCTCCACCTCTTCAAGGGTTTGTTCGACCAAAACAAAGTAATGTTATTGAACATGGAGAATCTTCAGACAACGAACTCACGAAGCATTTTGGTCCAAAAGCATACAAGCTCTTTGTTAATGCTGGATACAATCCTCAAGAAGGCTCGACACTGGAACCCCACTTGAAGAAGAATGATGATGTGGTCCAGAACACCAAAATGGGTTTGGGATTTGTGCCAAAAACACCGTTCGAATCACCATCAAAAGGGCAACTTCATCTCACTACATCTCTAACAGTGTATGTAAGTCGACCTTGAATGACAATGTGGAAATTGGGGCAACAATTAAAAAGTTGTTGAAGTGCTATTATCCCTGAAATGTAGCAGTGAAAGCATGTAGATATGTACATATATTAAAAGAAAAGCACAAAAAATGAAGAAAACCAAAAAGCCAAAAAAATTGAGAAAACAAGAAAATCAACAAAAAGAAGCAAGATTGCTCCATAACGCACGAGCCTAAATTGCTTGTTAACTCCAAGGAAAATCAACAAAAAGAAGCAAGACAGCTCCATGACGCACGAGCCTAAACTGCACGTCATGAAAAAAAAAACAAGACAGCTCCGTGACACACGAGCCTAAACTGCATGTTACTCCTGGCCCGCATGAGTATAAACTGTGCACGGCGCTCTCCTAAAACACAAGTTGATCTTTTGAACTACGTTTTGACTTGATCCATTTCAAAATGGTACGTAGGCAGCTTAGATATCTTCTAAGTTCAGTCATAATATGTGTTTTTTCTCCTTCAAGTTGGGTGATCAAAATTCAAGCTCAGACTATTAAAGTAAAATGATACACTATTAAAGTGAAAAAAAAAGCAAAGCAGTCGTGGGCAACAATTAGAGATGATGGAATCTTCACTACTTTATTGTCAGCACATTTTAAGATGACCTCAACTTTTGAGTCTGGATTTACACCTTGGAAATGGCTCCAGCTTGTTAACTCCAGCTCAATGTCGTCGATCTACTTTGAAGATGGTTCTACCATGTCGAGTCCAACTCCACATAACCAGTTTTACTTTGAAGATTGTCCCAGCATGATAGTTTCAACACAATATCTCCAAACTCGATTCGAAGATGACTTCATCTTGATGAATTCAGCTTCCAGGCTTTTGACGGGGTACACAACTTTTAGCTCATCCTTCGTAGCCGCTTCTAGCTCGCTGAGGTCGTGATATCGATCTTCACCAACGCTTATGCTTCAACTCTCTTTGCGGATGGTACACACTTCTAGCTTCCCATTCGTGGATGGTACGCAGCTTCTAGCTCCCTCTTCATGAATGCTTCATAGCTTCAAGCTACAATTCCCTTTGTCGATGGCTCACAACTCCTAACTTCTCATCCTCCGACGGGGCACAACTTCTAGCTTCTCCTCAGTCGATGACAATGCACAACTTCTAGCTCCTTTCCACAGTTGCTTTTAGCTCGCTAAAAAAAAAAAAGAAGAGTCAGAATGTTTGTTAAAAAAAAAGGGAAGCAAAAAAAAATGTTGGGCTGTCGATTAAAAAAAAATTACTAAGTGGACTATCAATTAAAAATTGGGCCGTCCACTTATTCTCCAAAATAGAAGAAATGGGCCCAAGCCTTCGTTGGGCTTAGTTGGGTGTTGGCCCGTATATTTAACTAAAAGTTGAATCCGTTTGATCTCAAGACACCGAAGAAGTGGATGCCCGATAGTTAAATCAAGAAAATGGCATGCTGTTGATTTAAATGACTATACAGGCCCAATTTTGGAAACCAACTCATGAAGTCCAAATCCAAGTTCAAATTAAATTGAAGAACTCCTTGAAACAAGTATAAACTTTCTAAGTTCAAAATTCAAGAACTCCTTGAAACGAGTATAAACTTTCTAAGTTCAAAATTCAAGAACTCCTAAATACGAGTATAAACTGTTTACAAATTCAAATCAAAGTCGACGAACTCCTAAATACGAGTATAAACTGTTTACAAATTCAAAATCAAAGTCAATAACTCCTTGAAAGGAGTATAAACTTTCCAAACTCAAATTCAAGAACTCCTAAATACGAGTATAAACTATTTACAAATTCAAATCAAGTTCAAGAACTCCTAAATACGAGTATAAACTGTTTACAAATTCAAATTCAAGTAAAAAAACTCCTAAATACGAGTATAAACTGTTTACAAATTCAAATCAAAGTCGACGAACTCCTAAATACGAGTATAAACTGTTTACAAATTCAAATAAAGTTAAAGAACTCCTAAATACGAGTATAAACTGTTTACAAATTCAAATAAAGTTCAAGAACTCCTAAATACGAGTATAAACTGTTTACAAATACAAATCCAAGTCGAAGAACTCCTAAATACGAGTATAAACTGTTTACAAATTCAAAATCAAAGTCAAGAACTCCTTGAAAGGAGTATAAACTTTCCAAACTCAAATTCAAGAACTCCTAAATACGAGTATAAACTATTTACAAATTCAAATCAAGTTCAAGAACTCCTAAATACGAGTATAAACTATTTACAAATTCAAATCAAAGTCGATGAACTCCTAAATACGAGTATAAACTGTTTACAAATTCAAATCCAAGTCAAATTCAAATTGAAGAACTCCTAAATACGAGTATAAACTGTTTACAAATTCAAATAAAGTTCAAGAACTCCTAAATACGAGTATAAACTGTTTACAAATACAAATCCAAGTCGAAGAACTCCTAAATACGAGTATAAACTGTTTACAAATTCAAAATCAAAGTCAAGAACTCCTTGAAAGGAGTATAAACTTTCCAAACTCAAATTCAAGAACTCCTAAATACGAGTATAAACTATTTACAAATTCAAATCAAGTTCAAGAACTCCTAAATACGAGTATAAACTATTTACAAATTCAAATTCAAGTCAAAAAACTCCTAAATATGAGTATAAAATATTTACAAATTCAAATTCAAGAACTCCTCGACAAGAGTATAACTATCTAAGTGAATTTCGAGACTCGTCCATTTTCAAGACTACTCGTCCATGAACGAGCCTCGATGGGACAATTTGTAGGCAATTAAAAGTTACGAATTACTTAAGTATAATTCCAAAATTAAATATATGTAATTGATATCTAATTATGTGGATTTATGGTATAATCAAAAGTTACCATATGTCAAATTCTACATAAAAAGGAAATAAATCTAGAAGATCATGCCATGGGCCCAAAATCTATGGGTTTAAGCTAAAAGCCCATTCCTGAACTTCCTAAATTAAGTTTTCCTACAACTATAAATATGGGGTTTAGGAGGCTCATAAGACACACAAAATTAATTGAAGAGTTCAAGCATTTGAGGAATTCTCTACAAAGTCTCTCCAAGAAGCTTCGAAGTCTTCTTCAACATTCAAGACGTTCTTCGTGCAAATCACCACGTTCTTCGCCAAGATCATTCTCCAAATCAAATCAAAGATGACATTCAATTCGGAAATATGGTGAATACCCTCCGCATTGACGCTCAAACTTGAAGATCTTCAAACGTTCTTCAACATATCAACCAATCGACAAACCGATCCGAAAACAAGGCCAAGGTCCTTCAGATCAACATCGTCAAGTCCAAACTTTAAGTTCAAGGAGATCAAGGAATCACATCCCCTCCAAACAACTCGAAGAACATCAAGATCGTTCAACAAATCAAATCAAGAGAAGAATTGAAGTGAAGTAAAGGAAGACGAAGATTTGAAGAGTTCAAGACACTCAAGAATCCTCTGCAAGCATTCTCCGACATTCAAAGTCTTCTTCAAGCATTGGCGTTCTTCGTGCGAGATCACCACGCTCTTCGCCAAGATCATCCTCCAAATCAAATCAAAGATAGCGTTCAATTCGAAACAAGGTGAAAGCCTCCGCATTGACGCTCAAACTGAAGATCTTCAAACGTTCTTGACATATCAACCCAATCCGACAACCGATCCGAAAACAATGCAAGGTCCTTCGGATCAACATCGTCAAGTCCAAACTTCAAGTTCAAAGAGATCGAGGAATCACATCCCCTCTAAACAACTCGAAGAACATCAAGATCGTTCAAGAATTCAAGTCGAAGAGAAGAATAAGAGGATAGATAGAGATCGAACTCATCTCAAACTTATCAAATCCAAATCAAATTGATTTTGTATACAATTTTGTATTTATAAAAATTTAAATACAAAAAATTTGTGTTACAAATTTTGGAGTAAAGGAAGATGAAGATTTGAAGAGCTCAAGACACTCGAAGAATCATCTGCGAAGCATTCTCCGACATTCAAAGTCTTCTTCAAGCATTCAAGGCGTTCTTCGTGCAAATCACCACGTTCTTCGCCAAGATCATCCTCCAAATCAATCAAAGATAGCGTTCAATTCGGAAACAAGGTGAAAGCCTCCGCATTGACGCTCAAACTGAAGATCTTCAAACATTCTTCAACATATCAACCCAATCTAACAAACCGATCCGAAAACAAGCCAAGGTCCTTCGGATCAACATCGTCAAGTCCAAACTTCAAGTTCAAAGAGATCAATGAATCACATCCCTCCAAACAACTCAAGAACATCAAGATCGCTCAACAAATCAAATCAAGAGAAGAATTGAAGTGAAGTAAAGGAAGACGAAGATTTGAAGAGCTCAAGACACTCGAAGAATCCTCTGCGAAGCATTCTCCGACATTCAAAGTCTTCTTCAAGCATTCAAGGCGTTCTTCGTGCAAATCACCACGTTCTTCGCCAAGATCATCCTCCAAATCAATCAAAGATAGCGTCAATTCGGAAACAAGGTGAAAGCCCTCCGCATTGACGCTCAAACTGAAGTTCTTCAAACATTCTTCAACATATCAACCCAACCGACAACGGTGATTTGAAAACAAGGCCAGGTCCTTCGGATCAACATCGTCAAGTCCAAACTTCAAGTTCAGGAGATCAATGAATCACATCCCTCCAAACAACTCGAAGAACATCAAGATCGTTCAAGAATTCAAGTCGAAGAGAAGAATCAGATGATAGATAGAGATCGAACTCATCTCAAACTCATCAAATCCAAATCAAATTGATTTTGTATACAATTTTGTATTTATAAAAATTTAAATACAAAAATTTGTGTTACAAGATGTCTTTTTCTTATACAACACAATCTCTTATTAAAATTGGATAGCTACATTCGATTATTTGCAGTTTGCACCATGCTTTTCGGAAATGAAATATTTTGCTCCACCCGTTTTAATATCTATATTTATCCAATGTGAAAGGGTTGGAGAATTCGGTAATTCTAATACCTATCCAGATACGAGGTTTGATAAATCGGTTTGAAATGCATAAATCAAAATAAAAGTAATTCAAGAAGGTGAGTGCTAGCGAACTCGTATATTAATTTAATATAAAATATTAGCATTGGCGTCTATCCAACATTAGAATTACAGTTACTCGAGGCATATCTATAATATTCATGGGAATTTTTTCAACTACACCGTAACTCCTTTTATGCTTCTTCGTGGATAGTAGCTCCAAAATGTTAAATGTCGACAGATTAATGATGGCAAGATTTTCATGCTACCTCACTATATACTTTAAAATTACGAAGCACCAATTTGTAGTGAAGAAAATGAAATTTGATGGACCATGTGTTTGAGTAATGAATCTCCATCCTTAGCTGATGGACGTTGTTTTGGATTGTTCATTTAATTAATGAGTGCTTCTGTACATAGTTTCTATTTTATTCATTATAACTTTTTTTTTTTATAAATAATTATAAAATTACCATTTAACTCTATAGTCCCAACTAAAAATCCCAATAAAATAATAAATCCCGAAACACAGAAAAGCACGAATCAAATGCATTATATTGAAGCAGTTGTCAATGACAATGTGTAATTGGCCTTTGCTTTCTATCAGGCTGTGGAAACTCACCAAGCTCAAGAACGTCGTTCTCTTCCCCTGATTCATCTTCTTTTCATCTGTAATTTTCTGTTGCAGCGTTGTTGGCAAAGAAAAACGATTTAACATGCATAAAAGATGGAGAATATTACCTGTATGTGACCCTTGGCATTTTGCATAACTTGTTCAGTAGATTTGATGCATATATAATTGAAATCATAAGTCTATTCTATACAATTATACAAATTAATATAATTTTAAATATTCAATTGGTTTGATCATAATAATTCAACATGCATAAAAGATGAAGAATATTAAACTTACAAGATCGAGCAGAGAAACATAAGGTTGTTTCCTACCATGTGAAGGTATTAAAACAGATTGAAAGACAAGAAAGACGCATGCAAAAAGATCACCACAAACATAATTTTCGATCTTTTTTTGCTGCTGAAAATTTATTCAAGAAAACCTTACACTTTTGGCAAAAATGGTGGTGCTCTCTGGTAGCAGAACTTCATTTTCTCTCCCAGTTCTAGAAACTTCTGTATCGCCCTCGACAGAGCAGCGACGAAGTTTACTTCAACCCACCTTGCAGTGCTCTAACAATCTCCTCTCCCCTGGATTGGATGCCTTTTAAGTACTCGATGAGAACACGTTGCTGATACGATCCACCCTCCTGAGACGAGAAATTTTGCAGAATTTTGTGAGAATTAGAGGTGATTTAACCAAAAGAAGCCAAGAATTCAAGAGGGTTACTTACTGTTCTAATCAGCACACGCTCTATACGTTTCTTCACAACAGCGTATAAGTCTTCATGCGAAATGTCGCCTTTGCCAATGGACAAACCATTGAGTAAGAGCTTGTTCCATTCTGTTTCCGGAGCTGATGCAGAAACCATCATTGAAATGAGAACGAGCGTTGAAATGATTTCGCAGTGTTAATGCTGCCATTTTCTCAACACGATCGCGTAAATGAAACTTTGCTAAATCCATACAAAAAGAGCACAGATCAAATTTAGGATTTATCAGAACATATTGAATAGATCAAGATAAAGAAAGCAAGCATATGAACATATTCATAAGCGCCTTTCAATGGCAGTCGTTTTCGAGAGAGCAACTATTTTATGATAGGACCGAAGCTGAGAAAAGAAAAGGACATTATTATCAGATGGAAATCAATAGGAAAAAGTAAAAGAGAGGATATAAAATAAAAGTTTGCTGTCCCATTTTGTTATCAAAATATATTTAACGAACATTATGTGAATCGAGGAATCCAAATACAAAAAATGAGCGACGTCGGAAAGTTCTCCATAAGTTTCATCCGACTTATAAAAAGCCAGTGAGCTTATCATAAAGGGGAAATGTGGCACTTCAAGCCACAAAATAATTTTCTTGATCCAACTTTGTGTACTCATGGAAGATAACGTACCTTGGATTAATGTCTCAAGAAACTGTTCCGTTTTCAAAACCTCATTTCCTAACCAAAACAACAGTAGAGTATCAATTAATTGCTGTAGGTAATCATCAGACACGCAAATAAATAAAACCACATGAAGGAAACCAGTGCTTTAGAAAATGCAAGTGCTAACTGCTAAAATAATTAGCATGACGAGTGATGGATCTACTTAAAACTTGTGATTTACTCCATATTTAAAATATAAGAAAATAGAGTACTCCAACATAAATAAACTGGTATATATGTTAAAACGGACCTTTGTTTGCATAACTACGCTTAGAGAGGACTCCGGAAGCATACAGTTGCAGAACCTTTTGCAACATAGCCTCAAGCCCTGGCTTGTCCCCGTCTTCTTTTGCCTGCACATTAGCTACGGTCACTTGCTTAGCTTCAATTAAATTTCCACTTTGATACTTAATATTTATACCATTTATTCACATCTGCTCTACAGGCCCAGAAACATGATGTCGTGTGGAATGTTTAGAATGCCGACCAAAGTCGTGTTTAGAACTCAATATATATTCGTAGCTACGCATTGAGCATGAACATTTTGGCAGGAGTATGCATAACCGAACCGAAACTTACTTGTCGCAGCTGCGCATTAACTTCTGCAAGGAAGCCCTCGTCGAGTTGACCTTCTTGCTCTCTTTGGTTTAATTCCTATAATGTCAACAAACACATAACTAGTTTTCCAGGAAAAAAAATTACAAGATCTCGGTCTTCTTAACCTTGCGTGTAGGATTAGGAGCATGCGATGCTAAGAAAAAAAGGTTGTAATTTCAGATAAAAATCGATAATGGACAATGGAAAAACAATGAGAAGCAAAGCTGCAAGCACTAACAAGAGCATCTCGTGATATTATGATCAGGAAAAACAATCTGTTCGAGTGAAGATACAATGGACGTACTTTTTGCATGAGGACGAGAGCCTCTGGTTCCCTGGGAGGCCAAGGAATCTCTTCCTCTTCATCAACGACAGGCTTCAAAATAGCCTTAAGCACATCGGTAGCCGACTCTATCTTTTCCTGAGGGGATTGAAGAGACAAATAAACAAGCAGTAATTGGAAGACAACATTCAAAAGGTACTTCATCGAAACTTTGCAAAAGCTCAGATGCCTATGTTCATACTTTAGTTTTGTGGACAAGACGATCTACCACGCTCATTAATACTGCAGCCAATTCCTCGTAGTCTTTCTGTGGATGAAAATGAAAAGGGATAGCTTAGTCAGGAAACATACGTAGTAAATGCAGAGTATATGTATACAGATCCCAACAAAAACCCAAAATCCTTGCCTTATCATCTTCAGATTTACATGTTTCAGTTCTAGCTGCTAGCCGTATCCAAAACCCTTCATTGAAAGCAAGAACATTCTCCACAACAAGTTGCTGAACCTGCTTCCAATAAAAGAAAAAAGTGAAAGAATTGTTGTTTACACATGAATAAACATGATGCTTTAAAAAATTGCAGAGGATAAAAGGACAATTACATGGGATAAAAGTTATTTGAAATAAACAACTAGGAATAATATTGAGAAAGCAATTCTATGGAAGGTAGGCAAATAGGTATGAATGAGAAATGCATACAAAATCAGTTGAAACAGCTGTGTTAAGTCTGTGGCAATAATGTATATTTACATTCATTGTGGCAAAAGAATTGAAGTTCTGCAACAGATTATGCTTTTCCAAGCAATCATTATTATATTTTATAGCAAAGACATGACTCGAAATAAACCCCAAATTTGATATGCATACACAAGACACTATTGAGTTTATTAACACGAAAATGGCCTACTCACTTCCTTGTCATCTGCATCCCGTAGAATGTCTATTAGTCGGTCTATCTCCACAGTCTTCTTAAATGATTTTTCAGCATCCTTATCGACTGCACAGATCAAATTTCTCCTGTTTATTAAATCCAAGCAAGAATGCGACAATCAATATCCTCCATCTAGCAAACAGAAACATTCGATACCATTATCTGGAATAATAAATTAATAAGGAATATGGTTATCAACTTATGTCTTCCAAATGTTTCAATTGCAATTGAGTACCAAATGTCTTGACTCATGATGAATGGCTCACTTATAGAGAATGTAAAATTAAGAACCACAATCAGTTAACACCAATTACACTCTTTTTATGTTAGGAAGAAAACTTAGCAATCAGAGATTCAGAATAGCTATTACAGTTTTCGTGCCAGCTAAACAGCTTAGTTTCTCTCATAGCAGGGGGAACTGAGCTCTAGTAATTAAGGATTTTATTAGGAATCTATATAAATGTGAACAATTAATTACATTAATCACAATGAAATCTTCTGATTTTACTCCTTGCTAAAACAGCTGGCATGTGATTTCAACCGTGAGTCTTTCTCTACATGAAAGTATGAAACTAATAGAATGAAACAAAAAAAAAAACATGAAAACTTATAAGATTAATAGCATCTTTCAACTGTCAAAGATTGTGAAATGAGACCTAAACAATAAAAATAATACTCACTCCCTCCACACACAAAAAAAAAAAAAACGTTCATTTAATTTCGACTATGTCCGTCCACGAATAGCATTAACTGTCAATTTTTGGACATAGACCCCACATACAGCGCATAATTTTTTACCTACAATCTATCCACTTATTTACAAAAAATACTGGCTCACATTTTCCGTTCATATGATTCATCTTATATTGTGGTTCATTCTCTACTCACTTTACATTCATTACATTTATTAAAATTCATACTACCAAAATCAATTAACATTTTTGGTGGACGAATGAAGTAATAGTTAAAAGTCAAAAAGAAAGAAGTTAAGAATACCTCTGCTTCCATCCTACAAAATTCAAAGAGCTAAACTTTATCTGTCCAAGCATCCTATTGTTCCATCTCCTACACTGCAAAAACTAAAATGCAGGACAGAAATAAAGATTAGTTTCTCTTACTTAGCAAAGTAGAATCAAAATCAAATCTTTCTTCCCAATCTTGCAGAGTCGCGATAACAACTGATGTTTTAAGCTTACAAACTTATATCTATAATTTTAGAAGCTCCCAAGAACACAATTTCACAATGGAGAGAGAGAGAGATTACCGAGAAAACATGAGAAGTTGAACTTGAAGTGAAGAAACATATAGAAGTTGCCATTTTCAGTTGACTTCGGCTAAAAAATTGGAGAAAGAAAGAATATTATTAATGTAGCAATTGGCGCGGGACAGATTGAGCGCCGCAGCCTCAGATTTTGCTTATCGGTTCGCTCGTTAATGCTGAGCGCCGCAGCCTCAGATTTTGCTAGTCGCATTTCACTTTTTCAGCGACTTCAAATAGAATGCTCAAACAAGAAGTGGTTCGGGCCCAGTTACTCTGCAGCAGGTGAGCCTGATTACTGTTGATACTGGATTTTAGTCCGTAATTCTTGACACGATTGGTCTAACATTCTCTTGTTTGGATTCCCACAAAGCCTAACAGGACCCAATTCTATTTTCTTTATCAGAATTAAGACGTCTACAATCTACTTTACCACTACCACAACACAATAAAACCCAGTTTTATCTTAATTTCTTAGCATTTTTGGGCCGCTCCTACCATTTGAGCTACATCCCCTAATAGAAATTTAAGCCATTATACAATCTATATACCTGTTATAATAATTATAAGTAAAGAGAAAAAATGATGATAAAAATCGAATATTAAGGATTTATAAATTGGAGATGATGCCATTTGAACCCTATATCATTCTTAGTTTGAATGCTGTATAAATTGGAGATGATGCCATTTGAACCCTATATCATTCTTAGTTTGAATGCTCTACCAATTGAGCTACATCCCCTAATTGGAACATATGCCTTTATTGAATTTACTATAGTTTGAAGTAAAGAGAAAAAAGTTATTACAAAAAAAATCGAATATTAAGGATTTAAAAAAATTGGTGATGATGGGATTTGAACCCTTTATCATTCTCAATTTGAATGCTCTACCAATTGAACTCGCCTGTATTGAATTTACTATAATAATTAAAAGTAAAGAAACAAATTATTACAAAAAAAAAATCGAATATCAAGGATTTTAAAAATTTACAGATAATGGGATTTGAACCCTATATCATTCTCAATTTGACTGCTCTATGATTTGAGCCCATCCATTTATTGAAATATAAACTTCCATTCGATTTCTAAATTCGTTATAACAATTACTCTCTTCGTCCATCATATTCGTTCATTTAATTTCATTTTGATCGATCAAAAAAAAATCGTTTTGCTTTTTTAAAAACATCTACTTTACATGTTAACCTAAACCTACCACTTATTAACAAAAAAACCACAAATGACCCGCATTTTAACACCCATTATCCATTAATACAGTCATTTATTATCGCTATGACACACTTTTTAATTTCACTATATATTAATTTTATTATCTTCGTTCACTTTATGCTCATTACAATTTATTAAAACGCATACCACCAAAATCAATGAACCTTATATCAATCTTTAACTGGATGCTCTACCATTTAAGTTACATCCCCTAATAAAAAAGAGTATCACGTTTTATAAAATAACAATAACATGCCATAAAATCTCTAATTCTCGTGTGCGTGTGTTGGTCTAGTGGTAGAGTGGTTAATGCCCGAGGCCAAAGGTCTCGGGTTCGAGTCCACCGTGACGCGGCCTTTAAATTTCTGTATTAAATTGACCAAAAAAATAAAAATCTCTAATTCTCACTGTATAAGACTAACAGACAAAACTCCAACACTTTAATGTTTTATGTGGAGTAAAGAGGGCCGGTATTTTGGTGAAACAAGTACATGTGAACGTTGGGAAACTCTTTAATAACGTTCGGAGATTCAACCCACACATTGATAGGATACGGCTCAACTACCAGGCCCAAGCATCAGGCCCAATACAAGTAACCCTGACATCAAGCTCGGCCTGGACAAGTTCGGCCCATGAAGACTCCTAAAATCAGTGGGAACGCAGAAAGCTCAGCCATATCTAAAAGAATCCTAATTCAAGAAGGGATAGGATCTCGAATCCTAGTTAGAAGACTTGGATTCAAGATCTAGGTCAATACATTCGTGTATAAATAGAGGCTAGATTAGACGAAATAGATTCATTCACACTCTTTGTAATCGCTTCTTACACATTCAATACACGAATACTCTCTCTCTCCCCGTGGACGTAGATCTTATTCATAGATCGAACCACGTAAATCTTGTGTTCTTGCGCATTTATTTCCTTACGAAATTAAGATCGATCATCGGCGCCCGCGTGGGAAACGAAATTTTGTGTTTTCGATCACCCACCGTTATGTGGAAATAATCATGACCGGTACACCGAAGTTATGCATCCGGGACCGCCGCCGCAACAACAACGCCGACGGCGAAAGGGAACGCCGAGCTCAGCTCGGGAAGAGCCCAATCAGAGAAGAAACCCCCGAAGGACATGTCCAAAGTCTCGACGAGCACGGACACCCCGCCCTGCAGGAGGCAGGTTACCATAGCGAAGGAAATCGCAGCAATAATCCAGGGGAACATCCGGCTCCGCAAGTAAACCTTGACGACGCCGTCAAGGGGTTTCTCGAGAAAAATAAGGAGAGCTTTCTCCAATTACCTCGGTGAGCATAGGGTCGCCACGCCCGAAGAACGGGCAAGCCTCATCTAGATACGAGGCATCACAACGAGAGGTCGGGGCCCAAACCGACCGCGCAAGGAACGAGCAACGCGGGAGAGGACGTCGTGACCGCCGCGAAGCCGGCCTCGATCGCCAGAATGAATCCATCCAGCGAACTCCGCCCGATCTCGAGGACGACAGCGCAGAAGAGGCATCGGGCCGCCGTGAAGTCGGTCCGAGTCACCTAAACGAGTTCGATCGTCGAACTCCGTCCCAATCTCCGAGGACGGCTTCGATGGATACGGAAAATAGTCACCCGTTCTCAAATAGGATACTCAACACTTCTCTCGGGATAAATACCGGTACCAAGCATCGCCCTATGACGGGCCGAGGGATCCACGTAACTTCCTCTCGCAGCCCAATACAACATGATCAACCAACGCCTCATTTCGGTTCATATATGTAAACTCTTCCGGAGTTACCGTCGACAACGCCCGCAGTGGTTCGACAGCCTACCCACGGAAGCATCGGCCCTATCGCGACGATGGCGCCTTCCATGAAGGTTCTTCCAAAAGGCGAGTCAAAACATCGTCAGACACCTCCTCACCATAAGGCAAAGCCGTAACGAGTCCATCGGTGACTTCATGACGAGGTTTAACAAGGAGTGTTTGAAGGTCAAGACGTGAACGACTGTTAGTCATCTCGGCCTTCCAAAACGGCATTTTGCCGGGGCTCAGACCGAGAGATCGCTGGCAACGAACCCCCGTCTTGCGATGACAGGCGTGGTGCATAGCCAACCGGTTCGCCAAAGCGGACGAGGCCGACAAGAGAAAGCGAAGCGCGCATGCGCAGACCCCGGAAAAGGAAGAAGAGATGAAGGAAGGAAGATCGAACAAGGCGTGGCGCCTGAAAGATTACATCGCCCGATAAGGTCGTGCTCGGTCCGCGTGACGCGCCTGAGCGACCTCAATACACCCGTTGACGGCCGAGGGCGTAAATCTACGCGCTCCATATGAACTGCTCGGAAGCCTCGACCGATGACGGGGAGGAAAGAGGCGCCGAACCGTGGATAAATCGCTCATTCCACTGAGACTATGGGCACGACATCAAGAGTGCAAAGAACTCATGGGAGAAATAGAGATGTTGGTTCAAGATGGACCTCGAGAAAGTATTAGGATGTGGTCGCCAAGCCGACCAGTCAAAAGAAGAAAAGCAAGGAAGAGGGAAATTGCGCACCTACCTAAAAAGCAAGCGCGACACCGACGAAGAAGGAGATGACGAGCCCCAATATGACGGGTGGTCTCCACTATTACGGGCTCCCCGTGGAGTCACGAAGTCTTCCTGAAGGCCAAGGCCGAAGTCCTAAACCGTGAGCCTAACAACAAGAGGTTCGAGAAAGGACGAGGCGATTACCTTCTCAGAAGACGACCCGTACCATAATAATACCCCACGGGATGCGCCTGGTGATTCGAGGTAGTGGTCGCGAATAAGTTGGTAAAGCGTGTACATTGATAGCGGGCGTCGGTGAGCATCCTTTCAAGGAATGTTTTGACAAGCTAGGGATAGAAAGAAGCCGCGCGCAAGCGCCGCCGCTCGTAAGCTTCGTCCAAGAAGACGCGCCCGGAAGGGATAATTGAGCTACCCGTCACGGTGGGAAGTCACCAACGAGCTCCACCAAGGTGGTGCAATTCTTCGTAGTGAAGGCCCACTCGCCATATAACATCATACTAGGCGAGATTGGTGAATGTTGTAAGGCGGTGTGTTCAACGTACCACCTAACAATGAAGATACCCACCACGGGAACAGCCGTGATCCGAGGTGATCGTAAGCAAGCGAGGAATGTATGCAAGTTGCTTTTACGAGGTCTGGGACCTCGGTCCAAAGACCCACATGCATAGCAATTAAAGAAACCCGGGAGTCGAGTCGAAGACATCGCCACTCCACGGCGGTCGGGTGGAAGAGGTCGATTGTACAAAGATGAGCCATTAAAGGTCGTCAAGGTTGGTTTCACCAAGGCACCTAAAGTGAAGGATCGATCATCCAACTCCTAAGGGAATTCCGGACGTGTTTGCTTGGTCTCCTCGACATGACCGAGTCTCGCCGAGTATCATCACTCACCGCTCAACATCGACCCGAACATAAAGCCGTTCGACGTATAAAGAATTTTGCACCGAACGGAACCAAGTCATTCATGACGAGGTGAATCACCGTTAAAAGCACGCATCGCTCGAGGTCAAATATCCGACTGGATAGCCAACCCGGTGATGGTAAAGAAAGGAGGAGGGATGGCGAATGTGTATCGACTACACCGACCTCAATAAGCATTGCCCAAAGGATTGCTATCCCTTCCCAACATTGACAAGAAGGTCGACGCTACTGGTCGGATATGAAGTCTTGATCGCTTGGACTTATACAAATGATATCACCAAGTCCCGATGGACGACGAAGACGCTGCCAAGACAAACCTTCATTACCGACTTGAGTCTTTGCGTATAAAAGATACCATTCGGCCTTAAAATGCGGGGCTACCTATCAAAGGATGGTGGACAAAATATTTCACCCTACATAGGTCGAATGTGGAGGTATCGTGAGACGACATCGTCGTCAAGAGCAAGGAAGAAGCGCGGTGTTGCCGACCTCCGGATCGTCCTCGGCCTTCTTCGGAAAATCAACCTAAAGTCGAATCCCCAGTGCACGTTTGCGCTCGGTCCGAAAGT
The DNA here is from genome assembly GCA_036937905.1 of Salvia rosmarinus. NCBI lineage: Eukaryota > Viridiplantae > Streptophyta > Magnoliopsida > Lamiales > Lamiaceae > Salvia > Salvia rosmarinus. The sequence goes on from CM072813.1 coordinate 95,225,976, forward strand.
TCTTAGGGTGTTGGGTTTCGCAAGAAGCGGCTAAAAGCAAACCCGCCCAAGGTCCAAACCATTTTAGAAATGAAGATGCCAAAGACCATCCATGACGTACACAAGCTAACAGTTGCGATAGTCGCTGACCGAGCGCTTTTTCAAAAGCCATGATAAGCGACTACCCTTCTTCAAGATACTCAAAAGCCCGAAATTCTCATGGGATGATGTACACAAGTCCGCTTTGAAGATCTCAAGAGCTACTCGCCAAACTCCCCACTGTCGAGTCCCGAAGAGGAGAGGTCCTTTTCCTCTACCTCGCCGCCTCGGACGAATCTATAAGTGCAGTCTTGGTACGAGAAGAAGGACGTCAGCTCCCGGTGTATTTTATCAGCCGAGCACTAAAAGGCCCTAAACGAGGTATCAGCCCCTGGAGAAGCTTGCCTTAGCGTTGGTAAACGCCGCGAGGAGACTACGTCCATACTTCCATGCGCATCCCATACATGTCCTCACTGACTACCCACTTCGGCAAGTATTGACGAAACCCGAAGCCTCAGGGAGAATCGCGAAATGGGCAATCGAACTGGGCGAGCACGATATATCTCGCCCCGCCAGCCATCAAAGGACAGCCCTAGCGGATTTCCTTGCCGAGGCTAACCGTCGAGAAACCGAAGCCCACCGAGTTCAGTCGACAATGCCGAAGCCGAACCAATGGATGAAATGCCAAAGGAGGCCGGCAACTCTACGAGACGGGCCGAAAAAGGGTATGGAGCAGTATCTTACTCCTAGGCCCGGACGACCAAGAGATCGCTACTCACTTCGGTTCACATTCAAAATACGAACAACGAAGTGGAGTATGAAGCATCGATCGCAGGACTTCGCCCGCTCAAAGTCTCGAGATACGAGCCGTGCAAGTTCACGGCGACTCTCAAGTCGTCGTGAGCCAAATGTTGGAAAAATACGAGGCAAAAGCTTACGTAATGAAGAAGTATCTTGAAAAGCAAAAGCCGCAATGCACTTTCTCACACTTCCGGATAGTTCGCATCCCAAGGAGCAAAATAGCCGGTGACATCTTAGTAAATTGGCCTCGCCATCAACGAGCCCGCCAAGAGAGGAAGTCCAAGCGAAGCATAAACGATGCCGATAACGGAGCCGAGGTCAACGTAGTCTCGGATGAAGAACCCAATTTGATGACTCCTATTCGAAAGTACACGAGAAGGCGAGCGCCCATGACAAGTCGGAAGCTAGGAGGATCTGAACAAATCGCGATATACAATTGAGCAGGGGTCCTATACTGTAAAGTCATATCTCCACCTCTCTTAAGGTGCTTGGGTCCGAACCGAGCTAATTACGTTTACGAGAAATACACGAAGGATCGTGCGGAAGCCACATCGGACCCGAGCCTTGTCAAAGAAAGTCATGCGATGGGGATACTATCACAACAATGTTCCAAGATTCAATGGACCTCGTAAAAAGTGTCCAAGTGTCAAATCCATGGAACGCACCAAGGCTACCACGCATCGACCTCACCTCCATACAGAGCCCTTGGCCGTTTATGCAATGGGGATCGACATTGTGGGTCCCTTTTGTAAAGCACCGGGGCGCTTCAATTCTTAATTGTTGCGATCGACTACTTCACGAAGTGGGTGGAAGCGAGCCCTGGCAAAATCACAAGCAAGAACGCCTCAACTTCGTGCGGAAGAACATAGTGTGTCGCTCGGCATCCTCACATCCTCCTTTCGGATAACGGAACACAATTCACCGATAAGACATTCAAAGATTGGTGTCAAGAGCTTGGATCCAACAAAGTTCACCTCGGTGGCCCATCCTCAAGCAAATGGTCGACCGAAGTTACCAACAGACCATCGTAAAGGGTCTAAAAACTCGTCTCGATCGAGCTAAGGGCCTCTGAGTGGAAAATTTACCATAGGTCTTATGGTCATACCGAACAACACCTCGGACCTCGAACGGAGAAACACCCTACAGTTTGGTGTATGGAACCGAAGCAGTGATCCTGCAGAGATCGGAGTACCGAGTCCCCGCACCATTGACTTCTCCGCCAAGCAAATGGGGAAAATCTACGAGTGATCTGACCTACTCGAAGAAAAGAGACCTCGCCACATCAAGGAAGCTCGGTACAAGCAACAAGTAGCTCGGTATTACAACCGCGTGTTAAAACCCGACAATTCCAAGTGGGCGACCTCGTACTCGAAATATAAAGTCAAGAAAGTCACAAGAACTCGCAAGTTGGAAGCCACATGGGAAGGACCTTACGGGTCGACGAAGTCCTCGGCAAAGGGCCTATAAGCTCGCTCAATTGTCCGGTGAGCAATTACCCAACGATGGCACATCATTCATCCGAAGAGATATTATGCATAAGTGTCAAGGTCGGGTCTTGTTCGGTCGTGTCTTTAAAGTCTGTTTAGAGTCCGAGTCTTATTTGGTGGTCGCGTCATCTTTTATCAATAAAATATTATTTTTGCAAGTTCTACTCGTCACTAATGCATGATTAATCTTCACATTATTATTTACCCTCTACGGAGGACTAATTCCCTCGACGGAGGTCGATTACCTTCGTTTCATACGAAGGTAAATTTAAACGCGCAGATGCCTACATACGAGATCGATTTCCTTCGTTTATATCAAGACAAGATTTCTATGTAGATGATAGGGACCACCCTCCCGATGACCTCGGCAAAAACAGAACCATTCCTACATACGAGATCGATTACCTTCGTTTATTTCAAAGCGGTTCTCTATGTAGAGCGAATAAGGGACCACCCTCCCGATAACCTCGGCAAAAACAGAACCATTCCTACATACGAGATCGATTACCTTCGCTTATTTGAGCGGTTCTTTCTATGTAGTCAAGTAAAGGGACCACCCTCCCGATGACCTCGGCAAAAAGAGGACCCCTACCACCGTGACGGAACGGATTCTTCGCTTATTTGAGCGGAACTCTCTACGAGGACAAACTACCTTCGCATATTACTCTTGTTCAATACAAAGTCAATACGAAGCAAAGAAATCATTCTTATTAACAAAAAGATGTACAGGTTACATTTTACAAGGACGGAGCGGATCGGGAAAAGCTGAGCCAATCCCTAGAAAAATCGGGATTCAGCAGCTCATGTATACTAATCCTACCTCTACCTCGTCCTCGGTCTACACTACGGGTCCTGCCAGCGCGACCTCGGTCACTTGAAAATGCCGCTCTGCGAGCTCGACCGCCACCGACAACGATAGCGGCTTCGACCCCAGAGGATCCACGTCGCTCAAGGGCAATAGCACGCCTCTCTTGGCGCCACTCCGGATCATCATAATTCGGTTCATTTATTCTGCACCGAGAAGCTCCGTGAGAAGAAGAGCATCCGCATCCCGTCAAGCATTTCGTCGAAATGTGGTTGTCGGCGATGACAGTTTGTATATGCTCCCGAGCCTTTTAATTCAGCGCAGATCGCCCGTGAATTGCCATGAGGTCCGACCATATTCGCTACGGGTACCTCAGACAACGGGCGGCAGCCTCGACAACCTCGCTTCAACTTCCGGATCGTCATCCCACCATTTCGTGGATAACCTCCTCGTACTCGGCATGCTCCTCAGCTATCACCTTAGCCTTCTCCTTGGCGACCTCGAACACCTCCTCCAATTCCAAAAGGCGAGCCTGGAGCTCGTCAAAGCTCTCCTGAGCGGCTCTTTTGTGACATCGACTCACCGTATACGACCAAGCTGCCCCTTTATATGGAGGAGTTCGACCTCTTTTAAATCAAGAGCCCGCGACAGGTCTTCGATTCGGTTCAACCAAGGAGAAGCATCAAGCATTTCAGGAGATAACTGAATAAAAAGATAAGTGTTTTCATATAAACTTGAGATTCTATTAATATGCCCTTAGGCAGAAAACAAGTGTACATTTACATTCAAAAAAAAAAAAAAATAGGGGGGATCAACTGACCCCTCCAGAAGCTTCGGCCACGTCCACTTCAGCCGCCTACGAAGCCTGGATAGCCTCAGCCTCCTCCGCCCTGTCTTCGGCTCGTCCGATTTCGGCCTCTTCGGGAACTTCCGGAGCCTCGATACCCTTCGAAGCCTCAGCTGCCTCCCCCGACCCCTTTGCATGATCAGCCATAAAGGCGTCGGTCAGGGGGTCCCGATCCACGGACAAAGCGAATGAACTCGCAGACGTAAGAACCGAGGAAGAGACAAGGCTCGCAAAGACGGAAGCTCCTTCGGGCCGCGGACAAGCACATCAAAATAGCCCGCCCAGACATCATCCTCGGTCTCCTCGTACCCATACTTGGCTTTGTCCAGGTCTGGGTAGTCCTCGGCGACCTCTTCAATTGCATCCGAGACGGCGCGCTTATTAAGGACCTCGGCCGCGTCAGAAACCATCCCGGAGAAGCTCGCCGACATGAACAGCCTCTCCGCAGCGCACGGCGTTTTCCCGCGAGCTCGCCATGTCGCCCTCGACGGCGAACTTGTTCCATCTCAACCTTCATCAAGGCAACCTCGGCCTCCGCCGCCCGCCCGCCGCCTGCCGCCTGCCTCGCCTCCGCCGACCGACCCTTGCCGCCATTGCCTCAATGGTCGTCCGATCCGCCTTCGCTTGACGAGGTCCTGATCTTAGCCTCGGCCTCGGAAAGTTCTTGAACGAGGAGGGTCTTCTCCTCCACCTCCCGAGCATACCGGGCCACCCCATCAAACTGCGTAACGGCGCTTTTCAAGTAATCCGATATAAGATCGGATACTTTAGACACCTCAGCCGCCACATCCTCGACCCCCTATACAATATACACATCAGGTCAGAAGAACACAACTTTTATACTACTACACAAAGTATAAAGACAAGTACAATACCTCGGGAAAGAGACGAGGCGCTAACTTGGAACCAATGATCTCGCACTCAGCCTCGGCGGCAACCGAGGACTCAGGGATTACATGCTTCAACCTCTTCAAGCGCTTGAGTGGCTGCGGTGAAGGGGATCTCGAAGCCTCTCCGCTCATTTCGGGCATGTCCTCGACATCCCTCAAAGTCAGAGACGGCTGCTCGGCCGCAGAGATCGGCTCCTTCCTTTTCTTCTTTTCTTTTATAAAGTTCACTACCAGGAAATACAATAGGTCAGCATCAACACATATAATCATGGAATAAAGAGAAAAGAGAAGAAGGGGCCTCACCCTTCACCGACTCCACCCTGGAGGCAGGATCATAAGGCTAAGCCCGTCGGCGCAAGGTCGGCCTCGAGAAGACCTCATCAACAAGGCCAATTTTGTCCAACGCCTCCAGTCACCGTAGTCCGTGATCAACGATCACATCGGCGATCTTATCGATCGCTGCATTTAACTCATTGAGCCCCTCGAACCGGCGTAAGAAAAACTTCTTCTGCCAGTTCGAGATCTTAGATTTTGTCTTCACTTTGAAATTTCTACGGGGTGACAGATAATACCACCCCAAGTGGCCTTCAATTGCAAAACCGAGAACCAACCCCAAGGTCAAAGGAAAATTATGCCTATAGGCATAGACCCTAGTTCGTCAAATGCCGAAATGAATTCGGCGTGAGTTGGGCAAGAGATATGCCAAACATCTCGAACTCGACGATACGTAAGGAAAGGGAAGACGCAGACACCCGCGAGGCCGTCTTCATACACGGCAATAAACCCTCCCGAGAGGCACAAGCCCTGTCCTCCTGGACGGGCAACGAGATCAACATCAGAAGAAATAAAATATTGATGACAAATATTCCTTATATCAGAAATGTTCAAAGTCGAAGAAAAAGAAGACACTTTGCCACAATCCCCAACAGTGGGGAATCGCAGCGTACATACAGAAGGAGGAACATTGACGCGGGTAAAAACATGCATATTCACTAACGAACCAGACGGGGAAACAGACACAATTTGATGCTCAGGCGACTCGCTAAAAGAAGAAGTAGCCATTACTTACTTTAGTTTATCGATGAAGAAGGCAAGAAGCTTCAGGACGTCAATGGCGAAGAATAACCGTTTTTCACAGAAAGCAAGGAGTTTTTGAAAATTGGATAAATGTGGAAGGCAAAGTGATAGGAGATATTGCGTATCAAGGAAGACATTCCCCAATATGCACTTTATCGGAATCCAACCCGCCACATTTAATGCGCATTAAATGATCCCGCGCCCGAAGAAGAACGGCAAAATCCGTCTTGACTCTACCGAACGCCGTCGGCGCGATCGAAGACCTCGGCATAACGCCTCGTCAGCGGTTACCAAAGGCCTCGGATAACCCTCGTCGGCGGTTAATCAAGACTCGGCTTAGCGCCTCGACGGTGAAGCGGTCGAAGACCTCGCTTAACGCCCGTCGGGTGAAGCGGCCAGAGACCTCGCTTAACGCCCGCCAGTGAAGTCAATCAAGACTTGGCTTAACGATCGACGGTGAAGCCGATCAAGACCTCGCTTAACGCCTCAACAGTGAAGCCGGCCAAGACCTCGGCATAACGCCTCGTCATGGAAGCCGTGACACCTCGCCGAGATACAAACAACAAACATGACCTCGGCAGACGCTCTGCGAGCACAAAGATACGATATACGACGTCGAAGCATTGACACACACCAAGTCGACAAAGAAAAGAATGTCAAAGATCGCCCAAACCCCGCTCATCATAAACAACCCCCATCCAAGATGACCTCGTTTTGCGTCTTTTGGGGGTTGTGATAGGATACTGCCCAACTACCGTGCCCAAGCATCGTGCCCAATACAAGTAACTCGACATCAAGCTCGGCTGGACAAGTTCGCCCATGAAGACTCCTAAAATCGGTGGAACGCAGAAAGCTCAGCCATATCTAAAAGAATCCTAATTCAAGAAGGGATAGGATCTCGAATCCTAGTTAGAGAAGACTTCGGATTCAAGATCTAGGTCAATACATTCGTGTATAAATAGAGGCTAGATTAGACGAAATAGATTCATTCACACTCTTTGTAATCGCTTCTTACACATTCAATACACGAATACTCTCTCTCTCTCCCCGTGGACGTAGATCTTATTCATAGATCGAACCACGTAAATCCTTGGTGTTCTTGCGCATTTATTTCCCTTACGAAATTAAGATCGATCACACATGAAGGATATAAAAATCTCTAGACGGTCTAGCAAGTACATTGGCCTCAAGAAACGATCTACAATTCTACGCAATCACGCCAAACTCTGATACATCGGTGGAGCTGGAAAGAAGGGCATCAACCACTACTTTGCTATCAGTTTCAAAATCTTTGATCCACGACAGCGCCTCATGGAGTCCCATCCGTTTTCCCCAATTCTTTCTCACTGATCTCAATCTCATAGTTTCTGCAGTTTCACATGGTTTCTTCCTTTATGTGGTTGAAACCTCATACTAGTCAACTTATATTTGATCAACACTAAACTTCTTATATACAAACTAGGGATGTCAATGGGTGGGTTTTATCCGGATCAGAACCAATAAATAAGTAATGGTTCTGGTTCTGAAATCGATCCATTAGACACTAGATCCGGATCGGACCCGGACCATCAACTATGGATCTTAAGCGGTCTGGATCTGAGCGGGTCTAGAACCAGAACCGAACAAGAACTAGAACTGAAACTGTTGCTTTATAATTTAATGTGTTATGAATGATTTTGAATCGATATAGATAAAACTGGCTCATTGACAAGCCTATTTAAACTTAGGCTTGTCAATAGATGGGTTTTACTCGGACCAGAATCAATAAATAAGTATTGGTTCTGATTCTGGAATCAGAACCAGATCCGGACCGGACTGGACCATCAAATTATGGATCTAAACGGTCCGGGTCTAAAGCGGGTCTGGAACCAAAACCAGAACCGCTTGTTTAAAATTTAATGGGTTTTGAACGATTCCGAATCGATCCAGGTATAACCCACTCATTGACATCCCTAATCCAAACTGTCATCCCATCACGTGCCGACTGTTGAGACTATTCATACACAGTTACTTCATCTCAGCATATTATTCCCCGACCTTTTCTTCTCCATCAAATTAATTGAAGGCAATTATGCAGCGACTTGCAATTATTTGGGGTTCCACAAGATTCTCAATATATTTCCCATATCTATCCATCTATATATATAGAGGATGGATTAGATAGAAATGATTTTTTTTTAAGAAATAAATCTAAACTATTGATTTTAGTAAATCAATAGATAATATTTATTTTCGTTGTGCTACAAATTTTTTCTATATTTAAGCCAAAGGTTAAATAAGTAATTTTATATTTTAAGAATCAATTTTTGTTCCCCTTAATTTAATGGAAAACATTGTTTTATACTTATTTTTAGGAATTTGTCGTAACTCATCCTTTAAATCATTATCTGCAACATTATTTCAGTTTCAATACTTAATATATACAAAATTATTTGTGATTCAAGCTAACAAATCCATGAAAAACTTAGATAAAATATATATATATATATATATATATATATATAGATTCATGCGTATGGTTCTATATAGCACTGGTATAACAGTTTCATAGCATTTTTTTAATTATTCATTGCACATACCACTAAAATGTCAAAAATTATTATCAATGTATTTTATATGTTGTTATGTATGTATATATTGTGCTTATTTTGTTTTCTGTTATGTACATATATTGTTGCACTAGTGAAATATTTTGTAACATTTTTAGCATATTCATTTTGCACATACACAGGTAAAAAAAATTATCTATTTGTTTAAACTTGTTTTTCAATATTTATTGCAATGGTGGAATATTTCGTAACACTTTTTTAATTAATCGTTGCACATAAGATTTAATCTCATCAGGACAATAATTTTCAAAATTTAAGTGGTATATGCAATAAATAAGCAAAAATGCTATGAAACTGTTATACTGTTACTATATAGCCACACGTATATATATATATATATATATATATATATATATATATATATATATAGGGGTTGGTTATAGAGAGAACCACCTCTTAGATAAGAACTAAGAACCAATAACTACCGTTAGATTAAGTAAGATCGGACGACACATAATTATTTAATGATAAAAATAGCCAAATTCCTAAATTTTCGTTATTTGGATATTTCACATTCTATTTTTCGTTGTTCATATAATTCATGTTGTTATTCATATAATCATAGTTCTTGTGCATGCTATTCATTCCAATTCATTGTTATGTTCATGTAATTCATGGTGTTATGCATATAATCATAGTAATTATGCATACGAGAATAATTACGAAAATCAATATACAAATCCCTTGATTTTAGGGCTAAACGGTTATCATTAAATTATGAGGATAATTAACTATTTATAATTAATCTTGACCATTAGATTATAAAAATGAATGGACCACATTAGTTCTTAGTTCTCAAAAAAGTTGGAGTTCTCATTTGATCCACTCCCTATATATATATATATATATTCCATAGATTTGCTAGTTTGAATCATAAATAATTTTGTATATATTAAGTATTAAAACTGAAATAATATTACAGATAATGATTTAAATGATAAGTTACAACAAATCCCTAAAAATAATTATAAAACCGTATTTTTCCTTAAATTAAGGGAAAAACTAATTCTTAAAAAATAAAATTATTTATATAACCTTAACTGAAAACATAGGTAAAAGTTCATTGCATATATAGTTATTATCTATAGCATAATGAAAATAAATCATATCTATTGATTTACTAAAATTAATAAATTAAATTCATTCTTATTTCTTATATTTATTTTCATTCGCGTAGAATCACTCAATATATGTACACGATTGGAAAAGGTATATTTATCGCTTAGTGCCACCTAATATGCATTATTTATTCAATAAGAAAGAAAAAGTTGTCCCTTTGCGAATATGGTTTGAGATGATTTGCAAGGAAATGATGTGGAAGCCGTTTTACAGACCTTGAACATAATATGCCGCGTTTGGATGCACCTAGAATAAAACGCCACAGTGACTAAAATATTATTATTATTATTATTGAAATCAAATTACGTGTTTGCTTGAAATTGTAAGTTGAAGAAGAAGAATTTAAAAGGCACGATTATTGAAATCAAGTCGTCCGCCAACCCTACCTCAGTATCATAACTTAATGTGCTAACAAATTATACATTATATGCCACATAAGAGTTCGCAAAAGCATGAGAGTCCAAATTCAAGGTCCAAATGAGTTTAATTTCCTAATAATTCACGACTCAATGTTTAAGGGTCGGATTTTGATTCGATATTTGTTAATTCAAGCTTAATAGCTAAATTTAGGAGTAAGATGATGAATAACAAAAGAATGATTTTTTTTTGTGAAACGCAAAAGAAGGAATTATTACTATAGAAAGATGATGATGATTATTATTATTATTATTATTATTATTATTATTATTATTATTATTATTATTATTATTATTAATAAGTGCAAGGAAAGCTTAATAATTTAATATGTATTTATCTTAAAATTTTCTAATATTATGATAAAATTTAACTTACTAAAAGATATATACATATATTAATAAATCATAATTTGTGCGTGCATGGCACGTGTCATTCAGATAGTATTCTATAGAAAAGCGGAAACACATGCATTGCACATTCACACACGCTCCCCGTTTGACTTCTAAATCAAAACTTGGGCTTGGCCAACCAAAACGAACCCTTTCTGTTTGGAAAAGTAAGATTGGTTACATTATTTGGACACTACCTCTAATCCTTACTTCTCATACCAACTATAAATTATAATACGTGTGAGAAGATTGCAAAAGCCATGTTTGGTATGACTCATACGGTCATGCCATTAGGATACTACAATATCTCTGTGGGTCGCAAAACTATGAGGGTGTTTAGTTGAACTTATAAACTCCCCAAAACAACTTATAAGCTATTTTTCAAGCTTAAAAAACAACTTATAAGTTGTTTTTGAAGAACTTATAAGCTCAGCCAAACACCCTCTATGTCTCCTTCATGGCCGCGGATTTGAAAATCCACTTCAATTATTGTTGTTTTTTTTTGTGCTAATTTAATTTGTAAGTGGGAAAAATTATTGGTGCTCACTTCGAAACTATGTATAATTTTCTTTCCCAGATTTTCTTGAATGCGATTATTTCTCTCCTATAAGAAAAGTAATTATATCTTCATAATGTCCCACTTCAATCTTAAAGGTTTTTTCTTCTATGTTTCTTTTTTCTTAATTTATATAAGTGAAAGTGAAAGTAAATGTGAATGTCAATGTGAATGTGGTATCAGATATTGGTATACGGGCTAATACAGAGCCAATACCATAAAGCTCATAAAAATTGGGAAGCCTCACTTAAGATAATTTGATAGATGAAAATCCAATAATCGAATCATGACTTGAACTCAAATGTAATAAATATTAACAAGATTGCATAGATGTTATTTGACACAAGCTATTTGGCAGATGAGGACCCAATCAAATAATTTTACACAAGTTTTTGCATATAAATAAATTAGCAAAAAAAAAAATAGCCTACTCCTTGAACAAATTTTCCATGATGCTAAATTCTTGATAAGTGTTCGATCGAATTTATAGATAAGATAAAACATTTTACGAAATGTTTTAACTTTTTTTTCAGCTATAATCATTTCATTCATAAAACTTCTCGTCATAATTTTCTAATAGCTTGATGATCATATCTTCCCCGACACTTCAATAATTAAGTTTTAAAATCTAATAGCTTGAAAAAATAGCTTGATGATCATATCACAAACAATCTCCTCTTTTCCTTGCAAACTCAGAAACAAAATTTAAATCACACCAACACTTGGAATTGGAAACCTGAACCACCATATCCTTTCTTTATCTACTTTCACGCAGGCTACAAATATCTAAAACTCGCAATTTCGAATGTTTCTCAATGAGGTGAATCATGGTATTGAAAGCCAAAGTGTGCAAGTGAATTTGCAGTTATTAAACCTCAACCGAAAGCAACATTTTTGGCTACAAAATTAGGCTCAAAGTTTTGCTAAGTAAAGCTCCATACCATACCCTATTATATTGAAATAATAAGATCACATCAAATTCAATACCACTAGTCACGTAGACTACGGTGATAGACTCGACTTCTCACAGTGCGCGTGACGAAAGATATTAATTATAACAAAAAAAATAATAATAAATTCACAAAAAATATCTCAACGACCCAAGTGACAGAAAATCACTTGCCCCACGTAGGGAGAAAAAAAACAAAAAAGAAAGGAAGACAAAAGAAAGTCTTATCTTTTTAGATATAGAGTTTTTAAGATACAGGTGTAGACAGAGAGAAAATCAATCATAATGCAGAAGTTTGTTAGTTGGGGAAGTATTAATTCTTTTTCCCACTTGGAAATGGAGTTAAACCAACAGGCAGCCTAGCTATAAGCCGGAAAACTTTAAAGCATATCTGAATGGAAAGAAAAGATAATGTGTCGACAATGTGGCATTTAAAATTGGGTCACATGTCGAGAAAGGTCTCAAAGTTCTCTCGATCGGTTACTTCGGCTTACAAAGGTAACCTTACCTTTTGTGAGCACTGTGTCACAAGTAAGCAACCTGGTGATCAAGTTCGAATATCGCCAAAAGCGAGCAATGATCCCGGATCCGATTCACTCGATGTTTGGCAAGCACCGGTTGTATCTCGGAGGAGCAAAATTTTGTGTCATTCATCGACGATTTCGAGAAGATGTTGGGTGTATCCCATAAAAAGGAAGCGCAGATGTGTTTCAAACTTTCAAACATTTCAAAGCGCGGGTAGAGCTTGAATCTGAAAAGCGGATCAAGTGTCTGAGGACGGACAATGGAGGAGAATATACAAGTGATGAGTTTGATAACTTCTGTGCTCAAGAAGGTATCAAAAGGCGCTCACAACAAAGATACACTCCACAACAAAATGGGGTGGCAGAGCGGATGAACGTAACATTGTTGGATAGAACTGTGGCAATGTTGAAGATCGCAGTCTAGAAAAGTCGCTCGGCCGAGGCGGTCAAATCTGCATGTTATGTGATCAATAGGTCTCCATCAACTGCTATTGATCTGAAAACGCCGATGGAAATGTGGACTGGAAAACCAGCTGATTATTCTCAACTCCATACATTTGGAAGTCCGGTGTACGTGATGTACAACACCCAAGAAATCACAAAGCTAGATCCAAAATCTAGAAAGTGTGTATTCTTAGGGTATGCTGATGGTGTTAAGGGGTATCGCTTGTGGGATCCCACTGCCCGCAAGCTAGTCATCAGCAGAGATGTGATATTTGCAGAAGACAAGCTGCAAAACACGTCAAATGATAGCACTGAAAAGGATAGTCCAGAGACTGCAGCAGTACAAGTGGAAAGTAGTCCAGAAAACCAAGATACAGAAGTTTCTGAAGCTGAACCAGAGTACGATGAAGAAGAAGAACCAGTTCAAGGCGAGGTTCCCGAGGTCCGCCGGACAACTCGGTGAAAGCAACCTGGTTTGGTTGCCCATGTTATTTGGCTAACAAATTTGTTTGGAGTAGATCCTTGTATGGCCTCAAGGAAACGTGAGGCAACAGCTATGACAAGGCGTGGAGACATAATTGTTAATTAGTCTCCAAGTGGGAGAATGTCAAGAAGGCATCACCACAAGTCAAAGAAGGTTGGCTGTGTCAAAGAAGGCTGCACCATCGCCCCTCAAGTCAAGAATTGCTGCCATCTTTTGTCAAAAGCTTGGTGGTGTAGTGGAAGCTCTATAAACAGAGAGCTACTCCATTCATTTGAGTGCAGAAAATCCAATGAGCAGCAGAAGGAGCAAACAACTCTCTCTCATTTTCTCCCAATTATTTTTCCTCCTTTGTAAAAAGAGAGGTTTCTCCTAGTCTTGTGATTAGAGAGAAGGTGTAATATTTTGTCATAGTGAAATACTTCACACCTTGTCCACGTAGCCAATTTGGTGAACCACGTTAAATTCTCGTGTCCTTTATATTTCGCTCATCTCACTTAGGCTACATTCTTAAGCCTCTTCCACTGCGCCTATCACCCAACAATTTGGACCTATGCATATGAATCTTAGCCAGACAGAATTAAAGTGCACTGGACCAACAGCACAGTAGAATTTTCCCCTCTCCTACATTAAGAGCCATGCTGTAGGTATAAATTATTCCCTTCGAAATGGTGTACGTATACACGGAAATGAGACTGCTGTGATCAATGAATGAACAGATAAAACCCTCCTATCCCATACAGCTATGGCCCCCCATTCTTTCCCATCTCCAGGCAAACGAGAGTTGGGGAGTGAGAGATTAGGGAACGAAATATCTTAAGAGATTCTTACAAGAAAGCGTTCCATCTCCTATCGTGAAACTATAATACGTGCCACATGAATAAGAGGCGTCACCGATATTTCGGTGATGAATATTAATATCCTAAATTAATAGATGACACCATTTGCAATAACGGAGCCCGATAGTTTAAATTTAGCAGCCCTATCTCTACATAAGAGTTGGAGAGTTAGAGATTTGGGGAAGAAATGTCAAACAAGATTCTTAGAAGAAAGTGTTTCCATCTCCTATCGCCATACTATCAATACATGCCACATGAAAAAAAAGGCGCATCGTGGATATTTTGGTGATGATCTTAATATCCACATGAATAGATGACACCATTTGCAAAGGATCCCAATGATTAAAATATAGCAGCTCTATCTCTACACAAGGCCGATTTCTTGCATCTGTATCCCACCCCCAGGGCGGGGTGGGATGGGGGGCAATAGACAGACAAGACATAAGCTAGATAGACAAGAATATTGGCAATTTGAATGATCTTTTTTCCAGAGCTTTCCGTATAAGTCAGAAAGGAAAATTAATTCCTGGTAGCTTAGCTGTGCCTCCCACCCTACCCATATGCCCAAAAAAGTTCGTCTCTTTCCTCATTCAATTCTACCAAAGTTACCAACCATCTCTTTATACTTTCTATAAGCATTGTATTTACCTAAATATATTCTCACACACACGTACACCAAAAAAGAACAAACGGAGTGGACGCGCAAGCATGAACATATAAAGACTTCAAGTACACAAAACTTGACTTACGGAAGCTGCGATGATGAAGATTCAGTGTGATGTTTGTGGGAAAGAAGCAGCGGCTGTATTCTGCACGGCTGATGAAGCTGCCCTCTGCCAGAACTGTGACAACCGAGTTCATAACGCCAATAAACTTGCGAGCAAGCATCCCCGTTTCTCTCTTCTCAATCCTCAGTTGAAAGAATCTCCACGCTGCGACATTTGCCAGGTTTATAAACGTACATTGTCCTTAACTTGTTCAATGTTAAGATTTTCAAAAAGAGCACAGTCTTTAAAACAAACTGATTATTAATTTGTTATAGATAGAAATATTAATCATCTATATACATATATATATGCTTCTACAGGAAAGACAAGCGTTACTGTTTTGTCAAGAAGATAGGGCCTTACTTTGTCGAGATTGTGATATTCCAATACACAAAGCTAACGAACTCACCAAGAAGCATAATAGGTTTCTTCTAACTGGGGTCAAGCTTTCTGCGGCCGTTTCTTCATATCATGGTGCTACGTCGCCCAGTGGATCCCAATCTGGAACAGAGATCAAAACTTCAGTTGCTAAAGCAAACTCAAATGCAAATTGTTCAGAGACATCATCAAATCCTATGAGGGAGAATGAGTCGAGACTACCCACCGGTGACCAAGCTTCAGACTCAACCAGTAGCATATCAGAGTACTTAATAGAGACTCTCCCCGGTTGGCATGTTGAAGACTTACTGGACCATTCTTCCCATTATGGCTACTGTAAGGTTTGCTTATCTCTATTTCATATTATAATGGTAGAATATATATATATACATATATATATATATATATATATATATATATATATATATATATATTATATGTATATATCAGGTCCTTCGAAAAACCAATGATCCAATCAGACCATATCTGCAACTATTTTTCCTTATACAGAGTTTTATAATATACTAGTAGTAATAATTAGGTCCAAATATCTCTCAGTCAATATCTTAGAGAGTTTAATCCATTTACAACACTATCAATCTCTTTTGCTTACGCAATATCTCTCGATAAATTTGCAGATCAATGAGCAGTCTCGTCCTTATCAGATGACAAACCCATATCCACCTCAGGTTTTCTCATCAAAAGACATGCCTTTATGTTTACTGCTTATACCAGCTCAAATTCAAAACACGAATGAGGCAGAAAGGATTTGGGATAGACATGATTTTGCTATCCCCAAGTCAGGTCTCAATCAATCAAGATATTGAGACGAATTTGGAGAATAACGACGAGAGGAAAGCCTCCACCAGTCATTCCGTGTCTATTTTAATCTTCTTTTTTCCATTCTCTGGTCCCTCCTCGCTGCTCTTTGTTAAGTAACATAGCAAGGCATTCTAATGACTTCAACTGAATTCTTCTATCTTCTGGTTTGCAGCTCCTTTCAAAGAGGATAGATGTATTTGATCCAAACACCTTTGCCTCCACACCTATCTAAGTGGAAAGGTTCATTTTATGCTGCCAGCTAGAGCATTTTCTTTATTTCTGTCGAGCTAGTGATTTGTGATTTTCCTTTTCTAAAAACACAAATTTTTTATAACTAGTTGTTTCTCATTAATCATCTTATCCACGTAAACAAGAAATCGAATTAATTTTAACATTGAAAAAACTCTCTCTAAAGTTCACCCCCCTCCCAATCAGAAAATTGCTGAACTTGTCTTTTCCAAATCTTTCATGCTTCATTATTCAAAAGTACATATATTATGTACCTTTTCGCACTCACAAGACGTCATGAGTTTCATCCATAGCAAATTTTCAAACTTCTAATTAATTATCATCTAGGAAGATCATTACGGATCAGGACATCCGCAGGCGTATCTAAAGTCAGCAGAGTTATTATTATTTATTCATTTTAATTTTTTGAGAAAATCAACAGCATTAATTCAGTGGTAAATAAACTTCAGCCTAGAAAGCATTTATAATGGAATGCATTTACCATCTAAATGTCAACTGTGGATTAGAGCTCCAGCCAAATAATTTCCGATCTCAATGTCAAATTGAGCATTTTAGCTAACACGAACAAAAGATTCCAGTAAGGTAATCCAAAAGTATAAGACTAGCACCAAATGTCTAACGACATAGAAATTGTGGTGAGCAAACATAAAAATAAAAAATCCAGCAGATGCGCAATCAAACATAAAACTGAAGCAACTAGCAAGCAAAGCATAGGATAAGCATCAAACAACGCACACCATTGCCAGACGCATCTAGCTGATTAAAGTCTCAAACCAACAGAGCAAATCACGAGAAGAATCACAATTAACCGCTAAATAAGAAATGTACCTGAGCAGGGGGTCGATATTTGCAGTCATATTCCCCCGCCTTGCTCATTTACACCTGATTGCATGTATTCTTAGTAATGCGCAACAATGGAAAGCGGCGCCGCGTCGGATAAGCGATCGGTGGTGGAATACGGCCGTTCAAAGGCTGAAGATGACGGGGCAATGGCGCGGGAGGCGAGAATGCGCAGTAAGCAAAAAAAGCGTGGGAAGTTTGAATTAGGGGTTTTAATTATGAAAGGTGCTATTTAAATATAAACGAAATCCGATGTGCATGTGTTTAACATAGTGTAGAGTGATTGATTGCTGACGCCAAAAATCTGGGTATCCTGGCAAAATAGTAAAGTGATTAAAATTATTTGTCTAAAATTAAATAAATTAGAGGCAGACTGAAGTTTGGGCCTTTCTAGTTGAGTTGCCAATTATGTAACGGGCCACATTAGATTTTAAATAGCATTCTTAAAACAAATATCAATGAACTTCTTTATCTTCTTCTTTTTCATTGAATTGTTATGATAAATTTGCCTCTTATAACTACATGTAGCAAATCAATAAATGTGGATTTCTCTTCTGTACTTTTCTACAGAAAAGATAAGTAACAAACTAGATTTTAAATGGTTCTCACAACAAAAATGAATGAATTCTTTTCTTCTTCTTCTTCATTGAATCACTTAGATAAATTACCTGCCATAACCACATGTAACGTTTCAGTATATATGGATTTCTTTTCTACAGAAAACATATGTAATAGATTACTATAAGATCATCTATTCTAGTTAAGATGTTTAACTCTTTTATAGGTTTACACAGCCCAAAAGGGCAGAATATTTATCCAAGAGAAAACATAATTTCCATGCCCAGTAATGTTCAAGATATTGCAGCCGCTCTCCGTTGACGTATAACTCTGATCTAAAAAGTGCAATCGCGCATCACGAATCAGATAGTGTTGTTGGTAGGCCTGATAATTTTATCGGGGCTCTCGTGTGTGAGATCAATATAAACATTAGAGCATCTCCAATGCAAGGAGGCATTGGAGATGCATCCTCATTAAGTACCGTTGGGGGGAGGTGGAGTGAGAAGGTAGTGGGAAGGTAGTGGGAGGAGAGATGAGAGAGAAAAGGTGGAACCACCTCCCGGAAGGCAAGTCAAAATGTGGGCCCGTTTTGATTTTTTTATTATTTTTTCTGTTTTCACCAGCTATTTCTTTATTTCAATATATATATGATTTTTTGTTTTTTGTTTTATTTCACTTTTATTTATGTATTTTCACTTTTATTTTGGCCATTGGGGTGGGGTTGGGGTGGGGGTGGGGTTGGCCGTCGGGGTGGGGGTGGGGGCCAACCAACCCCACCGGCCAACCCCACCCCACTGCCAACCTCCCCACCTACCAACCCCACCCCACGGCCAACCCACCCAACGAATAACTTTAATTTAATTTAAATTTAATTTAATTTGTACCTTAACTCAACGGACAAATATATGACCGTTGATCAACGGATAAAAATATGCTTATAAATATAAATCACTAAACAACATCATTCCTACCAACTTTTATATTTTCTTCTCCATTTACCTTAATATTTCTTCTTCTCTTAAACATTTTCCTATTATCAGAATGAATAACGATTTCTCAAATTGGTCAAATTCTGGATATTTTGGATCAAATTCGCTTCTCAAATGTCCAACTCTAATCCTCAAAATCCCAACTTTCTTTCTCAAAATTCCAACTTTCGTCAACAAAATCCCCACTTTCCACAAAATCCCAACTTCGAATTGCAAAATCCCAACTTTTATTGTCAAAATCCCAACTTCGATTCTCAAAATTCCAACTTTCGTCATCAACAGTATCCTACATATCCAGTGAATGTTCCAAGCTATCCATCCAAATTCCATCCAGGCTATCACTACCAAGTTCGAGCTCCATCTTCTGACTCATCAAGAAAGACCAAGATAGATGGAGGAAGACCGACCAAGAAACGCCTACTTGGGAAGAGCATCGTCTTTCCAAAATTTTTCTTCTCGCAAGGTCTCGAGGCCATAAATCGAACTTCGATCAACAATCCGATGAAGAGAACAATGATACAAGTACAAGAAGATTTTGTACTCGGAGAAAGAGTGCGAACATCTTACAAGGTGTTGGATCGATATTAGCATTGATTCGATCGTCGAAATGATCAAAAGATAGATCAAATGTGGGAGAATTACTAATGCCTACAACAAGGGTCGCCGAGCGAACTCCAGAGAGATCATCTTCCTCGCTCAAAACACTTTTTTACAAACTTGCAAAGGAAACTAAATGGTTTAGTTCATGTTATTATAGGAACGCAGAGATGTGGCCAAGCGGTGCAAGTGAAGCTGACATCATTCAAAAGGCACAAGATGAATATAAAGAGACTCACGGAACACGCGACGGTTTCAGACATATCGGAGTATGGAATTTGCTCAAAGAATGTCCGAAATTCGCTCATCAAGACAGTGAGATTCGAGCAACAAAAAAGGGCAAGTCTTCTGCATTGGGTGCCTACACCTCCGCTTCCAACCAAGATGAAAATGGTGATGAAACAACCCACACTCGTCCAATTGAAAATAAGGCGGCGAAGAGGAAGGCGGCGAAAGGAAAAGAAAAATCAACAGGTGAAGCCAAAGAGGTGGTCGATGCGATCAACGCAAGAGCAGCTGCAACAATGATGGTGGCGAAAGCAATGGAGGCAAAACAGAAAGTAAAAGAGCATAAAATTCTCATGCAAGATACTTCAAAGATGAGGGAAACCCAACTACGACTTCATCTTAAGTATTGCGCCCAAATCCAAGCAAAGTGGGAAGCGGACGAAGAGTAAAATGTATTAATTAGGTTTAGTATTAGTTTATTTTGTATGTTGTATTTTAATTTGTTAGATTTAAATTGTCTTTTATATCGTATAAGTTCTTTTTTAAAAATTTCCATGTTATTGTGCAATTTTAATATGTACTAATATTTATATAATAATTAAGTTATTTGATATTAATTTTAAATAATATTAAAATTAATTTTATCAAGTTAGAATAATAAATATAAAATTTAAATAAAATTGTGAATAGATAATGAATGAGTTGAAAGTGAGTGAAAAGTGGGTCCATAATGATGTCAAGAAAACCCGAGTTTGAGAAGGTATTGTTGGGGTGAAAATAGGAGAAGGGAATATGATGATGTGTCTGTGATGATGTCAGCAAAAACCTGAATTTGAGGAGGTATTGTTGGAGTTGCTCTTAAAGCTTCAAGATTCACGAGCTGTTTGCTGACGTCCCTAATGAAACAGAACGGCAGATAAATCATAAATGGTATAAAAGCTTGAGTAAACACATTCAGCCTTGTTCAATCTTCATCCCTTATTTGTATTTACCATGCAAATAACTTTAACTTTTACTAGAAAGAGCATAACAATAGAAAGATGAACGACAATCAACATTCGCACCACCAGCTTCAGATGTGCTACAGAAACCAGGTTAGCGTAAACTCCAAACTTAACCAAAACATAATGGGAACACGAAAACAGAACAAGAAATTTGACAGCTCAGAAACGGACAACAAATTTAGATGCAGCATATTACTTTCAATAGTCCAAAAACCTGATAAGATTTCACACTTGTGTATTCTCCATGGAGAGGAAGCCTCAAATAGGCAACTAACACAACAAGAGTTACAAGATACGTCACGACTATAGACCAACATTTGGAGACAGGCACTCAATGCTAACTCAGAAGTAAAAACATACCAAATTCACAATAAATTCAATCTCAAAATGTCATCGGGTTTAGGTGCAAATACCTCGAATCATAAAATTAGGCAATGGATACAACAAAACGTTGAGCTCAATATGTAAAAGAAAGGGGAAGATCACCAAAAATCTGCATTCCTCACTCTCCCAAAAACAAAGAATCATTACAATGAAAACATGATAAATATTTAAACACAAAAATAATCAAACATATGCTAAATGTAGTGATAAACTAAGAGATGCTCCAATTTCAAAATTTAGACATCCATCTTCCCTATGTATCAATCATCTCAACATAACCAACAACAAAACTGTATTCATACTCAATAGGGGGCAAAACAACAAAAAAACAGTTAGAAATCTTCCTAAGAAAAGTGAATTCCAGCCTTATTAAACAAAGAAAGCAAATGCATAAAATCAGCTTGAGCAAGTTTCGAGGCCCTTTTATCCTCAAATTCACCGGATTTCAACACGCCTAAAATCTTGTTTTTAAAATCAGAGCCCTTTGCATCTCCATCATCCATCTCCATATCATCGTCGTCGTCGTCTCTCCCCTCTTTCCCTTCTTCCTCGGCATCAATGCTCATATCACCCAAAGTATTCCCCAGAGCAGATAAACTCTGCGCAATCTCAGCATCTTGATCGAACCCTTCCGACGTTAGCTGCAGCGCTTGGAGCGTCTTGAAATTCTTCTCAAGCAACGCGAGAATTCCCTTCTGCCTAAATATGGCGCCTAGGGTTTTGTTCTTCCGATTGAAGCAGATGCGAACCAATCCATCCCACTCCTTGAAATTCACCGGCGGCAGCGGCTTCCTCGGCTCGATTCTGACGACGGAGGAATCCACCTTCGGCGGCGGCCGGAAATTGTTCCTCCCGACTTTGAGGAGGTGATTAACCCTAGCCAACAGCTGCGTGTTAACGGAGAGGCGGCAATAAAGGCTTTCGCCGGGCTGAGCGACGAGCCGCATCGCGAATTCTCGCTGGAACATGATCACCGCGCATCTGAACAACGGGCGATGAGACAGCAATTTGAAGGTGAGCGGCGACGATATTTGGTAGGGGATATTGGCGACGCAAATGTCGAAGTAAGGGAGCTCGCATTTGAGGACGTCGCCTTGGATGACCTTCAATCGGCTGGAGTAGGGAGTTCCTTGGAAGCGGCGCTGCAGCTCGAGTACCATGCGCGGATCGAGTTCGACAGCGATGACGCATTTTCCGGCTTCGAGAAGCTTCTTCGTAAGATTTCCGGTACCCGGACCGATCTCGAGGATGGTGTCGGTGTGTTTTATGCCGGATTTCTGGACGATTGAGTCGACTAAGAGAGGGTTTTTTAGTATGTGCTGGCCTTTCGACTTGTGGAACGGGATTCCTCCCTGAAAGTGGGAGCCGGCGTTGGCGGCGCCGCCGCCTCTCTGAGGCCTCTCTTTCCTGATTTTGCCTCCCGCCATCGTTTGGTTTCGTAGGTTTAGTTTGAGAATATATTAGTTGTTCGGTTAGGTTTTTAGAGTAATGATTTCAAGGTTATATTCCTTGTAGTTTATATATCTCATCAAATCAGATTTTTCTTGGGGCTAAAACGGCCCATTACATAATTGGCGGCTCAACAAATAAAAAAAGCCCAAAATCCAGTCTGCCTACAATTAATTTAAAGATATGCATATTTTTTTTGAGACCTAAAGATATGAATCTTAATTTATATACAAAACACTAGGACTTTAATTGTTTTCTATTTGCTTTAACTTATAATTATTTGATTTTGTAACCTAAACTATTAATGATTTATACCTTCCATAGACATCTTAACGGTTTATTTTGTTCTATGTTTTTTTTTCTTTTAGGGGAATTTTGTTCGATACTTGTTATTTTATATATTCTGTTTTATCTTTACTTAATACTATAATATACATCGAATCAGGTCTATGATGGTATTATTATTATTTTAGTTATTTATGAGAATCTGGAGTCGCTAATATCAATGTGTGTTGGGTAATCCAAGCATTAAGACTTAGCTAGATATTTTGGATCTATATATTTTTCTTATATGTGATATATTGATAAATTAAAAGAACTTTTGGAACCTATTTGTAATCTTATTCTATAATTATTAAGAGGGTGTTTGGCTGAGCTTATATAAACTCTTCAAAATAGTTTATAAGTTGTTTAGGAGCTTATAATCTCATTCGAAGTGTTTGATTATATAAGCTCTTAAACAGCTTATAAACTGTAAAAATAAACTTCATAAGCTTATAATCTTCCTTAAAATAAGTTGTTTAACTCCATTTTCATAAGTTTAAAAGCAACAATGAATTTATCAAAATAATTTTACTATGGTTTATTATTTCTGACATATACACGATCAATTTCACTTTAGTCAATTTTTTCTCTCTAACTACGATTTTCTCTCTCTAATTTATGATTATTTCTTTAGTGCATAAACTCAATTATCCAAATATTTTGACAACTTATAAACTTTTGAAACATTACATCTTATAAATTATTAAAACATTTTATAAGCTTTTGAAATTTATAAGCTCTTTAAAATAAACTTAACAAACATCCTCTAGCTAGCCTTTTTTTTGAAGCGAACAATTAGGCATACAACAATCTGTGAAAGAATGTTTTGAAGCTAATCATACTAACCTCGGTACATTAGGTGCCACAAAGTAGTGACGAAACGTATAACTTGTACAAATCTTTCCATTTTTCAAGTCGATATGATCCTAGAACTATTTACCAAGCTATACATACATACACACAAAATACGATATACATTTATCAAAAGTACAATACATATATAGCTGACTACAACGTATAGGATCTGGATATACTTGAAACCAAGTTTTCGTTGTGCCTTCTCTATGAAATTATTACTATGCTTCTATTCCTAGTATTTCTAAACCATAAAAAATATTATTTTATTCTCCATCAGCTTCAACATTAAGTTTAACCTTTATTCCCTCAAAATAAATAAATACGTTTAACCTTTATCCATATATACCTTGCTTAGGGTATGGTTTTCTTTTTCCTTTTTTCACTTTTGTAATGAATACTAAACACAACACTTTACCATCATTTTCCCGTCATTCATCATTTTTTGGTAGAATGTCAAACCCTTGTAATAAGTATCAATTTTCATCATTATAGGAAACCAAATCATAGTGAAATAAAAACTAAACTATAAAAGAGCAGAAAATTATATTTCTACAAAGATTCACTCAAAGCAATAGCAAACAATGTCCTTTTCTTAAAACAGTTAGCAAGTATGTATGGCAAATCTCAACAACACTGAGAGAAGAACAAATGCAAATATATGGGAGAAAAAAAGAAATGAAATAAAATCACTCAAGACCTAGAGAAAAAAAAATACCTCAAACCAAGCTCCAATTCAAAGAATGACAATTTTAGGAGTGGAAATCTCCCCAAATTTTAAAAGATGCTCTTACTGATTTCTTCATCAACTAGAGTATCGATAAATCTCACCGCCATCATGACGATCAATCAGCCGATCTCCCCGTTCAAGCCATTGTCAGCGACGAAGCTCGTCTCGACCCTCGGGGGTCCAGAATGCCGCCTCGGTTTGGCCGGCGAAGCAGGGAATGAGAGGCGTTTCTTGGCCAATCCTGCTCCCGCCGGCCCTTTCTCTGGCGTAGTAGCACCATTCTCCAGCCCTAACGGACTCGGCAATCTCGACTTGGCCTTTGCCGACTGCGTCGTCGCCATGTAGCTCGGCACGGACGAAGAACTCGCCAGGCTCTCATCGTCTCTGACCGAAGAGCCAGCAATGCTATGCCTCCTATTCCGTTCCGACTGCATGCTGAAGAGGCTCCTCGAGTCCTCGTCTTGACTCATCATGCTGCCGCCTCTCGGGCTCGCAGGTTTCAGTTTCCGAGCAACCGCAGATGAAGGCACTGCTTTCAATACAGGGGTCATCGGGGAAAGGTGGCCGGGAGCCTTCTGGCTGGCTGGCGAAGACGGTGATATCTCGGAGTTGAGCTGATGACGAGCGAAAGACTTTGTGATTTCTCCGTTTCCACCACTCTTGATTGATGAACGGTCATTGTTCGGATCTTTATCGGCTGTGCTTGGAGTCTCCCATGGTCGTGCAGCCATCCATCGCTCTAGCCAGCTCCAACCCCAGTGAGGATTAGTCGGGTCCATGAACAGCAAGTTGGGAGACCTTGCCGATTTCTTCCACGTTTGCTGCATAATTCAAATGTTTTCAATCAAACCAAAGCGAAGAAGAACAAACGAGAGCCGTCCATATGCAGAAATTTGTACAAACAAGAAGGCGAATATGTGTATTATGGTTGCAGAATCGGGTGTTTGCTTTCTATGATAGTGTAGAAAATAAGGGTACAATTATACAAAATAACCCAAAGTATTTAGTATAAAAATATACTAACCAATCAACAATATCCCAATAATACCCATACTTTCAAATTTTTATAATTATAATTTCATAACAGAACTGTTAATTTCTGCTTAGCATGCAAAGACAGCTGACATGGCATCTATGAGAGATGGAAAAGGAGTCGAACAACGGCATGTGACTTTTGCACGGTTAGCAGAAGTTAACAGTTCCGTTAGTGAAAAATAGGTGTTATGACATGATATTATTGGGATACTTTAATAGTAATATGCGTATTACTATTTATTGTTTGAGGAAAACACAATTCATCAATAGTATAGGATTTTTTTTTTTGGGTAAGTTGATAGTTATGGTTATTTTGGATAATTTAGCCTAAAAATATTAGTCTACCACAAACTTGACGCATTGAACTATTTCGAGCTTGTTCGATCATGTAATTCTTCAAATACTTGACTTTTCTGTAATGTCGATCTAATTCATAACCCAAGTAAACACCTCCTATGTAAATACCTGATGAGTGTATGAATAAGCTAAGGCTCTTTCTCGCCTCATTGCAGCTTCATATTTGTGCAGCATGTTTGCCTCAATCTGCTCTTTCGACTGTAGACTATCATCCCATTCCTCTCCCATCTGTGATAGAAGTCACCACGGGTTAAACATCCAGACCAAAACCATAATGCAGAATCAAGGTGCAAGCAAACGATCGAGTGAAAAAAACTTGAATGAAAGAATTCACAAAACAGGCAGACGCATGGAACGAGAGACTTGCAGCAAAAATTCAAAATAGTAATGTCATTAGCATAGAACTGACCCTTAAACTCTCGAGTTCTTTTGCACGTTTCTGCAGGAGCTGTCTCTGGAGTGCCCGGTTCTCCTCCAACATCCTCAGTCTTCTTGATTGAATCTGAGACTGCACACGAGATAAAGTCTGCATGCATTTTAGAGTTTTTCCGGTTTGGCGTCTGACGGTGGGCCCATCAACAAGTGATTTCAGCCTGACCAGTCCTCTTAGTGCCCGTAACGCCCTCCTCGCCTGAAAATAGGAATCACATTCTTGGATATTGAGACGAAGACTTATTATAAGATTATGCTGCAGAATAGGCAATTTTCTTCATGCTGATTATGTGAATACCACTTGTGGACATGCTCTAAAAAATACATAATTCTCTAGTCTTCGTTTCAAATAAACGGGTGATTTTCAAGAAACAGTAAAGCAAATTGAGTGTATCTTATAAAGGAAGGAACTATAAGCCTTAACTACTAACCATAGATATTGACAGATTTTGGAAATAAGTAAACTAATAAAACAGCTATTTTAAGATAGTAAAACAAAAACTAGCTGCTAACATACAAAGATAAAACATAGCCGATGTTACTATTTTACCCCTTAATTCATGACAACAAATAGGTTTAGGGCAATTCACAACTAAAAATATTGTTGCTTGTGAATTACCCCTTAAATAGGGTAATTCACAACAAAACTTATTATTGGTCATGAATTTCCCTAAACTAACCTTAATCCACAACTAAAAATATTGTTGCTTGTGAATTACCCCTTAAATAGGGTAATTCACAACAAAACTTATTATTGGTCATTAATTTCCCTAAACTAACCTTAATCCACAACAATCAACTTCTAAACTCGACAATTTAGTTTTGAATTAGTCAATTAAGGGCAAAACAGTATTTTAAACCCAAAAATGGCTGTTTTTAACTTTTTTTTATCTTCGCTGCTATTTTTTTATCTTTACAAAATGAAAGTGGCTATTTGATATATTGACTCTTTTTTTTTTGGAAATTGTGGGCAGACCACCAATTGTTTAACTACTATTCTATCATGTTCAGCGAAGAAACAAAGAAACCCAAAAGTTTTTAAAACACGATACCAGGTAACCACGGAAAGCAGTCTGGATTTTGATTGCTGCCACTTCCTCAGCAGATTCCCCGTCAAACTGAGACACGGTGGTCAGCCGCACCACCTCTGCTGCAGCCTGTGCTGCTGCTACTGCGGCTTCAGCAGCTGCAGCCGAAGCAACTGCAACTGAGTAAGCATGTTTTGTCTGATCATCTTCCACCTCCTCCAACTTAACATCTTCCAAAGGCGGAAGAGGGTGAGTATGAGATTCTTCAACAGTCTCCGGCTTGGGAGAATCAGCAGCAACTATTGGCTTTTCATTCTCGAATGGTATGTTGTTTGACTTTTGGGCTCTCTGCAAATAAGATAAGCACCAAGAAAAAGAAAAAACAATTGCATTAGCAATTAGCAAACTATCAAATGACATTAAAACTAAATATAGCTTTGCATACCTTTGATTTCTTAGAATTGGGGCTGAAAGCCTTCTTAACTGAAGACAACCAATTTCCTTTTCCACCCATCTATCATTCCTCAATTGCCCTAATCTGCACTCCAAGTAGGCAAATAATCCAACTTAATTAATATTAAAGATTCAATCTTTTTTTTGCCTTTTATCCAAGAGACATAGTTATTAAACATCTTAGAAAAACTGGGGAAAAAATTAAACAATCACATCCCATTTCAGATTAATATACTAATTTGAGTGCCCAATAACCAAATCTAAATACCATAGTTTAATAGGAATATAACATTTATTTTCTCAAGATATTTAGAGTGAAAGCATTGACCTCCATTTCACTTTTCTTTCTACACCAGCATACTCCATACATGCAACACTCACAAATTCTCAAAAACCAACTTCAAAAGTCTCATCCCAGAACTCAAAAACATATGAATTTCAAGAAAAAACCCTCATCGTTTCAAGATTCATATAATCTTATACTAAAATTTGATACTTGAATCCAAATTTGCACGAACTGTCACCTCATATATAACTTAAAAACATCTGAATTTCAAGAAAAAATCACTCATGTTCTAAGACTCGAAAAATATCAATACCACAAAAATTTGATTCTCGAATCTAATTTTTCTAGAGACCAACCCGAAACAGACTTCAGAAGTTTCAACCCCCAAAATCAAAAGCATATGCATTTAATCACACATTGTTCAAAGATTTACGAATATATTTAACACTAAATAATAGATTCTTGAATCTAATTTCCCAGAAACTAACCTGATTGGAGTTGCACAGATCTCACACAATTAAAACGCAGAGTCAAATGAAGTCTCAGCTCAGAAACAAAATGTGAAATTCAAAAAAAGAAAAAGAGTGCACAAATAGAGAAATGTATCAAGTTGAGAGGCACCTAAAAATTTGTTTTCGAGTGTGTGTGCTGTGTGTGTGATGAAGGACAGAGAGAACTAGATCTTGGCCATGAGCAAGAAAAGAATTCAAGGGAGTAGGAGAGAACATGAGAGAGAGAATCACAAACTTCACAGCTGGTTTTGCTAATGTGGACCCCCACTCTCTATCGAGCTGCCCACGCGGGTCCCATCTAATATCTGTATTTTCATTTGGTAACTATTTCTTTTTCCTTTTTTCCTTTTTTTTAGGTAACGACTTTTTAAAAAGAAAATCTCGAGGTAATTAGTCATTCATAATAACTGCTTTTTTTAAAAAATTTCCCTTTATTATCGGCAACTATTTTAGACTTGAAGCATTCTACGCTAGTTTTGTGAAACTAGATTCTCTATTTCTAGTAATATTTTTATTTTATGATAATAAAATTCATCAATCTTAATCCTATTATGATTTTAACAGTATTTTATATATCAGAACCAAGATAGTATTTTTGATTGATTTGTAGCAAAATAAGTCAATAAATACCTTCAAAGAATTCGGCGGCCAAAAGAAATACCTGACGTGAGTCATCTCCCCACAATAACATAAAATATGATGTTTACTCGATATTGGCATGAAAAAAAAAACATGCCACATAATTTTTCGATTCTGAACTTTATTTTGACAAATCTATTATGCTAAATATCACAAAAATATATTATTATTCCAACGACATATAAATCATGCCTAGAACCAAAATTCGGTCAAATAATTGACTGATTTTATATCAGTTTGTGGAGTTACAAAAGTTAAGACAATAAAGTATATATTGACGCAACCCTTTCAAAAAAAATTGACATAAACTAAATCTTTTTAGTTCAGTCTATCTGTATAAAATGAAGATGATCAGATATCATCGTTTTTTATTCGCACCTTCGATTAGTGGTTGTCAACTTTGTTAGTTGTAACTGAACAATAAAATATATCTATTTTAAGAGGTTATATGTGAAAAATATTTAAATAAAGATTAAACAGACAATTTTCTGATGAAGATGCTTAGACCTTCACATTGCCCAATGCCCACTAACGATTCTTATTTCGTTGTCAGACCTTTTAACAAATAGGAAGTATCTCGTAAAGAATATTACAGAACTCGCCGAAATCTTTTTCTTGGTTTGGATAATAATGCGCCTGCAAAGTATTGTTTTATTCAACATCAGAAATTGTAAGGCAAAGTTGTTTTACGTCTTCATTTTATTTTTCCGTATAATAATTATTAATCACTTTTAGAAGAGAACTGCGAAGAACATATTTGTCAGAGCATGTCCAAATTACATGCTTACAGACATATAGTTGTAGGTTTATTAATTATCTAAAGCTTTCTTTCTGTTATTGCTTTATATGTTAAAGTATCACCCCGCTCAATTTATTATTTCGAGTTTGTATGAGCTTTATTTATTTAAAACCTTATATTTAAAATGCACTAATTTATAGGGTTAATGTTAAATTAAGTCTCAATCTTTTAGCATTGTTCAAACATACCCAACTTTTAAAATGCACTAATTTAATTTCAACGTTTCTTAGTCTTTTGCAATTTTTCTCGACGATCTAAACTGATGTGGCAAATGGAAAAAAAAATCTACCTCTAGCTACAGACAGCTTCGGGTTGTAAATTGTAAAATATGTATACTTTAGCGTGTGAAATGCAAGAAAGAAAAGGATTGACTGACGTAGTCAAGAAAAATAATACCCATATAACTTTGGCAAATAAAATTTGATTATCCCAAAATAATACTCTTTTTTTCTAGAAGAATTGTTATATCGAATTTAATAATTCCAAATTTATGGCCAACTTGTCTAATTAGCTTCTAGCTGACTTGTCTAGCTTAAATTCTTTTGTTTTTTTTTTTTTATGAAGGAAAACAATAGTTGTAAAATATTTCTTCCTTATTTATTTTGAAACCCAGTCTTTTTTTCTTTGGAGTAGAAATCCAGTCTTACTCTTATACATTTTATAATCAGCTAGGCGGCACTTTGACGCCTTATCTTATTATAATGTTCTGCCGATTTTTCAGCGGCAAAAAGAAAACATTTTAACTCATCGAATATGCTGATTTGGTCGAGTTATGTTAAAATTATTCCTTTATTGTTCATTAGCGACTAAGCGTAGCTATAAAATATTTGGCAAAATAAGATCATAAATAGCTTATAAATTGTGAAAATAAATTTTAACATTTTATAAGCTCTCTTTAAAATAAGTTTATTAAATTAATATCACTTCAAGAATTTAAGATATATTGTGTAAATTATTTTAGCAAATAGTATATTGAATTAATTATATTTTTAATGAAAGATAGAGAAATTGTTTTAAAAATACTAAATATAGATGTGAGAAGTTTAAGTGGGATTTGAAAATGATTGAGTTTTTATACACAATTCAATGGAGACGTCAATTTGTGATCCATCCATTTCGATATTTTCCTTGGGAGGTATCGGGAAGGAATTGGAATGGAATAAGATCGATTCATACAGAAGAAAATGTTCTCTCTTGATTCTGTACCTATAGGATAGGGATAGAGGAAGAGGAAAAATCGAAGATTTCATATAGTACTTTTGATCGATATAATATATGAATTGTAATATAAATTGTGAACCACATGATTTCATCTAGAATTGTTTCGTGTACGTCGTATTGGATCCAGATTGAATCAGTTCATGTGACAAATAACATGCTACGAAATCAAGTTGATGTCAAAACCTTTCAAAAACCTAAAGAGTCAGTCTATATATCTATATGTAGTTAGTTGTATATAAAAAGTATATTTGATATGTTAATTAAAATATAATTATTGATGAATATAACTAACAAATAATATTTTAAATTTTATGCATTGTGGAGTCTTTGATTCCGGTATGATTACTTTTCAACTAACGTTCATGCAATGTAGTGAAACTGGTATTTTGTACAAGGAAAGTCGATTTATTTTGGTATGTACTCCATCTGTCCCATTTAAAATGTCTCATTTTTCTTTTTGGATTGTCCCATTACAAATGTCTCATTCCATTTTAGGAAATAATTATCCCTTCAAAAAGTGTGGACCCTACTCATTTTTTAATACTTTAACTACTTTATACCTTCTCCTAAATACCCGTGCCCAAAAGAAATGAGACACTTTAAGCGGGACGGAGGGAGTATTTATCTTTCTCGATATTAGCGTTTAGCTTGTTAAAGGTCTGCCACAATTAATATGTCATGCTTCAGCCCAAATTAAGTAAACCACCGGGAATTTTCATAGAATATGTAGGTGTACTACATCCTCTCTCACATAATAATATTTTAGTAATATAAATTAAATTAATAAGATATTATCATGTAAAAGATGATATGTAACCTACATGTTCTATAGAATTTCCCGTAAATCACCTATCTCCGACCATGATTGCTGTTTGTATTTATTTTTCTATTTTGAAGTAAAGTTCAAAAAATAGCCTAGTATATATTTTACAATTAAACTTTATTAGTTTCTACCCCGACCATGATTGGTATTTGTATTTATTTTTCTATTTTAAAGTGAAGTACAAGAAATAGCCTACTCTATGTTTTACAATTAGACTTTATTAGTTTTTAATTTAATTTGTTGTAATTGTAATTTATTATGTATATAAATTGATCTCAAGAATGTGATAAAAGTTTAAATCCTCGTATGGTCAAGATAATTTACAGGATAATATTAGGAGGAGACAGATATATTAAGAAGATGTGTACATACGACATCATGATGATTTCAGTGAGGGATGGAGTCAAGCCCTCGGAGGATGGTGGGAAAAAAAAAAAATGAGAACAATTAAAATAATTTCCGACCGTTACTCTTATTATGAAATCAACGTAATATCAACTCATTATCAATGACATCGAAAATTTCTTCTCAAAATAAGTAACCAAATAATTACTCATCCAACGATTCTCATTCGACTTCAAAGCTGATTTTTCATATTGATGATTTTCTTATGACAAATTTATTCACTCATATTTGATAACAATATTGAACCATGAATGAATTAAAATCAAGAGTATGATTACTTAAAATTTATCCATTTAAAAGTTGGCATGTTCCCAAATCCCATGGGCCCAAAGCACATTACCAAATTCCAAAATCATATCATCGAACATAACAAAATTAATTTACAAAACTAGTAAATAAAATAAATTCACATATTTGATGGGTACGATATTTAATCTCATATTCTATAAATTCCTCACTGCTTTTTATTAGATTATTTGACTAAGCTATCCATTGAAATCAAACTAAATATTGAATCGGGAAAATTTCTTAAAAAGTGTTAACTCTTAGTTAGAGTAATAGTTATATCATCTTTTCTTCAATTGAGAGAGGATTACAATTTCAAAGCAACAAATTTAAAATATAAACATCAAATTAGTGAAATAAAGATTCAATGAATCCAAAACAGAAGACACTATTACTATTTGAATTGACAAAATAAAAGATTCTTTTCACAATATTCTCTTTAGTAGCTATTATATCTTGAGGAAGTTTCTAAAAAAATGTGGACACTTTGAATGAATTGGCTTCCACCAAAGTTACGAAAAAACTGCTTCAATCTCCTTAACATATGCGAGCTCTCGAACTAGGGCATTATACAGTAACTCTATAAAAAAAGAAATATCATTTTATCTAATAGAATTTGAACGAAATGAGTCCATTTTAATCCTAATACTTTTTTGAACGAAACGAGTCGAAATCCTGCATATAAAGTATCAAAAATTCAGAAAAAATGCAAAAAGCAATATGTATGGTTAAATGCCACCCAACCAGAAAGCAATATAATTTTGTATTTGTAATGGCCCACACTCGTTACTGATTACAATTGGGCAGCCACCCTCTCTTAACTATGAGAGCGGACAAACTCATTAATCATTACTTTATGGAGTTGTGTGGCTTCTTTTTAAATGCTTCAATTATTAACACCTAATCTTAAGTGTTAATGTGTCAAAATATTTATATTCATAATTTATATACTAAATTTATTTATATTTTTATTATTAAAACTAGCTAAATTAAATGAGAAGACAAAAGAACTCATGAATTTGTATTGAATTTTGTTAAGTTCTTCTAATTTTTTTTATACAATTATACTTATATAAGAAAAGTGCAGGCATCAGTGTTGGTTATTGAAAACAATAACTTTGATATGAACTTTAAAAATTTAAATAATACAATTTTCAACTAGCGATGTAATGTAAAATGATTTTAAAACAAACAATTTAATGCCAAAAAATATAAATTTTGATATTTGGAACAAAAATCTCTTTTTATTGCGATTTAAAATTATTAATTATTTGTTGGAGCATGTTTGAAAAAAGTAATATATATATATATAGCTAAAGGAGCATGAGTCATATGTTCTACGGAACGTCGTTCTTGCCAGAATCTACAACGCACTAGAACGCCCCTGTTGACGATCCTTTACTCCGACAGCATCTAGGGTTCAATTTTGCTTTAAAAAAGTTAAAGTTTAATTATTTCAATTGCTACAAAGATATGACTGATTTAACATATCTTGACTGGTTCTTTAGATCCAGATAATATGAATATATATATATATATATATATATATATATATATATATATAAACTACGAATTTCTGAAATCGTCATAATTCGTTGTAAAAGCGTTTAAATTCGTCATGTAAGTTTCTGAATTAAGAAAAATAAAAATTTGTCCCTCATGTGATTCGAATTCAGGCATTTGAATCCATCAATTAAGGTGATGAATTCACTATAGATCTTCACGAATCAATGACAAATTGTTCATATTTATACTTTATGGTGGTTCAGATTTGATCTTATATATATATATATATATATATATATATATATATATATAGAGAGAGAGAGAGAGAGAGAGAGAGGAGGAGGAGGAGGAGGAGGAGATCAAATAGTACCCGGGCCTGAGATAGTATGCAGTACTCAATCTCATCCACTCATCTCATAGATCCTATGATTGAGATTTTTTCGGACTTTGTAAGCTTAATTTCGCTGATTTTCGCTACAGTAAGGGTAGATTAGTAATTTGATTTGTTATATGATTGCGAAAAAAAACTATGCATTGAATTGAACTGAATAATGCATATAAATGAACAAAAAATGCATGTAATTGAACACAATAATGCATGCGGTTGGAAGCTCGTGTATAGCGCGCGGGCGCGCCCAGCGTGCGCTGGTGCTCGTGCGTCGCTCCGGCGCTTGCTCGCGCGCACGTTGGCCAACAATGCAGTTTTACGTTTTGTTAAACGCATGAATATGTTTTGTTAAATGTATGGACATGTTTTGATCAATGCATGAACGTGCTTTGTTAAATGCATGTTTGTGTTTTGTGACAACATGTAGTTTTATGTTGGGTTCGGAGCTTATTTACCACTTTTTGTAAAAATGTGTGCTGTTAATATCCATTTGTAAAAATAAGTGTCATGTATACCCATTTAATTATTTTAATATATTTTCATCAAAATCACACCAAAATTTGTGCTCTGAACACACGAAAATCTGTGCCTCTGAACACACGAAAATCTATGCCCGGTCAAAAGAATCTACCATCAAGCGACTTTAATTCAAAATTTTGGTTACCTCTCTCACTCTCTCTCTCACTCTCAGCGCTCTCTCTCTCTCTCTCTCTCTCTCTCTATATTACCGAACTCCTCTGCCAACCCTCCCGCAACCCCACACGCCAACCCACCCCGGTGGCTCCTCTTGTGCTAAGCTCTCTCTCTCTATACCACCGGCGGCGAACTCCGGTGGCCAACCCCCTCACGCGCACCACCGCTGCCAACCACCCCTGAGCCCAACCCTCCCACTGCCAACCCTCCCGCTGCCAACCCACCGGCGGCCAACCCTCGACGGCCAACCCACCCCTCGGCAAACCCACCCCTGCCAACCAACCCACCCCCGTGCCAACCTCCCTCCGGCCAACCCACCCCCGGGCCAACCTCCCCCTCGGCCAACCCACCCCTAATGCCAACCCCTGCGGACAACCCCTATGGCTTCGTCTTCACAGGGTTTTTTTTTTGTTTATTTATATTGTTGTATTTTTGTTTATTTATATTGTTGTTTTGTATATTTTTGTTAATTATTATGATTTCTAAATTATAGTTCCAATTATGAATTGTTAATTATGTTAATTATATATTGTTAATTATATATTGTTATATTGTTAATTCGGCGACCATACTATTATGCTTTGTTAATTCGGCGACCATACTATTATGCTTTGTTAATTATATATTGTTAATTATGTATTTATATGCTTTGTTAACTATATATTGTTAATTATGTATTTTCTATGCTTTTTTAACTATATATTGTGTTTATGCTTTCTGAAATAATTCGAATATATGTGATAGGATATTAATTATGAATTCGGACATGAATTATTATGCTTTGCGAATCTATGCTTTGTGAATTCGGATATTAATTCGAATCTATGCTTTGTGAATTATTATGTATTGTTGTCTATGCTGTGAATTAATATATGTGAATTATAATTAGAATATATTGTTAATTATTTATTGATGTTAATTGACAATACATAATTATATTGACAAAAATTTATGTACATTTAAATATGCAGTACATTTATTTAAATTTAGGATTATGAATTTTGCATGATATATTGACAAATATATTTCTTTTAGGTAGAAATTTTAGATAGTAAAATGCTAGAAAATTTTTATATATGTAGTTGAAGGGCGTTAGACGATTAAAGTATAAATGAATAAGTCTAAGCTTGTTTTAAATTACTAAATGTATATTTAAGTATATGATGATGATTTGGAGAGTTTGTGATGAATTTGGATGAATAAGTTTAAGCTTGCATCTATGCTAACACATGAAGGTTGTCTAATGCAGTTTACTTCCCTTGTAATTTGTGTGAACTTAGAAACAAAATATATAGTGGATAATGTGCTCCATGGGTAAAGTTCTTAAGTCCATCCACAAAAAATTAGTCATAGGGAACAAAAATTTCCAATTCTATGTTAATCAAGACACAAAAAAGTTCACCACCAATTCTATATAATTTTGGAATTAATTTCACAATATGTGTTAACACACTCACCACCAATTCTATATAATTTTGGAATTAATTTCACAATATGTGTGAACACACTAATTGACATATTTCTTAATTAAGCATAGTTTAATTTTTTTAATAAATAGGAAATCGAGTTCTTAAGGCCCGAGACCATCAATCGCTCATCCACAATCAAGACGCATTTCAAGCCCAATTATTTAAGAAGGGTCATTATGAGATTGAGAGATATAGGCGGTGAAGACCGGTGGATAGGTTTAAGCAAGGTGTTTGGTCACTTTGTTGGTTGGGAACACGGATCCAAGTCAAACATGAGTTTGCACCATGTGGTATCCCGACAGATTAAGCCCTCCCAAGGTCAAGATCGAGCGATATGGTTTTTATTAATGGGAGGACAATTTGTTTTTCCTTCTCGGATTTTGCGCTCATGGCGGGTTTGAGTTTTGGGACGCCATCTTTGATCGCACACCGAGTACGATCCGCAATCCGTTGAGGTTTATCAAAGGTTTGTTGGTGGCGGAGGACTAGTATAGAGAATCTAGTGTGAGATTTTTGATACGGACGATCCGATTGATGATGCCGACGGTCATCTATATCTCGTGTGGCCCACATCTTAGTTCTTTACGCATTCGCCTTAGGTATCGACTTGCCACGACACGTGGATCCGTGGATTTAGGTCTTAGTCGACGATCCGGACGATTTGCCAGATTTCGATGGGCTGCACATGCATATAAAATTCTACAATACTACATGTGGAATATGAAGACCAAGGCCAAATATCACTTCTACGGACCGTCGTGGGCATTATATATTTGGTCATTAGAGATCATTCCGGATCTTGGCACGACGGTTGCGAAGTATGTCCGGGGGGATGCGTATCCTAGATACATGAGGTGGAAGTTCACGAAGATGATTGACGTGGATACACAGCCCCTGTTTGATCGTGAGGGGGAACCATTTTGGGGGTTAATCCTGGACGACTATGAGATGAGCATATCGTATTATACGTCATCTCTATATCCGGGTGCACTGGGAGTGAACTACAGGAGACCCGTTCCCATCTGTGCGCCCGGGGAACAACCTCCGCCCCGCACTAGACAGCCTCGTTCTAGAGCAGGGCCTTCTACTTAGGGGTGAGAATCGGGTCGAGACCGGGTACCCGTCCCGAGTCCCGAGTCCCGAAGTCCCGAAATTTTGTAATTTTTGGGTCCCGGTCCCGATCGGGACTTCGGGACTCCCGGTCCCGAAAATTTATAATTTTTAGTCCCGGTCCCGAATTGAAATTTCCCGAAAATGTCCCGAAAGTCCCGAAGTCACGAAATTACCCGAAAATGTCCCGAAAGTCCCGAAATTACCCGAAAATATCCCGAAATTACCAGAAAATGTCCCGAAGTCCCGAAAGTCCCGAAGTCCCGAAATTACCCGAAAATGTCCCGAAAGTCCCGAAATTAAAATTAGATATATTTAAAATCGGGACTTCGGGATTTCCCGAACGGGACTCGGGACTTCCCGATACCCGAAAATAAAAATTTTCCGGTCCCGATCCCGAACCCGTAAATTTCGGGACTCGGGTCGGGACGGGAATTTCCCGAGTCCCGGTCCCAAATTCTCACCCCTACTTCTACTGATGTGGGGGTTAGTCGGCGACCAGTACGCAGTACGAGGGCACGTACTGCTGTTGTTGAAGAGATTGATGAGGAGCATGAGGAGCCACGACATCAGTTTGTGGGGATAGAGCGTGCGTCGGACGAGGGACACCGATCTGATATAGGGAGCGCAGACAGGATACGGGGAAGCGTACGAGACAGCTATGTTCCTCTTCATCTAGCAGCGGCGGTGAGCACCACAGATGTCTGAGTCGGAGGGATCGTCGTTGGATCACAGACACGATCAATGATGTGGTTAGAGAGAATATTCAAGGACTCAAGACGTGGTTTGAGTCTATGATAGAAGGGTGTCGATGTAGATGTTCGCATAGCACTGAGGCATATACGTCGTCCCGTCGTGGAACTATCCCACCGGCGATGCGGAGTGACGATCGTGACCGTGGCCTTCTACTGTACTCCTACATCGATGTACCCCCAGACTCCTCTAGCGATCCGACGCCTCATGTACACCACCCGAGTATACACCTCATCGTCGGCCTCTACGGAGTATGGATCTACTCTGGATTCATTAGCCCATCACACGAGGATCCAGCTCGTCATTCCATGCCAGAGATGCCGAGACCATTGGTAAATTATCTTATTTTATATTATTGCATTATATTTGATATGTTTACTTTTTCTAACTCTGTTTCTTAAACCGAAAATTAGCCAACTCGTAGAAGCGAACGAGTAAGGTTCGATGCGCCTGCACTGAGGTCACCGTACGTGAATAGCCTTGTGCCTCGTCCTATCCCCGATAGTGTATTCGCTTCTTATGAAGATTTTCTTGAGGCGAGGACGGGTTCAGTGATTATTAGAGACAGTGGATGCACGCTGACCTACAATGATTTTGTTCGCATCGAAGACCCTTCTGCCGATCTTGAAGTGGGGGTAAGTATCACTTCTATTTCTATTTCTATTTTCATATATGAAATCGTTATTTAAAAAATAAATTATTTATTGCAGGATCTTGATTTGTACATGATGCATCTGAGGATCAGATTAATAAACAGGCATGACTTGTTGAATGGGGTCAATGAGACGAGCACTATTATTTTGGACACCGATTTCTTTGTAAGTATATATTTCGTATTTCTTATAGATGTGAATATATATGTATATATTCTTTATATATATTGAATTTCTATTTCTTGCTGAACAGTTGTACATTAGTCGATCATGGCTGTATATTTTTAGAATAGTCAAACGCAGCAGGATCTAGATCATGGTATATCTACATGGGCTCCATCTAATAATTGGTATCGGGCAGTCCGTGGTAGAAGGGTGGGCCAAAGTAATAGATCATGGCTTCTTGCTGAACAGGTAACTTATTTATACAGTGACTAATTATAAAATATATTTTTGTTTGTGCCTTTAAAAATTGAATCTCTTTTTACAGGTCATCATCCCTTGTTTTAGCAGAGGTCGCATCATTTTGGCTCGAATGCACATGATGGACGGGGTGTGTGAAATGTTTGATCCGTACATTATTCATTAGACCCCGGGCGACAAGAGGAGCGGTTGATGCATTGGATCGGCTTGAGGATGTTATTTACACGTTCTTACTCGAACTCGTTGGTTTGAAGATAACGACTCGGTGTTCGTGCATTTCGCGTGATCGACGTTTACATTTGCTGCCCCGATTACGCTTCATACAGAAGACAACGTCGATGCCGGAGCGCATGTGCATGTCGCGAACGCATCATTTCGTGTTTCGAGCATCTCGTGGGGTAATGAGAATGTATATGCCCACCGAAAGAAAATAGTGGTTCTATCTTTGAATTATGTGACGCGAGTCATAGATAGAAAGTGGTCAAACATGTTACTAATTATTATGTAATAACTTTATTTGTATTTGAGTGTATTTTCTTGAATATTGTAATATTTGTATTTGAGTATATTTTCTCGAAAATCATAATCACAACCCAATCAATTATACTTCAATAACGAAGGATATCACGAGTTTGGTTTCAACATAATTCACAAATCAAAACGACATTCAACTCAAGAACATTTCCAACCAAATATAATAAGGAGTTCGACTCCAACATTTTCAATTAATCGCTTAACAACTAAAGCAAGCATCATTCTATTAGTATACTTTTAGATATATCAACCATTTATAATCATTTAACAACATATAATCTAATATCTTTGTCATCAAGTTTTCATTTCAACATAATATGTTTATAAAATTCAACTTTTCGTATTTTTAGTTCTAAACTCCTCAATTAAGCTTCATTACTTGTTACTTACATAATATGTTCACAATTCATAAGATATATGAAGAACAACATTAAAAATTCAACTTCCCCTTTTCCTATAAATTTCGAAAATTTCACTAACATATACATAAATTATAATTTCCTTTAATTTCTTCCCAATTTCTTACTTTAGTATCATATGTGAGCTTAATCATCAATATTAACATCATATATTAACTTTAACACACACACACACACACACACACACACATATATATATAGCAGTTAAGCACCTAAACTAAAAATTTTCAATTTCAACATATGAATTTAGAAAATTCTAGTAAATTCATAGAATGCTTAAATTATCATATTAAACTCATATATCAAGTTAAATGAAGAAAATAAAATCAATATCTCATTCAATTAATGGGATGGTAAATAAGGACAAGATTGTCGCGTGTGATCTGCGGAACCACACAAGCCACACCTCCCACGTGCACGACTTGCATCGCTTGACCCCATTTCTCCTCCACCGAT
The DNA here is from genome assembly GCA_036937905.1 of Salvia rosmarinus. Lineage (NCBI taxonomy): Eukaryota > Viridiplantae > Streptophyta > Magnoliopsida > Lamiales > Lamiaceae > Salvia > Salvia rosmarinus. The sequence continues at coordinate 95,267,081 of CM072813.1, forward strand.
CTTGATGGGGACGTTCGGTTGGATGACGATGGCGCCCAACTTTCGGACGACCACTGTCGGACCACGCAGTGGCGATTTCAACGCTGCGACATCGGTAGGAAGCATCCAACTGGATTGGGCGGAACATGATTTACTCTGTATGAGTAGGCATGTACTAGCTTCTCGGCGTGGTAGTATTCTCCCACATAGCTGGAAATTTGGTCATCTTTATGCCTGCACAAATTAAAATTTAGTATAAAAAACAATGATAAAGTTGTTAGTTATAAATTGGCATACCGTACTAAAAAAATTATATTTAGTATGTAGCTCCATACCGTATAGCTGCAACTGCATGAGAACATGGGATCAGATCCATGTCTCACTCCAAGCACGAGCATGATGTCGTCCCGAGATTGACATTGAAGGTTTGGTTTATGTCCTTGACTTTGAATGTGTCGTTACTTTTGGGCACTATAGTATATCGGCGTGATCTCTTCACCCGCACCGTATCTTGAATGACTTGGGGTTAGGTCAAGAGGGTATGTCCTCGCTGATTCAAGTCTTTGATCGAACCATTTTTCTATGATATGACGAATCGCTTCAACCATAGAGCAAATGGGCAATCGTCTTGCCCACAACAACCGAGCATTGAAGGACTCGGCAATGTTGGAAGTCAAAAAGGTATAGCGTCTCACAGGGCACTTTGATCTGGCCCAGTTCTCAACTCCGACCTCTATCAACTTGCCATATGCACCACCAGTAGGTCTATCTTTAGGCATGAGGGACTTTAACATGTTCATTGCTTTGTCAAACTCCGTCTCCCGATATGCATAAGCCGCCTTCTGGTACAATGCCACAGACGGTTTTCCAAAAGGCGTGATTTTTTTTCAGCAGATGGTAGTAGCATAAGCCGTGGGCGTTCTCCAGAAAGACATTTTTCACAGCATTGGATATACTGACGTGCGCATCAGATACAATCAACGTCTCGGAATTCGAGTGGTAAGCAGTCTTCACGCGTTCTAGAAACCAAGTCCATGATAAATCATTCTCGATCGGACCAATTCCATAAGCCAATGGAAAAACTTGCTCGTTGCCGTCCTTCGTAACTGATCGAGCTAAAAACACACTCAAATTCACTCGCAATCGTACGAGGTAATTGTAGCGTGATAAGTTAACACGAGTCGTCTCTCAAGGAAAACTTAACAGGGCGATTGTTCGTGTCGCACACAGAAAGGATTAAAACCTAAACATTCTAATGCCAACGGGGGTTTGAAACATACGAAAATTGAAATACGAGAAATTAAACAACGATCCTAAGCTAGGGGTTGTCAATCCCGAGCTAATCTAATAAAGCGATAAATCTAGACTAGGGGTTGTCAATCCCTAGTTGAACTACGAAAGCAGGATAAATCGAAAGCGGTAAACAAAAGCATATGCAATCATATTATTCATAGGGTTTGTCATTCCCTAATCTAAATCAAATTGCAAATAAACTATAACTATCAATCATCCAACAAGAACATGAATTAAACGAAGGCATGATAGATTAAAGCAACATGAACACAATCCAATGTCACTATGAATTGAATCCAATAAAAATCATAAAACAATAACACAATGAAAATTAATCCGAAAGAACTGAGAAATCTCAAAGCATGAACTGATAAACTACATTATTCAATTGATGAAACATAATACAATAATTAAAGCTAAGAATTATCTGTGTTGTGTCGCTTGAAGAATTCGGAAAATCCATGGTGAAGAGCAGCCGCTGCTGCGTGAAAAAGAGGTGAAAAACGAGACCCCTGGAACTCAAACCTAACGCGCATATATATATTAAATGAAACCCAGCGCCGGACTCGATGCGTCACCGGACGCAACAAGTTTCTGGAGGACGTCGCAGCGCCGGACGGAGATGCAGCGCCGGACGCGGCGATGAGATTCTCGAATGAGAGAGCCTCGCCACGGACGCGGATGAAGCGCGGACGGACGGAGGCATTAGCGCGGCGTACCGGCTTCCAATACTGGACGGAGGGTTGCATGCTAGCTGGAGATGAAGCGGCGCTGGGTACCCAGCACGGGCGCGGGCGAGCGGCGATGGAGTTGAGCGAGCGCCGGATGGAAGGCATGCGAGGCGCCGCACGGCATGGCGAGCGCGGCGCGCTATGGCCGAGCGCGGAAGATGGGCAGCGCTGGCTCGGCGGCGCCGGGCATGCGGGCCGGCACACGGACGTGTGGTGTTGCGGGGCGCTGGGCGGCGCTGAGGGCGCGCGCGGGCGTCCGGTGCGTGCGACGGGAAGTCGTGCGCGACTTTGGCGTTTCGCTCTGTTCTTCCTCGTTTGAACTCCGATTTGCGATCCGCTTTCTCCTATGAACTCCTGTCGAAATGCTCTTCAATTATAAATTATTCTTGGTAGATCCATTTCATCCTATTTTATGCCATTTTCAACAAAACATCGAAACAAACGAAATAAGTCTGAATCGATAAATAATAATCAAACCAATGGCAAACAGAGAACAAATCACGAGAAACAACATCCACAAAGATATGAATAATACGCACAAATTCATACCAAACAGTAACAGCAACAAATAATATACTCTTATTGCGGCCCTTCAAGTGCGTGCCATCCACAACAATAACAGGCCTCATGCACAACGTGTAACCGAGTCGACTGGAACCGAGAGCTTCAGAAAGGTGGCGAAAACGACCATCTGGTCCAATATCCAGGTCAATCAACGAACCAGGATTAGTTGTCCGCAACATGTGAAGATAACCCGGTAGCATCTGATAGGATTGTTTATACCCATCATATATCAACTCGATTGCCCTATTACGAGCTCTCACCGCGACAGTATATGACGCCTGCACGCCATACTCTCGTTGTAACTCGGCTATAATCGATCTCGGCTTAATGACTTCACTGTCCTCGCGTATTTTTCGCACTATGTATGTTGCAATCACACGGGCTTTTACTTTGCGCGTTTCGGTATTCACGAGATCATCTACACAGGTGTGTACGGCATCAAACTTGCGCACAAACCAAAAATCACCCTGTTGCGATGCGCGCAATAGAAACGAACACTGATCACGATATCTGCATTTGAATGTAATCCGGGTCTGGTACGATCGCGGAATAACAAATTCTGCTCTTTGTTCCATGTGCCACAACCCGACTGATATCTTAAGGTCCATCTTGTTGTCGAAGATGGAACATTCGCTCAGCTCATCGGGGTTCGGAATAGAGTCAAGAGGACTAGCAAAAAGATTGTTCGAAGCCTCATGAGGAATAACAGGAGCTAGCCAATTGCTCATCTCTTCCATTTGTTCTACCTCGAGTCCCTCGGTTACCCCTTGCGTGTTACTCTGCATAATCATCCCAAGCAATTTTTCTATTCCACCCTCTCGACGTATCCACGCATCAAATTCTACAAACGTGCCAGAGATCACATTTGCAGCCGCACGCTCCTCCTCCTCCTCCTCCTCTTCTTCATCAGACTATGTTTGTTCTTCACTGTCGACGACGTATTCGTCATCATCACTGTCGTCAACGATCGCGTCAGCCACTTCGCGCACATGTTGCGGCACTTCTTGAGGTGTATCTTGCTCAAACCAATCATATGCTCCAAATTGTTGTGTGAATGACTCATCCAGAGATGAGTATTGTGAAGTGTAGTCATACGCTGTATCACGTGGTTGCTCAAATTGTGGCATATATGCTTCAGGTTCTGGTTGGAAGCCGACGCCTCCGTATGTCACATACACCTCTGGTTGGGCATAAACCTCGCACAATCGAGCTAGCTGATCATCGGTAGTCAAAAGTGATTTGATAAGTCTACCACTTCGAGATCTCGATATATAATGTATTTGGTAGTCAAAAGAATTTGCTCCCAGAAGGGAATTAATGCTTTCTCTTAACTCCCAAATAAGTACATTATCAGTCCGAACATAGGTATATGATGATGCACCGTCGCAGTAGTTCAAACAATCATCCCAACATCCTCCATATCTAATGATAATATTCTTACACCCCGACATCTAATTAAATCATACAAATGCACAATAATTAATTAAAAATTCATTAATTATAAAACAAACATCTAAACTAAATAATACAAAATAAATATAAAAACAGTAACATTGATCACGAATATTTAATAATAAGAATAATAAATTATAATTCATCGCCTCAATTCACCTAAACTTTGAAGGAATCGACAAAAAATATTATTAACTAAACTAAACTAAATGAAAAATTCAATAATGAACGTGTATAAATCATGATTCACCTAAACTAAATCAAATAATAATTCACATAAACTAAATAAATAATATAAATGCACAATAATGAACGTGTATAAATCATCTAACATTAAGTATAAAACAAATCTCTAAACTAAATAATAATTAAATATTATAATTCATCGGATACGGATTTAAACCATAATTCACCTAAACTAAATTAAATAATAATTCACCTAAACTAAACTAAATATTATAAATTAAACTAAACTAAATGAAAATTTCACCCCTCGCGGACAACCCCACCCCGCGGCCAACCCCACCCCCCGCGGGACGTATTTATAATAATTAAACTAAACTAAACTAAATTAAACTGCAAAACTAAACTAAATAATAATTAAATATTATAATTTAATAACGTATTTAATTCATCTAGGTGAACCCCGCGGCCAACCCCACCCCCCGCGGGACGTATTTATAATAATTAAACTAAACTAAACTAAACTAAATTAAACTGCAAAACTATAATTTAATTCAACTGCAAAACTAAACTAAAACTAAACTAAATAATAATTAAATATTATAATTTAATGACGTATTTAATTCATCTAGGTGAACCCATGCCAACCCCACCCCCTACCAACCAACCCCAATGGCTAAATGAAAAATTCTGCAGTTTGACGTATTTATAATAATTAAACTAAATTAAACTAAACTAAACTAAACTATAAACCACAAAACTATAATTTAATTCAACTGCAAAACTAAACTAAACTAAATAATAATTAAATATTATAATTTAATTCAACTTCATTGGGACGTATTTAATTCATCTAAAAATTTATAATACACAATAAATCATAAAAATGCATAATGGTTAATTAATTATTCATCTAACAATAATTATAAGATGCCCCTAAATAATTATTGATTGAAATTAATTAAAAATTCACCTAAATTCATCTAACAATAATTAAGTAATCATATATATAACAAATACACCAAAATATTGAAATTACCTTTTATGATCCACTGAGTGAGAGCGAGTGAGAGCGACGATATTTGATAAACAAAAACGATTGCAAATATAGATATGCGCAAGATTAAAGTGAGTGATTCAGTGAACGAAGTGAAGAATGAATTATATAGGTAGAAGTCCGATCAAAATTTTATCATTAATGGTGAATTAAATTCACTGCAAAAATTAAATTCACTGCCAAGTCTATTAAATATGAAGTTGTTGGTTTATTTAATTTTTTAGTACGAAGTTGTTGGTTTATTTAATTTAGTTGTCGGTTTATTTAATTTTCATCGGTAAGTTGTTGGTTTATTTAATTTTAATCAATATTCAAATATTCAAATATTCAAATATTTCAAATTCAGTAGAACGTTAATTGATAATTTATTTCAATGGAATTCGGTTGTTGAATATTAATATTAATTTTGTTGAATATTAATTACATCTAAAAAAATTACAAAATCAAATATTATAGATAATTTATAATTAATTAATAATAATTAATTACTAATAAATCGACACTGCGGCTAACCCCCCCCGCGGCCAACCCACCCCCTGGCCAACCCTCCCCCACGGCCAACCCACCCCCGCTGCCAACCCTCCCCTACCAACCCCACCCAATGACCGCTTTAATTTAATAACTTTAAAATTGATAATTTAACTTTAATTTAATTTTTACAAAATTATAAAAAAAATAAGATTTCAGTAAATTAACGGTTTTTGATTTGATTGATATTTGAAATGATTGTATTAAATTCATGCGATGCTTCAAAAATATATTTAAAAAATGGTTTGGATATACGCTGCACTCTTTTTTTTCAAATGGATATGTACTGCTTCAACTTTAAAAAAAAGGGCATTCATGTATATTTCCACTTTTATGTTTTGTTCAATGCAGTTTCATGTTTTGTTTAATACAATTTCATGTTTTATTCAATGCATTTTTGTGGTTTCCGACAGCAAATCTCTCATCCATCCTTACATGTCAATTCCGTCGTCTCTTTCCATGATTTCCGATGAATTCATCGTGAACCACCGTCATAGTCATCATCTTTCTCGATTCTTCGATCATCTATCAAATTCATCTTCTATTTTTTCTCAAAATCTATCAATTTTGTTCTCAATTTTTTTTTCTTCTTTTTATTTCTTTCAAAATTTGTTGCTCGTTGTTGTTTGTGTATCTTGTTGCTGCTGTTCGCCGATGTTGTCGCCGTCGGTGTCGTCCGCTGCCGTTGCCACGCCGTAGTCTCCGGCGCCGTCCGTTACCGCCAAGGAAGAGAAGAAGAAGAAGACTGATTTGATTTCTTCCCATTTTGCCCCTTGCAAAAAAAAAAATAAGCTGCCACATGTCAGCTTGTGATGCGGCCACATGTTCAAAATATGTGGTCAATGATAAATTGTTCATATTTATACTTTAAGATTGATTTGTAATTGATCTCACACACACACATATATATATATATAGAGAGAGAGAGAGAAGGGATCAAATAGTACCCAAGCCCCAGATAGTATGTAGTACTCAATCTCATCCACTCATCTAATAGATCCTATGGTTCGATTTTTCGATTTTTAAGCTTAATTTCGCTAATTTTTGCTTCATTAAGGGTAGATTAGTAATTTGATTTGTTATGTGATTTGAAAATAAACCATGCATATAGTTGAATCGAATAATGCATTCAAATGAACACAAAATGCATTCACTTGAACACAAACATGCATACGAGTTTCAATTTTAATGCATGTCAGAATGCGCCTAAAGCATTGCTCACACAAGATCCAGCGCCCGTCTGCACCAGCCGCCGCCGCGCACACGCACCATCATCGCTCGCCGCACAACCGCCGCCACCAACGCCTTCGCCGCACGCACCCAACGCCGGTTGGGTGCGATGCGTTGTTATATTGTTTTAAATGCATTATTTAGTTGTTTTAAATGCGGTGACATGTTATTTCATATGTATTATTTATGTTTTGTTGTGGCTCTTCCTGCACCTAGCGCCAATGCGCACCCAACGCCCTACCAGCGGAGCCCATCCAAAGATCCCTACCGGCCGGCGTGCACCCAGCGTCTCTACCTAGCGTCGGTAAGAGACAACGCGCACCCAACACCTGGTTGTGTGCGATGCATTGTTATGTTATTTTGAATGCATTGTTATGTTATTCTCTATGCATTGTTATGTTATTCTCATACATTATCATGTTTTATGGTGCCTCGCCAAACTCGGTACCATGGAGACCCCAACGCGGACTCCTACCCAGTACGGACGGCACCCGGCGCCATTGGTGCCTTCCCATTTTGCCCCGAGCGAAAAATGGGTTGCCACGTGTCAAATTTTGGTGCGTCACGTGTACAAAATGTGTGGTCTAGATTGAGACTACATACTATCTCGGGGACCCGTGTACTACGGGAACCCAACCCTATATATATATATATATATATATATATATATATATATATATATATATATATATATCACATATATATATAGTTAAGTTCAAATGAGAACCACTTTTATCCTAAAACTAAAAATAAAAACCAAATGAATTTATTATGAAAGTTGATGAATCCGTTGAGAAAGTTACTGAATTCCAAAATTTAAAATTTTTCACCCGGGTTCAAATCTCATGATGGGCGAAAATTCTATTTTTTGGATTCAGTAACTTTCCCATCGGATTCATCAATTTTCATAATGAATTCATCATTTTTTGGTTCTCACGTTCTCACAATAAAAATGGTTCTCACGTTAACCATCCCCTATATACATATATATAGAGAGTGATGTTCAAATAAGAACCAATTTTAACGTGAGAACTAAGAACCACGGAAATTCTTTACAAACAAAATGAATTTGCTATGAAAGTTAATGAATCTGTTTGGAAAGTTACTGAATCCAAAAATTCAGAATTTTCACCCAAGGTTGGTTCGAATCTCATGAGAGGCGAAAATTCTATTTTTTTTTATTCAGTAACTTTCCCAGCAGATTCATCAAGTTTCACACTAAATTCATCATTTTTTGACTCTCACTTTCTCACAATAAAAATGGTTTTTACGTTAACTCTCCCTAACTTATCTCTTCTCTCTCTTTCTCTTAGTTGCCTTTTTCAAACTAACTAGTTGCCGTCTATCCCATTGGCCGTTGCCTCGCTGGAATTCTTCAATTTGTGACTAGACGTCTTTCCCAGTCTCGTTCTCTCCTTTTCAATATGTGACTAATCGCCCCCTCTTCAAGATTTCTCATAATTTGTGTTCCATGTGTGTGCATTTTCCAAAATTTATGAAAAATACCTATTATGCAAGTGTTTGTCAGTAAAGTACCAATTGGTTGAGATAGTTCTAAGGGTAAATTTGTAAAGGGCGATAATTTTAGTATACAATTTATGGGTATGGAAGTTTTAGTACACATCTTATGAATATGGATAAAACAAAATTTCCACCCTAATTTTAATCATTCTTTAATATCAAGTTCTGTATAAGTTCCAGTTTTGGTAAAATGACACTATCATGCCCACTTGACTGCAAACACATTACCGCATCTTTCATAGTTTCATTCTCATAACTTGTCTCATCGCAGGATGAAAACTTCATAGAACTATCCTTTTATCATTAAATCATTATTATTGCGATGTTTATTTTTGGAATCTAACGGCATATTTGTTTAAGAATGACATATTAACCACTGAAATGAATATGATGTGAATTCTATCATAAAATATTGACTTATTGAAAATAGGAAAAATATAAGATATTATCCAAAAATACCACAATGACTAACGATTTGGTCATTGTCAGAAAAATATCTTCAAGCACATTTTTCGATCTTAGTAAATCGACGCTGCACAATTTATCATTCCTACCGCACTTTGGACCTCGTCCGTCTTCCACTAGTGGTTATTCTGGGCGGCATCGATTTTTCAAGATAAAAGAATGTGCTTCAAAGTATGTTTATTACAATGTACATACATTATGTACCACATGTTAATATTGTAAATGTTGAGACATTTATAGTCAATAACTTACAAACGCTTTTATGTGTGTTGATCTAGTGATAGAACAGTCAATGTCTAAAGATAAAATCTCAAATTCGAAACCATTGAGATGCGACCCTTGAATTTTTTATATTAATGGCAAAAAAAAAGTTTACAAACTCTCACTACCTCATTTGATTTTTTGGAGTTTCCTATGTTTCTCCAAGTCTTAGCTAAATTGTTGGTCTCGTGTACACACTATTACGAACTACTCCTCTGGTTATCAAAAAGTTATATTTAATTCTTTTTTAGTCCATTCATCAAAAGCTTGTATTTTTTTCTTTTGGATATTTTTTTACACTTACAATATAAGATTTTTTTTTCACTTATTATAATTTATTAAAACTCATACCACTAAAAACAATACAAATTTTTGATAGACAAACAAAGTAATATAATTCAAAACATCTATTTAAGATATTATGCATCTATAAATAGTGAATATAACACTAAGAATGTTAGTGTTTTTAATGAAATAAAACACAACTAATAAAATAAACAAGAATTAAAGTTGTATTTTCTCCATAAAAACTTTTACTAAGAAAACCCGAACTAGAAAATAAGTGTTCGTTTTATGCACTACCATCATCTCATTCTAAATGATTCATTGCTTTTGAATATGTAAATTAAGAAGTGTTATGTTTTGTATACAAAAAAATAAGACAAAAAATTCAAGACATTTTTATGTATAAAAATAATTTATTTTTTAAAATGAGCCACTTAAAATGAGATAACCCCAAAAAAATACAAACCATTTAGAACGGAAGGGAATGAGTAATTTCTATGAACCGATGGATACAAAAGTTTTGCACATATATTTATGAAAAAGTAGAAATTTTGCAGATAAAAAGGAAGTAGAAAAAACAATCCTGCAATAGTGTTGGCGCCGCAAGCAATGGCTTAAAATGGATCCACGAGGATAATAAACTCACATGCAATTCTTCAATGTGGATCAATATTTAGGATTTAATAACATTTATAACTTAATCCGTGAAGAGGAATTTACACAACAAAAATTGCAGCAGAATTGCTTGTCATTATTGACAAATTCATTTCTTTTTTCTATTGCATCACAAGAGTTAGCAGCTGTTAGGAGATTCAGTGATTCACTATTTATAGAAAGGGAGCACAACAAAAATTAACAATGCCCTGCATAAATAACAAGTTCCATCAAATGAGCAAGTTTGTTTCTTCCATGGGCGGAGATCGCCTGTGGAATTTCAGGAACTTAGTCTTCTTCGCCTTAAGGGGACTCGGGAGGCACAGCCCCGTTGTACAGAGAAAGAAACGAAGCACAATAATATAAGTTGAGTTGAATTACATACAGGTTAATCAATGAAAGAATGGAACCTGCATTTTGCAGGTGAACATTGGAGAGAACTGTGATCCTGCAAAGACCAATAAATCGAACTTCATAGTTATATTTTTGTACATATTTGAGGTAGTTGTTACAAATATAAATTTATGGTGGATTAATGTGATATGTAAAAGGGCTAATTTTAGCCTCACCTTATCTCCAAAGGGTGGTTAACTGCATTGTCAAGTAAAGGCAAAAATCCTATCCCCAATATTTGTTCGGCAAATCGGACATTCAGAGCAAGCAAGGGAACATGACTTGCATACTGCAACAATATTAAATATTCTGTAAACGATGCGCTTAGTTAGCAATCTAGTTGTAACAGGATTTTAATAGGGAGATAACTTACAGCAAAAATGACGACATGGCAGAAGCATAGTAGCTGTAGGGGATTCGAAACATACTTTACACACATGAGAGTTTGCATCTCCATTCCCACTGTGTCGAAGTTCTTTCTCCTTCATCTCTTGCATTCGAGCCTTCACGAATTCAAAGAAAATGATAAGACCACGTGATTGTTCTTTTATATAAGAAAAGGGAGCTAATTAGTAGAACTCATGCAGGAATATGAATATTTCTATGCACTCTTTCCTCTCTAGATTTAGTAAGTTATTTTACAGAACTGAACATATAAGAAAATTTAACACGAGCAGCTCATGTTTAAAGAGTGAGGAAGCAATAAATCACCTTGAGACGGACAACAAGCGGCTCTTCTTTGGCAACAACTGAAGTTGCAATAGAGTTTTCTTGAGCTTGACGATTTTGAAGGGCTGGATCTTTACGGCTACCATCAATTTTCGTGTCACCTAATTGGCCTGCATCTTCGTTCTGAGTGCCACTAACCTTCGTTTCTAGCATAGCAGTAGCCTCTTTCTTTAGACGAGCAACAAGCACCCACATGTTAGCCAAATCATTTTCCAGAGCCGCCTCCCTTTTCTTTGCCTCGTCAACCTTTTTCCTGTACTCATCTTCTAAAATTTCCTTCTCAGCCAAGGCAGCCTCAAGGATGGCCTCGCGTTGCTTTCTGGCTTGTAATTCCATTTTTATATCTTCGTGGTAAAGATTCCACATGTCAAAGTCATCACTAACCATTCCAGAAACCTCATTTGCTCTGCCAGAAACCCGACCTCTACGACTAGTTCTTTGAACATCATTGTGCTTGCGGTTACCACCATGACTGTTAGAACTTCTAGCGCTCAACTCACGAACCGCCTGCATTTCCTTCTCTAATTTTGCATTTTGCAACGACAGCTTAGTAACTTCACCAGCTAAATTCTTTAGCTCTACAGCAGCAGCTGATGCTAGTTCCTTGGCATAAGAAGCTTCCTCAGCTAATTTCTGATTTTGTACATGCAGTCCACTGTTCTCTTCTAGAATTTGAACGCGTTCTAATTTCAGCTTTTCATTCTCTATTTCCTGATAGACCAGCTTCTTTTTGAGTCAAATGTTGAAAATCGAAAGCCTTAAAATTCTTTTGATGCATAAAGATCTTAAGCATTAAAAGTTGCCAACAACAAATTGTAACGACTGTAAAAGATGTAAGGTACGAAACAAAAATAAGCTGTACAATGTCATGGAGCTTTAGCAAGTAAATTAAAGATTCTTCTATAAAATGTGACAACAAATGAAGTCACACTTTGCAACCTCAGTTATCCATATCCTTATTAAGCAGCAGCATTCAGTGACAAATTAGAAATATTGGTTTAAGTAATGATCCAGACAGAAAAAATATAAAATGCCAGACAAGGATTTCCCCCACATCAAGAGGTAAATCTCACACATTTTAAGTGTCAAGCATTTAAGTAACACCGTTAATATATCAAGGGTCACATAATAATTACCTGCGACTGAACCCTTTTCCTCAACTCATCAGTATATTCATCGGGGACACAATTTCCGAAAGGGGTATTGTCACTGGAAACAGAAGCTAATTGCTGCTCCAGTTGGAGAATCATCTCTTCCAATTCCTTGTTTTCTGCACACTGATAGTAAAAGAAGAATAATCACCTTAATTGGACAGATTATCGACTGAAAACTAGATAAGGAACTATAAAAAATAAGGCAGAGTATGCTCCTTTATCTTTTCTTTTTTTAACAAGTAACAAATTACAAAAATAATAATAATTACCTTATTCTGAAGCTGTTCTTGAAGTACACGGTTGTCAGCTGATTTAATCTGCATTGCAAGGTCAAGAAAGGCTTATGAAAACACAACAACAGTTTAGCACAATTCATTTGAAAATGCATGACAGAAATGGCAGGTGATGGCAGCTATTTGTGACACAAATAAGTGCAATGTAGACAACACAAGTGGAAAGAAGTAAAACCTCGAGCTCAAAACTCGTCTCGCTGCACTGTGCCATCAGCTTTGTAATCGTCTGTCACAAAGAAAAGAACATAATCAAACAATAAATACCAAGCTAGTATCAAATAAGCAGGCATTAAAAACACATTAAAAATTTACCATAAAAGACAAACCTGTTGCATTTCAACCATTGATGCATTAGCAACTGAAGCTTCACCACTATCAACTATTCGTTGTTCTAAAACCCTCATCTGCTTCCGTTTTTCTTGAATTTCACGCTCCAAGTTCTCAATCTGTGATTAGAATGACAATTTTATCAGTCCAAAATTACTTCACCAATCACCCACGCATACACATAGAAATTCACAAAAAAAACAGCAATATCATTTACATACTCTCAAAAATGAATTTAAGATAACCTGAGTTCTTGAGCTTTCAGGATCATTTGCAGACTGCTCTACTAGACGCTTTAGGGTACTCGTGCCAAAAGCAATCTCTCCTGCAAGCATCTTCACTTGCTCCACGAGAAGATCCATATGATCAGACATCGTCACCTCATCCTAGGGTCGATAACAAATTTAACAAAAGAAAGCTGTTTAGATGTATTTAAACAAACTAATGTTCCTTCACTGGGATCTAAGATCCAAAGTCCAAACAAAAGGTTCCTGCTCAAGCTAACAAATGGTTATATACCATAAAAAAGATTTTGGAAAAGAGTTATAGTTTGGAGTATTCAACAAAAATAGGGGGCTGTTTTCCAACATCAAATGACTCAATTGCTACAAGTATTCCTCTGCAGATAATAATATTGCCAAAACCCAGACATCTAATAGTTACACTAAAAAGATAATGCAGGCACAGAGTGCATTAGAAAGGAGTCGGAACATACTATAGGCAGTTTTGACGCACAGGAAGAACCACTAATAAGTTCACCCGCTCGAGTTGTTTCAGTTAAAGTACTGCCAGCTTGTGAAATATCATCATTCCACTTGCTGGATGATCTACTATGTTTAAAATGATAAGCATCTGATGAAATAGTTAAAGCAGAAGAAGAATCTTTTTTATTCTCGCCATCAAGTTTTACAGAACCATCATGCAGAACATCCAACTTCTGTTAGACAAGAGAACAAGAAATGGTAAATGAAACAAAACAAATTAATTTTCTTCGAGGTCTATAAACCCACTTAGAAGATCTAGAGAAAGTTATAGCAAGTCTTTATACTAGAATCTCATATTTTCACAGTATATGTAAAATCAAAATCAGTAAAGAATATAAAACAACTTTGATGTAAAAATTTAAGTTGATCTCAATAAAGTTTACAACAATACAAATTATATATGTTACATTCAAGTCAAGTATGCTGCATCTGCAATGATTTGATGCCCAAAAAAAAGAAAAAAGAAATGAAATTACTGAAACATACAGAACAAAATAATTCCGAGCTACTTACATCATCGTCAGAAGCGGAAAGACTCCGTTGGTGAGAAGGTGTCTCACCCAAGTATTCAGGCATTGAATTTTTCGAGGAAACAAGTATTAACTTTGTTAACCTTTGAATTCTGCTCATTAGAGCTGACTTAGCTTCTTCCTCCTCCTCTAATCTTGACTGCATTTTGACTTGTCCTTCTTCCAACTGTGTAACACACAATACAGAGAGTAACAAGCTAAGTGCTATTTCCGGATGTGCAATAAGTAGGATACAAAAATACTCTTAGCAATTTATGTAGCCATAACACACACTGCTACCGAATCTTCCGACCTCCTAGATAACATGTATAGGTACCTGCTGTTTTAGGACCAAAATTTCTTCATGGTTGACGCCAACTAGCACTCCACTCCTGAGTTGATCAAGTTCTTCTTTGAGACATGATATTTCTCGTTGATACTTCTTGATCAACGATTTCTCATCGATTATCTGATAGTTTAAGAAAAATTAGTGATGCCAGGTCTGCCTCCACTACTTACAATAAAAAAAAAAGTCATACTAATACACGCTTGATCTAACCTTATTACGCGAGGCATATATTTCGACACACTTTGCCCTGCTTGCAAATTTTAGTGTATTATGTGTTTCCTCCAAATTACTTGATGCCGGAGTAATTGTACATATAAGCTTTAAAAAGTTGGAACTAGAAGTCAGAGGCCTTCAAATCAAATAGAACAGAATGCACACAAAAATTAATATCTAACTTAAATGTCCAACATAGAGATATCTAAAGTACAAAAAAAAGAGCCAAAGAAGGTCAAATAATACAAAGTAAACATAACATCTCACGAGTTTTTATATCCATAAAGTAAAAGTAGCAACAATTTGGAACATATATAGTCATAGAGCACTAAGGCTAATAAGGTCAAGATATCCAAGTACACAGAGCACCAATTAATGTCAAATAAGTCAAAGCTTGGGTGTAAGAGACAACATATAATGAGCTGCTATATCAGTAAAGTAACAATCATATCATTTAATATAAGCTCACCGAAACATGCCCGTGCCCACTTAGTGAAGACTGTAAAAGTCTGGTAAGCTTCGAATCTCGGTAAGGAACATGCGATGCTTTCCCTTCACTAAGTTTTCCAATCACCTTTACATAATAAATGATAAACAAATCAAAACAGACAAAAATAGAAGAAAGATATGGCATATGCATGTACATAAAACTATATTTTCAGGAAGAAATAGAGATAACGAAACTAAAGTTCATGCAAGAGCATGGTTTCGGTCATTGTGACTCAAAACGCCCAGATGTTGCAACAAGATATAATAATGTAGATTGTCACACAAACTAAAAATCAAACAAACAGAAAGATGGGGCATAGATGAAAGAAACACAATTTAAACGATAACCAAGAAGGTCAAGTACTCACAGATCCAAGTGTTAGAAGACTTTTATTAATGTATGATCCTTCCTTTCTCCGTAGACCAGTTGTTTCGGTTTTTGAGCTTTCAGATCCAGCTAAATCAATTAAGTTCTAAAGAAAAGAAGCCAAACTAAGCGTAAAAACTTTTTATAGATGTAATATATTTCAATATGATTAACAACTGTCTTATTTCCCATATTCAGTGATAAGGTAAATATGCATACCAATTGTGAAAATATAACCCCATCATACTCATCTCCATGCGCACTACTTTCAATCATCTGTAGCACGAAAGAACCATTGCCAATTGAAGTAGATTGAAATTAAAAATACTCAAGATACAAGAGCAAAAGACAAGGGATGAAATATAATAGTAAGGAAAAAATTGCAGAATGAAGACATAAATGCAAAAAGGGACACAACTGGAAAAGTGCCACAATTGTCATAAGAAAAAGGAAGTTCCAAAGGGATCACCACAAAAGATGTTTTCATGTTCATGAGATTAATAGAGAAGGGATGTATATTATAAGTGACAATGAGGACAGTAACGGAAAAGTAGAACTAACATACCAATGTAAATATTGTATGACTACGGCTGCTGAATAGGTTGAAATTATTTGATCCAACATGACGATGTTCTGCCATGAAATAAGAAAAAATGTCAAACTATTGATCCATATTGTTTAGTAACAAATAAATTGCATTAGACATATTGACAGATTTTTTCATTGATACATTTTAGAAGTATGAATCAGGATATTTTACATTGGTTTTAAGTCATGAAGACATAAATAATTCTTCTAATGAGCCTATTACTCTGATTACAATTTGCAATCCTATATATATTACCATTATTAGAAGACAATAAATGAAATTTGTCATTGTGTTATAACTCTTGGCATACATGGAGGAAAATTCCATTTAGCCACTCAACTTATTATAAAAGTTTGGGCTCAGGAAGGACAAATTTGGACGATCTCTCTCATTGAATTGTGTTAGTGGCTACTTTGTCAAATTCAGTCCAAATTCACGTGCTTCTACCCGGTCAATTTTAGTCCAAGTTTGTGTGTCTCTACTTTCCATGTTGAAAGTGTATTAGGAAATTAAAAAAGCTACTACCATAAAATTGAATGGATTAATAGTGGTACCCCATCTAACGTTTGCTGAAAGTAAAGTGTGACTACTTTCAAATCCTCCAAATGGTTTTTTTTTTCTGCAAGGTTGTATCTCATCTTGGTCATATCTATTTCAAACATATGGTAAATGCGTAAGATATACAAAAGCTTTTCTACAGAAAAAGAAAAAACAAATGTAGGAGTTGAAATCAAGCAGCTACACAGTACTGCAGTAGTATCAATTTTAAAAAGGAAATAGCATCAGGACTATAAAAAAAGAGTTGGACGAAGCTTCAATGCAAGCTTTTCCTCAGTGAATGTGAGGGTTGGTTTCATTGAACGAATTAAAAAGGACACCAGTAGGGAAATTGTATTTTCCTAACAGAAAAACTATGGCAGATACCTTCTCCAGCAGCTATAAATGAAAGAGCATGTCCAGGGGACAAAACAACTTCCTCTTTAATACCCTCAACGTAAGTCCCCTGCACATATTCAGCAAAGGTAAATAAATCAGCAGTCTATCTGTCTATGTGAAGTATAAACGAGTGCTCATTCAACAGAAATGTGTGTTCTCAACAGTTTCAGCAGAGTGGTAATATTGATTCAATTGCTCAACAAGTTCTGATTTGTGAACCTAGTTTCTCATCTATGCTAGTTAAAGTTATCAGCTGCAAACGTTCAACAAGGACAGTAATCTGAATTCACTTGATCATCTAGGTGAGGAGAAGATTTGAACAAATAATTAAACCACTCCATATTCAGAACATGCAGCTAATAGTGTAAATGGATATATGACAGGAAGAAAGGACAATAAGTAGAATAAAAACCTGTGCATCCTCTCTGACACGCAAATTCTGACCAGTTGGATCCAGCAAGTCATTGATCACCTGGTAGCATAGATATAAAAAGACACAAGTCACAAAAATTTGAAACGCAAAAGAATCCACATAAGCCGGCTCAGCTAGGTGCTCTGCACTAGATTTGAACATATAAGTCCTGTAAAATGTAGACTCCAGAACGACTCTTTAGCCTTCATAGACCAAGAAATGAGACTTATGCCCCACATCCAAGGTGCATTGTCAAATGTAGAACCCTCACTGACCTCATTATAGATTTCCAGATATGACACCCGAAGTAAGAATTCGCGACCTGGAGTCTGATAGGAGATTAACATTAGTCATCCATGTCTCCATAAAAAGATTGCTTTATTTAATAAAACAGAAGCATAGACTAGAATAAATTCTGTCTGTATTTAAGATGCAACCAATAGAGCTATTTAAAAACATGGAGAAAAGAACAAGCAAACTCACATCTTGGATAATGCTGAAGACATCCTTTATAGCCAACGGTATGATACCAGGAGAATCATGATCCCCCTGTTAAGATATGGATACAACAATGAGATTCAGCAAGGTGCTTTAAGTCAGTCCGTCACCGAAACATGACGCCTTTAAACTCGACTCGGGATAAGCAAACAAATCAGGATGGTAAAGTTCAGAAACCATAAGCCAAAGCCATCCACATTTATATAAACATCTCATCTTCAATACTAAAGAAATGTACGACAGCATTTTGAGTAGCTAGTTTTAGATATTATGACTGCTTAAGGAATATGCAAAATATACATGTATTAAAAACTTGTAACATTTAATGCACTCTATTAACAAGCCCATATTATGATATTTTTGACAATATAGGACGTCAAACATTATTGTGCCCAACATTGTACATGATATCATTTCTTCAAGATAATTAGTGAATCACACGTGAACTAGGATATAACATTTACTATTCTGTAACAGTTCAACCGCATTCATGATTCAGTTTTCTCGCAACTCTCATTCGGAGATACAACTTGATTAATGATTTATAGCATCCTTCTACCACGAGTAGTAAACAAAACATCAATAAGGATACATCACAATGAAAGATTTTAACTTACATGCATAGTATGTGTCTTTCCACTGCTTGTGACACCATAAGCGAATACTGTTCCTGCATATCCATTCAACAAAGTGTTAGTTGGCACACCCTATGAGTACAAGCAGTGAATCAGTCATAAGTGAAATTTGAAAGTTGATATAAAGAATAAGAATTTAGAGCTTGAATCAGTTTTAACAAATCCTAATTTGAAACTTAACAATCACCAACTTGGAGTTCAATTATCATCAAATAAACAACCATTGTGTTGAGTACCATGTTAAGCATACCATTTATGCCATCCATTGCAGCCTTTACTACAGGTCGAGCAGCTACTTCATACACTTCTTCGGTAATCGTATCAGGCCCAAACACCCTGTCTGTTGAAGATAAAAAACAAAACTAAATTACAGAAATTAGATATGAATGGTAATCCTCTTAATTTAGAAAATAAGATAGCTAAAATGCTGTCACATTCATTATTCAAAATCTTAATAGCTAGTGTTGAACACAAATTACAGGTGATGCAGTTTAGAATCTCGTGTATGTATATATATAGGGAATGGTTATCGTATGAACACTTCTTATAGTGTAAATATGAGGACAAATATCAACCCTTGATAAATCAATATGGGACCGCTTTAGATTCAATGCACAAATGCACAATTATATGCAGAAATGTGCATATAACTAATTCAGATGCACACTTAAAAATAACCATTAGATTTCCAAATCTAATAGACATGATTTGTTCTTATTTATGTATGTTAAGTATTTGTTCTCATATATATACATATATTTCTTCAGAGCAAAACAGAGTAAGCAAAGAAGAATACCAAATGCATAGGCAGTCATCGGATTATACTCATTTCGCACAATTTTATCGTCATCTGCATACCACGCAATCTCATCTCCTCTCTGATATTCCCGCTCACTGTCGCCACAACAAAAAATGCAAGAACAATTCAAAAAAACCAATCCTCTCATATCCTCCCATAAATCCAAGCCCTAGCTCATAGAATCCCCTAATTTGAAACATCGAAAATCAGTCAAAATCAGATCTGTCATGAAGTTCAAATGCACCTCAAAGGCCGAAATCTAATCGTCACCGAAATGCTATCCCCCGATCTCGAAGTAGAATTATCTGGTTCGCAAATCATCTGGTCTTCCACCGACGGGTAACTCACCAGCGTCTGTTCCAGCGGATAATCCCCTCTACTCTGGCCCGGCGTCGTGGATCTAGCGCCGTAACCATCCCCGCCGCTGCCGTAAAATGACGTCACAGAAGAGGAGCACGACTGCGGCATTAATCGACCGTTCATCAGCGATGATGTGGACGACGTCGACGAGTACGGACTCGTCGGTTTCTGATGCGGGAAAGGTGAGCTGCTTCTTCCTCGAGAAGATGAACTCGCCATTACTCAGGCAAAAAGAAATCGCACCACTCTGTTCAATCAGCTGCTTTAGTTCCAGTAATGCGTATGCACATTACTATCGACTGATTAAAAATTTGGGGGAAGAAGCAGAAGAAGAAGAGTGTGTCAGAAATCACGTGGTGCGAGCTCGCAAAGCGAACGACATTGTTCGGTTTCACTTTTCCGGATTTGTTGTCGCTTTCTCTCGGCGGAAAATGCTCTGTCAAAGAAGCTTGAACGGAGATATAAATGGATATATATCTATTCACACACACACACGTAGGGGTGTGTGAAGAAAGGTATGCAGCGAGATAGTTTCTTTTCTTCTCCTTAAAGACAAAGACGACTTGGAGAGAGAGGAGAGATGGGGAGAGAGAGCGCGCGCGAGAAGAGGGGGGAGGTGGACTGGTAAGGATCAGAACGACTTGAAGGGTATTTTTGTATTCTTTATTTCTAGAGTTTTTTGAATTTAAATGCATTTAATTATTTTAGCGTGCGAAACGCCAGGTTGGAAATCTGCTTAAGAAAAGGAAATATATATAATCTCAGGTAATATTTCGTCATTCCGGAGCAGGGTACTACCCTAGGAGAAAACTGAACACCTGCTCCGCTTCAAATTAGGGGAAAACGGCTACCGGCGGGATTATAGAGCGAAGACCGGCCCTGAACGCTGGAATTTTTAATATTTGAATTCTATCGGAAAGAAAAATATGAGCGGGAATAACAGTGGCAATCAGCTGCATAGGACAGAGTAAAAAATGTCAGTGCTCCACTTAATTTATCGGAGAAACAAAAGTCTGACCGACCAGTACCCGTGACGTACGCGCTCGAAAGGTGTAACGGGTGCACGCGCGGACGGATCCGATCGGTGGCCTGTGACTGTAGTCTGTAAGGCTAGCAATTACTGGTTTACGAGATAAATAAATAGAAAATAAAAATCATGTTTTAAAAAAATTATGAGGTGGAAAAAAGTGTAATTGCCAAAAAAATTCATCACGAGCTCTAGGTGTTTCTGCCTTTTAGTTTTGGTAAAATAAGGTGAGACTTTTTATTACTTTACTTCTGGTAATTTCCCATTCGATTTCATTTTTTTCGGTCATCAACTTTTATAGGGAATCTTTGGGCAAAATACTTTGTATCTGCCTAAATCCCAATACTATATATCTAAATCCCAATACTATATATATAGTAGTACTGAGTAAATTTCATATTATTATGTAATAGCCTACAAATCATAAAATTAATGATTTTACTCTACTGGAATGTTACAATTTCTAGATGAACGTGCATCATTTTCCGAAACCTAATTCTTTATTAAAAAAAAGTCATATGTAATATTCGCTAATATTATAAGTTTTGCCTTTTCCGATTAATCTAATATTGTTTATCAATAAATTACAAAGTAGTACAGTTATATAACTTTGTCTATACACAAGTAGATCTCTGTGTGTGTGTTGATAGTACACTAATGTATTCACATCTATTACTTTTTCTAAGAAATAATTTAACATTTTACGAGATCCTATCATATGCATCTAAAAATAATTCAATATTACTTTTACTAAAATAGTTATTTAAAATATTATAATGAATAAAACTAAATAAGAATTGATCAAAATGTAAGATAAGATCATTCATAAAACTACCGGATCGCATAAAAGGTACAAACATAACAAATTAACAATACTTTGAATACTTAAAAAGATACAACAATACTATAAATGTTTTCCTGTGGCCGAGAGGTCACAGATTCGAACCCCACCAAACGTCTCTATGGGTTTGAGCCTGTCACACCTGGTTTTCCAAGTGTGGTTTACATGTCTGTGTGGTTTGCGTGTATTATTGCGAGGCGTGGGGTTTACCAAAGTCACTCTAAGGTAGCGGTACGCGGGTTCCCATGATGACAAAAAATATATATATTGATGTCCGCCTAATATTGACCTCAATATACCTATAATGCTAGTCTCACTAAACATTGTTAAAAAATCTTTGTTCTCTTTTTTTATGTGTTGCTTTTAAATTTTATTTAATTTTTTTAGGTGTTCAAATTTTATTAAACTAGTTTTATTATTAGAGGTCTTCCCTCAAATTTGGCTAAATCGAGTGTAAATACATGTCACGAATAATCTATCTATAGTCTACCGATACCCACTTTTCAGGACACGTCCATCAGCTAAGTATTTCATCTTTTGTGATAGTACGTGTATTATCTTTCAAGATAGATATCAGTTGTATATAAAGCTCTTATTAGTATATTATTTTTCAAGATAGATATATATAAAGCTCTTATTTTATATATTTAGAGTAAATTATCATTATTTCATTATAGGATGTGGTATGTTTCATGCTATGCGTGCCGCGAGCTATCAAACAAATTTTTGCCTTTACTTTTTCGAAAGGATAGATAAAAAGTTGGAGCATGAATATATTGCGATATCAACTTCACCATTTCCCTATAAAATACGAAGGGCCCGTTTATCTGATAAAAAACTAAAATTAATTGGAAATATGATTCTTAAAAAATTGATTATAAGAAAAATGAATCACAGTAGATTCTTTCTCTATTAAAAAAAGATTAAAAAAGTTGTTAGGATTTCAAATAATAATAATATACAACTTAAAGTATGATTCAATCCATAGTTCTAAAAATAAAATTAAGATTTTCCTAAAATCAAATATTAATTGAGAATAATAATAATAATAATAATAATAATAATAATATAATAATAATAATAATAATAATAATAATAATAATAATAGTATCATTATTATTATTATAGAATACAAAGTATGATTCATAGTTTTTAAAAGTTAAGTAATATTTTCTTACTATAAGTTATTAATTGAAACATAATAATAATAATAATAATAATAATAATAATAATAATAATAATAATAATAATAATAATAATAATAAATTATAATTTTGACAAAAAAATAAAGATAAAAATTAAATATGTCACTAGTGTTAGAATTCCAAAACTACGAAAAAATAATACCTAATATTTGTTGGGAGTAAAAATCCTTGAATATGTGATTCTTTTACTTTCCTTATCTTGAAAAAATGTAACCAAACACACAAATTTAAAATTTTTGAATCACATTATTTTCTTAGTACGTAATCTTACCAACAAACAGGACTTGTTTATTTGACAATGATTTTGTCCTGAAAAAGTAATATGATTCCAAAATTTTAAATTTATGCGTTTGGTTGTATTTTTACAGGACAATGAAAGTAAAAAGAATTTTGAAAACAAAGAAAATAATACAATATTTCATAATTCTTATTCCTCATCGAATCTTAAGTATTCTTTTTTCGTAGTCTTATAATTTTTACACCACTTACATAATTAATACTTTTTTATTTTTTTTATCAAAATACAACCATAGTTTATCAACAATGTACTATTTCATCGGTATTTCATTTTTTTTTATTTTTTTTAAATCAACGATGGACTAGTTCGTAGGTATTCCGTCGGTCAATCTAAATCTGTTTTATTTTTAAAAGTAAAAATAATCAACGGCGGATTGACCGATGTCGGTACCGCAATCCATCGGTAGTTTGTCGGTATTTTGAACGACACATATGGGCTTAATTTTTCCAACGACAAACCGTCGGCGATCACCAATGGACATCGTCGGTGATCGTCGGTGTCCGAGAGAGTTTTTTGTAGTGATTATTATAAGTTTTTGCTTTGGTAGTTTCAGTCATTTATATTGATATACAGTTTTCATCTTTCATATGTTTGATTAATAACTAACGTATTTTGAGTTTTAAATCGATAAAATTCCTTAATATCATCATTATGAAGGAAATATGACCTTATTTATTTATGTATTTATTTTGAGGGTGATGAATAAAATATTTTATAAGCTGGGAATTTGTGGTAGTTATTTTTATCCTTTTTATGGAAGCAATGTTTTACGGATCTCATCCATAAAGACAAGAAGATATATAATTAAGAACAGCGTTGGTAAAAAGTGAGATGTAATTATGAGCAACATATTGAAATGTTAGGTGACAAGCTTTTCTCAACTAATAAAAACCTAACCAAAAAAAGTATAGAATAAAATAAAATAAAATAAATATTGCCAATGACGGGAAGAATTGGTTTTCGAATGGTGGCACAAACTAAGGTGGTTAGAATTTAAGACACATCTTTGCGCCATTTTCTCACTATCCCAAGTATATATTGATTAAAAAACACAAATTCGGGCGAGATTGTCTCAGCCTGGAACACATCAATATTTGAACCCAAATATATAATTTAATAGTTGTTATAAAGTAAGGAGAAGGTAGAGAGGATGGAGTAAAGAAATAAATTAGCATCACTTTATTACGAGGTTAAATGTCTCTATTTATAGAGATATATAAAGTTAGAGTTTTGTCATCATATATATATGATATATCTATTTTACATTTTATTTATAACAATAGTATCATTATAATTTTGGAAATCTTGTATGAGATTTTCGCATAAAGTCAAATTTGTAGGATGTGTCAAAATTTGCATTCAAACTCAAATTTAATGACGTATTAATTTGTATCTACAAATATCAACAAAATTATAAATATTTTATTAAGAAAACCGTCTCACACAAAATTATTTGTTTGTAATTTATTGATACTTATAATTATAACTATATTATTGAATGTGCATTTATATCTGAATCTGAATGTGCATTTATATCTGAATCTTATACAAAAACTCTAATATAAATTACGAACTTACAAAAATATTTGAATTCACCATGAAAGTGTTTGAATTCGTTATGAAATAGTCTGACTCAAAAAAGAAAAATGAAATTTCGTCTCTCATGTGATTCAGACCTCAATGTTTGCTTTCATTCAGCAAAATAATGAATTAATTCACCATAAATCTTTATCGAACGTAGGACTAAAAATGATTCATATTTTATATGTTAAAATTAATCTAATTCACACACACACACACACACACACACACACATATATATATATATATATAGAGAGTTTGGTTCAAATGGAACCATTCTTATCCTAAAACCAAGAACCAATGAATTCGTTATGAAAGTTGATGAATGTTGAGAAACTTAATGAATTCAACAATTAAGATTTTTCACCGGGTTCGAATCCCATGAGGGACAAAAATTTTATTTTTTTGGATTCAGTAACTATCCCACGGATTCATCAACTTTCACCGTGAATTCATCGGTTTTGGTTCTCACGTTCTCACAATAAAAATGGTTTCACGTTAACCCTCCTCCTATATATATATATATATATATATATATATATATATATATATATATATATATTAAATCACTACTCCTCTCTACAGGGTTTTATGGGTTGTAGTAGGTTGAATGAGACGATTCATTAGACTTGTCGTAAATTAATTCTAATTATAAGTCTAAATTTAACTCAATAAATAATCATGGCTTACAAAAATCAATAAATAATAAAAAATTAGCAAAACTCTTTCTCTCCTATCTCTCTCTGTCGTTTGTTGCTTATAGAATATTTATCTCGACTCGAAGAGTGAATGAGTAGAAGCCAAGATACATGTAACATGACATGTAAAATGATATGGTCTCAATCAATCATCAATGATAATGAGCAATAGAGAGCTCATGGCACATGCAAGATGCACCTATTTCCAACTATTAACTATTTTGTATTTTTGTTGTAAGTGGTCCTATATATAGTTCTATGATATTTTTTGTAGGAACACAAATCCATGATTGTTGGATAGGGCCATAAGTAAAGATGTGAGAGGCTTTCGACCAGTTACCTCATGTGGCCATAATTTGTACCTTGGGTGTTTTATGATTCGGTTGGATCCATGTACATTCAATATTTATGATTTATTAATGAAATCGTTTTTTTTAATATTTCAACTTTCAGCCAAAGTAAATACTAATATTCAAAACATCTAGACTAGTTAAATATTCCATTTGGCTTGCCGACTAGATGATGCAGCGGTAGCACGAGACAAATGTACAAATACCTTTGTTGATTCAAAAAATACCGAAAAAAAATGCAAGTGAGAGTGAAAATTCATTTACTTTATGTTTAATATCAAAAAACACATAAAAAGCTCCGTTAGGTCGGTGGTTGAGATGGGGTTAGCACATTATCATGTGGTGAGGAGTTCTCCTTGAGCTCTTGATGCGATTCTTTAGCGTCAGTACTCGAGAGGTTGTACTATCTTTCGCCTCGGCGGTGGTTTAGGGTGAGTCGACCTCGAAGGTGTCGGTGCAAAAGAAGTTTTTCTTTTGAGGGCGATGGGCATCCGATCTGGATGGGGGATGGGTAAGGTGGCGGATATATCGAGGTGGGTGAGGCACCTCTCTTCCTTCTTATAGGTTCGACCTCTGTTTGAAAAATGCGGTGAAGCTTAAGCACACGAAGGAGGTGAGCGGTAGGCCTCGTCTCGACTGCGCCGGTGGCGGCGGTGAGCCTTCTAAAAGAGGCGAAGGTGTGCAGGCCCACCTCGCGGCCCGTGGTGGTGGAACACCTCGGCGATCTGATCTGGCGAAGGGTCCGAGCGATCTCGGCTCGGGCCTCGGGTGGAGGCTCGTGCCCGTGGTGCGCGCAGGTGCCGATCTCTGCGATCTTACGCCCTATGTCAGTCGTTTTTTTTTTTTTTGCTACTAACACGATGCGGTTTTGACAAAGGCGAGCATGGTGGTGAGATTGATCGGGCGGTCGAAGTAAAACCTGGACGTTTGATGCGATCACGAGGAACAACAGGCGACCGCGGAGGCTCGCTCGGTTGTCGAGGAGCATCACAGCGAGAGGGCAGTCCTTGTTGGTGGGACTACCATATCCGGCCGGCGGCCGAGTCGAGAGCTTGGCTGGCGGAGGGCATGGTCTTGAGGATGAGGAAGGCCCAACAAAGAAGAAGTTCAAAGCTGCGTCGACTCCGTGGTGAAGTTTATGGAGATGTGCGACATCGTCCGAACGTCGCATGCCCGGCGGTGGCGAGGCAACGGCGGCTCTGGACCCGATCATAGAAGAACCGGCGGAGGAGGCGGATACTCCGATCACGCCGTAGTCTTGAGGTTGATGGGTCAGGGGCGGATTATCGGTCCTGCGGGACGGGCGGCGACCGAGGTCCTCGGTCGGCGGGAGACTTTCAGGCGGGCGCGGTCGCGCACGGCCGGTGTCGGTCGGGGTCGGGGTGTGACCTCGGGTGCGTCCCCGCCGGGATGCCCGTCTCTTGCCGCCTCTTGGTGTCCACAGGCGGGTGAAGGTGATCACAGGTCGATGCTTCCGTCAGGGCTGCCTCGAGTTCGGTGGGTCGAAGGCACTGAGTTCGTTCGAGGCATACATCGTCGGCACAGGGATTTTGTAGAGAATTGGTGCGAGCCGGCGGTCTGGCGGCCGGGCCGGGCGGAATGAGGCCATGTATAGTATAGGACCTTGTATGTAGGTATAAATGTATTTAGACTCGTTTGAAGTGTCGTTTTCCCTTTGAGAGGTACAAACATAGCTTAGGACTTCGTTTTGGTCATAAATATATTCATACCGTGATACAACGTATTTTCCCAAATAAAGGGGTATAAGCGAGCTCAAAGCGGTTGTCTTGTATATGAGTGAGAGTGAAAATTCATTTACTTTATGTTTAATATCAAAACACATAAAAAGAGGTCGCCCACTCGGGTGTGGAGGCCTTTACATCCTTATGCGATCGTGCGGTTCGTCACCTCGGTCGACCATTTGCTTCGCGGTGTGCGGCCAAGTGAGCGTTGATCGATGTGAAGCTCTTCGCACCACTCCGCGAAGTTTTGTCGACGAATTGAGTCTGGTTGTCCGAGACCGGATGTGCGGTATGCAAAGCGGCGGCGGACTATATTTCTCCACAAAGGTTTGAATCATACGCTCGTGATGCTCGAAATGGCCCGACCCGTTTGTGAAGTAGTCTATGGCCACGACTAAATATCGGGTGACACGGTGCTCGATCGAGCGGGCGACAATGTCGATCCCCACCGCATGAAAGGCCACGGACTGCGGTGCGCTCCAATCCGTCGAGGCGGCTTTTGGCGTGGGTGGATCGGCACTGGGCACTTCTTGACGAGCTCGGCCGAATCTTTCACGGTGGGCGGTGGTATCCCGACCTCGGCGTCTTCTTTGAAAGTGCTCGCGACCGATGTGGCTTCCGAGACCACCGGTGTATTTCGTTGAGCACATAGTCGGCTTCTTACGGCCGAGGCATCTCGGGAGGGTTGAAGGTAAGACTTCCGGTGAACGCCTCGTGCATGAGATACTACGGGACTTTGCCATCGTCTTTTGGCTTCGAGCCGATCTGAAGGTAGTCGCCGTGTTCGGGTAGGCTGGGGGAGACATCAGTCGGCTCTATCTCGGTGATGATGCCGGCGTGGGACTCCGCTATGCTTGGAGCGGATCTCCTCCGCTGGTGGACTTGTTGATGGCGACTAGCTTGTCGGGCGTCGGCCGGTATTTTCCTCGGGGATTCGGTGGATCTTTGAAGTATCGAGCGAGGTCAACATCTCTTTTGCCTTGTCGGTATTGTTTCATTCGGTCCTCCTTGGCCTCGTGTTTTCGCTAACACACAGTTCACGACGACAGGAATCGTAGAAAATTTGGATCTCCCCACCTTTGCCTCCTTAGCGGCGGTCAGGAGATTAGAAACAAATCCCAGGGTAATGACCCCGAGGTGGGCTTCTTGAGTGAAGCTCCGTAGGCTGGGAGGCGCAGGAAGAACTGAATGCCTCCGACCTCAGCTTATCGAGACAGCTACGGAAGATGATGTGGAGGCTCAATGTCGATATAGACCGGTGGGCGTTTTGTTGCCGCGCGCACTGTATGGTGATGGCGTCACAGTGCGGCATGATCACAGGCGCAGGGTCTTCCTTGGAGAACGTTATGTTCGCCATCCGGTCGCTTGTTCTTGGCTCTTGGGGCCGACCTCGGCGTCGTTCTTGATGGGCGACCTCGTCGTCGATGGGCGATCCGGTAACAACAGAGACTGTTCCATGGCGTTGGGACCTTCGTCCTCGTCGTCTTGGGTTGGAGTGCTTGCATTGGGGTCGGCCGCGATTGTTCTGCCTCCATTTCATACAAGCTTCTGTTCTTGGACCAGCTCGTCAGGGGTATTTTTGAGGCTCGCCTTTGGCGAGCTCGTCGATCTGTGAGCCGAGTTTCTGCGATCCTCGGTATCGTGACCATACCGCGGTGGTAGTCCTTGATACTCGTCCTGTGGACCTCTTCTTGGATCCCTTTCATAGGGGCGGGCTTGAGAAGAGCTCGGCGTGGAGCTCGAATATTTCGCCCTTGATTTGGCGGGGGGCGCTGCTGCGGCGGGGTTGGGCGAGGTCAGTCGGACTCGGCCCTCTTTTGATTACATCGAAGCTCACTGCGGTCTGCGCCTCGACTTGATCGTCCGGCTTTTTCTCGGACTTACGCTCGTCCCGGATCTCCCGCTTCTTCCGATCAGGCTCGTCTCCCTTGCGAAGTTATCCACCAGTTCAAGCTTACTCGCCGTCTTTGGTTTCTCACGGTGATTTCTTTGTTCGGCCAGCGGGCGGATCCAGGTTTTTGAGCAGCGTTGATGATGTAGAGATCGTTCTTTGTCGTCGATTTTGGCGACTCTTTGATGAACCTCGAGGCGAGTTTGACATCGTCTCGTCCATGCCTGGGGATTGTGAGCGGTCGGAGGAAGGCTGCTGGGCGGCGTCTTGATAAGCGCCGCAGGCGATCCGTGAGGTCACAGAAGCGATGGATCTGTTACGGCGGGCGGGTGAACAGCGCGTCGTTGGAGATCGGCACCTCGGGAAGATTTTGCACATGTGAAAATCTTCCATCCATGATCGCCGTGTTGGTGGTGTGGCGAAAAGGTCGTCGGAGGGGTCTCAAGGCCGCCGTGAGCCGTATGTTGGGTGCCGTCTGGTGAGGGCGGGGCGTGTCTAGAATCTCCACGGAGAAGGGAGATGATTCTCCGTGTGGTCGAACCGGGAGGTCGTTGCCGTCTCTTTCGGAGGGTGGGGATCGATAAGCGGCGGCTCATCGTCCCTCCAGAGTGGGAGTTCGACTCGCCTTTCTTCCATACATTTCGCTCGACCCTGCAGTCGGCATGGCCCAGTGGAGGCTGGCTTGTGAATGGCGAGTGGGCGGCGTTGGTGGCGGCTCGCCCGTCTTTTATTTATCAAAATCCACCTATAAAGTACATAGAAGATTCTCCTATATATAGACCAACTAAACAAGTCGAGTCCATAAATACAAATAACTTAATTAGAAAAGAATTAGCTTCAAGAAATTAAAAGAAGTAATTAAAATAAACTATAGATAAAAATACGTGCATCAATTCTCATCTATATCAAAACGATTTGTCCTCCGGATGCTGCTTTACCTCCTGAAAAATTATTACTCGCGGAGGCATCAAAAACTAAAAGTACAGCTCATGACGCCGAACATCAACGGTGCTTTGTAATTAACATGCTTTTGTCCCACATAAAATTGGTGTATTTAAACATGAAAACTAATGCATATCGGTCCACGATCACATCAAGAATTTCTTGAAGCCATATTAAGCTATGTAAATTAACAATGGTGAGATGCCACCACCACAGACAACTAATATACTCCATCTGTCTCATTTAAAATATCTCACTTTCCTTTTTGGGTTGTCCCATTACAAATGTCTCATTCCATTTTAGGAAATAATTATCCTTTCAAAAAGTGTGGACCCTACCCACTTTTTAACACTTTAACTACTTTATACTTTTCTCCTAAATACCCGTGTCCAAAAGAAATTGGACACTTTAAGCGGGACGGAAGGAGTACAATATTTGCAATAATAATGTTTGCGCAAGAACTTAATCCATGCTAAAGTGAAAATCTTACCATAAATAGTGCATGCAAACTCAAATAATTTATGATCGCAAGCATTATCGTCGGGATACTTATGAGAAAAATAAATGCGCCACACAACTACAGCTTATCCAACATCACCCAATAAAATTTCCTCTTGCAACATGGGAGATGGATCACCATCATAAACGGGAGAATCTCTTATACTCTTCAACTTTATCCTCATGCAACATAGAAGATGAGTCATCATCATAAATCGGAGGGCCCATATAGTCTTTAATTGTATCAAACCGGTCATTATCGTCATGAAAAATTGCAAAAAATTTATATATTGTGACTATGTCTTGAGCAAAACTCTGGATACAACGGGCCATATTCAAAAGACACAAAAAATACTCATTTATGTGATATGTAGTATGCCAGAATATGTAGAATATAGAAAACCCTAGAGAAATATACTAATCATCCAACTCATGTAACAACAACCTGAAAAAATAAGCGAATAACTTCATTGATTCAAATGATACCGCAAGCAAATATATATAAGAGTGAAAATTCTTTGATTCTCAGTAGAATATCGGAAGAATACATAAGAAAGGGAAATAAACCCTGATTATTTTATTTATCAAAATATCACTACATAATTTATAAAAAAAATATCTTTTATATATAGACCAACTAAACCATGTCAAGCTCGTAATTACGAATTTTTAAAAAGAAAGTAAATAAAAGAGCTAAAACAAAGTAGTTAAAATAAACTAATAAATAAAGCACTTTATATCATTCTCCATCACTAAATAAATAAATACCATAAAAAGAACCCAATGGGCCTTAAAATCAATTATAACAAACCAACTCAACAGATGTCAACTTAAGAAAAAAGCCTAAACTGATTACCAGTATTATTTTTTAAATTTTAACCCCCACTTTACTATACGATGATTAATAAATAACTGTACACAATTGATACTTTAAAGAAGGTAACAGAGCGAACCTCTATGCTTAAAAGTAGGGCTAGTAATTTTCGACACGACACGAACACGCATGAAATTAACGGGTTATTGTTCAACATTATCGTGTTTGTGTTCTTATCGTGTCGACACGATAATTTCGCGTCGTGTTCGTATCGGATCCGTATCGTGTTCGTGTCGTTTTCGTATAATTCAATAATATTTATATATTTTTAATATTAATTTAATTATATTTTATATATTTTTATTTTTATTTATTTTCTAATTTTGATTTAAATTTACTATGTCGTGTCGTGTCGTTATCGTGTCGTGTCGTGTCAACACGAAAAAAACAGTGTCATATTCGTATTCGTGTCGTGTCCGTGTCAGTACATTTCGTGTCGTGTTCGTGTCGGACAGTTCCTTAACGGATCGTGTTCGTGTTTGGCCTTATCAGGTCGTGTCGTTATCGTGTCGACACGATAACGACCCGACACGGACGAATTGTCAGCCCTACTTAGAGGGTGTTTGGCTTAGCTTATTTTAGAGAGCTTATAAGCTCCAAGAGCTTATAAGATGTTTCAAGAATTTATAAGAGGTGATGTCTCAAGTGCTTATAAGTTGTTAAAGTGTTTGGATAATTGATCTTATAAGCTAGAGAAAGAATCGTGAGTTAGAGAGAAAAAATCATAGTTAGAGATATAAAATTGACGAGAAGTGAAGTTGATAGTGTATGTGTAGGAATAACGAACTATAATAAGATTATTTTGGTAAATTCATGATTGCTTATAAGTTTATGAAAAAATAAGTTATGGTCGACCAACTTATTTTTAGGGGAGCTTATAAGCTGTTTGAGTTTATTTTCACAGTTTATAAGCTATTTAGGAGCTTATTTTGCCAAACACTTTGTAACAGCTTATAAGCTCATAAACAGCTTATAAGCTGTTTTAAAGAGCTTATAAACTCACCCAAACACCCTCTTAAAAGTATACAAAACCTATTTAGAATAAACTGTATAGTCGATGATTTAGTATTGCTTAACTGCTAATACAGAGCTAATTATCTTGAATTTGAATGAGAACCCAATTTATAATCCAACCATAATCTGCAGGCTGAATCTTATAATTGTTTCTCGTATTTTACTTTTGTTAATATACATTATTTTATTATCATTGTTGTCATCAACATTACATACTTCATAAATTAATAAAAGGCTGACGTGTAAAGACTCTCGACAGAAGAACTTTCCTTATTCAGATAAGAAACCGAAATACAAATTAAAATATTAAAATACTTACAAAGCTTTAGAAATGTATTACTGTTCGTGTTGGATTGTAATTCAGCACATTTATGAATATTAAATGCCATTATTCAAAGTGTTCACATTCAAATCATAGTAATAGTAGTAGGTCTAACAGTCTACCACTGTACTTTTGTTTTTTATTAGATTTGAATGCTCGAAATTTGACTAGTGCTAGGGATAATTTTCCCGTAATTGAATTAAGAATATTTTGGTCATTTTTTAAGTTGGTGGGCGTATCTAACTCTGATCTCACGATTTCGTCACGAGCATTTAAATTGGTTAATTTCCTTTTCTTTTCGAAAGGGATTAACTTGGTCATTTCTGATATTAAAATTACTCAATCTAGTTTTATTTATACGTTTTACAAATATTGTACTTTTTTTAAAAGTTAAATCACTTTACTTCGTCGAATATACGAAATAAACAATTAAATACACAAGGTAGGACTTCTAAACACTTTTGTTGGGACCCGAATATAGATATCTAACTCATATTTATACAACTCCACCAATCTTAATTAGTTTGACAATATTCATATTGATTAAAAATTGAATAATTATAATAATAAAAGGATAACAAACTAT
This sequence comes from Salvia rosmarinus, assembly GCA_036937905.1. NCBI lineage: Eukaryota > Viridiplantae > Streptophyta > Magnoliopsida > Lamiales > Lamiaceae > Salvia > Salvia rosmarinus. Next base: position 95,300,969 of record CM072813.1, read on the forward strand.
TGAGAATGTTTCAGAATTTGAGGATATGTATAGCCCAAATCAAAGACAATAATAGGTCTAAAGCCCAACTAGTTATTTCCTTTTTCAAAGTTTTCAGCTCAGAGGGCTGCTACACACTGAATTAGCGACTTCTTCTTTAGCAGCAAAAGTCGCATCATATTTACACACATATATATTATATAGAGAGAGAAAGGGAGAGAGGACATATATCTATATATATATATAAGCCAAAGAGTGGAGGATTGGCGCCTAAACTTAATCTTCTTTAGGAAGATAACTATTATAAATCTATTTTAAATGTTTGATATTGATGATTCCCAATAATGGTGCATCTAAAGATCTGTACAATAAAAAAGTTTGATGGTTAATACACAAAATAATTGGGCTCCAAGAAACATACTTTATACCTATTTTCAGTCTATAAATACATACATAATTGATGTTTTTTCTTATCATTTCTATTAATCTCATTCATATCCTTCTGAAATGGGAGGTGGAAGAAGAAACAGTGCTTAAGAAGATGGTGCAAACTCAATATTGGCATATCAAATCATTTCCCAGAAATAGTCTTCATGTTCTGTAACAATAGAGAGCAGATATATGATCTTTCTATATATTCAAATGTAATTACTTAAATTTCAAAATTTATAAGAGAGTGATATTTTATATTTACAATGTAATACATTTTAATATTTTTCAATCATAGATAAACGCATAAGTATTGGCTTGATCAAAGGTTGAGGCAAAAAATCCGTCACCCACCTATGATGGTGAACGAAATTGACCGAAGCTTCTTGGTGGAAGCCCAACCTCTGACCACCACTGAAATCGAATTCCACCACTGCCGTCGCCAACTGGGAGGGTCTCCATTTCTCCGATTACCCAGCGGCAAACTCCTAAAGCACGCTTCCCAAGTCCTCCATGAAAAAATTCTCAAAGTTTCTGCTAACTCCTCCGTTGGAGTCTCCGATCTCGAGATACGGCAGAACGGGTGGGAGTAGCCGAGTCTTGCTACCATTTAAGAGAAGGGTTAGTGTCCGAGGCAGCACCACCCCCGCCGTCGAGAGATGAAATCCAAACAATGATTGCCCTAATATTTCCTCCGAAAACACCCAAACCGTTCTATTGTCAAATATGACAAATCCCCTACACTCTTCTCTCAACCATCTGCAGATAAAAGCATTAATCGAATTCTTTTTGAAGAATTTTTAGGGAGGATTTTTGAGTTGATCTACTCAATGAGTCCAAAAAGATGATATAGCGAATAAATAAAGATTAGAATCAGGTTGTGTATTGTTTGATCTGTATGTTGACTGATTATGAGAGATGAGTACGAAATGATCTGGCGAAGAGAGGAACACAGAAGAAAGGCGCTGTTGAGGCAACTTCTGTGTTCAACCCTAGAAACACATTTGTATTTTTATTTTGTACTTCCATTATAATTATAATATTATAAATTCAGAAAATCGTAGTGGTTCGGTATCATCTATTCAATCGTTAGTGTTAATAGTGAATCTCGAATAAAATATTGATATTGTTTTTAAATTATTTCATTTAATTGTACTGTATTTTTGTTTTGGGCTCTAATTGGGTTTGAACAATTGATGCAGTGTCAAGTGTGGGCAGTGAGTTTGGGCCATGATCAGTTTAGTAAATTATTGGTTCTGGGCTTTTACTATAATAGATATTTTTTGAACAATTTTTTGTATAATTATTTCAATAAGTAATTTTTTCAGAGTTAAATTGGAAATATTGTTAAATAATGTGATTTCGTTTTTTCTATTGTAATTTATCTGTGTGACTAAGTTCAGAAATTATATTTTTGCGTTAATATCGTTTAAGTAATATTGTTATTTATTTTTTGTGCATGCCTGAATAAATTTCACTTTTTTGTACTTAACTAACAAATGGCTTATAAAACATTCTCTCTAAGATCAATACTGATATTTAATCGACAATTTTACAAGTTTAGAATTAATGAGTGTGGATATATGTATTGTTTATTTATTTTGAAACATTTTGCTGCTTTTTATTTTTATAATATAATATTTCTCCTTTAATTCGTTTTCATATTCTATTTGTATATGAGATTTAGAAAAACTGGTGAATCTTATTATTTGAGATGTTTTATCAACATTGTTCGAGGTATTACTTGCTTTGAGGACATTCGAACTGTAAATGGCATGTTGTATCCTAACTTTCATGATGTTTGCTATGCTTTGGGATTATTAGAAGATGATAAAGAGTATATTGATCAGTTAAATGAAGCAAGTCATTGGGCTATGATTCCAGCTTTGTTATATTATTGTCATCGGATTCTATAAGTCGCCCATATGTTGTTTGGAACAATTGTTAGAAAGTATTATGTGATGGTGTATTGTATCATCAAAGAACATTGATAAGATATCTTATATGTGTTTGGTTTTTTTGTTTTTTAAATACATTTTGTTATTATTTTATCTTCTATGTTTCATATTTGAAGTTAACTCATGAAGAAATTCAAAATTTTGCTTTAATGGATATTGAAAAGTTATTGGTTAATTTAGGCAGGAGTTTACGCCAATTTGAGACAATGCCTTTTCCAGATGTTGATTATTTCTAATCATGTTTTAACAAATTGATTGATGATGAGTTATCAGATGATCGAGAAAAAATGGCAAAATATTATGCAGAGTTAGTATCAAAATTCAATCACTAGCAGCTAGATGTGTACAATAGTATAATGTTTTCAGTCGAATTTAATATTGGTAAAATTTTCTTTATCTATGGATATGGAGTACGGAAAGACTTTTATATGGAAGTCATTGTCAGCAGGGATTCGTTGTGAAGGAGAGATTGTTTTGAATGTGGCTTCCAATGGTATTGTTTCGTTGTTGTTACCTGGTGGAAGAACTACACATTTGCGGTTCAAAATTTCAATTAATCCTAATGAAGATTCAATTTATAATATTAGACAAGGAAGCCCATTTGCAGAACTTATTATAAAAACAAAGTTTATTATTTGGGATGAGGATCGTATGATGCACAAATATTGCTTCGAAGCTTTAGATAAGACTATTCCAAATATAATGCGAGTAGTTGATGAAGGTAGATTGGATTTGCCTTTTGGAGGAAAAACTATAGTGCTTGGTGTTGATTTTCGACAGATCTTGCCAGTTATCCCTAAGGGTACTAGACAAGAAGTGGTAAATGCTACAATTAATTCTTCTTATATTTGAAAAAATTGTACTATGTTGAGGTTGACCCAAAATATGATACTTCAGAAAGCTTCTTCAATTAACAAATCTAAGGAATTGGAAGAATTTTCAAATTAAGTTGCGAGTATTGGCGATGAAACTATTGGTGTGGTAAAAGATGGATTTAGTGTCATTAAACTTTCGAGTGATATTGTGCTGAAGAGTTTTGGTGATCATTTGCAGACTATAGTGTCACACATCCATCATATAATGACAATGGTGATCTTACTTCTTACTTGTAAGATTGGGCTATACTTGTTCCCACTTTAGATGTGATCGGTTCAATTAATCAATATATGATTAATTTGAATGCATCTGATGGCCAAATGTATTTGAGTTAGATTAGTACCTGTAAATCTGATTCGGATAGTCATTTATTTGATGAAATTCACACGCACGAGTTTTTAAAGGGATTGAGGTGTTCTGGTACACCTAATCATGAATTATTTTTGAAAGTTGGCATTACAGTTATGCTCTTGAGAAATATAGATAATTCCATGGGTTTATATAGTGGAACGAAGTTGGTTATTACGAAGTTAGGTCGTCATATTTTAGAGGAAAGATTATTGAGTGGACACAATGCTGGACATATTATTCTGATACCTCGACTATCAATGACATCTTCGTATCCAAGATTGTCTTTCAAATTTTAGAGCCGACAATTTCCTTTGGTTGTGTCATATGTGATGACTATCAATAAAAGTCAAGATCAATCTCTTTCGCAAGTAGGTTTGTACTTAAAAAATCATGTTTTTACTCACGACCAGCTTTATGTCTGTTGTATCAAGTGTTACTAATCTCCGAGGTTTGAAAATTTTGATTTGTGGGGATAATGATGAGGATGTACGACTACTACCAATGTTGTATATCATGAAGTTTTTCAAAACTTATAATGTAAGATTACTTGTACTTTATTTTATATATTATACTTTGTGTATTAAGATATTGCTCTTTATACTTATAATTACATTTCCTATGTATCTAAAATTTTACAAATTTTAATACCGTGCATCGCACGGGTATAATACTAGTTTTATATAGAGAGAGAAAGGGAGAGAGAGGGGAAAAATGGCGCTGGGATTTTCATTATCCGTAGTTGGAGCATTGCTGAAGAAATGGTGGCCTCACTTTACGGTTGCACATGCTCGTTGCTTCTTCACCAGTCTATCTCCCCAAAATTTCCTAGTAATATATCTCTTCATTAAATTCAAACAATTTTATAATCACAGTTGCTTTCTCATTATTTAAGAATGATGCTATCTTGTTTGATCGATTCCGATTCTAATTGTATCATCTTCGTTTAAGAATTGCATGAGAGAGAGAGAGAGAGAGTTACGCTAACTCGTTTGATCTATTTGGGTTCTAAGTTTATCTTCAATTTAGCTGCGGTTGAAGTCGTTTGATGGCTCAAATAGTCAAATATACGTTATATCATATATGGTAATGGCACTAGTAAGGATTGCATTTCCGGAGGGAGAGAGTGTGTGTGTGTTTATTTGCAGCTTGTTAGTTGATCACGAGTTAAGTATGTAAAGAATCATTTGCGATGATTTATCGGAACCGTAACTGAAGAAAATAAATTAAATTAAGTTATCCATGAACTATCAGTTAACGATCTCCAATTTTTGAGTTTTCCCTAACGTGTCACAGGTAATCGTTATAATGAAAGGAAATCAATTTCAACAACTTCAACATATAAACCACAACCAAGAATCACTAGTGCATAAGCTGCTGAAGTGAATATGGATTTTGATCTTGAAGAAGGGGAAAAACTGTATCTCGGAATGGACTTTGGCACGTCCGGTGCTCGGAATTCTCTGATCAACGAGGAAGCACAATATGGTACATTCTCATTCATTTAGTTGCTCTCAGTTCAATTTTTATTTTATTTTTTTCTCTCCAGAATTTCACCTACTTGTCATGCTTTTTGATCAGATGAGTTTGCAATATTGTTTGTATTTTATAGAAAGAGCGAGGAGTGAGGACATAGTAGATTGGGTCAAGTCTTGGAGAACAACACTTTTTACTGTCTTGGAGGATATCTTGGTTAGCCTTTGATACATTCGTGTTTTTTTTGTTCTCTTTCCCTTTTTTTTTGTAGTGAAATATTATTTTTCTGTTCTCCTGATTATCTATCTTGGATGTTTAATTAATCGTATATTGATTATATTCATAGCATGTTCCTATATAATTAATTGCAACACATAAAAGTTTTCTCGTGTTTACTGCGAATTTCTGGCAAAGGTGATCAATGACTAACTCCAACTCTGATTTTATAGACTGTGTTCCGGATGCCTGACAAAGGTGATCAATGACTAACTCAAACTCTGATTTGCAAAATATGATATTATTAATTATTATTTTTGTAAAATATTTTGTATATATAACATATAAAAATGTATTTTTATTTGATATATATATATATATATATATATATATATATATATATATATATTGTTAAAATATTAGTTTAAGCGAAATATATTTCGGTTTGGTTACCAAATAAAATTCGGTACGATTCATTTTGTTTTTTCGTCCGAAACCAAACGAATAACCGAATACTCACCCTTAAGTGTTTCATACATTAGTTTGGAATTTTATTAGAATTTTTTTACATTATTTGTTGTTTATTTTGGTAGAACTCAATTTTTATTATCATCCCAATTCAGTTTGAATGATTTTCAATCGAAGAAATTTGCTAGCTCAAGTTTGTTACAATCAGAATGAGTTCAAACTTATTTAGTCCAGGTTCTATTAAGAGGGTGTTTGGCTAAGCTTATTTTAGATAGCTTATAAGCTTCAACAACTTATAAGTTGTTTTAAGAACTTATAAGATGAGATGTATCAAAAGCTTATAAGTTAATAAAGTGTTTGGATAACCAAACTTATAAGCTCTTTTAAAATCTTATAATATAGTAAAGTATTTGACATTATAAGCTCTTTTTATGTTAAAATGACCAAAAAGCACATTATTCATAAATTGCCATTCAATTTTCTTTATAATTATATATTGTCATTGCAATAAAGAAAATCTTAATTTTTTAAATCAATTAATTAACATTTCTTTTTTATAAAAAAACCCAACTTTAAAGCTATGTACTTAAAAAAACATATCTATTTTAATTATTGGGCCCCAATGTTAATTTAATTCAAATGAAATGATAAAAGCCCAATTTGACCCATCTATCCTCTCTCTATCACATACGGCTCTCATATCTCTCTCTATCTACACACAACACAAAATCAAAGCCCTAATTCGCTGATCCCTCTTTCTCTCTAATCGCCGCCGCCGCGCCTTTCTTTCTCAGCCAAGACTGGCGACATCGTCGCCTTCCTCTTCGATCTAACATCAGTGGAAGGCTGCCACCATTGAAGGCTACCTCCCCACTCTTCGAACAACAACAACGTCAAGAAAACAAAGAAAAGATGCTGCCTTTTTCCTCTATTTTTTTCCCTGCCAGAGCCACCGTCGCCGCCAAGGAGGCCGTCGTGACAGCAGAAGCGCCACCGCTCATCCCTGCCTCCTCCTCTTGTTAAAACAGCAATAACAACACAAAGGCTGCTGCTGCCGCCGTGGAATAGAAGGAACATGTTGCCACTTAATCTTGTAAATCTTGTAATCCTCGGCCATAATATGTTAAGGTTACTTTTGTACTTTAATTATAGCTATAAGATCATGAAAAAAATAAGTTGAGTTGAGCTACTTATTTTTTAAAGAACTTATAAGCTCTTAGAGCTTATTTTGGGAACTTATAAGCTCTTTTAGAACTTAATTTGCCAAACAGATTATAGGAGCTTATAAGCTCCTAAACAGCTTATAAGCTGTTTTAAGGAGCTTATAAGCTCAACCAAAAACCCTCTAAGTCATCAGCCAAAACTGTAGTTGTGCGAATAGCTCTTTCAGTTAACAAAAACTAATACATGTATTATAACTATGAATTAATGAATGAGAAATTCCGTGTTAGACTATTTGAATTGTCTTATTGATATCAATCTAGAAAAGTTACATGTGACACATTTTGATCTATGCCTAAGAAATACATGCAAACATATGTCTAGATAAAGATGGTAAAAACTAAAATAGTGAAACAAAATTCAATATCAAGTTTAGCATATAAGTTAAAACAAGACATGATTGGGGCAAAATAAGAACCACTCTCGAAATTAAGAGAAAATATATATAGGAAACAAAATTCAATCAGGGCGAGATATTTATTTGCAGAAAAGAAAATAAATAAAAAAAGACAGAAAAAATCAATCAGGGCCAAAAAATTTCAAAAAATAAAGGGGTGCTCCGAGAATCGAACTCGGGACCTCTCGCACCCGAAGCGAGAATCATACCACTAGACCAAGCACCCAATACTGTGTAGTCTATCATGTTAACTTGTTAAGTTTACTACTTTAGTCATTAAGGCTATATAAAGTCGTTTTCTTCCAAAGAGAAAAAACATTTTTGAGCGGAAATGGCTACGCTCGCTTCCTTTTCCCCGCACCTAATACTGCACCGTCTTGTCCGCCGCCCCGCCGCGCCGTCATGTTTCCGCGCCGCCGTATTTTCCCAATCCAGAAAATCCTTTCCTCTCCTCCGAATGGAGACTTCATACACCTCTTCTCACTTCATCTTCTCCTCTTTCTCCTCCTCGTCTCACTCAATTCGGCAGCAGCAATTTGCAGATGCAGCTTTGCTGGAGAATCTACAAACTGAATCAGAAGAGGAAATTGATGCAGTTTTTGCCTCTACTATTCTGGAGGTTTCGGATCCTGAGGTGATTAAAACCGCTCCTCTGCCTCCGCCGAGTCTCAGCGTTAAGGAGAAGAAGGATTTGGCTTCGTACGCGCACAGTTTGGGGAAAAAGCTGAAGTCACAGCAGGTCGGGAAATCGGGCGTCACAGACACTGTTATTTGCGCGTTGATTGAAACGCTTGAAAAAAATGAGCTTCTCAAGGTAATACTTTATTCTTTTATTTTCTTTTGAGAAGTTTTTTAGAAGAATGCAATTATCTTGTCATTTTAATGTTTTTGGTGGTTTTTGATTTTTCAAGCTGAAGTATTAAAATTATTTTTGTTATTTCTGCGCTTATTTCTTGTAAAAGATCTGTCATGTGGAATAATTTAGTGCTTCACTATGATTATGAACATCCCAATTATTTGAGTTTAGTCATCGATAATGCTATTCTATTATAATCCTTATTTCATTATTGTACTTTTACAATGAGCTATTTGTAGTGTTATTGTTACAACCACTCTTTCTTCGAAGGATGCAATTTGCTCTCAATATTTATTGGTGGCCAAATCTTTTGCAGTTTTATTAGTAAGGATTGAGTTTGATCTTTGATGAAATGCTCATCTAAGATAATCCTCATTTCATTATTATGCTTCTACCAGTGAGCTGTCTTTTTCCCTAATTTAATTGTCAGTCTTATTGTTATAACCATTATTTCTTCAAAGCATGTAATTTACCCCCAGATGTCTATTGGTGGCCAAATCTTTTGCAGTTTTTTCATTTTACTTGAATCATTGTATGTTACAGCTGAAGATACATGGTACATGCCCTGGAGAATTAGCAGATGTGGTTAAGCAGTTAGAAGACAGTACGGGTTCTGTAGTTGCCAGCCAAATTGGTAGAACGGTAATTCTCTATAGGCCCAGCCTGAGTAAGCTAAAAGCTGAGGAGAAAAAGAAACAAGTTCAGAGAGACTTTTTGAGACGACAAACGGCATTCAAACAATCCCCTCAGGTCTGTTTTGTGCTCCCGCCAAGACTCGTTACTGGTTATACTGTTTCGAAGAGTAAAAGATCAAGCTGGACTTTTGTTTTACTTATCATTCTCTGAGTTTGTTGATGCTTGTTGGAATTTCTGTGTTGTGCAGCTCCTTGGTAGAGATCTTGTCTGCATTGTGGAATATATGTAGTTGTATAGATTTCCTGAATCTCAACATGACAGATGTTTGAAAACAATCTGCTGAGGTCTGCTTTGTGTTCCCATCGATATTTTGTTCTGGTCATAGTGTTTTGAAGAGTAAAAGAAGGGGCTGTATTTTATTTATTTAAAAGTTTATTTATCATTCTCTGAGTTTGTTGATGCCTGTTCTATCTCTCTGTTGTGCATGACCTTTAAGCATGGTAGAGATCTTGTCTGCGTTGTGAAATTTTATGTAACTGTATAGTTTTTAAGTGTGACATGACCAATGTTCGAGTTGATGATTGAGTGGTCATTCATGAAAATCACAGAATAGGAGACCAGCAGCAGTGCCCGGGCAAGATCCAAGACAAGCTGGTCGTGGTAGGCGAGGGAATAGCCGAGATTGAGGTACCGTGCAAATTTACATTTATTGGTTGGCATTGCTAGATGCTTGTTAGAATCGAACCTATTGAATTATTCCTCAAATTAAAATGAATCAAATTTGATATTGATATACATCCATTTCAAGGGACGAGAAGAAGCCATTTTGACGTAGCTGTTTTGGAATCGGATCAGAGAAAATCCCGACCTCATTGCAGACTATGATTGTTTGAGTTTAGGATGATGAAGTGGTCTGAAATTGTCTATTGCAATTCGAGTCAGGAGCTTTTCTGCTTGTGAGGTTTTTAGGATTGATGAATAGATTTTTTTTTGTGTAAATTGGTTTATGAAGCTGTTTTGAGTGATATTATTGACCTCCCTCCTGTGTGATTTATGAATAGAAAATCTCACAGTTTTTCTTTGCGATATTGATGCAACGTCCAGGTGTTATATAGACTATATTTTTACGCAAATTATTTATAAGTTGATCCGGAATGCCATGTGGATAAACCGATACTTTGAATTTGGATCCCAAGACATTATTGAAAAAATATTGAAAAATTGTATACCAATTTTTCAAAAATTAGAAAGCTTGGATTCCGAGACATTAAAAAAATATTGAAAGATTGTGTATCAATTTGTCAAAAATTAAAAAGCTTCACAATATTGAAGAGAAGGCCAAATATCGTGAATATAGTTTGATGTTATATGGGTAACACCGAAGTTTACATGGTTTACTTTGACCCAAATCGTAGCAAAAGAAGTTACATCATTTCTTGAAAACTCACAATAATGTCCTAAGTAAAGCTTATATATATATCAAGGAAATAGATATTTTTTATTGATGTTCATTTATTACTGTAGACAGTTAAAATTGTTAGCAAATTAGATCATGCCACGTGTAAATAACGAATTAAATAATTAATTATATTTCTATTTTATTAATGGAATTTATTCCAAAATAAATAGATATATGGTTAATATTTAATTTTATTAGCAAATAGGAGCATGACATGTGGCAACGACACCTCGGAGAGGAATAATCGCTCAAATTGTGCCAAATGAGCCATAAAAGGCCCATAAGCTCAAACTCAAACCCATAAAGCTCAAGCCCACAAACTCAAGCCCAAGCTCAATACCATAGTTTGATGGCCCAAAAGGCCCAAAGCTCAAGACCATGGTTTGATGGCCCAAAAGGCCCAAAGCCCAAGCTCAAGACCATGGTTTGATGGCCCAAAAGGCCCAAAGCTCAAGACCATGGTTTGATGGCTCAAAAGGCCCATAAGCCCAAGCTCATGGCTTGATGGCCCAAAAGGCTCATAAGCCCATAAGCCCACTAACCTACACCTATAAATAGGAGTGTTGGGGCTTCATTAGTGGGAAGAGGATGATAGAAGAAGTGAAGTGAAGAAATCGAAGATTTGAAGAGCTCAAGACACTCGAAGAATCCTCTGCGAAGCATTCTCCGACATTCAAAGTCTTCTTCAAGCATTCAAGGCGTTCTTCGTGCAAATCACCACGTTCTTCGCCAAGATCATCCTCCAAATCATCTCAAACTTGAAGATCTTCAAACGTTCTTCAATATATCAAACCAAATCCAACAGTCGATCTGAAAACAAGGCCAAGGTCCTTCAGATCAACATCGTCAAGTCCAAACTTCAAGTTCAAGGAGATAAAGGAATCACATCCCCTCCAAGCAACTTGAAGAAATTCAAAGATCGTTCAAGAAATCAACATTGAAGAGAAGAATCAGAGGATAGATAGAGATCGAACTCCATTCAAATTCATCAAATCCAAATTCAATTAATTTTTGTATACAATTTTGTATTTATAAAATTTAAATACAAAAATTTGTGTTACAAAATTTGGCACGACCGGTGGGACATCTCTACCTCTCATCTCTACTCTTCACCAAAATCTTGGACGATGTTCATCCAACAAAATTCAACTAAGGTCGCTTCAAAAGCTTCTTCAGAGAGCATTGGCATCATCACACGAAGCAAAGCCAAACAACTTCAAGAAGCTTCGAAGTTAGCCATCGCCAGGGGAAAAGAGCAATACATCGCCATTCTAAATGAAGAAAGTGTTAGCTCTGAAGGAAGCTTCACATCCCCTATCACAAATTCTATCACAAGTTACTCACTTGAGGCACCTGTGATGATGACAAACACTTCCACCGTGGAAGAACAACTTGCAAATCTTACAAGGTTGGTCGAATCTTTGAGCATACACATCCAAGAGCAAGATGCAAAGATTGCAAAGCTCGGGGAGAGAAGATGAGTCAAGCCACATCAACGATAAAGAAAGTGAGCGTGACGACGATGAAGAAGGCGGCGACAAGCAAGAAACTCACGACGAGAGAAAATCGTCGGCAAAACTTTCAAATCTCTTATGATGGCTTCATCAGGCGCACCAACTCGTGGAGTTCATCGAGGTGACCATGAAGAACAAATTTGATGGAAACCCAAGTCATCATTGATTTACTCTAAGTCAGATACCCAAAGGATCGACAACTTGAGAATGCCTCTTGGTTATCAACCACCTAAATTCCAACAATTTGATGGCAAAGGAATCCAAGGCAACATGTAGCTCACTTTGTCGAGACGCAACAACGCTGGAACATTTGGAGATCACCGTCAAGCGGTTCGTTCGCTCACTCAAGGAAATGCCTTCGATCGGTATATCGACTTGGAGGCAAATTCACTTAATAGCGGGATCACTGGAGCATGAGTTCCTCAACCGCTTTTATAGCACCGGAAGAACGGTCGGCATGGTGGAGCTCACAAGTTCTCGGCAGTTCGAGGAAGAGCCTGATCGACTACATCACAGATGGAGAAACCTATGCCTCAATTGCAAGGATCGGTTATCCGAATCATCTCGCCATCGAAATGTGCATCCAAGGAATGCATTGGGGCTTGCAATACATCTTGCGAGGAATTCAGCCCAAGACGTTCGAAGAGTTGGCCACCAGAGCTCATGATATGGAGCTGAGTATGGCAGCAAGCGGATTCAAAGGGCCTCCAATCCAAGAACCTCAGAAGTTCAAAGAGAGGCATGAATTTAGAAAGGAAACCAAGTCCTTTAACAATGCTCCGAAAGAAGAGTCGATGCTAACGAAAGCAACTCCTGTCAAGTTCCTAAGAAAGGATGACAACAAAAGCGACAAGCAGACTTTTTCTCCAGACATGGGGCAAAGAAGGTTGACATTCAAAGAAATGCAGCAAAAACAATACCCTTTCTTAGACTCCGACGTCTCCGGGATCTTCGATGACCTGCTCAAAGAAGGCCTCGTCGAACTACCAGAAATGAAACGACCAAATGAGGCAGGACGAACTGATGATCAAAGATATTGCAAATATCACCGATTGATTGGGCATCCCATACATGATTGCTTCGTCTTCAAAGAAAAGATCATGAGGCTAGCTCAAGAAGGAAGATATCACTGAAGAAGAAAATGCCGCAAACAAATGTTGTCATCCCTGAATCTGACGACATACTGGAAGGTATTGGGGCATTGTACGATACGACAGACCAAGTAAAAGATCAATTCAAGTCAAATGTGATCGATGATGACGGTGTCTTGGCAATTACATTCTCCGACGAGGATTTGCAGCTTGGGTCTGAGCCTCATAATAGGCCACTGTTCGTGAGTTGTTTCACCCACGAGCAGAAAGTTAATAGGATTCTCATCGATGGAGGATCAGCAACAACATCTTGCCATTAAGAACATTGAAGCAACCGGAAATTCCAGAGATGATTTGTCCAATAGTCGATTGATGATTCAAGGATTCAACCACGGCGACAAAGGGCCCTGGCGCCATAAGGTTGAACTTGGCGATGGAAGACATGAGTTCAACCGCATCGCTTCATGTGATTGATGCTAAGACGCCCTACAATATGCTTCTTGGTCGGCGGTGGCTGCACGAAAATGGTGTCGTCCCTTCTACGTTGCATCAATGCCTCAAGTATCGTCAAGATGGTGTCGTGAGGACAGTGACTGGTGATCAAAAGCCTTTCACCGAAGCTGAGTCATATTTTGCTGATGCGAAATTCTATATGACGAAGACAATAAAACAAGAAGAAATCGAGCATGATAAAGAACTTGAAGTCGGTCCGATTGTCAAGAAAAAAACATCTCTCACCAAGATGGATCCGTTCGAGGGACCGACGATGCCTCGACCAAGATCGATGCTAAAGACCAACTCTCCACCTCTTCAGCGGTTTGTTCGACCAAAGCAAAGCAATGCTGTCGAACATGGAGAATCTTCAGACAACGAACTTACTAAGCATTTTGGTCCAAAGGCATATAAGCTCCTCGTCAATGCTGGATACGATCCTCAAGGAAGCTCTACGTTGAAACCTCACTTGAAGAAGAAAGATGATGTGGTCCAGAATACCAAAGTGGGTTTGGGATTTGTGCCAAAAGCGCCTATTCGGATCACCATTAAAAGGGCGGCTTCATCTCACTACATCTCCAACAGTGTATGCGAGTCGACTTTGAAGGGTAATGTGGAAGTTGGGGCAACAACTCTAAAGTTGCCGAAGTGCTACTGCCCCTGAAATGCAGCGGTGAAAACATGTACATAGATCAAAAGAAAACTACAAAAAAATGAAGAAAACCAAAAGTCAAAAAAATGAGAAAGCAAGAAAAATCAACAAACAAGAAGCAAGCATGCTCCATGACGCACGAGCCTAAACTGCACGTCACCAAAAAAAAATCAACAAAAAGAAGCAAGACAGCTCCATGACGCACGAGCCTAAACTGCTTGTTAACTCTAAGGAAAATCAACAAAAGAAGAAGACGACTCCATGACGCACGAGCCTAAACCGCACGCCACCCAAGAAAAATCAACAAAAGATCAAGACACTCCGTGACGACGAGCCTAAAGCGCATGTTACTCCGGCCCGCATGAGTATAAACTGCACCGCACTCCCTAAAACACAAAGTTGATCTTTTGAACTACGTTTTGACTTGATCCATTTCAAAATGGTACGTAGGCAGCTTAGATATCTTCTAAGTTCAGTCATGATATGTGTTTTTCTCCTTCAAGTTGCGTGGTCAAAGTTCGTCATTAATTTGTATTTCAAGTTGGGTGATCAAAAATCAAGCTCAAAATATTAAAGAAAAATGATACGAACTCTTGGAAGAGACAGTATGGTGAAAATTGCAAAGAAGCAAAACAGTCATGGGGCAACAACCAGAGATGATAGTCTGGGTCTACACTTTGAAGATAACTCATGCTTGTTAACTCCAGCTCGGTGTTGTCAATTTTGCTTTGAATATATGCCAGCTTCTTAAGTCTAGCTCGATGTTGCTAGTTCTGCTTCGAAGATGGCTCTACCTTGTCGAGTCCAACTCCACGCCACCAGTCTTGCTTTGAGGATGGCTTCAGCTTGATAATCCCAACAACATATCGCTGACTTCGATTCGGAGATGACGTCAGCTTGATGAATCCAACCTGCTTTCAGTTGAGAACATTGCTTCTAGCTTGCTGAGGTCGTGATGTCGATCTCCACTGACACTTAGGCTTCAATTCTCTTTGCGGATGACGCACAACTTCAAGCTTCTCATCCACAGCCGCTTCTAGCTCGTCGAGGTCGTGATGTCGATCTCCACTGACGCTTAGGCTTCAATTCTCTGCGCAAATGATGCATAGCTTCTAGCTTCCTCTTCGCTGATGGCGCACAGCTTCTAGCTTCCTCTTCGTGAATGCTGCACAGCTTCTAACTTCTTCTTCGCTGATGGCGCACAGCTTCTAGCTCATTTCCGTAGCTGCTTTTGGCTGGTTGAGGTCGTGATGCGGAATATCGTGCAATGTCGCCGTTGCGTCTTCCATCAAAATGTGATATCATATCCATTGTTATGCGTCGCGTCTGCTAAGAAGACGGTCATTACTCCTGCAAAAAATGAGGATGACGTCTGCGACGAATGAGAAGCCAATGTCAGGAGGTTGAAGTCTTGGAGTTGGTCAAATGTGAAGTCTCTAGTTGATCGACTCTTGAGCAAGAAGACATGAAATTGAATTACCTAGACTTCTGCAATCTGGAAGACAGTCACAAACACAAAATTATGAAAACAATAAAAAAAATTGTGATTACAAAAAAAAAGACTCACAAAGACCGGCCCATATTTTATTGGGCTACTACAAAAATCTTTATCCTAATTCCAGTCCAAAGCCACGGGCCCAAACAAAAATAGCCCACAAAAAAAAACAGAGCCCAACAAAAAAGAAGGGCCCCATTGCTGATCTTTTTTAAGACCCATCGGTCCACACAAAAAAAAGAGATACAAAAAAATAACTAAAAAGAAGCCAACATTTAGAGAACCCATCGGCCCACGTTTAAGAAAAAAAAAGGAAAGCTATAAGCCCACTATACAAAATGAAAAGCCCATGCCTTCTACTCTATTTCTCTACACAAACTCTCAACTCTCGTCTCTTCAGGACACACACTTAAACACACACATACAGAGACGCACACACATACAGAGTCGTCTCCACTCCACCGCCCACCGTCAACTCCGCGAATGGCGGTGTCGTTCGTCTCGCCATCGCCCTTCCATCGCCCATTGCTAGAGCCCCGCCGTCAAGGCCACCTCCCACCGCACACAACAACGCCGCCGTATTCATCATCGCTCTCTCACTTGCCGCCGACGCCGCCCGCCTTCAGGCGCTCGGTTGTCGCCGCTCCACGCCGCCGCCGAAGTTCCGTCGACGCCACTTACTTCGGGCCGAGGCGCACCGCCCATTCCGCCGTCCTCACCGCGAGCTCGGTGCCGCCTCGCGCCCATCTCCATCTCGACAAACGACAAGACGCCTCCGTGTTATCACCGTGCCACCTCATCGCGCTCAATCGTGCATCGTCGTCAATCTTCCCACCTCACCGCCGCAGTCACACCGACTCCACCGACGCCGCCGGACCCGAGCCCCAAGATCAAGTCGAGATCTGTACACCATCGCCACCATGCGCGGCAACACCGCCGCTTCGCCATCGTCACGTTCACCCATCGCCGTCGTCTTCCGCGACCTTCACTCCTCCCGGATTGGGAGCATGATGTCAAACACAGCAACAAACGTCGGGGTTACCTCCACCCTCCACCACCTGCAACGACGTCATGCGTTGCCATAGCCTCCGATAGAGCTCCACGCTGCAACCAAGCCGCCGCACACCGCAAGATCGCAGAATGGCCTCCTCAACCTCTCATATTAACGCCCTCGGCACCGCCACGTCGTCTCCAGATCCGGCGAACACTGCCACCAGCCCTCTCTAGAGTCACAGGCCGCCTTCCACCGGATGATTCAGCCGCCGAGCACCGCAAGTGCAAACGCCGTATGCCGCCGTCGACTACACCAACGACGTGCCGCGCCTTACCCGGCATGGCTTCCTTCGCGTCTGCGCCGCCACCTCTACTCCAGACGTCGCCTCTGCGCAGCCCCGTGCATCCGGCTCGCTTCTACTCGTCAAGGATGAGCATAACCCGTGCCTCGTCTCGCCTAATGCCTTCTGCTGCGGCGTCATCATCGTACAGCTTCTAGCTTGCGCCGTCTTCGTCCGCAGCCTTCCGTCATCTCTCACGACATCCTTTAGCTCGCGCCGCCCGCCCACCATGCGCGGCGGCGTCGCAGCACCTCCTTGTTGTCACGCTCAACGCCATCTCCTCTCTCGTGCCGACGGTGGTGCGCTTTCAGCCATGCATCTCGCCGCCACGCCGTCGCAGGCCACCACGTCTCCTTTGGATCCTCACCCGTCGAGACCGCCGTCGTCTTCTCGCCGCACCATCAGCTACTTGCTTCAAGGCCGATGCCGGCTCAACCGCAATTCAGGCCGCGCGGCTGGCTGCCGTCTGGGCTTCGGTCCTGCTCCACCGAGAATGCCGATGCCATCTCATGTGCGCCTGCTGTGCAACGCCACAACCAGAGCTATCCCTCCAAGTTGGCGACGCCATCGGCTCCACCATTAATCACGGCTGTCAAACTTGAAGCTTGTGTTCGGATGCAACTCCATCTATGGAGAACAACTTGATTTAGGTTGGTGTAAACAACTTGGGGCGCCTACAAAAAAAAAGCGCAAAATGTAAGAGGCAAGAGATTAAAGAAATGAAGCAAGGAGAAATAGTGCTCTTTACCACTAAGTACAAAAAAATTGAAGTATTCAAAAAAGGACGCCGGCGTATGTTTGCTAAAACCACAAAGAAGAAGGCGCAAGCTCGTACCTCCGTCATCGAAACACCATTCTCGCTGCACGATGATTCAAAAAACGAAAATAAGGTGAAATGGAGAAGCAAGGCAAGGAATACAAGTAGTGATGCTATTGTTGGCAAAAGAGAAAATCAAGAAAGGCTGCAGAAGCTAGAAAAGTAGTCAAGACATTAAAAAGAAAAATGAAATGTTGAAGCTGCAAAGGATTATAGGAGGAATGGTTATACAGCTAGCTGTGAGTGTGTCCCTATTTATAGGAGGAATCTGCAGCCCTCTAAAACCCTAAACTGAGCCGCTTAAAGTTGGACTGTTAGCTGTGCTTCAACAAATTCTGTATTCTCAAACAAATTCCATTAAATGGAATGTGAAGGACAAGGCAGTTCCTGCTGACTTGCAGATTGAGACAGAGATGCTTGGAAATTTGTCTTTATCCTCAACAAACTTTGCGACAGTTCAACAAACTTGAATACCTCCTTGTGCATTAAAAAATAGGAAAAAAAAACGTGGCTATTGCTAATGGGTTATCCAATACTTGGAGCCAGGAGTTGAATATGTGATAGATATGGGCTCAAAGTATTTAAAAATGGAAACAAGATTGGGCCATGTTTTCATACAAGATCGGGCTCAAGTAAAAAAAAAAGGAAATGGAAGTAAATAAAAAATGGCCCAATGGATAATACAAAATTATGGGCCTCCAAATTAAAATGTCTCCATGGGCCCAATTTTGGAAACAAAATAATAAAATCCAAACGCAAAGTCAAGTCAAGCCCAAATTCAAATTCAAGAACTCCTTGAAACGAGTATAAACTTTCTAACAAACTCAAATTGAAGAATTCCTAAATACGAGTATAAACTATTTACAAATTCAAATTCAAGTCGAAGAACTCCTAAATACGAGTATAAACTGTTTACAAATTCAAATCAAGTTCAAGAACTCCTAAATATGAGTATAAACTGTTTACAAATTCAAATTCAAGTCCAAGAACTCCTAAATACGAGTATAAACTGTTTACAAATTCAAATCCAAGTCGAAGAACTCCTTAATACGAGTATAAACTATTTACAAATTCAAATCCAAGTCGAAGAACTCCTTAATACGAGTATAAACTGTTTACAAATTCAAATCCAAGTCGAAGAACTCCCAAATACGAGTATAAACTATTTACAAATTCAAATTCAAGAACTCCTAAATACGAGTATAAACTATTTACAAATTCAAATTCAAGAACTCCTAAATACGAGTATAAACTATTTACAAATTCAAATTCGAGAACTCCTCGACAAGAGTTTAAACTATCTAAGTGGATTTCGAGACTCGTCCATTTCCAAGACAACTCGTCCATGAACAAGTCTCGATGGGGCAATTTGTAGACAGTTAAAATTGTTAGCAAATTAGATCATGCCACGTGTAAATAACGAATTAAATAATTAATTATATTTCTATTTTATTAATGGAATTTATTCCAAAATAAATAGATATATGGTTAATATTTAATTTTATTAGCAAATAGGAGCATGACATGTGGCAACGACACTGGAGAGGAATAATCGCTCAATTGTGCCAAATGAGCCATAAAAGGCCCATAAGCTCAAACTCAAACCCATAAAGCTCAAGCCCACAAACTGAAGCCCAAGCTCAAGACCATGGTTTGATGGCCCAAAAGGCCCAAAGCTCAAGACCATGGTTTGATGGCCCAAAAGGCCCATAAGCCCAAGCTCATAAGGCTTGGATGGCCCAAAAGGCTCATAAGCCCATAAGCCCACTAACCTACACCTATAAATAGGAGTGTTAGGGCTTCATTAGTGGGAAGAGGATGATAGAAGAAGTGAAGTGAAGAAATCGAAGATTTGAAGAGCTCAAGACACTCGAAGAATCCTCTGAGAAGCATTCTCCGACATTCAAAGTCTTCTTCAAGCATTCAAGGCGTTCTTCGTGCAAATCACCACGTTCTTCGCCAAGATCATCCTCCAAATCATCTCAAACTTGAAGATCTTCAAACGTTCTTCAATATATCAAACCAATCCAACAATGATCCGAAACAAGGCCAAGGTCCTTCGGATCAACATCGTCAGTCCAAACTTCAAGTTCAAGGAGATAAATGAATCACATCCCCTCCAAGCAACTTGAAGAAATTCAAAGATCGTTCAAGAAATCAACATTGAAGAGAAGAATCAGAGGATAGATAGAGATCGAACTCCATTCAAATTCATCAAATCCAAATTCAATTAATTTTTGTATACAATTTTGTATTTATAAAATTTAAATACAAAAATTTTGTTACAATTACACCACAAGATTACCTATGCTAAAAGTACAACAGTTTTGTGCTACTAGTACAACAACAGTGCTACTAATACAAAGCCAACGATGAAATGTGAAGAAGGAACTAAAAGAATACAACAGGCGAACGGGTTACTGCTTAGCGCAACTCTTCACGTTTGTCCTTCAATATGAGTTCATAACTTCAGGTCTGAGAGAGAATTTATTATACAGATTTCAGCTTCCCAGTTTGATAGTTCGAATCCTCGGAGTAAAGAAACCCAGTTGGTAAGGTGAGACGGTGCAAGGCAATAGAGAATCGCGACTGGCAGGAGAAAATAAGAGTTGTCATTACAGAAACCTAGTGCCGATATAGAGAGAGTGTTGGAATCACCGACTTACCCATTGGAATGCGACGAGTGTGAACCAACATCCAGCTATACCATAACCACTGTTGCTCAAGAACTACACATTTATGAGATATTTGTGTGTAGCAGATTCAGAGAAAGAGTTAGCTGGTTGATAAATTGAAATAGCTACTGATAACCAAGATCAAATTTTAAATCAACTGTTGGTGCAGTGAGTTACTGAGCTCTTGAAATTGAGATACTTACCAGCAGGATAAGAGAACCCAATACAAAGATCCCACTCATCGACATGCTAATGAATTTCAAGTCACGTCCAGCCTGCATATTTGACATGTAAGTATAACAACATAAGAATAACAAATAAATTACTGACTCATCCGGAAGCTCTTTAACTGATGCATTTTATCCATTCGTGATAAGGAATATGAGTAGGAAAGTGTAAGATAATGGAAACTTACGACTACAACAGGTTCAGTTGATATAGGTTTTAGATCTCTTTGTCTCACCACAATGACAGGTCTAATACTCAAACTGCATGTTTTCCTCTAGAAACCTAATACTATTGCAGTAAAGGTGGCAAATACGAGAAAAGACGGAGGATAACTTGGAGGTAGTATATTCAGCCAGAAACTGAATGCTTCCATCAATATAAAATGATAATCTGTACCTTATGATGAGCCAACACATCATTTTCCAAACCTAATTATTAATTCTCATTTCTCACTGCATCTAGTGATCTAGCCAGTATAAACTCTTCAGTTGTGAAAAGAATAACAAATTAAAAAATAGAGCTGAAAATACCATTAAAGAGCCCTCAAGGCTGTGAGTACCGGGTGTGATACATAGTGCAAGGAAGTAAGGTATCAACACCTTGTGCATCTGCGAAATACAACATACATTCACTTCAACTTCAAGGAATTTGGACTCCCATGATAAGCCCAGCCGTGCGCGCGTGCAAGAGAGAGAGAGAGATAATATAACACACCTCCTGTATAACTGCTGGATCAGGGGAGAACATTCTAGGGAATAGCCAAGGAATTGATACCCCAATTGATCCCAATATTAGTCCACTTATCACACCAATCATGACTAGTGATTTCAATAATGCTTGAGCCTGTCATTCCACATAAGCTTTTCAAGGAAAGTATTACGCAATTGAATGGACGAGTATGTCTTCAATCAATACAAAATCAGAAGTGAGACATAAAAAAAATAGTGATGGAACATGTTCCCTGTGATCATCCAACGAAAAGTTCAATTATATGCAATATAATGAATGCTCGAGGAGGTTGATAAAATAGTAAAGTAAATAACATAATCTGCATATACTAAATGTTACAAATTTGTACAGTAAGAATCATAACCTTTGTTAAATTCCGATTAACTCCATATATCAGCTCGGGCATGAAAGACTGGGCTGTTTGTGAAAGAGGCTCACCAAATACAGTAAACACACAGTACACTTGCATCATGACCTAAAAAACAGGAAGTCGGTACTGTGGTGCAGCAAGTATAAATCATGTCATTATACAGGAAGATTGTTGACACATATAACCAAACCTGATGAGCAGCAAGAGTTTTGGTACCCTTTGATGTTGCGTAGTACACAAGCAGAGAGTAAAACATCACCTAAACTAAAGCATGTCAGACAAATTGCAGGATAATAAGTCAGAAACAGAAGAAGAATCAAGAAAGGCATGAAAAACCTTTGACATCATTGTGACAAAGACTGGAGCTGCAAGCATGAATATCTCAAGGATTTGATCAGGAGATGGAAGAGAGATGGCATAACCATTAAATCCCTTGTTATTCAGAGCTTCAACCATCATGTAAGCTGCAACAACCTAAGACAAGTAAAAATCAAATTCATATAGTTCACGAAGATGTGGGAAACCATACAGGTTCAGAATTACAATGAAATATCTCAACAGTGTACTATGAGATTGGGAGGCAAATTCAGCATACCTGAGACACCATTGTTGCCCATGCTGCCCCAGCAATACCATATCCTAAGAATCTGCATAAGACTATGTCGCCAATGCCATTAATAGCACTTGCAGCAACCAAAGCCTTTAAAGGTCCCCATGAATCCTTCATTCCTAAACTGTGTACAAAGACCTCCACTTTAGAAATTTAACAGAAAAAGTGTACTAAGAAACTAGACAAAGAAAAATAATTAACGAACAAACCAATTTCAAGATTTTGAATCTGCAGAGGAGTACAGAAAGCTATGAGATATACAATCAATTTGCAGGTTCTAGGTTGCTTTCTTTAAAACTACATCTCTTTAAGACCTAAACCTCCAGTCATACTTAAGTCACAAAAGTTAGGATGTGGTTAAGTTAGCATAGCTAGAGCCTAGAAGCCTAGAACTATGCAGTTGCACACTAGTAGAAGACAAGCTCATGAGAGCAATCCGGAGGGGTTTACATAATAAAATCTTATAGAAGAAAATCAAAGTACAGGCAATAAGTTAAGAATGCAATTACCCAACTGCAAAAGCAAGGGACGAAGCACGATTTTAATTAACTTGAAACTTCTGAAGAGTACAATCAAGGATATTTAGCCAGTTAACAGCACTAAATGCCATCAAGATAACACATGATTAAGAATGATATGGAACACATTCTGCGATAAATTTATAAATATGTGATGTAGGACCTTGCACTTTGAGCAACCCATCCGATCAGCACTGCTGGCCATGCTAAGCCCCGAATCTGGCAAAAATTATAGATTTCATGAATGAAAGAACAAATTTCCAATAAAATATTATTTTCCAGATTCTAATGTAGATAATTAGTTGGGGTATAACAAGAACACCTCAGGAGGAAGTGGCTTCTTCTATCAAAAGCCCATAATAATCATCCAACTCTCACTCAAATAATAATAAATATTAAACCAAAATAAGTGAGACTAAAATGCGTTAAAATGCGTTAAGAACAACTTTCATATGTAAACAAGAGAACAAAGGAAAAAATAGAAAATGCAAGTAATACAAATATATATCGACAAGGATCGGCTACAAGCAGCAAACCTGAACATATGTGTTTGCTGCAGCAATGATTTCCGGGTTATTTGCCCCCGTAAAAGCTGGAGATGATGAAATGAAACTCTCCGTTTAATTAAAATTGTAAAAATATTGACAAGAAAACAACATTTAAAGCCAAAGTTGTCCTCTCTTTACCGGTCAATCCCCAAGTGCCGAAGCACCTTGTGAAGAAAAGCATTAAAAAGCCACAAGCCAATCCAACACACAGCAAGTTGGATATCTGGTGCTGAACCTCATTTTTATCCTGCGCCACTTAATTATATAAAATACACTTCATATTTCATCATGCCAAAATAACCGGATTCCACACTAAATTCAATAACAATAACAACTGCATACAGACCTTTCTAGCAAGAGATGTGGCAACCAAATTTGAAGTAGCGATTGAGAGAAACATAAACACATAACTCGTGTAGTCACAAAACACCGTCCCCGGTCCTGCAAAAATCCCAACCCAATAAATAGTAACATTCATTCGATTCAGTGATTAAAAAACAACCTGAAATATCAAATATCCACAAACAACAGCACTAATTATATAATGCAAACGAAAAAAATTAAAACGCTAAACATCATAGAACCTAAAGCGGCAAGCTCAATGGAGCTGCATTGACCAATAACAGCAGTATCAATTAAACTCATTAACGGCGCACAAATCCACAGCCCAGCTGCCGGTCCAGAAAACTTGGCTATTTCAACCATCTGAATCCACAAGCTATCCTTCTCCGATAATTCATCAATTTTAATATCAGAAATCTCTTCTGACGGCTGCGTTTTCTCCACTACAGCTAAACTCTCGTCATTTCCTTCTTCAATTGGTGAGATTCGAGCAATGCTTTCTGCAACTTCATTGCTCGGATAAATGCAATTGGAAATAATAATCCGATTGTTTATTTGCTCCGAAAATCGGAGAATAGGTGTAGATACAATGGAAACTCGATTGAATCTTTTGTTTAGGGTTCTTGGATTAAGGTGGTACGGATGGTGAAATGACGCCCTTAGATTCATGCTGCAAGAGAGAGAGAGAGGGAGGGAGGGAGGGGCGCCAAATGATGAGACGAATGAAGGGAAGTTGGGGAGCGGCGTTGAAGTGACAAGAAAATGAAATACAAATACATAAAATATTATTATGCACATCACATGTATATATTTGGGAAGATTTTAAAGGATATAAGTCGTATTGTGTGTTCTAATCACATGAGATGTTCTATCCATTTTCACTGTTTCAACTTTTTCCATTTTTTATATTTTTTATTTAACTTCTGTTTCCTTTGATGCTCTTGTACGTGATTGTCAGGCTCTATTTTTATTTATATTAATTTTAAATTTGGTTATTCATAATAAATATTAATTGTGATTTATTATATTATAAACATTTCTATTTTATAGAAAAAACAAACCAATGCAATAAATTTTATTCGGATACATAAGTCAAATATAGAAATTGTTCGAACAGAATCCATACACATTTCCAACAACATCCTCGATGATAGAGGTTTTATATTTAATTTAGGTAAATATCAATTTAAACATTGAACTATACATGTTTTATTAAAAATATCATGAACTTTCAAAAATATCTATTAAAACCCCAAACTATCATATTTTGTATCAAAAATATGATAGTTTGGGGTTTTAATTTGTATCAAATATGATAATTTGAGGTTTTAATAGATATTTTTGAAAATTCAGGACATTTTTGATAAAACATGTATTATTTAGGGTTTAAATTGATATTTACCCTTTAATTTACGGTCAATTATTTTTCTTTTCCTTTGTCCTTTCCCTAATCTTATTTTTCATTTTCTTTCTTTCTTATTGGAACATCATTTGCCTCACATGCATTCATGCTTCAAATTCTACGACATATGTCTAAGAGTTAGTATGTTTAAGGTGATAATAATATACAGGCTCCCTTCGTCAAAAAGATACATTTTTAATTTGGACATGGATTTTAATAAAGGGGTTATATGTATTGTGAGCAGAATAAAAATCTCATTCATTATGAAGTTTTAAATTGCTTTTAAAATTTCTTAATCCTTGATTATGGAAACACGTGGAATTCCATTAGGGGTGTGGATGCACCAAACCAAATAAAAAAAAAAATCGAACCGTTCTATTTGATTTTGATGTTATCCATTATCGGTTCACTTTTTTTTTACTAAAATCGATTTTCGATTCGATTTTAGGTTATGTCAGTAACCGAACCGAACCTATTATTATTTAATAATTGATAATTTAATTTAATATACAATATATAATATAATTTGATATACTGGATGTTGCTTAATTAATTTTAATGTTTTATTTATTATTTGTGATATTATGATTTTTTTGCTTTGAAATTAGGATAAAAATAGGTTGTTTGGGTTAAATATATATATAAAAAAAATATGTAACCGATCAGTTTTTTGGTTCGATCGAAATCAATTGATTTTTCGGCTCGATTTTCGGTGATCTGAAAATTTTAATCGGTTCGGTTTGGTTCGAAAAATTAGAATTTTATTCGATTTTTGATTTGGTGGATTTTGGTTAGTCTGTTGAACCGATCGATCTATGCACAATCCTAAATTCCATTGCCTGAAATTTAAATTGTGTATAAATAAAAGAAAAATAAGAGACCCACTTAATATAAACAAATGACTCGAAAATCTAAAATTGTTTAGACAGTTCAATGATGTGAACAAATAATAGAGGAAAATTCAACCTCACCTAATCCATCCAAAAATAGCCATAAATACACCATTCAAGCTACTATTCATTCCTTACAATTTTTTTTTACCATAAATACACATAATTAATCACCATGGCAGACCCAAGAAAGAGGCTAAATTCGAGTCCACCGTGACGCAGCCTTTAAAATTTATGTATTAAATTACCAAAAAAAAGAAAGAAAGAGGCTAAATATAACTGAGCTTGAAAGGAACACGTTGGCTCAATGGTTACTTCAAAACAACAACAATGGTTATCTTAGGCATGGAGTACAAAAAGAGGCAACAATTGTTTTTCACATATGCACGAGGACTGTCCAAAACATTTAGAATGAAGAATTGAGCAGCTCGCTTTGGGCAGACTTGTGATACTCGTGTCAAAGAAAAAAGAAACACATCATAAAGACAAAAAGATATTTGATATAGATAAAGTTAAATCACGTTTTGTACTTGAAAGATCTATAATGAGGAAGATGGTGGTTAGACTTAATGTTGGCAAAAGTTCGGTGGAAGAATGGATAAAAGATAAGCAGATAAGAGCACATATAAGTGCAATAAAACCAGCACTTTCAGAGCAAAATAAGCTTGCTAGACTGAAATTCAGTCTTAGTCAATTGGATCCAAATTGGTCTAAGTGGACAAATCAAATATGAGAGCATGTACAACACAATACACATCGATGAAAACTGGTTTTAATCACCAAACATCATATCGATACTACCTTCTACTAGATGAAGTCGGCCCGTCATGCAAGTCAAAAATATTCATCACGAAAATAATGTTCATGTGTGCAGTAAACAAACCACAAACTTCAAGTGATGGTAATCTTATATTTAATGGCAAATTTGGAATATTTTCATTCACAAGGAATTCCAAAAACAGACTCAATGGCACATTGGAGACCAAACCAATTCAAGCAATCAAAAAATCAGTCATTAAGAAATGCATTATCAACCAGGTGATAACTTTATTATTTTTATCAACTATTAGAATTTTCATTTATCATTTAGTTTATTCCCTTTCATTTTACAGACTATCCCTGCCATTAAAGTTAAATGGCCTCCTAATGCAAGCAAACACATTGTTATTCAACAAGATAATGCCAAACCACACATCAAGCACACTGATCAAGAGTTCATGGCAGTTGCAAATTCTGATGGATTCAATATCCAACTAATTTGCCTACCAACAAATTCTCCCGATTCAAATGTGAATGATCTTGGCGTTTTTAGAGTCATACAATCTCTCCAAGATGATAAGTTAGCTAAAAAATATGACTACTTCATTTCAAGAGCTTTCACCAGTCACATTAAACAATGTGTTTCTCAGATTACAAGGCTGCTACATAGAGATTATGAAGGCAAAGGGCAACAACAACTACAAGGTTCTATACATGAGCAAAGCAAGACTTATTAGGAGTGGGATACTTCCAAAACAATTGAGGTTGATGAGGAACTTATAACAGATTGCTTGGATTATCTAAAGTTGCCTGAAAATGATGTGGCTCAAGCTATGACATTGCACCTCTAGTAAGTGCTTTTGATTATTAGGAATATGGAGATTAAAACCACATAATCTTTTTTTTTGTTATGTTTACAGTTTAAATAACTTACTAATGTTTTTGAGTTGTTTTTTTATCATGTAAACAATCATTTTGTGTATCTTACATTGGCATGTAAAGTCTCAACATTTATTCAGTCTTAATTTTGCATCATTGACTCATAGTACGGACAGTTCGTATGGCCATAATAAGATCCAATAATTCATTTTTACACATTGGCTGTTCTATTTTAACCTTCAAAACTAGGAAATTTTTTACCTAGTGGTGGCATGATTAAGGGAGGGGTGGCTTCTAAATTAGTTTCCCTCAGAAATTATTCGTCAAATGGACCAACAGAGGCCTACACACTTGCTACCCTATGTTCTACCTCCAAAACTAGGGATTTTTTTAACATAGTGGTAGCATAAATAAGGCATAAACCTCAACACATGATCCAAATAAATCAAGAGCAGTAATAGATAATCCTCAGCCAAAAGATCATGCACTACACAATCATGTTTATAAATCTTCAAAACTAGGAAATTTCGTTCCTAGTGGTGACTTTGACCTCAGATCAAGCGCAGTATCAAAGAATCACCATCAGACGGATGAATATCATAATAGATTAATTCAAGCTCAAATACACATCGCCATAACAAAGGACAAACAACAAATTAAGAACATAATCATCTGAATATGCAACAAATTAGAGCAGCTTCAGCACCCTCGGGCACCAAATTTCTAGCCACTTCAAGTACCAAACTTTTTTTCCAGATATCCACCTAGGAATGTCAACATAATCGTCTAGCTTAGTTATTTCTTCGATGGCGCAACCTTCCACTTCCAATAATGGTGTTTCGATACCACCACCGTCTGAGATTTAGACCATTCATCATTTTTTTTCAAAGGTCCATTCAAGAATCTCTCCAGAATCGCCTGTTTGGGCTTGTTCTTCAATGACACAACCATCCACTACGAAGAATGGTGTTTTTAACACCACCGTGAAGATGGTAGATCCGAAACTAGAATCAAGGAATAAATCCATGGGACATTCAAGTTTTGACTGCGGGTTCAAATTCAACCATTTAGTAAAGAGAGTAAAGTAGAGTGTGCTAGTAGTCACATAAATCAAGAGCAGTAATAGATAATCCTCAGCCAAAAGATCATGCACTACACAATCATGTTTATAAACCTTCAAAACTAGGAAATTTCGTTCCTAGTGGTGACTTTGACCTCAGATCAAGCGCAGTATCAAAGAATCACCATCAGACGGATGAATATCATAATAGATTAATTCAAGCTCAAATACACATCGCCATAACAAAGGACAAACAACAAATTAAGAACATAATCATCTGAATATGCAACAAATTAGAGCAGCTTCAGCACCCTCGGGCACCAAATTTCTAGCCACTTCAAGTACCAAACTTTTTTTTTTCCAGATATCCACCTAGGAATGTCAACATAATCGTCTAGCTTAGTTATTTCTTCGATGGCGCAACCTTCCACTTCCAATAATGGTGTTTCGATACCACCACCGTCTGAGATTTAGACCATTCATCATTTTTTTTCAAAGGTCCATTCAAGAATCTCTCCAGAATCGCCTGTTTGGGCTTGTTCTTCAATGACACAACCATCCACTACGAAGAATGGTGTTTTTAACACCACCGTGAAGATGGTAGATCCGAAACTAGAATCAAGGAATAAATCCATGGGACATTCAAGTTTTGACTGCGGGTTCAAATTCAACCATTTAGTAAAGAGAGTAAAGTAGAGTGTGCTAGTAGTTTTTTTTTTCATAAGATGGTTTTGATAGGAAGACAGGTTCACGATTCGTGGGGTGGGGTTACATTGGGAGTTTCTGATTTGGGTGAGTTAGTATTAATTGAGTTTAGTACTAATAGGATTGATTAGTTATTACGTGGGTTGGGTAATTGGGTTTCGGTGTGGCCAAACAATGACAAATAAGGAAATATAAGGTTGAATGAAAGATTAAATTAAAATAAAATAAATGAGTCATATTATTAAAAATAGAATATGCATTTTTTGATGGACATACCGATAAAGAAATACATACATCTTTTTTGGCGGACGGAGAGAGTATAGTATTTTCAGTGATATTCTTATATCTGATTTCCAAGAATCAAATTCAATACAAAACAAATCCTTGATGTATATTATATATTTATTGCATGATATTATATAGAGTGTATGATTCGGTATGTGGTCTCTCTAGATTGCATACATAATATTTAACGTAAGTATTATATTTATATGTTAATCTTTTATTATACTAAAGTAACTGTAAATCAAATTATTTAAATTCTAGACATTTTAGGAATGGAAATTTTATATATTACTTTAATGCATTCTACCAGACAATTGATTATATATTACAGTTATCCTAATATATCATATTAAACATGACATTGATATTTTGTATGATAAAAGATCCCTCACTAGAATATACTATCACGTTTTATCTTATTCTCTTCAATTATTTATCTAGGATGAGATGGCCACATTACGTATAGTTTGTACTTTGAGGATGTTTGGCTAAGTTTATAAGCTTTTCAAAATAGTTTATAAGTTGTTTAGGAATTATAAGCTCATGCAAAATGTTTGGTAAAATAAACTCCTAAACAATTTATAAGCTGTGAAAATAAGCTCCAATAGCTTATAAGATCCCAAAAATAAGTAGCTAAACTCCAACTTATTTTTTCATAAACTTATAAATAATAATGAATTTACCAGAATAACCTTACCATGGTTCATTAATATATATATATATATATATATATATATATATATATATATATATCTATCGACTTCACCTCTAGTCAATTTTCTCTCTCTAACTCACGATTCTTTCTCTAGTTTATAAGCTCAATTATCCAAACACTTTGACAACTTATAAGTTCTTCAAACATTATGTCTTATAAACTCTTGGAACTTATAAGCTCTTTAAAATAAGTTTAGCCAAACACCATCTTTGTCTAGACTCCAGAGTGCCACATTAATTAATGAGAAATTGTGCCTCATATATATAGAGATGATAATAGGCATTGTTCGGTCAACAATGTCAATGAGCATATTTTTTAAAATATACTTTATTTTGAGAGTTAATGATATTAATAGAGGATGTAATTAAGGTATTAATTTCTGTAAATATTATACTAAATATGTTTATGAATATTAATATCGATTAGATTGTAATACAAATTAAACGAATATCAGACAAAAATCGAAATATGTCATCAAATTTTGAGAAAAGAATTGAACATTATTCCAAGTACAGTTTTTTTTTTGTTTTTTTTTATTTTTATTTTGTAGTACCAATATCGACACATGAATACTTTTCTATAAAGTAAAAATTTTAATTGTTTATCGATGTTACGTACCGATGCATACATTTTTCCTTAAAACGACCGTGAGTCATAAAAGCTCAAAAATTATAAGTTGATATTTGCCCCTTCCAATAATTCAATAGCTTATTGAAAAATATTTTTTGTTATAAATTAAAGTTGAGAGAAAATAGAGAGAATAATGTAGAGGTTAAAGGTCTCTATTTGTAGGGAGATAACAAAGTTAGGATTAAGGTTTGATTATCACTTATATATAATATATCTATATTTTATTTGTTTACAACACTTATCAGAAAAATTCAATGAGACAAAACCTTGATCGAAAGAAAAAGAGTGCAGTTACATGAGAATATTTAGATATCCAGTAACAAAACAAGTACTTGTTCTACACTACTATTTTTACAGAGATAATCTCTAGTTGTTCTTTAAGTTATGCAATCGATTAGAATAAAGAAATATTTATTATCACTTTTACTTATACTTACTATCATGTATGTGGATGATGTTTCTATACATAGCCCCTTGTTTTCTCTCATTATAACCCTTTACTTAAAAAATAATAATAAAAATATTAACAATCATACTCTTTTACCCCTACAACCTCCAGAATTCTAATAAATTGATAACTCTATTTATAAAAATATGAATGAATAAAATTACATACAACCTTAATCGTAAATCTTAAGATAAAAAACACATAACTCCATCGCATATAGATAAAAAAAATAAATTATGATGATAAATAAACCCTAATAACCCCATCTGTATAGCCTCCGATGCAAAACATAAGGACTCGTTAGTCTTACAATTTGAGAACCATTAGTCTGGGAAGAACATTGGTACGAGGAAAAAGAGAATCCAACGTCATATTCCTATAATCCTTTTCCACTTGTCTTTTTTGTGTTCCATGATGCAAAATTAGATGACGAAAACGGTTTGCAGGTATGTGTAATTTTAGTTCCTGCATATCACCAGGGAATTGCAAAAAACACTAGAAAGCCTTGTAAGCCAATCATCTACAGGCTTTTCAATGCTTCTTCAACTTTTATGTAGTATGTACTGGACCAAGGAAATTTTCTATGTTTTTTTAGTTTCTCTAAAACTATATTTTGTATTTTTAGAATACAATGTTTAGTTTCATTTATACAAGATGTGCTTTTGAATTAACAATTATAGACTTATAGAACTATCTAACCTCCAAAGATCTGAGTCTCTGAGGAATAATTTTATGAAGACTTTTAATATTTTATAAGAGCATCCAAGATTTTTTTAAAAAAATAAAAATTTTGGTGGCTATACATTTATTTTAGGGAAAGGGGGGTTATGCCAGCATATTTTCTGAAGTTTGCGAAACATTTTTGTGTTTATTTATTACACTCTTGGGGTATTTATTAAAATTTTATATTAGGTCAGAATCGTAAGGTGACTACCAGACGCAGGAATGAAATTGGATAGGAATGGAATGAACTTTGGAATGGAATGATGATAGGAATGGAATGGAATGAAATATGTGATTCACTATTTGGTATGTATGAGGAATGAGCGAATAGGAATGAAATAAAACAAATAAAATAATTATGATTTTATAATTTATATTATTATTATCGTAATAATAATAATAATAACAACAATAATAATAATTAGTATTAATATTTAGAAATATTATTAATACTAATTAATAATAATAATAATATCAATAATAATAATTAATTAATATTACTAATTAATAATAATAATTATTAGTTAGGAATATTATTACTCTTATTATTAATTAATTATTATTATTAATAATATTATTCTAATATAATTACTTAGGATATTATTTTAATATTATTACTTAGGAATATTATTAATATTATTATTACTAGTATTTATTATTATCATTATTATTATTATTATATATATATATATATTATTTTAATATAATTATTTATTGTATTAATTAATATTTATTATGTTAATATTATTAATTACTATAATTTTTATCACTATTATTATATTATAATTATTTTATTATTAATAACTACTATTTATTTATTATCATAATTAATTAATTAATAATAATATTTTAATATAATCTTTATTGGTATTAATTATTATTTTTATGTCAATATTATTATTAATTTCTAATAGTATTATTATTATTATTATTATTATTATTATTATTATTATCAATAATATTATTATTTTAATATGTTTATCAATAATATATTATTTTAATATAATTATTTATTGTATTTATTGTTATTTATTATGTTAATATTATTAATAACTATATTTTTATCACTATTATTATATTAAATTATTTAATATTAATAACTACTATTTATTTATTATCATAAATATTATTATTATTATTTTATTATTATTAATTTTACTAGATAAAAATAAATAAAAATAATTTTCAGAAAAATAAATAAATTTAGCTAATCACATATTCATGGTAATAGCTAATACCATGGGGGAGGGGAGGAATGGCTAATCCCATGTTCATGGTAATAAGCATTCCTTCGGGAATGGTGATTCCTGACATAAAAATCTTACCAACCATCGGAATGGCAATGAACGCAGGAATCACCATTCCATTCCCATTCCATTCCTGCATACCAACCGTCCCCTAAGAGTAACAGTGTACTTTCATTAATATTTTAATTACTTTTTATAGATATGGACTATAGTGAGAAATTTTGAGGGCTGTGTTTAGAATCACCATTTATTTATTTCTATTATTTTGTATTTTCTGTAACATCCCAAACCATTGGGCCTAAATAACCCATATAGACCAGACATGTCTTCCCCAAATAAATCATATCATATGACAAATGTACAAGTTATTGGGCCTTTTAGTTCAATAAGACGTAAAAATTTAATTTTGCCTCAAATCAGTTTGAGCTCAAATTTATGGAGAAGCGCACTGAAGCATCCCTAAACTTATATCTACAATTTAATATGACTATTGGGACGATATAATTCGTCTTAGGTCAATTGTAAGCTCATCAAGAAAAATCGAACGTAGAATCTCATATTACCACCACATGAACTTCCGCTCTTAACAATCGAGATGAGTAAGCTTTCCTAAGCGAAATTACATTTTACACTGCGTGTTAATCTTTTTTTATTTAATTATCATGAGAAACCCGCAGTCGTTACCTACGGTACGTACTGGGTAAACCCCACGTTCCTGTGCAATAGCCTACGTTCCTATCAATAGCCTGCAAACCATACAAGACAGGTAAACCACACTTTGAAAAACCAGGTGTGACAGACTCAAACTCATAGAGGCGTTTGATGGAGTTCGAACCTGTGACCTCTCGATCATAGGAACTCACCTTAACCATTGGATTGTTAGTAGGGGACAAAATAAATATTTAAGTGATAATCTATTTTGACTGCTGCAAAGGGAGCTGCACTTGTTGGACTGGCTTTAGTCTTAAGAATTTTTTTTTTCATTTTGTTTCACACCTTGCGTCAGCTAACATATCTCCAACTAATTAATTTTCAACTTAGTGTTCCATTCGTAATAGTATACCAAATATTATGAAAACATGGTCAAGTTATGGGGTCTTTATATAACAAATTATATTAAACCGAACAAAAGAGAACGTAATGAGCATCAATATTTTGATTTAAGTGGTAATCATATAACTAGTTCAAAAAAAGGTAGTAAGCGTGTGTGAAAGTTCTAAAATATTAACACAATCTTTAGAACTCAGGTCACATATGTCGTCTAGTTCTTTTAGTAAAGATTTTTTGGAGTGTGCGGGGGCAAAGGGGAAAAAATAGTTTGCTAGCTGGAAAGATAAAACAAAGACCAAACGAGATTTTTTTTATTTATAAAACAAGGAAAAGATGAGGCAAAATTTGGTGTTTGAGTGTGTAAAACTGAAAATAGAAATATGGTTAATCGGTGGAAATAACATGATGTCTACTTTAATTTATAAATTTAATATGATATATAAAATGCTGCAAATATAATACTACTTATTTTTAAAATCCCAATCTTTTGTCAATAGTAGAATTATATTTCCAATCAGTAAAGAATGTTGTTTTTGGAGTACATATCATATAAATTTTGTTTAAATATTTTCAGGATATTGTAATTGCAAAAATAGTAAAAAATGGTATTGCCGGCATCAATATTCTAAAATTTTGCAACATCAGATAATATCGTGTTACTTTTAACAATTAAACCAAATAAAAATGTATATATCGAATTATGGTCATAGTTCCATGGACAAATTATAGTTTATCTCATAGATACATGCATATACACGTATCGTGATTTAATATTAAAAAGGTTGAATCAAACCCCAAATGACAACAAATATATTATGTATTTATTCTGCATGTTGCTTTAAACAAGTATCTCATATCCACTCGATTTTATCAACGTTTATCAGCTTGCTCAAGGTCCAATGCAAATCTGTTAGGTTTAATCCTACATAATCTCGCACTTATATAATAATTAAAGTCCAAATTAAATTCCAAGAAGATTATAATTTTAAATTCCTTTTGTAAATCCGAGACCACTATCAAATTTATCAATTTGCACGTGGTACATTGAGTTAAAACAATTGATGAGATTTCGAATTTATAAATTTTTGGTAAAATCGTCAATCTACTCAAGTTGAGGCATATGATTATCAGATTGAGAATGTAATAAAGAGGTGCACTACGCTTTCTCTCACCATGTACACAGGTTGAGTTGGATCGGTACGTAACTAATTCACTTTTATTTATAAAAATTATCATTTTTAATTAGAACAATTATTATTTTTATTAGAATAATATTTTCTTGATAAAAGATAAAAAAGAAGAAGATGAAGAGTAGCAATTGTCATTTTTCTTAATGACAATTATTACTTTATTCAAAACAACTGTCATTTATATACTAGATTATTAGTAAAAATATTTAATTTTTTTATAACAAATGTCACTTTATCTATAACAACTATAACCTTTTACTCATAAAAACAATCATTTCTATTCATAAAAAACTCTTATTTTAAACAACTAATATTTTTATTAAGAAGAATTGTCATTTGCGAGTTAGGTACAAGAACAAATCCGACTCGTATCCCACCCGCACGCATAATGTGGAAGAACACACCCAAGATTGTCTCTAATAAATATTATTTTTACATTTTCTTTTGATAAAATATTTATATCATATTATGATTTTGAATATTATTATTTCACTTAAAATAACACTAAATAGAATACTAAATATGTTAATTAATATCATATTTCTTTTTAGTCGAGTTATCATAGTTAATTAATATCATGGACTCATAGTTGTCCTTGTCCCGTGATTATAGATATTTTCGATACGTGAGGAGAAAATTTATATAGGAAAGGGCCACATGCATAACAGCAGAAAGGCTATAAAGATAGTAGCATTAATTGTTATGAGATAATGAATAACCGAAAAAACAGGTTGGTTGGCGAATTGATATATTTTCCTATTTATTCAATTATTCTATTGGTGAAACAAAATAATAATTTATAACATTTTTTTTAAAGTATAATTTATGCAAAACACATTAGTTGTCCATAGGGATGTCAACGGGTGAGTTTTACCCGGACCAGAACCAATAAATAAGTAATGGTCCTGGTTCTAGAAGTGATCCATTAGATACTGGATCCAGACCGGACTATGACCATCAATTATGGGTCTTAAGCGGTCCGGATCTGAGTGGGTCTGGAACCAGATCGGACCAGAACCAAAATTGGAACTGAAATCGTTACTTTATAATTTAATGGGCTATGAGTTATTTCAGATCAGTATGGATAAAATGGCTTATTGACAAGCCTACTTAAACATAGGTTTATCAATAGATGAATTTTACTCGGACCAGAACCAATAAATAAGTATTGGTTCTGATTTCGGAACCGGAATCAGACCCGGATCGAACCATGAAACTATGGATCTAAGCGATCCGGGTCTAAAGCGGGTCTGGAAATAAAACCGAAACCAGAACCACTGCATTAAAATTTAATAGGTTTTGAATGGTTCCGAATCGTCCCGGATAAAACCCACTCATTGACATCCCTAGTTGTCCCTATACCTTCGTTTTTTGTTTCACTAAGTCCTTGTACAATTTTTTATTTTAATAGATCCTTATGCCTTTATTTTTTTATTTCACTGATTTCTTATTTAACTAATTCAAAAGGTCAGTTAATTTAACCATTATCTAAATAATATCATTATTTATCAAATTCCACATCATATCCTATTTGTAATTTTGATATGAAAAATTTGCCTAAAGAAAAGAAAAAACTTAATCCTCACTGCTTGCTGATGATTTTAAAAAAAGTTGTGTTAGACAAGAAATTGAAGGAGAGATTTTTTATTTATTTCAGGGATTATTTATGTTGCGTTTTATTTTTACCGTTGGAGCACTTCACAAAAAAAAAAATTATCTCAAGCCTTTGGTTTGCGCCGCAGGATTCTTGGCTCAAGCTACATAATTATATCAACCATCCAATATTTGCTAATATTTTCCAAATAAATACAGCACCATCATTCACTAATCATTAAACTCATTTTTCCGAAAATGTCCCGTTCATGAAACTCAATAGAAATTGAATCTTTGACGACCACCCTTCTCATTGATCTCAGGCTTCCTCCATTTTCCTCCAACCACTTGTACATTTTTAGTGCAGCAGTTGGCATGAGCGGTAAGAATTTTCTTCAGCGGGAATTTAATTGGTTATAACTTTTTTTTTAATGTCATGCACCCTCGATCCACGAATTTTTTTTATTGATTTCGATAGCAATTGAGTTTTAATAAATATAATGAGTGCAAAATAAGTGGAGAAGGTGACCCACATTATAAGATGTATTATTTGAGTGAAAAAAATGAGTCATGAGTGAGTTTTTTTATAAATAAGTGGAATGATTGTGGGTAAAAATTATGGGGTTTATGTGAGTGTCATGTCTATAAAAGAAAAATAAAAGTTTTTGTAGAAGTATCACAATGAAATTAAATGAATGTTTTTTAAGGACGGATGGAGTAATATTTATATCAAACTTATAAGTAGGATATGATGTAGAATATGATTAAATGACGATTTTATTTATATAATGGAAAAGTTAACGGACTTTTTAGATCTGTTATATAATGATCCAATGAAATCAAGATGAAAATATAAGGATTTATTGAAAAATTGTATTTTGCTTATAATTTATAACATGTTAAAAAGAGGAATATAATGCAAAACCCATAATTATTATAAGTAAATAAATAAGTAAATAACGTTATAGAATTCTGATATTTTATAGGGGGCGGCCTTCGTATATATTCTTTATTATTTTCAAGGAGTATATACCGTAGATATGTCCTATTTTAACTAGTAAAATTTCCCTTAGAAAAAAGGAACGATGCATTTGAATAAATTTAAGCTCTAGAATATTTTGTCAATAATATTATGGGAGTGTAAAAACAAACCCTTAGAATATTTGATACTTGTATGCGTATAAGGATAATGCATTATCCTTATAAGATTATTAGTAATATTATACTTACCGTGATATTTATAAGGTCATTGGATATTATGAAGCCAATAAAAAAACGTTTCTACAGTTCTTCTCGTCTAGTTAGTGAAATAATGATATTTATCTATCTATTTGTGAGGAAGTGACATGGTGTTTTTTAAAATTAAAAATCATAAACTCAACAATTTCGTCTATATTTATGCATACGTATATTGTATTCAATAAATAACTTATAATTTACAGTCTATTATGTATGCAATATGCCAATACAACATAAACCACACTTCTGACATTATGTGAGTTCTCTCTCACCATGAGTTCTTATAACAACTTTCATTTTTATTTATTACGATCATTACTTTTATTTATGATTGTCACTTTTATTCAAAATAACTGGCACTTCTGTGTGAACGCATACATAAGTGGAGTTCATACAAGTTTTTGTCATACATAATTCAGGATGATAAATTCGTTAGAAGTCCAAAATCCAGTTGATTTTAGATGCTGGTTGGTACATATGAATAAAATGATAATAAAATTGTGATTTCTGTATTCATTCTCATTCCTATGACTGATAAACTTTTACATCATGAATCATTATTTTCGAAAGAATGATCATTCACATGAAGAGATTAATCATTCATTCCCCCTCTTGGTATTACAAATTCCCATGAATATAATATTAACCAAATTTATTTATTTATTCTAAAAAAGTTATTTTTATTAATTGCTTATCTTTAAAAAGTTAATAATAACAATAATATACATAAGAATAATAATAATGATAACAACAATAACAAAAATAGTAAAAATAATAATAATTATCACAAAACAATAGTAACAATATAAGAAAATAATAACAATAAAAATAAAATAATAACATTAACAACAACAACAACAACAACAACAACAACAACAACAACAATAATAATAATAGCAACAATAATAATAATATTTATTATTATTATTATTATTAATTTTATTATTGTCAGTTTTGTTATTATTATTTTATTAATATTCTTATTATAATAAATTATATGAATAATAATTATTTTATTTATTTTATTTTATTTTTATTTGTCCATTCCTTTTGTATCAGTCAATGACAGTCACCAAAGTTCATTGTATCAGTCATATAAATCTCATGCTTATTCCATTTTATATCTATCTCCATTCTATTTCAAAATTCATTATGTTATCATATAATTTTATTTATACATACCAAACAACCCCTTATTAAATTTTGTCCGAAATGAATTATACGCAGCAAATTTTTTTATGACGAGGATTTCGTTAGACGTCCAAAAACCAGAATAAATGAATACAATTTTGTCCAAAATGAATTATACGCAGGAAATAATTTCAGGACGAGGATTTCGTTAGACGTCCAAAAATCAGAATAAATGAATGCAGTTTTGTCCGAAATGGATTGTACGAAGCCAATAATTTTAGCATGAGAATTTCGTTAGACGTCCAAAAATCAGAATAAATGAACACTACCAAATACAACCTTATCC
Organism: Salvia rosmarinus; assembly: GCA_036937905.1. NCBI lineage: Eukaryota > Viridiplantae > Streptophyta > Magnoliopsida > Lamiales > Lamiaceae > Salvia > Salvia rosmarinus. The sequence continues at coordinate 95,340,995 of CM072813.1, forward strand.
AAGTGGCAACCAGCCTAACCGCAGAACTCACGTTCCGTCAAAATACAACATCCCAATCCCCGCCCACCCTCACACACAATACACACTCACTACCAACGGTCTTTTTCCCATATAAAATAAAATAATTCCATAATATTTCATATAATATACACACAATTACAAGCGCACTCACACACATTCCTATTTTGTCTTTCCCTCTCTCTCTCACGCGCACAAACTCCATCGTCCTCGCTCCCATATTCACGCAGCTGATTGGAAGTATTTTCAGAACCAGAGTAAGTATCGATCGCGGATTCGAGGCGTCATTTCGAACAATGTGATTTGTGTTTGTTCGTGTATTCGAAATCCTTTGTGCTCGATCATTGCCTAGATCGCCGTTATGAGCTGATTTTGTTTGTTAATCTGTGCTTGGCAGGTTTTGAGATGGGGAGTTTACGTGCGATTTTGAGGCATCCGGATGATTTGTATCCACTGCTGAAGCTGAAATATGCGGCGAGGAATGCGGAGAAGCAGATCCCGCCGGAGCCACACTGGGGATTTTGTTACACCATGCTTCACAAAGTTTCTAGAAGTTTCGGTCTCGTTATTCAGCAGCTCGATACCGATCTTCGTGATGCTGTGAGTGATTTTCATGATTTTGCTGTTTTTGGTTCAATCATCGCTGTCTCTGAAACGGAACTTTTATGGTGATAATCGATGTAGGCTTTCTGTTGTAATTGAACTGGCTAATATCTCAAATTTTGTATCCAATAATTGAAGAACTGCTGTATGCGGTCATTTAACATAGTATGCAATAATTAATATTGACTTTGGAGCCTCGGATATGATATTGCTATTGTATTCTTGAGGTGTCAATATTTGGTTTGACTATTTAGCAAATTTGTTATGATATTAACATTCTCATATCTTGACCATTGATTTCGCTATAAGCCGGTGATGATAGTGTACCATTCTACTTATATTTTAATATGCGATCAATAAATTCTTGTTTCTGAGTTAATTTCTGTATCGTCATATCAATTTTTTAGATTTGTAGTCTTGTACCAGAGAATAACGCAAGAGAATGACTGCGTTATTCTTCTTGAATTTCACAGATATGCATTTTCTATTTGGTTCTTCGAGCACTCGACACTGTTGGTAAGCTTCCTATTAATTATTTGATCAATTATTGTCACAGATGATAACATTTTTCATTGTTATTTTGACAGAGGATGACACTAGCATAGCAACGGAGCTTAAAGTACCTATTCTGATGGCTTTCCATCGTCACATATATGACCGAGAATGGCATTTTTCATGTAAGCTTTAATTTATGTCTTTGTTATTTTCTTGCTGATAATTGTGTGATTAGAAAGTTGAAAAGGATGTTATAAGAGCTCATTTACATTTTGATTCAGAGAAGAGTTTTCGCTTAAAATGCCAAGACCTTGTGAATGTCCTGAGAATTGCAGCTGTAAATGTCTAGCCATTTTGTACAACAAGTGTCAGAGACAACCATTTAGTTGTCAATAAAAGAAAATATCTGGCTGAAAATTGAATTGGCCAATGGTCACCTCTCTGGGTCCAGGCAGATGCGACTTGATGCATCTCACCCAATTGCATATAGTCACTCTTAAAACCAAATCAAATGCAAACTTGACTGGCACTGTTCCTATATGCTTGATGGCGGCATTCTGCTACTTATATCCTGGTCTGATAATATTCGCATCTAAAACTAAGAACTTAAAAAATTATTTAACCAGACTTGTGTTGCGTTGACAATATAGTCAACTCCACAAGTTAACAACTCCAACTTGATATGCAATTTTGGTGACATCATATGACGTCTGGTTTCTTGCAATTTAATGAGAAACAAAATGATGGTGTCATTTCAGTAATATTCAAATCTAATGTGCAAGGGACATTTATGCTAACTGGAAATCCTTGCAGTTAGTGCTTATTCTACGGATTAAACATAATCCATTTTTAGACATCTTGATTAGGTTTTTTTTGTTGTTTTAACTGAAGGAGTCATTTATATCTCCAAAGACATGTTATATATTTGTTTGACAGGTGGTACAAAGGAGTATAGAGTTCTGATGGACCAGTTCCATCACGTTTCCACTGCTTTTCTGGAGCTCGCTCCCGGGTACTCTTTAAGTTGCAGATATTGCTCATGTGATTACGTCAACATATAACATGGCATTATAAAAAGAGAAATGAGTCTTAAGCTTCCCATAACATAAATGCAGATTTATTGAGCAGTGGTTTAATTATAGATGAATTTGGATTTAGTGCATTCAGTTGTGTGGACGAGAATGTAGTTTTATAGCTTACCAGTTGCTTCTGAATCATGTGGTGAAAAGGTTCCCATTTTTTCAAGAATTGCACAAAAAATAACTGTGATTTTAAAGTTCTGGTTGAGCTAAAATGAAAAGTTTAGTTTGGGGAAAAAATCAAAAGTGATAATAGCATTTTCAATTTCCTAGTCATTTGATTAATCTCATAGCAATGCACTTCTTGATGTCTGGGATGACAATACGCACACTAGTAAATTCATCTTCATTGGCTATGTTGGGATTATTCATTGATGCCTCCCATCATTACACATTCCAAACAGTGCCAAAAAATTATAGTAAATATAAGCAGATTGACAGCAAGACATTCAAGTAAATTTAAGCAGATCAATAACATGACAGATGTCCATTAACTTCGTTTGGTAATATAACTTCGGAAGGGCAGTGCCAAAAACATCTTATTTTTCAGTTTTAAATTGTTGCCTTCCTCATATTTATCTGGTAATTGGAGTTAATTTGGTGGATCACTACTTCTATACATGCAAGATAACTTTCATTCCCCTTTTTTTTGCAGTTATCAGAATGCAATTGAGGATATTACCATGAGAATGGGTGCAGGGATGGCAAAATTTATTTGCCAGGAGGTATATAACATTTCCTATGTCCATTGATGGAACTATGATATCATTTCTCCTGGATCTTAAAGTTGTCTCATGAAATATAGAGTTCAATTTCTTATTATATATATATTTTATTATTTATGTACATGAAACATTTTCCCTTGGCCACATTATCAGGCAAATAATTACTTTTTCTGTTTCAGTAACATCAGAATGACATCATTTGGATGTTAATTAAAAAACCAGAACTAGGCATTCTTGGCTGGAGCATACTTTTGCTCTCACCAGGAATTTCTTAATTGGTTACTAACAACCAATTTTCACTTTCCAGGTGGAAACAACTGATGATTATGATGAATATTGTCATTACGTGGCTGGCCTTGTTGGGTTGGGGTTATCCAAGCTATTCCATGCTTCTGGAAAAGAAGATCTGGCTACAGATGCTCTGTCCAATTCAATGGGCTTATTTCTTCAGGTACTGATTCATTATGTGGTGATAAGTCAAGTCCGATCCTTAGAGATCTGTGTTATTTGTGACTATAAGAACTGTGTTCAATATTTGAAACAATACAGAAAACAAACATTATCAGAGATTACCTTGAGGATATCAATGAGATACCAAAGTCACGTATGTTCTGGCCTCGTCAAATATGGGGTAAATACGTTAACAAACTTGAGGTAAATGATTTTTTCCTTGAATCTAAGACACATTTTCAAAATTTCAATAATCAAGTTGACTAGAACATGTACATTACATGTGAACTAAATGTTGAGTATGTCTTACACGGTTTCACTGGTCATGTTCTCAGGACTTGAAGAGCGAGGAAAACTCAGTTAAAGCAGTGCAGTGCCTAAATGAAATGGTCACAAATGCTTTAATGCATGTAGAGGACTGCCTTATATACATGTCTGCTTTGAGAGATCCAGCTATCTTTCGCTTTTGTGCAATTCCACAGGTATTCCCATAAATGCAGTGTTTTCATATACGTCGGCAGTTTGGATTTTCCACAGAAGGTGCATCTGTTTTCTGTTTTACTTACCAGATAATGGCAATTGGGACATTAGCTTTATGCTACAACAACATTGAAGTCTTCAGGGGTGTTGTGAAAATGAGACGAGGTAGGCTAACATTCTTGTTGCACCTCCTCTTGCTATATAAATCATTAAATATAACTGCTTATTTATATGGATTTTTCCTTTCGTCATTTCTCGATCCCTTTTCCTTTTTTGAATAATTTGAATATAAGCGTCAAGGAAATGTATCTTAGTTCTAGCAGGAACATTCCTTATGTCGAAGCAAAAGAAGTGGTCTGGAAAAAAATAAGTTGCATAAAAGTCTTTGAAACAGTACTTGGTAGCATTCTGAGAAACAGAAATATACTGATTTTCCCTTTTCATGTTGACAACTTATTATTGATCACTTCGTAAGAGCTCATATTCGAAATGCAGCTTAATTACATGCCTTTTGGTCGGTCTTGTTTCTTTGACCAAACCCTCAATCCTATCTATGCAGGGTTCTCCAACGATAAAAACTGACACAATTTCGGCTTCTGGTTTAGTTTTCTGTATTTTGTCTTCCAGATCCACTCCCCCCACACACATTTTTCATTGTTAGCAAGATCAACACTTTTGTACTAAGCTTTCATCATAGTTTATTTCATTTTAAACCAATTAAAAATTCTTACATTTGTGTTTTATGTTTCTTTTTTCTAGGTCTTACTGCTAAAATTATTGACAGAACTAAAACAATGTCTGATGTGTATGGAGCTTTCTATGACTTCTCTCGGATGCTGAAATTTAAGGTACTATGCTTGTTTAGACCTGACAAAACCTGGTTTGGCTGGTGGCCCAAGCATAACCTCACCAAAAACTGGTTCAGTTTGTTTCCTATTGATGTTTAACTTGAAATAGCGAAAAACAAGTACATCTGTGGTGCCATTTTCCAAAACTAAATTCTCATTTTTTTAAGAGAGAAAAATGTTTGGTATGAGTTAATTTGAATAGTATCATATTTGAATTTTTAAATTATTGCAAAACTCATTCTTAGCTGTACTTCCATGCTCAATTTGAATTGATAGATCTATTTTTTTAATTTTGAAAATCTTTATCCTCATAATAAACATATTCAATCATTGTCTTATTTTTACTGCTAATATTCAACTTTGATTTTGAATCATAAGTTGAGACATCTGGTATTTCTGGTATTTAGTATTATTAGAATAAATTTCATATAAGCTGTCTTTTTACTGTTTATATGATTTATGTATACCGTTTGTAATTTGCTAAAAACGTGAGGCATCATCCTTTTTAGGTTGACGACAATGATCCTAATGCGGGAAAGACAAAAAACAGCTTAGACACTATCTTGCAAATATGCAGGGACTCTGGCACCTTAAATGAAAGGTACTTGTAGCTTTTTTATGTTATGATCGAGAGAATTTTTTTATCTCTTCTCTTACCTAACACTCCCCATCTTCGTCTGTCAGGAAATCTTACATTATCGAGAGCGGGCCCCAGTACAATGCTGCTATAATGGTTAGTTCTTCTCAAATTTTTTTTAAAGAAGCCATTTACCAAATAAATTGACAAATGTTACAATGCAGGTTGCTATTTTCTTTATCATATTAGCAGTTCTCCAAGCATATTTTGCACCCAAGAGAACCGTCTAACATCTGTGAGTTTTCCCGCCGCTTCTTTGTCAAATATTGCTTTTATTTGGAAATATTGATTAAAACGCCACACTGTTGTTTCTATTGCTAAGTTGAATAAAAACACTAATGTAAAAGATAAATAGAACTTCACTAAAATCGACACATTGATCTTTAGAATTATAAGGCTGCATAAATTTAGTCCCCTTTCTACAGCATGTAATCAAAAGTGGTGTTCTAAATACAGGCGGGCGGCACGTCACACATGAAAACCGGAAAAAAAAATTCAGACAGATTTTCGCATAGAATGACTGAAATTATACCCAAGAATATTACACCGCTTTTGTTGTTTTTGATGTTTGCAGTATACATTTCCTCTGTGAACTCATACTTCATTCTCTCCCTCATTGCAGGTCTGGCTTATTCGGATGAGAACCTCTAGTTATTGCTATATCTCCCTAATTGTAAAAAAGAAAAAGAAAAAGGAAAAAAGAAGGTAATGAATTTGTGCAAATGTTTGTATTTGTCCTTGTACTGTAGTGCTGGACTGGTATTATTCAAATATGAAATAAACTACTTTGATCCACAGTTTCGTGCTTGCTATTCCAGAATTGCATTTGATTGTCAATTTGCATGTTTATTTAGTTTTGATCCAAAAACAGATGTTGTACAGTGACCTATTTTCTTGATATTAGTTGAACAATTATTATTATTATTATTTCGAAAGTTGATTTTGAGTTTAAAAAATGAAGGTCTTTTTGTCAAGAATCGTGTAATATATACAGTTGGATACAATGAACATCTTACAAATTATAGTATTGAGTTATATTATTCGACAGATTTAAAAATTAATACCAAAAGCTTAAATATTATATACGTTTACCGCGTTTGATATATCAAGCATCTTTCCATCTCTCTGACCTATTAATTTTCGGAATTGAGTAGTAATAACTTTTACAATATGTACGCGCTCTATAGGAAAGTCGGGCTATAATCTATATGAGCAATAACGAGTTGAATGGCGCATTATTCATCTGCATTTATCTACTTACCATGTCTACTCCATTCTTCCAATAAATTATTGCTTTCAACGAAATTAACAACATTGATGCTCAAAAGAGAGGCCAAAATACACAATTCAAGACCAATATGGCAAAAGCAAATGCAGTTAGGTAATTGAGTAATGAAAACATATGAAATTTTGTTATTTAAAAACAGATGCACAAACCACATGAACGGGTTCCAGAAACAAATGAACTCAAGAAAACAGCAGGTAATTCATCGATCTGCAAAATTTGCACTGCATAATCACTTAAGAAAAGAAAGGGAGAGCAACCCTTTCTGTAGTTGCCTAGTAGGTGAACTCTAATACGCATATATTCATAAAACAATAGAAAACAAAAAAACGCATGTAGAAAATCAAAAATCATGAGAATAGCTCAGAAAACTTCTGCAAACTTGCTGGCAAGAACACGCTCACGCCTCTCGATGTACCCGAATGGAAACCAACCGGCTCTGCCTTTGCACTCACCTTCAGCCCAGCCATTGTTCGAAACCTTGAAATGGAGAACAAGATTCAGTTTACCGGATATCATTTAAACATGAGAAAACACCTACTTTGACAATAGTTAACATATTATCAAAATTTTAAAGACAGAGATAAAATATAAAGTAAAGGAAAATTAATACAATTTCATTTCACAATTCAATAGTCAACTTGATTGGAAAACACATACACCCCCCCACACACACACACATAAATATATATATATATATAGAGAGAGAGAGAGGATGGATCAGTTATGGATGAAATTATTTGTAAGAAATAAGAATAAATCTAAGCCATTGATTTCAGTAAATCAATGGACAATATTAATTTACGATGTGCTGCATTTCATAACTATATATGCTATAATTTAAATTCGTTGGATTAATTTAAAGGTTATATTAGTAATTGTCAAATATATGCTAAAGAACGATTAGTTTGTGCAACAATAAATTGAGATATGTTATAAATATCGTACAGATTGTTTAATGTGTGCAATAATCAATATTCCACCTTCGGTACAAAAAGAAAAAACTTACAACATTTAATTCCATAAACAATGCAATATTTTCATTATATATACATTGCAAGCAAGGAAATTTTGATTGAGGGCTTCGTACCTAGTATGCTAAGCATAGAGCAAGACAACTATGAATATGAAAACAAATAGGTTGATTGACAAGATAGGTACTCAACCAAGACTAGCATACCTTTCGAATGACGATATAATCTCCAACTGACAAAGTAAGTTCCACATCAGATTCACCTTGATAAGGATACATAACCTGTTGTATCAGCAACAAACAGCAGGATAAACTAAACAAATTATGATCAAGTTTCAGTAACAATTTGTCTGACATATTACCTTAACAAGCTATTTACTTACCTCCCCAAGAAAGTAGCCCATGCCATCAGTCGATCCATTCTGGACAGGCGAAGTAGGCAGACTATTTACTTCTTCATATGATGGAGGTGCAGGCATACTGTCCATGCTTGGAATTGCAGCAGCAGCAGGTGGAGGAGCAGATTCAATTCTTTGGCGCTCAGACATCATCTGAAATAAAACATAAATCGTCAAACATCTAAGGAAAGGAATCGTAAAGCATAAAAGAGATGTCATGCTTCCAATCACATATGCTGGATTGACTTACTTCGCCTTCTAGCATATCAAGTATTTGAAGAACTCGCTGATGGTAGGCTCGTTCAGCTTCAACCTTGAAAACAATACGGATAAATTAGGTACGACTTTAAAGAGTAAGTTTAAACTTTAGTCCAAACTTTAGAAGCATGAAGGCATTACCATGGCAATCAGACGTTGCAGTGTCAACCTTTGTTGTTGAGCTTCTACAGCAGCCATAGCAGCAGCAGCCTCTTTACCCAGAGTGGCCACATTTGACTTCAGATCTTGCAATTTAGATTCGGCTGCCTCAAGTTTAAAAGCCATGTCAGGATGGGCATTTCCTTCCCGTAATTTGGCTTGTCTTCTGGCAACTTCAACAACCTATCTAGTTCCAACAATCAGTGCAACAAGCTGGTGAGGGGGGGTTCTCAGTCAATAAGCAGCATGCCAACATCTCAACATTAATAATAAAGACAATTTTAATGCATCTAAAATCCCGTTAATCACAAAAAAATAGCTTAACTAAAATACCTGAGCTTCAGCCTCTTGCCGCATCCTGTCATATCTTTGAGCTAGATGACGTGCATCTTCCAGTGGAGCTCCCATCACCATAGCTCTCAATGGTTCTGCCACCTGGCATAGGAGAAGTCAAGAGCTATTAATGAACTAGCGGTCTAAGTATTGTAGAATAGATCGTGCAAAAGTTCAAATTAGATGCTGATGTTGAAACAGAGAAGTGAGAATCTGAAAGTTTCTAGTAACTGAATCCAGGTAACAGAAACTGCAGTGGGATAATACTGCCATAGACAGCAGATGTTAAATAGATGAGTAGAAGTTTCAAAAGTATTTATATATTTTATTCCAAGGTTAAGAAGTAACTCAACCAACATCCACACTATTGCCTAGTGGGATAAGAGCAAGATAATCAACAATCTAACAAAAGCTGGATCAGGTGGATTAAGTAGATAATAACTTCATACAAAAGCAGAATTTGCAAAAGATGAAGGTAGCAACACCAATGTTATGTAACGACACTGAAACAATAATCAAGCTTCTGTAAGTCGGGGAAGCACAATAGTAACCTGTGTGCCTAAGGCCTTTAACAGATTTCCCCGTTCTTTCTCCATCTGAGCACGACTTCGTGCAAAATTTGATGCAGCTTTAGATAGTGTACTCCCACTGGTACATGTATTCTCAACACCATATTTTCTGCTATCTTCTGATAATTTAGTTCCTGAAGGAAAAGTGACACACGAAGGAATTGTTATATTTACACTTGAAAGACTTGCATTGACTAAGTGAGAACATTTTGAATCAACAAAAACTAACCTATCTCGACTTGTTTCGACCCAATTACTATATAACCTTCAACACCACGAACAATGTCCCTCTGGAAATGCTGTAGGAGGAAAAGGCAAATTGCAATCAGAATAAACATCTGATACATAATGGTCACTTTAGCATCACAAATAGGATTCCCGGGTCATGGGCTGACTAGTTTGGAACCACTGTCACAGCTCCCCAGCTCCGTATGTCCTAACACAGTCACAACTCACTCTTTCATCTCTCTCTCTCTCTCTCTCTCACACACACACACACACACATTATGTTATGGTTGGGATGAATAATAAAGTTATCATGTAGATTAGCCTTACGCTACGGATGGGATTTATAATAACTGTCTAAATAACCTTTATGAGTTACAACATTGACTTTTCCACAACCGTCAGCATTTTACTACAAAAGAGGCAAACTAACCTTGGCAGCTCGAGTAGATATGTATAGCTTTTCAAGTTTTTGGTGATGCTGGAACTCTGCATCATCAGGCATGACATTATCTGAACCACCATACGCACCAAACTGCTTCAAAACAGCCTGAAAAATGAGCTCAGTGAAAACACGCTTAACTTTTAAATACGATGAATACAAGTTATACATATGGAAAATAGTTTGAAAATGGACTAAACGACTTAGCTAAGAATAACTCCGACACACATTTGAGTGATAAATTAAATATTGTATATTTAAGTCACAACTTCAATTCAATGCATATAAAAGATACCAAATCCAGGCACCAGCACCATTAAACTTGCAAGCGCTCATTAGCATTCAAATAAGTTCAAATTATAAAATTTGAACTCATATGCGGCAATCAGACGAATCAAAAAAATGCGATCATCTAGAATCACAAAGATCAGCGGATCAAAACACTCGTCAAAATCTAATTCCATTAAAATTAACAATAAAATTAACGTTAGTGAACCTAATTTGAGGTGATAAACAAACAAAGAGCCACTGAATTTCAAATCCAAATACCTCAACCAAATGAAATAAATTTCAATTGCGGATGCACAACATATTCCGAGATCAAGATGTTAAATAGTTCTTGCAGATCCAAATTATAACGACATTCAAATTTCAAACTGCGCCGAACCGATCCGACCGAAAAAATCACATAAAAAATCCCTAAACGCAGAAGACCAACTCCACACACACAAATCTGCGCATCGTAGAGTGGTAGAATACCTGCTGTTGCCTGGCGACCTGTTCTCGGAGTCTGGACGCTTGTTTTCTGATGGCTTCCATTCACGAATAGATTTTCTATCAACACCTCCCAATTTGTAGTTATAATCCACACACACAGCTGAAACAGTTCTAACTTTATTGCAGAAAAACGAATATACAGTAAATGGATTGGGGTTTAAAGGAAAATACATTCAGCGTCGATAATGATGTGAATGTGCGTGATTTTTCCAGATAATAGTTTGTAGTTGTACGGTTGTTTTTGTATTGGAGCAAAAGAATAGTGAAAATCAGATCTATTTCTACTTTTTCTTTGTCGGAATGAGATTCTCAAATTCAGAATTATATATATGTTGCGAGTATTATTTATATTGTATGATATTTAGAGAAAGTCATCCCGTTGAAAGGAAATTAGTAATTAAAGCTACATATCTGGAAACAAAGGAGAAATAGATTAAAATTCTAAACTTTGTTAAAAAGAAAACAATCAATTGCTTTACTTTTGGTTATATAATTCTTATTTAATGATAAAAAAATATATTATTATTTCGAATATACTGCAAGCAACTATTATAGAAAGTTATCTTTATCAATTACTAGCGTATAACTCCATTTAATTTTGACAGAAAATCACTTCATAGTGTGTTTATAGTCATAATAAATGAAATTATTTTATATCAGGACGATGTGTCGGAATCTCATATGTATAATATATATTTCATAAAGTTTTGATTAAAAATCACTTTATGTTGTAATTATAAATAGAGATCTAAATAACAACTTCATATTGGCTAGGGTTCAATTACCTTGTGTTGCCAAACATGGTGAGAAAGCGAAACAATAAGACTAAGTTTTAGCCACCCAAAATCGTTGATCATGGAAGAGCACAGCGTTAAACCAAAATAATTAGTTATGATTCCATCGGTACCCATCTAAAATTGATATAACATCGGTACTAGAAACCGATTAACAAATAATTATAATATTCATTCCGTCTCCAAACCGTGTAACAATACCAGCTAATTACCTAGATTCATTTGAATTTATAAGTATAAGTTGTTACAATTTTTGGTTAGTTAACGCATAAAAACTCAAACATTACGTGGTAAACATTAATAATAAATAGAATATATCACAAAAGATACAAAAGAAAAAGAAAAGAAGTGCACGTAGGCATATCGATTAATGTTCAAATCCGTTGAAAATTTATATACTCATACATCTCCCAAATCTGATTGGAAAAGTAATTTTACTACTTATTCTTGTTTTAAACATGTATAGCAATATCTGATAATTACTCAAACTTTGTTTAAAATTTCAAAATACCTAAATATTAAATATAATTTTTTACAATAATTGAGGATCTACCTTGAAGAAATTCGAACATAATAGAGTAAATATTAATAATGAATAGTATAAATACTTACTAATTATATTTTCTTTTTATATCTCAAACTTGTATAATAATACCCGTTAATTATTCGAAAGCATTTAAATTTATAATAATAGATAGTTCTTTTTAATGCTTGATTTAAGTGAATTTTGATTGATATACATACATTGTTTCTTTTAATCACGACCCATACATTTTTTTCTGTATTTGATTAAATGCACTTATATAAATTGTTTGATTGATTTTAGTGGCTAAGTATATAAGGAAAGTATAAATATTGGAAATAAAGAATTGTTAAGAATTGGAACTAAAATTTGGAATTAAAAATTGCATAAAATTGAGCATTTAGATAAATAAGAATAAATAAATATGAAGATGTCACATATTTTTTTTTTTTTGATATGATGGGGAACCCGCAGCCGCTACCTTAGGTGCGCACTGGGTAAACCCCACGGTCGCTGTCTGATAGCGCGCAAACTATTACGAGACGAAGTAAACCACACTTGGAAAGCAGGGTGCGTTTACTAGTCGTATATAGAAAAAGATGGAGACGATATTAAAAAAGGATAAATAGAAAAAAATAGTTATAAAACAATAGCCATTTCTCTTGGGTGGTATTTTTTCTATGCAATTTATTAAATATTATAAGATTGATGATGCAAATTAAATTATAATTATCATTATTAGATTAAAATATCACAAAGTCCAATTGATAAATAAGTAAAAGAAATTAACTTCGCATGGGAAACTTCTACATCTTTCATACGTTGAATGAGAATCAAATCGACGGCTTTAGAGAAACAGTCAAAAAGATTGTAAGGACGTCATTGTAGACATGTTGTAGGGCCGGGCCCGTCGGTTTAGGGCCCGAACCGCCGGTTCAGCGGTTCGAAAAGTCGAGGGCTGAGCCCGGCCCTATAGATAGAAGACGGTTTAGGGCCGGGCCTAAGGCCCGTCGGTCCAGGAACCGCCGGTTTAGGGCCGGGACCGCCGGTTCGGGCCTAAACCGTGATTCGAACCGAATCGGCGAGGATCGCAGCGATTTTGCATCGGTCCGTTCTCTCTCGTCCGAGCTCCGATTTTCGATCCGTTTGTGTTCACGAACTCTTATCGCGATATACTTCAACTCTTATGAGGGGTAAAATCTCCAATTCTATCTAAATTTTCCTGAAAATTCAATCAAATATGCAACAAGTATCAAAATCTAAGATTTTAAGTTTTTAACAAACTAAAGCTTAAACTTTTGAACTTTTTTATGATTGTAAATGATTTTTTTTATGTTTGAACTTGTAAATGATTTTTTTTATGTTTGAACTTGTAAATACTTTGCATTTTTGTATTTGTTGAAATACGTATAAATATGTGTCAACACTTTGCATTTTTTAATAAATGATGAGTAAATTACATAAATCCGTTTAGGACTTTTACATAGGGATGAAAAAATAATAATGATAAATGACTTGAGCTCAATTTAATTTCTAAAATTGAGTTGCCTACATATCCTCCCTCATAATCATAGAGGAATCAAAGTCCATGTAGTTCTTTTTTATTTCTAAATGCTCTATTCCGTCTCCGCACCCGATTCCGATCGATCCGTTTCGGTGAAGGCCTCGTCTTCGCTCTCGTTACCATCATCCCATTGCGGTTCTTGAGCTCTAAGGTCGGCCTACACCAATCATCGAGCAACATTGTAGCTTCAATGTTCACGGCTTCATGTTGCTTCTTCTTTGATCAAGCATTAGTCCTCCAATGCTAAATGCTTGTTCAACGGATACTGATGGATGCCGGACGGCAAATAACTCCTTTGCCATGATTGAGAGGATTGGGTACTCCCCTTTCTTCGACCACCACTTCAAGACATCGATCGAAGGACCGCTATCTTCAACACCAAAGACAAAAGGAGTTTGTAAATACATATCTAATTCACTATTACCTTGTCCTCTCGGCCTTTCGAATGTTCTATTTTGGTACATTGAAGTCATTTGTTGCATCAAAGGGTCAAACTCATTCATATCAAAAGGAAAATTAATCGTAGACATCATAGAAAAAGGAGGTGGAGTTTGACTATCATCATCACTACCATATTTTAACATATATTCTTGATATGATCTACATTTGGGAGATCAAAATAAACTAATTCTCCTTCTATACTAACACCTTGAAAATCCATTTGCCTAAAAGCATCATAATAAATATTAAGCATTTGACATGCACCATCATATTTCCATTTAGGATCTAAACACTTAGCAAGCAAAAAAATTGTAGGTATCTCCCTAAAATATTTTAGCCACTTTTGAACCATAAAATAAATTACACCACATAAAGATAGTCTAATAAAACAACTACGAAAAGACATGGCAATATGCATGCAATGTTCTAAAACCAGGTCTAAATGTATAGTGATATAGGTATGCATCCAATATATGCGTTCGCGTGGAAGCCCGGCGGTTAACCGCCGGTTCCGGGCCTCTTTGCGATTGAACCGAGCCCGGCCCTAGGCCCTAGCTCTCGGTTCCGGTTCAGGCCCGTTGACCGTCGGTCCGGGCCCGAACCGTTGACTTTAGAGTCGGGCCTAGGGCCGGCCCGGCGGTTCGGAAGGCCCGGACATGTCTAAGGATGTGGGATGAAATCATATAAATATTTCTAACTTATTTAAAACTTTGAAATAGCATCCATAAATTGAATTGAAAATAGTAAAAAAAATTACCTACAATTTTAAAATTTATATAATATCAGTAAATCTCTTGCAGTCATTAATTAGGCATATTGTAAGTACTTATAAACTCTGTTGTTACATGGTGGTCTCCTGGGGCGGATCCAGAAGTTGATGATGGGGTGAGTCGAAAAATAAGTACTTCGACGTATTAAACATCATAAATGCTAAAATATTTATATTTTTCATAAGTTGTCTTGCGAGATTTCAATACACAAAATCCATCAATAATTGAGTTTATATCTATATTTTTAATAAAATTTCTTTCAATATAAACATTCTTTAGCATAAACTTTAGGGAATCCATCCGCCAAACCACTGACAAAACTTGGTTGCGATTGAACTTGAACTTTGACAATTTCGAATGGGCAAAAAGCAACATCAGCAAACACTTGAGCAGATGCAGCGTTGAGAAAGAATATGACACCTTTGTTTAGCTAATTTTTCACCAATATATATCACTTAAAATAATAGGCATGCAACAATAAGGAGACACAAAATTTTAGCGTGAAAAACCCCTCAAAATGAAAGAGAGGAAAAAACTGCGGGACTACTAGAGCCGCTTAAATCCACTATCATCAACAATGGAGCAGTACACAATCTTCTCTAGATTATACTAGAGGCATATAAAACATCATACACTCGGAAATAAGCACATCAAGATGTATGGAATCAAAAATCGAGCAAAGATCAAGAAAAATATCATCAGAAATTATCTTCAGTTCAGATCGACGAAACCCGACCTTCGGACTTCAAAATCCGATCTCCACCGTCCAAAACGTGGGCCTAGATCATGTGAAGCTTCTGTCCAAAAATCACTGTGATCTAACAATTCAATCTCCGGGAAATCCAACAATAACAATTTTGTATATATCAAAAATATAAGAAAATCATGTGTTTTTCGTATAGGTAAAAAATATAAGAAAATTCAATAATAACAATTTTGTTTTAATTTTTTAATTATTTTGGACTGTACTAATTTTGAAATGAGTTTAATATAATACATGACGGAAGAAAAAGTTTGGAGCTTTCACCGGGCTCCCAGCCCCTGGTCTCTATTATGCTAATTGTGTATTTAATCAAGTTCTAAATTCTAGAATCGGAAACTAACTTCAGAGTAACTTATAAGATGTTAATAAATCCAAACGATAATTTAAACTAAGTATTGCAAACGTAATTACAAAATAAATTTATCCCAATACGTATGACAGTACGATGTCTTCTCTCTTAAGTAATCATTCATCTTCGAATTATACATGTACTTTTACACTCTTAGGGCTCGTTTGGTAGATATGTTTAGATATATCAAGATAGATAAGACATGGATATGTATCGTAGATAATGTGAGATTGGTATTGTATGTTGTTGTTTGGTAGATAAAATATAAAATATAGATAACAATCCTTATTTGTTTGGTACACTAGTTAAAAATCAAGATTAAATAACAAAATTACAATTGTATCCTTATGACAAATATATACATATAAATGCATATCAGAATCAAGCTATTGCCTTCTACAACATCAGAATGAGGAACCTACTACGTATTTGGCTATTTTGAACAGATAAGCACTAATCAAGTCCTATCTGACATGGATAAGGCTTATCTTGCTCCAGCTTTAGTAATAGTAACTATCTCCAGCCATAAGCTTAACCTTCTTAACAGAAGCGGACCACGAGAGAGTGAGGCCAAGGAAAACAATGAAGAAAAAAGGTCCCCAGAGATCCCAATCCCTCAATGCCTTCCCCGGATCCTCTCTGTACGGATTGGGGAAAATCACTCCCCTCAATGCATACTCTCTGTACGAATTCTTGCTCCACAACTTCCTCAAGAATGATTGGCGGCGTAAATCTCCCTTCACCGCTTAGTATAGCCAATCACTCCTCCACGGCGCCTTCTTCTTGGACAAACTCCAGCAATTTCTCCTATTATCAGACTACTGACGAGAAGCCCAAAGGGTTTTCTGTTTCTCCGATTTGAATAAGGGCAGTGTTTACCAGGGCAGTGTTCATCTTTTGGAGGGCACATTTGTCATTCCATTCGCATATCTTAGTTTACTGTTCACATTGGATTACACAACTAGTGCAGACCGGGAGTTACCTTTTCTAAAGAGAAACAGTAAATTAGAACGGGCTTTCAATTAATCACGGGCTGAGAACATAACTATCTCATCTACCAAACAAGCAGATAAAGTAAGATAAGTTCCCTATCCATGCCATATCTTATCTACCAAACGAGACCTTACGTAATAGCGATGGCGGGGTCCAAGGGTTCGCTATTCGGATTTTTTTAATCTTATAATTTTGTATTTTGTTGGAAATTTTCAACTATGTGTGAATAATTTTATTTTAATTTTTGTGAAGTTATGATCAACATCATGTAAATGCTTATCATGTGGACAAAAATTTTGGTGTGCTCCGGCTCATCATGAGCTCACCATTGTTTTTCGTTAAAATAATTATATATTAATTATGATAAGTAAGAATAATTAGATTTTAATAATTTATAATTAAATTTATTAATTCAAAATTATAATTTATTAATTTATAATTATGGCTTATTAATTCACAATTATAGTTATTAATTCATAAATAAGATTATTAATTTGAAATTAAGGTTTATTAATTCATAATTAGGGTTTATTATTCAAAATTAAAATTTATTAATTCATAATTAGGGTTTATTAATTTATAATTAGGGTTTATTTATTCAAATTAGGGTTTACTAATTCCAATTAGGGTTTACTAATTTAAAATTAAGATTTATTAATTCATGATTAGGGTTTATTAATTCTAATTAGATTTTATTAATTCAAAAATTAAGATTTATTAATTCATGATTATGATTTATTAATTCAAAATTATTATTTATTAATTAATAATTATGATTTATTAATTTATAATTAATTTTAATTAGAATTAATTAAAAAATTAATTAGGGGTCTCACTATGCGTACGACGCGCACAGGAGACCACCCATATTATGTGTGTTTGAAGAAGCAGCCGGACACAAAAATATAGCGAAATAGGTTGGAAGAAGGTAAGAAGAAAATCTTATGTTCAAGAAAATCTAATTGTACTCTATGTCCTTGAACAACAAATATTCATGGACCTTATGTTCAAGAACTTTTTAATTTTTAAAAGGAAAAAAAAAAGACACGATTTTCTGACTTCCACTTAATGGTTTTCCTAAACTAGGAGTTTCAATTAAAACAAATGCTTTTAGGCTATGATCCTATACACCAAACCCGATCGTGTAGGCAAAGACTAAATAGTGATCCTACAAGCTAAGCTCCATTCGGTGCAAACCCAAACCTCAAATTATAGCAGTCACAACATGAGAGTTTCATCATCGTAAGAGTGACTCATTGTGGGGATTACGCACTGTTTCTTCTAGCTTCTTAATTGTTGATTTACGTGATTTACTCTTTCATATTTTCATGAGTTGAAGTGTGGGAATTGATGGGATAGAGATTCTCCTTCTGGATTAAGGCAAAGACTAAAGAGAATGAACGAATGCACTAGAGTGAAATGAAATGATCTCACCATCTCCACTGCTTAAAGTGGCAGATTCACTTCAGCCAAAAATGGCCAACGGAAAAATCCTACTTCCGATGAATGTTGGTTTCTTGCAACATTTCCCCTTCATTGTGTGTGAGTGTGAATGACATCACGCTATTGGTTGCCAAATCACCTGTTCACCAACTGTGATACACCGCTATGGTTTATGTGTAATGGTCACCACATTCACCCAATTACATATAGCTCCATTCAAATGCTTCCTTTTTTTTTTTGAGTTTTCAGTTATGGCTTTTCATTGGGTTGTTATCGGCCTTCTTTTCCCGGCAGTTTACTGCTTTATATCCATTGCTGCAGCTTCCAGCAAGGTGGGTTTTTTCATTCCCCTGTGTATGTGTGTGTGTGTGGAGACAGCGAGAGAGAAGCATGAGGTCTTTAGTATTGGGACATTGAGAATAATATTTTGTTGCAGGTTCACATAGTTTATATAATCTGTGCTTGGATGTGCCTTGTGCCCAAGTGGACTTAATTATAGGATCATCTTTGCTCACATACATCTCCTCAACAAAGTAAACTATCTCATTCTCCCTTCAACTTATTTATTGCACTTTTGATCATATTTCAAAACGTAAATTATAGTTTATGACCTTAACTTTAATACCTGTTTGATTTATGACCTCAACTTCAATTAATTGTTTAAATGACCTTAACTTTACAAAATCAAAATTGTTTAGTTATGACCTGCGTCAAAGGTTCAAGCATCGAAAATCTGACCAAGATCACCGTAAAATGAGGTTGAACATCATTTTTTCACCTATCGCAAAGTTATCTTGTGATCTGACTAGGATCACGCCATTTTACAGGTGAATTTAGTCAAATCATCGAAATTATTGAGGCCAGTATAATTAAACAATTTTATAAAGTTAAGATCATAGATGAAACAAGCACTAATAACTCCATTTCAAATCCGCGACTTTAAACAAATGCAAAATTTTACTGATAAGAAAGAGGCTTTACTTCTATTTCTCTGCCATGTTTTTAAATATTCACATATCATTTTTTCCCAGCAATCCTGTGATAAAATATGATGTTCCAAAGACAGCAGTAGGCATGGAAGTTTCCCCACATGTGACACTCTTTTCTTCCAGAGGCCCGAGTGCGCTCTCTCTCTCTCTCTGTGCTAAAGGTAGTTAATTTTCGTTTGCATTTTCTTGATAATGCTAGTGTTGTATGCCATTGTCACGCTTCTCAAATCCGCCCTGATAAGTCATAACTACAGGTAACAAATGACGAGCCAAGTTTGCTAAGATAGCGTGCTGCCTTTATGATAAACAACCTCTTTGTTCTTGAATCGTGATTCACATTTTTGGTGGATTGAACTTCATTTGCTTTTATATCATGATCAGGGACATGAAGTTAATTTTCATATTAACAAAAATATCCCGAACTATACATATATATTTATATTTAAATACTTAACTACTTCGACATTTTAACAAAAATATCTCAAACTATACATAATAACGATTAAATACTTGAGTTATCAAAAAACTAACAAAAAAATCACAAAATTCACTTTCTAGTCACGAAAAGATTACGTGGCTTGTCAGTCGTTGATGTGGATTTTAACACAAATAATTTGGAGATGACCTAGCATCAAAGCAACGGAGTTTTGATGCCTAAAATTTTAAAAAACAATAATAATCTGTGATGAACAGTGTAATCTTTATGCGACCGAAAGTTGAACTTTGAGATATATTTGTTAGTTTTGTGATAGTTCATGTATTTAGGTATTTAGTTAGGGGGTGTTTGGTAGCTTATTTTCGCCTATTTAGAAAAGGTAACCAGGCGAATTGAAGTGTTTGGTAGCTTATGAAAATAAAGTGGACGGCCCGCTGAAACCCTCTGGCCCGCATTCAAAACCACTGTTCGGCCTTAAATTTTAACTCCCGGAAATCGTCGTTTTCGATTTTGGTGATTGAACAGTATATCAAGTAATTTATTTTTTTCCTCAAAAATACCCCTTCATCACTATCGATGAAACACTTTTTGCAAAACAAATTCTCCTCAACAAAGATCTGGAAAAAACCACAGCAATAGAGCCCAATCCTTGCCACATTCTTCGTCTCAAACTGCTCGACGGAAGTGTAAAATCTACAGATCTCTACAGATAAATAGTATTGCAGCCCTCGGGAGTGAAAAAATCTCCCCACAAGTTGCCGGCGACAGAACCCTTGGGTGAATGGAGTTTAACGCTGAGATTCACGTCGCACTAGTCCAATTTTTTCCGATATCAGATCTGAGTCCGACAATATGTAATTTGCTCTTTATTTTTTGCAGACATTGTTTGAGATTGAAGCAACATCATCTTCAGATCCACGACAGACACATGATAATTTGTTTCCAGCAAAAATCCACGACATTTTTCCCCCACATATTCGACCCCCTGTCTGTGCAATTTCTTCAAAAAATGGTACACTTTTTCTACTCCTGTAAAATGTACAATTTTATGGAGAAAACTAGGAGTGGCCCTCATAAAATAAAGGAAAAAGTTTAAACTCTTGAACATCTGGGGACTCAAATTGTGTGTGTTGTTGTTACATCGAACAAGTGGGTATTCCTGGTTTTGTTGTATTTATATACGATGTCAGACTACTCAGATGGCTGTTATTTGGATACGGTGGGATAGCCATCTTCGTCGACCGGATGCAGATTGCATCGCTTATTAAAAAGATCCTTTCACTACAAGAAAAATAGCCTTATAAGACATCTAAAAAATGCCATAATAAAATGACTATTGCAACATCTGACCTATCCCTACGTTGATTTATGATGTCGTGTATGCTTGTGTAGGGAAAGGTTAAGTACATATAAAGACACTATAGTGTGTCTTGAAAAACATCCTCTTACGACATATTCGTCTAGATTATTAAAGGTGTTTTAGCAATTTCAAATTCTCGCATATTATTTTTTCATTCTGCAAATATATAATGGTGATAGTTGTTGAATATTATAAATTCGCATTTAAGAAATTCTTACATTATTCAAAAACAAAACAAAAATATAAATAATAAAAACACATGATTAACAATAATATCAATACTTTATTTATTGTAAATATGCATTCAGACGTCATTACAATGATCAATGAACAGAAATAATTAAATTTATCTTATTTATCAACCAAATAACTCTAAATCCTACCAAAACTTCAAAAATAAAATTAGACTACGGTAGTTCATAGTTGCCATGATAATAAAAAAAATTTGTTTCAGGGTTGAGTTGGCAGCTAGCTACTAGTTGTATTCTCCAAATTCTTGTGAGAAATGTTGCGCTGGGAATCTGAGTCCAAGAATCTAACTTTTCACCATCTCTAAGTGCAACTTGGAAAAAAAATTGATCATACTTAGAGAGGGTGTTTAGCTGACCTTATAAGCTCTCAAAAACTGCTTATAAAAAAACAGCTTATAAGCTGTTTTTGAGAGCTTATAAGCTCAGCCAAACACCCTCTTAGATTGCAAAAGTTTATTCTAATAAATAAATATTATCGAAGCAAAACTACACTACATACCGAATAACAAGGTTGAGCAACTTCGTCAGAGGCATTTGGTTCATCTTCAAGTAGTATTTGCTAATAATCATAATGCTAAATTAATCATACAAACGCTATTCAAAAGCTAATAAATCTGCAAAAAAACACAAGAAAAAATGATAAAAATTTGTAGGCAACTACAAGTTTATCTATCTATCTATCTATCTATCTATCTATCTATCTATCTATCTATCTATCTATCTATTTCTATATCTATATCTATATCTATATTTACACATACCTGCATCCATTAGTTCACATACTAGTTTTATGCCCAACAATCTCCCAATCAATATACATATTCATATATATACATACCTTTAGCCCACAGAATTCAAATCACCATCGCACATGCTATACACATGCATTTGAGGTGTAAGTGATATTGTGCTCTACATGACTTAGTATTAGAAATCATGAACATATATCTATTCAATTATGTCACTGATCAAACACATCATATTTTATACTTATGAAGCATCTTACGTTTTTATTGGCTCTTCGAAGGTCCTGCAACACATGTGTATACCATTATGCCAATTGCCAACTAATATTATCTGTATGGACTTCAATCTCTTAGATTTGTAAAGTTTGCCCTGCACAAAAATACTCCAATTGGTGATTTGTCTCCCGGCTCTAAGAGAACAATTTTCAAATTGCTTATTGTTGCAAGTTATATTATAAGAGGGACCACTCACATGATCTTGTAAAATTAACCTGCGAAAGAAACAAAAAGGGTATATCTCCAACAGATTGTTAGAGGTGCATGCTAAGTAAACATATATAAACAAAATTTCCAATGCTTGTAACTTCTTAAATAATACATATTGCAAGAATATAACCTTATCAACTTCCATGTGAGATCTTATGGCAACACCCTTTGTAGGCCAATAATATGATATATCCTTATTGCACAACAAAAACATAATATGTAGAAACAAAAAAAAAAGTTAACAAAGTTAAAAACGTCAATCATTGTAACTTGCAAAAATTCAAGAATGCTCGTCTAGGCCAATTAAGTAAGATTCACCAACGCACCTGTGACACCCATCACTAGCATGCTCGTCTAGGCCAAAATTCACCAACGCCGACGCAGTTTATAATTATAAGTTTCACTACCTGTTGCCTCTATCTAAGCAATTCTCTTAAGACAAAAACATTGAAATTCCCATCAAAACAAAATTAGATAAATATAAAGGTCTAATTTGAAAATGAAAAGTTTCCAGATAAATAAGTTGAAGTGAAGCCATCATCAGAATCGTCAATTGAGCATCAATACAGTAAAAGGTGCAACTTTTTCCTTCTCGTTTTTTCACTTCCTTCAAAATCAAGAAACAAATCAGCACATCAAAATTGTAATTATATCAGCAGCCAAACGAGATTCCAAACCCCACAAAACTATAATATTGATTCATGAAAAAGAAAAAAAAAATCTCACAATTGCACGCCTTTCTTAATCGCTTCTAGCCTAACTATTAGCAGTTAAAGACATGGATACCAAAATATATTATGTTGAACAATAAAAATTTGATAGAATAACAAACACGATAATACACGTACCAATATGACGAGGTTGGATGATTTTAAACAGAGAAGAGATGAAGCCGAGTAATTTACCGAAGTACGGGTGAATTAAGAATTGAATGCAAAGAAGGAAAAGTAGGGGAAGGGGAATGGGCGACGGTTTTGTGAGAGGGAAGATAATGGGTATCTATGGACTATGAAGATAAAAACGTCTTTCATTTTTATTTTTACTTTGAAAAGTCAATTAATTAGCGGTAAGTTTGGCGCCTAACATTTGTGAATTTTTTTTCCTTTCCATACAGACAACTTTTTTAATTTTATTTTCACAATTTCCTTGTAGTAACTTCTGAGGATAACTCAATACAAAGTTTTAACGACAACTAAATATGCCTAGATTGAAATACTATTGGGGCATCCCCTTTTTGATGTTACAATAGCATTGAGCAAACGTGTATTGAATAGTTTTTAATAAAACAATGTCGTAATTGAGACCTAACACAACATTAATGCTATGATGTCGTAAAAACAATGTGGTAATAGGCCTTTTTTGTTGTAGTGTTTTTATGTTTTGATGGCCATGATGTTTGCAATTTATCTATAAAATTTGTTGTCCCGTCCATCTGAAAATTTGAGAAAAAAGTTAATGAAACTTGCATTCAATATTCACGTGTAGAATATGTGCTTATTTTGATGTGTGATGTTGATGTGTTTTCACTGCTAAAAGTATTGCATAACTACATGTATATAGTTATTTTTTTTAATGTGTTTTTCTTCCATTGTCTTTGGTCGATTGTTTTGCTTCTTATTGTAGGATGTTTCTTTTTGTTCTTGCAGTTAGTATAATAGAATGAGAGCCCACACGAACCACAGTGCCTTTCCTCCCATTGGATTTATAATCATTATGTGAAAAAATAGATAATGTTGGTGGCTAAAATTGATAGCAGCACATAGTTTACAATCAAGATGTTGCTGCTACATTTAGATTCATTATGAAAAAAATTAGATAAAGTTGTTGTCAAGTTTTTTCAACTGCATATTAGTTTGTTCTTTTTCGCGTTTACCATTGTGATTTTCATTTTGTTGTTACTGATCTCACTTGCAAAATTAGGTTACGTGTCATTGTTGAATTTATAAACATGCCATCCCTCGCTGATAAACATGGTGCAATAGTTCTACTGGTCGGGGAGATATTACGTGCTCACAGATTTAAGCTCTTTATGTTAATCATCCTTCTGTGTAGGAGCACTATTTTGAGTAGAAAGCGTAAATCTCCAGGTAAACCATACAGTATGCTTGAGAGGATCCTCGTCAAGTCTGATGCTTGACTAGAATGGTGCAAAATCTTGATCTGAGTGCATTCTAAATTTGCGAATGGATCGTAACACGTTTGGGCGACTTTGTATATTAATGAGACAATTAGGTGGTTTGAATGATAGGAAGTACCTGTGTGTCGAAGAACAAGTAGCACTATTCTTATCTGTCTTAGCACATCACAAAAAGAATCGTATAGTAGGATTTGACTTTAGAAGGTCTGGACAAACTATATCCTACTATATACATGTAGTTCTAAAGGCTGTTATTAAGCTACATGGAATCTTCTTGGTGAAGCCAACGCCTGTTCTTGAAGATAGCATTGATCCACGATGGAAGTGGTTCAAGGTAATTACACCTGTCTTCTTCTATAGTCGGCAATTCATTATAAGAAAAAAATGGCCAGTTTTATGTGTAGTTTTGTAGCTCAATCATCTTGTTGCTTTGTATAGGGATCTCTAGGAGCATTAGATGGGACATACATAAATGTCATGGTGAAGAGCATGGATAAGCCTAGGTATAGGAGCAGAAAGGGGCAAATTTGCACCAACACTTTAGCTGCTTGTGATCGAAATTTGAAGTTCTTTTACGTATAACCGGGGTGGGAGGGTTCCGCAGTAGATGGCAGAGTCTTAAGAGATGCCATTAACAGAGAGCATGGATTGAGAGTTCCAAGGGGTACACATAATATTCAATATCAAATAAGTAATTTTTTTTTATTGATAAGTGGTGATATATCTTGGTAGATAACTATTTCATTTGGTTTTATTTGTTAGGGTACTACTACTTATGTGATAATGGATATGCCAATAGTGAGGGGTTCCTAACGCCTTATAAAGGTGTTAGGTACCACCTCAAAGAGTGGGGTCCAGAGAGTGCATTACCTCAGAATCATCAAGAGATTTTCAACATGAGGCACACCAGAGCACGTAATGTGATCGAACGTGCGTTTGGCGTAATCAAGATGCGGTGGGGAATCCTCAGGAGCGCGTCCTATTACCCTGTCAAGGTGCAAAATAGGATCATTATGGCTTGTTTCCTATTGCATAACTTCATAAGAACCGAGATGACTATTGATCCTATTGAGGAGGTTATAGACAATCTTGGAGATGCTAATGAAGTTGATCATGACGATTACGAGGACTACGTTGATGCAGTCGAATCAACAACTGCCTGGAACCAGAAAAGAGATGAATTGGCACAATTCA
This sequence comes from Salvia rosmarinus, assembly GCA_036937905.1. NCBI lineage: Eukaryota > Viridiplantae > Streptophyta > Magnoliopsida > Lamiales > Lamiaceae > Salvia > Salvia rosmarinus. The sequence continues at coordinate 95,366,988 of CM072813.1, forward strand.
TGTGGCAAAATGCCTAACTAGTCTGATTAGAATAGCTACCTTATCCTTCTACCAATTATTAGATTGTCCGCAGAACTTATTTGTCTATTTAGGTTGTGAATTTGTGTAATTTCTGATCAAAATATGATTTAGCTTTATTTGCTTGGAATGATGAACTTAATTTGCATTAGTGTGTTATGAAATGTCCCTGAACTACTTGCTGGAGTCTCATTTGGTCTAATTTAATTTTATGTCATTAACTTATTGAGTTCATCTTGGTTTGTTCTCGAGATTCTAACTTGTTCTTTGTAGGTACATGGATTCAAGTGGTGCAGATGGTTCGAATTACGCCCCCGAGTGTTATTGCAAAAAAGGGAAGATGATACTCCTATGTGCTGGAAAAAGGGCAGCACACTCGTTTCGCTACTACTACAAATGTCCAATGGGGGTGGGAACATGAAAATTCATTTCTATGGGCGGATGAGTACCATAGTCAGGGTCTGGCTGAGATGATCCCGGCCTGTGTGGTGAATCAAAGGTACCGTGAGAGACCTATCTCGAGCTATGAAGATTCAGGCTCTAGTTCAATGCGTCCCCGTTCTGTTATCACTGCTCCAGCACCTCAAAACGCTCCACCTCCTGAGTACTATCCAACTCCTATCAATGCGCCGCGTCTGCAGAGCGTTATTGAAGGGGTAATAGCCATTTGTTTCATGGCGATCGTCTTCTTCATGTTGGGGATGATATTTGATAGATCGTTATAAATAGCACTATTCAGGACGACAATTAGGTGCTTAGTTGCTGCCAACTGCGTTAAAATATAGTTGTTGGGAAGTTCATTTCATGGTTATAGTGTTATGACAGCCTTTTTGTGATAGATGGTACTTGTCGGGTTGTAAAAAATTGTGATGTTTACATGTACTTAGACTTTATCTATCTTATCTTTTGGCTTTGTGTGAAGTTTTGTCTGATTGTTGGTAGCTGATGAGACCACACCATGTCTAGTTGTCTCGATTCATTGTAAGGGAAAAAAATCAAATTAAAATATAGGGGCTACTATGACACACAACTTATACCCCTACTTAAAGTAGGGGATCACATGTGAATTTTTACAAAGTTGCTTCCCTGATCAAATTTGTATCCCTTCTATAAATATATGATTCATTCACTTAGAACCTATTAACGACATCAAACAACTCATTTATAGCAAAATGTCACCAAGAATTATACCATCTCAATCACAATGGTTCTACCAAAATGCCTTCGATGCGAGATATGGATCACACATTTCTTCAATCACTCGTGGCGAGAGAAAATAAGGGTAATGGCGGAGTACAAATGTAATTCCAGATGAAGCTCTACAAGTGGCTCGTTTGGTGGTGAATAATTACCACAACTCCTCACTCACTTGGGATGACGTGGTCGAACGCAAGGAGATGATGTGCAAGCGTTTCCGGACATTCAAGTGGTTAGCAACTTTCAAATGAGCAATTCCACACTTCCCTGATAACCTCGTCACTGCAGATGAGAAAATATGGGAGAAAATATTCAAGGTAATTTCTATATATACATATAAGTAAAATTTTACCATCTATCTTAGTTAGAACTTCACCATTTTTTTATGAAAATTATGTAAACCATCACATAGATGAAAATCACTTATATATACAGTATATGTTAAACATCATTTCATGACTCATTGTTTGGCTATACAAAATGCTACTCCATTTAGATGCTAATTTTGATACATAATAAAATGTTGCAGAAAAATTTATTCGCACAAGCATACCGTTACTCCGGGGAACCAGAATTCGGTAATTTATCCATTTTTTTTTGGGGCAAATGATATAAAATAGGAAAATGGTAGAGCCATTATTAACATTAGTTCCACCAATGATACGAGTAATGATACTGTCTTGTTGAGTGATGATGAAGTTTCCTCGCCCGTGTTGAAACCGACACGTCGGAGACTCTTCAACAACGATGCAGGAGCGAGTGATGAACTTTCCGCGATCAATGTTGATCAAGTTCATGGCGACAACCCACTCCTCTCTCCCCGAAATGCGTTTCCACCACGATTTGGACGTGAACCTGATCAATATTTTGGTGGTGGGGCTCTAGCTCATGCGCGTCGTCTTGGACTCCGTTGAAATGAAATCCGTGGGTGATGAATGCTTTTATCTAGGTTCTAATTCCGTTTTATCGTATTCTACATATCTTGTATTTGTTTTAAGTCACTATTGTATCCTCCTCTAATTTCATTTTATCGCATTCTACGTATCATGTATTTGTTTTAAGTCACTATTGTATCCTCCTCTTATTTGTGTCGTAACTATTTCACTAGAATGAGCACAATTAATTACTTATTCATATCTATTTGATCGTATCATTTGATCATATTTGATCATATCATTTGATCATTTTACAGTAGTGAACAATTCCTATATATTTTATAACTTTTACATAACATTATGGAGACACTATAATATACAGAGAGATAGCAGTACACATTTAAAATTACTCCATTTCACTTAGAGATGGAAATGATCACATAAACTGCTAATTAACTAGAGAAGATATAAGTTGATCTGCATAATTACAAAAGGAAGAACTAGTCTGATCTGCATAATTACAAAATGAAGTCAGCTTCTTCACAATTACAAAAGGAAGAACTAGTCTGATCTTCATAATTACAAAATGAAGTCAGCTTCTTCACGACATTACAAAAGAAATCCTAAATTGAGCATTCTTTAGTCTATCGGCAGTTTCATCAAAATACCACAAATTCAAAAGACAAGTTATAAACACCCCAACTCAAAATAAGAACTGCCACTATTCTAACTTGCTCCAAACTGCATAGCCGGCCTTTCCGAACGATCTACTTCCACGTAGTCTTGAGCAGATGATCCACATACTGGATACGCGCTTCCTTTGACATTCCCCTCCAAATGTCCAAACGTTCAGCCTTGAAAGCAACAAGTTCGCAGACCTCAAACTTATGCTGAATCGATAATCCAGGTATCTCACCAAGCTAATCGAAAGTCTCTTGCCTAGCGCGTCCCATATCAAATTCGTAGCCGATGCGGATTGCCATTTGCTCAAGGCGGGAGTTGGTATCACGATTCATCTCACTCATCAGATCGCAGACTCCTTGGAGATCCATGTTCTCTACCTTGCGCTTCTTGCCACTCTTCCTTGACGGCTGATCATCTTTGGCAGACTGGGAAATACGATCATAATCTTCACAATTGATGTCGTTCTCATTGCTTTCTTCATTCTCTGCAAGCATACCATCTTCAGGCATGTCATTCTCCTCCTGTTGGATCTCATTAGCAGCTTCAAGTATATCCTCAGCATTCTCTCTGGTAGCACGGTCCTTCACGAAAATCTCTTTCCATTCATAATATAACGACCACATCTTGTAACGCATTAACCGTGCGTTTGGATCGATCTGAATTTCACAAAAAAAATATATCCACATAAAAATCACCCTTTCAACATATTAAAACATCCTCAACATCAATCCCCATAATTCACAACAAATGAAGAAATTTTCCAAACTGTTGGCCGGAACCTTGAAACGTAAAAATCCAGCAGTCATATCTCAAAATAATGCAATGTAATAACCAGTGTCATATTTTCCTCAAAATATGAATAATTGATGAAAGATCACTAGCTTTGAATTTAATGAAGCAAACTATGTAGGAAAATGTTCAAACTTATGAAATATATTACCTTAACAATTTGATCCCATAAGTCATCCACCACTTCAATCATGTAGTTACCCAGATTGAATCCAACACCGCTTCGAGCTAATATTCCAGACAGAGAATAGTAGCTTCTCTTCCAACTCTGTAGTTTGGAGTTGATGTGCGGCATTGCCCTGAGATCGGTGTTAGGAAACTTGAGCTGCAAAGCGTCTTCCAGTTTGTTCAGATATCCAGCCCGGAAGCCATTGTCAGACTTCCAACCCAACACAATCAGTTCTTTCATAGCTGCAATTAGTGTTGCCTCTTCCAAGTTTGTCCAACCTCGGCGGTTCCTCTCTGACTTTTTCTTTGAAGAACCGACACTCCTACTACCTGTGCCCATGTTATTCAGTAGAGTTGAATTTTAGTACAGGTAAATCAGTGTATGAAAATTCAATTTAAATTGTGCCTGCGATTACGAATTGAATTAAGCAAAAAATGTGTACCGTCCTGACCATAACTCATTTCCCAAATCGAACAAGGGGTATTTTGCTTCAAGTTTATTTGCCTTCCTGCTTCGAAAGTACCTTCTAACATTAATGGCAATAAAAGAGAAACTACATCAATGTAGGACCAAATTTTATCCAGAAACTCACCAAAAAATGGTGCTCCATCGATCAAAGAACATAAACATAGGCTCAAATTTACCAAGCGTAATTGCTAGATATTCGCAAAAGAAAATAAAGAATAATGTTCCTGAATAAACAACTACGACTAGTGAAAGAGAGCGCGGAATACCGCAACAACACCAGAAATATTTTTGCTCTCTGTTTTCGAAGATTAAATAAACCCAAAAAATAGTAGTTTAGATATACCATAGACGAATTTGGGAGATCTCATTCCCATTTATTGATACTAAACTACCTAGCTACCTTAGCGAACCTTGTGTTTCTCTTACGTGACAAGGTCAATCTTCTGTACCTCCGCGATGATATGGTAGGAAGCCGCCTCAGAGTGAAGATGAACCCTAACACAAGGTTCTACGGTGATGGGTTTCTCATGCTCCGCCGTTTTGCTCTTGTAAACTCGTACCCTAGCTTATGATGAATTTGTGAAAGTATATTTGAAAATATCAGATGTTAATAGACTTGGAGGGCAATTTTGTAATATCAGTTGTTTATCTTGTATATATAATTAGCTATCAAACATCTAGATCAATGTTAGCTTTATTTAAATCCTACGCTACCAAACAACAAAACTTGTAAATCAATTTAAATTATATCTCCAAATCCATATTGTCCATATCCTGACTTGCCAAAACATATATATACTACCAAACGAAGCCTTATAATTAAACATAGTTTGTGTCAATTCTGTTAAAATGTCGATAATTCGCGATCTTCTTTTCCTCTGCTTTTTAGTTAGGTAATCTGTTAAAAAGTCACTAGTTCACGTATTAAATGTAATTTTCCATACTTTTTTTACTTAATTTCTGCTTGAATTCCATTTTATGGAACAATTTTTGGCTCAATAGATTGAACTTCATTTGCTTTCATTTTAAACTTTGTTCCTTATTTGATCTAACTTTCTCACTACAGTGAGGAAGTTACTACTCTTGCTTCAGACAAAGATCAACTAACTTAACTGACTTTTACCTCTTTTTTCTTACAAAGGAATTAGCCTCCTCCAGTACTCCTTGGATAAGTATTGTGAGGCTGCAATGGCAGAAGCAGCCCCACACGGACATGAAAGATCATGCCCGAATCCTATGTGCCTTGGGCTACAACGACACTTCCATCAAAAATAGATAACTATCATAACATGACGTAAAAATAATTCTTATTTTATATAAAATTAAATAAATCTGAATATATTAACCATAGAAATTGCAATATATAAATATAGTTATTATCAAAAATTTGAATGTGTCCTCTTCTGGATGGCCTCGTGCTGGAGCAGGTGCTTCAAATTCAAATTCCACCAATATCTTATAAGTCGAGTTTGTTACATTAACGTGGGTAAATCATCGGCAATCAATTTTTATTTCTGCTTTGTAAAATACAAACTTATATAATACCAATAGATATGATGATCTTGATAATATGCTTTCATTCAATTTGATCTACTTCTTTTGAGCCACTTGTGTTTAATAACTAGGTAGAATGATGACATGACAGAACCATAATGGATAGAGATACTCAATGCACATTATAGTATTGATGGAGCATATTTGTTTAAAAAATTAAATATTTGAAGAAGAAAAAGAAGAAGAAGTTGTAGTTGAACTACTAGTGTTGAATTTATTGTACGGACCTCACTATGTTCCATTTACGTCACCGTAGATATCCAAATATTATAAATCTTATTTATGTATTTATTTAGTTTTGTAATAATATTATGCCACAGTAATAAATTAATATTGCTTTAAAAGATAAATTGAATCAATACCAGAGATGATAATGAGTTCGATACTCATTCATTAAGTATTTTATTCGTCACGAGTACTAGTTTTGTTACCCATATTCGTTGCAAACAAATATAGTGTGTGATACACGCTAATTACCCACCTAATCCATTTAACTTTATAAAACAGTTAGATAATAAAAAACTAGTTTTTATAGTTACTGATTATTCCATCTCAATAAAAATCAAAAACTACAAAGTAAATATTAATATTTATCATTATAAATAAAGAAAGATAAAATAATATAAAATTTTAAGTTCAAAATTAGAAATTTTACATTTTATTTTTAATATGTTGTATATCCAAAATAATATTTTAAATTATTAACATAAACATATATATGAGTTTTAAATTCTCAAATATTCTGTCAACCTTCTCATATAATCTTTTTGACTATATTACAATGAACTTATAAGTAGCAATAAAAAATTAAAAAATTAATATTTTAATTTATATAAAGAGATTCGGGTAGCGAGTACTCATAAATGATTTTTTAAATCCATCACGATTATTAATTTTATTATCAAAACTCATCCTATCAAAATTGTTAAAGACCAATACCCAAAAAAATCTTATTCATAATCATTCCTAATCAATGCATCCATGATGGAATTAATGATTCCATGGGCGAGAATTAGTTAAGAGATAGCAAACTTTCAATAAAGAATTAGCGGGATTACTTCTTTGGGCGTTTTACTTCTTTTTCTTGGAATTTGTTTAGAGCACACGTTCTCGTAGGAACAAAGAAGTTTAATTACGACCCAAAAATATTGGGTTGATTTTGAGTGCAATAAAACGCGTATAAATTAAAGGTTAAGACTAGAGATGTCAATGGATCCCGGACCCGATCCAGATCCATGGATTCAGATCTATTTTTTAGGATTTGGATCCTCAAAATTTTGGACCCTATGGATTTGGACCGGATCTGGATCCTACCCCCATATTTCGAATCTGGATCTGAGATTTATTTTTTGGGACCCGGATCCGGCCCGTAGATCCATTAGTTTTATATATATATATATATAATTAAATACTCAACCCCAATTTAAAACTCTTTAATTTCCTTTTTCAAATTCTCCCAACTTAAATATACTCTCAATTTTATTTCAAATTATCTCAATTATGTATCAGTCGGCATTCACGGTGGATCACGTCACTTACACCACCGACGATCGAGTTGTTTTTTGTTTCCTTCCTTATAGTAAATTTGTAATTAACGTATTTCAATATAGTGATTATTGTAGAAATTCTAAATAATTGTTATAGTATTATTGTGTATTTAGATTATTATGGTATTATTGTAATTATAGTTGATTTAGAATTTATTTTAGTAACGAAAACATATGGATCTGGGTCTGGACCCTGGGCCCTACGGATCTTATGGATCTGAATCTGGATCTAATTTTTTTGGCCCCAATGGATCTGGATCGAATCTGAATCCAAGAAAAAAAATCGGATCTGAATCTGGACCTAGTCAGATCCGATCCAGATCCATCTCATTGCCATTCCTAATCAAGACTTTTTTTTTTTGAAATGTAGTTAAGACTTTTATAAACTGTACGTAATCATTTTTTTTTATTTATGTGTTTGAAATTACACTCCTCCTAAGATCGGCTATGGGACACTTTAGTTGATTGATTAGCTACTTTTTGGTATGTTGTGGGCCTGTGGCTCTTTCAATTGTCAATGTTCATTCTCTTTTTTATTTTCCTTTTCCTTTTTCTTTACCATCAGTATATTACTATTGAAATCTAAGTAAATTTCAAAATTTAGTACTACTCCGTTTATCATATTCATTCATTTAATTTCATTTTGATTCGTCCATAAAAAATATTTATTTTTCGTATTTAGAAACATCAATTTTACTTTTTTATTTTAAATCTACCCACTTATTTATTAAAAAGTCACACATGATCCATATTTTTATACTCACTATCGATTAATATATTCATTTATTATTCTTATAACACATTTTTCAATCTCACTATCTACTAATATATTCATTTATTGTCTCATTCACTTCACACTCATTATAATTTATTAAAACGTGTGCCATCAAAATCAATAAACGAAAATGGCGGACGGAGGGAATATATAATTTTTGTAAATTGTTATGTAGAACAGGCCCGGCCTAAATTTTTTTATAGGAATTTGAATTCGCAAATTTTAAATGCAAATTTAAAATTATTCGATCAATATAAAACACCAAAGGAGACAATCCTTCAAATATTTTGATTTTATATCATAAGATAAGATTCTTTGTGTTTGCTCATATTTATAACTAAAAAACTTCATTTTTATGATATAATATTAGAGTGGTTAATATTCAAGATTAAAAATTTTGAGTTCGAGTTCGAGTTCATTGTGATGCGATCTTTAAAATTTTGTATTAATTGAAGGGAAAAAACTCATTCCCATTCTATAATTAAGTAAACCCAAGGCAAACAAATATGCAGTTATATTGTGCCCATACTTCAATCAGATTTTGCCTTTAAATTATATATAAGTTTTTTTGACGTTATCTTCTATTTATGGTAAACTGGGACACAGTTTGTTAATTTTCTTTCTTTAAATTTATAATTTAGAAATGTAAAAATGCATCAAACTATGGATCAAGTAAAAGTGACAAAAGGCGGTCGGGACGGTTTTACCACCCATCGGCTTGTTGTTTTATTAGGTCGGTGCCCGGCCGAAATGCTATCGGGCTAAAAATATGGTAGCCCAGCCCAGCCCCATCTGGGCCATCGGGCCACCGGGCCAAACCCGCCCAATATTTAATTTACTAAAATAATATTTTTAATTTCAAAAATATTATTTTTAATTTCAAAAAAATATGATAACAATAAATAAATTAAGTCTACTAATATCATTTTTAAATAAATAAGATAAATTATGTCTACTAACATCAATTTTATTTTCTATATTTACTACTCCCTCCGTCCACCAAAAACGTGCATTTAATTCCTTTTCGGTCCGTTCACAAAAAATGTGCACTTTCCCTTTTTAGAAACATAAACTTTACCTTTTTACCCTCAACTTATCCACTTATTTACAAAAAAAACACTCATGGCCCACCTTTTTACACTCACAATCCATTAATATATTCATTTATTATCTCAATGACACACCTTTTTATACACATATACTCTACACTCATTACAGTTTTCTTAGAACCCGTGCCACCAAAATCGATGCACGTTTTTTGTGGACAGAGGGAGTATTTCGTATTTACTACTAATATAAAATATAAAAAATTTAAATGTATGGACGGGCTTTTTGGCCCGTTAACCCCTGCTTTTAATTTAAAGTTTGATCACCGATGGGCTATGTGGGCGCTTTTAGTACCGATTTTTTGAATCATTATTTTACTGACAATCCAACCCCAATTTCGGATACCTCGGGCTGGCCCATCGGGCCGAGCCAATTTTGCCGGCTCTAGATCGAAGCAAGCAATTTGACTTAAACACAAATGGACGAGGAATTAGTCTATACACGACACTTGTCGAGAAAATGATAAATGCGTAGATATTAGTGTTTGGGGACTTTTAACATAAATTTTGTGCAGTAGTTAAGTTTGTATGACTTAAAAACAAAGATACGAAACACAAACAAAATTTATTTTTATATAAATTATAAAACAAAAATTTTCGAATAAAAATTATTTTTTTTACAAAAAGTACACTCCTGTTTTAAAAATTTATTAAAATACTCGACTCAACTGTCCTATCCTTACAATAGGCTATACTCATACTTTTTAAATATTACTAAATGCTTTTTCTTTTTATATTTTATAATAATATTTGGTTTATATAATTAATAAAATAAGAGATGTTTTTATTTGAACCTCCTAAATATAACTCCCATATACACATTGAATTGATCTCTATGATCTTTAGATACTTTGATCAATATTCATATAAGTGGGGAATCGATTAGGCAAAACCAATTTCTGCTAAGAAACTGCAAGACTTATTCAAGTAGGTTCTTATATATACTGTATATATGTTTTGATGGTTATTGGAGGTAGTATTGGTGTAGGGGAATATATCAATTAAAGTTAATTAAAAAAAAATTGTTTAACAAGTCTGGGATCTTCTACTGAGTAATGGATATTGGGTAATTGATGTCAATTCATTACTAATAATATTAGTACTATTGATCAATTCAAGTACGAAGAGTTTTGTACTGAGTGATATCAGTTAGCAATCCTACTGACTACTAAGACAGCTGGTCAGTTGGAATGATAATTATTGATAAATAATATGCTTGCGGAATGTGATAGTTACGTTTTGCATTTACTGAAAACTGTTGTTAGTAGAAAACACTTATTCAAAGATTGATTAGTCCGTTTTCAGCTTTTTCGTCAGTATCAAATTGATACTGATAGAGTATTTCAAAACAGTATATTGTGTTGCGTGTACTGATAATGTTCATTTCAATAATGTGAAATTTAAAGCGATACTGAAAGTAAATAACACTTAGTTTTTACATGATTCAGAGATATCAGCTCCTACGTCCACGAACTGATAATACGGTCAATCCACTACTTAGGATTAAATCTTATTTATGGGTACAAGAGTAAACATAGATACTGAAGTTTACCTTATTAGTATTCCGTCTTACTTAACGTATCTCCCTACGCTTATTGATGCAAGGAAACCTCTGACTGTTTACAGGTGCATTCGACCTAATCACTTGTTTACTGGTGCAAGATAACCAAGATTTCAGAAAATATTTCGTTGCTTACTTGCCCAGTTTCTAGTTAAAATTTTTGAGGGTTTATGGTTGAGGGTTTTTCAACTAAGATTTTAGTTGTCATAGATCGAAAAGTCAAGAATTCTAAGCTTAAGATATTACAAGAATGTAACTAGAAAATAAGATAGTTGTATGCTGAAATTATGAGCTGATAATTATATGTAAGCTCTGAGGATTTACTGATAATACTTTGGTACTCTCTTCTTCGAAATCGTTGGATGATAGTTCTTGAGATATAAGCTCTGAATGATTTTGAATATATGAATGGGCAACGTTTCGGTAACCTTCAAAAGTTGGATTTTACGTGTATTTATAGAGCGACGATGTACAATGTCGTTGGAGATTACATCAATCACATCCATTCTATTTGTCGTATGTCACTTTTGTGTCTGCACCATCGTACAACAGATCTCTGCAACTCTGAAAAATGGTTCTGACTTGTCAGGATACTCTGCAGATTCGCTCTGACACGTTGAAAGTCAAATATTCAAGGTTTAAATATATTCGTGTTTTTCCAATTGAGTTGACTCTGTATTTCTTCATTACATTTACTTCGGGTTTCACAAGTTCGGTCAGCTTCGTATTTTATCAGTAGGCTGGACTCTGTCTTTTATCAGTTTAGTGACACCAAATCTTCAGTTGACACTTCAACTTGATGTAGTTATCAGCAGCTCAGATTTCGGATTTATTTGTCTTCAGCAATGTCGAGTCTTCAGTCTTCAGAGCGCTAGTAATGATAATCCTATCAGCACACTGATTTCAGTACTGCTTGAACTCTTTTAGCCTGTGACCTATCCAAGCTGCTAATTCTTCTCCTAAAACATGTAAATAAAAAGCTAGCTCTCTGACATATGAGCAACACTAAGTTACATCAGCAGAACGATCACCAATGATGTTTTGGGATATAATCAAAGTACCAAGTTAAGATGGAATTTTCCCAACATGTAACTATTGCGTTTTTGTAATTTTACACTTGGAGCATGTTTGGCTGGAAAGTAATGTTAATTGAGAATATTATCCTAGGAAAATAATACTAGTGAAAATGAATCCTAATAAATTCTTTATCATGTGTTTGGAATATACTATTAAAAACTGTTAGGATTCTGAATTTTTATTGTTAATTAAATATAATTAACTAATAGATATAAAAATTAAATTATAATTAACAATCATAATCATAAAAAATTCGCTTTTCTAGTAACAACAATGTACTTTATTTAGGTATATACTAAATGATTGACAACTGCAAACTTAAGTTTAGATTTCTTAAAAACTAACTTACTAATTGATATAATAATAATAATAATAATAATAATAATAATAATAATAATAATAATAATAATAATAATAATAATAATAATGATACAAAATACTATTAAATAAAAAATATAGTTAACATTAAATATACAAGTATATAAGAATCATGATAATGGAAAAAAGGAAACGTAAGAAAAGTGAAAAGCTACACTATTTCCTTATTTTCAAAATTCTTATTATTTTTCTTATTTTTTAAAAATTCAATTAATCATATAAATGTAGAATTTAAAATTAAATTACTTTTCTCATAGCAGAATTTATGCCAAACAAACCAATCCGTAGTGTTTAGTATCAAACTTTGAAATAATTTGTATTGTTTGTGTAAATTTAGGTGTTTGAACTTAGAAGTTTAGAAAAGTAGCATGTAGTGTGGTGGGCAAGTGGCATGATAGCAGTCACTGAAGAAAAAATCAGAGTGGGGTAGTCGCGCAAGTCGTGCGATGCAGCCCACTCACTCCTCTAGTGCATGTGTTTGTTTCTTGTCCTTTTTATGGTTATCAACGTGTATGTCACTTCCTTCATATTAAGTGTCATTTGATTTTGGAAGATAAACTTAAATACTCATTTTTATCAAAATATCTATAATCAATTCTAAAATTTGTTACATTCTATATTTATTTTATTAATTTAATATATTGTTAAGTAAAATGTGATGTGATTTTCGATATGATTGTGTTTCTTTTTATATAATAAAATCATTGCATTTTCAAATTTAAAATGGAATATGAAGTTTTCGGTCCATCAAAGATAGTATAACAATTTTATACGTTCAATATTGCATTCTTATTTCTGACCAATATTTACATTCTTACATGATTCATCCCATATATATATATATATATATATATATATATATATATATATATATAGAGTGAGGTTCAAATAAGAACTAATTTTAACGTGAGAACCAAGAATATTTAAAATTCTTTACTGAACAAAATGAATATAATATTAAAGTTAATGAATACTCATGAAAGTTAATGAATCCAAAAATTCGAATTTTCACCGGGTTCCAATCCCATGAGGCGAAAATTTTTTTTTATTCATTAACTTTCACAACAGATTCATTAACTTTCATAAGATATTCATTTCTCATGTTCTCATAATAAAAATGGTTCTCACGTTAACCCTCCCCTATATATATATATATATGTATATATGGATGGATGAGTTATGGTGAAAAAGCTCCTTAGTGTAGCAAATAGGAACAATAACACATCTTTCATATTTGTGTAGCACAATCAGAATTACTATATTGCACATGTTAGTTTAACACATATTTCATCCATTCATAGCACATATGCTAAATATAATAGTTTAACACATCTTTCATTGCAGTGTAGTACAAGAAGAGTTCTAGTGCTGTACAGTAATCCGCGTAGCACACAAAATACAAATCTGTAGGACAACCGAAATTAAATCTCAACCATTGATCCATCAAATCAAAGATTCAGATTCATTATCATTTCCTACCAAATTATCATTTCCTATCTGAACCATCTCATATATATATATATATATATATATATATATATATATATATTCAAATGAGAATCATTTTATCTTAAAAACTAAGAATCAAATGAATTCGTTATGAAAGTTGATGAATTCATTATAAAAGTTAGTAAATCAAAAAATTCAAATTTTTTCACCAGTGTTCGAATCCTATGATGGGTGAAAATTTTATTTTTTGTATTCATTAACTTTTTCGACGAATTTATCAGCTTTCACAACGAATTCATCATTTCTTGATTTTCACCAGTGGCGGGTTGAGGCCCAGGCATGACTAGGCCATCGTCCGGTAAGATTTTTTTATTTTTTTAATATATTTAGTTATTATTTTAATATTTTATAATTTTATCCTTCCACTTATTTGTATTTTTCACATCTATTTATATATACAGTCTAGTGATCATTTTTTTTACTTTCCACCAAAACTTAAAATATCTTATTTGATATTCCTTCTCAATAAATTTATGGAATTTTCACTTCATTGTCTTCTTCTCACTTCGACTCTCAAAACTACTAACTATACTCTGAAAATTTGAAAAAAAACAACAACAAATATTTCATATTAAAGAACTCATCACCATCAGTAAGTTTCGCTATCTTCTATAGAAATACTATTGGTTTATATAATTTACTATTTATAATTTATATTGTTTATATTTCAATTTGTGTAGTATGTATTTGTATTTTTAAATACTATTATTCAACAATTTGTTTGTGTTTATGTTAAGAAAAACTCACATTTACTATCCAACTTCAAAGCTTTTGGTTTCTACGGCAATATAGAACATGCATTAATTCTCCACTATGAAAATTGTGAAGTCAAGGTTGCGGTAAAATGAAAGATAATTTTTTGTCTAGTTCTCTGATAATATTTATCGAGAAAGAAATTGATCAAAGCTTTAAAATTGATTCAATTATAAATGAGTTTGATCTCATAAAAAAAGTAGGTCATAATTCAGTTATAATTGTGAACAAAATAAATATTTCAAAATTCAACTCGGTTCTTTACTTTTATTCTAAAAAAATCTATTAAATTTTTCGATGGGATCTCGCACGACCAATTTCAAAATTCTAGCTCCGCCCCTGATTTTCACGATCTCATAATAAAAATAATTTTTACGTTAATTCTCATATATATATATATATATAATTAGGTTCAAATGAGAACTATTTTTATCCTAAAAACCAAGAACCAAATGAATTTGCTATGAAAGTTGATGAATCCATTGAGAAAGTTAATAAATTTTAAAATTCAAAAATTTTCATTCTGGTTCGAATCCCATGAGGGGCAAATATTTTTTTGGATTCAGTAACTTTCCCAGCGGATATATCAATTATCACAATGAATTCATCATTTTTTGATTCTCACGTTCTTACGATAAAAATGGTTCTCACGTTAATCCTTCCATATATATATATATATATATATATATATATGAAAATGAAAAATGTAATCTAAATCTCCAGTTTTTTTACTTGATTAAAGCCTAAAACATGTGGATTTTAAACAAAAGCCACATGTAGCCTTGAGAATGCTATAATATTTGAATATATTTAAATAATATTGTGTTAGTTTTGATGTGACTAATATTTTGATACAGTAATATTTGAGCCGATGCATGCCGGCAGAAACTTTAGTTGAGGAGACAACCATTTTTCCCGCAGCCCATTTGTCGAGCAAAACGACAGCGCTTTGTGGATATGCACGAATGTCGAATGATGCATGCAATGCATACGACATCTCGGACGTTTGCGTTAATAACCAACAAAGTTTGTTCGATGCTACTTAAGAGTATGGAGCCACTTACTTCCAAAAATTATAATAAGATGCTTCTAATACTTTTTAGGTCACTACAGCGACAATGAAATGTGGTTATGGGTATTTAAAAAAATAAATTAGAAGATTTTAAAAATAATGGTGCATTTGTATAGAAAGAATATAACTGAATTATATATTAAGAAAACACTATCCAAAGCTGAATATTACACGTCCAAATAATATAAAAGTAATATAATAAAAGGTGACATGTACTTGTGAGGATTAACCTAAATAGATAAAAAATAGTATAAGTTAATTCATTGTTTATTTTGATGGATTTGAACCTTGAAATATCTCAAAACCTTTGATAATTTAATTATTATTTAAATTAATTTAACTTGACTTATATCCCATTGAAAAATTAGGATTAGAAAAATCCTCTTAATAATTAAAGATAAAAATATTTAATCATGTCATATCAATTATGAAAAATAAATATTCCCTAATTGTATTCTGAGTAATAATAAAACTCAGACGACAAAAATAAGGTTAGAAATAAATCGCTTCACCTTAACAGCACCAAGGTATTTTGGTAGTCTATATATTATTTCAAGAAAATCAGTATATATAAATTCACACGTATATAAATACATTTGATTTTGTCAATGGTAACTTGGGGTTGGGGTGTCGATGGTCACAACAGATTTCCTCAAAAAAAAAAAGTAATTCCAACGTACATAAAATTTATAAAGAATGATCTACCTTGGTATAACGACAACTTCATTGACAGACGTATATATAAGAAAAATTCGAACACGATATATAATCCACACAAAAAGATATTTCAAAAAATTAGGTGCCTAAATTTAGTATGAATCCTAAATTTTAGGATTTAATTGCCAATGGATCGATAAGTCAAACACAACTTTTAAAACATTGAAATAATATTATCATCTTTAGTTTTGTTGCAAAATTCACTCCAGTTTGCAAAATGCAGTTGCACAACCATTGTATTTATAATTCGGATGGTTTTAACACTTGATACGTCAAGTCCCTAGTGATCGGAAAAAACTAGGAATATTTATTTTAAACATATTTGAATGTTAGTGATGTTATTGTAACATTTCAAAAATAATGTTAAAATTACAGAAATAGGCGTCGATAACAAGCTAGGTTTCAGCTTCAGCATGATCTTTATGTCCAAATAAAATAAGTTCATGCATTAATTGACAATTTATTAGTAATTTTTAATTTATGATTATTTGTATATAAATACACGAAATTTAAAAAGAGTATATATATATATATATATATATATATATATATATAGGGGAGGTTAATGAGAACCATTTTTATTGTAACGTGAGAACAAAAACCGATGAATTCACTTTGAAAGTTGATGAATCCATTTGGAAAATTATCGAATCCAAAAAATAGAATTTTCGCCTCATAGGATTCGAACCCGGTGAAAAAATCAATTTCAATTCATTAACTTTCTCAACGGATTCATCAACTTTCATAACGTAATTCATTTGGTTCTTAGTTTTTAGGATAAGAATGGTTCTTATTTGAACCAAACTCTATATATACACACACACACACACACACATATATATATATATATATATATATATATATATGATCAAGAAGCTACTTTGACCAAGATTTTGAGTGACGTAACATTTAATTTTGTGAAATTAAACAGCATAGGATCTATCTACGTTTTGAAGTAGATGATTATTGTGTATTCGCATTCTCAAATCCGATTTTCGGTGAGTGAGAAATAGTGAATCAAAGTTGGTCATTTAAACATGGAATTATGTGATTAAGGGAATAAGCTTAGATTAATTAATGATTATCCTATATTGATTAATATACTTTCATTAATTGTCTATATAAATGGTTCATTGAACACTTAGTATAATTATGTGCACAAGTGATAGGTTGAAAAGTCCACGCACGCAGACCCACGTGATGTCACCGTCCACCAGCGCTCGCGCCCGGGCTCGGGCCCGGTCCCGACCCCGGCTCCGTGGTCCGAGGATTTGGATCTTGACAATTGGTCTTTGGGCTGTTCTTTGGGTTTGTTCATTGGCTTGTTTCGTCGGCTTGGTTCCGTGGCCCAGTGCCGTACCTTTTGGATCAACGTTTGATCGAGCTGAAAGTTAGAGTTGGTCGAGACCTAACTCGTGTGGCCCAATCCGTTGGGCCTACTGTGCACTTGAAGAGACGTCCAAATACGTCCAATGAATCTGGACGCACGCGCTATCCAGATTCGTCGTAACTGTCGGTAACGTCCAACTCCCACATTGTCTCCAGAAACGTCCGCGTAACCCCCTCTGCATTCAATGAGGACATAACTTCGTAAAACCCGAAATCAATGCGGATATTGACTCCAAAAGGCTCCTCATGAGGGGGACGACGCCTTTAAATGGGACATGTCTCCCCAACAGTAGCCACCTACAACATATCTGCATTCCAGCATTCCAAAGCACTATTTGCATTCATAGCTCGTGTCCAAGCTCTGTCCTCGCCTCCGTCCAGTTCGTCAGAGCTCTTTGGTGTGCGGTGCTGCCACCTTCGAGATGCTGTCGTTTTATCTTTGGTGACCATAAGCAAGAACCGAGAGCATTACCGGGGCGTATCTCGCCTTGCGGAAAGAGGTCTCCTCGACTCGACATTAGTATACTGTTATTTGTTTCATCTGTATTTCACTTTTGTTTTTAGTTCATTTTTAGTTTGATCCTTACTTCTACATTTCTGTTTCAAGTTATAATACGTCCGGCAAGCAGTATTGTTTCTGTACACACTTTTCCAACAACAATTTTATCATGGTTTTTGTTTTTTTTCCCCAAATTAAAATAGGCGTGGCAAATCGGAATGTTAATATGTACAAATAGAACGTTTAAAAAATAATATCGTACATATCATCTTAAAACATCAGAGTTTCATAGCACCTTACATCTTAAAAAAAGTTGTCCCCTAGGGACAGTCCAATGGTTAAGGTGGGTTCTTGTGGTCGAGAGGTCGTAGGTTCGAACCTCACCAAACGCCTCTATGGGTTTGAGTCTGTCACACCTGATTTTCCAAATGTGATTTACCTATCCTGTGTGGTTTGCAGACTATTACAATTTGCACAGGAACGTGGGGTTTACCCAGTGCGCACCTAAAGTAACGGCTGCGGGTTCCCCATGATACAAAAAAAAAGTTGAGAAATAGTTAATTACGACACAATGAATTCGAAACTAACATTACATATTCGAATGCAGCTTGTCACAATTAACTTTTTCTCAACTATTTCAAAAGTTTCGATTTTTAATAATATAAAATCTTAATAAAAACGATAATGTTTTAAGATGATATATACAACATCATTTTTGTAAATATTCGATTGTCTACATCAATATTTCGACTTGTCACATTTGTTTCAATTTGAAGAAAAATAAAAATCATGCGAAAATTACTATAACATATAAGTTCGAGTATTTATCTGTGTGTATATATATATGTATGTATATATTATTTTTAAAATTCATGTGCAAAATCAAAATGTATGTAAAATTTATATATTTATGTAATTTTTTAAAGTTCCTATGGAAATTCAAAATATGTACAAAATTTGTTTATTTATATCAATAACCCCTTTAATTTAATCGACGCGTGTAAGTGAAATAATACAAGGATGCTTAAATCCAAATATGAAAAAAAAAAAAAAGCCGCTGACGCGATATAGGTGTAAGATTGCCGGCGAAAAGACCAAAATGGACGGCGCGATGAACGCGGCAAAGCTGCCTACTTTTCCTACTTATTACCAAAATCTTAAGGCAGCCTAAAATTCAACCAATCACATAAAGTTAAAACCAACAGATCATACAAATTAAAGAAAAGGACTCCCATCACTTTTGAATTATCAAATCTCAAATACTATTATCGCCATAACCCCTTTGAAATATTATTTTCTTAATTAGTTTTTATGTCGGGCTTTGTTTGATAATCGATTGAGAAGAATTTGAACAAATTTTAATATACTATTATTACATGCAATTTAATTAATTTGACCTTTTTCTATTTTTTTGTTTGTTAGGCTTTGGATGAACATTTTATCATATATCCAAAGCTCACGTGCTTAGTGAATTGAGCTCTCAAAATTTGAAGTTGGTTTCAATTATAATAGTATGAGGTTATGAAGATGCTGATGCATAAATAAATTCATTGTATTCACCAAATTTGAATTCAATTATAATAGTATGAGGTCAGGAAGATTTATTCACCAAATGTATGTTTCCATGAGTACCCAGTTATATAAGTTACACATATATGGATATATCCCCACAGGCCACATATACTTGTTATAAGGTAAATCATGATAAATACTCTCCTCCTTTCATGATAAGTGTATTATAATTGCTTTATTCGACGTTCAAAAAAAGTGTATCATTTGCTTTTTAGGACACTAATCCTTATTATTCAATCTTACAACCACTAATTATTTTACTAAAAAATCATTCATACCACTCACAACATTATGCATGGTGGGACATTTTCTCCATTCCAACAAGATTCATCAATAATTTTACTAAAACTCGTGTCATTCACAAGTGATACACTTATTGTCGACGGATAGAGTAATATTCAAAAAACAAAGAAAGAATAAAAGAAAAAATGATTAAATGTGTGACCTCTCCTATGTGATTTATAATCCTAATATATACTTAAATATGTCTATTGATAATAGTTCAAAAAAGAACCAATTTTAATCTATAAAATAAGAATTATTTTAAGTCATTTATTATGAAGGTCTAAGATGGATTCATAGCTTGAAGTTGATATCATAGATTCAAATTATATAAGATACAAATTTTATTTTAATTTTTAATTCTATCATCTTTCAGTTAATTCATCATGTATCATAATCAAAATCATAAATTTCTATTTAGAGGATAATAAATGGTTTCTAGTATAACCACTCCCTATGTTTACTTATATATTTACTAAAATGATGTGTTAAAACTGAAAACTAAAGAAAGAGTACGTGAACATTACAAGTGTGATATATAACTTATATACACACACATATATCACGAGTATTTTAATATAACAAATAATCAGACTGTACTAAAAAGGTACAAATATAAACCAAGTCTGACTGGTTTTGAATTTAATTATACATTAATTAAAAAAGAAAAACATAACTTTCAACATTGATTTTGAGTGGGTTACTAGCTAACATTTCAATTATTAATTTTTTGTCGATAACTATTACACTAATCTATTTATACATGAAAAATTAAAATTAAAATAAAAAATCTTATAGTAAAATGTTTATACGTCGCATCAGTTGGTTGCAAACTTGCAATAAATAACATACTTCAGTACCTCACTGATGACTGATCGACCAGTCTCTTATTAAAGAGGATGGAGACTAAGCTTTAATTATTTATATTTCTCACAAGTACAAATTTTTATTTTTTATTCATGGAGACTCTCGTATGTATTTTTAAGTGTTATCATGTGAAAAAATATTTTTGAATAATAAATATTTTATTATCATCTTCATAAAGACACGCCCTTTTAAATTGAAACAGTAACTACTAACTAGTAATTCTCCCTCCTTGAAACGTAGTACTAAAAAATTAATGATTGTCACGATGATTATAACATCAAACCTTAAATCGAATAAATATAAAAGGGGTGTCTCTTGTGCGCGCTACGGTGGTCACAGTGAGACCCCTAAATAATTTTTTAATTGGTTTATTAATTATTATTAAATTAATTTTAGTTAAAATTATTAATTTAATAAGTCATAATTATGACTTAATAAATAATAATTTTGAATTAATATTCTAATTGTGAATTAATAAATTTTAATTTTGAATTAATAAAGCCTAATTAGAATTAATAAATCATAATTATGAATTAATAAACCCTAATTATAAATTAATAAACCCTAATCATGAATTAATAAATCTTAATTTTGAATTAATAAACCATAAATAGAATTAATAAATGTTAATTGTGAATTAATAAGATCTAATTTTGAATAATAAACCCTAATTTTAATTAATGAACTCTAATTTGAATAATAAACTCAAATTTTGAATTAATAAACCCTAATTGTGAATAATAAACTCTAATTGTGAATTAATAATCCTATTTTTGAATAATTAACCCTAGTTTTGAATTAATAAATCATAATTATGAATAAATATAATCTAATTTTGAATTAATAAATTATAATTAAAAATTTAATAATTTTTAAGTATAAATTAATAAAATCTAATTATATTTACTCACCATAATTAATATATAATCATTTTAAGAAAAAATAAAAGTGAGTTCATGGTGAGTTGAAGCTCACCCAAGTTTTTATCCATATAGAAAATATACTAATTTTTGTCTTACATTATGCGCGTGCCGAGTAACTACCTTGCACGATATCAAAATGTTAGCATATTCTAACTACATAATTTTTTTATTAAAAAAAACTAAAAAGGAACAAAAAAATTTAGCCTCTACATAAATGCATCAAACGAGCATTTATTTTCCTCAACTAAAACAATTAATATCATTAACCTATATAGCCACTCTTATACTAGTTAAGATTATCCAAAATTGTTTCGTATTTCAACGGTATATTTTATTAATTTGCTAATGCGTGTGCGCACGCATATATATATATATATATATATATATATATATATAGTTACGTTCAAATGAGAATCATTTTTTTCCTAAATACTAAGAACCAAATGAATTTGCTATGAACGTTGATGAATCCATTGAGAAAGTTACTGAATTCCAAAATTAAAAAAAATTCACCCGGGTTCGAATCCCATGAGGGACGAAAATTTTATTTTTTTGGATTCAGTAACTTTCTAAGAGGATTCATCAATTTTCACAATGAATTCATCATTTTTTGGTT
Organism: Salvia rosmarinus; assembly: GCA_036937905.1. Taxonomy (NCBI): domain Eukaryota; kingdom Viridiplantae; phylum Streptophyta; class Magnoliopsida; order Lamiales; family Lamiaceae; genus Salvia; species Salvia rosmarinus. The sequence continues at coordinate 95,389,385 of CM072813.1, forward strand.
ATCACGTTCTCACAATAAAATAGTTCTCACGTTAACCCTCCCATATATATATATATATATATATATATATATATGAAGTGGTTATCGTGTGGATATTCTTCGTAGTGTAAATACGAGAACGTGAGAACCAAAAAATGATGAATTCGTTGTAAAAGTTGATAAATCCGTCGAAAAAATTATTGAATCCAAAAAAATCCAGAAAAATGAAATTTTCGTCCCTAATGGGATTTGAACTCGAGTGAAAAATGTCAAATTTTTGTCAGTAACTTTTCCAGCAGATGCATCAATTTTCATAGCGAATTTTTGTGATTCTAGTTCTCACGTTAAAAATGGTTCTTATTTGAACCTAATATATATTGTACAAAATGAATAATATACAAATACAAATCAAATAAATTTATAAATCGAAAATAATATTAGACGACCGTCCTTCTCAACATTCATAATGCCATAGGTAACACGGTTAAGTAAATTTGCTCCAAAAAAAAACACGGTTAAGTAATAATACCACAAGCAATTCCATGTAAAAATGCGAGCTGTCATTCTAGAATTATTATAAATTTGCGTTTTTGAGTTTAATTTCTCTATTTCATTGTTGACCACATTGGAAATAACCCATCTTAAATTTGACTTTTCTAATCTATAAACGGAGAAAATAATGGTCAATGAAAAATCCTAGGGGAAATTGTAGATACGGTCCGAAGTCGAACAATCTAACTCTCTTCCGTCGTCCAATTCCATGCAAAAACTATGAATAGTCAGCTATTCGTTCATTAAAAATCTCGCCACAGTGTTGATTATACAAATGCGTTACAACTCACCAATATACCATACTCAATCTTTTCAACATCCATTTATATAAAGTTTAAAAAATATAAATACAAAACAAAGGAAAAGTAAAAAAACCATTAACACCCCCCCACCAGTTTCGCCCACGAACCAGCCTTTTCATTTCTGTGCTCATCTTTTCCATCCCCTTCCGTCTCTCTCTCTCTCTAACCTACTGTGCTGTGTCTATCCAGGTAAACAATTATATGTATATATGCATGAGGAATTTCGGTTTCGAATATTTAATTGGATTAATTTGTTGATAGAATGATTTTGTACTTATTTTTTTCAGTTTTTGGAATTTCGGAATAATGGAGTGCATCGAGGCACGAGCGCTGAAACCGAGTTTCCTGTCGCAAATGGCCATGAAAACGAACTCACAGGTTTATTACAACGACGACGTTTGGTGTTTGACCGGAGTTAACAACGTTGTTACCGACGATTTTCCCGTCGAAGACCTGCTCAACCTTGATCTCCCCGAAAAGGATTATCAGGAATTGTGTTCATCTCAAGAAGATGAAGAATTAATATCGCAGAAAGGAAATTCGATTTATTCCTCTACTTCGTCTTCCATTTTTTCCGGCGCCGACGACTTCGACAGCCTCTCCGCCGAGCTCGCCGTTCCGGTACCAATTTATTGATAATATTTGACGTGCAAAATTTCCGAATTAATTCTATTATTTTTTGATTTTTTTCTCTTCGGATTATAGGTTGAGGATTTAGAGAATTTGGAATGGTTGTCGCAATTTGTGGATGATTCGACGTCGGAGGTATCGTTATTGTGCCCCGCTGCGAGTTTCATGACACAAACCGGAAGGTTTTCTGAAAACCGGTCACATCCGGTTCAGAAACCGTATTTTCCGGTTCCGATTCCGGTCAAGGCTAGGAGCAAGCGGCCGAGGTTTTCAGGGCGGCCTTGGTATCTGGCGTCGCCGCCGTTGAGCTCCGCCGACTCATCCTCAACGACGTCGTCGTCGCACGGCTCCTCCACTTTACCTCCGTTTGTTTGGGCGAACCCTGTTCATGATACCGAGTGGTTCTCTAGCGCGGAAAAACCGCTAGCCAAGAAACAGAAGCGGAAAACCGATGCCAACACCGGTCCGGTATCGGGGCGGAGATGTACGCACTGTCAGGTGCAAAAGACGCCGCAGTGGCGGACCGGGCCGTTGGGTCCGAAGACGCTGTGCAACGCTTGCGGTGTCCGGTTCAAGTCGGGCCGGCTCTTTCCTGAATATAGACCGGCTTTTAGCCCGACTTATTCGAAGAAGTTGCATTCGAATAACCACCGGAAAGTTTTGGAGATGCGGCAGAAGAAGGAGATGGCTGTCGTGGTTGAACCGGAGACGACTCCAGCGGCAGTTCAGACTCAGTGAGGTTTAGAATTCGAGCTAGTTTTAGAACCGGTAGGCGTGAACCAGTGGCCGCTGATACGTGCAATTTTGGTGGCGAACCGTAGAATAGGGAGGTTTTGAATTTATTTCTTTTTTTCTTTAATGTAATTCCATCTTTTTTGCAGTCTAGACTAAATTAAAATAGTGTAGGTTATATTCTATAATTAGTTTTACCAATTAAGATAATTTCGCACATTTCATTTAACAATTTGTCTTGTTATTTTGCATCCATTTGCCTTTTTTATCCTATTGTCAATGAGAGCAATTTTAATAAATCATATAAAAAATATAATTAAAAAATTTAAAGAATGTAAAAATATGTACATGTGTCAACTTTATTAAACTTGTAAGTAGGTTTTTGAACCTTTGCTCACATTTTTCATTTAAAAAAGAGATTGTACTACTTGTTAACCAAATATGCCTCTTATTTTAAATCGGTAATATAAGTGAATATATATCAATCAATGTATCACAATAATGTACGAGTTAGATGAAAAAATATAATAAATTTATAGCGCTAAGTCGGAAAAATAAGCGATTTAAACAATTGGGTTATATAAATGGCATCCATCTTTTTTCCTATAAATAATAAGTGTGTTATCATTATTTATGGAGGGATGCAATAGCGATTGTCTAATGACAAATTTTTCTTCTCAAAATCTTGCAAAATGCAATTATTGGGGTAAAATTGTAATTCACATGGGATTTGTTCCCGCAACCAGAAAGTCATTCTCACTAGGAAAAATAGTGAGGTTGAAGAATTCAAAGCGGTTGAGCGGCTTCTGGCGCTTTGCCTTTGAAAAGGCAAAATCCATCGACGCGGGAGCGAGATGATTTTTTCCTTTTTACCCCGCACAAATGCATTGATTGGATTTCAAGACAAAGCAAATAATATTATTTTGGATGGGAGAGGGGCCCTGTTTGGCACTTACGTCATTTAGGTGGGCTTGGGCCCCACAGTTTGTTGTGTGGCCCTGTTGCCCGTGCATAATTTACTTAAATTCAACTTCACATGGTTGAAACTTTTAGAATTTAAAACTATCGTAGTATAAGTTATCCCTTTTCTCCCCTCAATTTATGTATGTTATCAAAATAATTAGGCACCACTGTGGGTTTTTAGATGATTAGGTTATGTTGGGTATGAAATAATTGGTTGGAAACAGAAGTTTACGAACGTGTGCCTTTCATAAAAAAAAGATTATAGACGCCGCTTCTTTGTCATGCGTATAGGTTTTGTTGATTTTATAAGTGTCATTTTTATTTTGTTGCTTTTATCTTATTGTTTTTAGTGTTTTATTTTATTATTTTGTATTTTATTTATTAATTCATGATTATGGTTTATTAATTTATAATTAGGGTTTATTAGTTCAAAGTTATGGTTTATGAATTCAAAATTAGGGTTTATTATTTCCAATTAGAGTTTATTAATTCCAAATAGGGTTTATTAATTTAAAATCAGAGTTTATTAATTCATAATTAGGGTTTATTAATTCAAAATTATGGTATATTAATTCACGATTAGGGTTTATTAATTAAAATTATTATTTATTAATTTATAATTAAAATTTATTAAACTAATTAATTTTAATTAAAATTAATTTAATTAAATAAATTTAATTAGAATTAATTAATTAATTAAGATTAATTATTAATTAATTAGGGGTGGTTTCACTGTGCGCGCGCACAGGAGACCACCCTTCATAAAATTATTGTTTTATTATAGAATTTTCAGTCGTGAAATAAATTTGATTTGAGTACAAGGGGTACAAGTTCCTCTATTATATCAGATGTTTTTTAAGGATGTATAAATTGCTAGATCATGTTTTGAAAATGAAAATGTCGTTTGTGAGTATTTTGATGATTAAGTGGTGAGCCTGATGACGAATTTGTAGTTAGAATAACTAAAAATGAGAGATGTTTTCCAATTTAATTTAGTACACTCTTCTCAATAAAAGATAGAGTTGTGCGCCTTACTCTTGTAAAAGAGTTTATTGTGAGCTCAAAACATCTTTATCGATTTTTTCTTACTTTCTTATAAAGTGATTGTCACGCATTTTCAAATTTATAAGCACTAAAGAGTTTTCGTAAGTTATTTAAAATAGTTTATAAGTTCACCAAGCATCTTCGAATTTTTTAATATGTTACTCTGTTTCAGTCTTACATATTGTCATTGTAAATTATGCTATTAAATATTAAAACCTCAAATTATATCCATTTCATTAAAAATATTATAAATTATCAGAAATATTTATGTGCATAATCAATTATTAATATTTTATCAAAAATATCATGCATCCATTTTTAGACCCACTGAAATCTTGATATTATTTTTGAATATCATGTAATTTCATGCATTTATATTATTTCTTAATTAAATATTGAAAATGCCACATAAATCAATGTGGCATCATCGAGTCACATCAAGATTCAAAGGGCCGAAAATGGACACAAAATATTTTTTGGCACAATACTGATAGTTGATAGTTTAAATAAATATTTATGATATTTCGTAATATTTTTAACAAAGCACATATAGTTTGAGGTTTAAAGTTATGGATAATTACAGTTTGTGTCCTCAACTTTGACGATATTTTGAAAAATATCTGGATTCAGAGTTTTCCGACGTCGACGGAATGCTAAGTCAATTCGTATGGGTTTTAGCTCAAATGACTCAATATTCCATCTCGTGTGAGTTATAGCTCACATGACTCAGCATTCCATCGTTGGAAAACTCTGAATTATGACATTTTTTAAAATATCGTCAAAGTTGTAGACGTTTAACGTATTAATTGAAATTGGAGACAGTTTAATATATTAACTAAAGTTATGAATATTTTTCAAAATCACATCAAAGTTGGGGACACAAGCTATAATTATCCCTTAAAATTATATTTACTCTAAATATTATATTTTGTTACCAGTTAAAGGAATAGGAACTCATATTCGTATATATTTCTTTAGGTTTTTGTTAAGGAGATATATATTAAAAAACTGTTAGGTAAGAATTAGGTTTTACTTTGGACTTAAGCATCTCTCACTCTCCTATTGATTCCGATTTCTGTCATTCTGTTATTTGAAAATTATTTTGTTGTTATAAACCACCATTTTTGACCGTATAAACTGAAAATTCAAGAAGATTACTATCCAAGGTTTGAAAACTTATTTTATCTTACAAATAATAAATATTCTCGTATTTTAGTACCATATTTACACAAACAAACACATAAATCATTATCACTTGTAATAAATCAAGGCAAAATGCCATTTTGCAATAAAGAACCCAAATGTTAAAAACTAGCATATATAATGGCCACTATCCCTAAATAACTCGTTAATTAATCCCAAATTTCAATGGCTATGCCTATAATGAGTCAAATACTATTTACACCTCATCCAATGGGCAGTCGCTTAGGCTAATTTTCTTCCAGCGCCACCAAATTTTCATAATTGAATAATTTGACAACGTAATTATATTTTGTTTCCTATTACTTTTTCAATCTATGATGGCCACTCCTAAAGTGTTATCATTTAAATAATCACCAATAATAACTTGTCGCATTTACAGTGGGGGAATGATGGAAATTTCAAGTCGGATCTTCTATTGGAAACATATAACATTTTCAATTGTATTTGCAAATTATTGTTACATATCGAGGAAAGTGAAGATCTACCAAATTTTATTTATGAGGATTCACGAGAAAAATATAATTTAAGAATATCCAATAACATAATATGGTAGATTTTCACTTTCCTTGAGGCATGTCAATTATCCCAAGATATAATTAAAGACGTTGCACAATTATGCAATAGAGGATTTCAGATTTGAAAAAATCCAGAGAAAATCGATCCAATAAATAACTTGAATGCAGATATATTATATAAACTTTCTAGATATGTTTTATTTTTAATATTATTTCATTATTGTTAATGCGGATAATATTGTATCTCTTACTTTATTTTTTAAAATCGATTATATTCAATATTATATGTTATTATATGTTTGTGATTGTATACATATGTATGATATGATTTTTAAATATAAAATGAAATAGTTTTGACTAGGTGTTTTACGTGTTAGCGGCAACTTTAAATGGAACACAGAGGCAACCAAGGTTAACATGGTGGAGGGGTGCAGATCCTCTCACTATTCGTGTGACATAATATTAATATTTAAATGAATAGTGAGAGGGCCCTGCACAAGAAATCAACAAATGATTTTATCTTATTTAGAGTGAGCTTGAATAATGATTGGTGTTGCATAGACATGTCAATCTGGATCCAAATTTAAGGGTTGGTCCAAATAATTCAAAAAAATTAAAGAGTTAAACTATAAAATCGTAGTTTGGATACAAAGTCGGATTATTTGGGCCAATCCATTCGGATTGAGAGGTAATCGAGCTAGCCTGGTCGAGTCGGCGGTCAACCCAGCGGGTAGCCTAAACAAAAACAAAAAAAAAAACTCATTTTTTTTTCCGTTTCTTATCCTTTTTCTTTATCTAATAGTTAGAAATTCAAAATTTTTCATTTCAAAAAATTTAAGTCTTTTGTTAATCTTGTTTGAGATGATATATTTATTTCTCAATTTAGCTGGTTGAATTTAAATTTGAAGTTCATAATGAATTTGTATTTAGAAACAATATTAAACTTTTATATGTTAATATTATTTACATTGACACAATTTACTTTTCATGTTGAATTATTTTAATTTTATAGCTAAATTTTTCAAGTTATAAGTTTTAATTGGTATTATAGTGAATTAACTTATTAAATATTTATTAAACAATGAATTAGCTATCATGGAATATGAATATTAAGACATATTAAAAAATAATTATGAGCACTATTTTCTTTATTTCCAATTTTATTTTTAAAAACTTTTTATTTTTAAAAAAAGATTATGATGAGTTGGACCCTCATGAGGAATATATTTGGCTACGTTACTAGATGTTATTCATGTGTTTTCATTTGTGAGATACTACAAGAGAAATTATTGTTGAATACTTTATGTTTTTTCAATTCATATAATGTTACTCTATTTTTATATTTTTAGTCTTTGAATTTTATGTTTGTCAAGCTTATATTTTATCTTTTGTGTGTATTTGATTATTCTTTACAGATATAGGAATATTAAGATATATATATATATATGGATTGGTTATAAATAGAACCATAGATAAGAACTAAGAATTAATAACCACCGTTAGATTAAATATGATCGGATGACTCATAATTATTTAATAATACAAATAGTCAAATCCCTAAATTTTCGCTATTTGGATATTTCACATTCTATTCTTCGTTGTGCATATAATTCATGTTGTTGTTCATGTAATCGTAGTTCTTGTACATGCTATCCATTCCAATTAATTGTTATGTTCATGTAATTCATGATGTTGTGAATGTAATCGTAATAATTATACATATGAGAATAATTACGAAACAAGATCCCTTGATTTTAGAGCGAAACGGTTATCATTGAAATATAAAGATAATAAACTATTTATAATTAATCTTGATCATTAGATTATAAAAATGAATGAACCAAATTAGTTCTTAGTTCTCAAAAAAATTGAAGTTCTCATTTGATCAACTCCTATATATATATACACATGTGTGTGTGTGTGTTTCTTTTATTTTTTCTGCAAGTTTTATGGCTCAATTGGTATTTCGGCCCAAAAAATGACAATATGAATAACTCGATCCAAATAATCCGATAATTTGAATGGATTAACTCGAATATGAGTGAATTGGTCTGATTGACATCTCTAGTGTTACATAAAGTTGGAATTAGACATGTCATGTGGGAGTCGTTAGAAATCATTGCGGTGCAGCTTAATTAACTGGATAATTCTTTTTTCCCTTTTTCTTTTTTCTTTTTATAAACAGCAGTTTAACAAAATATATAATCCATAATGTTCTGTTAAATAAACATGAAAATGTAAATAAAATTAATTTCATGTTATACTTATTCAAGATTGTCATAATGACGGTGATAAAATTATTACCCATCTGTCCACGAATTTTCTTTACATTTTGCCATTTTGGTCCGTTCACAACCTTTCTTTACATTTCAATTTTGCCATTTTAGGAAGGAAAGTGGGACCCAAATTCCACTTTGTCTACATTAAATCAATAACAAACAAAATAAAAGTGGGACCCAAATTCCACTAACTACATATCTCTACTCAAAGTCAATACAAATTATTAAAACCCATGTCAAGTCAAATTGTAAAGAAAGATAGTGGATGGAGGGAGTAACATATAGCACGCATACACGATTAATAAATAAAGTATTTTAAATAATCATTCTAAATTTGTTATATTTGATGCAGACAGGAATCAGTTTAGCATAGTAGTCGGTGAAAATTTAGATTAACTAAATTCCCGCCAAATACCTTCAAAATTTCATATGCACACTAAGAACAATCAAATTAAAGACAAGATGTTAATGTATTTTCTAGTGGAATTAAAAATACAAACAATATTCTAACTACCTAAAATGAAACTCTAACAAAGGATTCTTCAAATTGGTTGGATTCTAAAGGCAACGATTTACTCAAATGATCAAATCTCTTTTTCGGTTAATCAAAGCGGCAACATGCACGGTATTATGTTTCAAAACAAATTATAATAAAAATTTATAAAATAATCCCCCAAAAAAAAAAAAAGACATATAATAATTTAGTACCTTATTGTTTGGAAAATAGACGATATAATATTCGAAAGACATATAATAATTTAGTATATTTTTACTCTCATTATCCATTAAGATATTCATTTATTATCTCAATAGCACACTTTTAATCCCATTACCCTAATTATTTAATGGGAATCTATATACGATTACGTTTATATGCTCAGTTACAATATATCTATATTTTTAAAGTTAATTTGAAGTACTTTCCATAGTGTGATAACCGTGTGTACAATTAAAGATAATCTATATTATATTGGATTATTCTTTAAATTATAAATAAACCTAAATTGTGCACTAGTAATAATTATAGTGTTAGACTCATTAATAATTTGCATTGAATTTGCCATATTTTCTTTCTTAATATATAAATTGTGAATCTTAAATAGATAGTTGATGTCCCATTCTGGTAAAAAACTAAATTGTAAGAAGATCTTAAACTGGTAGTTGGATGTCCTAGTACATTTTTCCTTATCCAAATTAAGGTCGGGGAAGTTAATTGTTCTCCATAGCTGAGCAACTTCGATTTGTTCTCCATATCCAGGTATTCCAATATAGATCTAGGTCCTTGAAGAACGGTTCATCACTGAAATTTCTCCATAGATGACAATGACGTTTTTTTTCGTTTGAATTAGTAAAATTACAAAAATATAATTTCTATAATCTATAAGTTAGAGTAAAAAATTAAAAACGTTATGGTATGTCATCTTACCGGTGATGATGAACAAAATGCAAAACGAAAGCTCTTTCTTAGAGCAATTGCAATATTATATAGAAAGTTTGTTGAAAAAATATTTTCAAAAATTTTAAAATTTGAAATTTAGAAATATGGGTGAATTTATTGGTTGTGGATTTAGGGACTGAATTTTCATGTAGGAGTACAAAGTATTATTGCATTACAATAAACCAATTTTTGTTGTCCATGAAAAATATTTAATCTCGAGTTTTAGACTATTCTATTGTAATATTATAAGACTAATTAGACAGACCTAAAAATTTGTAAAACTTGAATTTTAAATTTTAAACCATGGAATCATTTTCAAAATAGACTAAGAGTGACAAAATGGTGAGTAGAAAATTAAAAGAGGCTGCAATAATTTAATTATGACTTCCTCGATCATACTTTTTAGAGAAAAAAACTAATTTAAAATTGATGAAACATTATTTATATGAATATGCATGTATGCATGATGAGAATTTTCCATGCAAACTATTCTACTTTAATATAGTTATAGATTATTAGGTTTTAGCAAGAAACTTTTAGAAGGAAAAAAATATGTGTACGTTTTTTTTGTGGTATAACTATAAATTAATCAATATAACAAATATAAATAAGTCGGTATAAAACAACGAGGTGCACTCCTATATGCTTTCTCTCACCATGCACGTTGGCCGGATCATGTTTGGATCCAATCTATTCACTTTTATTCATAAATATTGTTATTTTTGTTCATAAATACAGTCACTTTTATTTACAATAAATGTCATTTTTTATTGGAATAATATATTTTTGGTAAAAGATAAAAGAAGTACAAAGGGAAACAACTATTACTTTTATTTATAATAACTATCACTTCTATATTAGATAATTGGTAAGAATTTTTGTTAATTTTCTTAGAACAATTATCACTTTTATACATGAGAAGAGTCACTTTTAATTATAAGAACAATCACTTTTGTTTATAAACACTGTAACTTTAATTCAAAAACACTACCATAATTTTATTTTATTTTTAAAATATTACTTTTATTCCATAAAAACTATCATTTTATTCAAAATAATATATATATATATATATATAGGGGATGGTTCATGTGAGAATGTAAATAAGTGTAGGAAATAAGAATAGATATGTAAGTCTAGCATATCTTTTATATTTGTGTAGCACAATCAGAATTACTATGTTGCACATATTAGTTTAGCACATATTTCATCTCTTCGTAGCACATATGCTAAATATATTAGTTTAGCACATCTTTCATTGTAGCGTAGCATAAGAAGGGTTCTAGTGCTGCACAGTAATCCGCGTAGCACACACAATACAAAACTGTTGCACTACCGAAATTAAATCTCAATCATTGATTAAGTGAATCAAAGGCCCATATTCATTCCTATTTCCTACCAAATTATCCATTCATACCTTATCCATCTCATATATATATATATATGACAGGTCACGGGTCGAGTCCGACCAGACATATGGTTAGAGAGCTCACCCAAACTTTTTATCATAAACAACTATGTCAAAAATTATCTGAAGGAACCGCTCACAATACCTAATTGTCACGCCCCAATTCCCGAGGGAAGGCACGGATGTCGGGGTGTGATTAGGGGTGATGGTTAAGAAGCGGGGAAGAATGGGGAATACATATAACATACATAATAAGAAGATGTGACCATGAAATCGGGCAGCATCTCCTCTATAACTAGGACATATCCTGAAGGGGAGGGGTGCGCAAACAATCCACCAACAGAATAATATCGATACCATAACTTCAATGAACGTGACCTTGATTTAATATAAGTAATGCAAGAAAGCAAAATAGCATTACACCCGTTGACTAGACCGGTCAACCACATAGCATGCTCATATCGAGACTCACAGCATAACAACATACTAACAAATCTTGTTCCCAATCAGAAAGCAAAATAAGGGACAAGAATTCATCAACATCAGAGTACATATATAACACAACATCGCGGAAGCATAGCATGAAGAACCCGCAGCTCCACCCCTCAGCGTCGCCCGTCCAGCCCTCCTCCATCTGTGAAAAGATTTTGAAAAATAGTTTGGGGTGAGTACTAGCGCACTCAGTTGGGGTTTTATCATAAATCAAAAATCATGATTCCGTGTTCAGAGCACTTACCTTAGAAGGTTTTAAAACGTAAATCCACTTCTAAGTAAGCAAAAATAGATTTTTCGTTTTTCGATACCTGATCCCTTATTACTGTTGTTCTCATCATAGAACCAAAGAATCACGGCTCGGAACGTATCCCGCCAGCCCATCACATCTCACCCGGCCCGGAACATATCCAGCTAGCCCACAATATCTCGGCTCGGAACATATCCAGTCAGCCCATGCCCGGAACGTATCCAGCCGGCTAACTCGGTGTGGACTTCAGGGGTCAAATCCCCGTCAGAACCATAACCACCTCATTACCATTTCCGTGTGGACTTCCGGGGTCTATCCCCTTCAGAACCATAACCACGTGTTCGGGGTCTATTCCCTTACGATCAATACTCAAGATAGTGATCAACCCACAGAATAGAGATCCGTGCACAACCACAATAGAACCACATCTCGGATCAGAGAACAATAATATCTTCACCAAAATATTTTACGGCGCACATGTTTTATTTTTGAAATATCAGAGTAAATAACTCAAAATAAGCATATATAACCCAACCTGAACAGACGAAAACGTTAACTGGGAGATATCCACAAATCCGATGACTTCACCGATCGCACTGATAGGTACCTGGTAACAAGACGGAACAACTTTTGGGGTCACATCCCACAAAGCAAAGCACACTACAACAAAAAAGGCTTATTGCCACACCACTTTAACGACATCATTCCATGTATGTCTCAATAAGATATCTATTATGACAACAATTTTTTTAATATTAATTAATATAAAATGTTTTACCAATATTACGACATGAAAATAATTGTGTCGTTATATTGGTCCAATATCGACACAATTAAATGCCCCAACCAAATCGTCTATTATATTGACTAAAGAATTAATAAAATAAAATGAAAAAAATATATTCCATTGGCGGTAACCTTCCCACCAAAATCAAAGTTTTCACTCACGTTGGGTGCCAAATAAAAAGGAAAAAGAAAAAGAAAATAGAATAAATGTTTTCACTCACGCGGCCACGTCCTATCCCCAACCACAAATCCCTAATTGCGAAGTGAACGAAAAGAGGAAATTAATCGACCCACTTGGTTAACTCCTCCATCTGAAGCCTTGTTTATCTCTAATTTTATGTTGATTGAGCTGGTAAGGGAAAGAATCGAAGATGGCTTCTATATTGACAACGGTGACAAGTTGATGCTGGTGTAGCACCGGCGTCTTAATCGTCCTTGATAGAAGACCCCATCCAACGGAATCCCTTTGCACTCTCTTCACAACCCTCGTTTTTTACTGTAATGTCTCCGTGAGTGTGCGCATCTTTTGTTTCTATATGAGTGTGTGCATATGCATGTGTGTATTTCTTCACAATTGTGTGTTCCTCCGCGATTATGAGCACGCAACTGCATCTATTGGAAAGCTAAAAATTATTGATTGGTTAAATTTTTTACTTTTTCGTAGTTTAGATAAGTATGGTTTTTTTTATTGAAATAACAATTGGAACGAATTTTGGTTGACATAGTAGAAGAATGTGCAAGGCTCTTTTGTTGTGAACAGGTGAGTTGTTGCTTCGACTTTATGGAATTTTTGCCGTTAGATTTGTCTGTAGAAATGAGTGAGATTGGATGTTGGGGACTTGATTTACTTGTTAGGTTTGCTTGCAGTTTGGATGGGGGAAATCATTATTCTTATATACCGTATGATCTTGTTGTTACATGAATACTTTATCACAGTTCCAGTTCATGGTAATGAATAATCTAAGCACATGTTACACTCAATTTTTTGTGCATCATTGTGAATTATTCTAGGATTTGAGTATTTTAAAATATTGTTGCTTTAGGAGTATAGTTTAGTGCCAATTATCTAGCAATGCATGAGCTTATATATATATATATATATATATATATATATATCAATTCTCAACATGCTTTGCTTTCTTTCTATCCATATTTCTATAGAGAAGTTTGATTTTATGTTGATTTGGATTTTTTGTGTAAGAAATAATATGAGTATCTTCCATTGGATTCTTTCTATAACTTTTTTCAGTGAAGTTGATATATGGATGCTGCCCAAGAGCCATCATTTATTGCTTTCTCCAATGTTGTAGATGTGAAATCTCTAGTGTATGCCTTTTCCACCCTTAGCTCTTATTATCGACTTTGACCGACATATCATACGATCGTAGATATGAAATTATAAAAGTTATAGTTGATGATGAAGAGGTTCTAAACTACATGGAGTTATTCCTTTTATCAGGTATTGTTGCATATTGTGTAAAGTATTACTAAAATCAGTTGGAGAACTTGTTTTTTTAATTGTTTTTATTTTCAGTAAAGTTGATACATGAGTTTTCATGAAGACATTATATTGTGATTGTTTTTTATAAATATTGTGTATTTGGATCAAACCTAATTATCTGAAGTTTCTGGACTTTATAAGTTTTACTAATTTATCAAATTAGTAAAACTTATGTATCTTCTGTTGCTTTCTCCCCTACTTCTTCTGGGATGCTGGCTGTGGGTTCCTACAACTAGACTACTGCTATATACAGAGAAAATAATTTGGAACTATTGTATGTATTGCATGGCCAAGAAGGTGGGGTTATACAAGTAAGTTGGTAGAGTAGCCTTCTGTAGGTTTTTTTCTAGTGTTTCTAGAAGTGGATAATCATTAGAAGTATGTATCTGCCAGGTTCAGTTTTGTAAGGATGGAAACTATTTGTACTTTGGGGGATGTAAGGTAGAGTACAACTATTTATCTTTTGACAATATATTATTGCAAAACTAGATGGGCTTTTGATGAATGTTTTCTCAAACATCTTGCAGGATTGTTATATTCTATATTGGGATATTTGCAAAACTGTTGTATTGTCTACAAGTAGGTTTCTTACTCCTCTCTAAGACCTCATATTGTAATTGGGCATTTGATTGCATAAACAACTATGTGAATCATTACTATCATAAAGTTCATATGTTGGACTTGACTTGAATTCCTGTTTTTCCCCTTTATTGCTTGCCAATTTTTATGATTCAATTGTTACAAACCTCTCTTCTGTATTTGGTTAGACTATATCAATCGTCAGAAGGCATTGATCAGAGAATAGAATTTGATATTTTGAGCCTCTTGGTCGATATCTTGGAACTGGTGGTCAGGTACCTTTTTTAGCTTCCATTAATCTTTTCAGGCAGTTAATTCAATAGTCAAGTGCATATCTATGATATTCAGGCCGGGGAGTGGGTATCAAGCTTTACTAGGTTTGCTCATCCTCCTCTTTTCTTGTACGCTTGAAGATAAACTTATATTTCATTTTTTCTGTTAAGAAATATCTTTAATCTTTTTTCATCGTTTAGACACTATGAATGGATTCGGTTTCCATCTATTTCATCAGGACACCGACGATATATAGCTCTTGATGACTCTGAAGAAGATTACAAATTGAGTGGTAATAGAATGATTTCTGAATTCCCCTATAGAATTATCTTCTTTGTCTTGAAATATTTATGTTTCATTTGCAGTCAGTTTTTTTTCTTTTGTATGAGTGATGCTAAAGTTTTATATGTATCATCTTGTTTCTAAAATCTACATTTTCAGACCATCATATATTTTAATGCATTCGTTTATTTTAACTGCGTTGTGTTTTTATAAGTTAATCTTTTGTCATTGTCTTCACATGTTCGTGGTTTGTTTTGTTTAGGTGATGAAAATTGTTTGTGAACTTTTATTCTGCTGGAGGTGGCGATACAGTTAAAGGTGTTGCTTATGTTTCAAATTGATTTATATTGATGAATCTTTAATGACATGATCTTTGATTAAATTCACGGTTTTATATGGGAAGCACGTATGATGATGGGAGAATGGTTTTGGGTACTATAAGGAAGTTGCGACTATTCTGCATTTCGGCATGCAAGTTGAAGAATGTGAATTGTTAGAGACAAGGAAGAAAAGTTTTACAGCTTCTTGATTAGGTTTCCAATGGATGCTATACTTAGCTTAGAGTAATATTAGGTTGGCTAATTTTGAATTAAACTTGTTCTGAGTTTTTTGCAATGTGTAGTACCTCAATGGAAATTAGATACAGTGTAAAAGATTTTGGAGATGATCGTTTTTATCGATTTATGAAATGTTGACTTTTAGTTAACATGAATATGTTTTTTATTTTTTCAACTATGCCATACTCCAATAAAAATATATAAAAAGTATTGAGGACATGTGAATAATAAAATGCGTTAAAATATTAAAAACAAAATAGAATAACATGAAATGTCGTAAAAAGACAGAATCTACACATTTGACGAGAAAATTATGATGAACCTATTAGGACACTTTAAAGTGCCTTTATAAGTATTTGAGGCTTTCGTTACACAAGCATAGACGACACATAAAATCAACTTGGAGATAGCTCGGATGTCGTAATAGCATTTCTATAACAACAATTTTAAATGTCTTTAAAGCCATTTTTTGTTGTAGTGGCAACAACGTGATCCAAACGAAGATCGAAGCAAAACGGGGGTTTTCGACTTTCTGAACCCATATTGGCACTCTCCGGGTTTTCAAATCAACTCGATGCAGAAGGAAAATATATTCAGGGCATCAAGACCAATGATAGGGTATTTTCAAAATATGCATGCATGCAAGTTGACCCAAATCTTAGCAGCGAAGAAGCTTCAAAAATCGATGTCTATCCTCAAATCCAGGATAAACCATCCAAAATCGATGCATGAAAATGGAAACATAAGCAATATGCATAACGAGGAACATGGAATGACAAACCATGTTGAAAATGGATAACCCGGGCATGTACTTCCTTTAGAAAACTCGAAGCAACGGAAAACATCCCGACATGCAGAAACACGAAAAACAGAAAAACGGAATCGGTACTTTAGTAGAATGCATAGCCTAGAACTCAAAACTTAAACGACCCATAGCCAAAGGGTGGTCCGTTGACCACCAAATCGTGACGAGGCGGCGGTTTCGACAAATAAGTGACCTCGACCGTTTTCTCGCCTCATCCCTTTAGAAACCCGAGTTCTATGCTATACGATCTACTAAAAGGCGGAATCAAAACAAGAAAAGGACAAAAACAGAAAACGGGCTACTGGGGGCGATCGACGGTGGTGGCGGCGGCGGCAAGAATGGCGCGCCGTCGAGCCTCCCGGCTCGATCCCCACTCCTCCAGCTCAGCAAAGATACCGAGCTGCTCGGCTCTTCCGTGAACACGAGAGGCGAAGAAAATGAACGTTGAAAATGAAGGCCCTAGCCTCCTATTTATAGGAAAAGCGGTGGCGGGCTGCTACAAGAAACTACTTTTTCAAAACGCAAAAGCGATGTAACTTTTGCAAACGGACTCCAAATTTAGCAAACTTGGTACCCATGGACACGAAATAAAATATCGGACACAACGACTATAAACAAGATATGCTTTTAAAAGACGCATGAAAAGTCCGATTTTTCGATAACTTCCCTGGAGTGTCAAACCTTCATGGGTGGTCGAAAACCTGCATACTTAGTGTCTATGAACTCGTCATAAGAAACTCTTCACAACGCCTAAGGTTTCGTGACGGTCGCATCACCGAAATAAAAAAATCAACCTTTTGACCTTTCTCAAAAAACGTGTCACGCACAACTAAAGCTTAAAAAGGACGGGGTATCACACTAATAAAATTTTTTTATTTCCTCAAGAGAATAATGAATAGTAAAGATAATGCAGATAGGCTGGGAATTTGGTTGTTAGACCATCTCCAAAGGTACTGCAAATTGTATTTTGCAGTACCAAATCATCTCCAATGATCCTCTAAAACCCATCGCAAAATGCGTTTCCAATACCTTGGTGAACAGTAGAACTGCATTTTTGCGTTGTTACTGTTCACCGAACGCATATGCTTTATCATCTTGCAAAAATTACATCTTGATCCCTAGAATTGATGATATTTACAAAATGAGTTGAAGGAGATGAAGAAGTAGCAGTGGATGGAAGAAGAAGAATGGATGGAAGAAGAAGAAGAAGCTGCTGTTGTGCAGATGAAGAAGAAAGGGAAAAAAGTTTTTATTTTAATTTGGGCTACTTTTTTGTTTTAATCGTGCCCAAAATTGGATTAAAATGGGCTATAATTTTGTATATGTTTTTATTTGTATTATTAGTATAATTTAAGAAATTTTCTAAGTTATATAATTTTCTCTTATTTAATAATAAATAATTTCGTATTTTTATTGATTTATAATAACTAATTTATTTAATACTAGTATTAAATTGTTAGCTCATTTCGTATTAAATTGTTAATCGAAGGTTTGAATCTTGAATGCATAAATCTTGTTGCTCTTTTTTTTCAAGACAATAATATGTCTTAAACATGCTCGATTACCATTTATGTACTACAAGACAATAATAAAATAAACATAAAGATCTAATACTTAACCATAAAACACACAACAAACCACTAAACTATATGCGAAATAGATCTATAATAAGAAGCAGATCTAATAGTCGATAAATCGAATCGATCCTCAATATTGTTGAAATATGAAGGATATGCACCGGTTGCAAAAGGATTTGGTTGACCTTGTTGTTGAGCTCTTTTACGTAAAATCGCGCTCTTTCGACTTGAGATATGCACGAACATGAGGATCTTGTATGGAGTTCAAGTCCATATATAATATTTTATTTTCTTCCTTCATTTCTTTGAGTGCATAGTTCTTAGCTTGATTTGATAAGTGGTGGTCCATTTGAGCTTTAGACGTCTTCATGTCCTCCACAAGTTGCTCATTTTGTTTTTGCAAAGCAGCAATCACAGATGTTGTTTCGTCAGACTGCTTCCTCTTTAATTTTGCTTTATTTCTTCCGTGGGGTCTTGACGATGAAGAACCACCAAGGATATTGTCATCGTCCCCATCTAAGCTCATAGTAAATGAAGAAAAATCGGTGAGGCTTGTGAATCGGGAGTAGGATTTTCCGAGTCGGAAGAAAATCCGCGAGATGGTTGTCTGGAGCTCCTAGCACAATCTTTGAATTTTTCAAAATCCTTAACAATGTCCCAAACATGATTTAATTTCCAACCTGCTTTGTACATTGGATCATCTTTGAACAATTGATTCACTTGTTTCATCTGCAAGTAATTATAAATAAATTAATATCATTTAAAAGAGTAATTCTAAAAAATACTTAATACTCACAATATACTCATTTGAAACACCGCTTTGGTATACGCTTTCAATTGCTCTTATGCACCGTGATATTTCTTTGTTGCTTTCTCAATAGTTTGAATACGAGCTGCATAGATCTACGTATACGCTCATCCCAATTATCTCCTTTTGATTTGTTGTAGCTAGCTTCAACACGGGACGAATCGATCGATGATTGATATATCCCAATTCTTTGGATCTTGTGAAATTTCCATGTAAACTTGACATAAGAGGATGTCTTCTTCATCGGTATAGATAGATTGACGACGAGACATTTTCAAGAAAAGATGAAGATCAATAAGAAGTTAGAGGATGTCTTCTTCGATACGAGCATGTTTGCATTTATAAAAAAAGCACACGGATTGTGCTTTTTGCTTTTATTATGAGCGGTTGAGATCAAAAGCACACGGATTGTGCTTTCTCGATAGGATGAATGGCGAGATTGATTTTGCTTTTGTTATGAGCGGTTGAGATCAAAAGCACACGGATTGTGCTTTTCGAGAGGATGAATGGCGAGATTGATTTTGCTTTTGTTATGAGCGGTTGAGATCAAAAGCACACGGATTGTGCTTTCTTATAGATAAATGGCTGATATTGATTTATGCTTTTTGTTATGAACGGTTGAGATCAAAAGCACACGGATTGTGCTTTCTCAGTAGGATGAATGGCCGAGATGGATTTCTGCTTTTTGTTATGAACGGTTGAGATCAAAAGCACACGGATTGTGCTTTCTCAGTAGGATGAATGGCCGAGATTGATTTCTGCTTTTTGTTATGAACGGTTGAGATTAAAAGCACACGGATTGTGCTTTCTTATAGATTAATGGTCGAGATCGATTTCTGCTTTTTGTTATGAACGGTTGAGATTAAAAGCACACGGATTGTGCTTTCTTATAGATGAGATCAAACCATTATATATTCAAGATATGATCAAGATCATTTCTTCACACCATTCATCCTACTCTTTGCTCACATACTTATTTTTTCCTAAATATCTTCATTCCACAAATGAATCCATATCATGGTATTTCATCTTCCTCGTCGAGATAGCGATGGAGATGTGCAAACAACAAACAATTTCCTTCAACAACAACAAAATCGCCAACGTAGAATCGACAACAACAACGCAATGATTGATACCTTCGAATCAACAAAATCGTCAAATAACACATGGTGGTTCGGTTCAGTCATATTGTCATCAATCGTGACCGAGAGGTCTTTCATGCTAGATTGTACAATGATTATTTTCAGATAATCCATTGTACAATGAGGCCATATTCCGTAGGAGATATCGGATGTCTCGTTCATTATTCCTTCGCATTGTTGATGCGGTTAAGGAACACGATCACTACGCCATACAACGACCGGATGCAACCGGGAGGCTCGGATTATCACCCTTCAAAAGGTAATGCAGCTACTCGTATATTGGCATATGGTTTACCGGCAGAGATGCTGAGATGAGTATGTCGAAATAAGTGAGGCGGTCTGATTGAAAGCCTCAAAAAATTTTGTCGAGCAATAATAGAGATTTTTTCAACTCAATATTTGAGGACACCAACATCTAATGATATTGCTAGACTTCTCTATATTGGTGAAAAACGTGGATTTCCAGGAATGTTAGGCAGCTTAGATTGTATGCACTGGAAGTGGAAAAATTATCCTACCGGATGGAGCGGTTCATATGCAGGTCGTAGTGGAAGCCCTACTATTATTCTCGAAGCTGTAGCGGATTATGATATTTGGATATGGCATGCTTATTTTGGTTTGCCAGGCACAAACAATGATATTAACGTGTTGGAGTCGTCTCATCTTTTCCACAATCTCACGCAAGGTATTGCTCCTCCAGCTCATTATGTTATACAAGGAAAAGAATATAACATGGGTTACTACTTGGCTGACGGTATATATCCTAAATGGTCTACCATTGTACAAACAATTCATGAGCCTCGTACTCCAAAGACATGTCATTTTGCAATGAAACAAGAAGCATGCAGAAAAGATGTAGAACGTGCATTCGGAGTTCTCCAATCACGTTTTGCAATTGTAGCAGGTCCAGTACGATACTGGGAGAAAGAAATATTGCATGACATAATGATTACATGTGTCATTTTGCATAATATGATAGTTGAGGACGAACGTGACGTTAGTGCTCCAATTGAAGCTGCAAGAGAAACGCCACAAATTGACGTCGAAATAGCGACAGGTGAAAATGTCCGATTTCAAGAGTTCGTATCTCGATATAGAGCAATAAGAAATAAAGAGGCTCATATGGAACTTCGAAATGCATTAATTGAACATTTGTGGGAAGAATACACCAACTCCCAGTGTTGAATGAAAATGTATTTAATTTGCTTTTAATTAATATGTATGTTGTGATTTAATTTAATACGTATGTTGTAGTTTAATTTAATTTTTTTTTAATCATGTAATTTTCTCTTATTTAATAAATAATAAATTTTGTATATTATTTATTTGTTTTTATTAATAATCAAATTTTGATTATTAATAAATATATTATATAAAATTAGTAATTAAATTTTTGTGTTAGTATGTAATTTGAAGAAAATATATAGGTATGATTGTAAAAATATAAAAGTAGTGTGAAAAGAATATATGAAGAATATTCTTTTGGGTTTGAATTTGGTGTAAATGGTTGGAGATGAATTACTATTTGATGTGACAGATACTGTAAAATGGGTTTGAGTTTGGAGTAAATGATTGGAGATGGCCTTAGACCATCAACGTTAGTGTGTGTGTTCTTATTTCTAATTAAATAAACCCTTCCTAGACCGCATCTAGACTTCTAGCTTTGTCATACCACTTTTGATTTTTTCAAAAAGAAAACCAGATTAGATTATTTGAGTTATTAGACTTGTGAGTTCACATCACGTGATAACAGACGTACATTTAGATATTTTTTAATAATTGATTAGTTGTTTGAATTTTGAGGAATTTTGATTTCTAATTGATCCAACAAAAACTACTTCCTCCTCCATGATATATAGTCATAGCTTTTGCTAAGATTTTAATAAATATAATGAGTGTAAAGTGAGTAGAGAATATGATCTACATAATAATATATGTTATATGAGTGAAAAATGTGGATCATGGTGATTTTTTAAATAAGTGAGTTGAGTATGGATAAAAATTTGACTTTTTGATGAGATCCGTGACTATAAAAGAAAAATGAATAAATTTTATGGACGTATCAAAATAGAATTAAATGAATAAATATGATGAACAGAAGGAGTAATTAATAATGATTAGTAACTGCTGGATAATTAAATTTTTACTATTGTCTTCATATATGTAATATGATACTATGCACCTCTTAGTTCTTTGATTTAAACACGTAAAACCTCTAAACAATTAACATAATTTAAAATACAATATCAACATATTATATCGACAACGATCGATCGATTGTAATGGTTAAAAAGATATAAAAGAATTTTTACCAAAACCGTCTTACGGCTTAAAATTTGTAAATATACAAATATAAACATAGACATGGATTTGGATCCCGATATAAATCCGTCTTACAAATTTTGGCCTCTTGGACACAAGTTTTTGTAAAAACACAGACCCAATTACCATTACAAATACACACATAGACATGAATTTGGATCCTGATATTAATCCGTCAAAGAAATTTTGGCACATTAGACACAAGTTTTTGTGAAAATATAAAGAAGAGACGAAAAACTTGATAAAAGAAATTGCTTGGTAATTAGAGCAAAATTGCATATAGCTAAAAAGCGGTCATCTGAACTGCACAAAGTTGTACAAATTTTAAATACCTAATTAAATATGTCAATTTCAAATAAGATGAAATGGGAAAAGCGAAATGCCTCTATCAGCTAAAGAGCAAGAGCTACTAAATTTCTAAATCAAGTATGCATATAATCACAACGTGCCCCTTTACGACATCGTCCATTCGCATTGTACGGACACAGTATGCCCCCCTTACTTCGTCTAGGACCACCGCTACTACCAATGCCACCACCAACACTGCCACCGCCACCGAACGATGACTGCCTGTTCCAAGGCCGGCTGCCACCAAACCCAGAATCTCGACCTTGGCCTCCACGGGGACCCGAAAACTGACCCCACCACCATGGCCCTGTTCACCAGGCCACGGAGCCCAGCCTTGGTTTGCATTACCCTGCTCCGACTCTTGAACAGCTGGAGGCATCCCCACATTTCCGCTCGGCGGGCCCCAACCATTCCCCGGCATCGGCCCCGGGACCGGTGGAGCACCACTCCAACCATGAGTTGGCACCCAACCGGGATTTGGGTTGCTAGGAACCATCCCTTGCATGTTACCTCCGACAGGATTTCCGGGTGGAGGAACCCAAGAAGCAGTATTACCAGATGGCGGCGGCCCTTGCATAGCAGGGCCCCAACTCACGTTCGCATTCGCCGGTGCTGGACTCCCCCAACCCATGTTTGGATTGGCCTGCATTGCACCCCAGCCAACATTAGGGTTTTGAGGTCTCACCACCATAGGATTACTGTTCTCAGCCGGTCCCACAGCCCACGATGCATTTGGCGTGGTAGGGGAATGCAGGTTCGGTTGGTTACTTTGAGCAGGTGGTCTCCAGACATCAGTTTGAATCCCAGCCCCAGGGCCTGAGTTCGGGAAGCTTCCAGAAGAACTCTGGACGTTCGGTGGAGCCCAACCATAACTCTGTGCCTGTCCCAACTGTGCACCGCTACGCCAGACCTCTGTATCAGTAGGAAGATTCTGACTAACAGCCTGAACCGGTGGGACGACACTTCGTGGATGGCCGTGCACCTCAGATACGTGTGGTTCACTCATCGTGGTCGTCTGATTATGCAGAGGAACTGCAGAACTCGCCATGTTTCCCGGTTGAGACTTGGGTGCCGGGCTAAAATTGGTATTGTGTATGACCGAATTCAAATCTGTCGTGGGATTAGAAGAATGAGTCGCAAGATTAGGTAAAACTGCAGTAGGAGATGGAAGCACTCCATTAACAGGAGGTGATTGAACTGCAACAGTGAGATGACTTGCTTCTTTCCCTCTGGACCAACCTGAGTTGCTTTGTTTTGGTGTGGGAGATGGTAGGTTCGTCATATCATTCCCAGACCACTTCTCAGCAGACAAAGTCGAGAGAGAACCGGAACTCTGACTCAGCTTTGATCTCTCATTTTCTTGGTGTGAGGAAGTTCCAGAAATGTTACTGGGATGACCGGCCAATGTATGTGAACTGTTCAATGTATTCGTTGCAGAGAACTTGGTCTCAGCTGGCAACTCCTTCGGAAATTTCCCCGCCAGTGCATCAACCAGAAGAACAGCATTTTCTTGCTTCTCAGTCGCTCTCCATATTTTCAGATTAGCGGGAAAATACCCAGTGTTGTTCCATTTGCGCAACTGCACCATAGAAAAGGGACCTTGCACTTTTCCGGAAGGATCCTGATATTGCCAGATCTTCTCCGATTCGTTTATCTTGACAGCAGGTTCTGCAACCCCAGCAGAGCAAGACCCTTGCAAGGGGTGGAGGGACGCAACACCAGAAGCAGATTCAGGTCGGGACACAGTATGTTGAGAACATTCAGCAGATTCAGACTTAGTAGCAGAATTCGGCTTATCAAAACTGTTTGATTCTTGTGTTGGCTTGTCTCTATCTAAATTCCAAGAATTTTCATTTACTATCTCACCAATATGACCTGTATGGGCTGAAAAGTTATTGCCAGACAAGTTCCTGGTTGGTGTCCCTTTTCCTGCAGCGCTCCAAGATTCTTTTACATAATTATCCCTTCCAGGTGAGATCGGGCCCCTCCCTCTCTTACTAAAACCAGAACCTCTAGATCTCATGAAAGCATCTGCATAGAGCAAAAAAACTTGTAATTAGGGTTAGAGGATGGTGACGGTATTGAATACCAACCAAGCATGTAAAACGATATGAAAGAGACCTCGTCTGGCGTCTTCATTATCACTGTCATTATCTTCTGATTGATAACTAGGATCCATCTTTGGATCTGCATGGATTTCCGGTATTTCCTCTAGTCTGCGGTGACGCTCTTCAGGGATCTTCAAAAGCTGCAACTTCTCCACACATTCTCTGAGCGTGAAAATCAGTCAAGGGCTAACTACTCATTTCAGAGAAAAATGTAGCACATAAAATATATTCTAAAATTGATCACGATAAAGCTCCTGCATAAACATATTGTTGCTATGCAGAAAAGAGTGTGTGGTTAATGATGAAATAAAACTAATACTTTTAAGAGTTTCTCAACATAGGCTGTTACATCATGGTTGTTCAAACAAAATCTAATATGCACATTCTTGTCAGGCAGAGACTTTAGACATGATAGATAAATAGGAAGACAAGATGACGTGCTTAATAATCCAAACACAGAAAAGGATATTCTTTTCGACGGCCTAAATCACTGGCTCGATCACGAAGATGACTAAGCCGTAAGGTCTCTGATTCCAGCCACTGCATAGCACCATAAAAGAATTAATATAATCTTAAAACTCAAACAGAATAATATTACCGGAGCACATGATGGAAAAGGTACAAAAATCTTCACAGTTAACTACATGTGTTGTATACATCTTTCTTGCTTTTCCTAACGAATCATTGTTTCCTACGTTTGCAAGGGTGACTTATAATTTGTTATTGGTATACAATAATAAATACTTGAAGTCGCCGAAAAGATATTAATTAATAATCAATGGCAAACAAAATACCTTCAGCGTGTACTGGGAAAGAAATAATCCCAAATTATAAATGTTTCTATGGACCCTAAAGAGAAGTTCACCACCTCAACCATCTAGGAATATATGCTCAGCAATCCTAATAAGATGCTATTTGAAACAAATATACACATTCATAATATAAAGAAATAATCTGATCACATATTTGGAAAGATCGAAAAAATACAGATTAAATTCCTAGCAAAATAAACCATTGCCACTAAAAATTAACCCAATACTTTCAGGAAGGGGTCTCCCTGAGGTTGAGCAAGATCCAAAGTGCAAATTCATATCCTCAACACACTAGAGCATCATAAACTTATCATTCATCTCTATTATAATTGAAATGTAAAATTTGAGCTAGAACAGGCAGGCACTTCACTGAATTGCTTACATTTGATGCAACAGTTCTAAACTAGGGAGCATGATAGGGAAATACTACAAACATCCCAATTTTAAGGAGGGTTTGCTTAACCTGGCAATCCAGCTTAGCAACTAAAGATACTTTCATTGATGATCAGATATCTTATTCAGAAATGGTTTTGATCCAAGAAGGATGTGGCATGTCCCAATAAGCCAACCAATAGCAACTTCATATCTATATTTATATATACATAGCCTCTTCAGAATGTTAACCAAATCTTCTCCTTAAGCAACATCTTATCAAGCAAGGTAAATATAGTAAGCCACTTCCAGAAAATACTTCAAGAAAAAAATAAGCATTATATCATATAGCTAGGAATGAATCACAAAGAGGCTTCACAAGATTCTGAAATGTTTCACGAAGTATGTACTTCTGGAGGAAAGAGCATATGTAATGGAATTAGATAAGACATATCATGAAAGGAACAATAAGACGAGCCATATAGAGCAGGCAGGTAACAAGTTCTTTGGGCACCAAAAACTTTCAGAAACCTCATTTGTCTTCAGGTGATGAAAATAAGGGTTAAATACTAGGGGTAATATAATCAACTTCAATTCCAAACAGAATGTAACAGTTTCCAAAATATTAAACTGCAAAGATTTACATACATCATTCACTCTGGCCACCTGTATTTCTGTTGTCTTGTCAAGGAGCTCACCCTACAAACCATAAAAGTCATCTCATATTAACCGGAAGATTTACCAGCTACGCAAAGCAAAATGTGCAGAATTGTGTTTATATTTACCACAGTCAGTGGACTAATGAGTCCGCACTTGATACTCTGGCGGAGACGTTTGCATTCATCCTGTCATTGTGAGAGTTGAAAATATGAAGAAATGCAACTGATTCCAAGGGAGCTTCCAAATACTATCATCATTGCCAATAGAACACATGAAAGGCATAAAAGTATAAATAATACTGGCTCCGAGTGTAATATCTATCATTGTCATCACCAATGTCTTAACAGTCTAAGTAGAAAAACTAACAATTGTAATTTAAAATGATAAAAGAAACTGTTCCGTTAACATGTCTAATTTCCAATCATATCCATCAGCAAACTTCAAGCAAACAGTAGAAAGGTTGACTTTTATCTAAATTACAGAATGATATAATAGGTAAAATACAATAAGTCAGAACAGTTTGGCAATATTTCTTGGTTCAAAGACATGGTGTAATTTTACTTATTACAATCATTTTTGTTTTTCCATTTGCACCAAATGCACACAACCGTTTCTGTAGGAGAAGTGATGGCAAACTGATAGTCATGAGATTTTGATTGCATCACATAGAACCTGCATACAAGAGGATAAGAAGTATTCTCTGTTGGTGAAATTCAATTACCTCCGTGAACTCTTGGTTTGATATTGTATCAATTGATATGATCTCTGTCTTGTCTAGATTTAAAATCTCTACCATAATTTCAGTAGTTCTTTTGCCAACTTTGTAAGCCTCCATTGCTTTGCTAGTGCCTGCAAACATAAAACCAAGGGAAAGTAATATCAGCTCCGTTTTTCATTAATATGGGTAATACGGGAATTGGGATGGGAAAGGATAGGCTACCTCCAAATACAAGTGTTAGTTCTAAAAGCACTCAAGGAAGAAAGCAACTATTACCACTATGAAGATTATATAAGAAATTTCTTACCTACAACTTGAACTATTCTATATAAATCCTGCTTTTGGTTACTACCAGATATCCTTATGCGTACAAATGTTCCAATGACTTTCTCATTAAATGTTTCAGTATCTTCAAGTAGGTCCTCCATCAACTTCCTTCGCAGGTAAATCAAACCAATGTTATGCATATCAATAGCTGCATAATCATCAAGATTAGACTGAGGCCCCCGATTATCCCCTTTCTTGCGTGATTTACGTTTCTTATCTTTCCCACCCTTGGTCAGGGTTTCAGGACTGGCATCAATATCTAACTGGTCATTCTCAGTATCAACAACACTCCCTTGAACATCATCATTTTGCACATCTCTTATGAAAAAATGAGATTCAAGAAGCTTTAGCATTTCAAAATGCCCAACTCGAGGTTTCCCAAATAAAGTCTCAAGTCTCGCATCACACACTATTTGACTTTTCCGACGAGGATCACGCAGCTTGTTTATTTTAATATACTCAAGCAGAAGTGCTTGTACATCAAACTGAGACAGTAAGGATGTGTCACCATTTTTCATGTGTGAGACAA
This sequence comes from Salvia rosmarinus, assembly GCA_036937905.1. Classification (NCBI taxonomy): domain Eukaryota; kingdom Viridiplantae; phylum Streptophyta; class Magnoliopsida; order Lamiales; family Lamiaceae; genus Salvia; species Salvia rosmarinus. The sequence continues at coordinate 95,417,678 of CM072813.1, forward strand.
ATTCAAGTAGCTCCCGTGATGCCCACTCAGAATTGTCAGACGAAGAAACAGCTTTGTCCCCAGATGCAACACCAGTATCAGCTTCCTCTTTTTTTGACACGGATTTTGACTGTCTTCTTATCTTTCTTCTTTTAGGCCTGATAGTTTCAGAGTTCTCAATGGAATCATCTGAGCCAGAACCTCCATTTTCATCAGCCTGCACTTCAGGTGACTCTATTTTGCTGGTACCAGACATGTCTGATCCCTTCCATGGGTTTCTAGCCTCTGCAATCTCATCCAAGGACAATGATAGCTTAGCTTTTAGCTCTATGTAATAGTCCTTGAAGAGATACTCCCAGCTACTTCTGTCGTCAAAGTCAATTTGAGCCTGCACCTCTCATGAATAGCACCAAGAAAACAATCAGAATAGTCATTCAAATGCAAATAACAAATGTCTGGGAAACTATAATACTACTTAACCAAGTTACAAATGTCTCAAGGAACAAAATATTTATGATTCCAAATTTGAACATCAGTTCCTGACGAGCACAAAAACGAAGTAAGAAGCCAAAACAGACAACCGAACTAAGAACAATTAATATCAAAGTGATATTGTTCTTGGGAAATATAACATTCACCAAAGAATGAGAAAAGTGATAAGATGATAAATACAAAGATTATAGTCTTTTCCTAATTATAAACTCACGCCAAACCCATTGAACTTTGCAGCAACAAAATCGGTCAACAGATTCTCATAAAAACGGATAAATCAATCTTTGCTAATGTGTGAATTTGAACCTTAAAGAAGCAAAGTGCTGAAGATCCAGGATATATAAACCAAGATTATTTGGCATAAATATCTAAGGACGTATATAAACAGACAAACATGCATAAGAAAGTAATATACTTGATGAATAAGGAACTATTTTGTTTATCTTTGTCCCTCAAAAGAAAGAGCACGTAACAAACAACCAAGGGAGAGATGAAGGGGGAGGGGTTAAGGCTGCAAGGGAAAGGGGGAGAACAAGAGAGAAGTGATCATTTAAGTCAACTGTCATCAAACGCAGTGTCAGGCTCATGGTTTGAGTAAGTTGAGCACAAGGCACATGATACATCACAAAAGAAGCAGAAATACAAATCATCAATGGACTAAAAGCAAAACAAAAACATCACAATCAACTGATTTTCTATGCATTTGGTTGTTTTGGAGGATGGTATTGATTTGTTAGAATTGAAAGTATTAATATCTGGTATAACTCCAGTATCGAATAACTATGGTGCATACTTCTACAATCTAGACTTTCTCACTTCCAAAACTTGGATACCATATTATGTTTCATTGACGGTCCTTCCATGTGCATCTACATCTCCAAAGACGTGTTATAAATGTTACTTAAACATCCCGACTGCCCCTTTACAAGCTAAACTGAAAGCCAAATAACAGTAATAAGCATGGTCTAACTAAAGTATAATTAGAAGAAAGAGCAATAGGCCGGACCAGCCTACAAAAACAAAATGGTCCCTCCGTAACCAGTCATCCATAATATCAAATAAATCATTTTCGTCTTTGGTATCATCAAAGATATCCCTAGGGATCATTAGGGCAAACATAAGAAGCTGGTGGTGGTGAACAAATAACCATGGTATGGATGTTCTACATACCAGGTGTCATTAACAGCAGCAATCATATATTAAGAGTGGATTCATGGCATAACAAGCATAAAATACTCAGGAGGGGGCACGAGAGATAATAGAAGCACGTACATCATTGTCTCCTTGTTCATTGTTCTCAATTAACATAACAGTTCGCATGCAGGTCTCGCAAAAACCTTTATTTCCTCGGACACATAAGATAGCTGCATCTTTAGTGCAACTTTTGCACAAGGAGAAAGTACATGTATAGCACATATAGCGTGCATTCTTCTCACAAATGCTACATAAGTGCCAGCCTGAAAACAAGGAAGGCGTTACAAGTTCTTTAGCAGGAAAGAATACCACAAAGAATCATCAAAATGTTGGATAAAGGTGCATATTAAAATTAATCATACTACAGCATTAAAATGATAACATGATGTACTCACCAGCTGCCATGACAGATCATATATAAGCAAAACATGCAGATATTAAGTACTTATGATGCCATTCGACTCACAGATGGACGGCACAATTAAAGCAAAAAGCTTTCAATAAGGGTTCACTTTTTCAGAAAAAGGTGCAACTAAAAAATTCAGAGAAGTTCCGAGGAATGCCTAACATACAAACAACAATTTAGTTCAAATATTTCATACAGTTGGGGTAGGAATTAAAGGAATTACACTTACTGATAGAGGTGGCTATTCATCAAAGAATAATTCCAACAACTAGTTAATATTTGTGTAAAATTACATCCTGTTATTGACATTTATTTGTGACTACATATATCTAAAGTTAGACAGATTACTAATAGTAATAACTAATAAGTTGAATTGTATATAGCTCCTTGACGAGCATGTTGTCATTTATAGCAAGCTCTCAACTTGGAATAGTTAAACTTAAACAAACAGAGACTGTTCATGGTATACACTAGACAAATAGCAAAAGAAAATTGTTAAGGGTTAGCCCTAGGTACACCCATTAATAAAACAAGTACAACCCACAAAGGTGTCATAATCTATCATCAAATATGTGAGTCCCTTCTCAAGATACAGAAGATTACGTACCACAGTTCCAGCGACCCTTAGATTTGAAAAATGCTTCATCTCGATTTACACAAGAAGGATGATAGGCCTTCGGGCAACCTCTGTAGACACATAAAAAAGTAAAAAAATAAAAAGAAAAAAGAAGCTCAAACTATGTAAGCATGAAAACATATATGGCTACCAAAAAATAATTGGAAGACAAAAGGAACCCAAACAATGTTTGGAAAATAGGAAATTCACTTTCCACAAATCAGAAACCTTACCTACGGTCACATAGCACAAGTTCCCCACCATCAAAACAGATGAAACAAACATCCTCTCCCACAGTCTTCCTTGATGAACCTTTAGTTGTGGCTTTAGTTATTGATGGACTTTTTGATAACTTTGCTCTCTTACGCTTCCCTCCTGACGTTTTCCCTGATTCTGCCATATCTATTTCATTCTCCATTTCAGTGTCTTGCGTCCCAGTCTCCTCCTCAGCAGCATTTGTTTCATCTTCCTCGTCTTGTAGTCCACTGGGTGAATCATACATGTCTTGAGCAGCCTCATCCCCATCACTCATTGTATCCTCTGTCTCCAATTTTCCATCATCATCTGGGGTTTTAGAGTCCATGGAGTTAGTCCCGATTTCAGTATCTACTTCAGCATCTTCAGACATATGATCCACCTCAGCTTTCCTCGTCATCTCAGATTCTACTCTCGACTCTTCTTCTAATTTAATATCTCCTGCAGGGAGGTCTGCTTCTACTAATACGTGCTCCTTGTATTCTGACTTGTTAAAATGATCGTCTAGCTTGGGATCACTTGACACCTTCAATCTAAACTTCTCATCATCCAGCTTCTTAGTTCCAGAAATCTGACTCTCCTCAGCAGCCACCACCGCTTTATCCTCAGCATGCTCAATTCTTTCATGACCACTAACATCTTCCATACCCTCGTTTGATTCATAGACTTGCTCTTGGTCACAAACATTAGCTAGATGCACGCTGCCATCTGTTTCAACTTCAGTGGCTGGTACTTCTGCCATAACCTCAGGATTACCTTTTTCCTCTTCATCTTCAGTTGATTTTTCAACTTTCCCAGCTTCTAAATCATTTACCAGGAAATCACCCTTCTCGTCAGAAACATCATCACTACTAGCAGCTGCCTCTGCATAATTGCCCACTGCCATTCTCTCCACTGAAGCATTCTCCAGTCCTCCCAATTCTGCAACATGCTCTTCATCGCCATTGCTCAACTCCCTCTCATGTTCATCGTTCAACGCCTCAGTTCCCTCCATCACCAAATGCAATTCACCCCCTCCCGCATCTGTTTGCAACACAGACAACTGCTGCTCAAGGCCTGCATCAGCATCAACGACCTCCATCTCCGGATCAACCACTGGCCTAAATTCTTCCTTATCTTTCATGCCAAGCTGCGGGTCATCGGGAACTTCATCCCCTCTGGCGTCCATTTGCGACTCAGAATCAGTAACATCCATCTCCAACTTGGCATCGAGAACAGATACAATCTCTTCCTCAGTTTTCAATTCAAGTTCAGAGTCAGTTACCAGTTCATCACCTTCCTTATTCACTAGAGATTCATCAGAAACAGGCGCAGTCACGCCGTCAGCAACCACCGCCTCCCTCTCTGCATAATCCACTCGGTTAACTCCTTCCTCCAGCGGTGCAACAACCGAGTCCCCATCTTCTGAAGCAATCACTTCACTGCCGCCGTCCTTGGCCACGACAGCCGGAACCTTCACCACCTCCGCCGCAGCCTCCGCAACAAATTCCGGCTCCACGTGATTCTCCTGGCCACCCTCCATCCTTCCAGCGTCGGCCACCGTCTCATCCTCCACCGACGCCGTTTCACTTCTCTCACCGCCGACCGTCACAGTCGATTCACCCAATTCCAGAATCGAGTCGCATTTCCCGGCAATATCAATCGCCGAAACTCCCAAATTTTCCTCGACCATTTCGGTTTAAATTGTTCGTTCACGTCCAGTAAATATTCTTCATCATCCACAGTGGGGCAACTGATTACCGTTTACGGCCCTTTCCTTCACAAAACCTAACCCTAATTTTTCTTCGCGTTCGCGCAGAGCACTCAGCAGGGTAGTTGTGTTCTTCGACTCTACAAGATTCCTGAAACCTTCGGCACGAGGGTTTTGGAAACGAGAGCTCGATGAATTTCAGTTTTCGATATTTTTGTTTAAATTATTTTTGTTTTAAATTTTATAAGGGATTTTGCTTATTTACGATGAAGGCAAAGGGTTGTTACTGAAAAAGGCCCACATTTTGGGCTTTTAATACTGGGCTATGTACATTTTAATATTGGATCCCAATTGAAAAGGTAATGGGATATAATGGGCTTATTGACCATTTGAAGTGATTTTATAACTCCGTTTTTTTCCTTCAGAGTCCCTTATTTAACAAATAAAAAAATATTAAATTTATAATTCTATCTATATAATTTCAAATTGAATTCCTAATCAAATAATAACTTCATCTCTATAGCAATCAGAAATTTGTAGCATATATCTCATTACGAAGCTTCTCCATCTATTTAACACTCAAAAACTATACATGTTTCAAAGACTCAAAATTATCGTTATATTTGGAAAGAATATTGTGGTTTATTACGACCTTCACCTAATCAAATCTCTAATCTAATTTTGGTTAGATGCAAAACAAATTATTTTGCTTTCTTCTCCTAAAATAGTATAATCATTAATATCTTTTATTATTTGTTAAATAAATGGGTTATGGAGAGGAAAAAAGAGGCGATGTATATGGGCATCCATCTGCCCAAAGATTGAATCATCATAGGCTAAGGTCTCCTTTTTCTTCTTCTTCTTTTTCAATTAAATACAAAATTTTAAAGGTTGTTTCATGATGGATTTGAACCCGAGACCTTTGACCTCAGGCATTAATCACTCTACCACTAAGTCAACACACGCATACGCTATTGTCTCTTTCTTAATTAGATCTGTAATTACGTTAACAATAAGTCTTCTATTCCTTTGTGTTATGCAGGGAAATTGGAGTTGAATCGTTCAATGCTTCGAGGAGTCGAATGTTACTAGCTTCAAATTTTTGTGAACAAATTTGCACTTAAATAAGTCGAAATCAATAAAGAAGTAAATAAGCAAAACAATTGAACAAGTCATTCATCACCACTGGTCTTTCTCCAAAACACTTAGTGTTATCCTCATTCTTGATAATTGTAAATAGAACAACACAATGAAATAGATGATCAACAATGCAGACTTCAAATTTTCGTTAACAATCATTTTTGCAATACAAGCTACTACAAATATAAAACATAAGGTGGTCGAATGCCCCAAATACACTATGTCATAAAATAAAAAATCACATATAATAGCTTAAAAGGTTTAGGGTTATGATGCCATCCACAAAATCAAAAACACACTAATGCAATTCAATGGTTCTGATGTCATCCACAAAAATCACACTACTAAATTACTAATGCAGTTCAAGGTGGTGTTGGATTGTCAACTTGACGGTCGTGAGTGCTCCCTCAAGTGCATTGACTATCTCGAGTGCTTCCATCTTCATTTGGATTAAAATGTGATCCTCGACGGTTGCCTCAAGTGTTTCCTTAACTGCTCCCACTCATAAAATATACACGACGTGTTCGAGGATCCTAAAACCAAGCGAGTCAAAATCAAACAAGTCACTCAGTAATTTCATCTATGTAACAAGATAATTTTATTCTTACTTGAACATAAATATTCCCAGTGTCCGTCGATATTAGTGTACCATATCCTTGTCGTACCTAGAGATGAAAATATTTGACAATAGATAAACAATATTTGACAACTCACAAAAAAGGATTACTATAGATGAGAATAACTTACTTGTTGTATCTCTTTTAGCATGACATGCTTCGCAGTGTTACTAGTCTTACTACTTTCCATTGATAAAAGAGGAGCCCTTGGTTGTCTAGCTCGTGGAAATCTGTCTATAGAAACTCTTGCAGGCTCTTTATGTTATAAAAATAAAACGTTAGTCCTACGTATTATTATAAAAAAAATTGAAAATGATTTCATATAACGTGTAAAAGAATGGTAGAAAGCATTATTAAGATGCTTGATAAGATAAGATAGGTGTAATGTCTTGTTTTGCTTTTTAGGTGAGATGTCTTCTTAGAATAGTGGTAGCACCATTATATGTTTGTTGTAATAATTATTTTTGCCTATAAAAAGGCATTGTAATACATAATCGAAAACAATCGGAGAGAAATCAATAAACTCTTTGCATTCTCAAAAACATGAGTTTCTAAGCTTTCTGTTTTCTTACTCCTATAGCCGATAACAAATTCTATACTCATCCTTAAGAGCCAAATAATATATTCCAATATCCCATAAAAAAAATTATGTACAAATACTGCTGCGAATTTCAGAGGAGAAGAAGGCTCCGTCCCTATTTTTTCCATCAAAAGAGTTATGTGTGAGCTCTATTAGGTATTTTCTATTTTTTTCATGTGGTTTAATGTGTAACCCGAAAAAACACACTCTATCCTCTTTATGGTATCATATATATATATATATATACCTGATTCACTCTTGTTGGCTACTTACATGTCCGTTTATTATGGTCAAAACCTTCCTAATTTTTACAAGACATTCGTAGTCCATGCATCGATAATTTCGTTGTGGACTTGTTTGGCATGCCATCAAGCCTTCTCTTTCTTTGCTTCTTAGGTCTCCTATGTGCTTTTGAATATTCTGGAGGCAACACGGAGCTTCTTCAACTACTGGCCAAGACTTAGATCCACGCATGGGATTTATGTCAAACTTATAACACTCTCTTGCATTGGTCTTGTAATTGAACTGATCAACATATGCCACATGATCTTCTCTGATATGAAAAATGCAACATAAATCATGACAACAGGGAATACCAGTCAATTCTCATGTCATACAAGTACACACCTTCTCAACAAGATCAACAATGTGTGAGTCATCATTACAATTCACCTCATAATTTCTCTCAACTGCATGTCTAATTGTGTACAACCTCACAAAATTATATATCTTTGTAAACTTAGTTCTGATGTTGGGACACAGTGGATCAAAATAATCTAAACTTTTCTCTGTGCTAGTTGATAAATCATATATTCTACACATGATACTCCTCAAAATATCTTCTAGCACATTGATCACATGCTTATCTCTACACCTTAAAATGTAACTATTAAATGTCTCACACACATTGTTCATAATAGTATTTGTCTTTGTGAAAGATTTTATCATAGCCTTATAGAATGAAGTGGGTCATTTACTTGAAAAATCATCATTTGTTTGTGGACTCTCAGCTTTCAATTTGTTTAGAAACTATTCATACTCTGGCTTTGATGTAGACTTCGCAATCTGTCAGAATAACTCTTTGAATTTGGGTCCTGGGAAATGTTTCTTCCAGTTGGCATAAATATGCATCGCACACTATCTATGCTCACCAGTGGGAGCCAACCTCTGAATTCCATTGATCAAACCCTAAAAAACCGAAAAATACATCTTAATTCATTTATATGTATCAAAATGCTTCTTCCAGTTGGCATAAAATACCTTTTGTTTGTCGCTCATGAATGTCCAACTTAGACCGTCTCAGATGTTGAGATTATCAAATAAACACTCAAAAAACCATGACCAACTTTGTCCGTTTTCCTTTTCAACCACAACCTTGCTATGGGATACATATTGTTATTGCAATCTTTAGAAGTTGCAGCTATCAATGCTCCTCCTAACACTGTCTTCAAGAAGCAAGCATCAAAGTCGTTGTATCTCCTACAACCAACAAGAAAACCTTTCTATAGTGTTAAAATCAAATGTATAATTATTCAAACACGGGCCATTCTTGTTTTTCCAAATATGTCTTCAACTCAAAACGACCTTATTTGTCATTCCTCATCAATACTAAGACATATGGTCTAAGTTTTGCATAATGCTCATAAAATGTACCCTTTATTTGTTTCAATGCCAACCATTTTCCCTTGTAGCATTTTAAAGGTATAATTGTGCAACCATATGCAATGCACATTTCATCCACCACTTCCTTATTGGTGAGGTTTGTATTGATTCTCAACTTTGGCAGAAAATGGACGACTACAAACTTAGAATTAGTTTGTCTGTTGTATTGAACTCTTACACAAGTATGCATGTCATTCAATATCTTAATAATAAAGGTGGGTTCTCCGAGGATCAAACTCACATACATTTTCTATTTGCATCCCTTGCTGCAAGTAGCATATATCTTACCACGTGAACTCTTACTCCATCTAATATTATAACCATTTGCAATGGTCCAATGTCTCACAACCTCCTGACACTATTTTTTATCTTTGAATCTTAACCCAAGTTCTAGATTTAAATTTTTGGGTTGAGTGCTACTGGAGTAAAGTCTTAGTCTTCATTTTGGTATGTCCCTCATCATCAAAGCTTTCACAAGATGCATCTGAGTCTAATTCCTCAACAGGTGGAACTTCTTCAATATTTAAACCCTCTTCTTCAATGCTTTGACAAACTATTTTCCTTTTTTAGTCTTCAATATTTTGAGAGACCAACTTACTCTTCATCTTCATCTTCATCTTCATCTGAGAAGTCTTTATCATCCAACCCATCATCAGACATGGGATCATCTTCCATCAATTTGTCATCTAACTCAAAATCATTGTCATCTTTATCTTCTTTATCTACATCTTTATCATCCATTTCATTCCCTTCCTCATTTTCCTTCTCAATAACTTGGTCATTATCAAATTTCTTCTCACATTCACGGTATATATCCAAAAAAAATTGGTCATCAACAAATCTTATGGCATTACTTACGAAATCAGTCTTGACATCATCTACATTCACAAACAAGAACTCACTAGTACTTTTATCCTTAAAAGCATATCTCACAACCCTACTATATCCTAAATCCGCTAGCATCAACTCAGTTATAAAGGCTTCACCATAATCGAATACGAATACATCATACTTAGACACATCTAATAACTCACTTCATGTATATTTCTTGTTGTTCATAAAGGACCCACTATACCGTAACATAAGTATAACAATAAGAGCCAACATACTGGGCATATGATAAAATACCAAAATATTAAAATTCACCCAACCCAACAAAAATACAATATAATAATCAAGTTGTTCAATGAAAATAAAAGCTTAAAAAAAATACATCAATGTCTCGTCTTTCTCCAACAGAATCCCAACGCATATGAGAGGACCACCACAAATGATTATTTCTGGACAACCACGATCGATTTGGGTAGGAAGAAAGCTCGCTCTCTGGATTTAATGTTCATGATGAAAATATTGCAGACTACATCACCTTTGGGTAGGGTTTGGAGAACTCAAAAATCCAAAATTCAGAATCAAAAACGAGAATTTCACAGTTCAATCGTGTTTGGGTAGCGTTTGGTGAGATGATTTGGGGGGTGAGTTCTTGAATCACGTTTGTTTAGGTCTTAGGATTTGGGGATTATTTTTTTTATTTTTTTGTTTAATTCTGAAACGACGTAGCATTTGTTAGTTTTTTTTAATTTGGCATCCACGTTGACATTCCACGCCGACTCTCAGGTGATACATGTCAATCTTCAGGCACCGAAAGTTTTTTTTGGGTCATAGTGTGATAGTTTCTGCAAACGACGGGCACTGTTTTGCAATTACCTTTAAGGTGGGATATTTTTGTAAAACTCGTCAAACAATGAGTCATACCAGGCAAAATAATATAAAATTTCTTGTTTACAAAATAGTATAAAGTTTTATATTTATTTTATACCAAACAAACTTTATAGCTCAAAAATCCCAAGCTTTTTACAACTCTAACCTGATAACCACTACAAAAGATCAGTTGGACACCGACGAAATATTCCGTCAGTTGAAGAATTTCATCGGTGATTGAAATCACCGACGGACAACATCCGACGTCGTAAATACGTCTGTAAAATATTTCAATCATCGACGAAAAACATCCAAGCTGTAAATATGTTAGTAAAATAAATTATTTTATCGATTGACTTCTCATCTATCGGTGTTCACCAACGGACTTCCGACGGTGAATCCGTCGTACATACTGCCTACAGCGCCTATGTCATCAAATAAGCCGATGGAATTACCGAAGGAAAATTCCATCGGTATTTTGAGGAAAAAAATACATAAGAAGAAGAACGCTGATGCAATTAAATGTCAAACACATTCTTTGCTCGTATAGAGCACCAAAACACAAGAGAAAACTAAAGGAATGGGTGGAGAGAAAATGTCAAACACATACTTTCACGGAATTGACACTTTCCTATAATATTATAACATACGAAGGGCATGTAAACAACCAATTGAGTTAAACAATTCAACCCATGGGTAGGACGAATTATGCAATAAAAAAATATAAGGGTGGAAGATAGAAAGAAAAATAGTTTTACAAGACTGAGAAGAAGAAACTAGATAGATATTTGGTAAAGTTACATAATTGCGCACAAGGAAATTAAGGTATGTGAATTTGCATTTGACCTAACAATAATATAAAGGAAATTATGACTTATTTCATTATGGGTGAATTTTGTGACTACAAAGAGAAGGAAGAATATGCTAGTAACCGAAAGGAACATCAACTCAAACTACCAGAGATTCAAACGCATTAGTCATAAATCAAATAAGACTTACAAAGATATAACATGCCAATTACTTTATCATATAAGCTTTCGAGTAAATAATGCCTACCTCCACAAAATGCCCATGGTGAAACCAAGAAAATTGTGCAATTAGGGGTGGGAAAAAATACCGAACAATTGATATACCGGACTTACCGTGCTGGAAAAAAAAACTGAAAATATCAAATTTTTGGTACGGTATGGTACCGTACCGTTAATTTTCGGTACGGTAACGATATCAATTTTTTGAATACCACGGTATACCGATATATACCGTACTACGGTATATATCGAAAGTTTTGGTATATACCGATATGTCGGTATATAACGGTACCGCGGTACATACCGAAAAATTCGATATACTGAATTTTCAGTATGAATTCCGGTACGGTATACCGTATCGAAATATAATACTTATTTATTATATATAATTAGTATTACCTTTAAAAATATATATTTATTCATAATTAATGATAAATTACAAAATATGTTATTATTGATAATTAAAAATGAATAAGAACTTTTATACTTAATAAAATTATAATTATAAACTAAGTCATATCTATGTTATATAACTAATTTAGGATGAGTTTAAATAATTATAAATTTTAAATAGACTTTGAAAATAAATAAATAGAGTAAATATAATTTATATAATAGATTATGTGGATATATTCAATTTATAGTATACTCTATATTACTATTACATAATGAAAATAACTTATGTTAATTTTAAACTTTTGATATATGGATTTTTTTATTTTAATCAAATCTTAATATATATTTGTATATATATTATGATGTAAAATAAAAAAAATAAGAATTAATACAATAAGATACCGATTGGTTAAACTCAAAAATAATTACATGATCTACTAAGTTATTATTTGAAACTATAATATCAACATACATAATTATAAAATTAAATATATATATAGTACAAGTTATATTTATATATCTATAATTATAATTGGTAAATAAGTTATGTCTAACTTATATAACTAATTTACAATGAGATAAGAATAATTATAATTCATAACTAGACTTTGAAAAATAAATGGTATAAATATAATCAAATGATATTAAATATAATATTTAATTCATACATTGCATAGTGGATATTATTAGTACGTAATGAAAAATACTTATGTTCGACATATACTTTAAACTTTCAATAACTATATATGTATTTTATATTTTAAGCAATTACATATTTGGTGAGTTTTTAATGTCTTATATGAAAGCAATTACATATTTATCATATATATTATAATATCAATATAGTTGGTTAATGACACTAGATTAGAACAATATAATATCATTAAAGTTAATTATAAAACTTGAGAAGTAATTACATAATTTACTAATTGTTTTTTTAATTAGAATATCAATATAGTTAATTATAATAAAATATTTATCAATATAGTTAATTATAATTTTCGATAATTTCGGTAATTTTCAGTAATTTCGGTAGTTTCGATATACCGAAATCCGATAAGGTATACCGTAACAGTATAAAATTTTATCATACCGTAATCTTCGATATACCGACTTTCGGTATGTCGGTATGAAATTTTGCATACCGTAATTTTCGGTACGGTATACGGTACTGCGAAAATTTTTGGTATATCATACCGACCCATTCCTACGTGCAATGACTTGCAAAAAATATAAGGTCAAAGAATCAACTTTTTTAGACCTCATTGAAACATATAATAATCCGTGGCCATGAAAAAATCAGATTGGTCATTAAAAGTCTAAAGACATGAATCTCTAAAGCTATCATTACTACATAGATAACTAAAAGTATGCATATCGGTCAAAATGTATAACAAGATTGAACTAATAACTATTTGCAGGTAGAATATAATCTCATTTTTTAATAGTTTTCACTATTAACATAATCACTTATCAAAGTCCCTTTTAAAGACCCTAAGCATGTTTCTCATGCTAGTGCAAAGCAATCATGTCTGACAAATAGAGTATCGAGGGAATTGGTCAGATAATAACCATAAACAAGTCCATTTCATATAAGACATTACAAAACTCACCAAATATGTAATTGCTTTCATCGGACCAGATAAGATGAATAATACTCAATCCGTCCACCAAATTCGTGCATTTAATCCCATTTTGGTCAGTCCATAAAAAATGTTCATTTTTCTTTTTTAGAAACATCAACTTTACATTTTTACCCTAAACTTATCCACTTATTTACAAAAACACTCATGGTCCACCTTTTTACACTCACTATCAATTAATATATTCATTTATTATCTCAATGACACGCATTTTTATACACATCTACTTTACACTCATTCTGGTTTATTAAATACGGCCACCTAATAGTATAGTTGTTGCCACCTAATAAGATCAGGAGACAACACAATCATTGCATGATTAACAACAACCTTAGAGAACGACACAATCACCTGCGAGCTGTAATATCCCATCTCATAGTGGACATTACAATCGGCAAAGTAAAGAAACATGCAAAATATTTATGTGGAATGAACATGACAGTAGGTCATTCAGAATAAAAAGTATCTGCATTTAATTGCAACAACAATAATCAACTGACGTTATGCATCTAGGTTTACAAATTAAGGATAAAACAACATCCTAATACATGCTCCAACAATCATCAAGTGATTTAGAATTAAACCTGATCTCAATCATTGCAATGCAAGACTAATCTGGCTTTAGTAATAATGACTCGAGGCGTTTAACTTTGTCATATTTGATCATTTCTTTACCTTAATTTTTGACATTAAAGCTCTCAGAATGAAAACAAGAGAATTCATGTATGACATATGCAGTGTCCTAATATTTGTCAAAAAATAAACTCTAGCATCTCATGGTCTAAGTCTTCTACATTCAACATTCAAATTTTGTTTTGTTGGGAATTTCTCAAAGATAAAGATTCATCTTGTACAAATCTAGGACCGAAACCCCCTTGATTTAGATGGAGTATAATGAAAATGAGAGGCAACATTACAAACCAAGCTATTTAAGTGAGAAAGAAAGAGAGGGGTTGTGTGAGAGAGACAGGGAAAAGGTTGAAAGAGAGATTGGCAGTGAGCAAACGAAAAGAGAGGCGACGACGGTGGTGGCGGAAGCTTCGGGCAACGGTGTGCGATGGTGACAGACGGCAAAGTATCAGCGGATGTAGAGACGAGAGGAAGATTTAGGGCAAAACGGAAAAATGGGGAAGCCCGATTTCATATATCAGGGCACACCGACAGACCACCATTTAAAAAAAAAAAAAAAAACGGATTACCAACGGACCATCGATTTTTTAAAAAAAAATAAAAATTAACGAAGGACTACCGACGGACCATCGATTTTTAATTAATTTATTTTTTTGAAAAAAATCAATGGCGGACTACCGACGGACCATCGATTTTTTTAAAAAGAAAAATAATCACCGACGGACTACCTGCCGTCGGTACCAAAATCCGTCGTGAGTCCGTCAGTGCTCGTAACGACACACATGAGCATAAGTTTTACGATGCCAAACCGTCGACGATCACCGACGGTGACGTTTCCATCGGGGATTCCATTGGTGTCGGAGAGACTTTTTTGTAGTGAACCCCAAATATCATCATAGCCAACATAATATAAATAAAATCGACAGTTGTGTTCTTGCTTACCAAAGGTGTTAGTGGCAAAGGTAATCCATTTTTTTGTTCAAGGAAAAAGATGATTTGTCGCTGCGGTGAAGTGACGATCCGGCAAAGGAAGACAAAGAACTCTTTTGCAGTTGTGGTGAAGAAAAATTTGTAACCTATAGATACTTTTATTATTATTTGGGATGACAGCAGTTTGTATCCCAAAATTTGATGAGATTTTAAAAAATATTTTAAATTTTAGTTAATACATTAAAATGTCCTTAACTTTGATTAGATTTTGAAAAATATTCAATTTTAGCTAATACATTAATATTCCAACTTTGACGATATTTTAAAATATATATGGATTCAGAATTTCCGACGTGTGATTTGTCCTTAGTGGAGGATTTACTCATTATAGCCTATTCTGTATAAATGGATTATATTTAAAATATCTTATATTTTCGGACTGTATTTTGGGCGCATAGCCCGGCCCAGCATCTCAGCCCAAATACAATACAATGGGCCAACTCAATAAATTGGGCTAATTTTGACAGCTTTAAAGATTAGTTCCAGTTGTTATATTTAATTTTTGTGAACAAAGAATCCGTGTATGTTAATGTCATTAGACTCGTTACTATCGAACTTACATTTGAATTTCCAACCGTCCAATGCTAATTGTATTGTTACTAGTGTGTAACCCGTCGAGTTTCGACGGGAAATCACTCTAAGTTGTAATTTATAAATATGATTTTAAAAATTAGTCAATATTTTATTTTAAAGTGGTAATATTTCGATAATTTATTTAAAGAAGTATTAGAAACGAATAAAAATTATGATAGAAAGGTGTTTGTTACCAAAAAAAAATCAACATTTTCTTCAACTTCAAGAAGCAAAAAAAAAAAGTAACTAAACATACATTTAAAAAGTTAATAATAAAATATTTATCTAAATATAGAAAGTGAAGTAATTTAAATTTAAAATTATCTAAAATATGAAAAATTAGCTTGACAATGACCTCACTATTAGTCGAAAGTTTCATCATACACCACGTTGGTTGTTATATCATGTGCATGACTATCCTAGTCATATATTAAATTGAATCATCTTTTGCTAGTAACTCGTGAGATTACAAATATTCTTTATCTATGGCTGAACACGAACTTAGATTTATTTTTACGTTCGAAATAGTCTAGCCATGTCTCTTATTAATGATTATAATCTTTATGTGTATGGATTTGATATAGAAACTGTATTCGACGGATAATCATTTTACGTTACAATTTATAAGTTGAAATCCAAAAAATAACTTAATACTCCCTCCATTCTATTTTAAGTGTCTCATTGACACTTTTTACCTTTTGTTATTAAGTGTCATAGTTCGTAATTTAAGAGTAAAATTATGATTAATTTATTATTTTATCCCTATTTAATAATTTTGGAATTTGATAATTAGTTTTGTGTGTGCATTTATTATGCTAATTAATAAGGTTACAAAAATAAATTTCTTTATTTTATTGGTTTGTGCGATTTGACGGCAGATGGTACTTAAAATAGTATGGAGGGAGTTTTTGGTTAGAGTTCAGCCACCCTGAGTATGAATCCAAATGATAAGATTGAGGTTTGACCACCTGAACTCGTCTATAATGTATGTACCCGTACTCATCCTAATCTTGATTAAAAGTGATCTTTTACCCATTCTCATCACAAACTCATAGGTAATGCTTGTTTTACCTGAATCCCAAAAATTTATAAATATAAGTTATTATAAAAATATATTATTTTTTAAATAAAAATTTGAATATTACAAAATAAACATTAATAATAAATAGTAAAATTATCAATATTAAAAATGAAAAAAAAACATGTAGAAATCGTATCCCTTTAGGATTTATATACCCGCACATGTCTCAAATCTCATTAAAAAGCTATTCATTCTTATCTCAAACATGTGTTGTAATTCCACTAATTATTTAAGCTCGCTTGAATTTATAAAATATCTAAGTAGATGTGAGATTTAGAATTAAAAAAGGCACAAGAACTTAGAAAAATAAGAATAAAAATTATAGAAATTTCACATAAAGATCCATGGCTATTATGATTGCAATTCATAATTATTTAGGTAGATATAGATAGATCATAAGTTAAATCATATATATATATATATATATATATATATCATTGGATCAAATAAAAATCAATCTTAACATATAAAATATGAATTATTTTTAGTTTTTTGATCGCGAAGTTCTACAATGAATTTATCACTTTACTGGATAAAATCGTACACCTGAATTCATGTTAAATATATAGTATCATCCAATGTATATATAATACAATACAATGTGTTATAGAAATAATAGTTGATTATGAAACCGAAAACATATATTTAGATATAAAATATTTTCAATCATATATATATATACATATATATATATATATATATATATATATATATATATATATATATGAGAGGGTTAACGTAAGAACCACACAATGATGAACTCATTGTGAAAATTGATGAATCCGTTGGGAAAGTTACATAATCCAAAAAATTTAATTTTCGTCCTCTTGGGATTCGAACCAAGTTAAAATTTTGAATTTTGAAATTCAATAACTTTTCCAACGGATTCATCAACTTTTATAACAAATTCATATAATTCTTAGCAGGGGTGTGCATGGACCGATCGAACGAAAAACCGACCGAACCGATCGGTTTCGGTCGATTCGTTTTTTAGGAAGTCGGTTTCGGTTGGTTCAAAATTTTAATTAAAATCGGTTTCGGTTCGGTTTTGGTTTTACGTTTTAGGTTCGATCGATAATCGAACCGAACCAAACTATTATTTATATATATTTATATGTTTTATATAATAATTAATTAATATTTTAATTAAATAATTAGGATAAAAACATGTTTATTTGAAAAAATATATATATAATTTATATTTCGGTAGGTTTTTCTGTCCGACCGAAACCGATCGGTTTTTTCGGTTCGGTTTTCGGTCGGTCCGAAATTATAAATCGGTTCGGTTCGGTTCAAAAAAATTCGTTCGGTTCGGTTTTCGGTTTTGAAAATTTCGGTCGATCGGTCGAACCGACCGACCGATGCACACCCCTAATTCTTAGTTTTTAGGATAAAATGGTTCTAATTTAAACATCTCTCTCTCTCTCTCTCTCTATATATATATATATACCTGTTTTGAGTCCGATTAAAAGGAGACAATAGAAAGATTAGAAATTGAATTCAGACTATAAATTTTAAATTATACGATATATGAAATCCTTTTAGAATGTATGGGATGTATCTTAAACATGATGAAAAAGTTATTTTACTATTCATTCCGGAAAAAGTTATCTTAAACGTGATGAAAAAAATTAAGAATCAAATGAATTCGCTATGAAAGTTGATAAATCATCTGATAAAGTTACTGAATCCAAAAATTTGGGAATTTTCACCCTGATTCGAATCCCATGAGGGGTGAAAATTCATATTTTTTGGATTCAGTAATTTTTTTTCCGACGAATTCATCAACTTTCAAAGCGAATTCATCATTTTTTTATTCTCACATTCTCATGATAAAAATAGCTTTTATATGATATATATATATATATATGTGTGTGTGTGTGTGTGTGTGTGTGTATAATTTCAAATTTAAAGACTTTCTTATAAAAAATAATCGTTTATAGGAAAGTAAAGTTGCAATAAAAATATAGAAATATATGCATCCAAATATGAATGCTGAAATATATAATAAAAAGATGGGCTCATTTTAAAAATAAAAAAACAAACAACGTTATATATTTTTTAAGGGTATATCATATCCGTGTTGATTATAAAATTTCAGTACGATATATGCATCTATATAATAATCATTAGAATATGTAAATAAATACAGTATAGATAGTAAATGTGTAAGATATTGATATCCATATATAGATTTCAAACATCTATTTAATTAATTACGAAAAATAACTGATTTAATAATTACATAGGCTTGGATTTTAGGAGGTATAAATTCAATAATTAAAAAATTAGAATCCTAAACTTCTTGTATTGCTGCCACATAGGATGGTGGATGGATGAGATGATAGGAATCAAGTAACGACTATATAATAAAAAAACAAACAACGTTATATATTTTTAAGGGTATATCATATCCATGTCGATTATAAAATTTCAGTAGGATATATGCATCTATATAATAATCATTAGAATATGTAAATAAATACAGTATAGATAGTAAATGTGTAAGATATTGATATCCATATATAGATTTCAAACTATCTATATTATTAGTATATATAATATTTATCTAATGAATATCTTTAAATGCCAATAATTAATATGTACCCATATATAGATTTTGAAACATCTATTTAATTAATTACGAAAAATAACTGATTTAATAATTACGTAGGCTTGGATTTTAGGAGGTATAAATTCAATAATTACAAAAATTAGAATCCTAAACTTCTTGTATTGCCACATAGGATGGTGGATGGATGAGATGATAGGAATCCGTAACGGAATATATAATAGATAATAGATTTTGTACTCTACATATTAGGGAAATTTACTAATCACAGAGACCACATTTCAGGTTAATTATTACGAAAATTGATCCGATTTATAAATTTTAACAAAATTTAGCTTTCAATTTTGGTTTCCTTTTTAAACAACAAATACTCTAGTCATACCATTAAACATTGGCATAACACAAATAAACCATGTTAATCGACTATATTGCAATCAAAATTATTTTTCTTATTATATAACCTATGAAAATCAAACCAAAAAATTCAACCGATTTTCATATACTAAGGACAATTCAGTTCAGTAGATTACAAAAATTGGTGTGTGTGTGTTGGTCTAGTGGTAGAATGGTTAATATCATATGTCAAAAGTTTTGGGTTCGAGTCCATCGTGATGCGATCTTTAAATTTCTATATTTAATTGATGATGAAAAAATACAAAAATTTGTGTTCGCCTAATAGTAGTATTCTTAATGACTGAGACTAAACGTTTCAAGTTTGAGTATATGACCCGATCTTTTAATTTTTTATATTAATTGATTAAAAGGTGACAAAAACATTAAATTTGATTTTAAACTAGCCGATTATTATTATTATTAGTAGTACTAATTAATGTGTCTTCAAGGACTAATTACGGAATTCCAAGATTTAGTTAAATTGATCAAGGATATTTTGGATACTTTAAGATAAGGCCTTTTGTACTTATGGTGATAAAAATATAATTTTAAAATAAAATAATGCTACCGGCGTCATAAATCTAAATTCCTTCTTGAGCTGGTTTTTCTGCCCCCGTGAGCTCGTTCTGCTGGAAATCGACGTTCAATTGCTCCGCCTGGTCAATCTCCGTGCTAACTTGCGCCGCAGCAGGTTTGTCTCTTCCTACTTGTGCCCTAGATGTTCTGCAAATCTTTAATCAGTTTACATCTGAGAATCGTCTGATTGCGATCTGTAATTACAGATTTCGTCTGATTGAAATATTTTGTTTTGTTTTGTTTCGTTTCGTTTCGTTTCTTGATTTATTTTTCTGATTTTTGTTCTATGTACGGTCTGATTTGCGTCGTTCTTTTCGTTCGGTTATGGTTAATTGCTCCTCGAATCAGAGTTAGGGTTTCAGATTTATGGTGTTCTTTTGCTGTTTTATGGCATGTTTAGCGAATAGATGTCTACGGAACAGTTACGGTTTCAGATTTGATTAGTCTCGGGTCTTGGTGGCTGGTTTCATTTTCATATACTTTCTCGTCTGAACGTTGATGCTATTACCTAGGCTTCTGCTTAGCTGCGTCACGTTTACAGCTGACATAAGATATAAATGCGCTACTGATAGATCAAAGGCTTGTGGTAAAGCTTTGCGTAGATTTGAAATGCAGTGTTGTCTGGAATATCTTTCCCACAAGATGAAAGTATTATGACTAACTAACAAGGAAGACACACCTGAAATTTGACTTCGAGAAACTAGTAACAGATTGAAAATTAATTGCAATCACATTGTATCAGCCTTTAGTATGAAGATTAGTTACTCTTGGTTCACTTCAGTTGATTTGTCACAAGACCCCTTGTTGGCCTTACGTGCATGTCAACTTGTGTTACTTTAGTCTTAAGTTTATGCAATGTGCATGTGTTTTGTTAAAGGTATTCACATGACAAGAACTCAATTATTGCTTAATGTCCATCGTCGATGTCAGCATTGGCTCCTGATGTTAGTAGAATTTTTTTAAATTGGACCAGAATAACATAATGACTCTGATCAACCTTTTCTCCTCGGCCCTTCTATTAAATTGTGGAATGCCGATTCAAGGCTTCAGCGGTCTAGGAAAGATGGAGAAAAATGGAAGAAAAGAAGAAAGAATTGTCTATTGACTATTGTAAGTGAGAGATGGATGCACAACGAGTTTAGTGTCTCATTGTATTCCTTTAGTAAAATGAATAGATGCTGGGATCTTATTCACCATGTCCTCATTTATGTATTCCTTCCTCCCATTCTCTTCTATTCTTATCCTTGATTGCTCCCAGATGTAGGGTGGTTGGGAAGTAATGTGATAGACAAGAAAAATCAAGTTCTGTATTTAAAATTGTTGGCTGATACGTCTTGAAGTGAGGATGCTTTGAGCTTTTATCTTGTTGTAATGTGTTAGTTAGAGATGTTCGTGATATAGCAGATGACACAGGATGTTCCTATTTAGAATGTAAGTGGTGCTGGCTGTAATTGATGTATGGTGGCATTGTGTGTTGAGAAATGTACTTGTCGTGTGGATTCGGTGCTTGAATCATGAAGGAATGAGTAAAGAATATTTGGGGTTCATTGACTTGGTCTTGGGTGTGTGGTTGTGGTGGACAGGGAGGAGGCAGCAGCTGTGGTGGTGGTGATATTTTGCTTGTAGGTGTTGGTTGGTTGACTTGCATAGTTTTGAAAATGAGCTTAGACAACAGGAGCCGAAGCAGGAGCAGGAGCAGGAGCGAAGCAGGAGTCCGATGGATCGTAAGATGCGAACTCAACGCTATTCCTATCGTGATGCACCATATAGAAGGGATTCAAGGCGGGGCTTCAGGTTATTTGGTCTTCATTCTTTTGTGTGTTTGTGCCTTTCCATCACTGCTAATATTTGGTTCGGGATGGAAGAGGTAGTTGATGTAAGGGATCATGTGAAAGGATAGTGGATGTGGTGCTGTTTCTGGTTGCTTCTGTTTGTCTGATTAATTTTTGATAAATATATCAAATTGATCTATGTTCCCTTTTGGTTGTGCTGTTTCTTCACCTTTTGTCTTCTTTTCTAATCTCTTTTCTTTTTATCAATGTTGGAAGGTACTTAGTGCCGATGTTCTAAAGTATTTTGGTGTGTTGTTCTTTGCAGCCAGAACAGTTTGTGCAAAAACTGCAAAAGGCCTGGACACTTTGCTAGAGAATGCCCCAATGTGGCCATTTGTCACAATTGTGGTCTTCCTGGGTGAGTATCTTTAATATGGATATTAGGTTGGTTGGCTGATACACTTAGTGTGTTCTGACCATGTACGACCAACGATTTTTTAACAAATTAGGAGCTACCGACTCAACTGAGTTGCTCCATACATCTCACCTAAACCAACTTTTGGCTGAGTCGGTAATCTTTATGTCGCATACGTAGCATTCCATCAATGCCCTAGTTGGGTTTGGTCATTTCGTGACATTGTTACTTGTCATTCAAAATTTTCTTATTTCATGTCACAACTTAATCTGCTAGCATTCCCATGTCCAGAGTTCTACGTATGTCGATCGTCAGGCAATATGAAATTTATATGCATATTTTTGTTTGTCCTTGAATATATTTCTCTTGCATATTACTCATTGACCTTTCTGAGGTTCCTTAATATTTCATAGGAATCGTTCCAGTATGTGCCATGTGAAACTTATCTAGCCTTCGGTCTGAGATGCACCCTCCTGTTTTGGATTTTAACCCTTTCTCTGTGAAAATTGTATTAGGCACATTGCATCAGAATGTACCACAAAATCTCTGTGCTGGAACTGTCGGGAGCCTGGCCACATGGCCGGAAATTGCCCAAACGAGGGCATCTGTCACACCTGTGGAAAGGCAGGACACCGTGCCAGAGACTGCTCAGCTCCTCAGTTGCCTCCTGGTGACTTGAGGCTGTGCAATAACTGCTTCAAGCAAGGACACATGGCGGCTGACTGTACCAATGACAAGGCCTGCAAGAACTGTAGGAAAACAGGTCATCTTGCACGTGACTGTCAGAACGAGCCTGTCTGCAATATGTGCAATATATCTGGGCATGTAGCTAGAGACTGCCCCAAGGCCAATATGCTCGAAGAGAGGGGTGGTGGAGTTCGTGGAGGTGGAGGTATGGGTGGAGGTGGATTCCGTGACATAGTTTGTCGGAACTGCCAGCAGATGGGGCACATGAGTCGAGATTGCATCGCGATGACCATATGTCACAACTGCGGTGGAAGAGGGCACCTGGCATTTGAATGCCCGTCCGGGAGGTTCATGGATCGATTTCCAAGAAGGTACTAGGGATACGATTGTTGACTCGTTTTGACAAGGTGCTACAACGCAGTGATCCCCTCGTTTTTTTTGTCTTCCTGATTCTGTTTTGAGTGAGATTCATGGTTGCACTCGATAATCTTTGCTACTTAACTCGATTATTGTATTTGTTCATCTTAATAGACCAGGTTAATGTAGTGCCTTTTAATAGCTATGAGCAGTTTACTGGACCTTTTGTTTATCATGTCTTTGAAACCTATAGTATTGTTTCCTGTAGAAAGCTTGGATTGTATGGCGGAAGGTGTGTTAGTGCTGGTTTTCTTGTCTTAAATGCTCGTCTCTCTCTCTCTGGTGTATGTGTGGGGCGATGTCAATTGATTTGACTCAATTCCGTTCGAAGCTAATTAGGTTGTCCCCAAGAGAACGAAAAAATGGAGGGTTAGGGGCTGAAAATTCTAATCCAAAAAATTTAGCTAGGTTGGCCCGAACTGAATATTTCGATAGAACCAGTTCAAAACCAAGTAGGTTGATCTGATTTATTTGTGTATACGCGTGTGGTGGTTGCATTTCTCTTCACGAAAGAATAGGAATATTCATGCTTGTACCGTGACTATTGTGTTCCTTATTTAAAACATAGTAAAATCAATATTTACTGGTAAGTGCTGTTTTTTTTTTTTTGAAAACAACAAAACCGATTTATTAAAGACACGAACATGGGATGTGGAGAAGACCCGCCACAGACGATGGGGGTTCAGTCCAGACATGCGAATCAATAAATCCGAAAGCTAGCTTAGCTAAACAATGAGCAATTTGGTTAAACTCTCTTCTAATATGCTCAACATGAAAATCTTCCTCGCTACTCATAGCGTGACGACAGCTTGCTGCGAGCACTCCCACCTCAAAGAGGTCTTCACGCTATGGGTGATGGCTTCACACGCCCTCGGCAGTCCGACTCAAACTTGCATCTTCCAATATTGAGGGTTTTGGTCCAAGACAAGGCTTCCCTTATACCCATCAACTCCCCTTCCTCCACTCTAGGAATGCCTATCTTCCTAACCACTATTGCCGCAACGAAGCTCCCTTTGCTATCACGAAGACAAATGCCAATGCCAAAGCTATGGCTCCCTTCATCAAAGGCCGCGTCTACATTACATTTGTACCATCCCGTCTCTAGATCATGCCACCCTGAGCACCTCACATGGTTGCCACTAGACTCACTCAGAACCTGAGCTGCCTTTAATGCCTTAGCCAACATCCAGTCATCCCAATATCCTAATGCCAATGCACAGGATCTCGAAGGTGTCGGGAAGGTTTCTCTCCACACGGCTGCATTTCTGTCATTCCATATCTGCCACATGATCATGCTGATTTTTGCGGGGGAATCTCCCTCCCCACTGCCAATGCTAGTAAAGAGGACATCCTCAAAAGAATTAAACCTTCCCTGCACAAAATTCAGAAACTTGTCCAGCCCCATAAACTTCCAGCATTTGATCGCAAATGGACAAGAAAAAAAGGAGTGCCACACCGTCTCCACGTCCCTACGACAAATGCCACATCCGCCATTCCCTACTCCACAAATTCGCCTTCGTGGGAAGGTTGTTCCGAGCCGCTCGCCACAAGAAGATCTTCACTTTTGTTGGGACATCGAGGCTCCATATGAGCTTCCATCTTCCCTCTGAGGAAATTATATTGTTCATCTGATTTTGAGGAAATTATATTGTTCATCTGATTTTATCATCATTTAAGATCTTGCATTCAAATGCTCTCAAGTCTCAATAGACTCTACATCTCCTCCAAACTTGTTTTACAGATCTTTCTTAAATTTCACATGGAAAACCTCTTCAACATCATTTCCTCGATCACCATCAATCCACTTAGCAAAAGATAATATTATTGATGTTATATTTGCACATGTTTTGATGTCAGTGCTATCGATAAAACTAGATACTATTTTAATAATATTTCATATATTAGTAATTTTAATGCAAAATAAAATACTGTTTATATCAAAGGAGCTCTCACGTCTGTGTCTAAAATATGGAGGCTTGATTTCCTTACCACTCACTACCTAGATGTACTAAATATACAGATAAGACTATTCAACATTGGATAAAAAATCATGTTGGATAACAGGATAACGTAATTCGAAGAATAAATTGATATTTCATTAATTTTTGTCAGTTTTATGAACCTCTGTTTGCATAAAAAATACTTATCTATCAAAATAAATTTTCGTCCTATTAAATAAGCGGGTCAATAAATATTTTTCCTCCATCTCAATATTTTCTAAAAAAATCTCGATGTTTCCAAAATAAATCCCTAAGTTCGTTTCTAAAAAAAAACTTTTGATCTTTCAGAGCTTTTCAGAATGTCTTGCGTCTCAGCATTCGGACATGGGATAATGAGTCATTTGTCGGATTCTTAAGTGAATTATACGTGATTTTTTCCATTTAAACAAGGGTTAATCATCTTTTATGTCTCAACTTTCAGCATTTTTCAGAAAATGTCATAATATAACATTTTTATCACAAAAATCTTCAATTTTTTAAAAAGTTTGTTTATGTTATGCTTACAAAATCCGTCGATAGGATTTTGAATTATCTCGTTAGATTCTTAGATGGATTATAATGCATATGTCCTTGGTATTTGTTCATTTAATTCTATTTTGTTACGTCTACAAAAAAATTTCATTTTCCTTTTAAAAACATGGATCCCACCCAAAAGTCAACACTTTTATCACACTCAATCCACTTATTTACAAAAAAAACACTTATTACCCACATTTTCAGCTCAAATAACATATTTTATTATGAAGAAAATATCATTTAATAATCCAACATTTGCGGCTTTTTACATCTATATCCCAACGTAAGTATAATAATAAATTGGACCATAATATTTATAGATTTTTAACATCCGTGTCCTGATGATCGGAATCGGATCTAATTTGTCTATGTGGCATATTAGTTCGAGCCTGATTTGATTATGCCGTACGCAAGGCATATCTTGTCTAGACTAAATTTTGGAAATGATATAGTTCTCCTCGTTTTTAAGTAGTGGAAAGAGTCAATCGAATTAAAATCTCATTTTGGAAACCTAATCGTGCCCCATTCTCATAAAAATCCAACTTTCTCCCTCTCACAATCCTCTCAACAAAATGTTTGCAAATTCTTGGAATTTTGATGGAAAACCCTTTTGCAAGCATGGTCCTTGCCATTTAATGACATCTTTTACGATTGAAAATCCGGGCAAGAGGTTTTGGGGATGCCCAAGCTACAACACGGTGGGTTTTTCTTTTTCTTTGTCATTTTAATTGGAGGGATGTCGATTGTTTATGATTTTATGCAAATGTATAGAATGGTGGTTGTCGATATTTTGTGTGGATGGAAGAACCATATGAATGAAAGGCAAGAGTTGCTCTATTGAAGGTGAAACTAAAAATATAAGCTTTGAATATTATAATACCTCGATTGTTATTTGTCGGCAGTATCAACTTTGAAGAAGTTTGTCTGTAGTTTTTTTCCTCAAGCTCGTCTCTTGCGCATTTTCAAATGAGTTTTCTTCTCTCATTTTTCAAATGGGTTTTCTCAAGCTTGTCTCTTTTCGGCTCCCTTTCTCAAGTTTGTCTCTTGCAAATTATGGATAAAATGAAGACTCTTCTCTCTACTAATTGCTTTCTTAACCTCTCACTCTACCTTAGAATTTTAGGGTTCAACTAGTTTAATTATGAAGAATAAAACTTAAAGTTGAAGATATTTTGTGATATTTTTTATTAGAATTTTTGAAACTCTTAAATTTATTCCATGTATGAATGTAACGTGGATTTCCGACGTCCACGTATGCATAATTGGCCTTATTCCGTTGATCGGGATATTATTATAAACTCATTTGAAAGGTTATGGTCCAATTTGTTAGTATACTTACGTTGGGATACAGATGTAAAAAGTCATAAACGTTGGAGTACTAGTTGAGTCTTATTTTTCACTCACTTTATATTCATTGCATTTATTAAAATCTATACCGATAAAAACTAAGATCATATATGGTGTACGAGGGAGGGAGGGAGTAGATAATTATTTTCTTTTGCAAACTTTTCCTCCATTGTTAAAATTTACGTAAACGACGAAGTTCGTAAATCACGTAACACGGTCTTAACATTTTTGCGGCCTTTGTGGTGTTCGAAATTTTCCTCAGAAACCCTAATTTCAACGAGCTGATCTCATTCTCGCTACGCTTTAAATTTTAAACCTGTTTCCCCCCAATTTCGCTGATTTCATATCCCGAGAATAATTCAATCTTTTAACCTAATATTCGAAGAATTTTGAGCCATTTATTAGGGAAGGAAGGCAATTTTGGTACTCTGGGATCACTGATCAATCACAAGGTATGAAATCATACAGGTTTCTGAAAGCTCTGATTTTTCCAAAGTATGAGAATGAAATAAGTGGAAATATATATGAATACC
Source organism: Salvia rosmarinus (assembly GCA_036937905.1). NCBI lineage: Eukaryota > Viridiplantae > Streptophyta > Magnoliopsida > Lamiales > Lamiaceae > Salvia > Salvia rosmarinus. Next base: position 95,445,576 of record CM072813.1, read on the forward strand.
CATTTTTCAAAAAGTGGATGCTGTGTATATCCATTTGAAAAAATGAGTGCCTATACCCAAAACTTTTTTAAATATATTTTGAGCACTTTCTTGAAATCATAAATAAATGAAAAGATAAGAAGCATATGTAATATGCTTCTTATCTTTTCATTTATTTATGTTTTCATATATTCATATTGAAGCATGTATTTCTGCTGTTAATAGCTACAAAAGCACTCTAATCGGCTTATGCATGGCATAAAGTGTTGATGCATTTTGATAATCGTAGATAGCCTTTTGTTCTTGCCTAAACTTTAGCTATGGTTGTTCTGTTGTCAAATGTAAAGTCTATTTCTTGGGGTTGACCTATTCTTATGGAGATTTTGGGAGGATGGATTTGCGGATTTGCTATGGTTTCTCATTGTCTACGTATGTCTCAATATTTGTCTCGTATTCAACTTTACAATTTTTAGACTGTGTGTGAGTGATGACTTTGTCTCCTTTTCTAAACTAGAATTCTGCATTTGAACTTGAGGCTTCTTAGGTAAATTTTGTAAATCTTTATGGGTGATTTTTGTGACTGTGAATACAATTTCTGGCCTGATAGGAGCAACGAGGCGTATGTGATATTAGTTAGTTTCTGGTAAATTTGAAGATATAATAAACTCCGGGAACCATTTCTTACGACACTTCATTGTTTTTCCCAAAACTGAACTTCAATTGCGGCTTTGCCTGTTTCGCCGTAGCAAGAATGGGATTGTCTTTTCTTTGTTTGCTAACATCTTAGTTGGAGTTTGAAGTTTTCTCTTGTTCAAATCAGGAGGTCAAGATTGAATTGTTGAACTTCTCGCATCTTATAGATGCAACCAAATACATCATGACAGACGGCACTAACAGATTTTTTGTATTGTGAATTATAGCCAAGTTTAACAGAAGGCTGTGAATCTTCCTTGAGTGTCATTCTGTTGCTCGGAGTAATGCTTTCGCCTGAAGATGTTGCCTGCTTGAGCTAAGACCCCAACATGCTTGACTCTCGTTGGAATTCCCTTAAAGGCGCATTATTTGAAGCTCTTAACACGCAACATTGTCCTTCTCCATACGAGAGAGAAGATTCTCCTGAAAGAGCCAAGATAGATGTCGTTCCTGATGAGGACACTGCAGGTGAAGTTATAGATAACCTAGAGGAGAAAACTGTCGATGGTATTGCAGCCGCTGGTGAGGGTGCTGACAGCGATCACAGTAGTCAATTTCAGTCCTCGTTATGACTTTGACGATACGCCTTTTCCAAGGCTATCCAAGCTGATAGAAATTCATTTCAGTCAGGGTAGAAACGATATTAACTCCTCTTAGTATTGCAGATACTAGTGGTCCAGCAGAACCAAGCGTTGGCGGAATTTTGAACAGCGAGGATGCCGATGCTGACCCATTTTGATCAAAGCATAAGATGGAAGACATTTTCCTTCCCACATACAACGAGAACTTTCGGACTGTCTGATCCAGAGGTGCATTTTGTTTTCCAAGAATTCAAATTGCAGCAATCGGCTGAAGATATTTTCAAGATATGGAATTTCGACAATGCATCTGGAGAGAATGATCTTATGAAACAGCTGAATAAAGCCCTTGCTAGGAATCCTGTCGAACCACTGCCTCCTTTTCTTGATGATTCTGAAGCATGGATAGCCTTGCAAGACAGTTCGGTCGACTATCTCACTTCTGGAATTGCGGACCTCTTGTTGAGTCCAAATTCGGGCCAGGACTAATTGACATGAACAGTTGCTCTGGTTCCTCTTAACATCAGGGTTTTTTGGTAGTTTCAGAAGTAATGCCTTTCTCATATCTTTGTTGACATTTTGATGAAGAATTTTGGCCTTTTTTTTTTCTTTCTGGTTGATGGGATATGGCCCAACCGCCAGCCCACCTGGCGGTGCCCAAACGAAAGCCTGGTACCGACCTAATGAATGGCCCCACGCGGTTAGCTCAAGCCCAACATCTAAACCCTGACCAAATCAAAGGAGATATTCGAGGAGCAAGATATGGGCGATAATCGAGGATCAAGATATAGAAGGAGATCGGATCCCACAAATCAAGGGATCCAGTACATCTTTAGAGATCCACAAACGTGTATAAATAGGGGTTAAGTCGACGGTAGAAGGGTTAGCAACTATTAGAATACTAGAGAGCTTTTCAATACATTCATTGTAATCTTACATAGTGAAAGTATTGAGGAATCAATCCTTCGTGGACGTAGATCTTATTCTTGATCGAACCACGTAAAAGCCTCGGTGTTCTTTACAGTTTTCATATATCTCGCACACTAGATTTATCATTGGAGCCGTCTGTAGGAACATTCGAACAAAAAGCTTCGTTTTTCTACAACTCAATGGCAAGAACTCGTGCAAACGCTAGCACCGCGGTGGTCTTGGCAACACCGCTACCGAGGATGATCAAGTAATCACGCAGCATATGGAAGGGATCGCGAGGCGCCAAGAATAACACACGACTCACGAGGGTTACATAGAGAACATTCCTATACACCCTCAGGATCGCCGCCATAACGAAGAGGAAGATGCCGACCTCAACACCGGTGAACTGACGGTTCACCGATCTCATAAGTCCTCGGCCGAGCCGTGTCCGAATTCCTCAACGGCAACATTGGCCAATTCCAGAGTTTCCTCAACCAGAGGGCAAACGGAGAGGGCACCTCAAGAGCGCTCGGACTGGTGGTTACAGGCGCCCGAGGTCGTTCGCCCCTCCGAAGAAATCAACGCTCACCTCGGCGCGATAGCCGAGAACGCGTACATCGCCCCGTCACCCGAAGTCAATCACCTCGACGGGACGACCGCAACCATTCGCTTCCGCGCCACCCGCGGAGTCGGTCACCTCGGCACCACTACCGAAGTCGCTCACCTCGGCACACCGTCCATGGAGCCGAGCGGGACAGAAGAGAGGAGAGGCGGAGCCGATCTCCCCCTCGAAGAGACGATAGACGCCGCTCTGGTCTCCCACCCTCCGAGAGAGATGGTAAAGAGCTTCGGGGTTCAACCGCAGGAGGATCATCTCCTTTCTCCGTGGAAATCTCGATAAGCCTCGCCCAACGATATAGGGCACCCAACATCGCCGCTACGATGGCCTCGGGGACCCTCCGACATCCTTTTCGCCACACCACCAACATGGCGAATCAAGGAATGGAAGATTTTCATATGCAAAATCTTCCCGAGGTGTTGGTCTCCAACGCCCGACGTTGGTTCACTCTCGCCTCCGCACAAAGATACACTGCTTTAAGGATCTCATGGATCAGTTTAAGTGGCGCTTCTACCAGAAGATGCCACCTCAGCAGCCTTCGTCCGACCTGCTCACCATCCGCCAACGACGGGACGAGACGATGTCAAATTTCGTCTCGCGGTTCATCAAGGAGTCTCTCAAAATTGATGAGAGTAACGATCTCTACATCATCAATGCGTTCAAGAACGGGATCCGACCTGACGCACTGAATAAAGAGATCACCCGGGAAAAGCCGAAGACGGCGAGTCGGCTCTGGACTCTGGTCGACAACTACGTCAAAGGGGATGAGTCAGATCGCAAGAAGAGAGAGACCTGGGACGAGCAGAAGGTCGAGAGGAAGAGGCCAGACGACCGAGGGAGAGGCACTGATCTCCGAAGTGTCTTCGACAAGATCAAGAAAGGCCCGATGGAATCCAGGGTGGGACCTCGCCAAACCCCCGTGGCAACGCCTCATCCGCTCAAATCGAGGCGGAAATATTTGAGCTCCATGTCGAGCTCTTCCCAAGCCCTCCCATGAAAGGAGGATCCAAGAAGAGGTCGACGGAGAAGTATTATGATTATCACCAAGGGTATGGTCACAATACCGAGGATTACAGAAACTTGAGCTTGCAGATCGACGAGCTCGTCAAAGGAGAAGCGCTCAAGAAGTACCTCGGCCGATCGGGGCCGGGGAATAAGAAGCGCAGAGGAAAGAATGGAGGTGGCAACAACTGCGGGCCGACCTCGACGACGACCCAGCCTGAAGATGACGAAAACGATGGTCCCAACGCCATGGAGCAAGTCTACGCCATCACCGGACTGCCCATAGGTACGACGAGGTCGTCGTTGAAAACTGAAGCTCGGAGACCGACCCTTGAGGAGCCAAAAAACAAACGACTCTGGGACGGTGAGAACATCGTGTTCTCCAATGACGACCCAGTGCCCAAGATCATGCCCCACCAAGACGCTATTACTATACAAGTCGTGGTGGGCAACAAGAACGTCCACAGAGTCTACATCGACATCGAGCCCCTGTCAGCATCATCTTCCAGAGCTGCCTAGACAAACTCGAGGTCGGAGGGATCCAAATACATCCCGCACCGCCCAAGCTCCCGAGCTTCACTCAGAGATACCCAACCGAGCGTTATCACCCTTCCGGTCACGGTGGGGACGTCTCCCAAGTCGGTCACCAAGGCTATCCAGTTCTTCTTGGTCCGAGCTCCTCTCCATACAACATCATCACGGGAGAGACGGCTCTACGCCACCAAGGCCGCCTCGCTCGGTCTACCACCTCACCATCAAGATACCCACCCGGTGGAGTAAGCATCCGAGTGACCAAACGGCGGCTAAGGAATGCCTACGAGTCTCAACCTGTGATGTGGCCTTACCGTGCCTAGCAACTACAGAAACCTCGAGTCGCCACCCGGACGATCTAACCGACGACCTCCAATTATACGATGACGACCCTTCCAAGGTCGCCAAGGTCGGCACCTGTGGTCCAACCGATATTCGACGACTCATCGTGCGCTTCTAAGGGAATACAGGACGTGTTCGCATGGTCCCCACTCGACATGACCGAGTGTCACCGAGCTCATCACTCACCGGCCAACATCGACCCGCAACCAAACCGGTTTGGCGAAGAAAAGAGGGTTTTCGGCGAGCGCAGCCGGTCATAAGAGATGAGGTGACCCAACCCAAGAGGCCAAAATCGTTCGAGGTCAGTACCCGCCCGGATGGCTAATCCATCGTGGTCCGAAGTCGGGAGGGTGGCGCATGTGTATCGACTATACCGACCTCAACAAACACTGCCCGAATGATTGTTACCCCCTCCCTGATATTGACAAGAAAGTGGAGGCACTGGTGGGCCACGAGATTTTCGTTTCACGGATCCGCATAAGGGTACCACCAAGTCTTGATGAGTAAGGAGGATGCTCCAAAAACGGCATTCATCACTAACTCCGGTGTCTTCGCGTACCGAAAAATGCCTTTCGGCCTGAAAAACGCCGTAGCTACCTACCAAAGGATGGTGGATGCAATATTCAAAGATCATATTGGGAAGGTCGTCGAGGTTTACGTCGACGACATCGTGGTCAAAAGCCAAAAAACAGAAAGTTTCGCCGACGACCTCAAAACTATCCTCCAACTCCTCAGGTCGGCCAACCTCAAGTTCAACCCACAAAAGTGCACATTCATGGTGAAGACGGGAAAATTCTTGGGGTGTTGGGTTTCACAAGAAGGCTTGAAGGCCAATCCCACCAAGGTGAAGACGATACTTGACATGCAAGTACCGAAGACAATCCGTGAGATCCACAAACTCACCGGATGCTTGGCCGCCCTCAGCAGATTCCTATCCCGGGCTGTCGAAAAGTAACTTCCTTTCTTCAAGATCTTGAGAAGAGCCCCGGACTTCGCTTGGAAGGAAGAACACCATGTCGCCTTCACCCAGCTGAAAGAGTACCTCGCCGACCTGCCCACACTGTCCGCCCCGAAAGAAGGCGAGCTCCTTTCTTTATATCCGCCGCCTCGGACGAGGCAATCATCTATGATCGATGCGAGATGAGATCGGACGACAACTCCATATCTACTTCATCACCGAGCTCTCAAAGGACCGGAGACTAGGTACACCACTTTCAAAACTAGCGTTGCATGGTGAACGCCAAGCGACGCCCGACCTTATTTCCAAGCCCATTCAATCCAGTGTATCGACCGACTTACCCCCGAGACAAGTCTTGTCAAAACCCGAATCATCGTATATGATAGCCAAGCTGGCACTGGAGCTCGTGAGCACGACATCTTATACCCCGCACCGCCATAAAGGGTAAGCTCTAGCCGATTTCCGGTAGAGGTCAAATTTACCGAGGTCAGCCCCACCAGAGAGGACACTCCGACCCCCGCTCTCACAACGGAGGAACCTACCCTCGACCTACCCGATGACTGTTGGCAGATGTATGTGGATGGGGCTTCGTGCAAAACAGGTAGCGGAGCGGGCATCTTGCTCCTCGGCCCGGAAAAACAAGAAGTAACCTATGCACTTCGGTTTTCCTTCCCGACCACAAATAACGAGGTGGAGTATGAAGCACTGATCTCAGGACTCCGTCTCGCGAGGGAATTGAAAGTGGAAAAAATCCAAATCTTTGGAGATTCTCAGGTTGTGGTAAACCAAGTCTTAGGAAAATACGAGGCCAAAGAAGATCGAATGAAGCAATACCTTGAGAAAGCTAAGGAGATGCTGACCTCATTCAGGTATTCCACAATTCATCGTATCCCACGAGGGGAGATCAGCCTAGCTGACATCCTCAGTAAATTGGTTTCGTCATCAACAAATCCACCAGTGGAGGAGGTTCATTCCAGAAGTATTGCGGAGCCCCACATCGGCATCATCACTGAGATAGAACCGAACTGGATGTCTCCCATAAAGGCATATCTGGAAGAAGATGTACTACCCCAAGATCGGCTCGAAGCCAAAAAGATGATGGTCAAGTCCCAAAAGTACCTCACGCACGAAGGCACTCTCTACAGGAAATCCTACCTTCAACCACTCCTAAGATGCCTTGGGCCAAAAGAGGCGAACTACGTATTAAACGAGATTCACATGGGATCTTGTGGAAGCCACATCGGATCACGAGCCTCTCAAAGAAGACGCCGAGGTCGAGGGACATCGCCCACCTCATCCAAGAATCGGCCGAGCTCGCAAAAGTGCCCAAGTGCCACCACGCCACAGCCAAGAAGCTACCATGACCGACCTCGGTAGCCTTCGTAGTCCTCGCCTTTCATGCAATGGGGAATCGACATCGTTGGTCCCTTCGACCGAGCACCGTCGGCTCCGATACTTGGTCGTAGCCATAGACTACTTCACAAATGGGTCGAGCGAGCCTCTTTCAAGCCTCACGAGCGTAAGGATTCAAACATTCGTGTGGAAAACATAGTTTGCCGCTTGAGCATACCACATGTCTCGATCTCGACAACGGCACCCGGTTCGTCGACGTAAACTTCAAAGAATGGTGTGAAGAGCTCCGGATCAAACAACAGTTCACCTCGGTTGCACACCCACACAGCGAACGGTCGGATCAAGTGACAAACCGCACGATTGTATAAGGATTGAAAAGAGGCTGACCGAGCTAAAGGTGATTGGTCGAAAATCTCCTCAAGTCCTCGGTTCATGAACGACACCCGGACTTCACACGGAGAAACACCCTTCAGCCTAGTCTACGCACCGAGGCCGTCATACCACCGAGATCGCGCGTCGAGCCCACGTACTCTTCACTTCGACCAGACGACAACGGCGGGAGAACCTACGGGTCAACCTTGATGCTCTGAAGAAAACGTGAGCTCGCCTTCATCAATGAAGCCAAGTACAAGTGCCAGGTCGCAAGGTACTATAACAAGAGGGTAAAAGCCTCCACATTCCAAGTAGGCGACCTCGTCCTAAGAAACATTGAGGCCAGTAAAGCCGAGCGTCTTAACAAGTTAGACCCAACATGGGAAGGACCATACCGCGTCCACGAGGACCTCGGCAAAAGGGCCTATAAGCTTGCTCACCTATCCGGTACACTTATTCCCCGAACCTGGCATATCACTCATTTGATGAGTTATTTTACATAGCTTTGATTTCAGATCGGCATCATGTTAGCCCTCTTTTCGCTTTTCCGAAGTGCGATGTTATTTACTTATCAATAAAACATTTGTTTTTCTAATGAGTATTTCACTTCGTCTCATCTTATATTTATGTGAACATCCATTCGGATAAAACACAATTAACCTTCAAAAGGGGACGCCCTTGCGAAGATGGCACATACAGATAACTCATTAACTTGAACGTCTACGTGCAAGGCATACAGATTACTCATTAATTTGAACATCTACATGCAAGGCATACAGATGACTCATTAAATTGAACATCTACATGCAAACGACGTCCATATCGGATCTCGTACAATTTATACCCTTTTATTTGGGAAGATATACACTTCGGTAAACAGTCTGGATACATTTACGGTTAAAAACAAGTCCTAAGCTATATTTGTACCTCTCTAGGGGGAAAATATATACTTCGGTACAAAGCCTAAATACATTCATGACTATAAACCAAGTGCTAAGCTATATACAGATCACTCGGGCTTCCGAGCTCCACATCGCCAAGTCTCGCTGAAGCTACACCAGTTCGAGACAAAATCCCCGGGTCAGCGATGTACACTCGGGATGAACTCGGTGCCTTCCACCCAGTCGATGGGGTCGGCGCCACCACGGCCTACTCCAGCCACACTTTGAGCAGGCGCAGAGGGGCCCCGACCTGAAGGGGGCACTCCCGGAACCAAGGTCGAGCCGCCCTCGATCTTGCCGCCGGCGTGGTTACGACCCACCCCGACCCAGATCCTTCTTTGCCGACCTGGGGCCCTCGCCCGTCCAGCCTCCTGACGGGGCCCGACTGCGATACGACATTCCAGACATGTCCGCTCCCATCAGCCGAAGCACCTCGGCGTGGTTGTATAACCGTCGCCCGCCCCGACTTCTTCAACTTTCACGCCGGCAGGTCGATCGAGTCCGATCGCAGGCTGGGCATACGTCGCTGCGGACGAGCTCAGAACTGGAGGTATTTGACCGAGTCGAGGTAATCTTTGAAATTCTTGCTCGTGCCCTCCTCGTCCCTTAGCACCATGCCTCAAGAAGCAAACTCGAACTCGATCATCGGCCTCGGATATGGTGACACCACCAGATCGGTGGATCACCATTTCATATTCGGCATGTTCTTCCGAGATCCGAGCCAGCTTCTCTTGCGCCAACTCAAGTTGTTCCTCGCACTGCATCAAACGCCCTTGAATGACGTCGGCAGAGACATCCGCCTGCTGAACTTCCAGATGGATGATCCTTAGCTTCAAGGCTTCGTTCTCTGCCAAAAGACGGGCCACCTCGCATTTGGCCCCCTGCAGTTGCTTGTTCAGCCCGGCCGACGATGTCGAGCTACCGACCCCAGCAACTTGGCTATCCATGCTGTGCAAAGTCTGGGTCAACTCGGCAGATCGGATCCTCCAGAATACCACCTCCTCGTCCTTCTTAGCTAAAACACTTCGCACTTCTTTTAACTTGGTCAATAACTCATGATCGAGCCCAATATATTACGAAGAAGAGTGCTAAAAACAAGGAAAACACATTCATTTCAAAAAGTGTATTTATCATTCACAAAAGTGGAAATTTACAAGGCTCGGGATCCTAGTGACCCCGGCAATTGAACCTATTACAAGGGCTCGCTGACCTCTGCCTCTCTCGGATGGCGGCCTCCTCGCACGGGCTCCTCCCGCCGCCGACCTTCGAAGGAGGTCCGAGCTTGCCCCGCCTTCCCAACTCGCCCGCACTCGGCGAGGAGTTCCTCAAGCTCGTGGTCTTCATCTTCCTTGCATTGGGTCACGGACTCACCGTCGAGAGGAGGTGGAGGCCGCCAAATCCTCCAGCACGGGGAAGGAGCCCGCCTTGGCGATCACCCGGGCATAGTCCTTCTCCATCGTCCGAGGAGCGACCTCGATCTAGCCATGCTTAACCTTGTCGAAGTCAGGCATGGCAGCCGCCAAATCCTCCAGGTGGTCTGACACCACCCGCGTCCTGAGCACGGCGGCCAGGTCGGAAATAAAAGAGGAGAAGCTCTCCGACTCGATGAGTTTGCTGGTGAAGGCCCTCAGCATCGGCCCTTGACCCGCCAGCAGGGCGCTCCTCTCCTCGGCTAGCTTCTTCTTCACCTCCGCCGTCTCCTCTCACGTCTTCTCAAGCTCGGCCCGAGCAACCTCCAATGCCCAGGCCTTCTTCTTCAGGGCGGCCTCCGCAGCAGCCCTCGCGACATCAGCATCCGCCCTCGCAGCAGCAAGCGCGGCCTCCGCAGCAGCTCGCTCCCTCTCCGACGCCTCATACCGAGAGACGCCCTCGGCAATGTACCCGACAATGTGCTGCAGCTCCCCCATCACCGAACTCACTTCCTGAAACATAAAACAATCAGTAACACATCACAAAGGAGATACATATGAATATGGAAGAAACCCATACCTTAGGGAAGGATATGGGGGAGCTGGAAGTCGGCACCTCGTACATGATCCGGGTACGGGTACCCCTCTCCGAGGTCGGACTCGGCCTCGGCTGAGTTGCCATCACCAGCTGGTTCAGGTCGTCCACCACCACGGGCGCCTGGGTAGGCTCGGTCCGCCTCGCCTTCTTTTTCGGAGGTGCCTGGCTCGGTGAATGTGCAGGGGGTGACGAGGCCGCCGCCTGGGCCTTACGTGGATCGAGTTTCACTGCACAACAAGAAAAATTTGTTAACACGACGACATCAGACATATAAGCAATAAGGAATAAGAGGGTGCCCTCACCCAGATCCAACCCCGATCCTGAAGGCTTCGACCTATATATGCTCATCCGGCATCATTCGGATCGTCCTCGATGAAATTGTGAAATTTCACCAAGTGTGTTGAAATGATCCTCTCACGTAACCTGTGGGCTTCACCTTCACATCCTTCATTTTACAACCCCCACTGTAGCTCTGATGTCCATCCGCCTTAAAAAGAAAAACTTATTTTGCCATTGCGACACCTTCGAGGGAGCGTCACCCTAAACGATCGCCGAGGTGAAAGATAGTACACACCTCCGTGCCCTCGATGCTAAAAACGCATCAAGACCTCGGCGAGAACTCCTCAAGCAAGGCCATTACAAAGTGAGCCCCATCCCAACCACCGACCTAATGGAATTCGGGTAAATCGGCATATAGGAATTTGAAAATATTCACGAATATTCAAAAGACGGGCTAACTGAAACCTAAGTCCGCCTTCATGGCGCCTACATACATCGTTACAAACCCTCCGGATGGGCCAACGCCTGTCGCCGGATTGCGGAAGGCACCACCAGACTCACCGAATGTGGCATTCATTCCTATTCTACACACATCGGCGACGGCCGAGACGATTTAACGTCCCCGACCTTATACTCGTCCCAAACGGAAGATATCTCCCAGATCCTAGCTCTAATACCCCTAGATCTACCCTCCAAGGTATGGCACACGTAATCCTTAATCTCGATAACATTATCGAGAGGGAGATGAGCAGGCGGACCGACAAACAAAGAAGATGAAGAAGTCAAGTCATACTTACTTTCAATGATGGATCTTTGCTTCTTCGATGAAGTTGGGAAGGAATTTCAAAGCTCGAATATATTTTCTCCGAGCGAATGAGGAAGAAGAAAGTGAACAGTTTCCTCATTCGAGACTATTTATAGTACAAAGAGGCGCCCAAACCTGCCGTTTCAACTTCCCACGTGGCTAATCACGATTTGATGTGAAGTAGACGCACGCACGCGTTTCGAGCGCCCACCAACCGTCTGGTGCGTATGACGTGTCCTAGGACACACTGACACGCCGGTCTAATCGTGCAATCATCACTCTGACTCCGGACCTCGGCATCGTCCTTCCAACGGACATCGCCATCCAACGTCAGACGACTCAGGTCGGACCTCTGCATCAACCGGACGGATGTCGCCGTCCAGGTCGAACCTCGCGGACATCTGTCGCCTGTCGGACCTCGAATCCTCCCGACCGACATCTGTCGTGTCGGACCTCGTAATCCTCCCGACCGACATCTCGCCCGTGTCGGACCTCGGCATTCTCTCGACATACATCTGTCTGTGTCGGACCTCGGCCCCTACTTATGGATGTCGCCGTCGGTCGGACCTCGGACCTCACGACGGACACCTCTGTCCAACGCCAGCGACTCGGTCGATCCTCGATAAACTGTCCCAGCCAGGAAGGACAGATCGCCTAACTCAGCTCGGACCCGGGAGAACCAATCAAACCCTGACATCAAAAAGATTGAAATCCTTCGACAACAACCTCACCGAACAGCGAATGACCCTCGGCAAAATACGCCTTCACCCCCTTTCGGCATAGTTGTTACTCGACTATTTGGGTGGAGCTATGATGGGATATGGCCCAACCGCTCAGGCCCACTGGCAGGCCCAAACGAGCTAGGCCTGACCTAATGAACGGCCCCACGCGGTTAAGCCTGAAGCCGTCTAAACCCTAGACCAAATCAAAGGAGATATTCAATGAGCAAGATATGGAAGGTGATATTCAAGGATCAAGATATGGAAGGAGATCGGATCCCACAAATCGAGGATCCAAGACATCTTTAGAGATCCACAAACGTGTATAAATAGGGGTTAAGTCGACGGTAGAAGGGTTAGCAACTTTTAGAATACTAGAGAGCTTTTCAATACATCAATTGTAATCTTACATAGTGAAAGTATTGAGGAATCACTCCTCCGTGGACGTAGATCTTATTCTTGATCGAACCACGTAAAAGCCTCGGTGTTCTTTACAGTTTTCATAAATCTCGCATACTAGATTTATGACTGGTTGAGAAGGTGAAATTATGTTGTTTGCCTAGTCTGTGCTGGATGATGAGATGGTGACTATTGAATTGGTGGAGTATTTCCCATATGTATCGTTCAATAAATAGGATAGTGCATGAAGTAGCTATTTTTGCTAAATCTTGTAATAGTGAGATAATGTGGTTGTTAGGGTTTCCTTGATTGAGGGAGCTGGTATGAAGAATATCTTACTTGACTTAGGTTTTAGAAAACAAATAAATAAATAAACTATTACATATTCTGAACCCTGAATAGAGAAACAATTGTTTGTTAAATTTTACTCTATTAAGGACCAAAAATAAATATTATTGATATAACCTTAAATTAAAATAAATGCTCATTAGTATGCTTAGTGTACGGTTGATATGGTGTTCCCTGTCACACCAAATCCTGTGAATAAATATAGGCCATTTACCCTCCTCAATCGATAATATATCACAATGCATACATTTTTCTTGTGGACATTAAATATCAATTTTAACTCTTCCAGAATTCACTAATAATTTAATTTTTATTTATTTATTATATTTTCGAGGCGGATATAGTTCGACCCACTTCAACCACTTCCCCGACCCGCCAGATCGGACAAAACTGTTGCCCACGTGGCGGCCGGTGATTGGTCCAGTCACGACAGCCTCAAACGACACATCTTCCCGACACGACACTCTCCTCATGCAAACTTTTATAAATTAGTCTCCATTCTGTACAAATACATTGTGTGGCAGTTAGAGAGAGAGAGCAAGTGAGGAGTGAGTGAGAGAGAGAGATAAGATTTTGAACAAGGCACAAAAAGACACCATAGCAATGGCCTCAGCATCACTCCTCAAGTCATCTCCAGTCCTCGACAAGTCCGACTTCGTCAAGGGCCAGACCGTCCTCCGCCACCCCGCCGCCGCTCGCTGCAGCCCCAACGCCGCCCCTTCTCCCCTCACCATCCGCGCCTCCTCCTACAGCGATGAGCTCGTCAAGACCGCGGTACGCATTACATTTTTTTCATTTCCACTGTAAATTTTTTATGATTGATGAGAGAGGGTGTGTTTTTGCGGCGCTGGTGTAGAAAACCGTTGCATCGCCGGGGCGCGGGATTCTGGCCATGGATGAATCAAACGCCACCTGCGGCAAGCGGCTGGCGTCGATCGGACTGGAGAACACGGAGGCGAACCGTCAGGCTTACCGGACGCTGCTCGTCACCCCGGCGGGACTCGGACAGTACATCTCCGGCGCCATCCTCTTCGAGGAGACGCTCTACCAGTCCACCGTTGATGGCCGGAAGATCGTCGACGTTCTCACCGAGCAGGGCATCATGCCTGGCATTAAAGTCGACAAGGTAATTCTGAAACACGATGGTATTTGGCTCTAATTCAAAACAATTATAAGTTGTTTAGAAGTTTATAATCTCTTAAAAATTAAAAAAATAAGTTCATTGACCCAAACTAATTTTTTCATAAATTTATAAACAATCATAAATTTATCAAAAACCTTACTATATTTCGTTATTTTCTATATATGTCCGATCAACTTCTTCAATCTCTCAATTTTCTCTCTATAATTCATGATTTTTTCTCTATTTTATAAATTCAATTATAACACTTAGATAACTTATAATCTAATATTTTATAAGTTATTGGAGCTTATAAGCTCTCTAAAATAAGCCAAACAACCTGTATCGAAAAGACTTTTTTTAGTGAAAAAAGTCAAGGACCCCACTTAGCATTGTTGAATAGGACATGCTTAACTATTGTTATGGATAACAATTTCTCATTTAACATGATAAATTTATATTTGAATGCATTGTATTATACTCTTTTCGTTTTGTTGAAGATGATTTATTTTTTTGGGTATGGTTATTTAGAAGAATAATATAAAGTGGTTAAATGAATAAAAATAGATATACGAAGTATATAAAGTGGTTAAAGTAATAAAAAATTAGTATAGCCTACAACTTTTGAAGAGATAATTTTTTTTTTTTAAAAGTCAAGTTTGATAAGACAATCCGAAAAGAAAAACAGGCAAAGCTTGATGGGACAAAGAGAGTATTACATAATTATTTTTAAACTAACAGTGTAAGGGATATAATGGTAATAGATATAATAGATTTATCATATTATATTATTGCATTAAATTAAATATATAATAGGATATAATAGGCATATTAAATTTAGTAAATAATGTTTAAATTTTTAAGTGTTCAGTAATATTTAGATTTGGATCTTGGTATGTCTGATTGTCTTATGCGAGATTCCTTACTTGTATAATTTGAGTGGTGATATTAATATATATAATCTCATTGTATTGAATTATGTGATAGGGTTTGGTTCCCCTAGCTGGATCAAATGATGAGTCGTGGTGCCAAGGTCTTGATGGCCTTGCTTCCCGCTCTACTGCTTACTACCAACAGGGTGCTCGTTTCGCTAAATGGTACGTTATTTAATAAAAGAATCGAGCTCAAGCTTGAGCTCGTTTTCACCTCAACCTAGTTGATAGAATCTTGTCGTGTCTTTGATGATGCAGGCGTACCGTCGTGAGCATTCCCAATGGCCCCTCTGCCTTGGCCGTGAAGGAGGCCGCTTGGGGGTTGGCTCGTTACGCCGCCATTTCTCAGGTAGGGCGACACCCAATTTTCGATACGCCCAGTGTTATTAATCTTTTATATTCATTACAAGTTGTCAAGTCCAGAGTTTTGGCAGCAGTAGCTTTATTTTACTTTTGCTTGTCTATTTTGGTTACGTGTAGCATTTTTATTTCAATACAATTTCAGCTTTGTTAGGACTTAGGATAGTCATGCTATAAGTTTGCACTCGCTCGAAATAGTACTATACGATGCAATCGCATATCAGGGTCTTTGTCCGATTTAGGACAGCAACATTTACAAGTTACATGAAGTTTTTTTGTTGGTTTTGTTTGTTAGGACAATGGGTTGGTCCCAATTGTGGAGCCAGAAATCTTATTGGATGGTGAGCATGGCATTGACAGGACATTTGAGGTTGCCAAGAAGGTTTGGGCAGAGGTCTTCTTCTACTTGGCTGAGAACAATGTGTTGTTTGAGGGCATTCTCCTCAAGCCTAGCATGGTCACCCCTGGTGCACAATGCAAGGACCGGGCCACGCCTGAGCAGGTTGCCACCTACACCCTCAAGCTCCTCCGCCAACGGATCCCCCCGGCCGTCCCCGGAATCATGGCAAGGATTTCCCCCTCAGTTGCATACTGTAATGCACATCGAATGAGATCCTCATGTTTCAAGAGTTTATTAATTCACTGCGACATATTCTTCTAGCCAGGGTAGTGCTGCAGGGAGCCCGAGCACCAGCACGCCCAAGCAATTAACCCCCCCCCCCCCACCCCTATATTTAGTACTTTTTTAACGTTTTTTATATTAGCACCCTCGTTGCCGGAAATTTTTCAATTTAGCTCCCTTCAGATTATTTTTCTGCGTCAGGGGAACCCGTTTGCTTGCCTGGACTAATCAATGATGTTTTCTGCAGTTCTTGTCCGGTGGGCAATCCGAGGTTGAAGCCACCTTGAACTTGAACGCGATGAACCAAGCTCCGAACCCGTGGCACGTGTCGTTCTCCTACGCAAGGGCTCTCCAGAACACGTGCCTGAAGACGTGGGGCGGGCGTCCCGAGAACGTCGCGGCTGCTCAGGAGGCGCTGCTCATCCGCGCCAAAGCGAACTCGCTGGCCCAGCTCGGGAAATACACCGCGGAGGGCGAGTCCGAGGAGGCTAAGAAGGAGCTGTTTGTAAAGGGCTACAGCTACTGAGCTCACCACAGATGATATGCAGCAGAGAAAAAATGTTTGTTCATTACATGTGCTTCTTGTTGGTTTAACCACTTCATATAAAACCCTAATGCTGATGGAGACTAGTTAGTATCAATCATGGTATAAATTTTTCCAGACTTTGTGGTTCGAGCATATTATGATTATTACATGTCTGAATATGGCATAAAGATGTAGGGTTATTACTCTTTTGAATTTCCTACTACTTTCTTGCTATGGTTTTGCCTCCTGTTTATCACACACACACACACACACACACACAGAGCGTGTTATAGTTCTTGCTGAATTCATCTGTTTGAGCAAGGTTGCTCACCATCTGCTGCAGAATCATAAGATTTAATGTAAGAAAAGCAAGCATACCAAACGATGATTGTGGTCGGATCCAACCACGAAGCATTTCAGGAACCAAAACTAGAAATAGAAGAGTTGAAGCAATTTCATTTCAAGCTGCACAAAAAGCTATTGAGATGGCAAAGTTGAGCTTCTGGTACAACACGATTTGCACAGCGTATAATAGACGTATTCTGGTACAAAACCTCCGTACTTCATTTCAAGAAGTTTTTTTACTATACCCTTCCTCAGGTATGGGAGAAATCTGAAAACGGATAAAAGTAATGGAAACATTAAAAGGAAAACGGAACCTATCTGTGCAGGTTTATTGGTGACTACGAATTTCTTGAGGTCTTCTAGTTTACATCGTATCATCCTCTACAAGCTTTCTTCAAGAACTATTTGTTTGGTAGAGACTGTATGATTCTAGAAGCAGCAAGAAAAGTGGACAATAATCCTTGATTTGAACGCTGACGGGCGAATGTTTCAGATGCTGTCTCGTTCCATTGCTAATACTGCCTGCAAGCAGGATGCACTGAACTGGAGGTAGTTCCAAGACAGAGAAAAATTAGAACAATTGACAATTGAAATTTACAATGAAAAGATGCTTGTTCCCTCTCGACATTAATAATGACGCCTTCAGTAACACATTATCCTTACACTACGTTACCTTAGTGGATCGAGGAATTTATGCTGCTATGGATTTTTACATCTTAATGGAATCATTTGCATAAATCAAGAACTAGTTTTAAATTTTAAGCAGTTCGTATAAATTATGTTCTTTACCTCCACGACTAGAAATCTCACGGTGCCATTTTGATAAATTCAAGTAGACAATAATGTAATGTGAAGCTCAAACAGTTAGTTAGGTGAAGTGAAAAGAAATTCTTTTTCTTTTAGATGATCACAACAGCAAACTCCAGCTTCATTGCATCTCTCGACTGCAAAGTGCAGACGAGGGGTGCTTATACAAGAACTTGAGCATTCTGGATACCGTAAACAAACCCAAAACACAATAAATACGAAAATGAAACAAAAAGGTAGAAGTTCTGTCAAAATTTTCATGAATTCATTAATTAGTAGATTTTCTATATAAATACTTGTTATACCAAGAAAATGTAGTTTCACATAATAAGATAATTGCAGAAACTGACCATAGAAAGACAAGAACCAAAGGGGCTTCGATTGGACGGGCTTTCGAAGGGTGACATGAAATGATCGACATGTGTATGAAAAATGCATTGGAAAACAGAAAATCTAAATGTTATAAAACATGGTCATAAGGAATATACCTTCATTACTTTTCAGGCTCCCTTTTGAAGTATCCTCCCGAACAACACTTTCGGATTGATGATTGTTGTCGGCCAATCCTTCCCCACGTCCCTTGTATGGAAACCGACACAGAATAAAATCTTTAGAACAACTGAATTTCAAGAAAGATACGAGCACCCAAATATAGGTGGATAATAAGGTCAGATACACCAAACGTTGTCATTAAAAACGAATACCTGATACGTTGCACGCATCTTTTGAGGCCTCGAATTGAGATCAATAAACATATTCTCCATGTTCCCATCATTCTCAGTGTTGTTATCCGGAGTTAGGTTAGCAGAAACCCTGTGATTCAGTGGATTCTGATTTCCTGATGTGTGAGAAGGCTCTCTCTTCACTTCACCAATATCTGGTCTCTGCGATCCTGGCTCATCCGAGCTCCCACTTCTCGGTTTGTCCCCGAAACTACAAACACCATGCAATAAACGACACACAAAGGGTCAAGCCTGTGTTTGTGTGGTAACAAAAGGGGAACCAGTACCCTTTCGTTTACAACCACAAACCTCGACTCTCTGCCTGAGCAAAGATATCTTCCGTGGGTTCTTTTGCCACCAACGTGGACAATCATATCGCATTGCAGACAAAGGGAAGTTCCATCGACCTCACAATAAAAGAAAGCTACATACAAGTGTGCCCATGAAGTGGTTTTCCTTTTCAATTATGAAATACGGAAGGAAGGGATATGAAGCAGCATACCAGGTGCGTTCTCACATATGTCACAACGGGGACTTCACTAGGCTCGGCTAGTCCAACTCGTACGTGCCTACTAGCAAGCTTGTTGCACATGTGAACCTGCCACAATACACAAGCCTAAACGTTTTTGGGCAACAAGATTTTGAAATGAACTGTCCAAGTATTCAAACAAGTAGAGACTTAGTTCTTTTAAGCATTGACAATCTTGCAAATTAGTGAAACAAGATCAATCCCACCTTAATAAAACGATGGATGCCAAAACCATCTTCAAAGTTAAAAGGCTTGAATAAGATTCATATTACAACTGATGATTAGCAGCACTCGATTCTTAATAAAATCAGTATTTTATCCTCAAGAGCTGATTAGAGAGATCTGGCCATATATATAAGCTAACCTATACAACATTAAAGATAACCATTAAATAAAAATAATAAACATATAATTCTTTTCAATTTAAATAAAAACTTGTATTGCTTCAAGAAAATGAAACGCAATATCAGAATTTCTCAATCGTTTCTTTCTAAGAAAACAGAAAAAAGAAAAGAAAAATGAACCAAAGAAGAAAGCAAAACCTCTAGAAACATACATTCCGACATCATAATTTTTCATCACAACAATCAAAGAAGAAAGCTCTACCAAACCACAAGAAAATACCCAAATCCAAACAAAAATAGAAACAATTTCGAACCAAAATAAGAATAAGTTAAAAAAAATCCAGTTAGATCCATTCACACACTCACACATATCAATTCACTCATATCAATACCTTATCATCACAAGCGCGGCAGAGCGACGCCTCATCCGCCGCGCAGAACAAAATCGCCGCAGCGCTCTCGCAGACGTCGCATAGAGTTCTCATTGTGGCCGTCTAAGCTTCTCTGACCGATCAAAAATCGTATCTATTTCAACAGCTACTTCACTTCACACTCTCCACTTACCCATCCAAACTAGTGAAACATACAAATTGGAAATTCTCAACTTCTCCAAATCATATAGCTGCAAAGCAGCTGTGCACATACACGAACACGCACTGGATCACACTTACTGCGTGAAAACTGCAGCTAGAGATTGGAAGGATAGGTTCCGGCAGCGGAACTTCTGTAAGGTGGTGCAACGGATAGACTGTTGGCGATCGGAAAATTCGGATTCGGAGATACAAAGGAAAGCCAAACTCTTTTGAGTTACTGTCGGAAATAGTTTTTTGTCCACTCGCTCGTATACGGATATCTTATACTCGCTCTGTTTACGTGACACGTGGCATTTTGGGACTCGTGTGCTGTGTTCTAATGACTAAAGTGCCCTCCATAAATTGGTTACTTTTTTTTTTTTTTCCTTTCCTCTAATTTTGTCCTCGCTGCTTTGTCGACTATTGGGTGATTATGACTCTATGATCACACTTACTGCGTGAAAACCTTGATATTGCTTGTGGTGCAAGATAGATTCGGAAAATTCGGATT
Source organism: Salvia rosmarinus (assembly GCA_036937905.1). Taxonomy (NCBI): domain Eukaryota; kingdom Viridiplantae; phylum Streptophyta; class Magnoliopsida; order Lamiales; family Lamiaceae; genus Salvia; species Salvia rosmarinus. The sequence continues at coordinate 95,465,803 of CM072813.1, forward strand.
CAGATACAAAGGAAAGCCAAACTCTTTTGAGTTACTGTCGGAAATAGTTTTTGTCCACTCGCTCGTATACGGATAATACTGCTCTGTTTACGTGACACGTTTTGGGATTTGTTCTAATGACTAAAGTGCCTCCATAAATTGGTTATCTCTAATTTTGTCCTCGCTGCTTTGTCGACTATTGGGTGATTATGACTCTATGAGACCTTGATTGCTTGTGGTGAGATGATTAAAATTATCAGTATATATGCTTGTCATTAAAATTGGATATTTTATTTGTTTGTTTAATAAATCTTAACACATCAAATGATCTACATAACTTTTATAAAACTTATTTAGTAGATAGTAATCAACTATTAATATATTACTCTCTATTTGGATATTTCTGTTGGTAGAATTGTAAAAAGTGAAAACTAACCGTACAGTAAGATTCAGATTTACTGGATAAAAATAAAAACGAATGATTATTTCATTATTTGTTGTAGTTCACCTTAGGATTAGATAGTATCGTAAGGTTAATATGCTCGTCATAAATAGAATCTTAGAAATATTGTATAACAGTATAAGCTATATTTTCTATTGTAAAAATTAAAAAAATATGATTCATGCCATTCTCAATTTTTGTCTCATTCGAAATCTGCCAAACACGTTTGCACGTGGACGTGGGTATGCATAGTCAAAACTAATCTAGCCCGACCCGATATCCGCCCGAGCTAAGGCTGCATAATTTTTTGCCCAAAACATTATTGGAGTGCAATTGGCTCGAAAAAAGAGGTTAGACTTAGCTGGTCCTTCTGGAATTTGTCATGCATAAAAGGGTTTTGAAAAAAAATGCTTTCAATATTGAACATAAGCATCTCAGCATCGGATTTCAAAGTAATATAATCAATTCAAAAATAAATTCAAAGAAATGAAAGAAAATGGATAAATTTTACGAAGACCTAGTATTTTCTGGTACTTTTGTAGATTTGCATTTTTTTAGACGACAATATAACCCCTCATTGCTTTATGGTAGTAAAGAAAGCTCAGAAAGTTTGCAAATTATTATGATCCTTAGCCTTGTTATCTAAAAAAAATATGATCCTTAGGCTTAGGCATTGTATATTCTTTTATTATAGATAAGTTATAACCCCGAATTATCCTTTAATGTACATACAAGATTTGTATGTTCCCTTTCTCTATTACATTTGTACCCTATTAATGCTCTTTGATACGGTAAAGCAAAGCAAGAGCGACAAAATACTTTATCCTTGTTTTCTAATAGAAATAATTTGATTCCGTGACATAAATGGATCCACTCATTTATTTATCAATAATTAGTTTGTCTAATGGTTAAGGTGAGTTCATTTGGTCAAAAGATCATAGGTTCGAACCCCACCAAACGCCTCTATGAGTTTGAGTCATCACGTGGTTTTCAAGTGTGGTTTTACGCTGTCTTATGTGGTTTGCGGCTTATTGCGTAAGAACGTGGGGTTTAACGTCTTGACATAAAATAATGATCATGCGAGTTTCCCATGATATCAAAAATAAAAATAAAAATTGAAGAGCCTTTAATTTCATTTTCAATTGTACTATTGTATTCCTTAAACTTTTAACATATTGTTCAAATACAGATTATACATATCTTATAATGCGATAGTGATTCTTCTGACATTATAATCTTTACTACAATGATACTGTCAATTTCAAATCTATATGTCAATGTTCACGATTTCAATCATATAAGTGATTTAGAGGAGATCTCTCAAAAAAGTTATTCCTCTCGAAATTTCCTCGTTTTTATACAATAAATAACTGGACTTCAATCTCCAATATTTTATTTCTCGATTTAAAAATAAAATCAATTTGGGGAAAAAAGGCTCACATATTCTCAGAAGGGAAGACAAACGAAAAGAAAAAGGGCCCACAAGAGAAGAAACGTCGAGAAGGGGGAAGGTTTGAGGGCGTGTTTGGTCCACAACAAAAAGCAAAGTTTATGCAGCAAACAAAATTGTAATGTGAATAATGTGATTGAAGAAAATGAAGAGTCAAATTTGAAACCCAAACTCGACATTACTAGAATAGTAGTACAGTATTTGGTATTAATTCATAGCCACAAACACCAAAAGCTAATTATGTGGAATGATAGCTACTTTAACTTCCCATGCATTTTCACCCACTAATTTCATTTATGTCCCTTTTGCCCCTTATTTTATACTTGTACTCAACCTAACCGAAGATTATTTTTTTGTTTTCTTTTTATTAATGTCAGTCCAACTGATTGTAATATCATTGTTTTCAAAAACTTGTTAATAGTTTCCTTTTCGATATGTACTTTAAATTTGTTTTTATTTATTTATAAAAACTAATTTACAAAGTACTCATTACTTATTATTATCAATAATATTATATTATTTATCATTTATAATCCACTATTATTTCACTTATTACTTTCATTATCATTTATTTATATATTTTACTATTTATGATCCACTATTAATTATTTTAATATTACATTAATATGATATTCTTATTCCACTTATAAAACACTCAATTTTTTCCATTGAATATTCCCATGAACATATTTTGAGGAATGAGGAAGTATTTTTTGTTCACAAAAAAAAAACAATGTCTTTATACGAGTAAGTTGTATTGCTTATGAATGTTTCGAAAGAATTGATTAAGATGCACGTGAAAAGGTTGGAAAAACACACACGCACACATATTTAATTAATTTGTATATTGAAATGATTAAAAGATTGATTTTGTTTATTATTTATTTTAAAAATAATCCATTTGTGTTTAATGTAATCAAAGTTTATTTGGGAAAAAATATAATGCAACAAAATTGCACTCAACAAGAAATTTATTAGAAAACGATTAGTGGAAGGCGTCCAATTTTTACTGTAGAGCGCATCAATGTGACTTGTCTCTTATTAGCAGTATATAGATTTTTTTAAGAAAATGTAGTATAACGAAAACAAATACCCTTAGATAGTAAATAGCAATGATTTAAAAATAGCTGTACTTTTACAAAATTAAAATGGTAAATTTATTTGCAAAAATCCCTTCAAAATAACTATTTACAAAATCTCTTCTTGTAAAGTCTTCAGTGCAGTACAGGACCCATTTTGGACTTCAGCCCAGTAGCGGCAACCGATCGTACTGCAGAGTGCAGATATTTATGTTTCCATATGGGCTTAGTTTACTATTTTGAAAATCGATTTAGTTTTCACGTAATATTAGAGAAAATATCACTCCCTCTGTCCCATCAACATATTCTCCTTTTATTTTTACATAATTTAAAAAAATTACATTTAACATTTTTACTAAATATAATTTATATATAATTTTTCTATTTAGCCCTTATTTAGTGCTTCATAATTATTTTCACAAACACCAAACGATGTTATTTTAGTAAAAGAAAGTTTCAATACAATTCAAATTAAGAAAGTAAATTATATTTTGGGACATCCCAAAAAAGAATAGAGGACTAATCTCGTGAGACGGACGAAGCATATTATCCCAACGATTTAAGTGTTCCCACATTTTGACACCTAATATTTGGACAATATCACAAAATTGTTATGAACCACATCTTTTTAGACGAAAAATCTACATATCATGGATAACCTAAAAGCTAAAAATGGGACTGACATGACTCTAAGGAACATCTACCTCCATCTTGATGACTTTTAGATCGAAAAAAATATGATTGGGAATATTTTTGTGATACTATCTAAATGTTAAGTATAAAAATATTATGTTTTTAAGCATTGATATACTTTTGGAAATACACTTAAAAGTTGGCATGTGCTTTAATAGTTTGATTATTGGACTATCTAAAAGGATAAGAAATTGCTAAATAATGAAAAACAAAAACATGTCACTGATTTATATTGAATCATTATATTTTATAAAAAATACAAAATTAAAAAAGGTTATGTGAAAATGGAGCGTGAGTGTCTAATCAGTTCGGTTTGGTTAATCAACCAATTTCTCCGAAAAAGTGGGAAAAACCGAACTGTTTTAAATTTTCGGTTAACCGAAACCGATCGGTTCAACGGTTCGGTTTTCGGTTAACCAAAACCGAATTAAAATTAATTAATAATAAAAATAAATAAAATAATAAAAAAACAAATAAAATAATAATTAAAATAAATAAAATAATAATTAAAACTGAAACTTATTAAAATAGATAAAATATTTAACAATAATTAATAAAGTAATAATTAAAATTGATTTTCATAATTTTAATTAATTAATTAGTAATTGAAATAATAATTAAAATAAAAAACGGTTTTTTGTTCGAACGTTCGGTTATCGGTTAACCAATAACCGAATTTTTTTCAACTCGGGAACCGAAACCGAACCGATAACCAAATTTATCGGTTTTGGTTAACCGAATTTGTCGATTTCGGTTCGATTAGGTTCTAAAGAAAACCGAAAACCGTTTAGACACCCCTAAGCGTGATCGATAGGATACGGCCCAACTACTGTGCCCAAGCATCGGGCCCAATAAGTAAACGACATCAAGCTCGGCACCGACAAGTTCGCCCATGAAGACTCACGAAGCCTGGAACGCAGAAGCTCACCATATCTAAAAGAATCCTAATTCAAGAGGGATAGGATCTCGAATCCTAGTTAGAGAAGACTTTGATTCGAGATCAGGTCAATACATTGTGTATAAATAGAGGCTAGATTAGGCGACATAGATTCATTCATTCTCTTTGTAATCGCTTCTTACACTCTCAATACACATACTCTCTCGCCCGTGGGCGTAGATCTTATTCATAGATCGAACCACGTAAATCTTTGGTGTTCTCAGCATTTATTTCCTTACGAAATTAAGATCGATCATCGGCGCCGTCTGTGGGAACCGAAATTTTGTGTTTTCGATCAACCACCGCTTTTGTGGAAATAATCATGACTGGTACACCGAAGTTACGCATCAGGACCGTCGCCGGCAACAACAACGCCGACGGCGAAAGGGAACACCGAGCTCAACTCGGGAAGAGCCCAATCAGAAGAAACCCCGAGGAGCATATCCAAAGTCTTCGACGAGCACGGACACCCGCCCCTGCGGGAGGCAGTTACCATAGCGAAAGCGATCGTAGCAATAATCGAGGGAACATCCGGCTCATAGTAAACCTCGACGACGTCGTCGAGGATTTCGAGAAAAATAAGGAGAGCTTTCTCCGGTTCCTCGGCATTGTGGTCGGCCACGTCCCGAAGAACGGAACACAAGCCTCGTCTAGATACGAGGCATCACAACGAGAGGTCGGGGCCCAAACCGACCGCGCAAGAACGAGCAACGCGGAGAGGACGTCGTGATCACCGCGGCCGCCCGAGTCGCCGAATCCATCCAGTGAACTCCGCCCGATCTCCGGGGACGGCGGCAGAGGAAAGGCATCGGTCGTCGCGAAGTCGGTCCGAGTCACCTAAATGAGTTCGATCGTCGAACTCCGTCCCGATCTTGAAGACGGCTTCGATGGATACGGAAGATAGCCACCCGTTCTCAAATAGAATACTCAACACTTCTCCCGGATAAGTACCGGTACCAAGCATCGCCTCACGACGGGTCGAGGATCCACGAACTTCCTCTCGCGGCTCCAATACAACATGATCAACCAAAAGCTCACTCGGTTCACATGTGTAAACTCTTCCCGAGTTACTCGTCGACAACGCCCGCGGTGGTTCGACGATCTACCCACGGAAGCATCGGCTCTATCGCGACCGATGGCGCTTCCACCGAAGGTTCTTCCAAAAGCGGAATCAAAACGTCATCGCAGACACCTCCTCACCATAAGGCAAAGCCGTAATGAGTCCATCGGCGACTTCACGACAAGGTTTAACAAGGAGTGCTTGAAGGTCAAGACGTGAACGACTGTTAGTCATCTCGCCTTCCAAACGGCATCTTGCCGGGGCCTTATACCGAGAGATCGTCTGGCACGAGCCTCAGATCGCAATGTAGTGGCGCGATAGCCAACCGGTTCGCCAAAGCGGACGAGGCGACAAGAGAAAGCGCCAAGCAGACAAGGCGGACCTTCGGAAAGGAAGAAGAGACGAAGGAAGGAAGATCGAACCAAGGCGGCGAAGCGCGGATGATTACATCGTCCGATAAAGTCCAGCTCGGTCCGCGCGACGCCTCGAACGACCTCAAGACACCCGTTAATGACGGCCGAGAGCGTAAATCACGACTCCCACATGAACTGCTCGAGAAGCCTCGACCGATGACAGGGAGGAAGAGGTGCCGACCTATGGATAAATATTGCTCATTCCATGATGATTACGGCACGACATCAAGAGTGCAAAGAGCTCATGGGTGAAATAGAGATGCTAGTTCGGGACGGATCACGAAGAAATACTGAGGATGTGGTCGCCAAGCCGACCAAAGCCAAAAACGAAAAGCAGAGGAAGAGGGAAATTGTGCCCCACAAAAAAAAAGCGCGCAGACCGACGAAGAAGGAGATGACGAGCCCCAATATGACGGGTGATCTCACAATTACGGGCTCAGGTGGAGTCACGAAGTCTCCTCAAGGCCGATGCTCAAGTCTGAGACCCAGTGAACCTACCAATAAGAGGTTCGAGAAGGACGAGGCGATCACCTTCTCCGAAGCGACCCGTTCGCGACAAGTACCCATCGGGATGCATTGGTGATCCGGTAGTGGTCGCAAATAAGTTGGTGAGCAGCGTTTACATCGACGGTGGCGTCGGTGAGCATCCTTTAAGGAATGCTTTGACAAACTAGGAGTGGAAGACGCGCGCCTCGCACAAGCCCGCCGCCACTCAAGCTTCGCCCAGGAAGAGACGCGCCCGAAGGAATAATCGAGCTACCCGTCACGGTGGGAAAGCACCAACGACCTCGACAAAGGTGGTGCGGTTCAGTAGTGAAGGCCAACTCGCCGTATAACATCATACTAGGCGAGATTGGGTGAACGCCGCTAGGGCGGTATGCTCAACGTACCACCGACGATAAAAATACCCACCACGGGGGAACACCGTGATCCGAGGTGATCGGGCAAGCGAGGAATGTATGCAAGTTGCCTTACGAGGTGCCGGGACCTCGGTCCAAAGACCCACAGCATAGCAATTAAAGAAACCCAGGAGTTGGAGTCGAAGTACATCGCCACTCCGGCGGTCGGTGGAAGAGGTCGCATTGTGCGAGGATGAGCCATTGAAGGTCGTCGAGGTTGGTTTCACCACGACACCAAGTGAAGGATCGATCATCCAACTCTTAAGGGAATTCGGACGTGTTTGCACGGTCTCCCTCGACATGACCGAGTCTCGCCGAATATCATCACTCACCGCTCAACATCGACCCGAACATAAAGCCGTTCGACGAAGCAAAGAATCTTCGCAACGAACGGAACCAAGTCATTCATGACGAGGTGAACCACTATTAAAAGCACGATCTTGTTCGAGGTCAAATATCCGACCGGATAGCCAACCGGTGATGGTGAAGAAAGGAGGAGGGATGGCGAATGTGCATCGACTACACCGACCTCAACAAGCATTGCCCAAAGGTTGCTATCCCTTCCCAACATTGACAAGAAGGTCGACGTTGGTCGGATACGAAGTCTTGATTTCTTGGACTTATACAAAGGGTATCACCAAGTCCCGATGGACGACGAAGACGCGGCCAAGACAAGCCTTCATTACCGACTTCGGTCTTCGCATATAAAAAGATGCCATTCGCCTTAAAATGCAGGGCTACCTATCAAGGATGGTGGACAAAATATTTCAGCCCTACATAGGTCGGAATGTGGAGGTATACGTGACGACATCGTCGTCAAAAGCAAGGAAGAAGCGCATGTGTGGCCGACCTCAGGATCGATCCTCGGCCTTCTTCGGAAAATCAACCTAAAGTGAATCCCGAAGCACGTTTGCGATCCGATCTGGAAAGTTCTTAGGGTGTTGGGTTTCACAAGAAGCGGCTAAAAGCAAACCCGACCAAGGTCCAAACCATTTTGGAAATGAAGATGCCGAAGACCATCCATGACGTACACAAGCTGACAGGCTGCATAGCCGCACTAAGCCGCTTCCTTTCAAAAGCCGCGGATAAGCAGCTACCCTTCTTCAAGATACTCAAAAAAGGCCCGAAATTCTCATGAGATGAGGTGCACAGGTCCGCCGAAGACCTCAAGAGCTACCTCGCCGATCTCCCCACTCTATCCGTCCCGAAAGAGGGAGAGGTCCTTTTCCTCTACCTCGCCGCCTCGGACGAATCCATAAGTGCGATCTGATGCGAGAAGAAGGACGCGACTCGGTGTATTTCATCACCGAGCACTAAAGGCCCTAAACGAGGTATCCCCGGAGAAGCTTGCCTTAGCATTGGTAAATGCATGGAGGAGGCTACGCCCGTACTTCCATGCACATCGTGTACAAGTCCTCATCGACTACCCACTTCGCAAGTATTGACGAAGCCTCAAGCATCGGGAGAATCGCGAAATGGGCAATCGAACCAGGCGAGCACGATATATCCTTCGCCCCTTGAGCCATCAAAGGTCAAGCCCCAGCAGATTTCCTTGCCGAGGCTAACCGTCGAAAAACCAAAGCCCACCGAGTCCGGACGACGATGCGGCCGAACCCATGGTTGAAACACCGAGTCTTGGCAACTCTACGTTGACGGGCTTGGGAAACAAAGTAGTGGAGCGGTATCTTACTCCCAGGCCGGACGACCAAGAGATCGCCTACTCACCGGTTCACATTCAAAATACGAACAACGAAGTGGAGTATGGCATCGATCGCAGGACTTCGCCTCGCTCAAAGTCTCGAGATACGAGCCGTGCGAGTTCACAATGACTCTCAAGTCGTCGTAAGCCAAATGTTGGGAAAATACGAGGCAAAAGCGGCGATGAATGAAGAGTATCTTGATAAAGCAAAGAGCACTGCAACGGACTTTCTCACACTTCCGGATAGTTCGCATCGAGGAGCAAAATAGCCGGTGACATCTTAAGTAAATTGGCCTCGCCATCAACGAGCCCGCCAAGAGAGGAAGTCAAAACAGAGCATAAGCGATGCGTAAGACGGAGCCGAGGTCAACATAGTCTCGGATGAAGAACCCAATTGGATGACTCCCATTCGAGAGTACACGGAGAAGGCGAAATGCCCCACGACAAGTTCGGAAGCTAGGAGGATCTGAACAAATCTTTGCGATATACAATTGAGCGAGTCCTATCGTAAAGTCATATCTCCAACCTCTTAAGGTGCTTGGGTCCGAACCGAGCCAATTCGTTCACGAGAAATACGAAGGTTCGTGCGGAAGCCACATCGGACCCGGGCCTTGTCAAAGAAAGTCATGCGATGGGGATACTATTGGCAACAATGTTCCAAGACTCAATGGACCTCGTAAAAAGTGTCAGAAGTGTCAAATTCATGGAAAGCGTGCAAGGCTACCCGGACCGACCTCACCTCCGTCAGAGCCCTTGGCCGTTTATGCAATGGGGATTGACATTGTGGGCCCTTTTGTAAAGCACCGGGGCAGCTCAATTTTTAATTGTTGCGATCGACTACTTCACGAAGTGGGTAGAAGTTTGAGCCCATGGCGAAAATCACAAGCAAGAACGCCTCAACTTCGTATGGAAGAACATAGTGTGTCGCTTCGGCATCCCCATATCCTCCTTTCGGATAACGAACACAATTCACCGATAAGACATTCAAAGATTGGTGTCAAGAGCTTGGATCCAACAAAGTTCACCCGGTGGCCCATCCTCAAGCAAATGGTCGGACCGAAGTTACCAAGCAGGACCATCGTAAAGGGTCTAAAACTCGTCTCGACCGAGCTAAAGGCCTGGGTGGAAAATTTACCATGGTCTTATGGTCGCATCAACAACGCCCGGACCTCGAGCGGAGAAACACCATACGGTTTGGTGTATGGAACCAAGCGATGATCCCTGCGCAGAGATCGGAGTATCGAGTCCTCGTACCATTGACTTCTCGTCAAGTAAATGGGGAAAATCTACGGTGATCTAGACCTACTCGAAGAAAGAGAGACCTCGCCACATCAGGAAGCTCGGTACAAGCAACAAGTAGCTCGGTATTACAACCCAGCGTTAAAACCGACAATTCAGTGGGCGACCTCGTGCTCCGACATAATGAAGTCGAGAAGGCCGCCTGGCCGGCAAGGCGGAAGCCACATGGGAAGGACCTTACCGGTCGACGAAGTCCTCGGCAAAGGGCCTATAAGCTCGCTCAATTGTCCGGTGAGCAATTACCCAACGCATGGCACATCATCCATCTGAAGAAATATTATGCATAAGTGTCGATGGTCGGGTCTTGTTGGTCATATTTTAAAGTCTGTTTAGAGTCATCTTATTTGGTGGTCGCGTCATCTTTTATCAATAAAATCTTTATTTTACGAGTTCTACTTGTCACTAATGCATAATTAATCTTCACATTATTTACCTCTACGGAGGACAAATTCCTCGACGGAGGTCGATTACATTCGTTTCATACGAATGTAAATCTAAACGCCGCATGCCTACATACGAGATCGGACTACCTTCGTTTATTTGAGCGTTCTCTCTATGTAGATGAAGGGACCACCCTCCCGATGACCTCGGCAAAAACAGAACCATTCCTACATACGAGATCGACTACCTTCGTTTATTTGAGCGTTCTCTCTATGTGAGCGAGGGGACCACCCTCCCGACGACCTCAAAAAAGCAGGAACCATTCCTACATACGAGATCGGACTACCTTCGTTTAGTTGAGCGTTCTCTATGTAGACGAAGGGGACCACCCTCCCGACGACCTCTAAAAAAACAGAACCCCACCCCGTTAAAACGATTTCTTTCAAAGCGAATTCTCTACGAGGACGAACTACTTCGCATATTACTCTTGTTCAAATACAAAGTCAATAAGAAACCATTCTTATTAAATAAAAGATGTACGAGTTACATTTACATTTCACGAGGCCAGGCGGATCGGGAAAAGGCGAGCCAATCCCTAGAAAAATCGAATTCAGACTCATCTATGCTAATCCTACCTCTACCTCGTCCTCGGTCAATATTACGGGCCCGGCAGGCGACCTCGGTCACTTGGCGAAGCAGCTCTGCGAGCTCGGCCTCGGCCACTTGATGGCGCCCGGTCTCGACGCATGGAGGTCCACGACGTTCGAGGGCAATAGCACGCCTCTTGTGCGCGCCACTCCGGATCGTCATAATGTGGTTCATTTATTCTAGGCGAAGCTCCGTGAGAAAAAGAGGCCTCTGATCCCGTCAAGTATGTCGTCGAGCTGTGGTTGTCGGCGATAACGATTTTGTATATGCTCCGAGCCTTTTTAATTCAACGTCTTGCTCCGTGAATGCCGGAGGTCCGGCCATATTCGCGCTATACCTCGAACAACGGGCGCAGCCTCGACAACCTTGCTTTACTAGGGATCGTCATCCCACCATTTGGTGGATAACCTCCTCGTACTCGGCATGCTCCTCGCCTATCACCTTGGCCTTCTCCTTGGCGACCTCGAACGCCTCCTCCAATTCAAAAAGGCACGGGCTCGTCGCGGCTCTCTGGCGGCTCTATGCTTGACATCGAGACTCACGCATGCGTGACCGAGCCGCCTTTATATGGAGGAGTTCGACCTCTTTCAACTCAAGAGCTCGCGATGGGTCTTTGATTCGGTTCAACCAGGAGAAGCATCAAACATTTCGAGAGACAATGAATAAAAAAAGATAAGTCTCTTGACATAAACTTGTGATTTTATTAACATGCCCTTAGGCAAAAAAAATTGTTGTACATTTACATTCAAAAAAAAAAAAAAAAAAAAGATGCAGGGATCAAGCCGACCCTCCGGAAGCTTCGGCCATGTCCACGTTCGCCGCCTCCGAAGCCTGGATAGCCTCAGCCTCGGTCTCTTCGGGAACTACCGGAGTCTCGACGCCTCAAGCGTCGGCCGTCTCCCGACCCTTTGCATGATCAGCCAATAAAGCCCGGTCGGGGATCCGATCCACGGACGGTAGCGCATGCACTCGCGGACAAAACAACGGAGGAAGAGGCGAGCTCGCAAAGACGGAAGCTCTTCAGCCGCGGACGAGCACATCAAAGTAGGCGTCTCGGGCGGCATCCTCGGTCTCCTCGTACCCATACTGGCTTTGTCAGATCTGGGTAGTCCTCGGCGACCTCTTCGATTGCGTCAGAGGCGGCGCTTGTTAAACACATCGGCCGCGTCGAGACCATCCCGAGAAGCTCGCCGGCAGAATGCCTCTCGCGGGCGCTGGCGTTCTCCACGAGCTCGCCATGTCCGCCTCCCGACGGCGAACTGTTCCACCTCGGCCTTCATCGAGGCAACCTCGGCCCTAGCGCCTCGGCCCTGCCGCCTCGCCCACATTGCCTCGCCGACCAGCCCCTAGCCGCTGCCTCAATGGCCGTCGCATCCGCCGCTTTCTGTTTGACGAGGTCCCGGATCTTAGCCTCGGCCTCGGACATTTCTTGAGCAAGGAGGGTATTCGACTCCTCCACCTCCCGAGCATACCGGCCACCCGTCAGCTATGAACGGCGCCCTTCAAGTAATCCGATATAAGATCGGATACTCTTGACACCTCGGCCGCCACGTCCTCGACCCCCTATACAAAATATACATCAGGTCAGAAGAACACAATTTGGTTACTACTGCACAAAGTATAAGGACAAGTACATTACCTCGGGAAGAGGCGAGACGACTTGAACCGATGATCTACACTCGACCTCGGGCAACGAGGACTCATGAATTACATCCTTCCGCCTCTTCAAGCGCTTGAGTGGCTGCGGCGAAGGGGATCTCGAAGGCCCCACAGTCATTTCGGGCATGTCCTCGAAATCCTTCAAGGTCGGAGACCTCGGCTCGGCCACAGAGATCGGTTCGGCCACAGAGATCGGCTCCTTCCTTTTCTTCTTCCTTTCCTTCAGCAGGTTCACTACAAGGAAATACATGGGTCAGCATCAATACGTAACTCATGAAATAAAGAAAAAAAGAGGAGAAGAAGAGGCCTCACCTTCACCGACTCCACCCGGAGGTAGGATCATAAATTTAAGCCCGCCCGCAAGCTCGGCCTCGGAGAAGACCTCGTCAACAAGGCCAATTTTGTCGGCGCCTCTCCAAGTCACCAAGCCCTTGTCGACATACACGGCGATCTTATCGGATCGCCATGGGAACTCCATATGTCCTCAAACCAAGCGGAAGAAGAACTTCTTCGCCGGTTGAGATCTTTGATTTAATCTTGGCTTTGAAGTTCCTACGGGGTGATAGATAATACCACCCGAACCGCCTTCAATTGCAAAAGCGAAGGGCGAGCCCCAGGTAAAGGAAAATTATGCCTATAGGCATGACACCTAGGCGGTCATATGCGGAATGAGTTCGGCGAGAGTTGGGCAAGAGATAGGCGAACATCTCTTGGAACTCAACATATACATAAGGGTAAGGAAGGCGAAGACCGCCTTGAGGCCGTCCTCGACACGGCAATAAAACCGTCCGGAGGCACAAGCCCTATCCTCCGGACGGGGCAACTAGCTCAATACTAGAGGAATACTATATTGAAAACATATATCCCTAATGTCGAAATACTTAGGATTGAAGAAAAGAAGACACTTTGCCGCAATCCCCCCGAGGGAAGCGAGACTACACTCGGCAAGAGGCATATGGACACGGGTAAAAGCAGCAGAGACACTAAATCGGACGGGGAAGCAGACACGATTTGGCCTTTCGGGCGACTCGTTAGGAGAAGAGGTAGCCATTACTTACTTTTGTTTATCGATGAACAAGGCGAAGCTTCAAATCGTCGATGGCGCGGAATAAAGTGTTTCGCAGAGAAGGCGAGGGTTTTAAAATCGAGAAATGAAGAAAGCAAGTGATAAGAGATATTGCGTATCGAGGAAGACATTCCCTAATATGCACTTTATCGAGAATCAACCGTTGCAATTTAATGCGCGTTAAATGCGTATCCGCGTCGATGCTCAACAGCGGCGAAAATCCGTCTTGACCTCGGCATAACGCCTCGTCGGTGAAGCGATCGAAGACCTCGACTTAACGCCTCGCCCGGTGAAGTCGGTCGAAGACCTCGGCTAACACCTCGGCGGTGAAGCGGTCGAAGACCTCGCTAACGCCTCGTCGGTGAAGCGGTCGAAGACCGCTTAACGCTCGTCGGTGAATCGATCGAAGACCTCGGCATAACGCCTCGTCGGTGAAGCGATCGAAGACCCGACAACGCCTCGTCGGTGAAGTCGATCGAAGACCTCGAACGCCCGTCGGTGAAGTCGATCGGAGACCTCGACTTAACACCTCGTTAGGTGAAGCGATCGTAAAACCTCGGATAACGCCGCGTCGGGTAAAGCCGATCGAAAACCTCACCTAACGCCGTCAAATGAAGCTCGTCGAGAAGAGACTCGTCAACGCTCCAGGTGAAGCCACCGGAAGACCTCGGCGGACACATCTGCGCGCCACAAAGATTCGATATCTGACGTCAAAAGCATTGACACACACAAAGTCGACAATGAAAAGAATGTGTAAGATCGTCAAAGCCCGCTGTCACAACAACCCCCGATCCAAAGATGACCTCGTTTTGCGTCTTTTGGGGGTTGTGATAGATCTGACCAACTACGTGCCCAAGCATCGGGCCCAATACAAGTAAACGACATCAAGCTCGGCTACGGACAAGTTCGGCCCATGAAGACTCACGAAGCCGGTGGGAGCAGAAAGCTCGGCCGTATCTAAAGAATCCTAATTCGAAGGGATAGGATCTCGAATCCTAGTTAGAAGACTTGGATTCGAGATCTAGGTCAATACATTGTGTATAAATAGAGGCTAGATTAGGCGACATAGATTCATTCATTCTCTTTGTAATCGCTTTACACTCTCAATACACATACTCTCTCTCTGCCAGGTGGACGTAGATCTTATTCATAGATCGAACCACGTAAATCTTTAGTGTTCTTCGCGATTTATTTCCTACGAAATTAAGATCGATCGGTGACAGTCTTTAAAGATTTTTTTAAAAAAAAAAAGAAAAGAGAGAGAGACAAAAATTACATAAGAATATGGAATAGTTTGAAGATTCCAAAAATGACAGTTCATCGTTGACTTACAAATCCAAAGAGCCCGTACTAATAGAAAACAGCTTTAAAAAGAGCAAATTCCAATAACTTTTTTTTTTTAATATTAATTCTCCTGACATATTTTAATTTGTATTTTATTTAATCGACATGCTATGCATCCAATGTTTTATATGTACAGCCATGCATTGCTAAAATATAAATCAATTGATGTAAGCTCAAATTTAGGTCAGAATGGCTAGAAAAATAATATAATTTAGCAGGCAGAAGCCGTAGAACATAAGTTCGATTACTTATAAAATTGATTTGGTCCTCATTTTCCCCTTGTTGTGCATAGGTTGGATTGTTGGAAGCCATCATCTTTCCATTAGCTCAAAAAGTCAACAATTTGGTAAATAATTTGTCTTTTTATAACGACTTTCATAGATAAATTTAGGAGCCAATGTATGTCAACATTCACAACTAACAAAAATATTATAGTATTCAGACTTATGATTACTAAATAAAAGAAGGAACTATTATTATTATTATTATTATTATTATTATTATTATTATTATTATCAATAAAATAAGATCTAGCTTTAATATTTAACTTGAAATATTAACCTCCGAGAAAAATAAACTACATTTACTATTACAAGATATAGCTCTGATGACCTTTTGCCTTTAATCGAGCATAATTAGACTTGTTTTGTTTACGTTTTAGCTTAGAGGTGGTCTCATGTATATCTATCTGTATATGCGGATTTTGGTATTTTTCTTCAATGTAAATGATATTTGATACTTCTATTTAATATAAATAATACTTAAGTAAATGATACTTTTCTTTACTATAAATAATACTTTTCTTAATAATAAATGATACTTTTGTCAATCCGCACTGTGCGGACGGATGTATAAGAGTTTTTGTGTTTAGCTTATACTTTCTTTTAAAATTTTGTGTTTCCTCATTGATTTAATATTTATACTCAAGGTTTTGTTGTTTTCAATGTTGAAACGAATTTTGTTTATGGATGGGCGATTAATTTTGATGTATTGGGCGTATTTGTATTTATAGAAGTTTTAATTTTTTATGCTTCTCTAATTCTCTTAATCGTTGGGTTAGCTTATGCATGGAGAATGGGGACACTGGAATGGTCTCCTGACTATTCAGACAATAAAAGGAAATGGAAAAAAAAGAGTGAATAAAATCACAAATTGCTTGCTCTTATTTATTCTTTTGGTAACTAAACTAGTTAGGTAGTCAGTTCTGATTTTTTGTTTTCTTTATCAATCTTTTGAATTGGCAATGGGTTATAGTATTGACTTTATATTTATATATATGTGGTGAATTGGTGATGATGATTCACACGATGTACCTAAGGCAACAAATTGATGATATGACATGGTGTTATTAACGTTGTTGTTGCTATGTTTCTATTAAATAGGTTATCATATGCAGAACGAACAATTATACGAGTTCAAAATTATTTTTAACTTTTTTTAAAAAAAAGTTAACAATGGGTTTGAGAAGAAAGGAATATAATAATGTTTTCTTACAAGAAAAATCCAGGATTACTCTTTAATATAATAGTGGTGGTCAAATTTCGTACAACCCATCTAATTTAAATTATATAGCCCAATGAATCAATCTGTCACACAAGTTGAGTCACCCTTCAATCAACAAACCCAAATTCCTGACCAAGTCGTGAAAGGCCTATATCCATGCCCAGATCCGAAGACAAACGGGTCCAACGGGTCAAAATCCTAAGAGAAGTGACTGCTTTGGGAGGAAGTCAGGATAGAATCGTGGAAGATCTATCCTGAAAAATCGGAGCGATTATGGTTGAAACACACGTCCAAAAGAAACTCTAGTCGCCAAACATTCCATATATATATTTCACCTTTCTAGATAAACTGGGCAAAAGATCATTGATACTCACATCTAATCATTCACACTCACACCGTCACACGATCTACTCACTCCTTGTTTTCACTACTCACTATCTTTGTCTCTACGCTTTCAACTCACTAAGTTTCCCAGGCCACTAATCAACTTGAACGGTCAGATTGACTAGTAAGACGTGATCGGTCACCTCCAATGACGTTCATAACTACCATCACTTGGATCGGCCCGACTAACTGGATACGTCCCATTCTCTCATCTCTTTTTTATATTTCAATTCCTTAATATTTTGTCATTATTTTTTTGTCAATTACCTGAATTGATTACTGACTTAGCGGCATAAGCTATTCCATCGAAATTCTCATTGGTAATCCTTAGAGAACTCCAACGTGTTCTTTGGTCTCAAGTTAATAGCGTCCGTCGTATCGAACGAATCCGACGTTTCATTTCCGTAATTGTTGGATCTACTCCAACATACAATATTTGTGAATATTGTTTTATGTAATAGTCTCCGCAAAATCATATAAAATATGATATACAAAATATTGTTGAGATTCCAATACAAAGCTCACAAACACTAAAACTTTGTTTGGTATGCATGATTTAAAAAGTATTTGTGAAATTACAACTCAAAACTTTTGGCCAAATTCGTAATTTACTCTACATCAGGCCGCCCAATATTATATACCTAGATATTTGCTTTTTGAAAGGAATATACGCATATATCGATATCACTAGTATCAGTTTTGAGTTTGAATTTGATTTTATCGCTAGAATATATACTTCCACTTATGTAGTTTTTAATTACTTTGTAACTTCCCATTTTTAAAAAGATATACATTCTTTATCTTTTAAAGATATTCGTAACTGTTGTCAAAATAGATTTAAAGATATACAAATTGCAAATTCACCAATCCTCGTCAAATTGCTACCTGAGAAATTTAGAAAATTTTATAATTTGATTACAGAAAATTTCAAACATGTCAACAACATTGAAATAATTATCTAACATCGCTCATTAAAAGAAGCGGCATATTCATATAATTATAATCAATCCTCATAAATTGCTTTCACAGTTAAATAAATCCCTATATCAATCAAAATCATCAACACAAAAACTCATGTACGTGTCCGTACGGTGCGAACGGATAAAAATATTATTTACATTGAATAAAAGTGTCATTTGTTTTTTACACTGTAATTCAAAAGTATCATTTATATTGAAGAAAATATCATTTATACTGAAAAAATATCATTATTATCCGTACAAGCGGATATTCTTAATCATCAAATAATCAAATACATTATCTGAAAAAAGAAAACCATAAATATAGTTTTACTAAAATCTGATATATATCTTTCCGAAAAAGGAAAAAAAAAATTCTGCTCAGTATCTTCTTTTTTTTACTCGGTGATTCTGCTCAATATCTATCTAACAGAAATGGAACACACAACGGTAAAGTGATTTTAAGTAGTAGAAAATACTGCCGTTGTCACTTGTCCCGTATTCTACGCAGTATTCAATACGCTTCACCGACGACGCCCACGTGGCCACGTGCTTCTTTCTCCCACGCATTCTTCAAACCAGCCAGGGGCACTAGCGTCATTTATCACCTCCCCCGGCCGCGCGCGTAACATATACGACGTCGACTCCGTCACCGCTTTCCTCACCTCCTCATTCTCTCACTACGTTTCAGCGCGCTAGTGGTGAGTGCAGCTGATATATATTATCATACATATATGCCCATAATATATACGTATATATATAGGGAGAGAGAGAGGGAGAGGTGCTCGAAGAAGTTGAGGAGAAATGCAGTTGCTGTTTGGTTTGAAGACTTTTGACTGAGATCGTGTGAGGAGGTGTGATGTTTTCTCGACTATTTTACTGTACTGTGTTGTAGTTTCTTAATTTTCTATTATTTTTCGATTTATGGCGGTTTGATTTGCTTTTTCGAAGCGTAGATAAAGTATATCCACCTTTATAGTTGATCTCGAGTGCTGTTTGCAATCTTGCATTTCACACTTCAGTTTGTTTACTTTATGATGATAGAAACGCAACTTTATAGTGGAATGCTCACTTTCTAGGAGTAGATAGCTGGATTACTATTTCATAGTGTAGAAGCTTTTGCCGCATTTATTAGTGATTTGCCTTATTTTGTTTCTTAATTTGACTGTTAGATTGCAGTTACTCTTAATGTAGATCGAATTCTGCATTTAGTTTGGAGATTCTTGTAAAGATTATATTTCTTTGTTCTGGCATTTCAGAAGCGAAGCTTCTCTGCCATACAATTACAAACCCTAATCTGAGGTCTCAATTGAGTAGAAAACAATAGCCGAAGGTGAATTCCCTTTCAATATACTTGTCAGTCTGTGAAATAAATTCTTTGTTTAATATATAAATTCTCCGCGTGTTAAGTGGGGGGGGGGCACTATTTTTGTTTTCAAGGGCCTTATCCGATTTGGTGTTTAAGAAAATGAAGAAAGAGCTACAGGGAAATATCATCATTACTTGGAGTCGAAGGATAGTTGGGGTCCCCCATTAAGCTTTCTGATGTTTATTTTTTTGTTGATGCTGCCTAAAAAGATGGAATTCTTAGTTTTCTGGTAGGAGAAAAGGATTAACGAGGGATATTAAGCAAGTTGCTCAATCACCACCAACTACTGATTAGTACCAGTTTAGCATAATCGATATCGTGTTGGTTGTTAAAATTATATTTAACTAGCTCCCTCGACTGCTGATGAGAAATGCATTGGAGTTGGGGTATTTATTTCTATTGCAAGCACAACTAACATGTCTCTAGTAACCTAACCGTCTTGCCTTTTTGAGTACGATGAATGTTACTTTGAATATCTTTGTATTTATATATGTTTGTTTGGGTTGGTGATAGGTTTCTGAGTATGGACATCATGTCTTTCGTGTAATTGTAGTAGATTTGAGGAGGTGGGAGAAACAATGGGGGCTATCGGTGCTGAAGAGTTGATGAATTGGGAGAAAATGCAAGGTATTGGGAATGGGAAGGAAGAGAAGATACTGGTACTGGTGAGGTTAAGGCCATTGAGTGAAAAGGAGAGTGCACGGGCTGAAGTTTCAGACTGGGAATGCATCAACTCAACCACCATTTTGTACCGGAACAGCCTTCAGGAGCGCTCTGGACTACCAGCAGCTTACTCATTTGGTAATTAGTGTTTACAATGTCATTTACATTGGTCAAATTTTCCAGTATCTTCCCCTTATTCTGTTTTACTGTTTTTGTTTGCCCATGTACAATTCTATGGCGGTAGATAGAGTATTTCGAGGTGACTGCACAACAAGGGAAGTATATGATGAGGGCACAAAGGACATTGCTCTATCAGTTGTTGGTGGCATCAATTGTGAGCATTGTGTTTATTAGATTGCTGAAAATCCTTGTTCACTATGAGTGGTCTTTTCTCCAGATATATCTTTTTCTAGTTCTGCTTTCTACAGATGAACTGTTTCAACTAATTTTCAACTAAATTTTCATTCAGCAACTATCTTTGCATATGGTCAAACAAGCAGTGGAAAGACTTACACTATGAATGGTATAACTGACTATGCTGTGGCTGACATTTATGATTACATACAGAAGGTATGTGAGTTTAGTCCATTTTTTAATCATCTTGGAGATAAAAGACTAAACTAGTTTTTGTTCTCCAAAGTGCTTTCTCTTTCCACTTGGAAGTCTTATCTAAAGTTTTTCCTCTTCCCAAACCAGCATGAAGAAAGAGCATTTGTCTTAAAGTTCTCTGCAATGGAGATTTACAATGAAGTTGTTAGAGACCTCCTTAGCACAGATAATTCTCCACTACGGCTCCTTGATGATCCGGATGTGAGTTTTCAATTTTTCTATTTCCCACCTTTCATTTATGTACATTTGATATGTATAATTTATTATGTAGAGGGGGACTATAATAGAGAAACTCTCAGAAGAAACTTTGAGGGATCGGAATCACCTCAAGGAGTTGTTATCCATATGTGAAGGTTGGATGAATTCCACCTTGGTTGTATGTTTATACTTTAACCATTCATTAGTTGAAACATCTTTTGGGCTCTTTTGATTTTTAGTTTCTCTTTTAATTCATATACAGCACAAAGGCAAATTGGAGAGACCTTATTGAATGAAACAAGCTCCAGATCCCATCAAATTCTTAGATTGGTTAGCTTCCCCCAGCTCTGTCTTAATATATTTTGTCATAAATGTTATAATTCTCCAGTAACATTTATATTATAGAAACACTTATTGTGTGTCTTCTTGATATATCTCCTCCAGACAATTGAAAGCTCTGCTCATGAGTTTTTAGGGAAGGGCAACTCAACCACCCTTTCTGCTAGTGTGGTACAGGAAAATTAAATTTGCTTTTGAATTTCCTAGACCTGTAGGCTTTTTCCTAAATATTTTAGTAGTATAAATAAATGTAAAAGGCATTGAAACATTTCTCTGCAGAACTTTGTTGATTTGGCAGGGAGTGAGCGGGCATCTCAAGCTCTCTCAGTTGGACAGAGACTGAAAGAAGGCTGCCATATTAATCGTAGTTTGCTCACTCTGGGCACGGTGATTCGCAAGCTTAGGTGTGTTGGTTCTTTTGACCTGCCATTCTAGTTTACTAGCTGTCTGATAATTTCATTTTTGTAAAATATGTGTTAAAAAGATTCATGAATTTGAGCTTCTTTATCTTTCCCTTTGAGATAGGATTGGTTCTGCTTTCCATTATAATTATAGGCTAAGGTTGATTGTATTTTGTTCATTGAGAATCGATGTTTAGTAATATCATAGTGCAAGTGCTATAACACCATCTCTTCCTTATACTTCCCAATAATATTATACTTGGAGGGGATCCTGGTTGATAGGACATCTAAACATCCATATCATCCTTACAGGATTTTTCCACCCTGATGCTCTGCCTCTAATTCACATACATGCTTTTGGACAAGTAGGCAAGCTGACAAGCATATGCATAGATGTCCAGTTTGGGATGTAATCTAATGAAGTAACATGCGAGTGCTATAGCATATCGTTTTTATTGCAAAATTCATCCGTATCAGCTTTTGAATAGTATGATTTAATGCAGCAAAGGGCGACAGGGTCATGTTAATTACAGAGACTCAAAGCTTACACGTATACTGCAGCCTGCTTTGGGAGGCAATGCAAGAACTGCTATCATTTGCACCTTGAGCCCTGCCAGAAGCCATGTTGAGCAATCAAGGAATACACTCTTATTTGCTTGCTGTGCAAAGGAAGTATCAACTAATGCACAGGTCAATGTAGTGATGTCAGATAAGGCATTGGTGAAACATCTGCAGAAAGAATTAGCAAGGTTGGAGAGTGAGTTAAAAACTCCAGCATCACTATGCGATCATACGCCGTTGCTAAGAAAGAAAGATATGCAGATTGAAAAGGTAATGATCTCTTTATATATATCTATTATAAGATGCCAAATTGATTACGTGATGTCATAATGGATTTTAAGTTTTCTTTAATCAAAATGCTGAACTTAACCTTTCTCATTATGTGGCTTTACTCTGCAGTTGGAGAAAGAGGTTAGGGAGCTAAAGAGGCAGCTAGACCTTGCCAATTCTAAAATTCAGGACTTAATCAGAGAGGCTGAAAGCAATGAAAGTTCAATAAAACTCAGTGGGTCTTTCAATGGGAACTTTAGATGTAATGAAGAATCGGATCTGTTGCATCTGGAGAACAGTGAGGATCATTATTTATCTGATGGTACATCTTATCCAAGTCAAGTTATAGAGGGAACTCCTATAAGAGTTGAAGACATCAAAGAAGTTCGATGCATTGAGATGGATGAATCTTCCCAGGATAGAATATGTGAGTCTTTTGGCCAGTCGACTAGTAATGGTCACCTGGTGGATCATGAGATGCTATCGCCTTTACCTAGACAAGTGAGTGGCGCTGAAAATGGTTACTCATATAATGCAGAGCATAAAATTCAAGATGCAAGGAATACCAGCGATTCTATTTTTGGGCCTTACCCTGATTCGTCGTCTTCTGGTGCTCTATCAACCAGTCTAGTGTGTTCTGGGAGAATAAAGTTAATTAGAAGCCGAAGCTGCAAAGCTAGTTTAATGACTTGCTTATCTGACTTAGAGACTGCCGAACAAAGTCAAAGCACACCTCCTCATGTCTTGGAGGAGGATTTCATAGGGAGACCTGAATGTGGCTCTCTCAGGAAGCACTGGAAAATTCCTCCAATAATTTACTGTGCAAATAATGCGAGACTGACGAGAAACGATTCTCTAAACTCTGACTGTAGTAGTTTCATCGATGAAGCTAAAAATCAGAGCAGCACCCATGGGGATGAAGATATTCCAACTCTTGGTTCTTTTGTTGCAGGACTCAAGGAGATGGCAAAGCTTCAACACGAAAACAAAGGGAATCAGGTGGGTCCGATTCTCATTTATGTTATCATCCATCCTCGTCGTTGTTTTTCTTATATGGATTCAGTTAGTAATTCATCAAAGCAGAGGACTCACGATTTTAGCTCACTTTGTTTCCTTAGGTTGAAGAAACAGAAATGGAAGACGAAAATGGAACTAGAGATCTTGTGATACAAGATTGGCCCATGAAATTTGAGAAGCTGCAGAAATCGATTATTGAACTATGGCACGCTTGCAGTGTCTCGGTAGTCCACAGAACATACTTCATCCTCCTTATCAAAGAAGATTTCACAGATTCCATTTATATGGAGGTAGAGCATAGGAGACTATCCTTCCTAAAGGATACATTTTCCAGGGGCAACTCAGTCATACAAGACGGCCGTACACTCACGTTGCCATCAAGGTACGTCTGTATCCTAGTTCACATTGAATTTATCAGTTAACAATTTTCACATAATAATAGTGTCAAAATTCTTTTGAGTTAATAATTCCATCTGAAAAGGGACTTTGTAACATGTGTTAGTACATGTTGATAGCCTAGTTAATTTCCTGGACTAAGTTTTTGAACTATATGATCAAATAACAGCAAGAGAGCTCTTCGTCGTGAGAGGGAAACACTGAGCAGGCTTATGAATAGAAGGTATACAGAAGACGAGAGGAACAGACTTTACGCAGAGTGGGGCATAGATCTTGACTCAAAGAAGAGGAGGCTACAGCTGGTTCACCTCTTTTATAGCGACACTGAAAACATGGACCATGTTAGTCGGAGCGCTGCTGTTGTGGCGAAGCTGATCGGGTTCTCAGAGCACGGGGTGGCCCTCAAGGAGATGTTTGGACTCAGTTTCACACCTCCACGCATGAGCAGAAGATCGTTTAGCTGGAAAAACAGTATGTCGTCCCTTTTGTGAAGTTGCGTTCTATTTATAGGTGGGATTCGATTGATGGATGGTTCTCCAAGAAGTTATCGTATATTATACGAGATAACGACATCGTTTTACTCAAAATTCATATCACGATTTTCCCATCTATCTGCTGAAGTTGAGATGCGGGAAAGTGTTGGAGCTGTTTCATTTTAAGACTGATGAAAACGACACGCATATTAAAATTATTTTGTCATCTTTTATGTCTATTAGTGATCATATTCTGTTATTGCTAGAAAAGGTGATAAAGCCTTGTACGCTGCGTGGGAATTTTGCAAAACAGCAACAGCATGAAATGTTGGAAACTGAAGCCTCCTCGAGTGCGAGTGCTGGTGTTTAATAATAGGCTAAAATATTTAATGTATAAATATATGCATGAAGTACATTAAAATTGAAACTCTAACGCGAAGTAAATTGAAATATTTGGTAACGCTGTTACTTCCTCAAAAACTTAGAACTAATGATTGAGACGACAATTTCACTCATAATATCAAGAATCAGCAAAATATGAATTTTAAAATTTAGCAAGCAAATAATATGTCAAGACTGTCCGAAACTGAAAAGTGCATTCTTCCTCATAACGTGTCATCGGTCCGATGTCGTATGATTGAAGTCGAAATAATGTTTTTGAAATATATTTCAAATGTTTATTTTATTATAAATTGAAAATTTATGTTATTATTGTAATAATTTAAAAATATATCAAAAATTAAAATTGGTTCAAAGTTAATGAATTTTTTAGCAATTAAAACTAAAATAAAATAAAATCATTTTTCGGACATAAATTAAATCTGGTTGAAGATTGTCTCGAATAGAATTAGACCGATGACAACAGCGTGATACCGGTCCAAATTCTTTTTGCTTCTATCCAGGCCCAAAATCCTTAAAACAACGCGCTTGGTAAATGGTAAAATTAGGAACTTGGCATCGAAAATACTAGAAACTTGGGTGTATCAGAAATCAGAGACCTCGGAGAGAGGAAGGGAGAAAGAGAGAGAGGAGAAATGAGCGTGGCTACGGCGTCGTATGTGGCTCGGCGAGCATCGCAGAAGGAAAGGGTTAGGATCCTCTACAGGCGAGCTCTAAAGGACACTCTCAATTGGGCAGTTCATCGCCACCTATTTTATGCCGATGTTTGTTTTCTATTTCTCTGTCGTTATCTCTATTTCTTCGTACATAGATTCGATCTCAGCCTGGATTGGTTGTAACGGAAGTCACTCCCCCTTCAGGCTGATGCTCTGAGAGAAATTCGAAGCGAATAAACACGTGGTTTGTTCACTTTTTTCCAATATCTAATTTGGTTTGGTTCGATGTGGTAGTTATTTTCGCAGTTCAGTGTTTTGGTGATTGTGTTTTTCATGAATTTGGCCTGGAGAAAGTGATTGAGTCGCATATGTGCGATAAGCTTTTAATAAGCTGATTTGTTGCCTAGCTTTGGTTAAGTATTTCAACGGCATTACTATAATGTCGGATATTTTTAATCGGCTGTTCAAGTTACATAAAAAATCTTTGAGAAATATTGGATCTGGAAAGGAGTGGGATCATGGCTCTTAATTCAGTGAGTAATAACTGGAAGTACATCAATTTTGTTGAAATTTTTTAACGTAGGAACACCATGTTGGAATGATTGTGGTTTCCCCTCTGCTCGTCTTCCAGGAGGATATCGAACTGATTGATAGAATGATAGCGGCTGGTGAAGCAACCTACAACAAGTGGAGGCATCCAGATCCTTACATTGGTAATTTGATCTGAATGTAGTAGCATTATATATCCAGTTGTAGTGTGGATGTACGTTGATGAGCACAAAAACTCGCAAGTTGGAGAGTATAGTAGTTATGGTGGAATTTTTTCCAGTTCCATAACTTATCGTCTTTAAGATAAGTCTTAGCTTGAGAAAAGATCGAGGCAGTAAATTCTACAATGCTATTTGTTCTTCAAGGAGAGAAGGAACTACTTGCATTGCATTAGATGTCTGTCTCAGTTTCCTGGAACTTTAATTTAATGAATTGGTTGCTAAGGATGATAAATTGATTATGACAAAAAGGACTGGCTTTCAAGGTGTGCATCAAATAGCAAAATTCGGAGCATTGAGAAAAAACCCAACTGTATTGTCTATCTAGATGCAAGTTCTACTAGTTGGTGCATTCATATAACTTATGAACAATATCTATTTCCCCTTAACTAAAAGCTAGCATGAATTTCTGTCTTTCAGAGGAGGCACAAGAACCTGTTTGAATGATAGTAAATTGTAATAAAATTCTATTAATAGTAATCATTTTATAATTAGGCTTGCATATATTCGAGGGTTCACTATTTTTTTCTTTCTTTCCGTAGTTCCTTGGGCTCCTGGTGGCTCCAAATTCTGCCGGAATCCAACACCACCTCCTGGGGTAATTAATTATTACTGATTAGTACTTGTCGTGACTTACAGTTGCTCTTTACTTCTCTTTTGGTTCTGTGTTATTGCTTTCACAAAATGTATTTGCATTTTGACATTTTTAATTAACATTTGATGCATTATTTTGTGTGTTAAGGGTAATGTTTACATTATATTTTGTTTTCTTTACTTCCAGTGGTCATGAAGGCAAACTAAGTTATTAATGTATAGAGATATACTTTTAGTCTTACTTCATGCATTAGATTTTGTTTTAAGTGCATAAATGTCTGCAAATTGACTGAGTGAGATGTTGGCTCATTCTGGTATCTTGTTTGGCTTTATACTCCCATCTCCTTTTCACTTATATGTTGTGTTGATATTCCAAAATCTTGCATACAAGAGTAAGAAATTCTTCTACCATGTACACGTAAGAATTTTGCTAAAGTGATTAAGGTTATATATAAGCAATTTGCAACATATTGTTGCTATGTGCTTAATGCAGATTGAGATTATACACAACTATGGCATGGAAGAGCATGAATGAAGAAGACCAACATCCTCCGAAATAAATGAAGGTTGGTAATTTGGTACCCTTATATTCATTAATTTTGTCATTCCTATACTATGTTAAATGGAAATTTAGCACAATGACGTTCCTCCTTTTGTTGATGGTTGGAACTTTGTATCTTTAGTGTGTATTTGCTATTTCGGTTTGATTCTTGCTGGTTGCTTTGATAATCCTCCAACCATATACCCACCACCCAAACTATCTTTATGCAAGAGGCGCTTGTTCGGATCTTAGCTGTTGTCATCGAATGCTGAAGAGATGTTAATGAATAATAATGCAGATTGGAGGCTCAGAAATCATGATAGAGGATTAATTTCAATCCAGTTTGTTGTTTGCAGTTTTCAATTCAAGACTTTCTTTAGAAAGAGATGTTGATGATTATTCTTGTATTCGTGTAGTTTTGACTGCCGAAATTGTTGGATATCTGTACTGTCTATTTGTCAACTAAGCTTGTGCTTTAAAACTTTCGACTTGATTCTTTTACTTAAATCTGGATGGGATGCTGATGGCAGTTTTTAAGACATTTCTGCGTTATATTCTTATATTGGCCGTCAATTTTAGATCTAATGGTATCTTCATCCCTGCAAGCTTGTCGTCAATTTTAGATTCAATGTTTATCATATAGAACAACATAAAGTTTGTCGCATGTTAAAAAAACATATTCTCCCTGCAAGTGCCAATATTCCGATGTTGTTGCATGGAAACGGCACTATTCCCAAATTGTATTTTCGTAACATCTTGACATTTTAATTCTTATTATATTATTCGAGTTAAATACGCTCTTCATCTTTCATTTTTG
Source organism: Salvia rosmarinus (assembly GCA_036937905.1). NCBI lineage: Eukaryota > Viridiplantae > Streptophyta > Magnoliopsida > Lamiales > Lamiaceae > Salvia > Salvia rosmarinus. Next base: position 95,493,767 of record CM072813.1, read on the forward strand.
GCGGATTTTGGCCTTTCTATTTGGTGCACAGTTAAACACCACTGCATTTTGTAAAAGTTGTGACGGATTTTGGCATTCCTATTTAGTGCATAGTAAAAGTTGTGAATTTACACTAAAGAAGGTGTTTAGTTTTACTAAAGACTTGATTGATAAATAATTCTAACTATATCAAATATTTGATTTGCATGATTAAGCTCGTAATAGATAACTCAGTTTGTGCTCCAATCGTTCATTTGAATGATAATTTATCATCCTAAATTTGAATTGATTCTAAAAACATCTTCACCAAAATTTTTGGTTATCTTTGTCTCAGCCTCTTGCATTTTAGTCATAATCATCTAATTTATTCCACACTACGATCAATCAATCCAAAATAAGACTGAATAATTCAAATAGTTTCATCCTATTTTATCCTATCAATTTAATCTATATAACTTACCAAACCAAATGTCCCAATATAAAAAATGGATAAATTTTATCACAATTCTTCAGAATTTTAGGTATCAAAACAGTCTTATTCTATATCGAAATAAATAAAACTTGAATATATATATATATAATTACGAAGTTTTTAAAATTTAAAATAAGTAAAGATATATCAAAACTTGCAAGAGTACACACTTCAAATTTGTAATGTACAATCAGATCCGCTGCCTTACAGGCGCGATGTGCGAATTAAGATAAATGTCAAAAAATGATTTGAGATAAGCATAATATAATCAAAAAATTGTAATCAAATTATTTCCCCTTTGTTTGCCGACCAGATATGTTCATGTAGTATCTATCATTACATTGATGCCAAACAATGTAATAAAAATTAAGGATCAAGGAGTTATGCTATTTGCACAAGATACAAAAAAGCCTAAAGCAGACAATAAGGCTAAGGGTATGTATGTTTTGTAAGTGTAAACTCATCAATAACAAGCTTCAAGGGCAACAAGTAAAATAAAGAGAATCATAAAGTATCACTCATGAGAACAAATCCAACCACAAACAAAATAAACACCAGTCTATTATGGCATCATCCAAACAACTTTCGTCCTCTAACTTAAACGTTGAATGCACCTGAAAGAGTTTATAGCTGTATGAAATCAAATTTCTTTCTGGGGCTGCATTTGACCTAGGTTCTTTCTTCTTTTTAAAAATAAAAGTACAGTTGCCAAATCAATGTAAATAGCTAAATTAGATATAGAGACCAAGTTGAATAATGTTGAGGCCTATGGCAACAGTTCCACATGTAATGTGATGTTAAGTGGCTACATGTTATCTTGAGGCCAAGGTACTTCGCATCTCTAAATATCTCTGAAACACCTATGTTGTGGTTAAGCAGATACGGTACAAACTGAAACTCATATCTTCCATAGCGAGGTTCAAATCATATATGCCCACGGCATGTTTACTATTTGTGGTATATTGACAAGAGAAACTAACCACTGAAAAATACAACTAGCCACGAGCCTAATTTCCAGTGAAACTAGCTCCTAGGTCTCCACTGTATTTTGCAGAAGAGAAGTCTACACAAAAGGAAAGGGAAAACTGATATGAGGAGACCACCTTTATATCATCCTCTATTAAAGGAGACACCAGCAAGGATACAGAAAGAATAAAGAATCTCGAACGAGAACTATACGATCTAAGCAAGTAATAATCCCGAATAGTCCCTTAACACATCAGTCTACCACTAACACTTCCTCGATGAGACATTATGTATGCTATTCAAGCAATCCAGTAGTTGCTCAAGTAAAACACATCTAAGACTAATTCCTACATAATAATTGATAATTGTGTGCACATATGATAAATATTACCTCTATCTAGTGTGGCACCTCCTAAAATCAAGATTAACAGTTCGAATTATATGGGCTCCTATAATATTATCTCTATCTAGTGTGCTAAGGGGTAGCTTCTACATTTCTGAGATAACAAATAAACAAAATCTGACTAACTTAATCGATGATTTACCAACTCCAACAATTTTTAACATGCTAAAAATGCTAAATACATAAAAATAATACGGCCATAAGAGCAACAGAAGACATAAGAAAAGGAGTTCACCTATGGAGTAGTAAGCAAAAGCTTAAACAACTTATTCCTCTTCCGTAAAATTAATGGAAGCTTAGCACATGATCAGCTCATCAAGCAAAATAATGAACAGAAATTAGCTACTCAAGATGTTTGGTTCCATTTGATTCATTGAAACACTAATAGAATCTAGCTTCAACCATGAGCTGTTTTCAAGGAATCAATTCAAATGAACCCTAGATTTTTCCTATTAACTCATGGAAAAATGTACATTAACATCACCAACACAACTAAAAATTTGCGCGAAAATTTAGATGAGCTTGAAAGGGAGAGGCCAAGGAGTGGACCTGGGCACCTCCACCTTATCCTTAATCCTCTCGATTTTCTTCTCCTTTTTCGGTCTGCAATTTCCGAACGAGCCTTTGAATCTCTTTCCTTTCTTTGTCTTCTTGTCTCCTCGGCCGCACACGATCGCATCCCCTGGTGGCGCCGCCATGGACGATGCGAGGGAGGAGAATGCCATCCGCTGTTCCGCGGCCGACGCCATCCGCCGCGCCGCCGCGCTGCACCAATAGATCATCGCCATTTCTGCAGCGGATTGATCGATCTGATTTCTTGGTGGAATTTCTCAGGTTTTAAACCCTAGAAAACTGTGGAACTGGAGTGTAGTAGGCGTTTGCCTGTTTGATTAATCGAGAATTTTCACGCGAAGGGCTCAATGATTTTGAGATTTTGTTTGTTGCACCTTATTATTTTGGAAATTTCAGAAAAGGACATTTGAGTTTCTATGTTTTGCCTTTTCGACTATGTCCAAGCCCAATAACCAATGAGGCCCAATGTTGTGAGCATTTAAATTGACTTGACTCTTAAGTTTTGTGACTGACTTTTTTTTTTGAATTAACCTTTTGAAATAAATCGATGGGATGCGGTGAATTCAAGGACTTTGATCCTAAAAAAGCTACTCCCCTCCGTCCACCAAAAACGTGCATCGATTTTAGTGGTACGGATTTTAACAAAACTGTAATGAATGTAAAATAAATGTGTATAAAAAATGTATCATTGGGATAATAAATGAATATATTAATGGATTGTGAGTGTAAAAAGGTGGGTCATGAGTGTTTTTTTACAAATAAGTGGATAAGTTGAGGGTAAAAATGTAAAGTTGATGTTTCTAAAAAAGGAAAGTGTACATTTTTTATGGACGGACGAAAAAAGAATTAAATGCACGTTTTTTATGGACGGAGGGAGTATAATTCTTGCTCTGGGCAAGGCCTTCCCTCACCAGCTGGTGCTCCAAGATTTCTTGGTCGATGCCTACTTCAAAATCACCAATCGCCACGATCCTGATCTGAAGCAGAAGCTTGTTCGACTCTCTCTCTCTCTCTCTCTCTCTCTCTCTCTCTCTCTTCTGTCTGTGTGAGATTTTTGTAAGAGTATCAATTTTGGTGTGATAAATGATATGGCATTTTAGAGTTACGAGTTTGACAAATGAAAATATGTTTTGTTTTTTTCCACTTCAAATGGCGGGTGCCACCGCACTAATTTGATAGTCTCTTCGTTCTTGAGTTAGGTGTCTTCAGCCGTCAAAACGAATAAAACAAGCGTGTTTGTGGTGTTTTTTTTTTGGCAGGCAAGACTACCTCGGTGAAGACGAGGTACGTCGTGATGTCAGAGGAAATCTTGGCCCGATACCCTGAGCTGGCGATGGAAGGGGTTCCGACAGTGACGCAGCGGCTCGACATCTGCAACTCGACAGTGACGGAGATGGCGATTGCGGCCTCCAACTCGTGCATCGAGAGATGGGCCAGACCGACTTCCGACATCACCCACTTGGTCTACGTCTCCTCCAGCGAGGCCCGTTTACCAGGTGGTGATCTCTACCTGGCAAAGGGATTGGGCCTCAAACCCAACACCCAGCGAGTCATGCTCTACTTCTCAGGTTGCTCTGGCGGGGTAGCGGGCCTGAGGGTAGCCAAGGATATCGCCGAGAACAATCGGGGCAGCAGAGTGCTCCTAGCGACTTCTGAGACCACGATCATAGGCTATCGGCCCCTAATGTCGATAGGCCTTATGACCTAGTTGGAGTAGCTCTGTTCGGGGATGGTACCGGAGCTGCCATCGTAGGAACCAACCCTAGTATAGGAACGGAGACCCCGTTGTTCGAGCTGCATTCATCGCTGCAGCGTTTCTTGCCCGATACAGAGAAGGTCACTGATGGCAGACTGACAGAGGAAGGGATAAGTTTTAGGCTAGATAGGGAGCCACCTCAAATTGTTGAGGATAACGTGCAAGGTTTTTGTGATGAGTTGATGGGAACACGTGAGGGTAAAATGGACTATAATAAATTGTTTTGGGCCGTCCACCCCAGGGGGCGGTGATTCTTAACAGGATGGAGAAAAAATTTGTGTTGTTGCCGGGAAAGTTGAGTGCCAGCAGGAGGGCACTAGCCGACTACGGCAATGCCAGCAGTAACACGATCGTGTACGTGTTGGAGTACGTTCTAGGAGAGGAGGTGGGGGCGGCGTCTCGAGACCATGTATTTTTAGTAAATATTCTTCCCCAGATTTGCGTATAATTCTCCCACTAATTGTGGGGCGATCACTCCATTAAGGAGGAGGACTGGTCCCTCGGTGTCGGATTTCTTCCTTCTTTCCGCTATTCTCTCGCTAGAGATCCTCAATTTCCTTCTTTGGCAGTGGGGGATTGATCCTGGCGTTCGTGCGTATGGGGCCGATTTGATGGGGGATCACCTTTGAAGGATTCTTGCTAGGAATCTCACTGGCATCAAAAACTAGTAAAGGATCATATTGTTGGGCAAGCTAGATTGAAAACATGCTCCGAGCCATGGAGGCTCCGCAATGGTATTCATCATCGACTTTCTTGTCCTATACACCTCAAGCAAAATGGTAGGTGGCGTAAGCACCGTCACATATCTGACTGGATTATCTATGTTATTTCATGCTCATGCTCCAGCATCTCTTTGGTTCGATCGTTTGCTACTACTGTTTTGTGATTAATAGTGCCTTCCCCACTTCGCATGACACTTCCCATTTGACTTCTATTTCACTGCATGCGAATTATGCAAACTTTAAACCATTTGGGTGTCGTGTTTTCCGTATCTCCGAGATTATGTTGCTAATAAATTGGAACCTCGCGATCGTCCATGCATTTTCTTGGGTTATAGTAGCATACAAAGGTTTTCGTTGCTACGATCCGGAATCCTCTCGCATCTTCACCACTCGTCATGCCCGGTTTGACGAACATTGCTTCCATTCTCTCGGACTCCGTCCACAACTTCGATTTCGATTTGGACATCTCCACTTTCACGGATGTTACGGACTACCTATTGCACCTTTCGGCCCGGCCTTGCGCTAGTCGCGTACCCAGGCGCCCGTCGTACCGTCTCGGCCGGTGAACCGTGCGTGTCGTCCGGGCCGGGAAGATCTGCCGAGCTCCGGCCAAACCCACCACACGATCCGGGCGAATCATCCCTCTGCTCCCGCTGAGCACTGCCGAGCTCAGCAAAACCCACCACGATCCGGGCGAATCATCCTCCTGTTCACGCCAAGCACTCGCCGAGCTCCATTGACCCGCCACACGATCCAAACCCAAAATCAACCTCATGTTCTCGCCCGGGCATCTGCCGATGCTCTGCCGGCGGTCCTGCGCGCTCACGTCTTAATCGTCATCCTATGGTCACGAGGGGCGTCTTTGGCATATTCAAGCCTCGATATCCTGTTAACGGCGTCCTTTGCCGCCCATGCGCTCTTGTTGCCACTTCGAGCCTCGTGGTTTCAAGTCTGCGCAAAGTATCTGAGTGGCTTGCCGCTATCAAGAAGAAATGACGCTCTTCGTTCGAACTACACATGGGATTTGGTGCCTCGCCCCTGGCACAAACATAGTTGGTTGAAGTGGGTTTTCCGTCTGAAGTTTCTTGCGATGGCTCCATTGAGCGCCACAAAGCCCGTCTTGTTGCTCAAGGCTTTACTCGATTCCGACGCGACTTCCATCATACTTTCATCCAGTTGTTAAAGCGCTCTCGTCGAATTATCTTGGCTCTCTCCGTACAACACGGTTGGCCTCTACATCAACAGCGTGAAGAATGCGTTTCTTAATGGCATTCTTGACAAACCCGTATTATGGCTCGACCTCACGGTTTTGTGGATCCACGATTTCCGATCATGTACGTATGGTGAAGAAGGCTTTATATGGTCTTCGGGCTCCTCTTGCATGGTACCGGAGGTTTATACGTATCTCTCAAGCTTGGTTTTCTTGAGTCATGATGACTCTTCCTCTTTCATTTCCACAAAGGTACCTCATCGTTTATTTGTTGTTGTATGTGGATGACATTATAATTACTGAAATGACCCTTCTCTTGCAAAATTTTATCTCCGTACCACCGAGAATTTGCCATTAAGGATCTTGGTCGTCTTAATTATTTTCTTGGGCTTGAAGTCTCGTACACTTCCGATGGTCTATTTGTTGGGCAAAGTATGCACATGATATTCTTGAACGTCTTTGAATTATTGGATGCTAAGCTGTTTCCACTCCTTTGACATGAGGGAATCTCTTATTAGTCTTGGCTCTCCATTTCATGATCCCACTTTATACAGGTCTCTTGTTGGAGCTCTCCAATATTTGGCGTTACTCGTCGAGATCTTTCCTATGCGATCATTTCGGTAAGTCAATTCCTTCATTCCCCTACGGATGACCATTTTTGGCGGTCGAGAGGATACTTGCTATGTCGAGGGCACTGTGCACTATGGTCTATCCTTCAAGAAAAATCTGAATTTTCCATCTTAGGTTATTCGATCTTGTTGGGCTCGTTGCATTGAGACCCGTCGTTCCACTTATAGCTACTCCATTTTCATTGGGAAAATCTCGTCTCTTGGAGTGCAAGAAACAACCAACTGTTGCTCGCTCCATTTGTGAGTCCAGTATCGTGCTATTGCTAATGCGGCAATGAACCGGTTTGGGTCACCAATTTGCTTCATGAGCTCGGATCACTTCCTCCTTCTAGGCCTATTCTCTTGTGTGATAACAAGAGTGCAATCTTCCTGAGTCAAAATCCAGTGGCACACAAGAGGGCTAAGCATATTGATCTTGATTATCACTTTGTCCGTGAGCTCGTTTCCTCGGGTAAGCTAGCCACTCGTTTCGTTCCATCACATCTCCAGCTAGCTGACATTTTCACGAAAAGCTTACCACGTCCAGCCTTGAGTTTCTCGTTCCAAGCTCTGGTGTGTCTTCACCCCACGCAACGCTTCACGGGGTAATAAGGATAACGATTGACCCTTAGCAAGAAATGTTGCTACACATGTATGCTCTTATTTATTTAGTTTACCATATACAACAAATTAAACACGATAGAAACATGAACATGAAAAAAAAAGAAAACACAAATCATAATAATACAAGTAAATTTCAAGATTTTGAAATATTTTTCTTTTCAAGAATGATGTGATCAAGGGCATTTGCGCTTGTTGCCATGAGTAGTCAATGAAGCGTAGCAGGGGCAGGCGTCGTAGTTGCCATAGGTGCCCGGAGGCACGCAGCTGCATCGGGCACAGCAGGTTCCGCAGGCCCTTTTGCACAGATTTGGCCTGCTTGATAGCTTGCATCTTTCTGCACAAGCAATCTTACAATCTGCAGAAATATATAGACGAATTTTGATTTTTAAGAGATGAATACGAAATACCTAATTGATTGATTGAAGTAATTAAGAATGTAGAAGAATAGTGAGAAAAATGAGGTAGAGATGGATTTACTAATTTTTGAGGGGTATGCATCTTCTGGTGCAGCATTGGTAGTCTGCAACAAGATTATAAGAACATATGATCAATCGTTGTCAATATTTGAAAAATATGCTAGGTAAGGAAATTAGACGATAATCAAATCTTGATTAATATGAGTTGATGTATTATTTGTGCTTGCGTTGATTGTTGGAGGTTTTAAGCATTCTACAAAATATGCTAAAATTCGAGACGAATTTGACCGTGATAGAAGTCACTAGTATAATTTATCAGGTGTAGCACATAATAATAATAATAATAATAATAATAATAACTTTAAAAAGAACAAAAATAGCAGAGGACTTTGAGGTGTTACCACTTGATTGGATTGGAGTGCTTGGACTCCATGGACAGCTAGAAGAGCTATAAAGATTGAAGCTACAAGAAATTTGGGAATAGTCATTGAAGAGGAGTAGTACTTTGTCTGTGCTGTAGAAAGAGAGTTGACTATTGCAACGTTGGATATGTTTGAATGACATAGAAATAGAGTACTTATAGAAGAACTAGATATGACTTGTGTGTGTGTGTGAGAGAGAGAGAGAGAGAGAGAGTCGTGCATGCAAATAAACTATTGGCCAAACATAGCTTGGCGTTTTGCTCTACCCAACTAAAAAGATGCTCCTATAATACTTCTTAAAAAGAAAGTTATAAAAGAAATGTGAAAATGGAGAAAAAAGGGGCATGGCCAATATTTATTCTTCTTATATCTATCAAAAGTTTATATTCTTATTGATAATATGAATTTTGAAAATTGTGATGGGTGTAGAAAGAATCTCACATTATAAGTGTAAAAAGATATTAAAAAAGTATAAACTTCTGTTGGACGGATCAAAAGAAATTAAATATAAATTTTGATTGAACGGATCGAAAAAAATTAAATGCATATTTTTGATGGACGAATGAAGTGATATATCATAATTCTCTACCCTAACTAACAACTATGTTTTGGGGTGATATTGCATCCATATGTAAAAAACTAAGAACACTCAACTCGAAACCTACCCTAAAATTAATATCTTTTACCCAAAATAAAATAAAATAAAAGCACACAAATAAATGTCCCGAATATTATCTCCTTCTATGATAGCCATTATTTTAATTGCAAATTTTGCAATACCACCGTCCACGAAATGCCCCGATAATGAAAAAATAGGGTTAGTTACATCTCATAACAACAACTTTACTCTCATTTCTAGTTTATAACACGATGTTTAAATCTTGGCATCAAAAATATATAGACCGAAATAATACAAAATTAAAATTTATAGAGCCTCGAAAAAGTATACAAAGATTAGTTGATCGACCACCGAAAAATATGACATCGTTGCTTTTACAACTTTTTCACATATATAGCCATGTTAGCTTTGATTTGATTAAAAATAAATTGATATTTATAAATCACTTATAAAGGTCATATATTTAATGTCAGAATTTAAAAATCAAAGTATAGATAATTAAATAAATAATATGTTATTATATGCAATTCCCTTGCTCACAAAAAATATGAGAAAAAAAAAAAGAATGATATGGAGCAAATGATAATATAATTGATAAGAATCAGTCGAAGAAAAATCAGGAAATAGAAAAATGCTATAATTGAAATCAAGGGACCCAGTTACCAACATCGACTTCATAGAGTACTATAGTAGACCAAAAGAATAAACAGAAACTCTGAAACTGACTTTTTTGTATATCTGCCTCACAGCTGTATTGTTCTGGAAATCTCGATTCTGCCAGACAAATATAATTATTTTTTCTAAGAAGAATAAATAAAATTTTCACATATAATTATCAGATAAAAATAAATAAAATTCGATGGATTTGTAAATGTATTGTAATGATGTTGAGAACACTCTGGAAAAGAGGTGTGGTTTGGATGTGAATTTTTAACGTAGTGTTGCTTTCTTCAAAATAGTTTCGAGTGATTAGGATACAGCAATTATAAGGTACATAATTTGGTGAGTGAATTAAATGTGGTATTATTGGTTTTGTACCCATTTTTTAGGTTCCGTGTTTCTATATAATACGACATTGAATTTAGGTGTAACTATTTTCATCTTGCTAATTTAGATGTTTTTATAGTATTGGTTTGAGTTTGATTAGTTTTATTGTTTCTTTTGCACAAATACTCCTTTCTCTACCCATTTTTTTCCATGAGATTTAAGAGGGTGTTTGCTAAGTTTATAAATTGTTTAGAAGTTAGCTCTCTTGAGAAATTTTAGTCAAATAAACTTTTAACCAACTTATAAATCATGAAAATAAGATCAGCAACTTAGAACATCTTCAATGGGGATGTTACGAGGATGCATCTCCTAGATATACCATTGTGAGGAGGGAAATGAGGAGAGGGAGGTAAGGAGAGAGGAGAGACGAGAGAAGAGATGATATCACCTCTCAAGTGGCACGAAAAGATTTTTTTGTTTGTGATCGAAACTAATTGAATGGTATGTGTGATTAGTGCCGGATCCAAACTTTTTATTTATGGGATCTAATTAATCATAATTTTATAAATCTATAAAAATAATTTTAAATTAAAATTAGATATAAGTAATAATTTTAAATGATTATAACACCGTTTAAAAATATCACAATGTTTTTAAAAAAATTAAATATGACTAACTCACAATATTTCTCTTATATCCTTTGAGCTTGGGTGAGTAGATCCATTAATAGCTGAAAATAAAACATCCACAATAAGATATGCTTTCGTATAAAACGTTTCATCTACATAAATAATAATAATAATATTAATAATAAAATTGAAATGAATCTTAATTTTCAATGATCTCAATTGGAAAGAAGGATTTGCAGACAAAGCTTTGTTGACTTTGAACTTCAGTTTCTCATCTTGTATATAATATAAAAGTATAATATCTTTCTAATTCACAACACACTATTATAAACATGAATCAGATGATATAATAATATCAATAGTACGCAAACTCAAATGGTAGGATATCAATTTTCTTATTAAAAATGAAAAATACAACGTGTATACAAGTGAAATTCATATTGTTCCTACTTGGCACATCATGAAAATTAGATGTAAACATATTTTTATTGATATACTATATCTTTTTATTAGTAAATTTAACACCAATAATAGCAAAGGGATAATCAATGTAATTTTTCTATCACACAAAAAATAAAATCACACAACAACAAAGAATATTATTTTAATAATGAAATTAAAAATATATAAATGTTTAATATTTTTTTAAAACCATGAGCGTCTAGTCCCTCCTTCCCCTTCCCCTTCCCCTTTAGGTCCGCCAATGTGTACGACGTATACAAATTATGAACCCAATAGTGTATAAATATTTCAAAAATAACTTTTGTAAGAATTTAAAGATATTTTAGGTATAATTCATTCCCATCTTGTATCAAAATAAATATAACATAATATATCTATATATAGGGTTTAGTGATAATAAAAACATATTTTTTCGAAAAAAACTTAAAAACCAATGCATTTTGTATAAAACTAATGCATCATTGAATTCTGGTAAAATACAACAATGTTCAACAATATTTTGTAGTGCAATAATTTTATACATAAAGTACATTAATTTTGTACTTAAAGTGTATTGGTTATGAAAAATAAGTTTTTATTTGAAATATTTCATATATATATATATATATATATATAGATTAAGGTAGGAACCATCATTACTATAGAAATTAGAAATCAACATGATCCACAGAATTTGATGAAGTAGATAGTTATGATTGATTTTTCATACTAAATAGTGGATCTTTATCTATAACATAATGCGTATTTCATGATAATTTTATATATTATAATAAAATATATTTGTGATAATTTATATCGTGCAAAGATCAATAATTTAAATTGGTTCTTAGTTTCGTAAAGGGAAAAGTTTTATTCAATCCTCTCTCTATATATATACATGTATTAGATTATTAAACTATCAAAATTATAAGAATACACACTTTTATAATAATAATAATAATAATAGATTTTAGATTTCTCCCTGCTCCTTTTTTTTGAGAAAAATTTACTATAGATTGCAAATGCATGGAAAATGAAAGAAGACCTCCACAAGCATCGAAGGTTCATCCCAAACATCATTATAAAACATCTACGGATCTTTCATGAAATCTATGAGCTAGCTCATAATCATCTCAACGAACTAGCTAAATGGCCAATCATGTTTCATCCTTCCAATAACATACGACCATCAACAATGAACTCACCAAAGAGGAAAAAACCTCAACAAGGCCACGGCTCTCAACAAATGAGGAAAACAAAGGCTCTCAACAAAGGAGAGACAACAAACTCTCAAGGAGAGACAACAAAAAGCGATGGAGAAAAACAAAACCAGAATCTCGAGCACAGAGCTAAAAAGGCTAGATCTAGCAAAACACACTAGATCTCGAACAAATCACTCTAATCCTCGAGATCCATTTATTCAAAAAGAAAAGAAAGATAGAGACCATGGAATCAAAATCCGATGCAAGAACACTCCAATGTGACGAAAACACCTGGAACCCAATCATGGCCTCGGATCTGCGAGTATCGACTCGGATCCATAGCGTGGAATCGGATCTGCGAGCTTCACCGAAAACCGTGAAGTGTCGGTGCGTGGCTCGAACTGGCACGGTTTATTGATCTTTGAAAGCGAGGGAGGGAGGGAGGGAGGGAGGAGCAAAGAGGAAGCTTTTGGGGGCGGCGGCGGAGCCTCACCCCCTCTGTGTTCTTGTACCGAGAGGAGAGGAGCAAAGTGGAATCTTTTGGGGGGCGGCGCAATACTTTAATGTGAATTTGTAGAAAAATAAAATGATTTATTCGAATGGACTCAAATAGTGGAGTAGTGGATTTTGTTTTATTTTCTTTGAACTTTTTATATGTCTCACTTAGAATATACGCGTAGCAAATTCAATGAAATTTGAGTGGAACTAATTGGATATTATTCGAGTAAGGAGAAAATTTCCAATGCCAATAATTATTTTTTATTAGAAAAAGGAAGACTCTCTTGGACTCCATTATTTGGTAGTTGCATTTTCTTTTTGTATTACATATATGATATATTATATAACCAAGTGCAATAAAACTGTACCAGATAAAGTTTCGAATTGTTTTATCAAGTACCCAATTATGTTGCCATTAAATAAATGTTTAAATCATCATTACCTACCAACTCTCTTGTTGGAACAGATAAACTCAAATCTCACTAAAGTTCTGTCGCGCAATTTTTTTAGGTGGCCAAAATTGAATTAGAACCGAAAAATCAAACTAATAAATTTGATTGGGTCCTGTTGGATCAAATAAATTTAAAAGTGGAACTTATTTCGATATTTATAACTTTTGGTTCTCTTCATTTGGTTAAGAAAATAGAACAAAATTGAACATTCCTTTAGAAACAGCTGATTCGGTATGATTTTCAGTTTCAAAATTAAATTAATTACTTCTTCCGTCCTCTCGATAAATCTAGTATATGTTAATATCTGAGATTTACGTAAGCGATAAGAACACCAAGGTTTTTCGTGGTTCGATCCAAATAAGATCTACGTCGCGGAGGTGATTCTTGATACTTTCACTATGATTTGATTACGGTGAGTGTGGCTAAAAGCTCTTAGTATTCAACAAGTTGCTAACCCTTCTACCTTCGATTTAACTCCTATTTATACATATCGAGGACCCATAGGCGGGATCGATCCTCCCATGTAGGGACTCTTCTCTCGCATGTGGGGCTGTTCCTCTCGCCCATGGGACTCTTAGCCTTCCTTTGTAGGGACTCTTAGTCTTAGGTGTAGGGTGGCGCTTGATTAGGGTTTGGAGGTGGTTAGGGTTTAGAGGATGGACCTTTGGCTTAACAGCGTGGTAGTTATTAACCCGAGCCCAGCTCGTTTGGGCTGTCGGTGGACTGGCGGTTCGGCCATATCCCATCATAGCCTCACTCCCGAATAGTCGGGAACGGCCATGCGGGGTGAGGTGAAGAATGCGCTTTGCCGAGGTGGGATGTTGCCCGGTTGAGGTTGTTGTCGAAGGTTTTCGATCTCTTTGATGTCGGGGTTTGATCGGTTCGCTGGATCGAGCGATGTAGGCGGTTTGCCGTTCGGACCGAATCGGATTGTTTACCACGTTCGGCGAGTCGCTCGAAGTTGGATGGCGATGTCCGTCGGAGAATGCCGAGGTGGCGGTCATGCATCGGAGGTCGAGATGGGGTTGAATTGAGTTTGATGGTGCAGCGTTACGGGCATGCGCCACTTGTCGAGGACCGAGGCGGGTTATACGTCACAGACAAAGATGTCTGCGAGGAGAATGTGAGGTCCGACCTGATGGCGATATCACGGATGGGTGATACAGGGTCCAGGGTGGATAGGGATATCATACGGATGATACTGGGGACCGATCACGGATAGCGATATCATACGGATGATACGAAGTCCGATCGGACGACGATATATGTCTGGATGATACCGAGGTCGAGGTGGATCGTCGGCGTTGGATAGCGGCGTCGCTTGGAATGAGCGAAGCCGAGGTCCGAGTCGAGTGATGATTGCGATTAGACCGGTTGTGACGGCGCGTCCTGATCGCATCATACGCGCCGGGCGGTTGGTGGCGCTTTCGAAACATGTCTGGCGTCTAATCGCGGTGAATCACAATTAGCCACGTGGGAAGTTGAAGCGGTAGGTTTGGGCGCCTCACGTACTATGAATAAGCCGTATAAGGAGCTGTTCATTTCCTTCTTCATTTGCCTCGAGAGAAAATCTTGGTGTTTACAGAATCCTTCCATAATTAGTTGTGAGCAATTTCTCACATACGAAAAAAGTAAGTATGGCCGACTTCTCCCCCACGTCCGGTTCTTCCCATTCTTCTTTTACCACGATAGCGAGATAGAGATAAAGGATTATATGTGTCGTAACCTTGTGGGTAGATCTTTAGGTATCGGTAGCTAGGGTTTCGTCGATTTCTTGATGCAGGATAAGTATAAGGTTAGGGATGCCGTATCGTCTCGACCATTAACAACGTGATTAGAATAGGGTGGGAATGTCATATTCAGGCGGATGTCTGGTGGTGTCCGCGACCTAGTGATGAGGCGGCCCTCGGAGGGGTTTATGACGATATACGTAGATCTGATGAAATTTGGGCTTAGGTTTCCTTGCTTGACATCTTCTTAAACATTCAAAGTATTTTCGAATCCTATATGCGGTTTTCCCAAATTCCATTAGGTCGGTGGTAGGGATGTGGCTGCTTTATTCTGGCGTTCCGAGGAGTTCTCGCTGAGGTCTTGATGCGTTTTTGTCGAGAACACACGAGGTGTATACTATTTTTCGCCTCGGCGGTAGTTTAGGTATTGCCCGCCGAAGGTGTCGCGATGGCGGAATAAATTCTTCTTTCGAGGCGGAGGGTATCAGAGATATGAGTGGGGTTAGGAAAAATGAAGGATTTGAAGTTGAAACCACAGGTTATATGGAGGACACCTTTCGATACACTTGGTGAATTTTCCATCAACTTCACCGAGGATAATCTGAATGAGTGGGATGAGTATATATAGGTCAAAGCTACGGTCGGGGCCGGGGTGAGGAACCTTCTCCTTTATGCCTTGTAAGTCCGGCCTCGTCGTGTTAACGTAATTTTCTTCCGTTGTGCGGTGGGCGATGCCGAGAGAGAGGCTCGTCTTCGCCGAGCAAGGCGCCTCCAGAAGAAGAAGGCGGCGGGGTGGACCTACCAAGCCCCAAAGAAGGTTGACAATATCACCAGTGATGGCGGGACCTCGGCCAGGTCGAGCAGGCATCGGAGGAGCAGAACTTCGAGCACGCATCGAGTATGAGGTCTGGGGCTCCAGATCGGACGTAGCCCTCACCAAGGTATAAATATCTTCCACGTTTGGCTTTATACGCTCGGTGATGTATGCTAACTTGTATTGTTTTAGGATGCGAGCTCGGTGATCGGGGACACCAGCGTCTTCTTGGGGACACCTGCGATGCCACGGGTATATCACCGAGAGCTCATTTCGGTATGGTATTGTCGCGGGAGCTTCGGCTGCAGGCGGATGTTGATGCCGCCGTGAGGCGGAGCGAGGCAGCGAAGGTTCTTCTTGAGGCCATACGAGGAAGAGGGCATTGGCTCTGGAGGTCGCTCGAGAGGAGCTCGAGGAGGCCGCGAGGAGGCGGCCGAAGAAGGAGCTCGCCGATGAGGAGGTGCTAGGTGGCGGATCGGGGCCATTGTTGAGGGGCCTGCCGACAAGCTCGTCAGTCGGAGAGCTTCTCGGCCTCATTGCCGACACGGCCGCCGTCTTAAGACCAAGGTGGTGTCGGACCATCTGGAGGTTGGCGGCCGCCATGCGACTTTGGCGAGGTCAGTATGGTTGGGTCGAGGTCGCCACTCGGGAGCTGAATAAGGCGTCGCCGGGTGATCTCGGGGTTGGGTCCTTCCCGTCTTGGAGGCTTTGGCGTCCAGCTCCTCCCTTCGACGGCGGAGCCGTTGCGCGATCTGAGGAGGACAAGATCACGAACTCGAGAGCTTCTTGCGAGTGCGAGCAGGCCGGGGAGGAGGAGCCAATCTCGAGCTTTCTTGGGGTGATCAACCGCGGCGGCAGCAAAGAGGCGGAGGAGGCCAGCGAGCCGGCATAGAAACTGGTCGGTGGACTGATGTAATAGGTTGAGCTGCGGGTCGATAGGATCTGAGCCTTTGTAAAAATTTCCCCTTTTGAATAATAAAATTTACAACCTTACGAAACATGTGTTGTTCCTTTATTTATAGAACTCCTCATCTCGATACCTCGGACTCGATCACGAATTGTGACCAAGCTAAAGAGGTCCGAGGTGCCTTGAGTGAAGGACGAAGGCGTTGATTTGGAGGCAGTGCGCGGGCGGCCAGGCTTTGCTTGACATGGATGTCGGCTCGGCGTCGTCTGCCGATCGAAGAAGAAATTACAGAGGCGAGCAGTGGCCGCCTCTGGCGAGCGAGGCTCTAAGGCGAGGATCATACACTCGAGTCCGGGGCGAATTTATCGCGGCGTGATTCGAGGGCGCTGATACAATGTGAGGGCGGCTCGGTGACGGCGGAGAAGCTAGCTCGGATCTCGGAGGAACACGCGAGTATGAAGAGGTGATCCACCGATCGGTGGAGTTACCATATCGAGGCTGGCGATCGGTGCAAAGCTTGCTTGCCGAGGGGCATGGTGTTGAGGATGAGGAGGGCCTCGTGCAAGAACTTGGTGCCTCGAATCCTTGTCAAGTACCTCCGGATGTCGGGTTCGTCATGGCGTCGTATGCCTGACCCGCGGTGAGCTACGGCCGGCCCGGTGGTGCAATAGTTGAAGAACAGAAGAAGGGGTTATCTTGACCATGCCGAAGTGCTTGATTACTCGGTCCGAGCACGGCGGGGCGACACGGGGCGGCGCTTCCGACGAGGAGGCCCAGCAGGCGAGGCCATCGGCTCGGCAAGGAAGGGCGGTAGGTCGGGGCGGTCGTAACCACGGTCGGGGCAACAAACTACGAGGCCGCGATTCGACCTCGGTTAGGAAGTGCCCCTTCGGTCGGGGCTCATCTGCACTGTTCAAAGTGCACACAGGTGGGCGTGGTGGCGCCGACCTCGTTGGTGGGTGGAAGGCACCGAGTTCGTCCGGTGTTCATCGTCGATCCGAGTTTTGTCTCGAGCTGGTGTAGCTTGGCCCGGACTTGGCGGTGGAGCTCGGAAGCCCGAATGAGTTGTATATAGCTTAGGACTTTGTATTTAGTCGTAAATGTATTTAGGCGTATCGAAGTGTATATTTTCCCCGAGAGGTACAAATATAGCTTAGGACTTGGTTTTAGTCATAAATGTATTTAGACTCTATCTGATGTATATCTTCCCAAATAAAGGGTGTAATTTGGCGAGATCCGATGTGGGCGTCGTTTGCATGTAGATGTTTCAACTTAATGAGTAATCTGTATGCGTGCATGTAGGCGTTCAATTTAATGAGTAGTCTATATGTCTTGCACCAGGCGTTCAATTGATGAGTGTCTGCGAGTGCGGTGTGACTTAGTTGAGTACCCTACTTAGTGGGTTTGTCGTCTTCGTAAGGCGTCCCCTTGTGAAGGTTAATTATGGTTTATCGAGCGGATGTTCACATAGATATAAGATGAGGCAGTGAAATACTCATTAGAAAAACAAATATTTTATTGAATAAGTAAACAACATCGTACTCAACAAAGCGATAAGAGGGTTAACATGTTGCGATCGAAATCAAAGCTATGTAAAATACCTCCTTAAATGAGTGATGTGTCGGGTTAGGGATAAGTGCACGGATAAGTGAGCAAGCTTATAGGCCCTTTGCTGAGGTCCTCGTGAAAGCGGTATGGACCTTCCATGTCGGATCTAGCTTGTTAAGGCGCTCGGCTCTCTTGGCTTCATTGTTTCGTGGGGCGAGATCGCCTACTTGGAGTGTGGCGGCTTTTACTCTTTGTTGTAATGCCGTGCGACTGGCCTTTATATTTGGCTTCGTTTATGAAGGCGAGCTCGCGTTCTCCTCAAGAGCATCAAGGTTGACACGCAGGTCTTCCCGTTCCGTTACGGTCGAAGTGAAGAGTCGTGGACTCGGTGCGCCGATCTCGGCCGGTATGACGACCTCGGTCCTGTAGACCCAGCGAAGGGGTTTCTGGTCGAAGTCCGAGGTATTGTCTGTGGGACGAGGAGGACTTGAGGGAGATTTTCAGCCAATCACCCTTAGCTCGGTCTAACCTCTTCTTCAATCCTTATGCGATCGTGCGGTTCGTCACCTCGGTGCGACCATTCGCTGCGGGTGTGCGACCGAGGTGAAACGTTGCTCGATCTAGAGCTCTTCACACCATTCCTTGAAAGTTTTGTCGACGAACTGGGTGCCATTGTCCGAGACCAAGATATGCGGTATGTCGAAGCGGCAAACTATGTTCTTCCATACGAAGGTCTGAATCCTCCTGCTTGTGAGGCTCGAAAGTGGCTCTACTTCGACCCAGTTTGTGAAGTAGTCTACGGCTACGACTAAGTATCGAAGCTGACCTGGTGCTCGGTCAAACGGGCCTACGATGTCGATCCCCCACTGCATGAAAGGCCACGGACTCGTGGGTGCTTAGATCGGTGCAGGGTATCTTCTTAGCGTGGAGTGGCGGCACCGGACACTTTTGACGAGCTCGGCGAATCTTGGATGAGGGTGGCCCGATAATATCCGACCTCGGCGTCTTCTTTGAGAGAGCTCGTGACCGATGTGGCTTCCACAAGACCTCTGTGAATCTTATTGAGTGCGTGGTCGAACCTTACGGTCAGAGGCACCTCGGGAGGGTTGGAGATAAGACTTTCAGTATAGAAACGCCCTCGTGTGTGAGGTACTTTTGGGATTTTACCATCATCTTTTGGCCTCGAGCCGATCTTGAGGCGATCGCCATCTTCGGATAGGCTTTATGGAAGACATCCGGTTCGGCTCTATCTCGGTGATGATGCCGATGTGGGACTCGCGATGCTTACGGAATGAACCTCCTCCATTGGTGGACTTGTTGATGATGTGTGACTAACTTGCGAGGGCGTCGGCTCGGTATTTTCCTCGTGGGATTCGATGAATCTTGAAGTACTGAATGAGGTAAGCATCTCGTTTGCCTTCTCGGTATTGCTTCATTCGATCATCCTTGGCCTCGTATCGCCTGGGACACGGTTTACCACGACACAGGAATCTCAGAAGATCTGGACCTTGTCCACTTTCAATTCCTTTGCGGCGGAGTCACGAGATCGACGCCGTACTCCAGCCGTTGTTTGTGGTCGGGAAGGTAAGCCGGGGCGTGGGTCACTTCTTGCTTATGCGGGCGAGGAGGAGGATGCCGCTCATGCCCGTTTTGCATGAAGCTCCGTCCACGTACATCGCCGGCAACCATCGGGCGGTGCGAGACGATTCCTCATTGTGGGCGGGGAGTTGGAGCGACCTCGTTGGTAGAGCCGACCTCGGTGAACTTGGCCTCCACCGGAAGTCGGCGAGCTTGCCCTTTATGGCGGCACTGGGGAGTATGAAATGTCGTGCTCGCCGAGTTCAGTGCCCACTTGGCTATCGTCCGGATGATTACGGTTTTGACAAGACTTGTCTCAAGGGTAAGTCGGTTAGTACACAGACGGAATGGGCTTGGAAGTAGGGTCGGGCGCCGCTTAGCGTTCACTAGGGCAGTGCTACCTTTTCGGTGGTGTACCTCGTCTCGGTTCTTTGAGGCGCTGGCTAATAAGTAGATGGGGAGTTGACGTCCCACCTCATCTCGTGCAGATGCAGATTGATTGCCTCGTCCGGCGGCGGATATAAAGAGGATTTCACCTTGTTTGGGCGGACGGGGTCGGTGGTCGGCGAGATATTCTTTCGGTGTGTGAAGGCGACTGGTGTTCTTCCCGCCAGCGAAGTCCGGAGCTCTCCTCAAGATCTTGAAGAAGGAAGCGCTTCTCGGCGGCCGAGATAAGAATCTGCTGAGGCGGTAGGCACCGGTGAGTTTGTGGATCTCACGGATGGTCTTTGCACTGCATGTCGAACCAGTCTTCGCCTTAGTGGGATTTGCCTTGAGCCCTCCCGAGAAACCTGACATCGAGGAATTTACCGTCTTCACCATGAAGGTACACTTACGGGGTTGAGCTTAAGGTTGGCCGACACGAGGCTGGAGGATAGTTAGAGGTCGTCGTGTGATTCTCCATTTTGACTTTTGACTACGATGTCGTCGACATAGACCTCGACAATCTCCTATGTGGTCCTTGAATATTGCGTCCACCATCCTACGGTAGGTAGCTCAGAGCGTTCTTTAGGCGAAGGCATCTTCCGATCTTAAAGACTCAAGTCGGTGATGAGCAGCTGTCTTTGGGCGTCCTCCCGACTCGTCGAGTTTGGTGGTACCCTTGTACAAATCTAGGAAGCGAAGACCTCGTGGCCTACCGGTGTCTCCACCTTCTTGTCGATGTCGGGGAGGGGTAACAATCCTTCAGGCGGTGCTTGTTGAGGTCGGTGTAGTCGGCACACGCGCCACCCCCTCACAGCTTTCGGACCACGGTTGGATTAGCCATCGGTCGGTGTAACCTCGAACAAGATCTTGGCCTTACGGGTGAGTCACCCGTCTCTTATGACTGCTTGGCTGCTGTCGCAAACACTCTTTTCTTACGCGAGGCGACCTAGTGGGCGGGTTGATGTTGAGGCGATGAGTTATGAGCTCGGGTGACACTCCGGTCATGTCGAGTGGGGACCATGCGAACACGTCCTGTATTCCCTCGAAGGCTGCAGACATGCTTTGCCGAATATCGGTGGGCCTGGGCGCCGACCTTGACAACTTTGGAGGGTCGTCGTCGTATAGTGGAGATTCTCGGTCAGTCGTCCGGGTGGCGGCTTACGGGATCTGTAATTGCTATGCACGAGGTGAGGCTACATCACAGGTTGAGACTCGTAGGCACTCTTTGGTGCCGTTTGGTCACCCTGGATGCTTAGCACTCCAACTGGGGTGGGTATTTTGATTGTGGTGGTACACCGAGCGAGCGACCTGGTGGCGTATAGCGATCTACGCTTGAGGATGATGTTATACGGAGGGAGCTCGTGCAGGGAAAAATTGAATGGACTTTGTGACCGACACAGGAGCACGTCCCTGATAACCGGAAGGGTAATGACACCGCCGGGTTGAACCGCCTCTGAGTGAAGCTCATAGCTGGAATGGTGCGGACGTATTTGAATCCCTCCGACCTCAAGTTTATCCAGGCGACTACGGAAGATAATCTTGTGGAGGCACCGATGTCGATGTAGACCGGTGGGCGTTCTTGTTGCCCACCACGGCTTGTATCGTGATGGCATCTTGGTGGGGCATGATCTTGGGTGCGGGTCGTCTTTGGAGAACACGGTGTTCTCACCATCCGAGTCGCTTGTTTTTCGGCTCCCGGGGCGACCTCCGAGCTTCGTTTTTTAACGACGCCTTGTCGTTCCCACGGGAGTCCGGTAATGGCATAGACCTGCTCCATAGCGTTGGGACCTTCGTCCTCGTCATCTTGGGTGGGTCATCGTCGAGGTCGGCCCATGATTGTTGCCACCATTATTCTTCCCTCTGGCTTCACGTTCCACGACCCGGCTCGGCCGAGGTATTTCTTGAGGGCTCACTCCTCACGACGAGCTCGTCAATCTCGAGCCCAGTTCGCGCAATCCTCGGTGTCGTGACCATACCCTTGGTGATAGTCACAATACTTCTCGTTGACCTCTTCTTGGATCCTCCTTTCATGGGAGGTGGTTTGAGAAGAGCTCGGCGTGGAGCTCGAATATCTCGCCCTCGATTTGAGCGAGAGGCGTTTTGCCGCCGAGGGTTTGGCCGAGGTCAGAGCACGGACTCAATAGCCTCTCTTGATTCTATCGAAGCGACGGCGATCGGCGCCTCGACTTGATCATCGGCTTCTTTCGTTCAACCTTTGCTCGTCCGGATATCTCTTTTCTTCGATCGACTCGTCCCTTTGACATAGTTGTCTACCGGGTTCCAAAGTTTACTCGCCGTCTTTGGTTTCTCCCGGTGATTTCTTTGTTCGATCTTGGTCGGATCCGTTTTGAACGCATTGATGATGTCTGATCGTTACTATCATCAATCTTGAGGATTCCTTGATGAATCGCGAGGCGAAAATTGACATCGTCTCGTCTCGCCCTTGGCGGATGGTGGCGGTCGGACGAAGGCTGCGAGGTGGCATCTTCGATAGGCGCCACTGAAGGCGATCCGTGAGGTCAGGAAGCGGTGTATCTTTGATACGGCGGCGAGGTGAACCAAGCGTCGGTCGTTGGAGATCGGCACCTCGGGAAGATTTTGCACATGTGAAAATCTTCCATTCCTTGATTCGCCATATTGGTGGTATGGCGAAAAGGAAGTCGGAGGGTCCCCAGGCCATCGTGAGCAGCGATGTTGGGTGCCACTGTGTCATTTGGGCAAGGCGTGTCGAATCTCTCGGAAAAGGAGATGATTCTCCCGTGCCGGTCGAACCCCAGAGATCATTGCCATCTCTTTACGGAGGGTGGGAGGCCGATAACGGCGTCTATCGTCTCTCAGGGGAGTTCGGCTCATGCCTCTCTCCTATTCGCTCGGCTCTGGGAGGCATGCCGGGGTGGAGAGGGGCTTCGCGAGGCGACGTGGTGGTGAATAGTTGCGACCATCTCGGCGGTGATGGACTTACGGCGACGGATTGATGTGCGCGTTCTCGGCTATTGTGCGAGGTGGCGTTGACCGCCTCGGTGGGGTGGCGACCTCGGGCGCCGTATTCGCCGATTCGGGCACTCGAGAGTGTCCGCTCCATTTGTCCTTTGGTGAAGGAAGTTTTGGAATTGGCGAAATTGGCATTGAGGAACTCGGACATAGCTCGGCGAGGGCTTCGTGAGGCCGGTGAATCGCTGTTCTTTGGAGTTGAGGTCGGCGTCTTCTTGCTCGTCGGCGGCGATCACGAGGTGTATGGGAATGTTTTCCATGTAGCCCTCGGGCGTGTGGCCGCTGTGGCGTCTGCAATCTCCTTCGCTACCGGTGGCCACCGGTCGTCTTGGTAGCGGTTGTTCCGATGTCGTGGCGGTTGCACGTGTTCTTGCCATTAATTTGAAGAAAAGCGAAGCTTTTGTTCGGTGTTCCCACAGACGGCGCCAATGATAAATCTAGTGTATGTTAATATCACGAGATTTCGTAGCGATAAAGAACACCAAGGTTTTACGTGGTTCGATCGAATAAGATCTCGTCCACGGAGGAGTGATTCCTCAATACTTTCACTATTGTTTGATTACATTGAGTGTAGCTAAAAGCTCTTAGTATTCAACAAGTTGCTAACCCTTCTACCTTGATTTAACTCCTATTTATACATATCGAGGACCATAGGCGGGATCGATCCCTCCCATGTAGGGACTCTTCTCTCGCATGTAGGGATGTTCATCTCGCCCATAGGGACTCTTAGTCTTCCGCTGTAGGGACTCTTGGCCTTCAGTGTGGGGTGGGCGTGATTAGGGTTTGGAGGTGGTTGGGGTTTAGAGGATGGGCCTTTGGCTTAACTTGCGTGGGCGTTATTAACCAGAGCCCGGCTCGTTTGGGCTGTCGGTGGGCTGGCGGTTGAGTCATATCCCATCAACTCCACTAAAAAATTTCCTTACTTTTCCTGGTACAAATTTTAATAAATCTAACTAATATAAAATAAATGAGAAGGAAATCCGCATTATAAATATATTATGTGAATGGCAAAATGGATCATAAATGATTTTTGTGCAAATAAATGGATAGATTGTGAATATAAATTATGTGAAAATCATATCTAAAAATAGAAAGTGAACGCTTGAACATTATTGGTGGATGTAGGGAGTATAATTTTTTGATTTAGTTGCACGAATTCTAATCTTATTTGCAATTTTAACCCAATCTTCAAAATATGGCAATGAAGTGTCCACTTTGCAACAAATTACAATTAGAGACTCCCATTTTTTGACTACTCGGATCGTAAAATAGATTACAGTACCCATATTTGATTCCAAGCCCAAGTTTAGATACATGTTTATAACTTGTTATCGGTATTTTAGCAGTTAATATCTTAATTTGATCCGTACGACATATTTTGACCCCTTTGACGGTTTGAAACGAGACTCACATACAACATCCAATCAAAAGCCTCCAATTTTCTGTTTGGATAAATACCATATAACACTTCAATATTTTGATTTTTATATCCGTGTGTTTTCCAGTAAGCATAATAACAAATCAGATCTTAGTCTTTCAAATAAGTTCTTAATAACGTCCTAACCACTGGATTCGAACCTATTTACCTAGTTGACATGTCGGAAATCCACATTTACTACACATGTCGAATATACATATGAAAGAAAAACAAAACGATGTCGTTTGCCAACTCAGTAATCAAATTAAAATATCCCCTTTGAACCCTAAATTGCAAACCCACGAGATTCCCCCAATGTAAACAAGTTCGAACTCTTGTTCAAAAATGATTCCATTCTCTTTGCTACTCTTAATCAACTCTTCATTTTATCTTCCAAAAGACAAAGGCCAAGGCAAGCATTTTTCGAGAGGCCTCCAAGTCATCAACGACATCAAGTCGGGGGTAGAAAACAAGTGCCCCAAGACAGTCTCTTGCATCGTCCCTCACGGCCGCCAAAAACGCCACCGCCTTTTGGTTGGTGCCTTATTAAAAAAAGGATAGTTGAGTCTCTGTCGCAGAGGAAGCAAAATCGTTACCCACTGATGAAAAAGACGTGTATACGACAAAGAGCTAAAACAAGACTGAATAGGTTTTCATTGAATATATTCTTGCATGCATGAAAGCGATAAATACATCCCTATTTATAGCAAGCTATCCTCTGAAACCCTAATGCTAAGGAATCAAAGAATATCTTTGTATTATGGATGTAATGCCATGTGTTCCAATCAAACAGTAACAACACTTTAGTCTAGATCCTTTCTCCTGAGCTCTTCATGGATAGGCGATAAAGCGACCACGTTAAATTCTCTTTTGGATGACTCGGTGCATCTTTTGTGCATGGCAAACTAAATGCTCGTTTTCATGGTGGGTTAATATGCCCCGCAATTCGAGCGAACCCGAGCAAGAACACGAAGTTTGTTGCGGCGGTGAAGAATTGGATGCTCAAAGGTTTTGTAAAGATGTCGGCAACTGGTCGATGAAGGAACATGACGGACTTGGAGAGTATGAACATCAACCTTTTCACGGACAAAATGTATATCGATTCGATATGCTTGGTACGAGCATGAAGAATAGGATTAGAGGCTAAAGATATAGCGCTTGAATTGTCAACCCAAATAGTTGGAGTGTTGGAGATGCGATAGAGAGCTCTCGAAGAGAGAGGTGAGCAGTGATCTCGGCGGTGGCATTGGCAAGGCTCGCATACTCGACCTACGTGGCTTGAAGCGACACCACATGTTGCTTCTTAGAAGCCCAAGAGATAAGATTACCCCGAAATAAACACACATTCCGGCGTGGGCGTCGATCATCAATATCGGACGCCCAATCGAATCGGAAAACCAACAATTGAAGAAGCGCGGTCGAGTTAGATGAATACCGTGATCAGTGAACCACTACATAACGAAGGATCCTTTTACTGAAGACGCCGGTGTGAATCGAGGGATTAGCCATAAATTGACTAACCTTATTAACAGCAAAGGAGAGATCCGGTCGAGTGATAGTTAGGTACTGAAGGCCACCTACTATACTTCGATATTCCTTTGGAGTGGATCTTTGGATCGCTTGAAATTTAGAGAGCTGAACTGTGGAAACCATTGGCGTAGGGCAAGGATTAGCATGAAGCATATTAACCTTTGAAAGAATATCAGTGGCATATCTTTTCTGATGGAGATGAAGACCCTGAGTTGTTGATGATATCTCGAGTCCCAGAAAATGATGAACAATGCCAAGATTCTTGAGGATAAGGATTTTCCCAAAAGATCAAGCGTGGATTTGGATGACCGTGGAGATGATCCGGTGACAAGAATGTCATCAACGTAGACCGAGAAGATATACGGTGCACGAAGATCCTTTTTGAGCAGCGAATGATCCGCTTTTGATTGGATGAATCCCATTTGAGCAAGATAGCTCGGAAAGTCATGAACCAAGATCTAGAAGCTGTTTCACCAGTAAATAGCTTTGTGAAGCTTGCAAACCCGAGGCACCGAGCCCGCAATCTCAAAGCCGGGGGTTGTTTCATGTAGATAGTCTCGTCCAAGACACCATTAAGAAAAGCATTGTCGGCGTCGGGGTGGTGACACTTCGTCCTCGTTGAGCGAGAAGCGAAAAAACGATGCGGATAGTTGTAGGTTTAACAAGCTGGTGAGCGTCTCATTGAAATCGAAACCGAGGCTCACGAGTATAGCCTTGAGCAACAAGGCGAGCTTTATCCAAGCAATACTACCGTCGGCATGGCGTTTAAGTTTGAAAACCCATTTGCAACCGATAGTGTTCTTTCCTTCGGTGGAGAACAAAGCGACGGTATGATTCTTAAAAGGGCCCTTAACTCCTTGATCATAGTTGCACGCCATAACAATTTGGAAAGGGCCTCGACACCGACTTAGGCTCGGTGTGAACAAAGGTATCAACAACAGACTGAGAAGTAAAAACCTTAGGCTTGAAAATGCCTGCCTTACCCCTTGTGATCATAGGGTGATCAGTGGGAGCCTGCTGCGGTGGAGGTGAAGAGGAGGAAATATCGCCCGCAGTGCTAGGAGATGGAGAGGGGGGGAGGGAGATAGAAGAGGAGACAGAAGAGGCAGGAGAGTTCGTCGAAGATGAGATAGGAGAAAGGATAGGAAGAGTATCCATGGGTATAGGAGAGGATGGAGTGGCAGTAGGTAAAATAGGAGGAGAATGTGGTGTATGAAAATGAGCATAGGTAGGAACAAGGATAGGAGGAGGGGATGAGTGATCAGTGTTAGTGGAAGGAGTTGATGAAGAGAGAGAAGGGAAAATGTTCTCATCAAACAAGACATCACGAGACACAATAATTTTTCCAGAAGGTAGCAAAACCTTATAGCCTTTGTGATGAAGGCTATAGCCTAGAAAAATTCCTGAAGCTGACCGTGGCTGTAGCTTGTGTTTATTATAAGGACGAATGAAGGGATAACAAAGACAACCAAAAACTCGAAGATAAGAGTAATCAGGTTTATGATGAAATAGCTTCTCAAGAGGTGGTGAAAAGCAAAACCTTAGTGGAAGTCTATTTATGAGGAAGGTTGATGTAGTAAAAGCATCATCCGATGCTTCATCGAAAGTCCGATTTGAGCAGAATGGATAAGCCCATTTCGACAATGTGTCTATGTTTCCTTTCGGCTAAACCATTTTGTTGGGGAGTATAAGGACATGATATTTTGTGATGTATGCCATGCTGTAGAAAGAAAGATGAAAGGCCTCTATATTCCCACCTGATCTGTTTGAATAGCCTTGATTTTGTGATTGAGCTGAGTTTCAACAAGAGTTTTGAATTGTAAGAATACATTGTGCACTTCACTCTTGGCTTTCAACAAATACAGCCAAACATATCGACTGTAATGGTCGATGAAACTCACGTAATAGGAGAACCCATTCTTGCTAGGAATGGGAGCAGGCCCCCATAAATCACTATGAATCAATTCTAGAGGAGAAGTGTACTGAGTGAGAGAATCAGTGTAAGGAGTCAGGTGCATTTTGCAAAATACACGATTGACATAATGATGCTGATTGAATATCAGTGTAATGAAGATTACAAGAATGTAAGGCTTTCCTTACAATATCTACATTACAATGACCTAATCTATTATGCCAAACATCTAAGCTGCAAGAATTGGAAATAGATTGCGACAAGGCAGCAGAAGGTTGCAAAAAGGTAGACCCCAGAAATGGCACTTGATTGGAAATGGAAAATGACTTGAAGCTTGTGCCTTTGGGACGTGAGTTATGAAGGTGAAACCGATATAGCCCCTTAAGAGAACCATGAGAAGAATGCCTTGGTGTCACGATCCTTCACAGGCGAAAGTAGGATGAAACTCAAGAAACACATTATTATCTCTAACAAACCGAGAAACACTAAGCAAGTTTTTAGTGATGTGTGGGACGTGTAGGAGGTTGTTGAGAACGAAAGATTTGGAAGATGAGGATTGGAGAAAGCTTTTACCTATGTGGGCGATATTAACTCACGACCATTACCCATTTGCGACTTTGCATTCCTTGGTATTCGGATGCTATGTTGAGATTAGAGATCATGTGAGACATGATTGGTAGCTCCAGAGTCTGGATACCAAGAGTTTTCAGAGTTGTAGTCAGAGGCATTGTATTGAGAACCGGTAGTGGGAGAGAGTGGAGTAGCAGAAGGAAGGCGTGCTATGTTAGCACCAGTGCGAAATGGGATGATTTCCACTCGAGAGTCTTTATTGAGGTTGTTGCTTTGGCACAAAGCTTTGATCAAACCTGTACCAACATCCGTCCATGATGTGGCACAGTGTGAAACACACTTGGCAAGTAGGCTTGTTGCCCAAATTTCTTCCTCTGCCGCGCCCACCATTGAAACCTCCACGGAAAAATCCAGTTCTACCTCCTCGGTTAAGATTCCCACTGAAACTTCCTCTTCCTTTGTAATTTGAAAATTTTCCTTTCGTGAGTATCGTGAGATGCATAGTTGATGATGAGGTTGAGACCCATCTGTGTTAAGAGGAAGACCTTGCAGACTCAACTGTTTTCAAAGCGAGAAGCAAAGAGTGTACATCCATAGCAGTCAAGCTTCAATTCTAGAACTAACTGTGACCACAACAGAGTCATACTCATTACCTAGACCATTTAGAATGTGCATGACCGATCTTCATCGAGATTCTATGTCCAATGAGTTTAGATTATCACAACACGTTTTGACTTTAGAGATATTCACCATACTCGATTTTCCTTCTTAAGAGTTTGAAGTTGAAGTTTATCTTTGCATTACCTTGGCTCTAGGCGATTTGAGAAGTTTGTCTCAAGTGCGCGCCATATGGAGGAAGGCGTGGTGAGTCCTACCACCGAATCATAATGCTTTCGGTTAGAGATGATTGAATCCAAGCGGAAAGTATTTGATCTTGCCTTTCCCATGTTGTGTAGCTTTGGATTTATAGATCTATTCATCACATCTCCATCTTGTTCC
Source organism: Salvia rosmarinus (assembly GCA_036937905.1). NCBI lineage: Eukaryota > Viridiplantae > Streptophyta > Magnoliopsida > Lamiales > Lamiaceae > Salvia > Salvia rosmarinus. The sequence goes on from CM072813.1 coordinate 95,523,168, forward strand.
TCGATCCACCTAGGCGGTGGTTGCGTTGATCGAGAAAAGAAAACCTTCGAGGCCATAGCCTCGTGCTGTAGCTAGAATCTGTTGTTTCCATATGAGATAATTTGTATCCTTGAGTTTAGTGGGGATAGGTATACTGTGGAGGAAGATAACAGTGTTTGCTATCACTCCATTATCAATGAAATCTCGCTGTCTGTCGTCCATGATAAAGACGAGAATGGGAAAGCAAGAAAAAAGGAGAAAAACAGAAAGGTATGCAGTGTCAGGCAGGAATGGCCACCGCTCTGATACCATGATGAAAAAGACGTGTATACGACAAAGAGCTAAAACAAGACTGAATAGGTTTTCATTGAATATATTACTGCATGCATGAAAGCAATAAATACATCCCTATTTATAGCAAGCTATCCTCTGAAACCCTAATGCTAAGGAATCAAAGAATATGCTGTATTACAGATGTAATGTCATGTGTTCCAATCAAACAGTAACAACACTTTAGTCTAGATCCTTCTCCTTGAGCTCTTCATGGATGGCGATAAAGCGACCACGTTAGAATTCTCTTTTGGATGACTCGGTGCATCTTTTGTGCATGGCAAACTAAATGCTCGTTTTCATGAGTGGGTTAATACCCACTGGCTACGAGAACTTAAATGTGCTGGTGCTGTTGCCTGTTGGGGTTGCACACTACAGGCAGGAGCGGTTGCGCCGCCGTGCAACATAAGCTCTTCATCAAATCCATCCATTGACCTAAATCTCTCAAGCACCACTGAATCCCTGAAGCAAATCAAATCCCTCATTTACCCCAAGTACCTCAAAAAAAAAAATTGGGATACCCTACACCGATTAAAAGAAAACAAGATTGAGATGAAGAATGAACAAACCTTCGTGACCTTCTGCTCTGTCAAGCATCTAAATGGAATAGTTCAGAACTTAGACTGGTTGTGAATTGATTCAACTGAATTGGTCGAAGTTTGAGTAGATGCCGCCTTATTATCTTGAAGAGAAATTCATAGATTGAACGATTTCGGTTGTGACGGACCGACAGTGGACTAGTTTCCATTTAGGGTTGAAATGGGGTTTAATTTGTCTTGATTAGTTGACAAAAATGAAAAAATATGAATTGGAAGACACCGTTTTTGGTCTTTTTATTTTTGTTTTATTTTTAAATTCCATGTGTGTATCTCACGGGCTTTCTTACGTGCCATGTAGGCAAAATTGGGCCGATTCCAGTTGTCAGAATTTAATGTGAATCCATTTGAAAGGTTATGATCTGATTTGTCGATATATTTACGTTAGGACATGGACGTAAAAAGTTATAAACGTTGGGGTGTTAACTGGTATTTACCCTTTCTGTTTTCATATAAGAATCCATCTCTTACAAACCGAAAGCAAACAATGACACTAATATAGCTCAAGTCTACATTGCATGTGCGACAGAATTTAATCCAATTTGCACAAATCAAAACCAAACAAGAGCCAATAAAACAGAGAAAACAAGAGCTCTACTAACTAAACTGCTAGAATAAAACCTAGAAGGAGAATTACTAAAACATGGGCATCAAACCTTTTTTTTCCCAACACATATACTCTACAATTTCAGCTAAATATTGCACCGTTAACGCATATTTGAAAGGTGCTTACAACAACGACCCACTCTATAGAAAATTTGTACTGGTGTAAGCCAAGAATCCAGTAAGTTAAGTCAATTTTGATATCCAGTTTGTTGCAACCTTTTGATTTCTGTTAACCAACCAGAGCCCCAAAAGCAACACGAAAAAACAATGGGAAGAAGCTTACGTAGCAACTGGTTAGACCACTCCAGAAGGAAGGCGCAACACAAGCTGACCACCAAAAACGCTGTAGATGAAAGAACCAAATTTAAAGCATTTGGAGCACACACGCACACACACACACACACCCGCAATAGTAGAAGGGATGCATACCTTTCGATATAGTAATAGCAAAAATCCGCCAGAATGAAAGTTTGAACAATTTCAGAAATAAGAACCAGTGATGGCCAAAGACCGTAACCCAGTGCCACAAGGAGATGACCTCGACTGTCCAAAACCTGCCAAATGAAATTGGGCAGAGGTTATGATACTGAAATCTTCGTAAAATATCTTCTTATTGAGAGAGGAATTTCTTCCCTCTTGAAATCTGGGTGTTGATGATGGAAATTGTGATACTATGTTTTTACTTAATAGAACACAAAAAGTTATAGACAAAATTGAAAACAAAGACTACAGATATGAACTGAATGGTTCGAGCACGGGGATGAGAACAGAATATGTAATTAGGAATCTCAGCACGAATTTGGCATTCTGCAAACAAACAAATGAAATATTTAAACAATGGGTGATGGTAAGTTGGAGTATCAAACCTGAAGGACCCAGTGAGCACAACTCAAGAACCTTGCAACACCCAACGCAAAAACATAATGAGCGGTGAAGGGTTCAACAATCTGCAACGCGAACATTAGAGTTTCATGAGCTCATACATTCCATCTGTCCAAATTCACAACACATGAACACAAAATGCTAACAATGTGTCTACGGGAGTAGCATTCCCCAAGAAGTTTCTACCTTAGTGTTTTGCATGACACGCAGCTGTGGTAGCACGGAAACAGCTTCTAGATATACACAGAAAGCCCAGAAAATCCTGTTAAAGAGATGGTGTGATGTAGATGGGTGGATGACCAAAGCTAAAACAGCACAAGGGCCCACCTGCACAGGCACGAGAATCTCTTTCAGAAAGTGATCGTTGAAAACTGAACAAATATATAATTATATATCGACAGACATTGGAGGAATAAAAATTTAATTCAAACTTAGCAAAGTTCCAATTCTTAAGCTACTATAGTTTTTTTAGGCACAAAGTAGCTAATTATTGAACTTGAAAGTTGAAACCATGAATGAAGAAATGTCAACAAGGAAACATGAAGCTACAAAAGAGGTGGAGATAAACAAAACTGCAAGTTGAATTGGAGCTGTCACAAATAGCCCATATAGCTGCAAACTTATGCTAGGCTCATCAAGGCAGTGATTATAAGAAAAAGCTTATTATATATCCATTTAAATAATATTAGCAAGGAGGCCAAAACAAGCATATCCTAAGGACAATCATGAGTGTATAGAAACTTGTTTGCCAAAGAAGATGAATATGCACCAAAGGATGAAAAAGACATACAAACAATTAAAATGACAAAAGGTTATTCGATCACACATGTGAATCTCAATCTTTTTTTAGCTACAAAGAAGAATTCTTCAAGAAATAATCCTCTTCCTCATATACCAAACAACTCCATGGTAAGGAAATACAGGAAGGACTATGGAGTCAATCCTTTGAACAACCAATCAATGGTAAGATACGCCTATTAAGAGGTTAAGAATACCTAACAGCTGCAGTAAAGATAAAACATGTAAATCTTCTGGTTAAACTAAATCAGCCAAATATTTCCAGAAAAGAGAAATAGAAACATATCATGAACTCAATAAAAAAAGGGAAAAGATAACATTAATCACCATTTATTAAAGAGTGGAAAAACAAATGTAAGAGAGCTCACTAAAAGCTTTGTTCTTGAAAATACGTAAGAGACGGTCCTTCCATAAATATCAGAAATATTGAGATAAAAGTTACTCTGTTGACTTCTACTAATTAAGTTAATGATTGAAAAAATCAACATTTCTACAAATGGCTTACCACGTAGTATAGCATAAAATTGTCTTTATCTGCCATATAACTTGACTTCAACTTAAATCTGATCATATAAATAACCCACAAGGTAGTAGCCAGCGTAGCCAGGTCTAGCACGGTATGTATGTCATATTCCATGACAAAGCTGCAATACAATCTAACAGCCAAAAAGATTGCCGTTAGCTCCTGGGATTTGAGTGAAAGCCCTGCCACGAGATAAATTAAAGAATTGGAGGGAATCAGCATCAACCATATTTTAAGAAACAAAGCAAAGGAATTTTTTTAAAATTTATATGGTTATCAAGGAATAACTACAATTTATTTGAATTCTAAAGAGGTCAGAATCTTCAAGCTTCAAACAAATATAAAAGATCAACACTTGGAATAAAGTCTGAGCAAAAATCCAACTCGTAACTTTTTTCTTCATTTTATCCTTCAGTTGAAGGGTTAGGTATCGCAGCAGCAATCTAAAGGAAAATTTTCAATATTTCAAGTATAGAACATGCAGAAACCATATCTTTCAGCACTTATACAGATTACAAATATAAACAACAATGCAAAACAATACAGCAGCATCAAAATGTCTAACAAAAAGAAGATAAACAATTATCCTGTCCCATTAGTGCCAAAAAAAAACAGCAGGAACCCCTGCATTCCAAAAATAGTTCTAATTTTTGGCACCTTCAATCAACAAAAGGTGGAGAATTGCACGTACATATACAAAAATCACCCTATTGCAACCTCTTCGCATGGACAAAGGAAAAAGAAACGTGAAAACATAAATCTTGAAACGCTCCAAACGCGTTCCTCATACCCTAATTCCACAATTCAAAGCTCCCAACCCGAAAACAACGTTAGAAAACGAAAAATTTAACGAACATCGTACCAGCGCAAGTCTTCTCCTTCATCAATTTATAAATAAGAACGGAAATTCCGACAGAGTGGACAGCTTCCGCCGCAACAAAGAGATTATCGTGATCGTTTACAATGGCGCGGAGGATAACGAGCGCCGTCATGCCGGTGATTACGGCGATGAACGCCTTCACCTTCGACGGCTGCCGCCGCACCCATGCCGCCACGGACTGGATTGGCCTCCTCGGTGGCCTCATCGTCAGATTAATTTACAGGGTATCTCTCTAGGATTTGAAAAATGGGAAGATAGTTTTTGGGGGAAATTTTGGAGGTGAATAAATGGATTTTAATTTGTAATGCAGAAGAGTTTGATTTACATGACTTTCAACATTCCCACTTTTTTCTTTTCCCCTTTTGCGTTTGAACATTTATTTGTTGAATTTGTTATTTCAGGATAGGTCAAGATCCTTCATATTCGTAGGTTTTTCCACCTTGGGAATGAGCACAATCGTGGTTTTATTCACCTCACTCGATCTGCTCCTCCTCCATCCATCGCCGGCGATTCTGAAAAATGTCTTGATGCGTAAGGTCCCAAAATTTTTGATAGAAATGTGGATTGAATCCATCCGCCATGACTTATCCGTGCATCCGAAAGAGCTTTTCCAAACCTAGCGGCTTAATCAACTCACAATTAGTGCTCTCAAAATCATCGTATTCATTTCTGAGGGAGGCTCCTGATTATGCCGTGTTGGAGCCTGAAGAGCTCAAAGAAGTAGCGATCACCGTCGCTGCATGTCCTCGGTTCTAGTAGCCATCTCCATCTTCCCGTTGCAAGAGAGTTAACTTTTTGGAAAAACTTAGTATTTCTATCCCCGTCTTTGAGCCATAAATTTGAATGGAGATGAGAGATTATATTTATTTTGGTAATTTCTAGCCAGTTACGTATTTATACTTTAAATAATTAATGATGTGGAATGATTTAGTATTTAAGAAATAAATAGTTGGGAATTTGTTAATACTCATTTGTACTTGATACGGAATTGTGGATATAATATCACGTACAAGCACACTAAGATTTCAATAATTGATTGAATTATTATGATGAATGTTTTTGGGGTGCTCATTTGGTTCATTATGTGTTGTACAGGTGAAATAAGATAAATAATTAGTTATCAATTTACCATTTCAATTAACTCGTTATTTATCTTGTTCCATATCAAGATAAATAATAGTTAATTGAAATGATAAATTGATAACTATTATCTCCCATCGTCTATCATAGCATGGAAAACTTAGTATTTCTATCCCCGTCTTTGAGCCAATATTGCTCGCCTTTGCTTCCGTAAAATCTCTTCTTCCGGAGAATAAAAAGCACTTAACATTTTCTTTCTCGCTTAAATTGGCCCATTCCCTATCACTTTGTTTCATAATCCGAGTACTCAAGATTTTTCGGTAATGATATTTGAAAGTTAGTGTTTATTTTATGAAGTATTATGACCTGCTTATTTAAGTCTTATTTAAAACCTAAAAAGGATATAGATTAAGTATAATAAAACACCCCTTTAAAAAATGCATATAAAATCTAATGGGGCGAATGGTGTATTTTTAGTGTCAAATGAACATAATAGAAACGATAACTATAAATTCTTTTGAAAATATAAAATATAAAGGAGCAAATGAGATTGAAGGAACCAAAAATTTAATGCATATTTTTATTGAGTATGATATAATCTACTCATTCATCTATTAAATACATTTTTTATTTTAATAGTAAGAGTTTTAATAAATTATAATGAACATAAAATGAGTACAAATAATAAAGAAATAGATTAATGGTAGTGAGATTATATGATGGTTGATGAAAATAATATATGATATTTATGGATAAAGAGAGTAAAAAGATGAGTCATATAGGTGAAATTTTTAAAATAAGTGGGTTATGGTAAAAATAGGAAATTGATGTTTCAAAAAAAAAAAAAAATAAATTTTTAGTGGATGAACCAAAACATAATTAAATAAATATTTTTTTATAGATAAATAAAGTATTTACTTTTAAAGTTTATAAAATTCAAAAACAAGTAAATATATTACTAATAAAGATATGGTCGTATCTAAAATGTCACTATCTATTGCTTTAGATATGACATTAGTTTAATGATATATTTTATCTAATTTTAAATTTGTTAAAATATATTGATCTCGAGCTTTAAGGTATGACATTAATTTTATTTAATATTTTCGTCATCAAAAGCTTGCATTTTCTATTTTTGAAAACATCAACTACCCTCAATCAACTATTTATTTATAAAAATCACACGTGATCCATCTTTTTACTCTCACTATCGATTAATATATTCATTTATTATTCATTCACTTTACATTTATTACATTTATTCTACCAAAACAATGATTTTTATTTTTTTTATTTATTAAAACTGCTCGAACCCGAGACCATTAAAACAGTGACGCACACACAATTTTTTTATGAATAGAGGGGAGTATCATTTTATTCAGCTTTATAATTTCTAAGATTTTAAAAGTAAAAAAAAATATTACTACTATAATTTAAATTTTGTATTCACGATACGGTAGAAAATAATGTGAAACGATATAAATATGCTTGGTAGCTGAGCTAAACATAAACAAAGTCAGAATAATAAATACAGGAGTTGGAGCTACAGCCTACACCAAAACCAATAGTGAACCCATTTAAGACGCGTAAAATAGTATAATACTCTCTTTGTTTTAAAACATGTTCTTGATAATTTAGTTGTGAATTTTAATAAAAATTGCTGAGTGTTTTATAAGATAAGTAAGGGTTCTATATTAGTATAACATTAAATTAATTAGTGGTTGATTATAAGTGATAAAAAATATAAATAAATAATGTTATGGTGTAATAAGTTGATGGTAATAAATATGAATAGTACCAAAAGGAATTATGAAAAAAAATTGAAGACGGAAGAAGTATTATTTTGGTAAATAATCCTTTTATTTTATTTTATTTTCACTTTTGATTGATAAAATGCAAATTTTCAAAATATAAATAAATAATGTTGTATTAAACGAGAATGAATTTTTAATAAGCATGATTTTGGTTTCAGTATTATATCCTTGAGTTCAAGGTAAAATTTATAGACAATTATAAATGAAAATGAAATAAATGTTCGGGTGATGCTGGTTCATACCTCTTTTGGCAAGTTGCTATTTTACTATAGACTATGATTATTAGCGTAAAGATACAAAATTTTGAAATACTCGATCAATTATATAAAAAATGTTTTTTTTATTGTAAACCACAAATTGTTTATTCTAGGAATTAAACTATGGATTAAGTCTTATACCACTTGAAAGCTACACAGGTAGCATTCTTATCTGATTATTCTATTGAAATGAAATTAATCAATACCATGGTGTCAACGAACAAATAAGAAGGGGCCAATGCCATTAGCCCAATTCGAAGATACATGCCCCATTCCAGTTGAATAAATAAGAATAGGCCAATGCCATTAGCCTAATTCAAAGATGCATACCACATTCTAGTTGGAGAATATAAGATTCAAGGATCAAATCCCATCATTACCCCTCCAAACCTGAAAGAAATCAGAAATAAAAAAACTAAGATTGATTTATTGAAATTGAAATGATATTAAGCAATATTATAGTGTCAATTGAATAAATAAGAACGGGCCAATGCCATTAGCCTAATCAATATATATATAATAGAATCGGTGAAATTTTGCATTACATCATTATCATATTCTACGTGGTACCATCAAATTCATTCATTTTTATTTAATGCATTTTCAAATTCTAATTCTAGTAATAATAAAATTATCTTATCACACATCATCTTTTAGTTATATTCCACCCATTAGACAACTTATATAAATACTCATATAATCAATATGTATTTCTCATCATACAATTATCTTATACTATTAGTTTAATTTGATTAATTAATTAATTACATGATCAAATAAATAGTTACACTCCATCCATCCTCAAAATATGCTCCTTACAATCTTCAGTGTAAATTTTAATAAAAATTATTGACTATTTTTATGGATGGAATAATGGCGCCATATTAGTGTTGTATTAGATTAATTAGTGGTGGACCATGATGGTAAAATATGTAAATAAGTGATGTTGTTAAATGCAAAAACTAGAGATAGTAGTGGGTCATGAGTTGTAAATATGTAAATATAAAGTATTGTTGATGCAAATAAGTAAAAAATATTTTGTGGGATAGTTTTTATAAATGGAAATGGAAACAAATTAGAGGGTGCATAAAAAAATAGGGCCAAATTTTAGGGACAGATTAAGTATTTTTTATTGAAAATAAAATTCTCCATTTAATATTTTTAAAATTCTAATTGTAACAATAATAAAATTATCTCATCCCACATCACTTTCAAATCATCATCTATCCAGTGGACAATCTATATAAATACTTATGATCAATTTGTATTTTTTTATCCTAAAATTATTTTACATCACCATTTTAATTGGTCAATTAATTAATCAATTAACCAAATAAATAGTTATATTTTTAATTGGAAAATTAATTTTCAAAAAATAAATTTTCTAAGATTACTTTGACCAATAATTAAATTTATCAAATAATATAAGTACATTGGTTGAATTTTTTTACCAAACGACTTTGAAAATGAACTTTGATAAGATGTCCATGTAAGTAGAGACGGACATATTGTTATGGAATAACTAATATTTAATATAATATATATAAGATATAACATTTAGCACTTTTTAAAATTCTAATTCTAATTATGATAAAATTACTTATACAATATCGCTTTCTAATCATACTCTAACTTTTGAAAAATCTATATAAATATTTAAAATAAATGTACATTTTATCATCCCACAATTATTTTAAAACTACTTTAATTTGACCAAATAATTAATTAGATGACCATGTATATATTTATTTTTTTATTGAAAAGTTAAGTTTAAAATTATAATTTATCTAATGTTGCTTTGATCAATAATATTTAAGTTTGTCAAATAACGTGAATCCATATAGGTTAGAATAATGAATTAGCAAATTTTGTATTTTTCATAATTTTCTTTTTCTTCTTCTTATTATTCTTCTTATTCTTCTAAAGTATCTAATCCCACATTGATTTTTTTTATGAGCTTTCATCAAATGAAAATTTAAGTAAAATGATACTTCTATTCTCCTAATCAACAATTATTTTTTATTGATGGAGTGGTTGAGATTAATATCATAAAATTGTACATCTAATTTAATCTGGTCAAACTAAATAGTTTATATGATTTAATTTAGTCAAATAAATAATTTTGACTAAATAATTTGTCTATTCAATTTGATTTGGCCAAAAAGAGATATTGCAATGTTCAAATGTTGTTGAGATGATAATGGGTCATTGGAACAGTATATACTTTATTAATTAGATATTTTATAAATTAAAATAAATTCATAATTAATGGATAAAACTATACAAGAATGAGACGATAACATATATTTAAATTACTTAAAAAATTATAATATCTAAATATCTATAAATTCTAAGCAAATTGGTAAGGTATACATTATGTCGAGTTCAAACATTGATTGACATTCATTAATGATTTGTTTTTTTCATCTTTTATCTTTTATTATTTATATTATTTATTATTAATGTTTACGTATTTATTGAGATTGATAAACAATTACCATAATAACATAAAGCTGTAGATTTAAATGAGTTTGAGTAATTAGTGGGTACTACTACACGGATTTGAGACATACACGGGTAACAAAATATTTTTAAAATTGAATTTCAGAGATGTAAGAGTATATCAATTTTAAACAGGTGTAACCATTTATCTACAGGCCTATTTGTAATTTTCATCACATTTTTTAAATGTTTTGTTATTTCCACCATTTTAAACAAATAGTTGTGCTCGATTTTTTATACTATTTACTATTGAAGTTTACTTTATAATATTTGGATATTATTATACGGTTTGAATAATTAGTGGATATTAGTATGTGTAGATTTTTATTTTCTATAATTATAAATACAATGTAACGTGATTCCTTTTAAAATTAAACTCTATTAGTTACACGCTAGCTCAAAGACATACAATTATGAGCTTATTTCCGTGCAGATTCTACAGATTGTTCTATCGTATGCAATTCGTTCTCAAGTACATTAAAAATGGATTTAGTTGGAATGTACATATTTTATGTATTGCTATCTATTATCCGAATAATATTTGGAAGCTATAAAGCACAAAACATAAATAATAAGATTTTTTGTGAATACACTTTCGAAATAGTAGGTAGTTGTGGAATTTTTGTCATTCATAAAAAAAATAAAAATCAACACGAATAAAAATTGAATTATCAACAACCGACTCAATTTTACAATTAACTCGAGCATTTGTTTGAGACTTTAGAATTAAAGTAGGTGGACCGTGAGAGATCGATATATTTGTGATAACTACAGTTTGTTTATATTAAGGGGATACAATATAGATTCTGAAATTAAATAAAATGGAATATATTTTAATTGTTAAGCAAAATTGAGGATTTTGCAAGCAACAACGAGCCCTTCTGCATTCGCGGTTACGCCTTACAAGGCCGCCCCTGCCGCCCGCCATTATCCACATCTCGCACCACCGTCACGGCGGCCGCCGCGCATACACACCCACAAACCGAGCAAGAGAACAGTACCTTCCCGCCGTCTCAATCCGATACCGAGTCCATAGGTTACAAACGATTCCAGCTTTCGTTCCTCCGCTCAGAACTTGTCACGTTGTAATGAACAGCGCCGTTCGGTCGTCGCGGCGTCGAAGCGACGTTAATGGAGGAGGGAAGTCGCACAGTAAGAAAAGAAAGCAGAGAAGCACGGATGTTACCGAAGAAGTGCGAGAAATGTCAAAATTTGCTCGTTTCGATGAATCGGGCGGAGGGGAGGAAGAGCGTTCGCCGTGGAAGAATTTACAGCTGATTCTGTCGCTAACGTCGATATTCTGAAGTACGTTTAGTGTGTTTTTATTGTGAACATGTTGATTGAATGGTTTGAGCTCGTTGTGTTTAGATGACTTTAAATTATTGTTATCTCATGGAATTGTGAGAAAATAGTTTGGGGAGTGGGGAGTATTTGGTAGCATTCATCAAGGAAATTAGATGCGAGCAAGATGAGAAAAACGGATTGTTTTAGTGGTGTGAAGGTTTGGAATGCAATCAGTTATTGAGAAAGGAAGTTTTATTAATTATAAGTTCAGGAATTCGTTAACAATTTATTTTAATTAGTAGTCGTATATAATTGCTTTGTTTTCTTTGTTCTATTGGGTCTAGTTCACGTTTTTTTTAAAACACGAATAACGAGAACCCAATGACGGTTTTTTGCTCTTCCTGAAATTAATATTATATTCTGCTCAACTTTATTTAGATTATGCAATCCTTTGAAATCCAAGACATAATTTATGATAAAGAGAGGTTTAATTCAGGAACATTGTTTTGGCATTTGATTATGCAAAATCAAGCAATAGTGAAGAGATGGACGATATTTTTCAGAGGTCGCAAGTATTGGATACTTCAAGAATGATAGTTTTTGTAAACAATTGGATCCAATCAGTTCTCATTTCTTCAGAAAAGAAAATAAGGCATGACGAAGAAGCACCTCAGTTTGAAACTTCCGGGTCAATTTTGGATCTTAGATGCTGGAAAATATTTCATTTCTGCTTGGAGGATTCGAAAAACCTTTATATTTCGTTAACATGTTCTAGGGAATTTTTACGGGTGATTCATGCAATTGCACGGGATGCATCATCTTTTGTAAATAAAGTGTCTTCATCTGATGAGGAAACACTTTCAGGAGAAAGACTACAGATTTATGATATTGTGCTTGATTGTGTCTTTACAGTATTCTCATTCCATGGTGGCGTTGCTAACAAAACTTTAGACTTGTGGATTTTGCTCATGGATAAAGTGATTGACTCAGCCTTGAAAGTTGTTATGGGCCAGCTTGATGGATCATGGAAGCAAGCTTGGGGATTTGATCTTGCAGTTAGTTTGTTATTTGTTTGAGCCATTTGATAAGTTTTTAAGCATTCACCCCACACGTAAAAATGGTTTTCAAAATTTCATTGATAAACTTCTTGAGCCTCTACTGCACATGATACATGTTTTGCATTCTAAACCATGTGGCAGCGATAATCAATGGAAATCAAATTTACGTAAATGGGTGGAAGAAGTTTTGGCTCAAGGACTGTTCCACCCACTCACATTGAAGGGTTTCTCAGCTTGCAAAGTTCTGTTAGATATAGAAATTCTTCTGATGATTCCATAAGGGATGAAAAGCTGGTGAATAAAAGTTATCACAGGCACCTATTCGATAAAGTGGAGAAGATAGTGGCCAAGAAGAATGACTTGGCGTTAATTGGTTTAGGTAAGTTGATTCACTTGTTTGTTAGTTGTGTTATGAAGCAAAATGGAATTTCAGTCGGTAGTGGAGGTCCTAGGGGATCAGATTGCAGCTCTGCCACTCACATTTTGAGTACCCCTCATCATAGCCAAACAATGGCTTCAAAAGTGACTCCTGCAAGTCATGGTCAAAGCATGAATGCGGAACTCCGGAAATCCATATTTGACTTTTACATGCAGATTATGGAATATTAATTAGCAGATACCAATAAATATCTTCAATCAGTAGGTGCAGTAGGTTCTGTATTATATAATGTTTGTAACACACTAAGATCCATTAACAGTGTACTTTTTAGCCTCATTCGTGACAAGCTGTACCTAAGAACTGAGGATACCTCTGAAGGGGCTTCCCGAAATTTCTTGAGGTCTATCCATGGTGTGTTGATGTCATTATCTGCCAAAACTGAAACATCATCCCTTGGTTAACAGAGAAGTCTTGATTTCTGTGGGTATAGAGCTTATAGTTAGCGGACATCGCTTGTTAAATATTGAGTATGAGGTTGTTGGAGATGATCTAGAAAGCTTATGGATGATGATTTTCTCGTCTGCCGCCTGCTGCTATAGTTCAATGGACATCCCAAGTCAGCCTATTTGTCCTCCGAGATATTGAATCTGACTGCAGGATTATTGTTGTATATAGTGACCTTCGACAGGTTAGAGACCATACATGACTGTGTGCCTGTTATTTTTCTCGTACACCTTTATTTGCTTTGTATATCTGTCTTTGATAAATGAACATAGGATTTCATTTTTCTCACAGAAAAGTGTTAAACTTTTGACCCTGAAGTTCTTAAAGTTTCTCGTATTGCCCTAAGAACAAGACATAAGATCGTGGCACTTTAATTTCTTTTTTCATAATGTAGTTATCTCTTAGCGGATGACAGTGTTTCATTTTGTAAATCATTGTATTAATTATGAACACATACTATTTGTTGTATGGAATAAAATCAGGAATCATCACCTTTACCCATTTCTCTACGGACCTGATATCAAAATTCTGTCATAAACAATGTTGATTTGCCTGAGCATGTAAAATAGTAGATTTTATGGAAGGCTTGCTCTTTCTTCAATGTTATGCATTACTTGGACTTCTTTAAATTGCTTTTGCATGAGCTGAATGCATCAGATTTTGAATTTGTGTATTAAACTAGTGTAGGTGGATTCTGCTATATTTGCTCTCTGTGAAGCAGTGAGGCAGTCTTCGTTACTTGCGGGGAACGGAGAAGCATATTCAAATTCATTGAGCGTGTTGTTCTGCTCTTCAAAATTTGGGCTCTCTCGGGAAGGTGCTGTGTGAAGTATATGCAACTATTCTAGACTCATTAACAGTTACTTCTGGTAATAGCTATTCTATTGGTGCTTCTTTGAAGAATTTCATAGAAATTATACGCCTAGCTTGGGTAGGCTGGTTTTCCTCCGGCCTGTAGTGGCATAGAATTATCTGTTTTGGTAGATGGATGAATTTTCAGTAAGAGTATTGGACCAGACAATTTAACTATATGCTCTATCTTAGTGCTCTTCTTGCGTTTAATATTACCCTGCAGAAGCTTATTCCGCAAGCCATCAGCCTTATGCCTCCAGATGCATAAAAAAAGATGTCTGGAGTAGTAGGTGATTTGTTAACTGTTCATTGTGGAAGGGATTGGTTGGAGATGACTGCTTCTGCCGATGAAGGCTTTCTTTCCTGGATCCTGCCCCCTGCAGTGGACCTTTTTGATGTTATAAATTATGTTTCAGATACTTGCTTTCAAGATTCTGCTGTACTTTGCCCACCATTGGTAATATTTTAAATCTAATGGCTCTTCAGAGACTTGCTGACTTAAATAGGCTGATAAAGTCTTCTGAGTATATGCTTCAGTGGAACCAATCTATGGATCAGACCAAGCTGAAAGATGATGCTGATTTGTCTTCTAATCGTAAGAGAATCCGGAAATGGACAAAGTGTGTCACAAAAATGAGAAAAGAAGCTGACGATTTGACAAAGTTTATGTTGGAATACCTTCCATCTGTTGCCAAGGACAAGAAATCCTCATCCTTGTTTGATGATGATATAGATGGTACCCACATTCTTGGTCTGCATGATAATAATACCGCAAACATTGCCATAGGCTTCTTGGATGCGAAGTCATTGACATCTACACTGTGGTGGATAATTTGTAAGAATGTTGATATCTGGTGCCTTAATGCTAACAACAAGCACTCAAAGAATTTTCTCGCGCATATAATTCATGCATCCCTTTCCTGTTTAGTCAATTACGATTGTCGCTTTCAAGAGCATGATATGAGCACAACTGGGCGCCTGAAGACAGGAACTGCACCGCAGATAGAACTGGAGTTTCTAAGAAACATCATATCTTATGAGCTAAGAGTAAGATAGGATTAAATACATCTCTGCTTTCCATGTTATTTCTTTTCATCCAGTGCCAAAGGTCTTAATCGAAATGTTAAGGGGACAGTATGTGCTGCTGCATTAGAAAGTGATCTGTTTAAAAAGACCCATAAATATCACTTGTGTGATAAAACTTATTGTTTTGTGATGAATATAAGACTCATAGAACTTTGACATTTTTCTGTGAATGATTTCAGAATATAGGTGAACTGTAATCATGGTTGCCAAAGTGAAACATGTCAAGGTCCATAACTAATTAAGATATTTATCAATATCTAGTCAAATGTTACATAATTAATGGGAATAGCAATCCCCCTGTAATTGTGAATAGATATAGTGCTCAAGGTTCCTGCTGAATAAGAAGAAACACTTATAGCCAAGTACCATTTATTTTCTTCCTTTTTAACTGATCATATGTTAGACCACTTAGAATGAGGATCCTTTTCTGAAGTGGTGAGATGGAGTGGAGTGAGAAATCAATGCATGATCTTTAAGAAGTCAAGTCGTTGAAATTCAAGTCTTCTAGGACACTACATTCTCTCATGATAAATATCTACTTAACTATTCATTTTTGCCATTGCATCCTCATTTGACAATTACCTAGTTGTCTTTTTAAATTTTCTTCTTCAACCTTTGCTCTAGGTATCTGCACTTGCCTGGTCCTCTCTGACTTCTTTCTCAGTTTGTTCGCTGATATATGGCCTCAAGGTTCTGCAGAATTCTGCAGAAGTCAATTCTATCTATATTTAATACTTCTGCAGTTGATTTGTGTGAGTCCCCTGATTGTCTTGAGGCAGTGGCTGCAGTTGGAAATACGTCTGATGTGGAAACCGGTACTTCACCAAGGACAAGACAAAACATGGTACCAGCTGAATCTAGCAATAAGCAACTTAATGTTGAATTTGCTAGGTGTCAATCTCTGCTCCATCTTTTGATGCGGATGCCAGAAGAATACTTAAGTTTGAAATCTTCGTAATTGTACATAACGTATATTCTCAATTTTGAAGGGTAAATTGCTGACTAGTATTTCTTATTTTCCCTCTTAAAAGTTAGAAAAGGTGGCATATTCAACTGGCTGAAAGACAGAATACTGCAATTGCATTTCTATGCTGCATCACTTTTGACTAGGCAATAGAAACATTGGATATTATTATTCAAACATTGAGCTTAACACATTCAACATATTGGCTTTAAGTTTCTGCTGGGCCTGCTTCTCATATACTTTTTATGATGTGCTTTCAGGATTCTGGTTGGGAGCTTGTTAAGCGGGCACATGGTTTCCGATTCTTATCAGATATTTCGATTGCTTGTGACCTGTAGAAAGGCTCTTCAGATTTTAGCTATAGCTTCTACTTCTAGCAAAGATAATGTGAATGGGAGTGAATCTCCACTTTGCTTATTTCCTCTGCCATGGCTTCTAAAGTCATTATCAGTAGCAATTGAGTTTCAACATGCATTCCCTAATGATGTTGCTTTTGAGGCCAGAGCTGCACTTTTCTCTTTTTTGGATTACACATCTCATGTGTTGCTGGTGGTTATTAAAATCCAATAGGAACGTGTAATCAGCTCTGTCGTATCTGTTAGGAATGCCCACACGAAAAGAGAAAATGCAGATCAGATCGGTGAACAGTCTGACCTATCAGGGCGTGACCTTCTTTCTTGTCCGAGAGAGACTTTGGTTGCAGATCAGAGTATCTCGAAATTAGCTAAGGCATTAGAAGACGACCTGCGAAAGTCTTTTACCACTGTTATGGAGGCATCTGTTGATAAGAAAATAGAGTGCATGACTGGACCTCAGGATTTGAATAAGTTATCATCCATATTTGCTTGTTTCCAAGGACTGTTATGGGGCATAGCTTCTGTTTTAGGTGACCAAAAAGCAGTTAATAGTGATTCCAGAATGAAGTCTTCAAGTTATGATGTCGAACTGGTGACTAGAATTAAGTCATCTATAGAAGCATATGTGGATTTTGCAATAATTTTCGTGAAGGCGATGTTTATAGAGGATAATCCAACGCCCTCCATGTCTGCATACAGTGATGAAATGAGAGCAAGAGCCTCATCTGGTCAGTTCGGTGGCTCCAAAGATGGGCGAAATTAGGGTGCCCTACTGAGGAAATGGTGCCCTCCGTTGTAATCGGTGATTCTACAAAATGTGAGCCTAAGAGAAAATCCAGTTTATCATTTCCAGACCTGGAAGCTTTTCTGAGTGAGGTTCCACATAATAAATTCATCTTAAGAAATCATTGCTGATGCAAGTTTTCAGGGGTGAGAATGCTGAGGCAGCTTATTTTCTCGGACAGCTGTTTATTGCATGTTCAGCTATTTTGAGATTGAACTTGCAGATTGAATTTACTTCTTTACCGTGGAGCTTGTTTCCAATTATGGTTGACATTACTGAGTTTATGCTGTTGGAATTTTCCAGAAGTGAATTGCCAAATCAATTCGCCTTGCTTTGGTTAGATGGTGTTGTGAGGTTCCTTGAAGAGCTAGGCAATTACTTTCGACATATCGATCCTTCCTTGTCCAAAGATTTTTACTTTAAGCTTATAGTATTGCATCAGAGGGCCATTGGAAAATGCATCTGTTTACAACGGAAGTAAGCAAAGTTAGCTTCCGAAGAGAGAGGATTACTGACAAAGCTGGCTGGTCAGGTGAAATCCGAACTTTCTTGGGAGAGAAGTCAACTGGCTGAATTGAAGGAACGATTGAGGATGTCATTTAGTACATACATCAGGAAATCATCTGAATTTCACTTACTATCAATCATTCAGTCTGTTGAGAGAGCTTTAGTTGGGGTTTGGGAAGGCTCGATGACAAATTATGAAATAGTTTGTGGAAGTTTAAATGGAGGGGAGGTCTCATCTGTAGTTGCTGCTGGTATTGTTTGTTTGGATTCAATTCTTGAATATGTAACAGGTAATCATCTTCATTTTCGGTACTTCTAATGTACTAAAAAATTAATTTTGTTCTGTGCTTTATTGCATCCATTCTACATATTCAATTACTTTACCATTAATTTATACCTTTCCTGGAACTGGCCATTCTTTTTCATTCGTGGCCTTTGGAAAAAGTCCGTTGTTGTCGAGAGGCAAGGATTTAAGCTCATATTAGTAGAATGGGCTTATGGGCTTCTTCACTTAAGCTCAGGTGACATGCGATCCTTTCAGATAATGAAAACAATGCAACACATGAGACCTTTTCTTGACTGTTGAATGTCCAAATTTATGGTTAACATAGGTTTAGTTAGTCGTTTCTTATGTTGATTAACATTTTATTGTATACAGTATTCTCACCTTCTTTTGTGGTTTGCAGGGCCTAGGCGTTTGAGTATGATCAAAAAACACATCAAGAACCTAGTTGCAGGTCTTTTCAATATCATCCTACATTTGCAGGGTCCCGGTATCTTCTATGGCTATGTCGACACAACCAGGGATTCTGACGGACCTGATTCTGGAGCAGTTACTCTCATGTGTATCAAGTTACTAACAAAAATCTCCGGAAAACTCGCTTTCTTCGAAATAGATGCCTGCCATATCGCACAGTCCTTGCGGGTACCTGGGTTGCTCTTTCAATACCTTATTTCTGAATCTCCTCCCTAAGCTGCTGTGGATCGAAAGGCTTCAGTGGAGCTGTATGATGCATGTTGCCGTATGCTATGTTGTTAGGGTTACAAGCAAGGAGCCCTAACTCTCCCCAAAACCATGGTTATAGGGAAAGGATTGACACTCACTTATATACCACTCCACACTTACATGTGTAGTCGATGTGGGATATCCCACATCATAACAATACCTTTCCCTTCGAAACCGTACGTCCACGGACGGCCAACTCCGGAAGTCCTCCCCACCCACGGCTGGGTCCGCGGTGGGGCCCACCCAGGTTGCTGGCCCACCCACAACTCCATTCGCTATGATACCAGTCCTGGGCCCACCCGGGAACTATTCCCCGGGCCCACCCGATTTCCCGGGCCAATCAACGGGTCGCCCCTTCCCGTAGACGTACGATCCGGCAGGTCGGACCATTGTTAGGGTTACAAGCAAGGAGCCCTAACTCTCCCCAAAACCATGGTTATAGGGAAAGGATTGACACTCACTTATATACCACTCCACACTTACATGTGTAGTCGATGTGGGATATCCCACATCATAACATATGTACTGCTCTTAAGCATCATAAAAGGTTTTTTCATTCATGATCTTACCCATTTCAATTCGAGCAGCTGAAAAAAAAATCTTATTTTCCTCCAGCATGGATGTTACCATCATACTAACTTTTGTTCCTTTTCTTCTTGTGTATATAGTGAGACTCGTCAGTGCATAGCTCTTCTTCAAGATTCAGTAAGTGTTCTTCCTCATTGCATAGAGACAGTAAATACCGATCAGGTAGTTGGAAGAGAGATTTTTGGATGGGAAATGCAAGAGGCCGTAATATGTGCTAGTAGTTTGCGAAGAATATATGAAGAGGTGTGTCTTTATTTGCTCTTCTCTTCTCAGCTACTAGTTTCGTGGTCTCGTAAAGTTTTCCACATGTTGGTTATCAGCATCTGCTGCTTTCTTTGACAACGTTTCTAAACCTGCTGTTTATGAAAGTTCTTTATGTTTTAGTTTTATCTACATTTGCCCTCAACTTTTCCTCGATGAAACCTCTCTTCAGGTACGCCAACAAAAGGATGTTTTTGGGCAGTTCTCGTTTCAGTTTCTGTCGCGTTACATATGGGTTTACAGTGGATTTGGCCCAGCTAAAACTGGCATCATAAGGTATATGTTCATGCTTCACTTGATTTTCTCAACACAATCCTCAAAACATTCACGCCTCTTGATCATTTCCCAATTTGTTTCTAGGGAAGTAGACGAAGCTTTGAAGCCCGGTCTATATGCTTTAATCTACTCGTGCTCAACTGATGATGTTCAACTCCTTCATACTACATTTGGAGGTATCTATTTACCTCTAACTCAGCTCCTAGATTTAGACATAGAATCCTATGATCGTATGATTCGTGCTCGAGTTTCGCCCGTCTCACTTTTGCCTACGATTTTGCTTCTCTCAGAGGGTCCTTGCAGAAGTACCCTGGCAGCTCTGCCGCATGATTACAAGGTTCATTTTCAGTTTGAAGGGAAGGTTTGATGATTGATATCACTCTCTCAATGGTTCCTCATTACCATGTTTTGCCCCCAATCGGCTTATGTATCCGGTAGAGAAGAAGTTTCTAGATATACATCCCACAAATTTGAAGTCTTGAGAAGCTGGTATATCTGCTTTGATTCAAGAATGGCACAATCGCATTTTTCTGTGGTGAACTGAAATTTTCAAGGTTTTTCAGTGTGCAATTCCAGAAGCTCGTGTAACAACATTGCAATTCAGCTGCCTTTTCATTCCATTTTTTTATTCTTTTTTTGTTATCTTTTATTTTGCCCCATAAGTTTTGAAGCATTTAGTGTTGTATGAGGTGCACTATTTATTTTAAGGTATGTAATCTCAAACTTTTGATTGCGATAAAATTGATACTATATTTATCTTTATCGGGTTTGGATATTATATATAATTTGTTGAGCCGTCAAAGCAAATCATTATAATCAAATATATTTGCAAAGGGAACCGACGATAGCCTGATAAGTGGCATTGTGGGCATAAAATTAGTTTATCGGTATAAATATATTAACCAGCGGTGTACGATCTTGAAACCCTCACAAAGAGTATAATATAAAAATAGTTTAAAAGATATTTGTCAATCAAAGGATAATGACTTTAGTAATTGTGCAGATTTCCACATTATTAAAATTGGGATCCGATTAAATAATTGAATGTGTGGACGCGACATTGAATGATATTTTCGTCTTATATTCTACCCCACCACTACGCAATAACATTCTTTCTTTTCTTACAAACTAGATTATCTCCCGCAATGCATAAGATCATACTACCTACCTTTCACTCTAAAATGAATCATTATTTATAGACACATAAATTAAAAAAGGTTATATTTTATATATGAAGTAATATGATTAATGGAATTCGAAGTATTTTTATGTATAAAAATATTTCTTTTTATGATATGAGCTACTTAAAGTGAGACAGTCCAAATAAATACAAACCACTTAGAGCGAGACAATTGGAATATTATATTTTACAATATTTAATAAATTTAAAATATTCTAAATAACAAAAATAATATTAAAATTTATAAGTTTTATTGTTCTATACTTTATAGTGTTGAATAAATTTAAAGTAATTTATATAAATCTAAATTATGTAAAATTTATGATTGGGATTTTATGAAATATATATATATATATATATATATATATATATATATATATATATATATATCGGAGATGAATCGGTAGGAAAATATAATTTGGTAGAAAATGAGAATGAATATGGGCATTTGATTCATTTGGATCAATGGTTGAGATTTAATTTCGATTGTCTACAGATTTTGTATTTTGTGCTACTGCGGATTCTTCGCAAGAAGACTAGAACTCTTCTTGTCTTCTATCAGAATGAAAGATATGCTAAACTAATATGTTTAACATATGTACTATGAAACGATGAAATATGTGCTAAACTAATATGTGCAACATAGTAATTCTGATTATGCTACACAAATATGAAAGGTATGCTAGATTTACATATCTATTCATATTTCCTACACTAAGTAGCTTTCTCACCATAACCCACCCCTATATAATCATATATTTATATAAATAAAACAATACAATCCAAACCATTTCTCAAGGTTGCGACTATTTTGAATAATGTATTAACGAAATATCAGGTCATGTCGAACCCCTCCCTCTCATAGTACTATAGTACTCATGCATTTTTAGATATGCGGCAATGCATTTCTTTTATATACTCATTCATCTTTTGATAATGCAGTTTATATACAACAATTATGCATTTTTTTGTGACAATCGTAGATTCTGCAAAAATTAACTATCTAGATTGAGTATTACATATGAACTATGACAAATATACTATATAATTCATCATATATATACGAAGCAATTCTTTGGTGAATCATCAATTTCCTACATTGTTGCTAACAAATAATAGTAATTAGCAATTGTATCACTGATGAAATGCAATAGTACATTTTTTTTTATATTATGGGAAACTTGTCATCGCTATCACGGTGCATACTGGACAAACCTCACGTTCCTATGTAATAGCCTACAAACTGTATAAGATGGGTAAATCATATTTTAAAAAAAAACTAGATATGACAAGCTCAGACCCATAAAAACATTGATGAGATTCGAACTTATAACCATTTTGGCTACATGAACCCACTTTACCATGAGCCATCTCAAATGGACAAACATACATTTTTTTAATATTATGGTGAATGGTTAAAAGATGATGAATTTTGGCATAAAATTAAGCACCTTATATACATCATTTGTGAAGATAGATAGTATATGAGTATATTTGTTATCCATTTCACTAATCTTTACCATACTATTATTTATTTTATATACTATATGTATTTATGATATGTTCATTTTAATTTATTTTAATTTCAACAATTATATTGAATTTAATAAAATAATAACTGCTTCCATAGCTAAAAACACATACAATAGTTAATAATTAAAAATAGATGTCATGAAAACAAAAAATATTAAACATAAAAAGCAATATGAAACAAAAAATAAAACAATTAAATAAATCAAAATGTAAATAAGGCCAATATGAATTTGGCCGACAGAGTGCAATGTAAACATACGAAACCCTAAAAAATCAAAAAATTGCGGTTTATGAAAGTTTCGTCATTTAAAGTGATTTTTGCGGCCATTCGATAAAGGTTTTTTAACTTCTTAATTAGAACAAAGAATCCGGCATGTCTATATCAACGGTTAGAAAACACTCGATACAAGTTAAATTGAGTAGGCCGCACCACACGCAACCAGAACCATGCCTTTCTGCTTTCGCTCTCCATCAATAAATCAATTAGGCCATCATTCTCAACTGCCTCAGTAGTAAACACCAAACAAATAAACTAAACAAATCCTCACTCAAACCCCAAAACTCAAAAAAGCTCAGGTCATCGATCAATTCATGGCGTATGGAAGAAATCAATCATCGTCTTCTTCAATTCTCGACGCCTTCTCTCTCAACCCCGTGCCCTACCCGGTCCTGCTGATCCTGGCCGTGGTCTTTCTCTTCCTCGGTTTCCACTGGTACGTCTCCTACGAGGATGTGGTGGAGGCGACGGAGGAGAGCATGGGCTGGCTGCTCATGGCGGCGCCGCTCGTGCTCCTCTTAGTCGTGCGGTGGATGTCGGACCGGGAGTACCCCGGGGGGCTGATCTTCGGATCCACGCCGTGGGATCGGAGGCGGCGGGAGTACTACATGACGGCAGCCGGGGAGGGGGGATCGCCGTGGGGGGTGCTGGCGGTGATCGTGCTGCTGCTGGTGTTGGTGCAGTTTCAGTCTACTTTTCTCGAGAGCTGGTTTGGCTGATTACTGATTCTTGATCTTTGTATTTGGAAGAAAAAAATTAGGATTTTTAGATGGTGTTTTTGCTTTAGTTTTTGTGTGTACGTAGTGTTCATTTTCGTTGCAGTTTTTCCCCCCAAGATATCCAGTAGTTTTAACGATATATATATATAGACTGAAAGATATTGAGACAGTTTAAAATTAGAATGGAATATTTGAATGATAAGATACTGAAATACATCCAAAATTAATCAATCTATTAAAGAATATGGTAGATTAGTCTATATTATTCTCGTTTATCTATTTTATCTTTAAAATCAATGCTCACTTAGAAATATATTTTAATATTTCTTGGGGTGTAATTACAAGAAACAATACAATATTTATTCGAATTTAAATTTAAATTTTTAGAATTGTCGTCATTATAACACAACTTTCTAATTATAAAATTCTCACATCTCTTATAGTAAATCAGTTATATCGTTTCATTCATAAAAAAAGATGTGGTTGTAGGATATATACGAGACAAACTTTGCTAAAAAATTGTAATTACTACGTTTTAAAAGTTATATTAAAATTAAAAGTATGGAATAACGTTGTGTTATTTCCAGTATTTAACTTGTATTTATATGATAAAGTTGGTTTGCTATATATAATTGAAAATTGATTTAATTTGCGATTAAACATGTACAAATATTTTGTATTTTATGATAGCAAAAGCGTGATTAAAAAATTAAATTCGATTTTCTTTAATTGTAGTGTTTTATTTATTGTTTTTGAGCGGAATTGTAGACTTTTGTTGTTGTTCGATTACAAGTGAAGTATGAAACTGGTTTAAATGTAACCAATCAATGACGACAAAATTGAATACCCCTTTTTTAAGGAGTGATGCCATTGAAGGAAAGTAGTTTCTGGAGAAGCTAAAAATGTCAGATATTTATTAATGGTTTAGCTCAAATTCTGGAAAGTGGGAAACACAACGGAGAGTCGGAGATATTATTTTCCTAACGTTAATATTCAAATATGGTTAACCGATATTATTAAAGTATAAGTGAAATAAATATACTTTTGTTGGTTTTATATAAAGAAACCGCCTTATAATTTTGTCAATCGAAAATCAAAGAGTGTTGATGTTAGTATAGATCGAGTATACTCCTAATACACATTAATATAAGATCAACAAATTTATTAATCTTGGCCGAGCACACACCTAAAATTTTAAATTATTACGACATAAATGGTTTGTGTTCACTTTTCTCAATTCACATTAATATAACAACAAATTAACTTTATTATTGAGCAATATTACGAAATAAATAGCATGAAGATGGTGCTCACTAGGAATAGTTAAGCATTCTCTACGGCATTATATATATGTTTTTTGAGTTGGTCTTCTACGCGGACATTGATATTTTTCTAGTACAAATAATATTTTTTTACTCTAAATTATACATTTTAATTATAGGATAAATAATAAATGATATTTTTATTTAATATAAATGAAACTTTTTTAAGGATAAATGATATTTTTCTCTGTGCACATGGTACGAACAGATGAAAGGAGTTTGTAAAGGAGTTCTTGTGATATTTTTACTTTCTCTCATACAATTATATGTTGCGTTTCTCTCATACAATTATATGTTGCGTGGGGCCTGGTGTGGGTGGTAAGGTTGTTTTTCAAGTGTTTCTATTGTTATCACTCTTATAGAAGTTTTCATTTATATTTTGTAAGACCTACAATATTTTTACATATTTAACTTTAGAATAGTTTAGAAATTTAATATATAAATATGAATTCTTTTATATTTAAAATTATTCCAAAAATAATCTATTTCTAATATAAATGATTTAGCTAGTTTATTGAAAAGGAATAGCACATTGTACAATCGATGTTATAATATTAATTCCATATAGGTGGCCCATGCTCTGCCATCATGAAATTCCATAAAGATTTGTGGTTTAATGTCACTTTAAAATTTCATGCTCACTACCAACTCTCTCTCTCTCTCAGTTTTAAAGTTGTCCAACTTGGTCAAACCTAATATAACCAAGGTGGCCGACATCATATATGCCGACATGTATTTATTGGACTTTCTTAAATAATACTCCGTCCCATCCAAGACTCGTTTTTCTTTTGACCGTCTCCATCCAAGATACGTGTTTCCTTTTATGAAATAATTATCCATTCAAAACAGAATACCTACCTATTTTTATCACTTTATTCACTTTATACCATTCTCCTTGAAAAAATGAAATTGTCTTTAAGATCTCCAACAATACTCTATTTCCTACTCTATACACTAATTTAGTGTAAAACATTCTCAACAATACTCTATATCTTGCACTAAATTAGTGAATGTGAATAGTGTCACACCAAATATAGAGTGACACTATTCACCACTCTAAATCACTTTTCATATTCTTTACTTATTTATTTTTATTTAATTATTTGTATTATGTTTGTTTATTATATAGTTATTATTATAATTTAGCAATCATAAAATTTATAAAAGACATTATATAAAATTCTAAAATATAATAAAATAAAATTACATCATAATAATAAAATAAAATTACAACTTAATAAAAGTAAGCATAAAATCACAAACACACATGCAATAAAATTAAAGTAGCATACAAGAAATTCTAATATGGTCCAAGATCACTTCCAGATCCCCCAATGTCGCCTCCAGATCCTCCAAAATCTTGAAAAGTGCCCTGAAACATATTGAAGGCATCATTTGCACTTGAATCTTCTTGCACGGTATAAAAAAATCAAAGACAAAGCAGCTCATCATGCACTTCGTGATGCATTGATCGATCATTTGTGGGAAGAATTTGCAAATCGTGAAAATTAGTTGCTATTATCATGTAATTTATGTTTTGTCATGTATTATGTAATGCTAGTTTTATTGTTGTTGAAATAAATTAATTGTTGTGCAAACTTTAAATATAGCACTTTATTTAATAATTAAATTTAATTATGAAAAGATAATTAATACATTTTGTATATTTAATTATGAAATTGATTAAATATATATATTAAATATAAATATGCATGATATATAATAATTAGTTTGAAATTTATTAAAATAGAAAGTATAAAAATAGAATATTCTATTATAGAGTGAAATATAAAGTTGATTATTGGAGATGAATAGGAAAAAACTCTATATTTTACACTAATTTAGTGTAGAGTGAACACTAAATTAGTGCAAACCTTTGGAGATGCTCTTAGGTGGAACAGAGGGAGTATTCACTTTTCACTTCACAATGGCAACCTACTGCATTTAATATGGCCGTAAGAGCAAAAAGTAAATTTAAAAAGGAAAACCCAATATCAAAATTTTATAAATTAATGTTTTTTATAAATAGTCAATCTAATCATGTTTCTTAAAAAACAATCAATTTGGCTATCCTATTATTACATTCAGTAATCCATCGGTTCTAATGTCGGAATCAGGATTTTGCTCGAGAACATAATAAATAGACCATTTGAGAGAGAAAGAGAGAGAGAAGTTTGGGCCGGATTAGCTTCAATTTGACCCATTGGGCTCACACTCTGGAAAGAATTGGGCCGAATAGCATGAATAAATCAACGACAATATCATGCAATATACATAGAAATAGGCAGCTTCATACATCATCCTATTACTTGATAAAACTTGAGAAAAAACTAGTTTCAAGATCGAGGAAAAACGCCCTCCCTTTTATTTCAGATATAATTAAAGTTCTGAGATAATGTTACAAACCATGGTAAAAATCTCAAGACATGCCCCCTAGTGCAGGGATCATCCTAGTTCTAAAGAGAACAGTTTTATGAAAATGGTGGAGCTACAAAATGTGACATGATAGTGTTCTTAATAGCTGATTTCATTGTTTATAGAGGAGGACAAGGGAAGAGGGCGATCTACCGTGAGATGAGACGGCCCCCGAGATACTTGTTACAATTGATTCTCTCCTGTTGATGTGAAACTAGGCAGCCACCTTCTTGGCAGTCACGGAGTTGATGATAGTGGCGAATTCAGGACCCTAGAGAATGACGTGAAACGAGAGTTGCACGATAAGAGAGATGAAAAAGAATGCTCTGAGTTTCGTATACAGGGAAGAGAGCTTGATTACCTTTAGAGATGCACCACCTACGAGGAATCCGTCAATGTCTTCTTTCTTGGCAAGCTCGGCAGAGTTGCCTCCGTTGACCGAGCCTGTGGAAGATTTAGGATTCTTAGGAAATTCGAGCAAGTAGGCAATGCGTAGTGAATTGAACTAGCATGCTATGCTTATGAACTTATACTAAAATCTCGTAGCCAGGTTCCAAGAAGTTCGGGTTATCATGACTTGTATGTTGGATAAATCACATATTTGAACTTGTGCGCAAATAATAGTTGGATACATAAATTTCCAAAGTGGCAAAATTTGAACTAAATAGAACATACCTCCGTAGATAATACGTGTTTTAGAAGCAACTTCCGATGATACATTCTTACTCAGCCAATTCCTCACAGCAGCGTGCACTTCCTGAGCCTGCTCGGGTGAGGCCACTTTACCAGTTCCAATTGCCCATACGGGCTCATAGGCAATGACGATATTGTCCCAACTTGAGACAGCATCTGCACACCGTAGAAGGAACTAGCGGTGAATGAATAATCAATATGTTCCAAAATTAAGTTCAAGTTTAATTTTTTTTCCCTTTTCGTGTGTGTGTGTTTGGTGGGGTGGGGGGGATTCAAACTTGCCAGCATAAGCCTTCAATTGCTGAAAGCAAACATCAAACGTTTTTCCAGCTTCTCTTTCTTCTAACAACTCCCCGATGCAAGCAATTACTCCGACACCCTGGCTCAAGGCATAAGCAGCCTTCTTCCCAATGAACTACAGAAATATAGTACTTTATCAGGCTGTCCAACATTGAAGTAAACCAGGCAGGAATTACAACAGCATGTTATCAGCTAATCTAGTATTTCCTCTCTTTTCTTGTCTAAACAATTTTAGCTTAGTTCAATTGCCCTTACTTGATCATCTTCTCCTATTACATGTCTCCGCTCAGAATGCCCAAGAACAACCCATTTGCATCCGATGTCTTTCAGTTGCTCTACGCTGCAGTAAGTAAAAAGCTCACTTGTTATATTTGTCCAACCACTACATTAGTGCTCTACCAGAATCAACCACCATATACTGTTAAAAGGTTTTCAATACGAGTAATATACAACTAAGAAAATTGTTGTATTTCTGAATGTATAAGATAGCTACGTCCAAATCAAATGATAAAACAATCCATGAAAGATGAATATTGTACATAGGGCAGAGTCACAGGGGTAATCCATCTGAGGATAATATCAGCAAACAACACATCCAATTATCTTTCATACCACAAGAACGAAAATTGCTGGTTTTCAGAGTAAAACCTGCAACCACACACCTGATTTCTCCAGTAAAAGCACCACCTTTTCCAATCCAACAATTCTGGGCTGCTATCTCTATCCGATCAGTCAATGAGTTCTTTACTTGATCAATGTAGACAAAAGGAGGCGATACGACAACATCTGCAACGGTTCAAGGTAAACAGTATATATTCATAAGAAATGACACATGATACAAGACCCAGTTTATTGAAATGAAATGGCTACTAAGTTTGAATAACTCACCAACATCAGATTCGAGTGTTGCACTGTTCAACTCCGAGACAAGCTTGCTGATGGACTCTTTAGTCCCATTCTAATAATAGTTGTTTGAGAAGGTCAAGAAGAAAAGGTAAAATCAGACAAAAAGAAAGAAAATGCTATGAAATCCAGGTGCATTATCTTCAAACTCACAAAGAACTGGGAAGAAGGCCAGTGTAACTTACCGTGATTCAGTTCTTCAACTCAGGACAAGGCTAACAAAACATATGGCTAATATACGATGAGGAAAACCTATTACTAAAAGTTTAAAGCAACATTATGCCGCTGATACTAGCTAATTGCCCACATAGCATTGCAGATG
Source organism: Salvia rosmarinus (assembly GCA_036937905.1). Classification (NCBI taxonomy): domain Eukaryota; kingdom Viridiplantae; phylum Streptophyta; class Magnoliopsida; order Lamiales; family Lamiaceae; genus Salvia; species Salvia rosmarinus. The sequence continues at coordinate 95,552,984 of CM072813.1, forward strand.
AAGAATATCACTATTATCATATTTCTATTCGAGGTTTTTAATAAAATAGTTGTCTAAGAACTTTCAGTATCCTCATCATTGAATGACACCATACGACTGAGATTTGTAATCGATTCACTATACTAAATAGGAAAAATCCAATGCATCAACTTATTCAACAATTCACAGGGCTCGCTTTGAAGGGCATATTTGGTTCATATTGTATAACTTACATTGTTAAAAAAAAGAACAATATTCAGACACCATTCACAAGAAAATAAATAAATAAATAAATAATATATATATATAGAGGAGGGATCATATAGTAATCGAATCTGAGGTAGTATGTAGTACTCAATTTCATCCATTCATCTCATAAATTCTATGGTGGAGATTTTAATGGATTTTAAGCTTATTTCGCTGATTTCGCTACAATAAGGGTAGATTAATAATTTGATTTATTATGTGATTGCGAAAAAACTATACATATAGTTGAACTGCCTTATGCATTTAAATGAATGCAAAAATGAATTTAGTTGAACACAAACATACATATACGTTAAAAGCGCACATATAGCGTTCAGCACGGGTTCGTGCTCGTGCTCGTGCTCGCGCATCGTCCCGACGCTCATTTGCGCGCCCCTTTGAATCCATTGGCCAACATGTATTTTTATGTTTTATTAAATGTATGAACATGTTTTATTAAATGCATGAATGTGTTTTGTCCGTATATTTGTGTTTCATGGCCAATACGTGAGTTTATATTTTGTTATATGCATGAACATGTTATGTTAAATGTATGAACATGTTATGTTATATGAATGTTGTGTTCGTGCTAGCATGTAGTTTTATGTTTTGTTAAATGCATGAATATATTTTGTGTTTTCTCTTTCCCCAATTTGTCGTTCGTCGTAAACCACCACCATAGCCACCATCTCTCTCGATTTTTCAATCTTCTATCAAATTCATCTTCTACTTTTTTCACAAAATCCATCGATTTTGTTATCAAATTTTTTCTTCTTTTCTTCTTTCAAAATCTTCTATTTTTTGTTGTTCATGTGTCGTCGCCATCTCCGGCTGCTGCCGTGGTTGTAAAAAAAATCGAAGAAGAAAAAGATGGGAATAAAAAGGAAGAAAAATAAGGTTGATTTCTTTTTTTTCACATTTTACCCCTTGTGAAAATTTTGTAAAAAAAATGAAAAAGTGACTACCACGTGTCGACTTGTGATGCGCCCACATCTTCAAAATGTGTGCTCTAGATTGGATACTACATACTACATACGGATCGAGTACTACGGGACCCAACTCTATATATATAGGGTGGTTTACATAGGAATACAAATAATGGTAAGAAATAAAAAATTATATTGAACGTATAAAGTTGTTGCACCAAATTCGATACAACAATTTTATGTTCAGTGCTAGACTTCATATATTGAATTTGGTGCAACAGATTTACATGTTTAGTATAATCAATATTTGCATTCCTACATGATCCATCTCATATATATATATATATATATATATATATAGAGTGGATCAATGAGAAGAGAGAGACGTTGAAGATGATGTACAAAACGATAGTTAGAATAAAACTTTCTAAAATTATTTTGTTGTGCAAATTTTAGAAACCACAAAATTTCGCTATGCATTATCTTCAAATATGCATGGTTCTCAAGTTCTCAAAAAGATGAGTTGATGCTGATCCAATATATATATATATATATATATATCCAAAATTAACGTGAGAACCATTTTTGTGACACATGAGAAATGAATTCTATGAAGTAAATGAATATGAGGAAGTTAATGAATAAAAATATATTTTTATGGGATTTTTGAATTTTTTGGATTCATTAACTTTCCAAGAATTAACTTTCATATTCATTTTGTTCGTAAAGAATTTTCAGCTCTTGGTTCTCAATAAAAATAGTTCTTACGTTAACCTCTATATATATATATATATAGAGAGAGACGTGAGAATGTAAATATAGGTTCAAATAACAACTATTTTAATGTGAATTAAGAACCACAAAATTTCGCTATGAACAAAATAAATTCGCTATGAAAGTTGATGCATCCGATGAGAAAGTTGTTGAAAATGCTACACTTTATTGTCAAATTTGAATGCAACATGATTTATACATTTTGCAACATTTTTATTTTTTAAATTTTGGATTCTTATTTTCCCACCATTCATCAACTTTCACGAAATTCATCACAATAAATATAGTTATATATATACCCCTATATATATATGTGTGTGTGTGTGCATGCACTGTTTCTAACAACCTACAACAAAGGAAATGCATAAAAGAAGGAAATTAGGGAAAATAGAATACTTACACATTTCCAATTCCCGCCAACAAAGAACTGCAAGGAAAAAGAAAAAACAATGACTCTCTGAACAAACAATTATAAAGCTCATGTATATTTTAACCAAAAATAGATGGAGAAGACAACAAAATTCAACGATATATCAGCAAATATCAGATAGCATCCTAAAAAAATAACAAAAGAATCATAATTATACAATGATACTAGTATTGCAAGACTCTATTTTTCTCTCTCGGAAATTACTATAACTTGCAAGACTGTCAATTACTATATTTTAGTTTAACATTTCAATGTCTCTGAAATTGATGCCTATAATCTACAAATTTCATAGGTACTGACATTCATTCACGAGACCGATTCTTGAGCTTTTGCCATATCAAACAAGCAGGCGAACATCCACGACGGACACATACAAAGACGCATATATAGCTAGCGACGGAGATTAAAAGCTCTTCAAATTGACTTTCTCCAAAAGAATAGAACAAAATGCAACTGATTGAATAGTTTTCAGATCTGCAATAAACGCATCGAAAATAAAAATGTAAGTCACCTTTCCGGTGCCTGCCATGGCAACGACGCCGCGGCATGCTTTACTGGAGGAAGCGAGGCGGATGTGCGAGTCGACATTCTGGAAAAAGGAGTGAGTGGAGTTGGCGTTGGAGTTGTCGAGCTTGAGGAATGATTTGCGGAGGCCGGAGAACTGAGTGAGCTGGCTGGTGACGGCGCCGGCGAGAGAGGTGGAGACAACCGCCATTTTTGGGTGCTTGCAGTGGACTGTGTCTGAGTGAACTCGGTATTATCGCTCTCTATATATATCTGGATACAGAAATTTGCCAACGTGTGGCGTTGTGATTTATGGTACATAACCTCCACCTACCCCTCAGCCCACGCGACGAGGTGGAGCGTGACAAACAGACGCCACGTTGTAATTATTGGGTTTCGCCCTAATTTTTGGTGAATGTTAAAGGCCCATTGAGCCCATATAACATTTTTAGAATGGGGGAAAATATTATATTTCCTCACAATGTTCCGCAGTCACACTTTTTAAATTTGACAATTTAGTAATATTTCAAAAGGAAAAGTATATTTCAACATTAAATTCGGCTTGTTATGATGTTAGGAAGTTAGACCTTGTTTGATTATTTAAAAATATTAAAATATATACCGATTTGGCAAATTTTTGAAAAATGTGATATTATTAAAAAAATATTGATTGTCGTGACAATATGATATTTCTCTTTAGGTTTTAAGGACATTTTTGCTTAAAAAAAGGTTTAACGACAATTTGTAACTTGAGACGTCATTACATTAGTATGAAACATTATATCTTATTAGGAGCTATAACGGAATGTTGATTGTCTATGATAATGGTTTGGAGTTTGATTCTTGATGGTTAATAGTGTATATACAAACTATTATATTTCCACTTAAATATATTTTATAATTTATCCCTTCTATGAAGTTTTAAGAGCAAAACTTCGTCATATATTATAAATGTATTATATTTATAAATATGGTTGACTTAAATGTGGCATTATTAATGACTCCATTTTTTAAAATATTATAAATATGGTTGGCTTAAATGTGGCAAAACTTAAGCAAAATAATTAATCATAGAATCATCCATATCCAATGGAACAAAACATTACAAAACCATTGTATTTCATTTTATTTTAAAGCATGCATAACATCTATCTATCTATTATTAATTATATATTATATTACGGATTATTTAGCTCACAATTATTCTCTATCCTACACGGCATCCCCACATATTTATATTATTTTTTTCTTCTAAATTATACATTTTATGTAAATCCTATACTTCTTAATTCCAATATGTTTAATTTTTTTGATCCCATGATCTTTAAAATATCAATCTAGTAATTTGCATTTGAACCAAACGCGTCAATCAATATAGAAACGTCAACGACCAACTAATCGATGTGTTTTTATGGAAACATGGAAATATATTCTTAAAAATATATATTCGCTTAAAAGAATGGATATATTATCACAACATGGAAATATAAATAGATGCATATTAATCGTAGCCTAGAAATCTACATCCGAGATGCCGAAATATATGTATCATACCAAAATTATTTTAACATTAGTATAAGAATTATGTATGCACTCTCTTATTCTCTTTGAAACCTCTATATTATCTCAAACTGTAATTACTATATATTGTCATCGCCGGTTGAAGACGTTGGAGGAATAAATCCCTCTTTTGAATGATAGTATCGAACCACATAGCATGGTGAGTGAATTCGGCATCTATAAGGTGAATTGGAGAAGAACGAAACCAATTTTAATATCTTTATACTATATAGATGTGAAAAATGTCTTCATATGATATAGATGTAGTGATTAATAATTAGGGGTGAGAATCGGGTCGGGATCGGGTACCCGTCCCGAGTCCCGAAGTCCCGAAATTTTGCAATTTTTGGGTCCCGATCCCAGTCCCGATCGGGACTTCGGGACTCCCGGTCCATAAAATTTACAATTTTTAGTCCTGGTCCCGGTCCCGGTCCCGGTCCCGAATTGAAATTTCTCGAAAATGTCCCGAAAGTCCCGAAGTCACGAAATTACCCGAAAATATCCCAAAATTACCCCAAATGTCCAAGTCCGAAATTACCGAAAATATCCAAATTAAAATTAGATATATTTAAAATCGGACTTGGATTTCGAACAGGACTCGGGACTTCCGATACCGAAAATCAAAATTTCGGTCCCGATCCGGTCCCGAACTCAGAATTTCGGGACTCGGGGTCCGAATCCGTCGGGACTCGGGTCGGGACGGAATTTCAGTCCCATCCCAAATTCTCACCCTATTAATAATAGTAAGTTATTGAATCCAAAAAAAATAAAATTTTCATCCCTCATGAGATTCGAATCCAAAAAATAAAAATTGAATGTCGTGGATTCAATAATATTCCCGATAGATTCATCAACCTCCACATAAATTCATTTGATTCTCACATTCATAAAAATGGTTATTATTCAAATCTCACTCTTTATATATTATTATATATGTTTGGTGTGTGTTTTATGATTATAAGATATATCAACCCCTCTAATATAAATATTGACTATATTTTCACCCATTTCCTCTTATGAAACAATGTTATCTTATTTAAATCTTGTGGAAATAGTTTTAAAATATGGTTTCAAGTTGAAATATTCAAGTTAGATATTAGTTAAATATATTGCTTCAATTAAAATTATATTTTAACAATCTAACTAACATGAAATTAATTTATTATCATCAATTAATCAATTATTGCATTGTGACGTGTCAATTAATTTTTCATGAGGTTTCACCAATTAAAAATCAAAATAAAATTATATAATTTGAATCCTACATGATTTTTCACGAGACTCCCTAATTTAAAACTTAAACAAAATGATATAACTTTTACAAATTTTTAAACAAATTTAGAATCTCACATAAGTTTTTCATGAGACTTCATCAATTATAAATTTAAAGAATATACTTAGATTCCAGATTGTTCAAACATAATTAAGGGCAAAATAATTCAATTTCAAAGTGATTTGAATTTTGGAAAAAATAAAGTTTATTCAATTTAATATAAAGAAATAAATAATTTTTTTCAATTTAATTTGAAATATATTTTATAATTTATTTTGACTATAAATTAAAATTTAACAAAATTAAATAAAGATTTAAATAAAATAATTATGGATTAGTGTTGTATGGATACTTGAAAGAAATAGTAGAAGACAATGTTTAAGGAAAAATAGCATATGAAATAAGAATAAATCTAATCTATTGATTTTAGTAAATCAATGAACAATATTAATTCACGTTGTGCTATAGTACATTACTATATATGCTATACAATATTGATTCTGTGTGTACTAGGTAAAATTATATTAATTTACAATAGTTTGCAGATCACACAAGACGACTAAACAATGCTTGAAAAACTGTGACAAGCTTGAATTTATAAAGGTGATAGTGAGGTTTGAACTCGTGATCTTTGACCATATAAATCCTCTTTACCATTAGATCGTCCAAAAGACCCCTTATATTATAGTTATAAAATAAATCCAATTTGTAAATTTACGTAAAATTCAAGTGATCTACAAATAGAAATGTATAATAAAAAATTATCAAAAACATATACAACTTATTTGTTATCATTATATTTCTAATATCTCAATCTACGATACGATATCATAAAAAATAATTTATTCGAGTATTTGCAGATACAAAATCATTAATAATCACATCAACATCAATATTTTCTAACATATTTTAGGACCAAATGAAGACATATATCTATAAGTAAAATATAAAAGATTTAATATTTTGGGTTTTTAAATAGAAATATTTTTTTAAATGATACAATATTTTGAATCCAAATAAAACTATGTATCTATAAATAAATTATTATTTTTAAATAATATGAATCCTCTAAAATGGTGGACTCTGAACTATCGCCTAGGGTGGCCTACCCTCAGGGACGGCCACCTCAGGGATGACCCTGTTCATATTATAAAATAATCTCTAATATGTTATTGAATTTATCTCCCTTTTGAGAGCCTTTATTTTTCTATTTCTTATTGGGAGCTTTCAAAGCGAACAACAATTATATATTGAAATATAATAAAGTGTCACCAACCAAATAAGTTATTAGTTGATTAACATGTTTTTTTTTTTTAATTATGGATACCCGTAGCTACTATTTATGATGTATACTGGATAAATTTCACGTTCCTGCGTAATAACCTGCAAATCATATATGACATATAAAAAACACTTGAAACGTTCATGTGTAATAACCTACAAATCATATATGTCATATAAAAAACACTTGAAAAATCAAATGTAACAGACTCAAACCTATAGATGCGTTTGGTAAGATTCGAACCTATTACCTTTCGACCACAAGAACCCACATTAATAATTGGACTGTCCTAGGAGCCGATTAACATGTTTTCTTAATCCATATGTTACGTGAGTTACAATAATTATATTATAATATAATAGCAACAAGAAGATTATCCGTATACATGAATGAAACTATGAAATGAATATATTACTCTTCCTATTTATATACTTCAACTCCAAAAATAAAGTCGCCTTTCACCGCCACGGAGTCGCTGTTCCACTCCTACGACTTATCAATCAAAGCCCTAAATCGCGATATCACCAATTCAACAAAATTCCCTCTTCCGCAACTCTGCGTCCAATCCATCGACAAATTCAAACCCTAGTTTGCCGCTACATTCATACTCGTATTCAGCATGGCGGGTATGGGCGACGGCTACGTCGGCACGGCGCAGGACGGCGTCAGAATCAGGCGGCTGGAGAAGCAGAGAGAGGCGGAGCGCCGCAAAATCCAAGAGCTTAAGAACAAAACCGCCTCTTCTGAAGGCCAGCCTGGCCTCCTCCAATTCGGCTCCAGTACCTCCGAGGTATAATATCATGATTTCTCTAGAACCCTAGAAAATTCTGCGTCCTGATTGATTCGCTGCTCTTTACGTAATATAAATGATTCACTAGCTTATTTATCTTGAATTTAAGAGTCACCAGTAAGGTGTGTGTTAGGAAAATATGAACGGAACTGAAATCATTGATGCCTTCTGTTTTTTTGGTGGTTTATTGAATTTGAGTATTCGTTTATTATTCAGATATTGGAGACTGCATTCAAGAAGGAAACTGTTGGTCTTGTCACTAGGGAGCAATATGTTGAGAAGGTATGAATAATTTATTTATCTTTTGTGATTCTCCCACCCCCTTATCCTCGATGTTGGGCGGTTGTGTAAAGGGTCGCTTGTGGTTAGTTCTGTGCTGCATGAGCGGGTGGCTTCTTCAAGCTACTTTGTGTAAACACACCAGAACGATGTATTCCTTCCCAACGGAAACAATTGCCCAATCTGGCAAAACAGATGTCTGTAGTGGTGGAGAGGAGAGAGTGGTGCTTTTGGTGAATGAGGGCAATATAGTTAGGAGGCTGTAATCACCAAAGAAGAAGTTGTTTTTCTTCATTTTCCAAAAATATGGAGAGTATGAAGACTTCGGTTCTGAACTTTTTGGTAAATATTATGTTTTTTTGAATTTCAAAACATTAAATTGTAGGAGGGAAATTAATTTTATTTTCAGAGGGATCGATTATGCTTGAAAACAGACATAGTTGTCAGGTGTGGTTGGGAATTGGAAAAAAAGGTTGAAGAAAGAAAAGAACATGAGTCTCTCTTATGAGAGGTGAATGCATTGACTGTATATGCAGCATCGACTAACTGTTCCTTGTGCTGCAGAGAGTAAATATTAAGAATAAATTTGAAGAGGAAGAGAAGGAGAAGCTCTTAAAGTTGCAGCAAGAGTGAGTTAATGTTTTTTCTGTATAATTGTGACTGTTATTTGTTATCTAGTCTTATTTTTGATCCCTTTCCTTTGGCAGGGAGGAGGAGCTTCAATTACAGAAGCTGAAGAAGCGGAAAATAAAGGCAGACCCAAGGCTGTCTTTTGCTGATGAGTTTGAGAATGACAATGAGGAGGAAGATGAGGAAAACCGTAAGCATCTATGGTTTGTACTTCTTGCTCTGTTTATTTTGTTATAAGTGTGTAGTAATGAAATTTGGATGTGCATATATAAAGTCGGTTGCTCATTCTTTTTTTATTTTAATACTAGACAGACATCCTTGTAATTATGGTATCCCAAGACCTTTCTGTCAGTTAATAGCTTATCTTTATATTTCACGGGATGAGGCCTGTCATTTCCAAATTTTAGGTTCCATTTTACATGTCCGAGTTACTGATTTTCCTATTATTTCTGGCTTAGACCTCATGGCACCTGTTGGAATGCTATTTTTTGTGCACTTGCAACAAGTTCACTTTATGCTTTATCTGACTTCTTGAGTAATTTGAGTCTCTGATGGATAGATATCTGACCCAAGGATGCTTTTGTTTGAAAGTAGTGATATTTTCCAATTTGATGTATGAATGTGATGCAGTTTATTTTTGGCAGACAGTTTTGGTTTCTATTTATTTTTTTTATCACTTTCTCTTCTGGAATGTTCGGTTTTTTGGCTTAATGAAATTGTTGGACCTCTAGAACTGTCTGGAACAGTTTGCTGAAATACTTTCTATGTTCTTTAACAAGACTCGCTTTGAAATTTTTGTCTCGTTAATGCTGAAAAATGGATGAAATAATGTCGAGCTTATTATTTTTCTTTTCTTTTTTGGGTATATTGGCATGACTACACTTTTAAATTGCAAATTGACACTTTGTACTGTCTTATCTTTGAAGAAAACGATGATATCCGCCAGAGATTTGGGAAATATGGAAAAGATCCTACAGTGGAAACCAGTTTTTTGCCTGATAGGTTGGATTTATTTCCTCTCATTTCCGGTTGACCATTTCTATTTCATGCTCTCTTTGCCGTATTTGAATCCCTATGTTATGTTTTTCGAACCTTTACTTATAATTGGCCTTTGGAGTTTGAAGCATACTCTTACAGTGAGAGAGAGGCGGAGGAACAAGCCGAGCGTGAACGGTTACGAAAACAGTGGCTTCTTGAGCAGGAACAAATCAAAAGTTAGTTGTAAAGTCTTATATGATTCCATTTGTGTAAGATTTCATCATTTACGGTATTCTTAGTTTAGTTCCTTTTTCTGGTTGTTTTTATAGATGAGCCTCTCCAAATCACTTACAGCTACTGGGATGGTACTGGCCATCGACGAGTGATCCAGGTTGGGACTACTCTTAATTCAGTGATTCCCCTGGGGTTCGGTTATTTCTTATACCTAGATGATTGGTGAGCTTTATTCATGTGGCTTGTTTGCGTGTACCAGGTACGGAAAGGTGACGCCATTGGGGAATTTCTTCGTGCTGTCCAGCAGCAGCTTGCTCCTGAATTTCGAGAGGTTCGGACAACTTCAGTGGAGAATTTGCTCTATGTTAAAGAAGATCTCATTATTCCACATGTAAGATCTTGATGAGAAGAACCGACGTTCTTCCCCATCTCATTGCCCAAAAGATCTGAGAGCAATTTTTTCTTTTCCAGTTTATAGTACTCATCTTAATATGCTATACGGAAAAAGAAACTTAAAAAGTTGTTGAAGGTTTCTCTGCATGTGCTGTACTTATGCATCTTTTTTCTCTCTTTCTGTTGCAGCAACACAGTTTCTATGAGCTGATTGTAAACAAGGCCAGAGGGAAAAGTGGACCGGTAATATCCATTTTCGTAATTGCATTTCAACTTCACTGTAAATTAGCATCATATGATCTGTACAACTCGTGAAGAAGTTGATGATTATATTTAAAATCATCATCATATGATCTGTATCTAAGATGCATTTTAGGTTATAGCACATACTCATACAATGTCTTAGATTTACTTAACTAAAATTGCTAGCTGTTATATTGGTTTCTTGTTGGAATACAATGGAGATCAGCTAATTTTATGAACACTATGAACCTCCTGGCCCTAGGATGTTTAATACATTTACAAAATTCTTTTGTACCTCTCTTCAATTGCTCAGTTATACCATCTAGAACTCCCAAAGGTATTTCTTAACTCTTTTTTCCACAATACAACCAACACAACACTTTTTTATTTCTTACCAACATTTGCACTTCCAGTATATCTCTTACTTTTATGCCAAAGATTTGCCCTTGACTCGCAAAACATAATAAGACAACCCTAATATCTGTTTTTGGTTTTACTTGCAGCTTTTCCACTTCGATGTGCATGAGGATGTTCGAACCACTGCTGATGCAACAATTGAGAAAGATGAGGTGAGGACTTGACGTCTAGATTCATCCATCTTGTCATATTCTCATCTTGATCCGATTAATTAACTGAAATGATTCAACTCTTTCTCAACAGTCACATGCTGGTAAAGTTGTGGAGAGGCATTGGTATGAGAAGAATAAACACATATTTCCAGCTTCAAGATGGGAGGTAGACACTCTCTCTCTCACTTACACCCACACACACACGCACACGCATAGGCACACATGAATCTCTTTCATGTGTGCATATGTGTCACAGTGTCAGCTACTTATTGATGAATTGGTTGCTTGCTGTTGGCAAACTGTAAATAATCTCGAGAACGTTATCATCTGCTTTAATAATAAAACACAAATATTGTATGGTATAAAACACAAAAGCTTAGGCTGAATAAGATTAAGTTCTTATATGGTATATTCATGCATTACTTAATTACCTAATGTAAGTTTGACCCTCACTGCTTGAGGTGCATGTCATGTTCTAACACGCGATTATTCTTAGCTACGAGCCTATGACACACTTGGAAAGTTGTGCTGCTATTATGTGATTATGTTGAAGAATGAGAACATGTATTCTTAGCCAAACTTGCTCACCTGAGCTACGTATCCTGGTTTCTCGTGCAGATATATGATCCGACAAAGAAATGGGAGCGATATACAATCCACGGCGATTGATCAGACTACATGCAAACTGTGGAAGAAGATTGTTTCCAGGTCTCAACTGGTGAAAGATGTTACTCATGTTAGACTTAGGCTTGGTGCTTTTAATTGTGTCTTCACTCGTCTACAGCGAGAGAGGCTTCTGAATATTGCTCTCTCTCATCTGATGATGTTGACGTATGAGATTTGCTTGTATCATACTCTTGTTCATGAAGGTGACAATATAATTTAAACGGTTATTATGTGGCAGGTAGAATTATTTCTTCTTACTTTTGTTGGAAATTGAATTAGAATTTGAATTGTAACCACATTGACTGGATTGAAATTTAAGAAGCACAAAAGCAAGACAAATAGCATATACATAATAGGATATTTCTCTTTATTCATATGTGCTTGGTTGAAATCGCATCTTACACTTGAAGATCTGAAATTTATTTGCTAGCTTGAAAAATTCGTTGGCATAGCATGGGTATTCTTTAATTGGATATTTATATAAGAAATATAGGAATTTCTATAACGTGATTTATTTTTAATGTGTATTTATTTAGTTAAAGAGCATATGATAAAATAAAATATAATCTACATATAAGATATATTGATAGTTCTTATCATTAAATGCGAACAAAATTTGGCAGAACCATTTTACTGCCATTAGATAAAAATCGAAGTATTTTTTAATATACATATACACACACATGTATAATTTCGATACAAAATGGTCATTAAATTGAGGGAAAAATCCATCATCAGCTTGTTAAAGTTATTGATGGGGCATTGGTTTCATCTGAACAACAAAGGAAAATAATCCACTATTAAATTTTAAATCCTGCGAACTGATTATAGTTAATTGTTGACAAAAACTTAGGTGAGCTCCGCTTCACCGCGAAATTTCACTTGTTTTTTGTTAAAATAATTATATATTAATTATGATAAGTAAGGATAATTAGATTTTGTTATAATTAAATTTATTAATTTTTAATTATAATTTAATTCAAAATTATGGTTTATTAATTCATAATTATGGTTTATTAATCCATAATTGAGGTTTATTAATTCATACTTAGGGTTTTAATTCACACTTATGGTTTATTAATTCAAAGTTAGGGTTTATTAATTCACAATTAGGGTTTATTATTCAAATTAGGGTTTATTATTTTCAATTAGGGTTTATTAATTCATAACTAAGATTTATTAATTCAAAATTAGGGTTTATTAATTTCAAATAGGGTTTATTAATTCAAAATTATGGTTTATTAACTCATAATTAGGATTTATTATTCAAATTTAAGATTAATTAATTCATGATTAGAGTTTATTAATGCATAATTAGAGTTTATTAATTTAAAATTAAGATATATTAATTCAAAATTATTATTTACTAATTTACAATTAAAATTTATTAAACTAATTAATTAATTAATTAAAATCAATTTAATTAACTAATTAACTAATAAGGGTGGGTATCACTGTGCTTGGGCGCACAAGGAGACCACCCCTTAATTGTTTATCATAAAATTTCAATATTTATTTTTTCGACGCAATTAAACCGAAAAGACGAATCACATATTTCCACTGTAAGCGGCATGAAATCCATCTTTCTCTGCGCATGAATTCTCAACCGAAATCGTTCCACGTAATAGGAATTTACGGTTTTGTCCATCCGGTCCACGCGTTAAAAAGGTCATTCATGCTTCTCGGTCTTCACGCACACAATTCCTCCTTCTCTCTCATTTGGGCCAAAACCATTAATAAAAGGAATCAAAAATGACAATTAGGGTTTTTCTGGTCATCGCTCTGCTCATTTTCTCGTCATCACATCTGCAAGGTCAGAATCTCGGATCCTAATTCATGTCATTTCTCGATTACCACTGTTAAATAGCTATCCCCGATCCTATTCGAGGAAATTTCGTTTTCTACTGTTAAAGTATTGGTCAATGCCTCTATGCATGCACATGCACCGGGAATTTTGGGCCGTAGCTTGAATTTTACAGCCGATTATGGTTTTTATCTTGCATTAGGATTTTCTCATAGCGCGATTAAACTAGATCGAGACTGCATTTTCATGTTTTTTTGTTAATTTTGATCGTTAAGCTAATTTGGGTTTAATGAGTTTTGGCTGTGTGCGGTTTTATAGATTTGATAGTTTTAGTTGTGAAGTTGATGCTGTTGTGATGATTGAGGATTTGAATTTATGCTGCTTTTTTTCGCCGATTCAAGTTAGCTATACTTCAGCATTTTAAATCCTATGCTTTCCAAAGTCAAACGGGATTTTTGTTGCTCTTTGGTAATTTTCCTTAAAACCATGAAGCTTGTGACAGTTTGCTTATTTTTCTATCGTTCTCCAGTCCTTGGTCCATTTTTGTACTGATTTCCAAATTATGGCTATCTGGTTATTTGTTTTACCTGTTGTGTCTAAACTGATCTGTGAGTTAGTAGGAGTTAGTTCCTACTTCCTACTGTGGTTTCTTGTTTGATGCTCCATTGCAATAACTGCCATACTTCAACCCAGTTTGTGAATGTGTATATGTTCATTTTTCTTTGTAGTTGCAAGATGTGAGCCAGACCCTGATAATGAAGTTGTTGAGTCGGATGCGGAAGGCGGGGATCTCGGGATTGTTGGAGAGGATGTCCAAGATTTTGGTAGTGGGAGTTTTAATCCAGCTCCAGAAGTGGAAACTGTTTGTGTTTTTCCTAAGAATCCCTCAAAAGGTTAGTTACTTTAGTTGGATTTCTCGTCTCAACATATTATGACTTGGACCTGTATAGTAGCTGATGTAATCTTGTTCTATCTATTGTTTGTAACTTGCTTTCTGATTTTTTAATTCTTCTGCTCTTTTTGCAGCTGTTGTAGCTGGGGAAGAAAGTGAACTTCTTGTTGGAATTAGAAATGATGGTAATGCTTTGTCTACTCATGGCTGTTTGAATGTAGTTGCTTAGTTTCTAGATATATTCTTCTTGTTGACTGCTAACCCCCCCCCCGGGTTTCTCCTCACTCTCTACAGTGGTTGTTGCAGCTGCAACAAGTATCTGATTCTAGACTTGTGTATTTGGATATAATGCAGGGGAATCAACTATTAGTATCATTGCGATACAGGCTAGTGTTCACCTCCCTTACGAACATCGTTACTTGCTCCAGAATCTTTCCGCCCAGGTATACTTTGTGCTTTTTTAACTTTTGATTTTGTAATTTTGTCTGTTGATAGTCTATCTGGTCGATGTAAACAATATATGCAAGCGTATGTGAAGTAACTGGACTATGATTATATGGATCAACTGTCACAAACCTATCTTAGAGAGCTTCTTGTGTAATTTCAGAACATGCCACTAGAAAAATATTTTTGACCATCCAGTTTCTTTGATTTTATTCTAGTTTAAGTGATAGCCTCCTTATATATGTGGAGCGATGGAAAAATGCCTGCAATGCTGTAGAAATCTCATGTAAAATCAGATATGATAACACATTTTTAGGTGTGATTTGGTATTGTTTACTAATTCTTTGTGGCACATTGAATGGCGAGAGCAGCGATATGCTCAGTCTGGTAAGTGAAATCCTGGGTAGTAATATCAATAGTAATCCTGGATACTGTTATTGGTAGTATCGATTGTAACTATCATGTAGATCGATATCTACATTCAGCTTTATTGAGATGTTATGTGCTGTGTTGGCCTTTCCATTTGCATATGCCATCCGTGGAGAGATTTGATGTTTATATGTTTTGTTTTTTCTTATGGGTGGATTGTGTTCCCCTCTTGAAGAGACAGACGACCCTTGTTTTGAGGTGTCCACCATGATTTACCTACTGTAAACATTCTTATGATAATGCATCTGGAACTGCCTAGTGGCTTGGAAATTATAGTTGCAGTCTGTGTATTTTCTTCAGGCCTTTGTTGATGATTTAATTGTTTTGATTTGCTAGGCTTTTAACAATGCATCGGTTCCCCCATCAGCTCAAGCAACTTTCCCTTACATATTTGGCGTAAGCAAGTTCTTACAGGTAAGTCTACGGAATAGTTAAGTGTACCTCTAGATCTACTGTTGCATTTTTGAGGTTGGTTTTTAATGTTCATGGCTTTTTTTTCTTAATCCTGCAGTCTGGTGAGTATGATCTTGTGGGAACTATTGTTTATGAGATCGGCCAACAACCTTACCAGAGTACCTTCTACAATGGGACAATTGAAGTGACTGAGGCAGGAGGCATGTTCAGCGTTGAGTCGGTGTTCTTGTTTTGCCTTGGAATAGCCCTTCTTGGACTTCTTGGATTCTGGATACGTGACCAAATTCAAAATTTATCCAAGGTGAATGATGGATCGTTTTGCTAAAGTTGTATCTCTATTATGTCACTATATTTTTTTGAAACACCTAATAATTTAAGTGTGCTAGAAACTCGTAGAACTCCCAACTATTTATAACTTAAGTGCGGTTGAAAGCCATCATGGTATCTCTTGCTGATAATAGAGCACTTGTATGTTGTGAACTTTTATTTGTAAAATACCATACAAACTCCCTTGAGCGGTGTGTTGTTGCCCCATATAGGGTCTTTGATGTGTTTTCCAGCAGTAACTCTGGAATTTTTATTTTTTATGCATTACTTCTTTTTCCTGCATGTATGTGTAGCTGTATACTGTTACTATGTGATCTCTGTGCTAGTACGTTTTGGTATTTAAGTGCTGTTGTCTTGGTCTACAAATGATTAGTTTGTCAATGATAGTTGTCTGACTGAAATAGGAGAAAATGATTTTAAATGTGATCATTTTAGCTAAGTCGTAAGTTATAATCAACTTTTGGAAGGCTGTTTGGCATCTGCTTTTCTTCTGAAGCAATTCTCCACCTCTTTCTCAGAAAACCAAGAAGGCGCCAAAGGTGGAGGTTGGAACCGGAACAACTGATGCCTCGATGGATGAGTGGTTGGAGGTTTGTGTGACAGCTCTCACATTCTTCAAGTTTGTTGCTAAGTCTCTCTTTTCTTTGAAAAAGGAACAAGAGGGGGGTGGGGGCCACTGGGGCGGTCCTTTTTATTTTACCTGGCTGATGAAAACGCTATTGCACAGGGTATTAGAGCATTTCCTAATCTGTATTCATATGTCCAGGGAACTGCATACACTCAATCTAACTCCAATAAATCAAAGAAGAAGAAGTAGACGTGCACTTCCAACCTTAGGTGGCATATACCAAAGGAGTTTTGCAGCAGCGCTTTGGAGAGACGGGCTCAAATGTACGAGGAAGGTTTTGAGGAAATGGCTATTGGAGTTTGTTAACTCACTGTTGTAGCATGAGTAAGACTGTTTTTCTCTTTGTTAGATACAATTCTGGAATTTGAGCCACTTTATATGCCAAACCAACTGAGTTAACTTCGCGAAGCTTACAATTTTGTAAAATCATGAGATTTTGTTTGACTATGGTTTTTCTGTCTGTTAATTTCTTGAAATTTTAAATTTGCTGAATTGATTTAGTGACTTAGACATGTATTTTAGGTTTTTAGTTGAGAGCCTCACTCATGAGACTTGTTGCAGGTTGATCGGTTTAGCACGGTTTATGATCATTTTGGTTATTAACTCGCTTATTATCTGAATGGGTCAAATACATAAAAATTATAGGTGATTAGTTGACAAATCATACATATTTTTTCTTGGTTAAACTTTTTTTGCTCTAATCCTAAATATTCGATTGTCGGGTCATAAATCTTATGAAGAGTTTTAACATGTACAAATTTCGTTAGCAAGCCTATTTTTGTAATAGATAAGTGTCATTCCAACTCCCATGTTTGCATAATAACTAATTTCGTGAGATGCAAAGACTGCCAACATACTTCAACTAAATGATCAATTTTTTTGTTGAGAAAAACGTCAATAAATATTCTATTAAGGTACTTGAGTAAAAAGACAAAATTGAACTTGATAACTTTCAGATACTAAAATGACTCACAATCTACAAGTATCTAAAATAAGACTTCATTATCAAAAATCAGAAGCAATCGACTTGATTTTTGACTCATACCTATCTAGTTGTTGCATTATTACGATTTGGCCGATTAAACCAATTTTTTTTCTTTTCCAAATTAGACATTTTCCCCCTAATCCCCCAAAGTATTTCGGACTCTGATATTAGTAAGTGTTGGCACTTTATATTCTTAATAAAATGATATTATTAAAATAAATTTGGAAAAAACATAAAAGTGATTTGCATCTCTTTTCTTGATTTGATTTTTCTCTCTTTATTTGGGGGATTTGGTTTGTATCTGTCAATACACATGTACGAAATAAATTATAAATTATAGTTCTAAGATATCATTTGCGGCAATTAATCTACTATAAATTGCAATTAATAGATACTATTGTTACAGAATTAGAAAAAAAATGAAATGTCAGTATAATTTAATGTTCAACAGCCCCACCAAATCACGCTTAAAATAAAGGTTCCTCATAATTGCATCTTACAACTCGGAAGTTTTATTAGATACTTTTAGCTTTAAGAAGAGATGGATAGACAAACCTCATCTACATTTTGCTTTTTCTTTCTTTTTATATTATTGAACGATACCTAGTTTCGACGTAAATTTCGTTTTCAATATTCTTTTCAAATAAATATATCGAGATAATGATACGAAAAAAAAAGAAGTATAAAAAAAGGAAAGAAAATTACTTCTATTCAGTTAAGAGGCAAATTCCAGGTCATTGATGTGAATCAAGAATTTATGATTGGGAAGCCGACATTTATATTAAATTTGACATTTTGTGAATCATACAAAAGAGTTGAACATAAAGTCATCTTGATGATTTCATATGTCCTAAGAAATCATCCATTTTATTTTACTTTTATATTCGGGAAAATACACAATTTTGGCTTAATAAATTAATTTGTGACAATTTTAGTTTAATAAATCAATAATGCCTCAATCAAGCCTAAAGAATTGAATTTATGACAATTTTTGCCTGTAATTTTTTTTATTTTTATTTTGCATAAAAAAGCACTGTCATGGAATAAATATCATTTCCAATGCCAATTGTGTTTTTCGAAGTCGAAAAATCACTTATGGACTAAAATTATCATAAACTCAATTCATTAGACTTGATGAAAATATTATTGATTTATAAGACTAAAACTGTCACAAAGTCAATTTATTAGGCTAAAATTATGTATTTTCCCTTTATATTTTATAAAATCTAGGACTCCTTTTCATGTGTGTTTTCATATTTCTATTATGTAGCTTACATTTTATTTTTACAAGAGTATCCAATTAGATTGGATAATGTCAACTTGAGAATTTTCTAGTGTAAACAATAATAGAAAATTTTCATTTTTCAGTTTTGAAACATAATATGGGCTTGTATGTGACGTGTGTCTTTATTAGTTAAAATTGTTTGAAAATATAACATTCTAAACAATAATAATAATAATAATAATAATAATAATAATAATAATAATAATAATAATAATAATAATAATAATAATAATAATAATAATAATAATAATAATAGGAGGATTGAGGAATTGAAAATTCTGTGTGATAACATATAAATACTGACATCGATCTGCCAAGGTCAAGGCCATTTCATATCGAAATAATATTAACTTTTCCGCATATCAAATTAATGTTGTCGACATGGATATTGAGTTATTAAAAGACAAATTTTGCTCTAACTCAATCATTAATTCGTTATATGAACCAATTAATAATTTAATATCCCACTAACGTTTAATTTATTTTAACAATAAAATTTGGAAAAAGAGGATAACATATTGATAGATAAAGATTTATATACGATATTTCCAGTAATATTTCCATGCTATTGAACGAAACTCATTTGTAGTCCCAATAAGTGGATTTAGTTTGGATTAAATTGATGACCCAAGGTTTTTCTTTTTTCTATTTTTTTAGATGGGTAATTGAGATTTGTATTCTAATCATTAATCCTTAAGAAATGGTGGAATACCACTAAATTACATGTGAATGTATTGTTAACCCAAGTTTAAAATTGTATAAAATTCATTTTCATTTTATATCTTGTATTAGTAATGTAAATCACGCTGTATTGAGTATATATATCAAACTTCTTTAGTCAAATATCAACTAATTTTTGCAGTAATAGGAGGCTCTAGGACCATAATTTGTTGCTAACAACTTCAGACAAGGTTGCTTAAATAGTTCATATATACTGTACCAAAACGAATATGTACCTAAAACATATTTACATAGATAATAATTACTGATTTCTCTTCCTTGCTAAAGTCTATAATGCTAAAGCCACCATAATTCATATTCTGACGCACATTATTTATTGCATCCAGAGAGTTAAGTTACAATAAATTATTATCTAGGAAAGTACAACTCAACGAATAATCAGATGTGAAAACTAATATAATTAAATTTGGGGATATAGAATTCATTCTGTCAATGAAAGAGGAAAAAAAAGTTCATAAATAATTTGTAGACGTTAATGTTTGGTTTTATGTCGGACTATTAAGAAAATTGTTTTTGGGTGTTATTTTTCGTCCCAAAAGTATACCTAAAACGACTCTAGCATGAGAATGAGGTCAGTGTTGGAGCTGACAAAAGTCGTATCTCAAGGAATGTTTAACAAAGCTACGGGTTCTATATCAAACACACATCATAATCACTCTAGTCAGGATGATTTTGTCACAACAATATACAGAAAAGAAAAAGAAAAAAAGAAAACATACTTAATTAGTCAACAAGTGGAATCGACAATTTCACGGAAGCGGAGATGGGTTTTAGGGTTCATGGCTCTATCCTAGTGATCGACTAGCCAACCACCGATCACGTTAAGTCTAACACATAGTTCACTAGTTCTCGCATTCATGAAAAGCCTAAGTGAGCTGAGTTACCCGAATAAATTAACCATAGACTACGTGTTTCCGTTTAAGTCTAGTTTTGGTTTCTAATGTTCATTACATACTCATATCTCGATCTCGTCTGCTGTCTATCGCAATTTCATCTCTCGACCTCATTCGTCACCAATCATGAGAGAGCAACCAATCACACACGCAACCGATAGCAACAACCAATCCTGGTAAATCAATTACCTGATGACATAACAGCTCTCGCATTATATCATCATCACACTCACAATCGACAATGAACTAGCTCTAGCATTAATCAACTATCATTCGTGAGCTCGCATAGAAGTTAATTAGCTCTCGCATCAGTCTATTATCAATTGCATGCGAAATAACGAATCACACAGGTATAATAAAATTATCAACAAGATAATCACAATTCAGGATAGGTACACCCTATAACATTATATTATTCAAGTCAACACAATAATTCAAACTCAGAGGAGGAATCAATCATAAAATGCGATACATAGACATAAAGTTCGGGAAATTGTTTACGACCTGATCAACATGAAATCCTTGTCCAAAATTGGGTCGTCTGGTCTAAGTACAAAGTGCTAAAGAAGAAGAAAAGAAAACTAAAGTAGAAAATAGGAGATGAAGAATGAATTAATGGAGACGGTTGTTTTTTTCTCTATTTAAAACCCTCGTTTTTATGTAAGAAACTGGGCAAAAACAGTCTCACCCCGCGACTGCGGACTTGCCGTTCGGGAGAAGAAGTCCGCGCCTGCGCACAAGACACACTGGAAAAGGCGCTGGACAACATGGCAAGGTCGCGGGAACTCCGCCAGCGCGGAGCAGGAAGACGACACTGGGGTGAGAAGGGGTGCGCGGGCGCGGATGGAGACAGTCGTTGGGAAGCGCGTGACATGGATGGAGATGGTGCTGGGAAAGCGTGCAACCGCGCGCATCTGTGCAATGGTGGAGGGGCTAGCGAGTGTGAGCGTGTGCCGATGGCTCCACGAGAGTGGAGCATGGCGATGCGCGGGCGCTGGGCAGGACAGGCAGTAAGCGGGTACGTGCCTGCACTCGTGTGCGATTTTGCACGATTTGACGCCAACTTCCGCATTTTGGCCTCGGATCCTTACAAACACACGCAACATCAAATTACTCGTTATTTGTTGCACACAAATATTAAACGACGAAGAAAATGAGCAAACGACACGCCGATAAAAATGGAGATTGACACAAAACGATACTAAACAGCTAATAACGACTTAGAATGCAAATACTTATTTTATTTTTAAGAAGATAAAGTTTGATATTTCCTTCTAATTGGGTGTTTTCAATTACCGTAGATATAATTTCGTCATGTTATTACGTAACATTACTTCCGATATGATTTTTCCAACTGAAATAATATTATTAGAGATAATTGATATTTAAATTCCAACATTTGATCTTTGTTGTAAATTTGACCAAACTTTTAAAACATTTCAACAATATCTCAAATTTTTTATCTGTAGTAAATTCGTATCAATTCTAATTTTGCATGAGTTTGTAGCTGGGAGTAAGACATTCATCCAACGCTGAAACTAAAAATTGATTAAAAGTTTTTAAAGCATATTTTTTTGGCTCGTCCTCTCATGTTGCCAATTTCGTTGTCGGACTTCTGGTTTGAGAACTCAAACCATTGGAAAGCTCTAACTCTACACACCAACTCTCGGCTCAATTGCTCACCTGCCGAACGTTCGACGATGAAATTGACGTCAAAGAATAACCCAGAGAACATGCTTCAAATACCCTCAATCAATTTTGACTTTCGAAGTAAGACGAACATCAAAATCTCGACTCCAAAATCGTGGCAAAAATTAGGAGAGACGGATTTACCATAAATCAAAAGATTGAAATGTTTTAAAAGTTAACTTTATTTAGCAATAAGGTCTAAGAGGTTGGAATTCAAGAATCAATAATCTCTTATATTATTTCTACACAAATTTCTTGGTCAAATTAATTAATCAATGATTGATGACCGTGGATAACATACATGTGGGAGTTGTACTAAATATTTAAGCTTGGCAACCTTAGTTAGTTGAAATATCTTTTTCTTCAACCTCCACTAAAAAACACGTGTAAGATAATTCACGTTTTTCAATAATCCATTCAACCTTAATTTGGGTTTTGGATCTTAATCCATTAATAAGCAAAATTTGCTTATAAGTGGAACCGATTAAATTTGATTTCATAAATATACCCGAGAAAGAAAAGAAAATTATTATAATTAAGCTCATATTTTCGACCAAATTTAATGATAAAGAGACAGGTTCAAGAACATTTCCTTACAATAAAACAAAAGTTCAAACACGCTAGAACAAATTGTACGTTCAATATTTCTCAATACATCATTACATTGTTGCTACCATCATTTGTACTTATGTGCACGAAGTAATTACAACTTGCAAAAATAATCGTAATTATTAATCAATGTACATTGATTCAACTATCAAAAAATTGGTGGAAAAATGTAAACGTTTAAGTTGATTCATGTGAATTGCTGATGGAAAGAAAAAGAAGAAAAAAAGCCTTATAAATGAGGGTTTCTCTTTTCTGCTTCCCAACTGTATGAATTCCAAAAACAAAAAAAAAAAATGATTTCAACAATCCAAAAATAAAAAAGTTGAGAAAAATGCTGGCAATTCATCAATGCCATAATATTTCCACAACTCATCAGCACCCCACCTCTAATATTTCTTCCAAAAAAAAAAAAAAAAGAAGTGTTTCCAATTAGGTGAGAAAATGGAGGTAATTATAAAGTTGTTGTAGACATACAGAATGCAGTTGAAGTCACATTAAATGATGATAATGCATCTGCTAAAGCTCTGCATGTGGCCACATTCTCATGCTAAAATAGTTTTCTCTTACTTACTTTTAAATTTGGCCGACTGCAATTGTTTCGTACAAAATATAAACGTATCATATTTCATTAGACCAATATACGCGTCATCACGACACTACTGCTATAAACTTCCATGTATTGATATAGTGATATAATAAAACTCAACATATAGATGATTCAAACTTAAGTTTTTGATTTTATTTTCCTTTTGAATTTATTTAGGTTATTTTATGCTTTTATTTGGAGTCATGATCAATGGGACCTAACCTCATGTGATATCATTTAAGATTACTGTCGGTTTGATTAACTTAACCAAAAACCACTTCTCCAAACAAAATCGCCACTCCAAACATGTGTATATATACGTTGTCATTTGTGCTTCATTTTCATTCAAGAATCGAACACTAATTTTGATCAAATGCTTCACTGTTTTATGGGTTGCTTCTAAAACGTTTGTGGGTTACTTTTTATCTATTTATATTGGTTGAGAGAGGTCCCAAAAAATGGGGGTTCATTCCCTTTGTCAGAGCTTCTTCTTCTTGTCTTTATTGTTTGGTGCAGTGAGTTTGTGCAGTGCAGATGACAAGACTTTTGAGGTTGTCGGAAGCATTGAGTGTGCTGATTGCGGCCAGAATAACTTCAAGACTTCCCAGGCGTTTTCAGGTCTCTCTCTCTCTCTCTCTCATATCATGTATGTGTGGATGTGTGTGTTTTTCTTTCTTTATGGAACTAGCCATGCATGTTTAGTTCTTCATTAATCATGGAGGTGGGGGATGGTAAAAAAATCCGATGCTGTTTTTTTATGTGGTATGTGACCGAGATAGATAATTGACCGAGTCCGGTGAAAGAATTCTATGTAATTCGAATTACATAGAATTTTTTTTATTTTTTTTATAAAGCAAATCTATCATGCTATGAGTTCCATTCATACTTGATCCGGTTGCATTTTATTATAATCAAAACTTAGTTAAAATGAGTGATATATACAAGCGATCTGGAGAAAGAATTTCAAATTTTTGTCATAATTAAGTACCATATTATGATTGTGATCTTTTTCACGTATCTTAGTTATATATTTGACACGTCGGTGGAATATATGTAGGTCTTCACGTAACCATCGACTGCAAGCTCAAAATGGCGACATTAAACGGTTTGGGGCCGGCGAGCTTGACGACCAAGGCAAGTTCAAGGTGTCACTCGACCAAAAACTCAAAGATGAATGCTACGCGCAGCTACACAGTGTCGCTGCCGTCCCCTGCCCCGCCTACAACGACATCGAGGCTTCGAAGATCATGCTCAAATCTGAAACCGACGACAAGATGACCTTCGCCCCAACGAAGAACCTCCGATTCTCAGCCACATTGTGTTCTTCCAAGACCTTCTGGCCTTACTTGAAACACCCTCCCCTCCCACCCTCCCTCCCCACCCATGGTTCAAACACCTCCCGAAACCTACCCTACCGCCCTTCAACCACCCCTGGCCGCCCCTGCCGCCGCTCTACAAGCCCAAGCCTCCCATCCCCGCCTACAAACCACCTGTAACCAAGCCACTCCCACCACCGGTTCCCATCTACAAACCTAAGCCCAAACCACCAGTGGTTAAGCCTCTTCCACCACCAGTTCCCATCTACAAACCTAAACCTAAACCCAAACCCAAACCACCAGTGGTCAAGCCTCAGCCAAAACCACCGGTCTACAAACCTAAACCAAAACCACCAGTTGTCAAGCCTCAACCAAAACCACCGGTCTACAAACCTAAACCAAAACCACCAGTTGTCAAGCCTCAACCAAAACCACCGGTCTACAAACCTAAGCCCAAACCACCAGTGGTTAAGCCACTCCCTCCACCAGTCCCAGTCTACAAACCTAAGCCCAAACCGCCGACGGTCAAGCCCCCAGTTTACAAGCCAGAGCCAAAACCCCCGGTGGTCAAGCCCTGCCCGCCGATCGTGGTGAAGCCACTCCCTCCACCGGTGCCCGTGTACAAGCCCCCGTTACCACCACCCTTCACGAAGAAGCCCTGCCCGCCGATCGTGGTGAAGCCACTCCCGCCACCGGTGCCCGTGTACAAGCCCCCGTTACCACCACCCTTCACGAAGAAGCCCTGCCCGCCTCTCCCGAAGCTTCCTCCTCTTCCTAAGCTGCCACCGAAGTACTTCCACCACCCAAAATTCGGGCACTTCCCCCCACTCCCTCCAAGCATGCATCCCCATCCTTGATCATTTTCAAGAAAGCAAAGTGTAATTAGTACTGTATTTCAGCAAGGTGTTTATTTATGCTTGTCACAAATAAAAAGAGTAAGTGTTGAGAGATGAAATTAAAATGTGAATGATAGATCACAGGAAACATTTGAAGAGATTTTATTTGGGTTGCAATCATGGTCAGAACACGACCCCTGTTTCATTTGGTTTTTCATCATATGTTTGTGAATCTCCATTTCCTACATGCATTTGTTGAAATTTCATGAATTAAATACAGTATATATCTGCATCACTTAATGAGGCAATGTGCAACCATAGCTGTAAAAACAGCCCATGTTTCCTATATGTGTAAGATTAAGAGGGTGTTTGGAAGCTGTTACAAAGTGTTTGGCAAAATAAGCTCATAAATCGCTTATAAGCTGTGAAAATAAGCTCCAACAGCTTATAAGCTCCTCTAAAAATAAGTTGGTCAACCCTAACTTATTTTTTCATAAACTTATAAGTAATCATGAATTTACCAAAATAATCTTATGATAGTTTGTTATTTCCTACACATACACTATCAACTTTACCTCTCGTCAATTTTATCTCTCTAACTATGATTTTCTCTCTCTAACTCATTATTCTTTCTCTAATTTATAAGATCAATTATCAAAACATCTTAACAACTTATAAGCACTTGAAACATTACCTCTTATAAGCTATTGAAACATCTTATAAGCTCTCTAAAATAAGCTTAGCCAAACACCCATTTCCTATCTATGGATCACGTCGCCTCAATATAACATTTGTTAGGTATACACATCAGAGCTAGCTGAAATAAATCTCTTTTATCTTAAAAAAATTAAAAATCACTTAAAATATTTTTTTTGAGGATATTTACTTTACATGAGATGACGATTGTTAAGATATAGGATTGAGTATTTAAAAGTCAAATGCCCCCATTGTATAACTATTACCTTATAGTAAAAGAAAACGATAATAATAAACTCATTTTTATTTATTTATCCATCCAATCACTAAAAATAAACGTCCCTTATACAATCTCATGTTTTCTTGACATTCAATGCCTAAAATAGCTGGAAAAACCAACTTTGTTCCTCTCTCTCTCTCTCTCTGCAAGAAATAGCTGTTCGTGGTGGAAGAGTCTGACCTTTGTGATTACTCCATTAGAGCATCTCTAATGCAAGGAGGCATTGGGGATGCATCCTCATTAACTACCGTTGGGGGGAGGTGGAGTGAGAAGGTAGTGGGAGGAGAGATGAGAGAGAAAAGGTGGAACCACCTCCCGGAAGGCAAGTCAAAATGTGGGCCCGTTTTGATTTTTTTATTATTTTTCTGTTTACACTTTTATTTTATTTATGTATTTTCACTTTTATTTTTGGCCATTTGGGGTGGGGTTGGCAGTGGGGTGTGGTTGGCCGTAGGGGTGGGGTTGGCCGGTGGGGGTGGGGTTGGCCGTCGGGGTCATGGGGTTGGCCGTCGGGGTGGGGTTGGCAGGAGGGAGGTTGGCCGCCCAACCCCACCCCCCGGCCAACGGGGGGTGGGCCAACCCTCCCCGCGGCCAACCCCACCCCATGCCAACCCTCACCCCGACGGCCAACCCCACCCCCGCAACAACCCCACCCCATGACCAACCCCACCCCCACCGGCCAACCCCACCCCACGTGGCCAACCTCCCCACCGGCCAACCCCACCCCCCGGCCAACCCACCCAACGAATAACTTTAATTTAATTTAAATTTAATTTAATTTGTACGTTAACTCAACGGACAAATATATGACCGTTGATCAACGGATAAAATATATGATTGATCAACGGATAAAATATGCTTATAAATATAAATCACTAAACAACATTATTCCTACCAACTTTTATATTTTCTTCTCCATTTACCTTAATATTTCTTCTTCCTAAACATTTTCCTATTATCGAATGAATAACGATTTCTCAAATTGGTCCATTTCGGATATTTTGGATCAAATCGCTTCTCAAATGTCCAACTCTAATCCTCAAAATCCCAACTTTCTTTCTCAAAATTCCAACTTTCGTCAACAAAATCCCAACTTTCCACAAAATCCCAACTTGAATTGCAAAATCCCAACTTTTATTGTCAAAATCCCAACTTCGATTCTCAAATTCCAACTTTCGTCCTCAA
The DNA here is from genome assembly GCA_036937905.1 of Salvia rosmarinus. Lineage (NCBI taxonomy): Eukaryota > Viridiplantae > Streptophyta > Magnoliopsida > Lamiales > Lamiaceae > Salvia > Salvia rosmarinus. Next base: position 95,580,779 of record CM072813.1, read on the forward strand.
CAGTATCCTACATATCCAGTGAATGTTCCAAGCTATCCATCCAATTTCCATCCAGGCTATCACTACCAAGTTCGAGCTCCATCTTCCGACTCATCAAGAAAGACCAAGATAGATGGAGGAAGACCACCAAGAACGCCTACTCCTAAGAGCATCGTCTTTCCAAAATTTTTCTTCTCCGCAAGGTCTCGAGGCCATAAATCTGAACTTCGATCAACAATCCGATGAAGAGAACAATGATACGAAGTATAAGAAGATTTTGTACTCGGAGAAAGAGTCATGAACATCTTACAAGTGTTGGATCGATATTAGCATTGATTCGATCGTCGGAAATGATCAAAAGATAGATCAAATGTGGGAGAGAATTACTAATGCCTACAACAAGGGTCGCCCGAGCAGAACTCCAGAGAGATCATCTTCCTCGCTCAAAACACTTTTTTACAAACTTGCAAAGGAAACTAAATGGTTTAGTTCATGTTATTATAGGAACGCAGAGATGTGGCCAAGCGGTGCAAGTGAAGCTGACATCATTCAAAAGGCACAAGATGAATATAAAGAGACTCACGGAACACGCGGCGTTTCGAGACATATCGAATATGGAATTTGCTCAAAGAATGTCCGAAATTCGCTCATCAAGACAGTGAGATTCTAGCAACAAAAAAGGGCAAGTCTTCTGCATCGGGTGCCTACACCTCCGCTTCCAACCAAGATGAAAATGGTGATGAAACAACCCACACTCGTCCAATTGGAAATAAGGCGGCGAAGATGAAGGCGCGAAGGAAAAGAAAATCAGCAGTGAAGCCAAAGAGGTGGTCGATGCGATCAACGCAAGAGAAGCTGCAACAATGATGGTGGCGAAGGCAATGGAGGCAAAACAGAAGGTAAAAGAGCATAAAATTCTCATGCAAGATACTTCAAAGATGACGGAAACCCAACTACGACTTCATCTTAAGTATTGCGCCCAAATCAAACAAAGTGGGAAGTGAACGAAGAGTAAAATGTATTAATTAGGTTTAGTATTAGTTTATTTTGTATGTTGTATTTTAATTTGTTAGATTTAAATTGTCTTTTATATCGTATAAGTTCTTTTTTAAAAGTTTCCATGTTATTATGCAATTTTAATATGTACTAATATTTATATAATAATTAAGTTATTTGATATTAATTTTAAATAATATTAAAATTAATTTTTATCAAGTTAGAATAATAAATATAAAATTTAAATAAAATTGTGAATAGATAATGAATGAGTTGAAAGTGAGTGAAAAGTGGTATTGTTGGGGGTGAAAATAGGAGAAGGGAATATGATGATGTGTCTGTGATGATGTCAGCAAAAACCTGAATTTTGGGAGGTATTGTTGGAGGTGCTCTTATGGTAGTTATGCAGGATGTACTAGATTACTCTGTACAAGCCTCAAGGCTCAAACATTCGTGTCGATGAGACGCGCTATATCTAAGCTCTGCTTCCTCAGAATCAGAGCGGGCCAGCATTTTCACCTAAAATCTCTTCGTGTAAAAGGGTCGACATAACTTGATCACCAACAGATTGATGATCACATTTCTTGGTATTTGATTTGAAATGTGCACAATAATCCAAAAAAATAAAATAAAGATTTACGAAGCACCATAAGTTAATCTGGATTTAAAGTCAGTGGTTAACACGTATCTCTCAATATTCATTATATACAGTACACAATGACCAACGATCTTAATACCAAACTTTATAAAGGAACAATTAGTTTCTGTTACAAAAATTCACCTAACAAATAGTGCCATTTATTTGTAGGTTGAATGGAGCAGGTAGATTGCATTTGCAGACTTAAAAGGCAAAGTTGCTACTCTGGCATTCAAACTTGTTTGCAATGGGGCTTCGACTTAAGCCGTTGGTTATCAGTGTTTTCCTACTGTCGACAATTGAGGTAGTCTGCATGATGGGATATGGCCCATCACACGGTGCCCATCGACAGCCCAAACGAGTGGGCACGACATTAATATGGCCCACGCGGTAGCCCAGTAGCCAAGGCAAACCCTAATCGCCCCCAAAACCCTGGTCCCGGGACTCGAGTCAGCGCCACTCTCCACATGGCGCACGAAGGCGAACATCCCTACAGCGAGAGGAAGAGCCCCTACACGCCGAGAAGAGTCCCGCCAATGGAGGAATGGGCACGCCTTTAGAGCCCTCGACATGTATAAATAGGAGTTAGATTGGAGGTAAAAGGGTTAGCAACTTCTTGAATACTAAGAGCTTTTAGCTATACTCACTGTAATAAAAACATAGTGAAAGTATTGAGGAATCACTCCTCCGTGGACGTAGATCTCATTAACGATCGAACCACGTAAAAGCCTTGGTGTTCTTTGATGCTTTACATAAATCTCGCATATCTACGTATTCTAGATTTATCATTGGATAGCCTCCCCCCGAATAGTCGAAGAACAGCCGTGCCGAGGTGAGGCGAAGAATGCGCGTTGCCGAGGTAGGATGTTGCTCGGCTCATGATGTCCTCGAAGGTTTCTCGATCTCTTTGGTGTCAGGATGTGATTGGTTCGCCTGGATTCGAACTGAGATAGACGGTTTTGACGTTCTAGGCGTGTGCCGCTTGTTGGGGACCGAGCTGGAGTCGCCTGTCGTTTGGCAAAGATGTACTGCAAAAAGAAGTCGAAGTCCGACCTGGATAGCGACCCTTGCATAGGTTACACCGAGGTCCGATCTGGAGCGGCACCGCTCTTATGGAGGATGCCGAAGTTCGACCTGAGAGTCGGATCTGGACAGAGAAATCATGCTGGATGATGCCGAGGTTCGTCCTGAGTGACCGCCCTTCTAGGGATGCCGAGGTGCGATCTGGATGGAGATGTTCTCGTAGGGCGATGTCCGGTCGGTGGGGCCGAGGTCTGATCTGGACGCTCGACTTTCGGGAAAGGCCGAGGTCCGACCTGAGGCGCCGCCCTTATTGGATGTGGAAGCGGACAAGGTCCGAGGTTCGAGCCTTCTGAGGTCAACGTAATCATCACACGATCAGACTGGCGGTCTATCTTCCCATGATCGTCACACGCATCAGGCGATAGCCGAGCACTCGAACCGTGTGCGCGTGGACTCCACATCCAATAGCGGGTGGCACGTGGGAAAGTTGAAGCGGCGGTTCGGGCACCATTTGTCCTATAAATAGGCCCAAATGAGGCCACTGCTCACTTTCCTTCGATGCTTTGTTTTGAGAGAATACATTCGTAAATCTCTAACTTTCTTTCAAACTTGTTAAGGAAGTCCGATATCTCGCCCAAAAAGTAAGTATGTATTCTTCATCTTCCTTCTCGCTCGAAAACTCGGCCCGCTCGTTTTCGCCGTTTGCCTCCGATGTAAAGGAGTATATGTCTATAACCGCTGGGTAGGTCCGTAGGATTGTGTGCTAGGTCCCGCCGGTATCATCGGTATGGGACGGACTTAGGGTTGTGTGGCAAGGTCGAGGTTGACGTTGGAGGAGCTTTTGAGATAACGAGGAATACCGTATTGGGAGGCGTGGTGGTGCTGCCGCCGGATGATAGGCGATGGCCCTCGGGAGGATTTATCCTTGTATATGTAGATAGCTTGATATGGCCTTAGGTTTCCTTTGGCCCCAATTTTCCTTAGCTTGAAGAATACTTTCATATCCCCATATGTCAACCGACCTCGAATTCCATTAGGTCGGTGGTGGGGCTGGGTCATGTCTGCTACGGTGTTGACGAAGGTGTCCTTCGAGGTCTTGATCTTTTTAGCGTCGAGACCATAGGTAGGTGTATTATCATCTCCTCGGCTGAAGTTTAAGATAGCGGCTCCCTCGAAGGTGTTCCATTGGCATAATAGGTATTTCTTCCTGCGGGCTGAGGGGCACCCGAGGTATGAGTGGGGCCTTGGTGCGATGAAGGACGTGAAAATCAAGCCCCTGGGCCATATGGAGGAGATGCTGAACGACCTTGGTGAGGTTTTGTCCATTGATTTCATCGAGGATGACCTGAATAATGCCGGGCTGAGCGTTTATAGGTCAGAGGCATCGGGAGCGGGGTCTGATCGGGGTGAGGGCATCCCCGTATATCTTTGTCCCCTTTTTTATGTATGTTGCTGGCATGTCCGACCTCGTTGTGCTGAGCAAGTATTTCTCTTTGTTGCAGTGAGGCTGGAGGAGCAGGAGGGGGGCTCACGATCACCGGTCAAGCCGCCTCCGAAGAAAAAGGCGAGGCGAGGTGGACCTGCCAAGCCCCTGAAGAAGGTTGACGACATTAGTCAGCTGATGACGGGGCCTCTGCCGGGGTCGGGCCCGGCACCGGAGGCGCAGACTCAGGGCCGCCTCGAGTACGGGATACCGCCCTCCAGCTCTGTCGCACCCTTCCCCAAGGTACAAAGCTGTTCCTCATGTGGCCTTATCCGCTCTGCGATCTGTGTTAATTTGTGTTTTTTTTTTTTTTTAGGATGCGAGCTTGGTGATGGAGGTCCTGCAGCATGCGGTTGTGGACCTGCAAGTTGCCACCGCTGATTCTTTGAGCTCGGCCGGTATGAAGCGGCCTGGGCGGGGCTTGCTACGGCCCGGCGGACGCCGATGCCGCCGTGGCCGCCGCAAGGCGAAGCCGAGGTCGCGAGGGCCGCCGAGGCCGCGAGGGCCGCCGAGGCCGCCTGAAGAAAGGGCACAGGCACTGGAGGCCATGGGGGAGCTCAAGAGGCTCTGGCGAGGCGGCCGGGCAGCATGAGCTCGAGGATGAGGAGGGCTGGTGGCCGACCAAGGGCCATCTTGAGGGCCTTTGCCGCCAAGCTCGTCAGTCGGAGAGTTTCTCGGCCTTCATTGCCGACCGCCGCCGTACTCAAGCCAGATTGTGTCAGCACTGGAGGGGTTGGCGGCCGCCATGCCCGACTTTGACAAGGTCAGCATGGTTGGGTCGAGGACGCCACTCGCGAGATGAACAAGCGCGACGCCGGGTGGTCTCCGAGGTCGGGTCCTTCCCCGTGTTGGAGGCTTTGGCGTCCAGCTCCTCCCTTCTGACGGCGGAGGCCGTCATCCAGTGCAAGGAGGACGAAGATCCTGAACTCCAGGAGCTTCTTGCCGAGGTGCGAGCTGAAGCAGAGGAGGAGGATGAGGCGTCGGACACCGAGCTTCCTTCCGAAGGGGGCCAAACTCAGGAGCAGCAGCAAGGGCAGCAGGAGGCGGTCGTTGACTCCGACAAGGCGGCCGAGGTCAGCGACCCGAATGTAATAGGCTAATTTTTCGGGGTCGATAGGACCCTTAGCCTTGTAAACATTCCAACTTTTGAGTAATAAAATTTATCACTTTCTGAAATGTGTGTTGTTTCTTTATTTATAGCATTCCGCATCTCAATACCTTGGACTTGATCATGAATTGCGACCAAGTGAAAGAGGTTCGAGGTGCCTTGGGCGAGAAGGACGAAGAGGTGCTATTTTTGAGGTCGATCGTCCGGTGACTCAAGTTTTAGCGAGAATGGATGTCACTCGGCATCATCCGCCGACCAAGAAGACGACGAAGAGGCCGATCGAGAAGGCCCGCCTCCGGCCGGAACGAGGCGCTAAAGCTAAGAATCACGCAACTCGAAGTCCGGGGCGAATTTATCTGCCGATGTGATCCAAGGACGGCTAATGCAATGCGAGGAGCTGCTCGAGCTGACAACGGAGGAGCTAGCTCGGATCTCGAAAGAGCATGCAGTATGAGAAGGTAATCCACCGGATGGTGGAACTACCATATCTGGCCGACGATCGAGTTCGAGCTTCTTGGCGGAGGCATGGTCTTTGAGGGATGAGGAGGGCCTAATAGCAAAAGTTTAAGGACCGCCTTGACTCCATCATGAAGTACATGCGGATGACGAGGTCGTTCAGAACGACGTATGCCCCAGCTCATGCCGAGTCTACTGCGGGCTCCACTGGTCCAATAATAGAAGAACCCGAAGAGGAGGGCGGCTACGCTGATCACGCCGAAGTGCTCCGTCTGATGGGTCCAGCGGTGAGAGGAGCATTTAGAGGGCGGTCTTCTGCGGTCGGGCGCCCGGGACATCAGTCGGCGTGGAGGGCGGCGGGTCGGGCGGGCGTGGTCTGGCCCGAGTCGCTGAGGGGCGAGGTGTGACCTCGGCAGTGCAGAACGCCTCGGGTGGAACCCGTCTGTGCCGGCTCAGAGTGCATCTGGAGCGGGTCGCGGTGGTCCCGGAGTCACCACTTCAGGTCGGGGTGTCCCCGAGCCCGCGCCGAGCGCTTCTGGAGTAGGCCACGGTGAGTCCGGCCTTGTCGACTGGGTCGAAGGCACCGAGTTCGTTCCAGGCGTGCACCGTCGACCTGGAGATTTTGTTCAGAACTGGTGCAGCTTCAGCAAGACCTGGCGAGGTGGAGCTCGGAGGCCCGAATGAGTTTGTATATAGCTTAGGACTTTGTATGTAGTCGTAAATGTATTTAGACTCGTTCCGAAGTGTATATTTTCCCCCTTGAGAGGTACAAACATAGCTTAGGACTTCGTTTTGGTCGTAAATATATTTAGATCGATATGTAAGTGTATATCTTCCCAAATAAAGGGGCATAATTTGACGAGATCCGATTTGGATGTCTTGCATGTAGATATTCCAACTTAATGGGTAATCTGTATGCGTGCATGTAGACGCTTAATTGAATGAGTAGTTTGTATGCCTCGCGACCGAGACGCATAATTTAATGAGTAATCTGCGAGTGCGGCGCTTGGTGAGTACCCTACTTAGTGGGTTTTTCATCTTCGTAGGCGCCCTCTGTGAAGGTTTAGATGTGGTATATCCGAATGGATGTTCACATAGATATGAGACAGTGAAATATTCATTAGAAAACAAATGTCTTATCAATATGTGATCAACATCGTATTTTGGCAAAACAATAAAGGGACTAACATGATGCCGATCTGAAATCGAAGCTATGTAAAGTACTCCTTAAATGAGTGATATGCCGTGTTCGGGGATAAGTGCACCGGATAGGTGAGCTAGCTTGTAAGCCCTTTGCCGAGGTCCTCGTGAACGCGGTATGGGCCTTCCATGTCGGATCCGACATTGTTAAGACGCCTCGGCTCTCTGGCTTCATTATTTCAGGACGAGGTCGCCTACTTGGAGCGCCGGAGGCTTTGACCCTTTGTTGTAGTACCGTGCGACTGGCCCTCAGACTTGGCTTCGTTTATGAAGCGAGCTCGCATTTCTCCTCGAGAGCATCAAGGTTGCACGCAGGTCTTCCTCGTTCCCGGCCCGGTCAAGTGGAGAGTGCGAGGCTTGGTCGCCGATCTCGGCCAGATGACGGCCTCGGTCCCGTAGACCAAACCGAAGGGGTTTCTCCGTGCGAAGTCCGAGGTGTCGCTCAGGACCAGAGGACTTGGGGAGATTTTCAGCCCAATCACCCTTAGCTCGGTCAGCCTCTTCTTCAATCCTTGTACAATCGTGCGGTTCGTCACCTCGGTCCGACCATTCGCTTGCGGGTGTGCGATCCAGGTGAAACGCTGCTCGATCCGGAGCTCCTCACACCATTCCTTGAAATTTCGTCCACGGCGGGTGCCGTTTTCCGAGATCGAGAATGTGCGCGTACGCGCGGCGGACTATGTTCTTCCACACGAATGTCGAATCTTCCGGCTCGTGAGGCTCAAAGTGGCTCACCGACCCATTTTGTGAAGTAATCTACGCGAAGACTAAGTATCGGCGACCGGTGCTCGGTCGAACGGGCCAACGATGTCGATCCCCACCGCATGAAAGGCCACGGGCTCGCAGTCGCTCGATCGGTCAGGGTAGCTTTTGTTGTGGAGTGCGGTGGCACCGGACATTTTGACGAGCTCGGCGAATCTTGGGCGGTGGGCAAGAATATCCCGACCTCGGCCGCCTTTGAGAGAGCTCGCGACCGATGTGACTTCCACAAGACCCGGTGAATCTCATTGAGCACGTGGTCTTCCGCCCGAGGCATCTCGGGAGGGTTGAAGGTGGGACTTCCTTTAGAGAGCGCCTCGTGTACGAGGTACTTTGGGATTTCGCCATCATCTTTTGGCTTCGAGCCGATCTTGAGGCGAAGGCGCCATCTTCCGTGTAGCCTTTATGGGAGACATCCGGTTCGGTTCTATCTCGGTGATGACGCCGATGTGGGCCTCGGCGATGCTCCGGCATGAACCTCCTCCACCGGTGGACTTGTTGACGACGCACTAACTCATCGAGGATATCACCGACAGTTTTCCCTCGTGGGATACGATGAATCTTGGTACCGAATGAGGTCAAGATCTCCTCGCCTTCTCGGTATTGCTTCATTCGGTCCTCCTTGGCCTCATTTGCCTAACACCGGTTCACCACGACCGAGAATCTCGAAGATTTGGATCTTGTCCACCTTCATTCCTTTGCGGCGGAGTCCGGAGATCGGCGCAGACTCCACCTCGTTGTTTGTGGTCGGAAGGTAAACCGGAGGCGAGGTCACCTCCTGCTTGTATGCGGGCCGAGGAGGAGGATGCCGCTCCATTGCCGTCTTGCATGAAGCTCCGCCCACGTCATCCGCCGCGGTCATCGTGGGTGCGAGGATAGATTTCTCCGTGGGGGCGGGCGTTGGGGCGACCTCATTGGTTGAGCCGACCTCGGTGAATTTGGCCTCCACCGAAAGTCGTGAGGGCTTGCCTTTATGGTGGCCTGGGGAGTCTGAAATGTCGTGCTCGCGAGCTCCGTGCCCACTGGCTATACGTCCGGATGACTCGGTTTTGACAAGACTTGTCTCAAGGGTAAGTCGGTCAGTAACTGGACGGAATGGGCTTGGAAGTAGGGTCGGAGGCGTCCCTTAGCGTTTACTAGGGACAGTGCTACCTTTTCGAGGCTGGTGTACCTTGTCTCCGGTCCTTTAAGAGCTCGGCTGATGAAGTAGATGGGGAGTTGTCGTCCGACCTCATCCCGGACCAATACCGTGCTGATTGCCTCGTCCGAGGTGGCCAGGTACAAAGAGAGGAGCTCGCCTTCTTTCGGGCGGTCGGGGTGGGCGATCGGCGAGATACTCTTTCACTGCGTGAAGGCGACTGGTGTTCCTCCCGCCAGCGGTTCGGAGCTCTCCTCAAGATCTTGAAGAAGGAAGCCGCTTACCGGCGGCCGAGGCAGAATCGCTAGGCGGCTAGACACCCGATGAGTTTGTGGATCTCGGATGGTCTTTGCACTGCATGTCAAGCCTTGTTTTCACCTTAGTGGGATTTGCCTCGCACCTTCTCGAGAAACCCAAAGATCCTAGGAATTTTCCGTCTTCACCATGAATGTACACTTGGGGTTGAGTTTGAGGTTGGCCGACCGAGGAGCTGGAGAATAGTTACGAGGTCGTCGGCGAACTCTCCGTTTTGACTCTTGACCACGATGTCATCGACGTAGACCTCGGCAATCGCCCGATGTGATCCTTGAATATGGCGCCCACCATTCTTTGATAGGTAGTCCGGCGTTTTCAGCCGAATGACATCTTCCGGTACGCAAAGACACCGAAGTCGGTGATGAATGTTGTCTTTGGGGCGTCCTCCGGGCTCATTAGGACTTGGTGGTACCCTTTGTATAGATCGAGGAAGCTGAAGGTCTCATGGCCCACCAGTGCTTCCACCTTCTTGTCAATGTCGGGGAGGGGGTAGCAATCTTTCGGGCAGTGTTTGTTGAGGTCGGTGTAGTCGACACACATGCGCCATCCCCCTCCCGGCTTTCGAACCACGACTGGATTAGCCATCCAGGTCGGGTACTTGACTTTGAACAAGATCTTGGCCTACGGGTTGAGTTACTTCGTCTCTTATGACCTGGTTGCGCTCTGCCGCAAACACCCTCTTCTTTTGCCGAACTGGTTTTGTAGCCGGGTCGATGTTGAGACGATGAGTTATGAGCTCGGGTGACACTCCGATCATGTCGAGTGGGGACCACGCGAACACGTCCCTGTATTCCTCGAGTCGCATGACACTGCCGAATATCGGTTGGGCCACAGACGCCGACCTTGACAACTTTGGAGGGTCGCCGTCGATAACCGGAGGTCTTGGTCGGTTCGTCCGAGGTGGCAGCCTCGAGGATTCTGTAATTACTATGCACAGGGTAAGGCTACATCTTGGGTTGAGACTCGTAGGCACTCTTTAGGCGTCGTTTGGTCACCCCGGATGCTTAGCTCCAGCGGGGTGGGTATCTTGATGGTGGTGGTATACCGAGCAGACGGCCTTGGTGGCATAGAGCCGTCTCTCCTGGGATGATGTTGTGCAGGCACGGAGCTCGGACGAGGAAAAATTGAACGGCCTTGGTGACCGACACTGGAGCTCGTCCTACGCAGCAGGAAGGGTAATGATACCTCGGGTTGAACCGCCTCCGAGTGAAGCTCCATGGCGGGAGGGGCGGGATGTACTGAATTCCTCCGACCTCAAGCTTATCGAGCAGCTACGGAAGATAATCTTGACGGAGGCACCGATGTCGATGTAGACCCGGTGGGCGTTCTTGTTGCCACCACGGCTTGTATTGTGATGGCGTCTTGGTGGGGCATGATTTTGGGCACGGGTCATCTTTGGAGAACACGATGTCCTCACCATCCCGAGTCGCTTGTTCTTGGCTCATGAGGCCGACCTCCGAGCTTCGTTCTTTAACAACGACCCGCTCGTTCCTACGGGAGCCCAAGAATGGCATAGACACCGCTCCATAGCGTTGGGACCTTCGTCCTCGTCATCTTCGGGTTGGGTCACCGTCGAGGTCGGCCCATGATTGTTGCCACCGTTGTTCTTCCTCTGCGCTTTTTGTTCCTCGCCGAGCTCAAGGTATTTCGAGCTCCTTCTTTCAAGAGCTCGTCAATCATGAGCCTGTTCGCGCAATCTCGGTATCGTGACCATACCCGGTGATAGTCACAATATTCCTCCGTTGACCTCTTCTTGGATCCTCCTTTCATAGGAGGGGCTTGGAAGAGCTCGCGTGGAGCTCGAATATCTCCGCCTCGATTTGAGCGGATGAGGTGCTCTGCCGCGTGGCTGGCCGAGGTCCGAGCCTGAGACTCGAGAGGGCCTTCCGATTCTCTCGAAGGCACTTGACGTTCGGCGCCTCGACCTCGGTCATCCAAACCTTCCTTTCAGCCCGCCGCTCGTCCTGTCTCCTCTTTTTCGGTCCGATTCGTGCCCCGACGAAGTTGTCTATCGAGTTCCAAAGGTGGCTAGCGTCTCCAAGCTTCTCCGGGTGATCTCCTTGTTCGGCTTGGGTCGGATCCCGTTCTTGAACGCGTTGATGATATAGAGATCGTTGCTCTCATCGATTTTGAGAGACTCCTTGATGAACCTCGAAACGAAGTTCGACATCGTCTCGTCCCGCCCTTGGCGGATTGTGAGCAGGTCGGATGAAGGCTGGGGTGGCATTTTCTGATAGAAACGCCACTTAAACTGATCCATGAGATCCTGGAAGCAGTGTATACTATTTTGGCGGAGCGAGGTGAACCAGCGTCGGGCGTTGGAGATCAACACCTCGGGGAAGATCTTGCACATGTGGAAATCTTCCATTCCTTGATTCGCCATGTTAGTGGTGTAGGCGAAAAGGAAGTCGGAGGGGTCCCCGAGGCCATCGTAGGCGGCGATGTTGGGTGCCCTATACCGCTGGGGCAAGGGCGTGTCCAGAATCTCTCTGGAGAAAGGAGAGATGATTCTTCCGCTCCGGTCGAACCCCGGGAGATCATTGCCATCTCTCCTTGGAGGGGTGGGAGACCGATAACGGCGTCTATCGTCTCTCAGGAGGAGTTCGCTCGCCTTTCTTCTCTCTGTTTCGCTTTCGGCCCTGGCCGTATGCCGAGGTGGAGCGGCCAGTGGTGAGGTGGTGGTCGGTCGCGACCCCTTGGCGAGGTGATTGACTTCTGGCGGCGGATTGGTGTACGCGTTCTCGGCTATTGTGCCGAGGTGAGCGTTGACCGCCTCGGTGGGGTGAGCGACCTCGGGCGCCCGTATTCGCCAGTTCGGGCACTCGGGAGGTGCCCGCTTCATTTGTCCTCCGGTGGAGGAAGCTTTGGAACTGGCCAAGGTTGGCGTTGAGGAATTCGGTCACAGCTCGGCCAAGGGCCTCGTGGGACGAACGAACCGTCTGTTCGTCCTCGTTGAGGTTGGTATCTTCCCCCTCGTGAGGGCGGCGATCCTGAGGGTGTATGGAAACGTTTTCCATGTTGCCCTCAGGTGTGTGACCGCTCGTGGCATCCGCGATCTCCTTCTGGTGTTGGTGACCACTGGTTGTCCTCGGTAGCGGTTTTCTGACAAAGACGACGATCGTCGACGTTCTTGCCATTAAGTTTTGTAGAGAAACGCAGCTTTTTTTGTTCGTAGTGTTTCCCACGACGGCGCCAATGATAAATCTAGAATATGTAGATATGCGAGATTTATGTAAAGCGACAAAGAACACCAGGTTTTTACGTGGTTCGATCGTTAATGAGATCTCGTCCACGGAGAGTGATTCCTCAATACTTTCACTATGTTTTTATTACGGTGAGTATAGCTAAAAGCTCTTAGTATTCAAGAGTTTCTAACCCTTTTACCTCCAATCTAACTCCTATTTATACATGTCTCGGGGCTCCTAAAGGCGTGTCCATTCCTCCATTGGCGGGACTCTTCCAGGCGTGCAGGGGGCTCTTCCTCGCCTGTAGGGATCTTGCGCCTACGCGCCGCGCGTGGAGTGGCGCCGACTCGAGTCCCAGGGACCAGGATTTTGGGGGTGATTAGGGTTTCTTTGGCTATCAAGTGGGTTCTGCGTGGGCACATTAATGTCGGTACAATTTCGTTTGGACCTGTCGGTGGGCCATGTGGTTGGGACCATATCCCATCACTGCACACACTGCATCAAGAATATCTGTACCACCACCAACTCGTCTCAATCTTCAACACAACCAGCACAAACTGCCTCACTGAAAATTCTAAGTAATTCCGCATTAACTATTAATAGGCCTACTGTCATAAAATTTTCACCTATTATTTGCCAATCTGCCTTCTTTTGGCCTTTCGGCCCTTTCCCTTACCTCACATTTTTCGGCTCGCTGCCGCCTGCGCCGCCGAAGTACACACATCCGCCACTCCCTCCGCCGGGAAACGCAAAGCCGCCGCCGCAACCATCATATGATCCGCCGGCTCCATTTCTTCCGCCACCGGTGGTTGAAGCTCCATCACCGCCAGCCGGCCTACCAAAACCCCACTAATCCAAGAATAGAAGCGCATCTCCACCACCACAAGCTCATCCACAACTTCTACCACCATTTTTCCCGCAATTTATAGCCGGCCACCACCACCACTTCCGGCGGCGGCGGCGCCGCTCAATGCCAATTTCTCCGAAACAAACACCAAGCCCAACTCTTCCGCCCACTGTAATTGCTCCATCTCCACCAACTCCAGCATCATCAGCCCGAATATCAATCCCACCGCGGCTGAGGCGGCTGACTCCGATTCCGAAAGCTCCGCCGATTCCGCAGCTGCCTCTGACACCGAGAAAGTATTTCAATCCAGCAATATGAAGATCCAAACCTCCACGTTCCGTTTAAACATATCCCTTCATGAATTAATTACTATTTAGTGTGATCTTGCATTGTACTTCATTCATATCTGCATAGAATAATTAATCATGTTTGTTGAGTGTCGAGTTCTTTCTTCTTTTTCCAGAAACATTGTTTGGTATAGAGTTACTGTGTGGGAGGGTTTGCATATTCAGATGAATAAATTCACTTGTTTTTTAACGTAAAATCATCGTCCTGTTGCAATCTTATATCGTGATTCTTGCAAGGTGAGGAATTTCACAATGGTGGCACCAATTCTCAACATCACACGTGCACATAACAACGCAGCAAGAAATATAGCTCGAAGCTTGGAAGTCACTGTCAAATTCAATGTCTTTGACAATCTGACAACGTCCTTTTTGTTAAATAAATTTTAATTCTTTTATTAAATATATTGTCTACGTCAATTTTTTGAAGCCAGAAAATAAACGAGACATAATTGATACGAAATCCATAATTCAGAAAATAATTAATATCAAAATAATTTGAAATTTAAAATATTGTCTACCCAAGGATTGGGCATAGGATCTAATGGCCAGAAAGTGTTAGACATGCATGTGGGCAATAAATAAGGGGAGGCCCATTTCAACCATACAAAATGGGACACCTTTAAGAAATGTAAAATAGTATAGATATTTTGCGGGTGGTTGAATACTTGAACACAATATAAAAGTAATTTCATAATTTTTCTAGTTTGAACTAAGATTTTGTCTATAAAAAAGGTTGGAAGCTCTTCACTTTGGGAAAAGGGGAAATATATAGTAAATACTTGTATTTTCTAAGTTTCTTTTATTTCTAAAATCTTGTCTGTAATATTTTTGAAAAGATGGCTCAAGTAACTAGGTTGGATCTCAATTTGGATCGGGCCCATCTAAATGGGCTAACCGGATTCAGTCCGTTTAAAGGCCAAGATCTAATACTCTACTTTCTGCTTGGAAGTGAGACTGTCTTCTCTTGTGTACGAGAAAATTGTTTGTTGATAAGTATTTCTTTATTTTATTTTTATCCAATTGTAATTTTAGTTTTAACCAATGCCTTGTTACTTGTTAGTTCTTTTCTTTTCTTTTTTCATTTCTTATTTCTGATTTTTCTTTGTAAGTGCTTCTATGGCTGCGGAAATTATAGTGTCTTATACCCATTTGTTATCCCAAAACAAATATTAGAATTTGAGGAGGGTTTTTAAAATTAGGAGAGTTGTGAATTGAAACTCAATAACTTATTTTTATAAAATAAAAAAATGCTATTAAACTATAAAATTTATGGCAAAGAAAAAATAATGTTGAGTTTTAACATTGACATTATTTAATTAAGATCCAAAATTTACGTATCTTCCATCCGCTTTAATTTCTGATTGTTTTAAAAAGATTCTTATTGTATTGTAATTATCCGCATAGAAATTTATCTCAAATTTAATCAAAATTTAAACGAACTAAGTACATCCATTTTGAATGTTGATTTGTAATTTTAATCATTCGCATAATAATATTTTCCTCAAAACCGATGGATATATTTACCTCAATAAAAGTGAAAAATAAAATCGAAGGATATATATATATATATATATATTTGGTTCAAATAAGACCATTCTTATCCTAAAAACTAAGAACCAAATGAATTAGTTATGAAAGTTGATGAATCCGTTGAGAAAGTTGATGAATTCAAAAATTTAGAATTTTTCACCCGGGTTCGAATTCCATGAGGGGCGAAAATTCTATTTTTTTGGATTCAGTAACTTTTCCAGCTGATTCATCAACTTTCACTGTGAATTCATCATTTTTTGGTTCTCACGTTCTCACGATAAAAATGGTTCTCACGTTAACCCTCCCATATATATATTATAGGGAGTGAATCAAATAAAAACTACATCGTTTTGAGAACTCTGCGAACTATGCATAAAACATGTAACTCTGCAAACTATGCATAAGACGTGTAAAGATGATATACAAAACAGTATAAAGTTATGCACAATGAAAACTTTCTAAAATTGTTTTATTATGCAATAATTTTAGAATGTTTTCGTTATGCACAACTTTATAGATTTTGTTCATCAACTTTATACGTCTGTACATAGTTCTCAAGTTCTAAAAAAGATGAATTCTTATAGATCTAACTCCTATATATATACAGAGTTAGAGAGGGTTATGGTGAGAATAGATATAGATGTAAAAATAAGAATATATCTCAACCACTAATTAAAGAAAAATGAATGATCCAGATTATCCTAATTTATCATTACTGCATATCTTTCTTATATTACACAAATCGAAGCAAAGGTTACAATGGGTAAATTAGAAAATAAAAACAGACAGAAACTGCATTCCCTATTTTCAAGGCATGAAATAAATCTTCTTCAATATTCTGTAATCTCTTCCACATTGAATACAACAATAAAGGGGTAAATCTTTTCCGCATTGTAAATATTGAAAACAAAAATAATGAAGATAATATTCAATACAAACAATATTCATTATTTAGACAGTATTCATTAATTTATTCAACAGTTTAACCTTTGATGTGCAATATATTTGACTATTATATGCTACATTACAATTATTCAAGAGTTACATATTTTTACAAAAGTGCAACTATTAATGTGCATAATATTTTACTATTATATGCTACATTATCACTGCTCAAAAGCTACATATTTTTAGGAAAGTGCAACAATCAATGTCAATAGTTTGCTTCATTCATTTTTAATTTGTGCAACAGTTTAACCATTGATTTGCAATATATTTGACTATTATATGCTACATTACAACGACTCAAGAGCTACATATTTTTACAAAAGTGCAACAATCAATACCGATAGTATGTTACATTCATTTTTTAATTATGTGCAAAAGTTTTACCATTCATGTGCAATATATCATTATATTATATGCTACATTACAACTGCTCAATAACTAATATCGGTTGATCAAGTGCAACAATCAATACCCATGGTATGCTACATCATTTTTAATTTGTTCAACAGTTAACCCTAAATGTGCAACATATTTGTCTACTATATGCTACATTAATATTGATAAAGAGCTATATTGTATTGAGCCTTAATATGATACATTTATTTTTATTGAATGAATGCAACAATTAATACTGATTTGCAAAAGATACAATAATCATATGCAACCTATATAACAATCACGTGCTATGAATAAGTTAAATTTATTTAATAAAAAAACAATCTAAATAATGAAAACAAAAATAATGAAGACAATATTCAATACAAAAAAACAGACAACAAATGAAAACATGAATGAAGATGCAAAACTCAAAATAAATTTCAAATGCAACAATATAAACAAGGGAAAGCTATGAACTGTGTAACATATGCAACGAATATTAACATTCTATCTATTATAACAAAAAAACTGAACAAAATTTCTAACGAAAGATTATAAAAAAACCTGCACCTTCCATTTTCTTGTATTCAAAATTTGTAAATGTATTAGGTTTTAAACGATAAATATGATACAGAATAAACGTGTATAAATATAACTAACCATATCCAAAACCCGCACCTTCTAAAATGCCATGAAAATAGGAACTACCATAATTTAAAAAACGTAAAAATACAATCATACCCTTTGAAAATCGAAAACATGAGAATGTGTAGCACACAATATGTTTTATCACTGCATTTTTATAATTAAATCTATACACTAGATCTATCATATTAAATGGCTTAAATTCATTCTTATTTCTCACACAAATATCTATTCTCATATGATCTCTCTCTACAAAGTTAAATTCAAGTAAGAATCATTTTTATCCTAAAAACTAAGAATTAAATGAATTCATTTCGAAAGTTCATGAATTCATTGGGAAGTTATTAAATCCAAATATTTAGAATTTTACACATAGATTTAAATTCCATAAAAAACAAAATTTATTTTTAAATTCACACGAATTTATCATTTTTTAGTTTTTATATTAATCCTCCATATTATGAATCCTATTCCTAGATTGGGTACATTAATAGTAAGTTAAAATCATCGACGAATTATATTTTGGCATATAATAGAATTATTATTATCTGTCTCGCTCACTCGCTAACAGACAAGCAGATCCAAAAATCCAAACCCCAGCAGAAATTGCTCGTGATTTCTCACACTAAATTCGATCTGAAACGAAGATGTCATCGACCTTCAGCGGAGATGAAACTGCTCCCTTCTTCGGGTTTCTCGGCGCCGCCGCGGCGCTCGTCTTCTCCTGTACGCTCCTGTCAATTCTCGATTTGTTTGTTGAATTGTCCTTAACTCCCTTTGAATTTTGATGTTATGCACTTTTTCTCACTTGTCGGAACCTTTTTTTGACGGATCTTTCCGTGTCTGTGCGCTCAATTTTGTTTCGGTATTTTTATTTATATCCTTTTTGCTCGTTTTTGGAGGTGATTTTGTGATCTGTTTGTCGAATGAAGGTATGGGTGCGGCTTACGGAACAGCGAAGAGTGGAGTTGGGGTGGCGTCGATGGGGGTGATGCGACCAGAGCTGGTGATGAAATCGATTGTGCCGGTTGTTATGGCTGGTGTTTTGGGTATATATGGACTGATTATTGCTGTGATTATCAGCACCGGGATCAACCCTAAGGCCAAGTCTTATTACCTTTTCGACGGCTATGCACATCTCTCTTCGGGCTTAGCTTGTGGCCTCGCTGGACTTGCTGCTGGGATGGCTATTGGCATTGTGGGGGATGCTGGTGTTAGGTATGGTTTAGTTCACTTTTATTTGCTATGATTGCATTTGAGTTTGTCTGCTGTTGTTGGCTTGATTTTGGTGGATGTGAAGTTTTTGTTCAGTTACCTTGTCAATTGGGGTGGAAAGTCGAACTTTTGGGAAGAGGTTTTTGGATTAGTTGATCAATGTGGAAAGTTTATTATGATTTGATTGATTGGTTGCTCAACGTTGTTCCTGGCCTACTTTTGGTGATGTATTGTTGGGATCCGTTTTGTATACTGAAAAGTCTAAGGAACGAAGACAGAATATGAGAATTGTATTTATATCTGAAAGTAGACTCTAACTATTCTATCTGCTGATTGTTCCTAATCATTTAATTTAATCCAGTGTTATTTTTCTTGTTTGCCGGAGTAAACTAGATACTGATTGTTCCCTCGCAATCTTCCTCTTTCAGAAATTGTCTTGAATCTCATGCATACGGTTGAATACCTGTATAAGTGTCTTGTTGAATTCTTATAACTCGTATAGCTGTATATCATATTCTGCTTGATTGAGATTCTTCTTTTAATTTGGTCATGTATCTAGAAAAAACATTGGGAGAACACAATGCCTACTTTAGGAAAATACAGAGTCTAATAGACAATAGTCATCTAATGGAGTTAAATTGGAAAGACATCCATATTCTAGAGAACTGCCTTTCTTTTGTGACATTTTCATTTTAAATAATTAAACCTTATTCTGTTGCAGGGCTAATGCGCAGCAGCCTAAGCTTTTTGTTGGAATGATCCTTATTCTCATTTTCGCTGAAGCTTTGGCGCTCTATGGTCTTATTGTTGGAATCATATTGTCTTCCCGAGCTGGCCAGTCCCGGGCTGACTAGGTCAGAAGCTAGTAACATAAGTTTATTAATTGGAAAAATTTATGGTACTTTGGCAAGTTTGAGTCTGAATTAATACTTATCACCTCCAGTATTTTCATCAGTTAAAACAGTTTGGCTTTATTTGTAGTATTAGATGAGGATTTGCTTTTGTTGAATAAGAGTTTATTTATTTAGTTACACGATTTCTTCTTGGTATTTTTTTTTTGAGTTGGTATTTTTAGACTAATGATTATGAACAATGTAAAAACCTTGAAATTATTCTCATCTTCACTTCTGCCTTTGGGTTCTCATTCCGTATGCACCATTTGTTGCCTTGTTGCCTTGTTGCCTTTGTGTTCTTCATTTTGTAAATTTGCAATCTGATGATCGATTTATATTTGTCCAACATATCGAATTATATATTAGATCTAACCAATTAGGTGGTTATTTTCTGGTGCTATGTGGGGCGAGTTCTTAGTTTTTTTTTATCAATTTAATACAGAAATTTTAAATAGGGGTGGGTATTTGGTATTGGATATTTGTATAACCGAACCGAACTAATGGATATCGGTTAACCGAATAACCGATTTCATTGGATACGGTTCGGTATTGGATATGAGATTTTATGAAAATTCGGTTATCGGTATACCCGAAAATCGAATGGGTATACCGATAACCGAAAATAATTATATAAATATATATATATTTATTTCATTTTATAATTAATATTTAAAAAAAATATTAATCTGCCATAACACTTGCTGCTATATTCTATTTCTCAGCTTTGATAATGAATGCAATATTGTATCCCTCATCTAGATAATTTTGAGCTCAAGTTAGAATATTGTGTTAAATTTTGGTGAAAATGAAATGCAATATATGACTTGCAATCTCTGCTTGCTTTGTGCTCCTTGAACTAAAGTTACTGTTCTTGAGCAGCAGGTTTTGATTGCAATAGAAAAAAAGGTTAAAAAAACGGTTATTCGGTTAACCAAATAACCGATTGATTAAACCGATCGGTTATTTGGTTAATCGAATAACCGATCGGTTCGGTTATCGGTTAGTATCCAAAGTGAATAATCGATTTCGGGTAACCGAAAATTCGGTTCGGTTAACCGAATCGAACCGGATACTCAGTCCTAATTTTAAAGGTGTCGTCACGGTAGACTTGAACCCGAGACCTTTGGCCTCAGGTATTAACCACTCTACCACTAGGCCAACACACACACACACTAAAAACAATTTTAGTGTGTAATTATTTCAGTCATTAGTACTACTAATGTAATTATTTCCAGAATCAATTTTTTTGCTTGATAATTATTGGTCATGGTATTAATGTCTGGTTTTGTCCAAAGATGGAGAAGCTCTTTCTTGCTTGGCCTAGATGAAGAGGCGTGTAATAAGCAAAGCATGCTTGAATTGTGCCTGACGAGAAAGGGGAAAATGGCACATATATTTAATTTTTGAACTAAGAAAACTATTCATATAACATAATGAAACAGGTGGAAATAGAATGACGATGAAACCCAATTATATAAGAATGACAATAAGATTATCCATTTTCTTTCTAGATGTACAAGTTTGACAAGACAAAATCCTAATTCCCCAGCTACTTCTCAAAATCTTGGATTTGTATCTGATAACAAAAATTATAACGAAGGGGAGAAGATACTTCCACTCGATGAGAGAGAGATTGTGGAGAAATAACCGTTTCCTCAAAACTATAAAAACGAGCTGTGCCCTCCACCTAGCGGTACCCTAGGACTAATAAAAGCAGAGACCTTCAAATGGGGGCACTGTGAGAAGCCGATGCTCAGCGAGAACGACACTTCACATGCTTGTTAGCATGGTATATGATGGAATAAGGTAGGAATCGAACAACACAAACACGAGCAAATGGAGAAGACGAAAGGAAAAGAAAGTAGCATACCGGAATGCTTAGTAGAACTCCCATAGCCATAGCATTCACTAAAACAGGCAGTGCTCGTAATTTAGCATAATTCGATGCACTCCCACTCGACTGCTCCATTCTTACAACGCCATTATGTAAAGAGGAATCTCCCTTTTTCGTCGATTTGGACAGATCATGAAGATACATCCAATCAGCATCTACCATGCAGACACTTCAGCCACCATCTCATCATCACCAAATATACAAGAACTGCAGAAGCACCGGACTTCCCAGCCCAGCTCTTCGACAGAGACACCCGACACCTTCCAATGCAGTAGAAATCTGTACATGAAGTACCCTAATTCCCCGGGACGAATTGATTTGCTCGGTGTCGCCTCTGAAGATACATGGTCAGAGGTAGCTTCAGCCACTGACTTGAAATTTTCACTTTCTTGCTTCAGCAAAGATATAATAGTCTCATGGGATGGGAGGAGTTGCTAAGAATGCCTCGCGTTTTAGCTTCGGTCAGCACAGCCTCGGAGGACGTTGCATCTAAGAATGGAACACTAGAAGGGTCGGGCATAAATTCATCTTTTTCAATGCAATCCGTTCTAACTCGCTCGACTCACAGCAGTTCCGGCTACACAACATTAACATCATATGTGAAGACGAAACAGTAGAGCAGCATACGAGGACCCTTGTATCTTTGGATCGTGGAGCTGGACAGAGGTAACCATCAGCTACAGTGAGAGCAGCCTGCTGTAACGATCTGTTAATAATTATAATTTCGTGCACAAATCGAGTGCCGGCATCCGACTTATAACCGAAAAACGAGATAAGATATCAATATCATTATAAAAGAAAGAGCAGATTTACATCACCCTTGCACGGGGAAGTATGAAGGTAGCTAGTTTAGTGGCAACTTTAATCCGTTCCCTCGAACTGGCCTATGCTTCTGTGATATGAACTAATGAACACAAACGAAAAGCATTAGCAGTTAAGCCGACATAAGAGGAGCATACCTTCGTCAAACTAGGTATCAGCACGTAAGGAATGCGTGCCAATTAGAACATACCCACAGCCGTCCCTCAGGGCGGGCGGGCATGCGACCGTCGAGGGCCCATTATTTCAGGGGCTCAAATTTTTTTATATCCCCTTATATTAATATGAATATTTTGTCCCCAAAAAAGAATTTATTCAATGACCAAAATACTTTTTACAAATTTTTGGGGACCCATAATTATGAGGAAAAAAAAAGTTCCATTATACATAAAAGAAAAAATAAACAAATAATACAATTATGCATAAGCTCAAAGATATTTATTTACAAACTTTTGAGGTCTAAAATTTTGAGGAAAAATCCATTACAAAAAATAAATAAAAAGGAATTATGCATCAGCTAGCATCCAACAGACCTTTTTCGTTACAGACTTCTTGGGGGCTCAAACTTTTGATCCATTATACATATATAAAAAAATAAAATAAAATTAGAATTGTACATCAGTTTAGCGTTTCATTTTCTGAGTTCTGGTTTCATCAGCTACAGTTGAAGCAGCCGCCCAACCCTGCAATCCAAAAAATAATTTACCATTAGGAATTACAAATATAAATAGAAGAAATGAGATTTTTCTTGTTCTCATCTTCAATCTGATTATCAAAGTTGAAGTGTGAGAACAATTTGGCTAGGATTGTATTGAATCAAATCAGTTCATTTGCTACTGAATCTTCCGAATTTCGTCCTTACAAGGTCGAGGTACAGTCATTTGAATCATCTTACGAGGTACATGTAAAATGATTTGTTTGTTAACTAGTTAATTTTTTTTTATTTTTTATTTTTTTGGTAATGTAATACAGAAATTTTAAAGGCCGCGTCACGGTGGACTCGAACCCGAGACCTTTGGCCTCGGGCATTAACCACTCTACCACTAGGCCAACACACACACACTACTAGTTAAATTCTAATGTTGTATATATATTAATTGGTTTTTAGATTTGGAGCTATACAGAAATTTAGATATATATAGTTATTTTATTTTATATAGGTGGTATATTGTGCCTTTTTTAAGATATATTAGCTTGTATTTTTATAGTAAATAGAGGGCCATATTTCACCCCGAGTCCATTATTTGTAAGGATTGACCGCACAAATATCTGCATCACTAAAGTAACAAATTTTGCAACATAAATGTCCTTGGCTTCCGTCGAATGGAGATCTCCTAGAGCAATCACCGCATATCCATGCTGCATTGGTGGTAGAAAAGGGGTGGGGAAACCAAGTCATCATCTAATTATATGCTTTTCCTGATGTCCTCGGTGATTTTATCTTTATGAGAAATATACCAAATTATATAAAGATATTATCACTTAATTAGCTTCATAGCATTCATGAAGAATAGCTATCACTGTAATGTTAGGCTATAGAGTCTAATAGAATTAGAATAAGAGTATGTGAACTTAAATAAATTCTAATCAGATTAGGATTCTACCTATAGGGTTTTTTTGTCTCTTCTAACAAATAGTTCATTTTATTGTAATTGTAGAATGCATAATATTTTCATCATAAATTCCATAGTGGAAGGTTCATGAACTTGGCAGCGTACTCAGACGTAATCTTGTAGAGAAGAACTAGGTAACCATTTCTAGTGTTTTTTTGTCTTATTTCCCTAATTGCTTGTGCTTTATTTCGTAACAAGTGGTATCAAAGCTCGATTGCGGTGGAAGCAGATATGATGGCCGATATAAAAATACTAGTTGAGAAGTTCGATGGAGCAAATTACGGTTTTGAAAATGCAGATCGAGGATTATCTTTATGGTAAATATCTATATCAACCTCTTGGCACCAAACCAGAAGATATGAAGAAGTAGGAGTGGAAGTTGTTTGACGGTGAGTGCGGTACGTTTATCGCTGTCAAGAAATATCATGCTCCATACTGAAAAAGCTAAGATTACGAAGAAGATGATGGATCACATGTACAAGAAACCCTAGACAACGAATAAGGTTCATATGATGAAGCGTCTTTATAACCTAAAGATGTGAGAGAGTACTACAGTAGCAAATCATCTCAATGAGTTCGCTATGATTACGATGCAATTGAGTGTAGTTGAAATTGATTTTGATGACGAAATTGAAGCCCTAATTTTGTTGTCTTCCCAAAAAGTTGAAACGGAAGGTTACTGTAGTAAGTGTTTCAGCAAAAAAGAAGAAGATGAAATTTGATGAAATGAAAAACCTGATTATCAGTGAAAAGATTCACACGAGAGAGTCAAGCATTGCTTCAGGGTCAGCATATATAAGGATAATAGGGGCTGACCGAATTCAAAGTCATGAAAACCAATCGGAGAAGATCAAAATCTAGAGGAAAAGGTTGAAAAAAAGAGATAAGGATCCGTCAGATGTTAGAATTGTGACGAGTGACATAACAGAAGTCAGTTTGAATCACCAAAGTGAGTCAGGAATGATTGTGATTCTAGACAATCAATTCATTTCTTAATTTTAAGAAGTTAGAAGTAAAATGTTGAAATTTAACAAGGCTAGAGTTCCCTCCAAAAGAAAAGGAAAAATGCTAGAGTAAAAACAAAACAGTCCATTAAACACAAAAATTGGAATTACCAAAATCTAATACTGATTTCCTATTTTGAATTAGGATTAATAATAGAATCTATCACAACTTTTAGTGATATTCTATACCAACTTATCAATTATATTAGAAACCTTTTAACTTGTGTCAGTTTTATCATCGAAAATTTCTTCCAATGACTAAATTGTGCCCCAAAGAATGACATGTTCCACACAAGGACTCTAAACATCGTTGTTTTTTAGACTTTTACTTTTTAAGAAATTAAAATAAATTCTCAAGTTGTAAATTGATATAAATTGTAAAGTTTTGGATAAAGTTGATAAGCTTTATAGATTGTGATAGAATTAAAATCACTAAATGTTAGCATAAATTCAGTTATTAACTCTTTGTGTTATATGATTAAATTCGAAGAGTTGATAATCTAGTGGATCTTCACATGGTCTGACACAAAATTTCTCCTATGAGTTAATTCGGATTTAAAATTCTACCACCAACAATTGAGTCAACTTTAGATTGAAACTCCATAATTCACTCAGATTTTCTTGAGATTTGTGAAATGTTCTAAATTGTTAGCAAGGGAATAAATTGAAGCATAATGGGCTGACCAAATAAAATGTTGTGCCTCGAATCAAACTAAAATTTTAAAGTAGTTATAAGTCGAAATTAGTAAAGGACCAAAATTATATTCATCCATATTTTTTTCAGTGTTCGTCATGGTAATATTAAATGTGGTATGACGTCTCAAAAAAATATTAAATGTAGAATGTATGTATATTATTGATTGCAGATTCGTATTTTAATTTTGGCCCCAGGAATTGATTGCAATGCCATTATCTTAATGGGCCGGTCTTTAACCAACTGGCCCAATCTATTAAATATGCCCCTGATTTTTATTTTATTTTTTATTCCCTTGTAACAGCCTTCTGAATTGATAAAAAGTTATATATAGTTAAATATTGGATATTTGTCTTTATAATTCCTGAATACCCTAATAACTCAAAAAATAAAAGGAATAACAACGATAATTTGTAGGGCAATGAAGAATATGGTTCGAATCTAATGCTGTTTGACGCATGGATTAAACATTTCTAGTATTAATTAATTAGTGAAGTTTTGTATAGTAGTTTTATCAAATAAATTATAGACAATTGCAAAAAAAAAACCCCCCATTATTCTCTTGGTTTGAAACTCCCTCATTTTTTTCTTCTTTTTCTATGTGGTAATTAGATTTCGAATTTTAAAAACCTATCAAAGCATTCTGATGATACTAACATTCTATTCAATTATGAGAATCACTCAATAAAAAAATATAGCCATATAAAATTACTCATGTATATCGATGTCTCGTAGATCGAATTCATTAATTAATTTCATAATATGCCAAACATAACCCCATAAAAGAGTTTGTATTGGCCCTTTAAGAGACGAAAAGACTATATAGTAAGCAAAAAGAAATTTTATTTGTGATTCGATTGAAGAGTCGGAAACTTGAAATTGAACTTTGCATTTAATTTGTGGACCAAAAGAACTGAGAGTTGGATTGGAGCAAAGGAGAATGAAAAAGATGGTTTAATAGAGAAATTAATTATATTCATACCAATTCTTAATTATATTAGTTTGATATGGAAAGAAATGGGTTGTATATTAAGTTAATTAATATCGATGACGCATGCTTTAGTAGTTAGACTTAGTTTGTGTTGTAGGGAGAGTTAACGCAAAAACTATTTTTATCGTGAGAACTTAAGAATAAAAAAATGATGAATTCGTTCTGAAAGTAGATGAATCCGTCAGGAAAGTAACTAATCCGAAAAAGAAACCGTCCCTCGTGGGATTTGAACCGGTGTTAAAAATTTCAAATTTCTGAATTTAATAACTTTCCCAACAGATTTATGAATTCTCATAGCGAATTCATTTGATTCTTAATTTTTAGGATAAAAAATAGTTCTCATTTGAATCTAAGTGTTATATTTGTATATATGTATTCAACAATAGATAATTGACATATTTTATTTTTTTAGGGTTATATAATTGACATACATGCACACTTCAGTTTGGCTTTTTTTCTTATATTCTTCCCCTTCGCAATTCACATTTCTAAAGTCCCATTTCCATTCTCACACATGATTTTTATTTTCTAGTCATTGAACAACTTCCCTTAAAGAAACGAGAGTTGTGATGGAAGAGTGGAAGGGGAATGCATTAAAAATAAAACAAAAATAAAATTATCGATAAGGACTTTATTTCGGTGATGCTCATTATAAATGCTCAAAATTACGTGCAACATATCGATTCTTGATAGGATATGGCCCAACCTCTCGTGCCCATTAGCAGCCCAAACAGTGGCCTAACCTAATGTTGTCTCTACTCGATTACGCCCGAATGATGCCCCCAAACCCTAATTAAAGGCGAGTCGAGGACACGATAATGGGGTAACGGTGAAAATCATGGGCAATTATGGTGGAGATCATGGTCGATTATAGGAGGATCATGATCCCGCCAATCAGGGATTCGTGACAAGGTTTACGTTTATGTATAAATAGGAGTTAGATTGAAGGTAAAAGGGTTAGCAAATTATCGAATACTAGAGCTCTTTGAGATACTCATTGTGAATACGATTATAGTGAACATCTTGAGGACCATCACCTCCGTGAACGTAGATATTTCTCTTGATCGAACCACGTTAAAACTCCTGTGTTCTTTATCGCTTTTATAAATATTTCATACCGGCGTGAGCATTTATCATTGGCGCCGTCGTGGGAAAACTCTTGAACAAAAAGTCGTGTTTTCTTCAATCTAATGGCAAGGACACGTCAAACGCTAGTATCGCCGGCGATGTCGGTAACAACCGTGCGAGAGGACGATCAGGTGGTCACACAACGCCGGGGAAAAGGGATTGCGGACGCCACCAGCGGTCACACACCTGAGGGCTACATGGAGAATGCTTCCATACACCTCGGGATCGCCGCCCAACGAAGAGGAAGATGCCGACCTCGATGCTGGGTGAGCAGGAGGTTCACCGCTCCCACGAGGTCCTCGGTCGAGCAGTGTCCGAGTTCCTCAACGCCAACCTCAATCAATTCCAGAGTTTCCTCAACCAGAGGACAAACGGAGCGGGCCCCTCAAGAGTGCCCGAAGTGATGATTACAGGCCATCGAGGTCGCTCACCTCTCCGAAATAATCAACGTTCACCGCGGCATAATGACCGCCCCAATACCAGGGTTCATTCGCCCTCGTACCCTCCGCGGAGCCGTTCTCCACCTCGACGTGATACCCATGTCAATGGGCGGGAAAGAAGGGAGGAAAGACAGTCGAACTCCCTCGAAGGGACGACAAGGAGATTCGGATACACCGCCACGGCGATACTGGGGCTCCGAATATTCTTTGCATCGATGGCCTGGAGATCGCCCGACTTCCTATTTGCTATACCACCAACATGGCGAACCAAGGATGGAAGATTTCCATATGTGTAAGGTCTTTCCCAAGGTGCCGATCTCCAACGCCGGCGTTGGTTCACCTCGCCGCGAGCAGATCCATTGCTTCAAAGACCTCATGGATCGGTTCAAATGACGCTTTACCAAAAGATGCCGCCTCAACAACCTTCATCCGATCTGCTACAATCCGCCATATGGGCGAGACGATGTCGAATTTCGTCTCAGTTCATCATGGAATCCCTTAAAATAGATGAGAGTAACGATCTCTACATCATCAACGATTCAAGAACGTGATCCGACACGGTGCTCGAATAAAGAGATCACCCGCGAATAGCCGAAGACAGCTAGTCGTCTTTGGACCTTGGTTGACAACTTTGTCAAAGGGGACGAGTCGGACCGGAAGAAGAGAGAGATCTGGGATGAGCAGCGGATTGAAAGAAGGAAGCGGAGGATCGGGGCCGAGGTCTGAGCAAATGAAGTGCGTTCGAAGAATCAAAAAGGGCCCAGTAGAATCAAGGTTGGGACCTCGGCCAAACCCTGGTAATAGCGAGCGCCCTCTATTCAAATCCATGGCGGAAATATTTGAGCTTCACACTGAGCTCTTTCCAAAACCTCCTCCTATGAAAGGAGGATCAAAAAAAAGTCAACGGAAAGTATTGTGACTACCACCGGTGTACGGTCACGATGCGTGAAGATGCAAGTCCTTGAGCTCACAGTTGACGAGCTCGTCGAGGAAAAGCGAAGAAGTACATCGATCGACTGGGCGGGTAATAAAAGCGCAGAGGAAAAATGGAGGTGGTAACAATGCGGACCGACCTCAACGGCACAGACTGAAGATGGCGAGGACGAAGGTCCCAATGCAATGGGCAGTGTCTATGCTATAACCGGATTGCCGGTTTGGTACGACGAGGTCGTCACTTAGAAATGAAGCTCTGGGAGGCCGACCCGAGGAGCCGAAAAACAAGCGACTCGGGATGGAGAGAACATCGTGTTCTCCAAAGACGACCCAAGTACAAGATCATGCCTCGCGGGACGCCATTACTATACAAGCCGTGGTGGGCGACAAGAATGTACATCGGGTCTACATTGACGCCGGAGCCTCCGTTAGCATCATATTCCGAGCTACGGATAAACTTGATGTCGGAGGAATTGGTACACCCCGCACCTTCCCAGCTTCGGAGCTTTACTCAAGAGGCGGTTCAACCCGAAGGTGTCATTACCCTTTCGATTCTGTAGGGCGTGCTCCCGTGTCGGTTACCAAGGCCATTCAATTTTTCCTGGTTCGAGCTCTCTCCATACAACATTATCACGGGAAGAGATTGGTCAGATGCAACTGGGGCCGTCTGCTCCGTGTACCACCTCACCATTAAGATATACCCCCCGGTGGGAGTGTTAAGCATTCGGGTGACCAAACGGCGGCTAAAGAATGCCTACGAGTCTCAACCCAAGATGCGGCCTTACCTCGGACCTAGCAATTCTGTAACCTCGAGTTGCCACCTCGGGATGATCTCGACCGAGAATCTTCACTATCTGACGACGACCCTTCCAAAGTTGTCGAGGTTGGCACCCAAGGTTCATCGATATTCGCCAACAGTCATGCGACTTCTAAGGGAATATAGAGATGTATTTGCATGGTCTCCATTGGATATTTGGGGTCTCGCCCGAGCTCATAACTCATCGTCTCAACATCGATCCCGCTACTAAACCAGTTCGGCGAAGAAGAGAAGTTTTGTCGCGGGCTGACCGGTCATAAGAGACGAGGTAACCCAACCCGTGAGGCTAAAATCTGACGAGGTTAAATACCCAACCTGGATGGCTAATCCGTTGTAGTTCGAAGCCGGTGGGGATGGCGCGATGTGTCGACTATACCGACCTCAATAAACACCGCCTGAAAGGATCGTTACCCTCCCGATATTGACAAGAAGGTGGAGGCATTGGTGGGGCATGAGATCTTGATTTCTGGATTTATACAAGGATACCACCAAGTCTGATGAGCCGGAGGGCCCAAAACAACGTTCATTCTTGACTTGGTGTCTTTGCCTACTGGAAGATGCCTTCGGTCCGAAAACGCTGAGCTACCTACCAAAGGATGGTGGACGCGATCTTCAAAGATCACATAGGGAAATTGTTGAGGTCTATGTCGGCGATATAGTAGTCAAAAGCAAAAAGTTGAGAAGCTGCGCGTTGACCTCGAAACTATTCTTGCCTCCTCGGTCGGCCAACCTCAAGCTTAATCCCAGTGCACATTCGTGGTGAAGACGGGTAAATTCGAGGATCTGGGTTTCTCGAAGGCAAAGCCAATCCTACCAAGGTGAAAAGCGGTGCTCGACATGCGGTCCCAAGAACCATCCGTGAAATACACAAACTCACCGGATGCTGGCCGCCTCAGATTCTATCTCGGCTGCCGAAGCGCCTTCCTTCTTCAAGATCCCGAGGAGAGCTCCAGATTTCACTGGCGGGGAAGAACACAGGTCGCCC
Source organism: Salvia rosmarinus (assembly GCA_036937905.1). Taxonomy (NCBI): domain Eukaryota; kingdom Viridiplantae; phylum Streptophyta; class Magnoliopsida; order Lamiales; family Lamiaceae; genus Salvia; species Salvia rosmarinus. Next base: position 95,611,179 of record CM072813.1, read on the forward strand.
AAGCGGTGAAGGAATATCTCGCCGACCGCCGACACTATCCGCCCCAAGCAAGGTGAAACTCTATCGTTATATCCGCCACCTCGGACGAGAAAATCGGTCTGATCTTGGTGCGAGATGAGATGGGACGGCAACTCCCATCTACTTCATCACCGGCTCTCAAAGGACCGGAGGCGAGGTACACCAACCTCGAGAAGGTAGCTCGGCCTTGGTGAACGCCAAGCGACGCCTCCGGCCTTACTTTCAAGCTCATTCCGTCCAGGTACTAACGGACTTATCTTTAAGACAAGTCTTATCAAAACCGGAGTCATCTGGACGTATAGCTAAGTGGGCACTGGAGCTCGGTGAGCACGACATCTCATACTCCTCCAGGTCGGCCATAAAAGGGCAAGCCCTTGCAGATTTCCTGGTGGAGGTCAAATTCACCGAGGTCGCCTCTACCAGCGAGGTCACTCCCACCCTCACGACGGAGGAACCTGTCCTTGCATCACCCGTTGATTGTTGGCGGATGTATGTGGGCGAGCTTCATGCAAGGCAGGCGTGGGCGGGCATCCTCTCCTCGGCCCGACACGCAAGAAGTGACATACGCCTCCGGTTTACCTTCCAGACCACCAACAACGAAGTGAGTCTGGCACGCGATCTCGGGACTCCGCCTAGCAAAGGAATTGAAAGTGGACAAAGTCCAGATATTTGGAGATTCCGTGTCGTGGTAAACCGGTCTTAGGCACATCTGAGGCTAAGGAGGATCGAATGAGCGATAGACTGAGAAGGCAAAAGAGATCTTGGCCTCGTTCAGATACTTCAAGATTAATCAAATCCCACGAGGGAAAATAGCCGGTGACATCTTTAGTAAATTGGCTTCGTCATGGCAAACCGCCAAGATGGGGAAGTTCATTCCGAAGCATTGGCGCGCGCGTCGGCGTTATCTCGAGGTGAACCAAACGGATGGCGCCTAAAAGCATACGGAAGTTGGCACACTACCTCGGGATCGGCTCGAGGCCAAAAGATGATGGTGAAATCGTAGTATCTTATGTATGAGGGCTCTCACCTAAGTCTTACCTTCAACCCTCCCGAGGTGCCTGGGTTAGAAGAAGCCACCACGTGCTTAATGAGATTCGAGAGGATCTTACGGAAGCCACATCGGCTCCGGGCTCTTCAAAGAAGACGTTGAGGTCGGGATATTATCGCCCACCCTTATTCAAGATTCACCGAACTCGTCAAAAGTGTCCAAGTGCCACTCCACTCCCAAGAAGCTACCCGCACCGATCCGGCAACTGCAGAGCCCATGGCCTTTTATGCAATGGGGGATCGACATCGTTGGTCCGTTCGACCGAGCACCAGGTCAGCTTCGATATTTAGTCGTTGCCATAGACTACTTTACAAAATGGGTCGAAGCTGAGCCACTGTCGAACCTCACGAGCAAAAGGATTCAGACCTTCGTGTGGAAGAATATAGTCCGCGACCGCATACAAAGACTGATTCGGTCTCGGATAATGGCACCCGGTTCGTCGATAAAAATTTCAAGGAGTGGTGCGAAGAGCTCCGGATCGACCAACGCTTCACCTCGATCGCACACCGCAAAGCCAATGGTCGGACCGGGTGACGAACCGCACGATTATCTGAGGATTAAAGAAGAGGCTGGACCGAGCTAAAGGCGATTGGGTGAAAACCTTCCCAAGTCCTCCGGTCCTGCTGAGCCACACCTCGGACTTCGCATGAGAAACACCTTTCGGCTGGTCTATGGGCGAGGCCGTCATACCGGTGAAATCGCGACCGAGCCCATGCACTCTTCACTTTGACCCGGATGGGAGCGAGGACGACCTGCGGACCAACCTTGATGCCCTCGAAGAAAAGCGAACTCGCCTTCATAAACGAAGCTAAGTACTGAGGGCCGGTCGCGCGGTGTTATAACAAAGGGTCAAAGCCTCCGCCGCAAGAGGCGACCTCGTCCCACGAAATAACGAAGCCAGCCAGTCGAGCGTCTTAACAAGTTGGATCGACATGGGAAGGCCCATACCGTGTTCACGAGGACCTCGGCAAGGGGCCTACAAACTATCTCACCTATCAAGTTGCACTTATCCCCTAACTGGCATATTTCTCATTTAAGGAGATACTTTACATAGCTTCGATTTGGATCGCCTTATGTTAGTCTCCTTACTTGCTTTTCCAGTGCGATGTTATACACTTGTTGAATAAAATATTTATTTTCTAATGAGTATTCCATTTTATTGATATGCGAACATCTATTTGGATATACGCGATTTAAACCTTCACGGGACGCCTCACGAAGATGAATAACCCACTAAATATGGTACTCACTAAGCGCGCGCGACTCGTAGATTACTCATTAAATTGAGCGTCTCGGCAACGATATCGTACTACTCATTAATTTGGAAGTCTACATGCACACATCTGATTACTCATTAAATTGAAAAATCTACATATAAAGACATCCGATTGGATCTCATTATGTCAGATACAAGATAAATACATTTACGACCAAACGAAGTCCTAAGCTATGTTTATACCTCTCAAGAGGAAAACGTACACTTGAAGCGAGTCTAAATACATTTATACCTACATACAAAGTCCCCGCACTATATACACTCATTCGGACTTAGGGCTCCGCCTCATGAGACTCACCGGTCGAGATAGTTTTGAACAAAATCCCTGTGTCGGCGATGAATACCGGAATGAACTCGGTGCCCTCCACCCAATCTATGAGGGCGGCACCACCTCGGCTGCTCGGTGCGATCGACCCGACGCGGGCGGATTCCGCCGGGGATGCGATCATGCAGGCGAGGCCACCTCGACCCCGTGAGGCGACAGGGCCGGGACCATGCCTCGCCCCCGAACTGCCGCCTTCCACGCCGACTGCTGCCTGTACCGCCGCCTCCGGCCGCCGCCGGCCTCCTAAGCGCTCCTCTTTCAGGTGGACCCATTAGACGGAGCACTTCGGCGTGATCAGCGTAGCCGCCCTCCTCTTCAGGCTCTTCAATTATTGGACCAGCGGCGCCCGCTGTAGACGCGCTGCGGGACTGGGGCATGCGTCGTTTGCGAACGATCTCGTACATCTGCATGTATTTCAGGATAGAGTCGAGGCAGTCTTTAAACTTCTTGCTATTTGGCCCCTCCTCATCCCTCAGTACCATGCCCTCCGCCAACAAGCTCTGAACTCGATCGTCGGCTTCAGATATGGTAGTTCCACCAGTCCGGTGGATTACCTTCTCATACTCTGCATGCTCTTCCGAGATCCGAGCCAGCTTCTCTGTTGTCAGCTCGAGCTGCTCCTCGCATTGCATCAGTCGTCCTTGGATCACATCTGCAGATAAATCAGCCCCCTGGACTTCGAGTTGTGTAATCCTTAACTTTAACGCCTCATTCTCGAATGAGGCGGACCACTCCTGATCGACCTCATGCAACTTCATTTGATTCGGCCGACGATGCCGAGCCGACATCCATGCTTGGCGGAACACGAGTCGGCGGACCGACTCTCCTCGGTCGTCACCTCTTCATCCTTCTCGGCTAGAGCACCTCGGACTTCTTTCGGCTTTGTTAGTAACTCGTGATCGAGTCCAAGTATTGAGATGTGGAATGCTAGAAATAAGACAACACACAAGGCATTTTAACAAGATATGTCTATTATTCAAAATGGAGTTTGTACAACACGTGGTCCTATCGACCCGACAAATCGACTATTACATTAGGTCCACCGACCTCGGGCTCATTCGGACTCTCCGACCTCCTGTTGCGCCGCCTGCTGCTCCTCCAAGAGGTTGCCGATCTCCGGAAGGATGTCCGAACTCGGTCCCGCCACTCGATTCGGCTCTCAACTCGGCAAGGAATGCTTGAAGCTCCACGTCTTCATCTTCCTCAGAGTTCTGACCTCCGCCGTCCGGCGGCGGCGGAAGATGCCAAGGCATCCACCACGGGAAGGAGGCCGCCCAGCGATTATGCGGGCATAATTCATGCATACCTCACGAGTGCGACCTCAACCCAACCGTCTTGGGCCTTGTCAAAATCAGGTCTCTCGGTCGCCGACCTCTGGGTGGGCGAGATATCACTGCGGCCTCATCACGGTGCCAGTCGGAGATGAAGGAGGAAAACTCTCCGACTCGATAAGCTCTTTGGCGAAGGCCCTCAAGATAGGTCCTCGCCCGCCAAAGAATGCGCTTGTCTGTGACGCCGCCTCTTCTCCACCTCAGCCTCCTCCTAAGCTTCTCCACTCCGGCACGGGCCACTCGTAGGCCGGTCGCCTTCTTAAGGCGCTCTCGGCCGTCTTTGCCACTCGGCGTTCGCCTTTGCAAGTTCGGCGTCCGCCGGCGGCGTCAGTAGCGGATTCAAGGCCGCCCTCGAGGCGTCGGTGCCGATCTTCTCTCCATGGCCTCGTGTTGAGGCGCCTCAACAACAAGACCGGCCATGCGGTGCATCTCACCCGCCATCGAGGCGCGTCCGAATATAGAACAATTAGCAACACGTAACAATAAAATTACAAGGAGAAGAGTAGCGACTTATACCTTTGGGAAGGATAAAGGAGTGCTGGAAGTCGGCACCTCGGGCAGAGGCTGGCCATGGACCTCGATCTCCAACGTTGGGCCCGAGGTTGCACGAGGCGGTCGAAGAAGTCCTCAGGCGCCCACCACCACGGGTCTTTGGGTGGACTCGCTTCGCCTCGCCTTCTTCCTCGTGGGCTCCCTTCGATCAGATGGTGCAGGGCGCGGCGAGCTCGCTATATTGACTTCTCTGCTAGGGTCAATCTTCACTGCATACAGAATGAGAATTTCGTTAGCACAACGAAATCAGACGGGGGAAATAAAGATAAGAAGGTTGCCCTCACCCAAATCAGACCCTGATACTGGAGCTTCTGACCTATAGACACTCAGCCCAGCATTGTTCAAGTCATCCTCGGTATAATTGATCGATAGGATCTCACCCATATCGTTCAACATCTTCTCCATAGGGCCCAGGGGATTGATTTTCACGTCCTTCATCGCACCGAGGCCCCACTCATACCTCGGATACCCCTCAACCCGCAGAAAGAAATATCTATTTTGCCAGTGGGATACCTTCGAGGGGGACGCTATCTTAAACTTCAGGCGAGGTGATAGATAATACACCCCTATAGACTTGATGCTAAAAACGTATCAAAACTTCAAAAAACTCCTCGCCTATGCCATAACAGGCCAACCCTAGCCCAACAACCGACCTAATAGAATTCGAGGTCAGTTGGCATATGGGGATCCGAAAATACTCTTGAAGGCTTTGGAAAATAGGGGCAAAAGGAAACCTAAGCCCAGCTATTAAACTATCTACAAAATGGTAATAAACCCTCCGGAGGGCCATCGCCTATCATTGGGTTTGTGAGCACCACCATGCATCCTCCGGGATGTGGTATTTCTCATAACTCCAAGAGCTCGTCTGTCGTTAAAGTTGATCTCGTCGCACCAATCCTAATGCCATCCCATACCGATGACACCGGTGAAACCCTAGAACTAAGTCCTATAGATTTACCTAGGCGGTTGTGGCATATATAATCCCTCACATCGGAATCTGGGCGGCCAGAACCCGAAACCGAACCAGAATTATCAGGGCGAGAAGAGGAATGAGAAGATGAAGAATACATACTTACTTTTTCTGGAGCGAGATATCCGATTTCTTCAACAAAGTTTGAAAGAGGAATTGAGAATTTCTACAGGTATGCTCTCTGGAATAAAGCGTCGAAGAAGAAAGTGAACAGTTGCCTCTTTTGGACCTATTTATAGGACATATGGCGCTAAAATCTGCCGTTTCGTTTATCACACGTGCTATCTACGATTGGATGTGTGATCGACGCCTTGTACGCCGCTCAAGCGCCCAACTACCGCTGGCGCGTATGACGTACTCTATGGAAGATGCAGGCCGTCGACCGATCACGTAATGATTACATTGAGCTCGGACATCGGACTACGCTCATGTCCTCCTCGCACGAGGCAGAAGTCTTCGGCCGGACCTCGACGTCCTCCCGACATCGAACCTCGACGTCCTTGATCATTCACGTAATGATTACATTGAGCTCGGACGCCGGACCACGCCCATGTCCTCCTCGGACCAGCAAGTATTTCGGTCGGACCTCGGCGTCCTCCAAAAGGCGGGAGCCATACAGTCGCGCACTCGTCTTTCAAGCGACCACCCAAATCAGACCTCGGTTCCCTGTCAACGAACAACGCCCCTTACAAGAATTTCTCCCTTGATTCGGACCTCGGCGCCCTACATAAGAGCCGAAGCCGCTCAAACCAAACCTCGGTGTAACCTATACAAGATTCGGTCATGGTCGGCTTCCTTGTGCGGCGAGACAAGAACCTTCAACGAAAACTTCAAAACAACATCCGCCTCCGAAAGCACATTCTCCGCTCACGGCTAAGGCTATTCCTCGACTTTTCGGGGGTTATGATAGGATATGGCCCAACCCTCTCGGCCCGTTCTTGAGCCCAAACGAATTTGGACCTAACCTAATGTTGCCTACTCGGTTGCGCCGAACGAGCGACCCCAAACCTTAATTAAAGGCGGAGTCAAGGACACGATAATGGGGTAACGGTGAAAATCATGGGCAATTATGGTGGAGATCATGGTCGGTTATAGGAGGATCATGATCCCGCCAATCAAGGATTCGTGACAAGGTTTACGTTTATGTATAAATAGGAGTTAGATTGAAGGTAAAGGGTTAGCAAATTCTTGAATACTAGAGCTCTTTGAGATACTCATCAGAATACGATTATAGTGAACATCTTGAGGACCATCACCTCCGTGGACGTAGATCTTTCTCTTGATCGAACCACGTTAAAACTCCCCGTGTTTTTATCGCTTTCTATAAATCTTTCATACCGACGTAGACAGATTTATCAATTCTCTATAATTATATATGCTTATTCCTAACATTGTAAACATGTATGTGAAATTCTTACATCAATTGATTTGTATGGTTTGCCGTGTAGGCCTTTTGGTTTATATTGAGTGTTGTTGTTATTAATTTCTAGCTACTGTAATTCCTTGACTTTTATTTATTAATTTGAATGGAAAATTCCTTGCCTTTTATTATAATATACAAAGGGATGTAGTCAATTTTTCGAAACTCGAAATGAAATTTGATCCCTTTAAATGCTAAAGTCATAGTCAAAGTCAATAATGGTTCTTTAACATTCAATTGGACTTATTACTGATTTCTTTGGGCCAGACGTTGAATTTATAATTCCGTAGGTGGTATTAAATATTAGTAAGAATAATATAGTGATTCTCACAACCTATCAATTTTTAATAAATAATAAGAATGTAATCACCTATTACATCAAAATTATAATAATTTATAAATTTTATTGTTTATACATAATACTCACTCCGTTCACGAAATTCGTTTACATACTTTAGTGGCAAGAGTGTTATAAATTGTGTGTGTGTTGGCACTAGTGGTAGAGTGGTTACGCCTGGCGCCAAAGGTCTCGAGTTCGAGTCCACCGCGGTATTGCCTTTAAAATTTTCGTATTAATTGACCAAAAAAAAAGAGTGTTATAAATCAGAATGAATGTAGAGATAGTGGAGAAACGGACCCACAATTGTAAGAGTATTAGATAAAAATGAGTATAGTAATGTTAAGTGAAATTAAAAATATGGACCATAACATGCTTTTTGTAAATAAGTGGGTAGTATAAAAAGGAAAGTTAGGAGAGTTATGTGGGGTCTATATCTATAAGAGAAAAATTAATGTTTTTTATAGACGGTTCATTGAATAAATAAGTAAACGAATTTCGTGGACAAGTGATTAATATATACGCGATATTTATGTCCTATAGATTTGTTATATATATAGTTGATGTATAGTCCACACCAATATCTTCTTTCTTATTTTCAGTTTGATTTTTTTCGTATATTCTTCCTCTTCGCAATTCCCATTTCTAAAGTCCCATTTCCATTCTCATTCATGATTTTTAGCTACTGTAATTCCTTGACTTTTACTTATTAATTTGAATGGAAAATTCCTTACCTTTTATTATAATATACAAAGGATGTAGTCAAGTTTTCGGCACTCGAAATGAAACTTGATTCCTTTAAATGCTAAAGTCATAGTCAAAGTCAATAATGGTTCTTTAACATTCAATTGGACTTATTACTGATTTCTTTTGGCCAGACGTTGAACTCATAATTCCATAGGTAGTATTAAATATTAGTAAGAATAATATAGTGACTCTCACAATCTCTCTATTTATAATAAATAATAAGAATGTAATCACCTATTACATTAAAATTATAATAATTTATAAATCTTATTGTTTATACATAATACTCACTCCGTCCACGAAATTCGTTTACAAACTTTAGTGTCACGAGTTTTATAAATTGTAATTTAATATAGAGATAGTGGAGAAATGGATCCACAACTGTAAGGAATATTATATAAAAATGAGTATATTAATATTAATGGAATTAAAAAGATGGATCATAGCAGATTTTTTGTGTAGTATTTATATTCACCATTTTATTTTTAACGTATTAATATTTGTTATTTTATTATGAAATTTTGTCATGTGGTCATGACGTTGCTATCCGTTACGACACTAGTTTATAAGTTTTATGTATGCCGACAGCGATTAATTTCTCTCCAACAGAATAATTATTTAATTTTACAGATAAGTGTGATAAAGTCTCTGCGGGGCCAATTATCAGCCAATATAGTACTTATTTTCTTCAATTTATACTTCACTATGGCTCACTTTACTGCATATGAGAAGGTGTCCTAGTAAATTTTATAGATTTAGAGGGTGTTCGATTAATAAAGCAATTTATAAATTGTTTAGAAGTTTATATATTCCTATAAAGTATTTGATAAAATAAGATCATAAATAATTTATAAATTAAGAAATAAACTCCAACAACTTATAAGCTCCTCTAGAAATAAATTGTTCAATTCCAGTTTATTTTTTCATAAATTTATAAGCAATAATAAATATATCCAAATAATCTAATTATGGTTCATTATTTCCTACATGTACACTATCAACTTCACATCTCGTTAATTTTCTCTATCTAATTACGATTTTCTCTCTTTAATTCACGATTCTTTCTCTAACTTACAAGCTCAATTATTCAAATACATTTACAATTTATAAACTCTTAAGATATTACATCTTATAAATTTTTGAAATATCTTATACACTCTTACAGCTTATATACTCTGTAAAATAAGCTTAGTCAAACACCCTCTTAATTGGATGAATTAGATAGCCCATGAAAAAACCCAATTTGATTGAATTATACTATAGAAGGGGGTGCCATATTCCGCCGCACCGCATATTATTTAACCACATAGTACTTTTGCTTTATTTTAATATTATATTATATTTTAATATTGGGACTATTATCAACTTTACAAATTAGATTTAAAAGAAAATCGTTGAATTATTCTTTAATTTTTATTTTTATGCAATTTATAAATTATATAATCTCGATAATAATATATGAAAAATTAGAAAAAAAAATAAAAATAATAGTAATAAATAAATGTTATGTTGGCTGAATGTCGTCGATATTCACAAATGATGTGTGATCCTTTATTCCTCTATATGTATATATGCTACAACAAAAACACACCCCAGAGTATGCGTGTGTTGGCTTAGTGGTAGAGTGGTTAATGTCTGAGGTAAAAAGTCTCAGATTCGAGTCCACCGCGATCTTTAAAATTTCTGTATTTAATGGGAAAAAAAACACACACCCCACGTGAAACTCCAATGATGTTAATTAGTGACAATTTGGGCTGAATTTGGGAAACGTAAAAGTTACGAAATTGGTTTCCATGAATGACGATTTGATGAGGTTAATCAGTTAGGTCAAGTACGAAAAACCAGAAAAATTAGGTAAAGTAAGCATAAAAATGGAGGCCATGTCTTAGATTATTCACATATATATAATATATTGCATGTGCTTCGAATGGATTTTTGTGCAAATTATTTTAGGTTATATTCAGAGTATTGAGCTAAGCTTTTGAACCCTTTTGTCTATTATCTATTTATCATCACCTCAAGATTATGCATTTCATATGCCCATTCTTTTTTCTCACCAGCAAAATGCACTCTCTCTCTATCTCACACAAAACTAAGTTTATGCCTATCCTCTCTATACATATACATATGTACAGAAATTGAATAAATAAAAATTAATTTTAAAATATAAATTATGAATCATTTTAAGTCATTAGATTGTGAAGATTTACATAGATTCATCATTTCCCTGAATTATTTGTGAACCTAAATTTTAATCTCATGAAAGATGAAAAAATCATCATTTTCTAAATTTACCACGTTTTACAGCGAATTCATTATGATTCAACATTTTGTGGTTTAGATGTTAAAAATGATTTAGGTCATATAGAAACTGCTCCAATTCTGCAAATTAAATATGATTCATAAATCTTAACTAAAATAGTTGTGATTAGTTTTCACGTAGAACAGTATTTAATTTTAGATAAAAGAATGCTTTTTCATGTATTTCAATATTTTTATATTACAATAATAAATATTTTTTTGATAATTGTTGATCATACAAAAATCGATTATCCGTATTGATTCATAGTTACCATAATAAGAAATATTCTTACTTGAATCATCCCTCTCTATATATAAGGGATAAGTTTGGTTTTGCACACCACCAATAAAACTATATCCGTAAATCATTGTATTTTTTATTTCTTCTAATTTTGTAGCTCATATCAGTTTACCCCCAAATTGATGTTGACACGACCATTTGAAAAATCCGAGGTGGATAAAATTTAGGCAACTATGTCAGCATCATCAATATACCAATCTTGATCTATATTTGATTACAAATACAATAATTTACAGATGAAATCTTTTTTGTTGTGTATGAAATCTAAATTTGGCAAAAGTTTATAAGTTATGGAATATTATCTCGACGTGTAAATAAATTGAATATTTGTTTGAACCATTATTAGAGGAAAAAGAAAACAACCAGTGCAATAATAGTAAAAAAATCACACTTTAAGCATTTAAATTGTAATACGAAACGTTAAAGATTTATATTCATTAGTCCTTTTGCTTCAGATAATTATCCGCATAGTACGATTTAAAAGGTATTGATAGAATTCAAGAATAATGAGATTACTGCTTATAATTGTAATAAAATGATCCAAGAAAAATATGCAAATTTTAAACTCTTACAGCGTAAGTGAATATTATTTGCAAGACAATTAGAAAAATTGATTTGTGTATATTTATTTCATTAAAATTGTATAAAGCTCACTTGACACGCTAACTATTTAATAATGTGTTAGTAGTGGGTGGCCTTGTCATAGCTAAAGATACATTAATCTTCAAATGATTGGACCATTTCTTTAGATTTTGTTGATTTTATATGCTTTCTTTTTCTCTTTTCGGTAAAATTCAATAGAAAAAGTTACCTCATCTTCTCTCTATATTAGTTTTTAAAGTTCAATTTACAATTAGATTCCACTTTACTAGGCCACTGTATTTTAGCCGGCGCTTTTAATATTTTTTTTTTGCACAGGGTACTTTTGTCTATCTAATCAAGTAATCATCCTAGATGACCTAATGTATGAACGTTTGCCTGGCTTATGCCAAATATTATACTCTCTCAGTGCACCATATTTATTTCATAATTTTGATGACATGAATTTTAATAATTTATAATGATTAAAATTGAATTGAGATAATAAATGAATAGATTAAAGGATAGTGAGATTAAAAGGTGGGTCATGGAGATAATAAATGAATATATTAATTGATAGTTGGTGTAAAAAGGTGAGTCATGAGTGATTTTTTTAAATAAGTGATAAGTTTAGAGTAAAAATATAAAGTTGATATTTTCAAAAAGTGAAAACTTTTTGTGAATGAATCAAAATGGAATTAAATTAGTGTATTTGATGGACGTATGAAGTACTTTCTAATCTTATTAATATTATCCCAAAATAAAACTAACCAATAAATTAATTGTTTCTAAAACATCCGGTGCCGGACCTAGGGAAGGGCCAAGTATCTTTTATTTTTATTTTTATAAATTATAAAATTATCAACAATTTTTGTAAAATGTTGTGTAAAAATTTATATCACCAAACCGAATGACAGGAAGTCGAAATTAAATTCGTCCAATGTTACCGAACATTTCACAATTGGTGTGAAAACCAAAATTATGTATGGTTTGTTTTGATGCCATGTGCCCCATAGGCCATAGCGATAAAGATATAGTGCTCATTTTGTAGCAAGAGATAAGGTACCAACCACTTTTTGTGTTACAATAATTATTATTTCTTCGCCTCCTTAACTTTATAGAATCATTATTCATCTAATACCGACAACATACATAGGCTCCTCCGTGTGTGTTGATCTAGCGGTAGAATGGTTAATGTCCAAGTAAAGTGCCCTTGATTAAATCATCGCGACTGGATTTTAAATTTCTACATTAAAATAAAAAAATAAAATACATAGGGCTCCTTTCCATTCGTTTATCTCACAATTAAAATTTATTAATAATTCTTTTAAACGTACACAATTGTAAATTATGTGTTTTGGATTGATTGATTGTATGCTATTAATCTAAAAAAAGGAATTATGAAAACGATTTATGAACTTATAGGGTGAATAATAATAATAATAATAATAATAATAATAATAATAATAATAATAATAATAATAATAATAATAATAATAACTTTTACTGGACTTTGATAATACTTCAAGTGCCCATTTGAAATCCGTCAAATAAGATCATTATTTTCTATAATCAATTTTCATAATCAAAATTGATTATCAAAGAAAAAACCGTGCACCATGGTTGATAATCAATTTTGTGCAATTTGAAAATGTCATCCCAACAGTTTCTGAATTTGGGTTTTCTGCAATATATAATTTTTTTTATTATTATAATATAAAATCCTTTTTTAGTCTTGCTTGCATTACATGATTGGAGCTGAACTGGACATGCTAGCACTCTTAAATCGAATACAAGTAAAAAGAATTGTGAGTGGCTGTGTGTATACCTAACTGTTTTTATCTATATATTCCAATCAAAATAATACATTCAACCTTTATTTATTTATTAAGAAAAAACTCAGTCGAATTCAATGAATAATCTTGAACCCATGATCCAATAATTCAAAATTCCTTAACCCTATTTCTAATGCCATAGGCCCATAGATGAGTGACGCCTTCAAACAAAATGCCATATATGAGTGACAAGAAACACGTGAACTTAATTGGTATATTTGTTTTATGTGATAACATTTATTTATCACATGCCTGCCTTAGGACAATCAACATTAACATATTCGTGTCGTTTTTGCCCATCAACAAACTTCCAACATATTGTCCAATTTTCGTGGATCTAACGTTTTTTATTTCTCTCCAATGTATATAGTACTAAATATTCCATTATAATCATGGAGCACCTATTGCGAGAAGTAGTTTTGAATTATATAATGCTAAATTCATATTTAAGTTGTACAAGTTGTATTTTTTTTTCTTTGGTACTATAGTTAAGATATGAAATACGAAATGCTTTAGTGGGATAAATTATAAAATAAAAACTCAATGTTTATTATAATTTGTAATGTTCACGTGACTTTTAAAACACTGCAATATCAACCTTTCAGTTTTAGAAAAAAAAGAAAAAGAAAAGAAAGAAATAATGAAAAGAGAGAAACGAAGTTGTGTCTTGGCAAAGCACGTTAGTTCCTCTTGAAAGTAAGCAGAATTAATTATTTCAACTAAAATTTTGATGCAAATCTATTAAATATAGTGGCAAAATTTAAGAAAATTTGTTAGGATATGTTTCCTAAAAAACGTGTATAGAATTATAGAAAATAGTTGCTTTTCAAATATGTAAAGGACATATTAATCATCAATCAATATATTTAATTATAGAATCGGTTTACAAAATCGAAACGATTCGATTTAAAATTCAGATTCGATTTAAAATTCAGAGGTGTTATGTATATTCATATTATGTAAAAAATCATTATTCTTATTGATTTTGCAAATACAAATAGATCCCAAAAGAATAGAAAAATCTATCATTGTGTATTCCAAAAAATGACTTTGTTTTACTAATAAATGACATAATTTTATTGCTAAAACATAGAAATATTGTAATTGCATAAAACCTTAAAAGGTGCTATAATTGCAGAATTTCAAAAGTTTTCGGAAAATTACAAATTCAGACAAAAATTGTAATATTTTCCGCAATTAACCCACGTTTATAACAAATTTTCGAAGTATTATTTTCGTCTTCGGCTGGTGCCACACGATATTAAATTTGCAGAATCTTTAGAAGGAAAATTCTTAGGAGTTTTAAATTTAAACAAAAATAGCAAATTCAATGGAACTTAGGGGTGTTTGGCTAAAGCTTATTTTAGAGAGCTTATAAGCTCCGAGAACTTATAAGATGTTTCGAGAGTTTATAAGAGGTAATATCTTAAGAGCTTATAAGTTGTTGAAGTATTTGGATAATTGATTTTATGTTTAGAAAGAATCGTGAATCAGAGAGAGAAAATCATAGTTAGAGAAATAAAATTGACGGGATGTAAAGTTGATAGTATATATGTAGTAAATAACGAACTATAATAATGTTATTTTGGTAAATTCATAGTTCTTATAAACACATGAAAAATAAGTTGGGGTTGAAAGAACTTATATTTAGGTGAAATTATAGTTCGTTGAAATTGTTTTCACAAATTATAAATTGTTTATGAAACTTATTTTGTCAAACACTTGTAATAAACATAAGTTTCTAACACAATTTTATAAACTGTTTTAAATAGCTTATAAGCTCAGCCAAACACCCTCTTAATCATGGAATGCAAACCAAGCTTTTATATCATATTGTCCACTTCACAAAGACTCCTACAGATGCTATACGTAAAATTCAATAATCGCTCGAATATTATTAAAAGTATACTTTATCGACACGACATTGCCATTGGGACATGCAACCACAAAAAGTATTTGTACTAAAGTATTATTTGCATGCAATAAAAGAATTAGAAAAATTGGATGACATCCCAAAATTTGGTCAACAATCTAGATGAAGTCCCCACCATATTCTCTACTACCCCAAAGCATATCCCGCGACGCTTTACGGATCCAACAACAAAATTAATTACGTTATAGCTCCGGAATAATCGCCGCTGAGCATGATTGATTAAATTCCCACAATCCCAATCAAATCATGCCACCTTACCTAACAAACGTCTTTTTCCTTAACAATGTTTAACTTGTCATTTCATATATGAACTCATATTTATGATATATTTACAAATTTATTATTATTTATAATTATAGATTATGATTTGAATTTTGATGCATTTCAAAAATGATCTTACACAAGAAGACCCCCTATTTTCTTAACCTACTATCAAATTATTAAAGAGAGCATATTTTAATTGGTGGAATGGAGATGAGAGTAAGATAACTTTAATTTGATTGGGAACCGACAGTCCGATAATTTAGAGTTGAGTCCTTTGTGTGATGACGTAAATTTAGGGGTGTTTGTATTAAAATTCATGATGAATATGGCATGACTTTTAAATTTAATATCACGATTGTCTATGTGTTCAGAGGCATATCTATTCAAGGACTGTACTGGACTCCACTTTAGTGAAACTTATACTTAAATATTATATTAAATTCAATCTAAAATTAGCTCAGTCCAACTCCAACTGTTGAAGGCATGAGGGTTGGAGCATAAACTTGAAGTGATGTAGAAAATTGAGACGGTGAATAGAGGACGAAAAGTTGCAGAAACCCAAAAATGGGGGAGAGAGAAGAGAACAATCTAATTTGCAAGGATAGAGGAGAAGAATCTAATTTGCACGAAAGAGAAGGAAGGATGTGGTCCACTAGTATCGGAGATAAACTATATACATTATTTAATTGGGGAAATAAAATACAATTTGAAATCTATTAGTCAAAAAATATTATTTATTCTAAGATATCCATTTCTCGTATTTTAGAAAGTTTTTTTCCTTTGATTCTAAATATAAGATACATAGTTGAATGTTGAATATCTCTTTTTTCTCTTCATTTAAGGTTCAATATTTAGGCCAAATATATATGATAGTGAATAATGAATGTAGATTGGTTCTATACAGGGCCAGGGCTGCACTACGCTTACAGGTACTGTGAGAATTTGAAATTGAAAATAAGCCCTTTAATGCAAGAAAAATAATATGAAAAATAACATATTATATCAAAAAAGTATTCCAAAATAGACAAAGAATTCATATCTTTACAAAAATAAAATACGTCTTTGCGGTTTAGAGACAAATGTATTTATCAGTCAGTGCGGTCAACCGATCAACCATCTTTCTTTCAATTGATAGCATAGTCAAACCATTCAACCTATTTTATGACATAGTTGATCGTAGATGAATCTTAATCAACTTCAACTGGAGAAAGATCTTTCTATGATCTGTTAATGTAATATATAGTTAGTAAAATCTTGGGCGATATAATATATATATATATATCGACAATCAATATATATATATATATATATATAATAAAATTGGCCCCCATAATTTTGAGGCCCCAAGATGGCATAGTCAATTACCCTTAGTTACGGCCCTGGTTCTATAGATTTGTCTCGCTAGAACTGTCCCGATAAAACTATATATGAAGATATATATGTGATGTCATCAGCTAAAATTACAAAACATGAGGACTCTTGTTTCGTATCAAGAGTTGACTCTCCTCATGTCTGTCCATCACAGATAATGTGAAATCCTCATCAATTACACATCAAATCTACGATGATTTTTTGAGTATCCCTATCATATTCGGTAACAGTCTATATTTATCCCATGTCATATTTATACCTGTAAATACTCACATCATCTAAGGGTCAAGTACGTAATCTTGAGCTATCAATACACCTTACACAAGATGTTTACCGGAGACCATCTCCGATCTATTTTGCAGTTCATCGACGATCAAGTAATTCACCACGGACTGAAGAATATTCAAAATTTTCCTTGTTTTACATCTCAATACTATTAAAAAGTAACTTTTTATTAAATAGGTTTATGTATTTAGATGTATCACCAACAATCTCATTGTTGTTACACGCAGTCCTCTTTGAGAAAAGTCATGACTCCGACTACACATGTGTCGCATATTAAAGAGAAAGAAGGTTATGTCAAAATCTAATTGGTGATAAATGGATATGCTCAATTCCAAAAAATAAAATAAAAGAAAATTTGATGTTAAATTTATTAAATTTAAAAGGCGTGTTGAGTTCATAAGTTAGTGTGAATGTTTTGATTTTTGGTGCAATAGATTATATGGATAGGACTAGAGATATCAATGGATAAATTTTATTCGAATCAATCCAGAATTGTTCAAAATCCATTAAATTTTAAATCAATGGTACTGATCCTGGTTCTGGTTCTGGTTCTAGACCTGCTTTAGACCCGGACCGTTTAGATTTATAGTTTGATGGTCCGATCCGATCCGAATTTGGTTCTGGTTCCAGAATCAGAACAAATATTTATTTATTGATTCTGGTCCGAGTAATACCCATCTGTTGACGAGCCTAAGTTTAAATAGTTTTGTCAATGAGCTAGTTTTATCCATATCGATTCAAAATCACTCATAACACATTAAATTATAAAACAACGATTTGGGTTCTAATTCTGGTTCTTGTCCGGTTCCGGTTCTGGTTCCAGACCCGCTCAGATCCGGACCGCTTAAGACTCATAGTTGATGGTCCTGGTCCGGTTCGGATCCAGTGTCTAATGGATTGGATCCAGAACTATAACCATTACTTATTTATCGATTCCTATCAGAAAGAAAAGCTCATCCATCGACATCCCCAAGTAGAACTAATATAGACACGTGATTGAAATATAGATTGCAATTAGTTAAATATGTATTTCGTACTCTGCAGTATGTATGTCGTATTTTATAAAAAAAAAATCTGAAGTAATGTAATTGTGTCATATTATTAGGCTCATAATAATACTATTTTTATCCGAGCTACCTAACAAAATTATAAATTGCAAAAAAGTTATCTATAAAAGTTGGGATGGGTAAGGCTGTCCATTTTTGACAACTCGAGAAATAAATGTGAAGTTGGTCAAATTGAATTTAATCTTGTTACTTGTGAGTGGACTATAAGTAATTTTATTTTTTTCTTTGACGGCACATAGGATTAAATGTTTAAGATATGAGTTTAGCAAGCTACGACTACGTTCAATAAATGAATTACAAACACGATAAATCATGTTCTGACAAACAGATTTGGTGCCTTATTTATATCTGACTTAACAATTTATTGCGAGTATTTAAAATACTAACTCTAAAATAAATAAAATAGACACTAGTTTTTTTTATGGGTCCCGAACTTATTTACCCTTATTTGAAAAGATGTGTGTTGTATATATCCATTCAAAAAAATGTGTGCCCCCATACCCATTTTGTTATTTTAATATATTTTGAACACTAAAATTTGTGACTTTGAGCACAAAATCGAAACATCGATCGACAAAAGCGATCGATGCATAATCACGATAGGGAAGGCGACGAAATCAATGCAGCTCACAGGCATCTGTCAGGAAGGAAGGAATCCAATGCAATTCCTTTAATTTCAAAATTTTTATTTTAGAACAGAAATGCATCAAACTTAAACTTCAAAATGCATCAAACTTAAACTTCAATTCATGCAAGCTCTCACTCTCTCGCAAGCTCTCTCCAAGCTCTCTCTCTAGCTCTCACTCTCGCAGCTCTCTCTCTCGCCATCTCGCCAACCAACCTCCCTACTTTGGCGTGACCCCAACCTAGCACCCGCGGCCAACCCACCCCATCGACTACCAAACCCCATCGGCCAACACATCCCAAGCGGCCAACCCCCATCGACGGCCAACCCACCTCCCGACGGACAACCTCCCTTCCCCGGCCAACCTCCCATCCCCTCCCACAACCAACCTTCTCCGCGGCCAACCTCATCACCGTGACGCCAACGCTTCCAGCGGCCAACGTCCATCCGCCGGCCAAGCTCCATAAGCGGCCAACCTCCATACGCGGCCAACCTCCATCCGCGGCCAACCCCATACGCGGCCAACCTCCATCAGCGGCCAACCCCATACGCGGCCAACCTCCATCCGCGGCCAACCCCACCCCGCGGCAAACCCCCTCCCCCAGCGGCCAACCGCGGCCAACCCCCTGCCCAGTAAAATTATAAAAAAAGAATTATAAAAAATTAAAAATTGAAATTAAAAATTGATATTTCAGTAAAATTAATTGATAATTGAAATGATTGTATGATAATTGAAATGATTGTATGATTTTGAAATGATTATTTTAAAAATGTGCAAAAATTCGACAAAATATATTTAAAAATGTTTTGGGTATGGAATTGCACTCTTTTTTTCATATTGGATGTACATTGCTTTCAATTTTTAAAAGCGGGTATTGACGTACATTTCCACTTTTTTATTTCCACTAACACGGGACGAAATACACAGTAACACAAAAGATAAATGTTCTTCAATGAAAAACATATTCTATTGAAAATTTAATATAATATCAATAAATATCTCATAAAACATCAAAGCAATTATTTAAAGATCTAAAAAGAACCCTACTTCTAAAAGAATAAAAAATCTCAAATAACAAGAATTAAAAAAATTAAATAAAATATTAAACGGGTCGAAACATGCCTTGAAACACTACCGGAAAGGTTTTATCATAGCAATCCCGAGTTCGGAGCTAAAAGTTTCAAGTATTTGAATCATGCCGACGAACGAGCTTTATTCGATTTCTAACTATTATATACACATCAGCTACTTGTTCAATGTCATCAACGGTGTGCCCACAATTCCGCTCGATATAAATATTCATACTCTTTTATTTTAAACTATAATTTAATGAGCTAAAATTCATCTATTTATTTCAAATAGTTTGAGTAGTCAAAATACATTAGGCAAGTTAAGATCAAAATCCAAACACTAAAACAACTACAAATATTCCATCCAATATGGGTTTGAATTGACTCATTAGATTATATATGACAAGTTGTTGCACATAATTATTGCTTACATAGTGGTAAACCAATTGTTATCGGACGAAGACAACATGACTCGAACAACATCTTTATTTCACACACACTGAAAACCACATCCATTATTTCTGGTGAGAAAAGTAAGATTTTAATCGAAGGCAATTTTTTCCACATTAGAAACCAACTAGTGGGCAGGTAAACGCGTTGCAAATTTATATACATATTGACGTGAATAAAATATCAACTAAGTCCAATGTTTAAACTCAATGCATGGCCTAAACAAAAAATACATCCCCATGGCCCAACATAGTTGATTCCAAGTGTGATGCTAGAGCTGTCATGAAATGCACCTCTAACTTTCTTGTCTCTAACATTCTCATATAAACTCTAACTTGAGTGTCAAAGTTTTTCATCTGAGAACCTCCACTGGACTTATTTTGCAAGCCTTCTATCGTTTATTACAAGCTTCACGCCAACTGCACATTCATTTTCTCAATCACTTCGATCCATCTATCTAGAGATAATATTTATTGTAAATTTTGGTCCAAATCTAATAAATACATATATGTGAATATTCCAACAAGACTATTATATCAGCCCTTGCAGGAAGCTGGACCACGGGTGATGCACGAAGCATCGACATTGTGCATGTGACATACCAAAACAAAAGAATGCGACTTTCATATAGTTTTAATTAATCTAAAATGATAAATCAAATTAAGTAAAAGCATTAATCCTATATGTTACGCGTAAAAGATGAACTTTGTGCACCAAGAATAGCTAAACTTCGCACACGGTTTGGGCCACCTATATTTACGATAGGATATGGCCATTCCACTGCGCCCAAGATCGTGCCCAACAGAAAGGCGACGTCAGCTCGGCGCGGACAAGTTCTACCGAAGACCCTAAAACCGGTGGGAACGCGGAGGCTTCGGCCATATCTAAATGAATCCTAGTTCGAGAGGATAGGATTAAGATCCTATCCTAGATCTCGAATCCTATTTAGAGAAGATCTCGGAGTTAAGATCTGTGTCTAAATAATTGTGTATAAATAGAGGCTAGATTAGGCGAAATAGATCATTCACACTCCTTGTAATCGCTTCTTACACATTCGATACGAATACTCTCTCTACCCGTGGACGTAGATCTTATTCATAGATCGAACCACGTAAACTTGGTGTTCTTAGCATTTATTTCCCTTACGAAATTAAGATCGATCATCGGGCGTCTGTGGGAACCGAAATTTTGTGTTTTCGATCAACCACCGTTTGTGGAAATAATCATGACGGTACACGAAGCCATCATCCGGGACCGTCGCCGGCAACAACAACGCCGGCGGCGAAAGGAACGCCGAGCTCGGCTCGGGAAGAGCCCAATCGGAGAAAAACCCGAAGGATATGTCCAAAGTCTCGACGAGCACGAACACCCGCCCTGCAGGAGGCGGTTACCATAGCGAAGAAATCGCAGCAATAATCCGGGGAACATCCGCCCACAAGTAAACCTCGACGGCCGTCAGTGGTTTCTCGAGAAAATAAGGAGAGCTTTCTCCGGTACCTCGGTGAAGCATGGGGTCGGCCACGTCACGAAGGCAGAACGCGAAGCCTCATCTAGTACGAGGCATCACAACGGAGGTCGGGGCCCAAACCGACCGCGCGCGAGCGAACGACCGGGAGAGGCGTCGTGACCGCGCGCAGCCGCCCCGATCGCGAGAATGAATCCATTCATGAACTCCGCCCGCCTCCAGAGGACGAGCAGCGGGAGAAAAGGCATCATGGCCGCCGTGAGGTCGGTCCGAGTCACCTAAGCGAGTTCGATCGTCGAACTCGTCCCAATCTCCGTGAGGGCGGCTTCGATGGGTGCGGGAAAATAGTCACCCCGTTCTCAAATAGGATACTCAACACTTCTCTCCAAGATAAATACGGGTACTAGCGCATCGCCCTACGACGGTGAGGGATCCACGTAACTTCCTCTCAGCGGTTCGATACAACATGATCAACCAACGTCTCATTTCGGTTCATATGTGTAAACTCTTCCCGGAGTTACTAAGTCGACAACGCCCGCGGTGGTTCGACGATCTACCACGGAAGCATCGGCTCTGTCGCGACGATGGCGGCCTTCCATCGAAGGTTCTTCCGTATGCGGTCAAAACGTCGTCGGCACACCTCCTCACCATAAGGCAAAGCCGAACGAGTCCATCGGTGACTTCATGGCGAGGTTTAACAAGGGTGTTTGAAGGTCGAAGCGTGAACGACCGTTAGTCATCTCGGCCTTCAAAGCGGCATCTTGCCGGGGCCTTATCTGAGAGATCGTCTGGCACGAACCCCGATCTGACAGAGCGCGTGGGCGATAGCCAACCGGTTCGCCAAAGCGACGAGGCCGACAGAGAAAGCGCTTGAAGTAGACAAGGCAGGCCCTCGAAAAAAGGAAGAAGAGATGAAGGAAGGAAGATCGGAACCAAGGCGGGCGCCTTGAAAGATTACATCACCCTATAAGGTCGAGGCTCGGTCCGCCAACGCCTCGGAGCGACCTCAATACACCCCGTTGGACGGCCGAGGGTGAAATTCACGCTCCATATGAACCATTCGAGAAGCCTCGACCGATGGCGGGGAGGAAAAAGCGCCCGAACCTGTGGATAACATCGCTCATTCCATGAAGACTATGGGCACGACATCAAGAGTGCAAAGAACTCATGGGAGAAATAGAGATGTTGGTTCAAGATGGACCCCCAAGAAGTACTAAACACGGTGGTGCCAAGCCGATCGTAGAGAAGAGAAGAAAGCAAGGAAGAGGAATGCGCGCAAAAAAAAGCGACGCGACATCGATGAGGAAGGAGATGGCGAGTCCCAATATGATGAGGGTGATCTCCACTATTACGGGCTCCTCGTGGAGTCACGAAGTCTTCCCGAAGGCCAAGCTCAAGTCCTAACCGTGAACCTAACAACAAGAGGTTCAGAAGGACGAGGCGATCACCTTCTCCGAGGATGACCCGTACCATAATAGTACCCCACCGGGATGCTTTGGTGATCCATGCGATGGTCGCAAATAAGTTGGTGAAGCGTGTGTACATTGACAATAGCGTCGGTAAGCATCATTTTCAAGGAATGTTTTGACAAGCTAGGGATAGAAGAAGCGCCTCGCCTGGCGCCTTGCGCCACTCCAAGCTTCGTCCGAAGAAGAGACGCGCCGGAAGGATAATAGAGCTACCCGTCACGGTGGGAAGTCGCAACAAGCTCCACCAAGGTGGTGCAATTCTTCAGTAGTGAAGGCCCACTCGCCATATAACATCATCTAGGGCGAGATTGGGTGAAATTGTAAAGCGGTATGCTCAACGCACCACCTCACAATGAAGATACCCACCATGAGGGAACAACCGTGATCCGAGGGTGATCAAAAGCAAGCCGAGGAATGTATGCGGGTTGCCTTTACGGTGCGGGGACCTCGGTCCGGCCCACAGCATAGCAACTAAAGGAACCCGAGGAGTTGGAGTCGAAAGTACACACCCCGATAACCAAAGCGGAAGAGGTCGTATTATGCGAGGATGAGCCATAAAGGTCGTCAAAGTTGGTCTCACTAAGGCGCTCGAAATAAAGAACCGGATCATCCAACTCCTACGGAATTCCGAGATGTGTTTGTTTGGTCTCCCCGACATGACCGGAGTCTCACCAAGTATCATCACTCATGGCTCAACATCGACCGAACATGAAACCGGTTCGTGTATAAAGAATTTTTGCACCGAACGGAACCAAGTCATTCATGACGAGGTGAACCAACCGTTAAAAGCTCGCATCTTGTTCGAGGTCAAATATCCGACTGGATAGCCAACCGGTGATGGTGAAGAAAGGAGGAGGGATGGCGAATGTGTATTGACTACACCGACCTCAACAAACATTGCCCAAAGGATTGCTATCCCTTCCCAACATTGACAAGAAGGTCGGCCTTTGGTCGGATCTGAAGTCTTGATTTCTTGGACTTATACAAAGGTATCATCAAGTCACGATGGACGACGAAGCGGCCAAGACGACCTTCATTACCGACTTGGTCTTTGCGTATAAAAGATGCCATTCGGCCTCAAGAATCACGAGCCACCTATCAAAGGATGGTGGATAAAATATTTAAGCCTACATAGGTCGAATGTGGAGGTATCGTAGGCGACATTGTCGTCAAAAGCAAGAAGCCGCATGTGTAGCCGACCTCCGGATCGTCCTCGGCCTTCTAGAAAAATCAACAATGAACCCCGAAGTGCGTTTGCGTTCGATGCGGAAAGTTCTTAGGGTCTTTGGGTTTCTGAGAAGGTAAAAGCCGACCCGTCAAGGTCCAAACCATTTTGAAATGAACATGCCAAAACCATCCATAGCGTACACTGGTGACGGTGCATAGCCAAGATCGAGCTTTCTTTCAAAAGCCAGCGGATAAACAGCTACCCTTCTTCAAGATACTCAAAAGGCCGAAATTCTCATGGGATGATGTACACAAGTCCGCTTTGAAGATCTCAAGAGCTATCTCGCCAAACTCCCACTCTATCCGGTCAGAAGAGGCGAGGTCCTTTTCCTCTACCTCGCCGCCTCGGACGAATCCATAAGTGCGATCTTGAGTACGAGAGGAAGGGCGTCGGCTCCGGTGTATTTCATCGGCCGAGCACTAAAGGCCCGAAGCAGGTATCACTTGGAAGCTTGCCTTAGCATTGGTAAATGCCGCAGGAGACTACGTCCATACTTCCATGCACATCCCATACAAGTCCTCACCGACTACCCACGGCAAGTATTGGCGAAACCCAAGCCTCGGGGAGAATCGCGAAATGGGCAATCGAACCAGTGAGCACGATATATCATACCTTGCTTGCCATCAAAGGTGAAGCCTCAGCGGTTTCTGGCCGAGGCTAACCGTCGAAAAACCGAAGCCCACCGAGTCCGTATCGACGATGCCCAAGTCGAACCAATGGATGAAATACCAAAGGAAGTGTTAGCAACTCTACGTTGACGGGCTTGGGAAAGCAGGTAGCGGGCGAGGAATCTTACTCCTAGGCCGGACGGCGAGATCACCTACTCACCCGGTTCACATTCAAAATACGAACAACAGTAGAGTATGAAGCCTTGATCGCAGGACTTCGCCAGCTCAAAATCTCCAAATACGAGCCGTGCAAGTTCACAACGATTCTCGGTCGTAGTAAGCCAAATGTTGAAATCTGAAGCAAAAAGCAACAGGATGAAGAAATACCTTGAAAAGCAAAACCTACAACGGATTTTCTCGTTTCAGATAGTTCGCATCCGAGGAAGAAACAACCGGTGACATCTTAAGTAAATTGGCCTCAAATCGTCTCACGAGCCCGCCGATGAAAAGTCCAAAGCGAAGCATAGACAATACCGATGGCGAGCCGAGGTTAACGTAGTCGGATGAAGAACCCAACTGGATGACTCCCGTTCGAGTACACGGAGAATGGCGAACTACCCCAAGACAATTTGGAAGCTAGAAGGATCCTTAACAAATCTATGCGATATACCATTGGCGGGGTCCTATCTGAAAGTCATATCTCCGCCTCTCTTAAGGTGCTTGGGTCAGAATCGGCCGATTACGCTTGAGAAGTGCACGAAGGATCATGCGAAGTCACATGGACCCCGAGCCTTGTCGAAAAAAGTCGTGAGATGGGGATACTATTGACGATGATGTTCGGGACTCGATTGACCTTGTGAAAAGGTGTCGAAGTGTCGACTCCACGGGGAGCGCATCGAGGCTACCATGACCGACCTCGCCTCAATCTGAGCCTTTGGCCGTTTATGCAATGGGGGATCGACATCGTAGGCCCCTTTTGCAAAGCACCAGGACATCTCCAATTCCTAATTGTTGCGATTGACTACTTCACGAAGTGGGTGGAAGCTGAGCCTTTGGCAAAAATCACAAGCAAGAACGCCCTCAACTTCGTCTGGAAGAACATAGTGTGTCGCTTCGGCATCCCTCATATCCTCCTTTCGGACAACGGAACACAATTCACTGATAAGACATTCGGAGAGTAGTGTCAAGAACTTGGATCAACAAAATTCACCTCGGTGGCCCATTATCAAGCAAATGGTCGGGACCGAAGTCACCAACAGGACCATCGTGAAGGGATCAAGACTGCCTCGACCGAGCTAAGGGCATTTGGGTGGAAAATTTACCACAGTGTCTTATGGTCATACCGAACAACACCTAGGACCTCGAGCGGAGAAACGCCCTACGGTTTGGTGTATGGAACCAAGCGATGATCCCGAGAAATTGAGTACCGAGTCCTCGTACCATTGACTTCTGCGAAGCAAATGAAGAAAATCTACGGTGATCGGACCTACTCGAAGAAAAAAGAGACCTCGCCTACATCGAGGAAGCTCGGTGCAAACAGCGGTGGCTCGGTATTACAACCAGTGTTAAAACCCGACAATTCCAAGTGGGTGACCTCGTCTCCAAAATAATGAAGTCGAGCAAAGCCGTGCAGCTCGGCAAGCTGGAAGCCACATGGGAAGGACCTTAGGGTCGACGAAGTCCTCGGCAAAGGGCCTATAAGCTCGCCCAATTGTCGGTGAGCAATTACCCAACTCATGGCACATCATTCATCCAAGAGATATTATGCATAAGTGTCAAAGGTCGAGTCTTGTTCGGTCGTGTTTTCAGAGTCCTGTTTAATCGAGTCAAAGTCTTACTTTTGTTATGTCGTCTTTTATCAATAAAATTCTATTTTTTGTGCATGTTTTATTTGTCACTAATGCATAATTAATCTTCAATATTATTCTATACCCTCTACTTGAGGACAAATTTCCTCGGAGGTCGATTACCTTCGTTTCATACGAGGATGAATTTAAGCGCGTAAGGGACCACCCCTCCGATAACCTCGGCAAAAAATAGGAACCATTCTATATACGAGATCAGTTACCTCGTTTATTTCAAGACGGTTTCTCTATGTAGGCAGTAAGGGACCACCTCCCGATAACCTCGCAAAAACAGAACCATTCCTACATACGAGATCGAGTTACTTCGTTTATTTCAAGACGGTTCTCTCTATGTAGGCGAAATAAAGGACCACCCTCCGATAACCTCGGCAAAAATCATTAATTCGAAGGCGGAACTCTCTGAGCGACTAACTACCCTTCTACGAGCGGTTCCTTCAAGACTTCATATATTACTTTAGTTCAATATAAAGTCGATCTGAAGCAAGTACATCTTTCTTATTTTAAAAAATAAGTTATCAGATTACATATTACGAGGCGGAGGCCAGGGAAAAAGCGAGCAGTCCACAGAAAATCGCGATTCAACGGCTCATCTATACTAATCCTACCTCTACCTCGTCCTCGATCTACACTATGGGCTCGCTAGATCGACCTCGGCCACTCGATGGCGACTTGACCCCCGAGGATCCACGTCGTTCGAGGGCCATAGCCTCTCTTGAGCTATCCACGCGGATCGTCAAAATTCGGTTCATTTATTCTAGTGAGAAGCTCCGGCGAAGAAGAGGCCTCTGCATCCCGTCGAAACATTTCATCGAGTGTGGTTGTCGGCGATGGCGGTCTTGTATATACCTCCGAGCCTTTTAATTCACCGTCTTGTTAGTGGTGCGGGAGGTCCGACCATATTCACGCGGTACCTCGCACTGTGGCGGCGGCCTCGACAACCTGGCTTCAACTTCGAGATAGTCATCCCACCATTTCGATGGATGGCCTCTCGTACTCGGCATGCTCCTCGGCTATTAATTTAGCTCTACCATGGCGACCTCGAGCAGCTCTCCAATGTAAAGGCGAGCACGGAGCTCGTCCAGCTCTCTGGGTAGCTCTATGTTTGATATGAGACTCACTTTGCACATGGCCCAATTGTCCCTTTATATGGAGGTTCGACCTCTTTTAATTCGAGCCGACAAGTCTTCAATTCGATTCAACCAAGGAGAAGCATCAAGCATTTCGGTGACAAGCGGAATAAAAGATAAGTGTTTTCATGTAAACTTGTGATTCTATTAATATGCCCTTAGGCGAGAAACGATGTACATTTACATTAAAAGAAAAAAAAGAAAAAAAGGATCAATCGACCCTCCGGAAGCTTCGAACTGTCAGCCTCGGCCAGCTCCGGGCATGGAAAGCCTCGGCCTCTTACGCCTAACCCGTCGAATCGGCCGCCTCCTCGAAGCTGCCGGAGCCTCGTCGTCCTTGAAACCCCAGTGCGGCATCCTCGACCCCTTTGTAAGATCGGCCATTAGGCGTCGGTCGGGGATCTCGGTCCACGGGCAGCGCGAGCAGACTCGCGGTCATCGAGCAGAAGATGAAGTCGGGGTCCGCGAAGACGGAAGCTCTTCGGGCCGCGGACAAGGACATCAAAATAGGTCCGCCTCTCCTCATACCCATACTTGGATTTATCGATTAGGTAGTCCTCGGTGACTTCTTGATTGCATCCGAGATGGCGCGCTTATTGAGGACCTCGGCCGCATCACCAACCATCCCGGAGCCCCGCAGAGGAATAGCCTCCGCAAATGCCCAAGCATCTTCCCTGCGAGCTCGCTACCTCGGCCTCCCGCGCCGAGCCTCCTCCAACTCTGCCTTCATTAAAGCGACCTCGGCCTCCGCCGTGGCCCGGCCGCCCAGCCACTTACCGCTCCATCGCCTCGCCCGCCCGTCGCCTCAGCGGCCGCCGTATCCGCCGCCTTACATTTGACGAGGTCCGGATCTTTGCCTCTGTAGGGAAAACTTATGTTAACCCTCGCGAGGATCCATCTTGGGTGTTTAATTCACCATACATTGATTATAAACCTAGCGTGCGTCATATAATTAAATCGCAACACGTTGGGGTTTTCACGTGTTTACCTTTGGATCGAAGAGGTCGATGGAGCGAGATGAGCGGATCGAGCGGATCGGACTCGTGCTTTGACCTTACGGGGTATCCGGTTGCCCAATCTCCGGCGTCGGTGAGGGCGATCTATGGAGAATGCACGGAAAATCACCCAAGCTCTCTTGACAAAAATCTCGAAAATTCTCTCTCAAATGTGAGATGACGAAAATTTTCCTCTTAATTTGTGAGCATTAGCTCAGACATTATCTCATACCTTATATTTATAATGCACTACCTTAATCCTATATGGAATGTTACCATAATCCTATATGGAATATTACCATAATCTTAGGATTATTTCCATACTCTCAGGATTATTTCCATACTCTCAGGATTATTACCATAATCTTATATGGAAAGGATCTATGCATATACCATAAATATAATAATATCCTTGTGGGATAAAGAGAATAAAATCTTGCCATAGAGAGCTACAATGGGGGCTGGATTTTCCTCGATCTTTCACAGACTGGATGGGCGGCCCGAGGATCAAATGCAAGGAATAAAGATGGGCCTCAAATAAATTAATTATCTTATGTTCGAGCCCGAACATAAATTAATTTATAAACATTCGATCATGCCACTAGAGAAAGAATGTTGACTTACCCTTTATTACAAAGTTGAGTCGGGCTTGCACTTAGACATTCGAATCCCGTATTTAAGATATCGAGCGTCCGTTAATCATTTATAGCAATCATCGCTTAAAGCGATTAATAACTTCATTTCCTTAAGTAGTACCACTCAACCTTATTATTGTACTTGAGCTAACTCAACTGCGGGGTTTAGTACAATAAACCTTTGAGCTCCTTAAGGGCGTCATCATCCTAAAGCGGATACGGTGACTCGTCTGATAACTAGCGTGACATCAAGATCGCCACCACCCGAGATGCGGAGAATCTTGGGTTAGAACATATAACCCTCACTCATAACAAGTCAAAGTGATGGTCGACAACTCATACTCACCTAATACCTTATCGAGGTTTAGATCATCGTAAGTCACCGAGATCTTGGTTCTTCACGACGGTCGAGGAAAGAAGAACTCGTCTCATTGTGATCCTTCAATACGTCGAGCGCATCCGGCATAGACAAGCAACTAAGTCGAGTCACTTCTTATCTATCTGCGACCTAAACCGACAACTCGTCCTTAAGTCGTCTCGGTTGTGAAACTTTTATATCTCGTGAAGCTTGACCAATCATACGACACATGATCTTACACCTTGTATGATCTAACTTATATATGAGATAAGGGACACGGATATATGCAATCAAGTATTCAAATCGGATAGGAGATTGTAATAGTGGTAATAGAAACATTGTATACAAGCTCAACCAAGCGCCAAGTTATACAAATCAACAATCTCCCACTTATACTAAAGCAAACTTTTAGTATCAATGTGTCTTTCTACTAGCTATTACAAACAACCATCACTTTGCTTCTCCCACTTATACAAAAGTTTCCTTTCTAAGTGGGTGCCATCAGCGCAATCGAGTCTTCTAACGTGTCCATCGTAGACTTTTGCGGCGAGCTCTTTATGAATGGATCCGCTAGATTCTCGTCGTATCAATCTTTTCAATCAAGACGTCACCTCGTCTAACGATTTCTCGTATGACATGGTACTTTCTCTCTATGTGTTTAGTCGCCTTGTGGGTCCGTGGTTCCTTCGAGTTTGCCCTCGCGCTGAGTTATCACGATAAACTATGATACTCTTGGGCAAACCGGTACCACGTCTAGATCCGTGAGGTGGTTCTTGAACCATCTGACCTCCTTAGAAGCCTCAAGGCGGCTACATATTCGGCTTCCATGGTAGAGTCCGCAATGCATCATTGCTTTGCACTCGCCAGGATCGGCTCCACTCCCAAGGTAAACACATGGCAGAGGTTGACCTTTTCTCATCACGGTCGGCTTGGAAATCCAGTGCAGATAACCCAAGGCATTAGACTATCGCATGGTAAACTAGCTTATAATCTCGAGTCCTTTTCGGTGCCAGGTATATGCTTCTTGCGATCAATGAGCTTGTCGAGGTTGGGCGATATCTAGCTACTATGCTCACCGTGACAGCGAGATATCGGGCCTCGTGCATAGCATTGCGTACATGAGACTTCCTGCGGAAGCGTGATGAACTTGTCTCATTTCCTCTATCTCCTTTGCGGTCATAGGAGACTGCGTTTTAGATAAAGGCGCCATATGCGAAGGTAGCAATCCTTTCTTGGCGGTGCAGATACTAAAATGAGTAATCACAGGTATCGATGTAAGGCGCTGAGATAAGCTCAACATTTTCTTCTTGCGATCTCGGTAAACCTTGATCCCGAGAATATGCGCTGCGTCTCCTAAGTCTTTCATTTGAAAGCCCGATCGGATATGACTCTTTACGTCGATAACGACTTCACATTGTTGCCCGACTAGAAGGATGTCGTCTACATAAAGTCAAGAAATACCACATCACCGTTGACATCTAACCGATACACACAACTCTCGCTAGGCAATGGGTAAATCCATGGGACTTTACCACCTCGTCAGCGTAAGTTCCATGATCGGGAGGCTGCTTAAGTCCATAAATGGACTTAAGCTTCCATACTAGATGCTCTTCACCCTTTACCACATAACCTTCGAGTTCTTTGCATATAGATGTCTCTACCTTCCTCAAGGTAACCGTTTAAGCGGTTTTAACATCCATTGCCAAACCTCTAGGTTCAGTGGGCTGCTATGGCTAGAAGAATTACGATGGACTTGAGCATTGCTACGGCGAAAAGGTCTCATGAAATCGATGCCCTCAATGCAGTGTACCCTTTCGCCACAAGCCTGGCTTTAAAAGCCGAAACCTCTCCATCGGAATCTCTCTTCCTCTTGTATATCCACTTACTACCTATGGCTTCCTTGCCATCTGGTAGATGTGTCTTTTCATATACATCCATAGCCGTTATGGACTCCATTTCTAAGTCCATAGCGGTGTGCCATGATCTTGCATCAATATCTTGTATCGCCTCCTTGTATGTCCATGGGTCGATTATTGCATGTTAAATCTGTTTGGGACTAAATCCGAAGATTCACCACGAACATAAATCGCTCGGGTTGTGAACAACCCTCCCACTACGACGAGGTTCTCACGAGCCTGATAGCGGCGGTGGGTGCGAGATACTTGTGGTTCTCAACTTGCACAACTTTGTGTAGGTACCACTTATGCGGTCGGTATCTCCGGTGGAACTCGACCCACTTCATTTCTTGAAGTATCGGTGTCGATCCTCCCACTGACTCGACATCTCGTACCTTTGGCCTAATCGGTGGTGGAATCGATCATCTTCTAATTCTTGAAGAATGATTTCAACTTTGGACTTATGATTTTCATGTAGTCCTCTTCTAAGAATCGAGCATTAGTGCTAATAATGACCTTCGATCCTTAGGACTATAGAATAAACCATCTTTCGTTCCTCTAGGATAGCGATAAGCAGTCTTGCGTTAGATCTAGCCTCAACTTGTCGACTTTCTTGTTCAAGACGCAGCCGGATGCCCCATATCATATGTGGCTTAAAGCGGGCTTGCGCCCAAACCACAACTCGAAGGGTCTTTTCGGTCGACTTGGACGGTACTAGATTTAGCAAGTATGCGCCCTCTAAGGCATATCCCGAGCGAAATAAGCGATGTAGCATAACTCATCATAGATCTAACCATTTCCAAAAGAGTCTATTCTTCGCTCGACACACCATTTCTTTGTGGTGTGCCGGTGAAATCTTGTTTGGGATGTAATCCCACACTTCACTAGATAGTCCATAAACTCGTTCTTGAGGTATTCGCCACCGCGATCGATCGAGCCTTGATGACTTGATACTTTACTAGCTTCGTCTCCACTTCCGCCTTAAACTCTTTGAATTTCTCAAAGCATTGGACTTGCGGTGAAGCGGTATATGTATCCGTACCTTGAGTAATCGTCGATGAAAGTGACAAAATACCGTACCCTCCACGAGCTTGTGTGGACATCGGTCCACATAGGTCGAATGGACTAATTCAACATTTCTTTGGCTCTATAACCGCCGCTTTGAAGGTCAGTCGACATCTTTCCTTCTATACAGATTCGCAGACCGGTGGGGCAGATAACCGTGAGATTCCCCAACGCTCCATTCTTAGCCGGTCTTTGGATCCTATTTAGATTGATGTGACCTAATCTAAGATGCCAGAGAAAAGTAGAGTCATCTTCTAAGAAAACTTTCTCTTTTAGGGTTTGATGAAGATCGACATAGTTATAGGTATTATGTTTTGCGAAATAGTATAAAGCGAATTATATAAGGTGCAACACGGATAACCGTCATTTCTTATGATAGAAACACCACTATCAAAATAACAAAATATCCATGAGTAAATAATTTGAAAGCGAAACAAGGTTCGCAGAAAATCCGGCACATATAAAGCGTCTTTCAAACTAAAAGCTGTTGTCCCAAAACATAAAGAAACATCTCCAAGCTGCATGACTTGACTTTCGCGCGTTGCCCATGGAATCGTTATCTCGCCATCAAGCAGCTCCTTGTCCGTAGGAACCCACGCAGGTGTAACAAACATGATCGATTGCGCGTATCTACTACCCAAGAATGGGTAGAACAAGTCGCTAAACACGTTTCCGTTACTAAAGCAAGCGGCGTACCTTGAGCCTTGAGCATAGGGCACTTGGCCTTCCAATGCCCGTCTTACCGCACTTGAAGCACTTGCCCTTCTCCTTTGGCTTCTTCAAGCCTCGGTGGCAACCATGTTCTTGCTCCCATTCTCCCACTATTTCCTCGCTTCTACCACCTTTGGTACCCCTTTTCTATTTCCATTTTGCGATGTAAATTTTGGGCCCTTAGATGTGCTAGCAAGAGCATGTGCTCCTTTCCCATAACTCCTTCATGCGCAACGAGATCATTAAGCAAGCGACTAAGTGTAAACTCGGTCTTGCTCATGATCGCATTCACGCGAAAGTTCTCAAAAGACTTGGGCGGTGTATTGAGGATGATATCGACCTTCGCCGCCGTCAATACCTCCTCCCAAGCGATCAAGACTATCCATCGGACGAGTCATGTGGGAGACATGTTCATGGACCGAACTTCCTTCTTCCATCTTACACGCCAAGATTTCTCTCATTGTGTGGGCGATCGTCCGATCCGATCGCCCAAACTTACTCTCGAGACTTGACCAAATATCGATCGCGTCGCCATCGATCGATGTCTGCAGCTGCAAGCCTTTGGACATCGTAGTCATCATATAGCATTTAGCCATATTGTTTGACTTATTCCAAAGTCTGCTTGACTCTCGTTGCTCATTAGTCGATGCGTCAGTAAGGGCATCGGGTTTAGGAGTAGTGAGAACAAACATGTGTTCTTCATCGATAAGAACATATTCCATGTTTCGTTTCCACTCGATAAAATTTGGACCGGATAACGGATTTTGTGCGAGCATATTGATAATCGGCGTAAGAGACATATCTGAAGCGATAATGTAAAACACATAAGCATACGATCGCAAATAATTCGTAATAATAATATTGTAACCTTTTGATAAAACAATATTAATTGAAACCTCCAAAATCGCCCAAGGAATTCCACATACAAGCCACGCGCGTGTGGGCGTTACACATGAACCCCTCGACGGACTAAAATATACCTTTTAGTCGTTTAATTTCAATCCATATCAACTTATCCTTACGATGAATGAAATTAATGATTGGACCTTACTAGACCACATCACTATCGCAAGAAAGGACTTGGCGGGAAGTTGTACTTGAGGTGATGTCTAAGCATTGACCACAATTTTAACAGCAGAAGATGAATTCTTAGAATTGGTATACTCACTCGGACCATACCGCTTCCAATTCAAATTCTTTTGTTATCTCATTTTATATCTATCTCTAGAGAACTTATGAAAATCGCACATACAAGCCCACGCGTGTGGGCGTTTACATGAAACTCCCACTTCTCAATAGATTTAAAATGTTTTATTTAGAAATCTCATCTAACAAACTTATGATAAACAGTGCAAGCAAGCCACGCGTGTGGACGTTTACTCACAGTGCGTCTCACTTTGTTTAGAGATCAAAAAGTGGAGGTCTTGACATTTTAATTTGAAAATTAATTTGTCGGGTTGCTTGTAATCTTTTTATTCAAAAGGTTTGTCCATGCGGATCACGTAATCTAGCATGCTTTTCTATAGAACTCGACATGTAAAACATGCTCATGAATTCTAAAATATGCTTGATAAACGCGATAAACCTAGCATGCTTACTATGCGCATCCATTACGTAAAACACTTAAAGGTTTGTCAGCGTAATGTAAACATACATAACATACTCTTGCATAATTTAAACATCCACGACATGCATATGAGCGATAAAAATAAAATAAAGCGTTCGTCGCGCTGATCGTGAAACACGCACATTTAAATCTAATCTATTACATAGATTTACAAAGTACGAAATTAAACTTGAAAATGGGCCTCGCGTGCCCGCACGGACCGGATTCAACAATTGGGCCTCGCGTGCCCGCACGGGCGGAAAATCTGGAAGCGGTGCGGGCGGTCGGCCCAAAGAGTCTTGGGCAGCGCTGAGGCAAAGCCCGTCGCGCGCGCCGACCTCGCGCCCGCCCAGCAGCGCTCATCGCGGGCTAACGCGATCGCTAGCGACCCGACCGAGCACGCGCTGCATCATCCGTCAAAATTCGGTTCATTTATTCTAGGCGAAGCTCCGTGAGAAGAAGAGGCCTCGCATCCCGTCGAAACATTTCATCGTTTGTGGTTGTCGGCGATGGCGGTCTATATATACCTCCGAGCCTTTTTAATTCACCGTCTTGTTAGTGGTGCCGGGAGGTCCGACCATATTCACGCGTACCTCGCTGGCAGGCGTGCCTCGACAACCTGGCTTCAACCACGAGATAGTCATCCCACCATTTCGATGGATGGCCTCCTCGTACTCGGCATGCTCCTCGGCTATTAATTTAGCCTTCTCATGGCGACCTCGAGCAGCTCCTCCAAATGTAAAAGGCGAGCACGGAGCTCGTCACGGCTCTCTGGGTAGCTCTATGTTTGATATGAGACTCACTTTGCACATGGCCCAAGTGTCCCTTTATATGGAGGAGTTCGACCTCTTTAATTCGAGCCCGCGACAAGTCTTCAATTCGATTCAACCAAGGAGAAGCATCAAGCATTTCGAGCGACAATGAATAAAAGATAAGTGTTTTCATGTAAACTTGTGATTCTATTAATATGCCCTTAGGCGAAACGATGTACATTTACATTAAAAGAAAAAAAAGAAAAAAAGGATGTGACCCTCCGGAAGCTTGAACTGTCCACCTCGGCCGCCCGGAGCATGGAAAGCCTCGGCCTCTTACGCCTAACCCGTCAAACAACCGGCCTCCTCAGAACCGCCGAGCTCGTCGTCTTGAAACCCCAGTGCAGCATCCTCGACCCCTTTGTAAGATCGGCCATTAGGCGTCGGTCGGGGATCTCGATCCAGGCGGTAGCGAATGAACTCGCGGTCATCGTAATCAAGATGTCGTCGGTCCGCAGCAGGGAAGCTCCTTCGGGCCGCGGACAAGGACATCAAAATAGGTCCGCCTCTCCTCATACCCATACTTGGTTTATCGATTACAGGTAGTCCTCGGCGACTTCTTCGATTGCATCCGAGGCGGCGCGCTTATTGAGGACCTCGGCCGCATCACCAACCATCCCGGGCCCCAGAGGAATAGCCTCTCGCAAATGCCCAAGCATCTTCCCTGCGAGCTCGCTACCTCGGCCTCCGACGCCGAGCCTCTCCACTTCTGCCTTCATTAAAGCGACCTCGGCCTCATGGTGGCCACCGCCTAGCCCCTTGCCGCCTCCATCGCCTCGGCCGCCGCCGCCTCGCCGCCTCGCCGCCGCCGCCGCCGCCGCCTCCTCAGCCGCCGTATCCGCCATAGCCTGCTTGACGAGGTCCGGATCTTTGCCTCTGTAGGGAAAACTTATGTTAACCTCGCCCGAGGATCCATCTTGGGTGTTTAATTCACCATACATTGATTATAAACCTAGCATGCGTCTATATAATTAAATCGCAACACGTTGGGGTTTTCACGTGTTTACTTTGGATCGAAGAGGTCGATGGAGCGAGATGAGCGGATCGAGCGGATCGGACTCGTGCTTTGACCTTCCGATCGTATCCCGGTTGCCCAATCTCCAACGTCGAGTGAGGGCGATCTATGGAGAATGCGGGAAAATCACCCAAGCTCTCTTCAACAAAAATCTCGAAAATTCTCTCTCTCAAATGTGAGATGACCGAAAATTTTCCTCTTAATTTGTGAGCATTAGCCTAGACATTATCTCATACCTTATATTTATAATGCACTACCTTAATCCTATATGGAATGTTACCATAATCCTATATGGAATATTACCATAATCTTAGGATTATTTCCATACTCTGGGATTATTTCCATACTCTCGGGATTATTACCATAATCTTATATGGAAAGGATCTATGCATATACCATAAATATAATAATATCCTTGTGGGATAAAGAGAATAAAATCTTGCCACAGAGAGCTACAATGGGGCGCCGATTTTCCTCGGTCTACGGGCACTGGATGGGCCGGCCGAGGATCAAATGAGGAATAAAGATGGGCCTCAAATAAATTAATTATCTTATGTTCATTGTAACATAAATTAATTTATAAACATTCGATCATGCCACTAGAGAAAGAATGTTGACTTACCCTTTATTACCGAAGTTGAGTCGGGCTTGCACTTAGACATTCTGAATCCCCGTATTTAAGATATCGAACGTCCATTAATCATTTATAGCAATCATTGCTTAAAACGATTAATAACTTCATTTCTTAAGTAGTACCACTCAACCTTATTATTGTACTTGAGCTAACTCAACTGCGGGGTTTAGTACAATAAACCTTTGAGCTCCTTAAGGGGCGTCATCGTCCTAGCGGATACGGTGACTCGACATGAGATAACTAGCGTGACATACAAGATCGCCACCACCCAAGATCGGAGAATCTTGGGTTAGAACATATAACCCTCACTCATAACAAGTCAAAGTGATGGTCGACAACTCATACTCACCTAATACCTTATCGAGGTTTAGATCATCGTAAGTCACCGAGATCTTGGTTCTTCACGGCGGTCGAAGAAGAACTCATCTCATCGTGATCCTTCAATACGTCGAGACGCACAAAGATAGACAAGCAACTAAGTCAAGTCACTTCTTATCTATCTCGCGGCTAAACCGACAACTCGTCCTTAAGTCGTCTATTTGTGAAACTTTTATATCTCATCAAGCTTGACCAATCATCTGACTCTGTGATCTTCTACACCTTGTATGATCTAACTTATATATGAGATAAGGGGACACGGATATATGCAATCAAGTATTCAAATCGGATAGGAGATTGTAATAGTGGTAATAGAAACATTGTATACAAGCTCAACCAAAGCGCTTTCAAGATACAAATCCAATGACCTCGGCCTCGCTAATCTCTTGGACGAGAGAGTCTTCTCCTCCTCCATTCCACGAGCATCTTGGGCCACCCGTCACAAGCGGCTAACGCCCCTTTCAAGAAGTCCGTTATGAAATCGGACATCTGGGCCGTCCGTGGGACATCTTGGCCACCTCGGCCGACACGATCTCGACCTCTATACGAATCCCAACAAGTCAGAAGAATACATTATTTATATTACTTACAAGGAAGAAGGATAAGTCGCTACCTCGGGAAAGGTAGGGGGCTCGTGAGCCAACGAAGACGATTCGGGTCGGCAAAGAACATGCCTCGGGGATAGCACGCTTTAACCTCTTAAAGCGCCTAAGAGCTCATGGCTCGGGAGACTTCAAGCCTCCTCGCTCACTTCAGGATAGCCTCGACATCCTTCAAAATCGAGGAGGAGAGCTCGACCTCCTTCAAAGAGGAGGGAGCTCGACACGGCTCGACTCCTTCCTCTTCTTCCTCTTATCCCCGATCAAGTTCAACGTAATCATCAAGAAGTCGAGGCATGTACACACAAACAATCATGCAACAAAGGACAGAAGAGAAGGAGGGGCCTCACCCTTCACCGACTCCACCTCGATGGCAGGATCATAAGGGCTAAGCCCTGCAGCTGCGAACTCGACCTCGGTAAAGGCCTCATCCACGAGACCTACTTTGTCCAGTGCCTCCTCCAGGCCACCGTCAATCTCGTCAACCACCACATCGGCGATCTTCCCCGATCGCCATGTAAACACTGAGATCCATCGAATCGACAAAGAAAACTTCTTCCGCCATTCGAGATCTTCGACTTTATCTTCGCTTTGAATTTACGATGGGGTGATAAATAATACCACCCGAACTACCCTTCGCTTGCAAAAAGCGGAGAACAAGCCCCAAAGTGAAAGGAAAATTATGCCGATAGCATAGACACTAGGCCCACCAAATGCGAAAAGAATTTGGCGTAAGTTGGGCGAGTGATATGCCGAACATCCGTTGAAGTTCGACATATACACGAGGATCTGAATACGAAGACCGGAGGCCGTCTCCGTACACGACAAACCCTTCCGGAGGAACAAGCCCTATGCTCCGGACGGGGCAACATAAATTATATCGAAATACGGATTGAGAGACAATCTCCTTTATATCGGAGGTTGTTAAAATGGAAGAAAAGAAGACATTTTACCAAAATCCCGAAAGGGAGCCATAAAACCGGCGAATCCGACGGCGCAGTGACACATAACGATCTGACTCGGAAGATTTAGAAGAAGAGAAGCCATAACTTACTTTTGGTTTTCGAAGATGATGGTGATGAACTCCGAGACAACAATGGCGGCGGTTATCGTTTCGAAGTTTTGGAAGTCGAAATTTTGAAATAGCAAAAGTGATATGAGAAATGGCGTATCGAGGAAGATATTCCCTATTATACACTTTATCGGGAATCCAACCGCCGCATTAAATGCGTATCCCGTGTCCCTGTACTCAACGGCGCGAAAAATCCGTGTTCGGCCTCGCTAACGCCTCGTCGGTGGCGACGCTAGCGAAAACCGCTTAACGCGCCGGGAGGCCACCAAAAACCTCGGCTCGGCGCCCGCAAGGTGAAGATAGCGGAAGACCTCGGCTTAGTGCTTCGATAGGTGAATTCGGCCAGAGACCTCGGCATAACGCTGAGCGGTGAAGTCGCAGGAGACCTCGGCATAACGCCCGACGCGGTGAAGTCGGCCGGAGACCTCGACTTAACGCCTCGCCGGTGAAGTCGGCCGGGAGACCTCGCTTAACGCCTCGTCGGCGGTTAAACGAAAACCTCGACTTATCGCCTCGGCGAGAGATAGTACCAGCGTGCACAACCTCGGCGGATGCGCTTTGCAAACGCGTATGACTTCGGAAACATTGACACATACAAGTCGGATCGATCACGCCCAATACGACTCCTGCGTCTTTTTGGGGGTTGTGATAGGATATGGCCCAACTACCGTGCCCAAGCATCGTGCCCAATACGGGTAAAGGCGGCGTCAAGCTCGGCCAGACAAGTTCGCCCAAGAAGACCCTAAAACCGGTGGGAGCGAAGGCTCGGCCATATCTAAATGAATCCTAGTTCGAGAAGGGATCCTAGATCTCGAATCCTATTTAGAAGATCTCGGAGTTAAGATCTAGGTTCAAATAATTGTGTATAAATAGAGGCTAGATTAGGCGAAATAGATCATTCACACTCCTTGTAATCGCTTCACATTCAATACACGAATACTCTCTCTACCCGTGGGCGTAGATCTTATTCATAGATCGAACCACGTAAATCCTTGGTGTTCTTGCGCATTTATTTCCCTTACGAAATTAAGATCGATCAATTTCAATTTGGGGTAAATAACATTCTGCACTCCAACGTTTACGTCTTTTTATATATGTGTCCCGACGTAATCATAATAACAAATTGAATCATAACCTTTCAAATGGGTTTACAATAATGCCCCGGTGACCGAATTCGGGCCAATTACGCATACGTGGATGCCGGAAATCCACATCACACTCATACGTGAAATAAGTTTTAAACTACTTGAACCTTAATTACAGAAGGAAAGCTTTGAGAAAAGGAGTTGAAAACAGAAGGCAAGCTTGAGAAAGGAGTCGAAATCAGACGAAGAGAAGAAACCCGTTTGGAAGAGAAGCTTGAGGAAACAAACTACAGAAAAACTTCTTCAAAGTTGATAAGTTCAACATGACGGAACAACCCAGGTATTATAATATTCAAAGCTTGTATTTTAATTGATGTTAGGATTTATCAAATGAATATTATATTACGGGATTTGGGGTGAATGATTATTATATTACATGATTTGGGGGTTTTGGGGGGTAGGATTATGATATTGCAGGATTTAGGAGATTTGGGTTTAAGGAGAATATTTTATGCTAATCTTCTTCAATGGTTCTTTTAAAAACTATTAAAAATTCATGATTTCTAGAACCCTAATTATTCTTTCGAACCTTATGTGTGTACAGAATATCGGACAAAGATTTATTGCTTTTTAAGGTATACCATTGGGGAAAATTTGAAGGCAATCATAAATATATGGGTGGATGTTGTTTACTTTTGCGAGATTGGAAACTGGAAGCATTTGGAGATTCATTTGTGATTGAAGTCATGGTATTTGATGATAAATACAATATTATAATCATGCAAATGCCCTGGAGTTTAGTACAGATCAATTAACTCCTTACATTCGGAAAAAGCTAATGAAGTTGTGTGAGATCATTAGGTTTTATATTGTGAGGCCGCAATAGGGGATAAGTATGAGTGCATATATTTGATGATGCTTTTGTAGTGGATTTCTGATTGAGCATGTAGTTGTAGGGATTGGGAGTTAACAGGGATCCCTTGTTGCCATGCTTTGAGTTGTTTATTGCATAGACGGGAAGAGCTCGAATCTTATGTTGACACATTTTATTATAAGTCAACATTGAGTGAGTGCTACAAGCACGGTATTGGTCCTCTTCGTGGCGCTAAGCATTAGCCCTTGGTTGATGGAGCATCAATCTTGCCTCCACACTTTTCAAAGCTGCGGGAAGGCTAAGAAAACTAGGAAAGATCGGTGATGAGGTTGTTGATAAAGGCGCAACCAAGTTTTACGCACGTGGTATGAAAATGTCTTGTAGAAACTGTGGAGGTTTTGGTCACAACAAACGCACGTGCAAGGAAAATCAGAAAGGCCATGTGGTATGAAATAATATGTTTCATTAAGTTCTTTGTAAATTAACTTGAATTTTGAATTATTTTTATTGTTTAAGGTGGAACCTGAAGTTAGGCAGCCAAGAGCTTCTTCATCAACTGAAAGGTCTTCTTTACGGTCACGGGCTAAGGATCTGAAGATGGCAAGAAAAGGCATTGGTGCATATACTTCACCTGAGTCTGGGAATATATATTTCAGGGTAAGATTGAAGTTCTCATGTAATTGGACAATTAGCCAATTAGCTTCCTTTAGTTATATGTTGCTTCTTGAAGTTATTACATATTTTGTATTGGTGAATTTCAGCCGTCTACTACACAACGGGCACGATATGTTAGTGGTTCTCGTGCTAGTATTACATCAAGAAATTTGTCCATCGAAACAAATGCAGATGGCAGCAGTCAAGGCTCCCAAGTAATTGACGAACTCACTCATCCACAACCATAATTGACAAGCTTGAAGACTTGGTGATGTATTTTGTCCAACGAACCATGTGCATCAAGGCGTGTTGTATTTTGTCCATCGAACCATATGCACAAGGCATTTGTCCACCTATGTATTTTGTCCATCGAATCATATGTATTTTGACATGGTGATGTAGAACCTAGTACTATTCCAGAAGTTTTTTTTTGATGTAATACCAACTCTGTTAATATATGCCATCATCTCATTTTGAAAGAATTTTTTGAAGTGAAACTTGTGGTTCTACTCATAAATATATGATACTTGTTGTTACATTTATGTTTTAATTTAATTTGATTTAACAAGGTTTTGATGCTCAAGTAATTTTAGATAAGATCATATGGGTATATGGTATCAGCTTGAATTTTGCAACTTTCTGGATAGTTGCATTATTACATGCTGCCAGAAACAAACGGTCCATTTACAAATTTTTGCATGCCAATTCTGCAATCACCAAACAATGACAAAAATCAACAATATGACATTATGCAAACATTATGCAATCTCCAAACAACAATACATTTGATTTCAACAGTGTTATACAACAAAGTGTTTGACATAGTAGCTAATTATCAAAGTATTTGACAAAGTAGCTAAGGGAAAGACAAAATTACATTGTTATACAACAAAACACATCAATACATCAATTCTTACACATTGAAATCTGCAAGAACAAATCGGTTAGAGGGATAGGGGGAGTGACTAATGGCTGCCTTTCTATCTTAGACTACAAATCATAAACTTAATTTGGCGAGATAAAGTTGTTTAGGCATGGAACACCATTCTTCGCCTACACATATCCACCACAACAAACCTAACATGCTAAAAATCCAAAGAACAATAAAGCTACAAACTCGCATTCTAAACTTGGTCCGCTTTAACACATGCTTCAATAACTTCTTTTCACCAATTTTCAACATATATGAATCGAACTCAAACTTCATCCTCTCGCATTTCTTCCTCGATTTTCGGTTTTACGCCTCCGCATATTGTAATTTGCATATAACCTTCAATAGAGCAACTCTTGCATTTCCTTCATATGGTTTTTCCATCCACACAAAATATTGACAACCACCATCCTATACATTCGCATAAAAATCATAAACAATCGACATCCCTCCAATTAAAGTGACAAAGAAAAAGAAAAACTCATCATATTGTAGCTTGGGCATCCCCAAAACCTCCTGCCCGGATTTTCAATCGTAAAAGATGTCATCAAATGGCAAGGACCATGCTTGCAGAAGGGTTTTCCATCTGAATTTCAAGAATTAGCAGACATCTTGGCGAATGGGGCGAGAGAAATGTGAGAGTAATGAAAAATGGAGAGATTTTTGAGAATGAGCACGATTAGGGTTCGAAAATTAGATTTTAATTCAAGAACGAATGAAACGGCGTCGTTCGTGCCACATAATCAAATCGGGCCCAAATTAATGTGCCACATAGACAAATTAGGCCCGATTCCGGTCACAGGACACGGATGTTAAAAATATACAAAGGCTATGGTTCAATTTGTTATTATGATTACGTCGGGACACGTATGTAAAAATGCGTAAACGTTGGAGTGCAGAATGTTATTTACCCTTCAATTTGTGACTCTAGTTTGAACATTTTTGTTTAAACTTCTTAACTAAATAACTATTTTGATTTGAAAAACATTTAATGGATTTAAATTCATAAC
This sequence comes from Salvia rosmarinus, assembly GCA_036937905.1. Taxonomy (NCBI): domain Eukaryota; kingdom Viridiplantae; phylum Streptophyta; class Magnoliopsida; order Lamiales; family Lamiaceae; genus Salvia; species Salvia rosmarinus. Next base: position 95,655,376 of record CM072813.1, read on the forward strand.
TTTTTCGTTATAAATCATCTTTACGTTTTTGGCTTTTTTTCCTTTTCCAAACGTATTGAATACTTGATTTTTTTCAACCACAATTCACTGTGACATAAGTCACGAAGATCACATTTGGGTCGATTTTAAAAAGAAAAGGTATAATTGCCAAAAAAAGTTCACAAATGTTGATCATTTTTAATTATTTCCAATTTTTAGTCTTGAAATAATAACCTAGTTTATTAAAGTTTGCAGCAAAATAGATACACATACTGTTTTTTTTCTTTAAATAAAAAATATCGTGGTATAATTTTTTTCACTCTCGTTAAAAATCACGAAAAAACAAACTATTGGATTTTATAAAAATTTATGCGACGGGATTTTTAATTGTCAAAAGATTCTTAATACGAAATCAAAATGTTAAGTTATTACTTAAAGTAACTATAGAACGTCTCCAAAATTATAATTAGGTCAAAATTGGCATATTCTTTTGCAACTTTATATTAAATAAATATCAATTATGTCAACTCATCAAAAAGTATATGTGGACCGCTTACTTTTATCATATCACGATACAAAGATGTCAAGTCAATAGAGCATGTTAAGGATATGGGCCCAATAAGCTCGACCCATAGGTCCAATTCCATATAACCAGAACTGCTCTTTTCTAAGTGTAAACGACATCGTACGTATTAATTAATTATAAACTTAAGAACTCCTATTTTCGAATAGGAGATGACTCCTTGCGTGCAGATCTGTCGTGAGTAATACGACACATGTATCTGTGGATGTGTACATATCATATTCCTATAAGCATTTGAATCACCTTATCTTATATCATATTTACATCTATAAATACAATCATCACTCAAATCATAAATATAATATATGATTGACTTGAGTGTTGGAGTGTCTATATGGAGACTCCTTTCGGTTCTATTTTGCAGTTGACCCGATTCGCTCATATTTTGACGGTTCAATGGGACATTCCAACTATGCGTTCACAACCATGACTCATTCATTACCATAAAATATACATATTTTATAATTATTTATTAGATTTATAGATTGAATATATCATAATCGACCTACAATAATATGCAAATGTTAAATTATGTGCTCAAATATAAGAATCCGTCTACCAATTTGAACTTGTAGATAATGATGCAACGGTCTAATATAATACCATATATTGGGCTATAACTAGGAATGACAATTGCTCGGGTATCCATCCATTAAATATTTTTCCAATTCAAACTCATTTAAAATTTATTTACCCAAATCTTTAATGAGTACTAGCTTTATTACACATATTCATCCCAAACCTGTTTAATAATACCATATAATTACCTATCCGACCTATTTAAATTTATAAACTATCTAAATTATCATATATCAATTGTTAATTATAATAACTGGACTTTCCATCTAAAAGTCGGAATTACAAAGTAAATACTGATAATATTTAATAGAAATAGTGAAAGATTAAAAATTGAATTTTAAGTATAAAATTAGATTATATAATTGAACTTTAATATATTGGATACCCAAAATAATATTCTAAATCACCACAAACATGCATGATGATATTTTAAATTCTCGAATCTTATGCAAACCTTCTAATATAATCTTTTGTGACTATAGAAAAGATATAATTAACATATAAGTATAAAAAAAAATTGAAATTAAAATATTATTATTTTATATAATTGGATTCGGGTATATAGTAGGTATCCAAAGATGATTTCTCAAACCCGTCCAAATCCTTTTAATACTTATCTAAATCCATCATATTAAAACTTGGTAAAAACTGATATCAGTAAAAATCAAACCTATTATAATTCCTAGTGATAAATGAAAATTAAAGTTAAAATTATCTTGTCATTAACAAAAATGAAAAAGATAAAAAGTTAAATACAAAAGTGTAGTAGCCTTCACATATCTTCTAGTAAACCCTAAAAATCTCTTCTCTCAAAAAAAAACAAGAAAAAGAAAAAAGAACCCCTAAAAATCAGTGCAGGACCATTGTGGGAAGTAGTTGGGGGGGCACTTTCGGTATTTCACACCTCGTACGCAATGCATAACGTATGCCACCTTGTGGACGTGAATGCCATCTTACAATATAGTTGAGAGGAAGAATTGGACAAATTTTCATTATTTTCTATAATGTCACCTTTTTAATTTTTATATTGGAGCCATCATGTGCCCACATACAAATAATGACTATTCTAGCTAGTGATATAGCTGATTTTTGAATTATGTAGATGCTTTATTTTTCACATTGTTACATGCATATTGATTATTTTGAAGTTTCAATGGTTAATTTAATTGTTGGAAATATATTATCTTCATTCTCAATTATGGGTATAGATTTTAATAAAAGTTAGATGTATTGCTGGTGGAGTAAGGATCTCATATTAGTGCAATATTAAATTAGTTAATGTTGGATTATAGGTGGTAAAATATGTAAATACATGCGTTGTTGATGATAAGAAAGAGAAATAGTGATGAGTCATGAATGATAAAATATGTAAATGAATAGTTATCATACTGAAAAAGAAAACTATGATAGAAATTTATGGGACAGAGAGAGTATAATTTATATGTGTTTATAGACTTTTGAATAATTCTTAAAACATTGTAACTATAATATATATTTTATTTTTACAATTTTCCACATTGATAAGTTTTTTATACTAAAACAATGTCGTTTTCATAGGTGAAACGCGATCGCTGGAGTAAAATAAAAGTGGTTTTTAACTGTATCGGTTTTAAAATAACATAAAAATTATGAATTTGGATAATAAACCCAAATTTAAGAAGTCCAACTAGTAGTAAATAATTAAGTGAAACAAAAACGCACAACTAATTTATTTCGTTTTTGTTTTGAGGTAACAACTGATTAACATTGGAAATTTTATAAAATATACAGAAACAAATCTTAAAAACTATCATCGAGTACATAGAAATAAATAAATGGTATATAGTATAAAAAATTATAAATAAATATACATTATAAGTAATATATAGCCTACCCATAATCCAAACAAACTACACATGAGTATTAGGTTTAACCGTTTAAGGAATTAATTATTTAACTACTAATATACTAAAAACCAAAACAAGAGGAGTGTGCCCCTCCACAATGTAGATACATCACTGACTATAGATTTGAAAGAAAAAAAATGAATCTTGTACGAATAGAAATCCTCCAATCCGCAGGTCATATTTCACTTTCGCGTCTCAAAAATAAAAACAAAAAAATAAAACTTTATCTGATGGTTATATTTTCTATAATAGCTCATATATATTTTCATGAGTGATCGTCATAATGTATAGGAAAATGATATTTATGTGGAGAGATATTGATTTCAAAATTCAAATTTAATATAAATAAATTTAATCGTTTTTTAGAATAGGTGAAAAAATGATATTTATTTAAAAATGATTAACATCTTAGTATAAAATTATTATTTTATTAGTTAATTATATTGATAATTATTAAAATATCATTGTCTGACCAATTATAATATGGCCGCATAATTTTATTGTATTTTTATTATGTTTTAGTTAAAAGTAACTAGATTGATAGCGAGGCACGAAGGTATTCATGATTTTGGATAAAACAATTTTATCTGAATTTTCCCACTCCATTTTTATTTACTATTTTTTCTAGTTATACGTGTTATGTGCGCGTTTATATTAAGAAAGGGACCTCTTTTTGTTGTTTGGCTTTGAAAAAGAAAATTTCAAGAAAGATTCTCTCTGGGATAAGGTTAGCTGAGGAAGGTCACTCCTCCCATCGTCTCTCTCTCTCTCACAGCCGTTCCGGATTGACTCCACCCTCATATCGCCATATGCTATGCTGGTCAAGAAAATAATATTCCTTGCTTCATTAAATGTTTTTGTTGCTTTTGTTAATAATGATTTTAATAAATTATAGTTAGTTGAGAATAGATCACATTGTAAAGATAAAAAGATATCAAAAACAGAAAATATAATCTATTGATAGACGGACAGAAAAGGAATTCGAAACGTAAAAAAAGGCGAAATTTATTAATTAATTAATTGAGAAAACTCCTTATCATTGTACTAAGATTAAAATCGGTTCAACATCACTTAAATACAAGTTCGAAACTACTCCAACCATCCACATGATAGTGTGGGTAATGCAAAGTGAATGTGGTAATGCTTCACGGTTATTGACCAGGCAACCTAACTTTTTGTATAAAGAAATAATATTTTATACAGCTGAATTTGGAAAAGTAAATTAAATGGTTATATCGCTGCAATATGCATTAAATATTTCCACACACTCATATATATATAAAAGTTAAGTTGGTAGATGAGTAATGAAATTGTTACCAAGTCTCTCATCCTTACTAACTATTAAGGGAAAGACAATTCTAGTTCGCACTTCTCCAAGTTTAGATATCAATGATGATTAATTACTAGTTAATTAGAGATTACTTAAGTTTTAGTTATAAATAATTAAAATTTTGATTTATTAATATCTAATTATAATTTATTAAAGAGTCTACTAATCATTATTAGAATTTAAAAAAGAGTGTGAAATCGGATATAAAGGATAAAAAAAAGAACATAATTAAACTTTACAAAACTTGTGGTAACGCTTCCACGTAATTAGCACACATATTGTAGTTTTCGTGTATAAACAGAGTTGTAAATATTGCGTTAAATGTGTTTATAAAATCATAAATGCACTTTTCCAAATTATAACAACAAAAGTAACTGGTTTGAGAGAGACAAAAAAGAAAAAAAAAAAAAGTACAGGTGTCAGTTAACTAAGGAGCCACCTTCAAATCAGCAGAAACTTCCTTCCGCTTTCCTTTTTGTAGGCTTGTGGTGGTTAGGTCTAGATTTCCAAATTATACTTCCGCTTTCCTTTTTATTAGACCGTAATCTACTATTTTATTATGTAATCTCGATACTTAGATCTAGAGTTTGAACATAGTTACCAACTAACGATTTCATCCAAATTCGTATTTGGAAAATATAATTAAATGTGGTGGTTAGGTCAGTGACAAAATTGAAAGGAAGAAGTATGCATGCCACGTGGATACCTATTAATTTGCTTTTCATCTCTTACTAACTCATGAAATGGAAGTTTCTGTTATACAGAATTGAAGAGGTCAAAATATAGGAACTTAGTAGTGTGTGGGACTTTTCTTTTTCTTTTTTTGAATTTAAATCGAGATGAGAGATGTGTGAATTAAATCCGTGTAAATTGTTCATTTTCCTACTTTGTTTTACCGATTTCCTTTAGAATAGAAGGTAGTTAATAAATACATCCCCTTATTTCCGAATAAATATCCTTTATTATATGCCCAGTAAATTTAAGTTTCTAGAAACAGACCTAAAAAACATACCCGAAAAAGACAAAAATGTTCATTATCCTATATGACTGTTTTCTGTGTTTGCATCCACTCTATAGAATGAATTAAATGAGAATTTTATTTTTGAGAAAATAAAAATTATTATAGTATTTTTATTGTTTATAATTTAAAGATCAAGATTAATTATCATTCATTTATTATTTTTACATTTTAATGATAATTATTTTCAATCCTATAATAAATGAATTTATATATTTATTTATAATAAATATTTACACATGCACAATCACTATAATTATATGAATAATAGTTGAATTATATGAACAAAACAACGAATCGATCTCCAGAAAAATGTGAGAGATTTTTCAAGATATGGATCTCTAAAGCGAAAAACTAGAGATTTGATCATTTTTTATAATTAATTAATTATGATTCATCCGATTTTATTTAAACTAAGGGCAGTCATTGAATCTTAGTACTTATTGAGAGGTAGTTCCTCTTATAACCTTCTTATATATATATATATATATATATATATATAGAGAGAGAGAGAGAGAGAGAGAGAGAGAGAGAGAGAGAGAGAGAGAGAGAGAGAGAGAGAGAGAATGAATCATATAATATCCAAACTTTAGGTAGTGTATAATATTCAATCTCATTGATTCATCTCATAGATTCTATGAGATTTTTTTTCTAGTTTTTTAAACTTTTCTTCTCTGATTTAGCTTCAGTAAAGGTAAATTGGTAATTTGACTTGTCACGCCATTCAGAAAAATAAACCATGTATATAATTGAACAAACTTATGTTATAAATGAACACAAACATGTATGTAGTTGAACACAAACAAACATGTGAGTGAATGTTAGAAACGCACGGACAGTGCGCTAGCGCACTCTTAGCGCATTTTTGTTAATTTGCAGATTTATATTCTGTTATATGCATAAGTATGTTTCGTGGCAAGTCAGCGCACATCACGTGCTCGCACCCCAACGCTAGTTAGATACAAATGCAAGTTTATGTTTTGTTATATGCATGGGTGTGTTTTCCGAAAACAAAACTCTCATCCATCCTTCTCCGTCAGTTCCATAACCTCATTCTCCGATAACTGAATAACTTTGTCGAAAACCACCATCATAGCCATCATCTCTCTCTATCCCTCAATCTTATCTCAAAATTTCCTTCTTCTCCCCCCCTTCAAAATCTCTCAATTTTCTTCTCAAAATCTTATTCTTATTATTTTTTTCAAAATCTGTTGTTCATCATCATCGTTGCTAGGGGTGGCTATTTGGGTATCGGGTGATGGCACTGATACCGACCAAATTTTCGGTATCGGCACCGATTACCCAAAATCGGGTTTAGGGGTCGGGGTCGGGTAGACTATTTAGGTGAGATCGGGTGTCAGGTATACCTGATACCTGATTTTTTATAAATATTTATATTTTATATATTTAAATGTATAATTAATATATTCAAATTAATATATTATAAATATAGTTTTATTATTCTTAATTTTAATATGTGAACTTTATAAATGATAACTTAATATTAAAAATAGCATATACATTTAAATACGTGATATGTTATCATAACTTGACAAATGAGAGTATATAGCTAACATTATATATCTAAAATTATGTACAAAAATAAAAGCAAAATAAATAAACACAAAGAAAAAAAATGTTATCATAACACCAATATCCAAATATATAGCTAACATAGTTATTAGTAGTAATACAACATATATATAGATTTATATACAAATATAAAAATAAAATAAATAAATACAAAAAAAAATAAAAACAAAAAATACATGTAGGAAGAATTTCTATTATTTATTTAATATTATTAATTCTAATAAACTAATACTTACACTAAATATATAGATTTATATATAAAAAATTGAAAAAAAAAATAAGTCGGGTATTCGAGTACCCGATTTACAAAATCGGGTCGAGATCGGGTAGCACTTTTTATACAAAATCGGGGTCAGGTACCCGATTTTTTCGGGTAGGGTACCCGACCCGTACCGAATAGGCAGCCCTAATCGTTGCCACCGCTAATGTAAAAACAAATTGAAGAAGAATATCGAAGAAGAAGAAGAAGAAGAAGAAGAAGAAGAAGAAGAAGAAGAAGAAGAAGAAGAAGAAAAATGTTGTTTTGTTCTATTCTCATTTTGCCACTTGTGAAAATTAAAAATAAAAATAAAAAATGAGTTGCCACTTGTCAAATTATGGTGCATCCATGTACTAATATGTGATCTAGATTGGGTGTTACATACTACATGAGGATCGGGTAATACCAGAACTCAAACCTATCCATGTGTATATATTACTCGACTAATAAGTGGGATTCCGCATTTATAGCTTTTTACTTGTTATATTTATTATTGATTATAATGTTTTCTAATCTCACCAACGTGTTATTTTATCTCTCATTGAAGCATATTATATTTCATATTGTAAACGTTTTCAATCTCTCTTTTCATTTCTTATATTTATAGCAATGCACTATAACAATTAAAACAATAAACAAATAATATTTTAGCATTGAATATATAGGTTTTGCTATAATGCCACGTTCTGGATGTTAACATTTAAATAAATTATATTAATTAAATAATATCTATAAATAATAAGTTGATCCCACCCTTTTGTACCGTGTAGACGGGCTCTTAAAATACTATGTCGTTGTTTATTGCTGATTTATGTATTGCTTATATTTTTTTATTCATTGCTTATTAAAATATTATATTATTTAAGTTGGTATATATATTGCTTGTATTCTATTTATGCATAGCTTATTACAATTGTGTTGTTGCTTATTGATTTATGTATTGCTTATATTTTGTTTATGTATTGCTTATTAAAATACTATGTTGTTGTTTATTGTTGGTTTGTATATTGCTTATTTGCTTATATTTTGTATATTGATACATTATGTTCTTGATTATTGTTGGTTTATGTATTGCTTGGAGTATTGAAAAAATTGAAAATTGATGCTTGTGACATTTAATTTATTGACAAATTATGATATTCACAACACCAAAAGTTGATCTATTAATGCACATCCTTTATTCTTTTTTTTTAAAGAGCATTTTTCTAAGCAAACATAATGATTTTTCGTTATATACATATAGGGATGTCAATCGGGCCAGCCTGCTCGGGTTCGGGCCAACCCGAGTGGGCTATTCGGGTTGACATTTTTTTCGGGTTATAAATGTTCAACCCTAACCCTAAACTCTCGGGTTTCGGGCTAACCCATCGGGTCAATCGGGCCAGAAAGTTTAAGGAAAAAAAACTATATTTATATATATATATATTATTGATAACAATAATATTTATAACAAATATTTTATACTAAGCGTTGGAGTAAAAAACAAATAAGTGAAAAATAAATATAATACATTCAACAAGTTCTTTTTTTTAAATCTTATTATACTAACTTTGAAGAGCAAACAATGAAAATTGAAAATAGCTCTCATGGCTAAATTCATTTCTTCTAATATGCTTTAATATTCGCATTCCATGTAACTAAATGATCTCTAAATAATATAATACAATTATAGCGGAGTTAAAACTTATATCTAGAAAAAATGTAATTAGTTAATTCAATATAATAGTACTATTTAAATTATATTACAATATCAAAAATAAAAATAATGCTCACAACTAAATTATTTTTTAATATATCTGAATATTCATATTCCATAATAGCTAATTCAATATTTAATAAATATTTTATAAGTTAATTCACTATAATACCAATTAAAATTATAATTTGAAAAAAATACTATAAATAACTAAATAAACAATTAATCTATAATAGCTACAAAAGTTAAGATAATTAAACATGAAAAGTAAATTTTGAAATCAAGAATTTTTAATTTCTAACTATTAGATAAAGGGAAAAAATGAGTTGAGTTTTTTTTTAATGCCACCGATGGGTCGACCATGACCCGACCGGCCAACCCGATTATCCCGTCAACCGAATGGGGTGGCCGAATAGCCCGATTTATATTCGGGTTATGATTTTATACCAACCCATTAATTTTATCGGGTTATTGAATTCCACCGTGGGTTTCAAACCGTATTGACATCCCTATATACATACTATGACTAAATTAAACCTCAATTTAAATATCACTAAACAACTTGTGAACTATTAAAAGCAAAGTGCACAAACAGAAACTGATAAAATGACAATTATATATAACGAAGGTAATTTAAGACATTCAGTTATATTATATTTTTAATTATGGATAAAGAAGATGATTAACGCCAGAAAGATGATCTCGTATCAAACGTTGCAATTAAGGATATCATTAAAGATCTGATTGGAGATATAGCAATACTACCATCATCATTAACTATGAAAAGATAATTAGCAATTTAATATTATTAATTCAATTAATGAGCAATAATCTTAAACGTCCAAATATATTAGATCAACGTCTTATAATAGTTCCTAGTTAACATATAGGGGTTGGTTTCTATTATAACTCACCATATATATATATATATATATATATATATACTCCATCAGTCCACAAAAAACTTATATTTAATTCATTTTTAGAACGTCCATTAAAAGCTTGCATTTTTCATTTTTGGAAACATCAACTACCATAAATCCACCATTTATTTATAATAAAACTACACATGACCAACCTATTTATTCTTACTACCCATGAATATATTTATTTATTATCTTCATCCACTTTACATTCATTATAATTTATTAAAATCTGTGTCATCAAACACAATATGAACTTTTGATAGATAGATGGAGTATTTTTTATAAATGTAATTTCTAAGTATCAAACAATTCATCACACCATATCACTATGTTTTTATAAAGCAAAAAAATACCGAAAAATGTAATAAAGGTATCAAATTTTTAAATTGAAATAAAAGCTTTAAAAATATTCTAATGCATCAACATTCAAAAAATTATACTCCTTCCATCATAATAAACATACCACTTGTAAATAAAATTAATGATATACTTATCAACTTTGAGTGTATCACTTATTATGAACGGAATGATTGTAAAATTATAAAATCTCACAAAATTTTATCCGAAATTTAACAGAATAAATATCGAAACGAATTGAACCGAACGAAATAAAGAAAAGCACATAAGCTGGGAAGCATCGTGAGAAAGAGTAATTCTTCTTTCATGCTTTCACCCTACAACAACAAAGGTAGGTCCCACAATATTGCCGCCACGCGGCAAATCGAAGCTGATTTAGCCGTCCGTTAGAGAATCTCACACCCACCAAATTTAAATACCTCCAAAATATAAATTATAATTATAATTTGCCCAAAAACAAATATAACTCCGAAACCAGAGTGTTATAGTTCACAATGGGAAAAAGCAAATTGAGATGAGAACGATTTACATATTTATTTTTGTATTATTTAAAGATACACTATGATATAAATATGACGTCTAAAATGGGCGAGCAAATAAAAGGAGAAAAAGAAAATGATTAAATTAGGTCAAGAAAAGGGCCCACTCCCCATCCTCTGCAATTCCCTATAAAAGGCTGCTTTGGCCCTCATGCAATTCTCGCTCACTCTTCATCCGTAGCTTCACGTTCTCTCTATACACAATCACTGCAACCCTAGTCCGCTCTCTCGTCCGCAGCCGTTAGGTTTCCGTCAATCCTCTCTCTCTCTTCCTCCTAATCTCTCTCCTTCTCTCTCACCCTTGCTCCCCCTCTCCCCTCTATCCAATTCTTCGAAATCTGCATGGTGGGATCCGCTTTCGAGAATTAGAATTGTTTGGTCTTCCGTTTCTGTAAATCCGTCTCCCAGATTGATTTTCCCAATTTCAGCTTCTTCTGAGGGGTAGGTGTGGGGATTTCTGTGCCGCGTAACCGTGCGTTCGGTCACCGTTTTGTGATCCAGATCTCTTTTTGCTTCTTTTGAGGGGGTAGCCGGGGCTCCGGCCTCGGCGGGTTTTAAAGCCCCCATCTGTTACGACCTCATTCAATTCCGATTATATCTCATATAACCTAATCATCCCTTTTGTTTGAATTCAAAAATTCTTTGATTTTTTTTTTCTGTTTCCCAATCCAAATCGTAAAGAACGGAGAGATCGTAGATCGGCGAAGATATGCCTGCCCTCGCTTGCTGCGTAGACGCTACCGTTTCTCCTCCTCCTTACGCCTTCGGCAGCTGGGATAGCACTCTTCCCGAAATTCCGCCGCCAACCACTACCCCCGCCTCCACCGCCGCGGCGCCTTGGACGCCCGACCACTCGGCGCTGCTGTACCGCGTGGATGGATGGGGCGCGCCGTACTTCACGGTCAATTCCAACGGCGACGTTGCTGTCCGTCCCCACGGCACCAGTACCCTGGCCCACCAGGAAATCGATCTCCTCAAGGTCGTTAAGAAGGCGTCCGACTCGAAGAGCTCGGGTGGGCTCGGGCTCCAGCTGCCCCTCATTGTCCGATTCCCCGACATACTGAAGGACCGCCTTGAATCTCTCCAATCTGCTTTTGATTTCGCGATCCAATCTCAAGGGTACGAGGGTCATTATCAGGGCGTCTACCCCGTGAAATGTAATCAGGATAAGTTTGTTGTGGAGGATATTGTCAAGTTTGGTTCGGGATTCCGCTTCGGGCTTGAAGCGGGCTCGAAACCGGAGCTTCTCTTGGCCATGAGCTCCCTCTGTAATGGAAGCCCTGAGGCGCTGTTGGTGTGCAACGGATTTAAGGATGTGGAGTACATAGCTCTGGCGTTAGTCGCGAGGAAGCTGCATCTGAATACTGTTATTGTGCTCGAGCAAGAGGAAGAGCTCGATATTGTTATCGACGTGAGCAAGAAGCTCGGTGTTCGGCCCGTCATTGGGCTCCGGGCTAAGCTGAGGACTAAGCATTCTGGTCATTTTGGTTCTACTTCCGGCGAGAAAGGGAAATTTGGTCTCACTACGACGCAGATTCTTCGGGTTGTTAAGAAACTGGGGCAGTACGAAATGCTGGATTGTATGCAGCTGCTGCACTTCCATATCGGATCTCAGATCCCTTCTACGTCATTGCTAGCTGACGGCGTTGGTGAAGCAGCGCAGATCTATACCGAATTGGTTCGCCTTGGTGCTTGTATGAGAGTGATTGATATTGGCGGGGGACTTGGAATCGATTATGATGGCTCAAAGTCTCAGAATTCTGACGTTTCTGTCAGCTACAGCCTTGAGGAGTATGCTTCTGCTGTCGTTGCGGCGGTGAGGTTGGTGTGCGACCGTAAGGGCGTCAAGCATCCAATTATTTGCAGTGAAAGCGGCCGTGCAATTGTCTCCCACCACTCAATCTTAGTGTTTGAGGCTGTTTCTGCAAGTTCTCACGATTCTCCGCAGTTTCAGTCTCCTCCCGGGATTGAGTATATTGAGGAGCAATTGACTGATGATGCTCGTGCTGATTACCGGAATTTGTATGCTGCTGCGATTCGTGGTGAGTATGAGAATTGCTTGCTTTATGCTGAGCAGCTGAAACAGAGGTGTGTCGACCAGTTCAAAGAAGGGTCTTTGAATATGGAACAGCTTGCTGCAGCTGATGGCCTTTGTGAATTGGTGTGGAAAGCTATTGGTGTCTCTGATCCTGTTCGGACATACCATGTGAATTTGTCTGTTTTTACCTCCATTCCTGATTTCTGGGGCATCGGCCAGTTGTTTCCTATGATTCCTATCCACAGGCTAGATGAGAGGCCTGCAGTTAGGGGTATTCTTTCGGACCTGACCTGCGACAGCGATGGGAAGATCGACAAATTCATTGGTGGCGAATCGAGCTTGCCTCTGCACAAATTGGAGGCGACTGGCAGTGGGAATGGTGGTGGTGGTGCGGCATATTATCTAGGGATGTTCTTGGGCGGGGCATATGAGGAGGCGCTTGGTGGTGTTCACAACCTGTTTGGTGGCCCAAGTGTCGTGCGCGTGTCGCAGAGCAACGGCCCCCATGGCTTTGCTGTGACGCGAGCTGTGCCCGGTCCGTCTTGTGGGGATGTGCTCCGGGTGATGCAGTATGAGCCTGAGCTCATGTTCCAGACCCTGAAGCATCGAATTGAGGAGTTTGCTGATGATGGTGGCAGCAGCAGCTTGGTGCTGGCTAATGGCCTTGCTTGCTCTTTCAATAACATGCCTTACTTGGCAACCGCCGCCTCTTGCAGCCTGACTGCTGCCGCTGCTGGCAATGGTGGCTACTCCTATTGCAGTGATGAGAGCTTTGCATCGTCTGGCGATGCTATTGGTGCTGAGGACGAGCAGTGGTCTTATTGCATTGCTTGAGTTATATGTTTTAAGTTAAATATCAGTTTACAATCTCCTGTTTGTTCTAGTTTGCGGTTGGGGTATTGTTATTAACTTTTTATTAGTTGGGCTTTGGTTGGTTCCTCTTTATCACTATGTTGTTCATTTCTCTTTTTTTGAATTCGTGATGATGAACAAGGATGTATGAAGCAGGAATTTGAGCCTTTAGCATGCTGTGGGGTTAGTAGCGATGAAAATTGGTGCTCAAATTTCCCAGCTTGCTCTTATGTAATTGTTGTTTTTTCATTGCCATCTTAATTGACTGTGTTTCAAGAATCTTGTTTGGTGTTTATCTTTCTTTTCTAGTCTGTTATTTATCTTTCTATATATAGAGAGAGAAGAATTGCTGAATCAGAAAATTTGGAATTTTCACCAACGTTTGAATCCTACGAGCGATGGATTTTTTTTTTTTTGGATTCATAACTTTCACATCGAATTTATCATTTTATTTTGTTTTTATGATAAAAATAATTCTTATGTTTAACCATCTCCTATATATATATATATATATATATATATATATTTTATCCTAAACTAAGACTTGTAAGAACTGATTTTGTTAAGAATTCAAAATGAGAATTTTCACGGGGTTCGAATCCCATGGAGGCGGAAATTATTTTTGATTGAACTTTCTCAGATTCATCAACTTTTGATAATTCATCATTTTATGCTTACGCTCACAATAAAAACGTTAACCCTTCCTATATATATATATATATATATATATATATATATATATATATATTTCTATATAAGACTTGTAAGAACTCATTTTTAAGAATTTGAGAATTTTGCATGGACTATAAAGTTGATGAACAAGATCTTATAAAGTTATGCACAACGAAAATATTCTAAAATTGATAATTTCATAAAATTTTCGTTATGCACAACTTTATATCGTTCTATGCATAATCTTTATATATTTTATGTATAGTTTGTAGAGTTATATTTGGTCAAGTCCATATATATATATATATGTATCGGTTCTTGATTTGGTGACATTTTTCCTTGGTTGAATGGAAGTTTGAAGGTTTCAACTAATTAATCGCTCTGTTAAAGACAAAGATGACTGATTGGTGGCCCTTTTGCCAAAGGTATTGCTTTTGATGGTCCTTGCAATTTTACTACTAGTAGAGAATTAGCGGCCCTTATTCATACACTTGTGTTCCTATGTGGGGTATCCTGATTTCTTCTTGTTGGATGTATGTGCTTTATGTATCTTTAGATTTTGTGATGATCATTGTCTCTAGTGGTGGTAGTTTTTCGGTTTCCTGTTATATTCTCCTTTTGTGGTATGTTGAAATTGATGGCTTCAACTTGTTTGTACATGCTGTCATCGGAGGCTAGCTTTAGAAATATGCTTTATCTCAGTCTTTGAGAGGTTTCAAGATTAGGATTACCGAGTTTCAATTTGTTGTTCGTGAAGTATTGAAAACGCAGGTTCTATATCTGTCACATCATTTCTCACCAAATTCATATTTATTACTCGCGACAGGAACTGATATCTGATGCAGGGAGCCTGCTGTATTCTTCAGAAGGGACTCTAATTTCTTTGTTGAATAAGCACTTCTTGTGCTTATCCAATAATCAAATGGTATGCTGTCCACTTTTTATGAGCTTTATTGAGACTGAAACTATTATAAGATTTCCAAGATTAATTCTTTTGCTGATAAAGTTTTGAGAATGTAGCTTATCTTCTCAAAATGATGCTGTATATCATATGTTCTGTCTAGTCAAATAAGAATCTATTCCCGGGATTAACTTTGTTGCTTGTCGTGTAATATTTGTTCTTGTAAGAAGTGAGATCCAATTTATGAGCTTTTCAAATGTCTATCTGTTGCTGAGAACTCATGTAGAGTTTGTTCTGTTTTAGAATGTGTATTGTAGAACTCTTAATATTGTGTTATAAACTGCTAGGGATTTGGATGAAGCTGTAGACGTCGTCGTAGCTGGAAGATAAGCATTGTGTTTATGCAATAATATGGCCCCATTAGATGCTTGGATGACTTTGATGAGTTGTATCATGTGTGCTATGTGAGCTATACATAAACCATTTTGACACCTTGGTGAAGTAAAAATTTGATCTTATTTGGTATGTTTTCTTTATCTTTGCTCCTGCTTTTGACAAGTTGTAGTAACTCGATGCTGTATATAATAAATACCATGCATTTGATCCAAATGCACAACTTCACCTATCATTTTATAGGGAGAAGAAGAAGAAGGATTTGATCTGCCGGACTCAGCAGAGTGTCCAGAGCACTTCGACATCTACTGTCTAAGCGCCTATTGGTATTGTCTTTTATTCTCATAACCCTTGCTGGTGTATTAACTCGGGTTTCATTAGTTTCTTCAATTTCAATAAGAGTTGGTGAATGACTCTAATCAGGATAAGGGGAAAGGCTAGTCCACAGGATGAGATATTCTAGAAAATATGAAACTCGGTTGGCTCTTTTGAAGCGAGCATACATCAACCAGCACCCATTTCCCCTATGGATTTGTTTCTTTTATTCTACTCCCGCTTCTGACATACAGTAACTAATGAATATTTATATCTGATGGGGAAAGAAGATCTAAATCAGCTGAAAGTGAGGGAAATTTAGTGCAAAGTAATAAATGATGATTTTTTTTATTTTTTTAAATTTTTTAGAAAAAGTAATTAATGATGATCGCGATAATGAATGTGGAAGCACATGTATGGCTCCTAGGATGGTGCCATATAGATCCCTCTGCGCCAAATTTATGTAGTTTCATCTGAAACAACAAAGACGATAGCAAGAAGGATATGTACATGTAGACGTTGAACGTTTGGTTTTTGGTTCAATTGTTGTTAGATCGAACTAACCTTTCTTGTGAATTATATTTTGCTTAATTGAGACCATAAGTTTGTTTGATCCAAATCACTCCAACAAACAGTTGAAATGCAGTCTACATTTCAAAAAAAATTGGGCCAATTTATTGGATTTTGGAAGGCCAGGTTCAAACTTATGGCCTTCATTATGTATGCTGATCTGAAGTTTGAGATACTAGATCAATTTGGTTTTGTATTAGTTCTTCGCTTCCAAATTGTTATTTAGATTGTAAAAAAGTTAATTGTAGATTGAATACAATTATTATTAATGACACCTTGAGTTCTTTCTCGGTATCTATCATCTAGTAGTATAAAAATATAAGTTCTAATTGATTAATAATTTTATATTTTAAATTAAATTACTTAGCTAGTTTGCTTTCAAGCTAAGAGTTGGATATTGTCAACTTCATGTTTAATCAAGTGTTTCATGAATGACAACTGATGTTCGATCAATAAGATTTGTTGTTTGCAAATAAAAGCCCATTTCAAAATGGCACCTAAAGATCATATAGTCATATGATGAGACATTTAGGTCAAATTTCAAATTCAAAATTGCATCACATTGAGAGATCAACTCACATGCAGTTAAGAATTAGACCTAAATGTTGACCTCGCGTGAGAGTGTGAAATACAAATATTGATCGATCTTAATTTCGTTAGGGAAATAAATGCGCAAGAACACAAAAGATTTACGTGGTTCGATCTATGAATAAGATCTACGTCCACGGAGAGAGAGAGAGAGAGAGTTTGTGTATTGAAAATATGAGGAGCGATTACAAGGAGTTTAGATGGGTTTTTCGTATCACCTAGTCTTTATTTATACACAATTATAATGACCTAGATCTCGATATCCAAGGTCTCCTCTAAAATAGGATCTCAATCCTATCTCTTCTCCAATTAGGATTTTCTTAGATATGACCGAATCTTCTGCGTTCCCACAGGTTTAGGGATCTACTTGGGCCGAACTCGTCTGGGCCGAGCTTAATGTCAGGCTTGCTTGTATTGGGCCTGATGTCTGGGCCTGGTAGTTGGGCCGTATCCTATCACATCCCCCCCCCCCCAAAAGATGCAGAAGCGAGGTCGTGATGGTTTTGGGAGTTGTAATTCACCAGAGATTCGTTTATGACGAAGTGGAGCGCAATCAATCTTGTTGCTGTCCTTCTGTTTGACTTGGCTTGATGTTGTTGAGGCTTCCGAAGTCGTATGTCGGCGGCTTCACCTGTAGGGGCGTCTGCCGAGGTCATATGTTGCTGTTTGTATAACTTGCCGAGGCGCTTTGCCGAAGTCCTGTTTCTCGGTCGCGGCGAGGGTGGTTCCACGCTTAAAGTTCATCCTCATTATTAATAATTTTATATTTTAAGTTAAATTACTTAACTAGTTTGCTTTCAAGCTAAGGAGTTGGATATTGTCAAGTTCATGTTTAATGAAGTGTCTCATGAATGACAACTGATTTTCGATCAATAAAATTGCGGTTTGCAAATACAAGCCCATTTGAAAATGGCACCTAAAGTCATATGATGGGACATTTAGGTCAAATTCCAAATTCAAAATTGAATCACATTGAGAGACGCAATCAACTCACATGCAGTTAAGATTTAGACTTAGATGTTGACCTCGCGTGCGAGATAGAAATACAAATATCGCCTTTCAGTAGCTGAATTAGTTGAGATTTCACAACCTAAATTTTATGAATTTAAATGCACCAAATATTTTAAAATCGTCTAGAAATCTTCCATTTTCATAGTTCTGTATAATAAGAAATTGGAGACATATTATATATGTAAGTTTTTGAAATGAATCTGCTTCATGATTGAATCGATAATTCACGATAAGCTTGTGAAAATCTTCAATCAACAGAAGACTATTTATATTAGTTATGATTCCTACGCATAATAGACCTAATTTATGGGCTTTACAATATAACCTGCCTCAATAATATTAACTAATGAGATAGACATAACTAATAAAAAATAACAAATATATAATATTTGGGATTGTATCAAGTCTCTCGTCCTTCAAAACCACCTGTCCTCAAGTGGAGACTCTCCTGACTCCATCTCCATTTATGTGTATGATCAATTTGCTCCAAAATTCCTCTATCCTTCTCTCTCATAAATAAACAGGTCGATAGTAGGGGTGATATTTCCACATGAATGAATCAAGAAAGGAGTATCAACAGAAATCTCATCAACAGCTCCAAATTGCAACACAGAATTAATCTTTGGCATATCAACCTCTGATAGGATAATATCAAGAATTTGCGTTTCCACATTGGAATCAGCCATTGCATCAATATTATCCACAATTTCTTGAATCCCCGGTTGGATTGATCCTTTGATTCCATTAATTTCTTGCACAACTTGTTGCACTTTGGCTTGGATTTTCTCATATTGTTCTTCAAATTCTATTGCCAATGCATACGCCTCCCTTAGAGTCCATGGTCGATTTAGTTGTAGCTTTTTGGGAATATGAAGTTTGGATCCTGAAATATACAAGGAAATTAGTAATGCCTCGCATATTCCTGAAACCTTACTCCTCCTCTCTTCGAATTCAGATTGGTAATTATCCTAAACTTCCAAACCCATAGTAATCCACTGATTTTCTGTCTTCTTTGCAAAACCTCTTATTTCAGGACACTCATAATCTCAGAAAATTGTTGCCTGAACGACTCTTGTTGTGCTTGCAACGCAAGACGAAACTCTTCTTGAGCCTGATTGTATGAAACAACTTCTTCTTATATGTCGATTAAAGGTGTAAGACCTTGTTGTCAATTGCCAACGCTATACACCAAATCCTTAGCTTTTCGGGAAAATAATCGTCGCAATAGCAATGGCAATGGACGACGATACGGAACTGCTCATACCTATTAAATCTTCAAATAGCGATTTCGATTCCGGTCCTAGACCTGCTTCAAACCCAAACTATTTAGACCAAAGTTTGATGATCTGGTTCGATCCGGTTTTGATTTCTGTTTTAGAATCGTAATCGATATTTATTCATTGATTCTAATCCGAGTAAACCCATCTATCGACAAGTTTAAGCTTAAATAATATTTTCAATGAGCTGATTTTACCGTACCGATCCGGAGTTGCTCATAACCCATTAAACTCTAAAGAAATAGTTTCGATTTCAATTATTGTTTCGATTTTGATTTTAGGGGTGCTCAGACTCGGATCATCGCTTCAGACCCAAAAATAAAATACAAATCTGATTTGAATTCTTAATTCTTGAATCATGTACGTCACAACCACCGACACAAAGATCAATCAACAAGATGCCAAAACCGATTCTTTTCTTCTAATCTCAACCTTTATCCCTCCCCTCCCTCCCCTCCTCGCCAATATACCAATTCCATGAAATCCAATGAAAAACCACGAACAAATATTTTGTTATCTTCTTTTCAAAATAGTAAGAGTAAAATTTGATACCTCCAAGAGATATCGCTTTAAAAATTCTCAATGAAAGCACCAATGAAATGAACCAACTTCAGGATCGAATCGATAATTCACGATAGGCTCCAATCCCCATGATCATGCAAGGTCAAAATTCTAAGGTTCTCCAAATATAAATATTATTAACTTAATTAATAAATAAAAAAAATACAAGACTATTTATACTAACTACGACTTATACGAATAATGGGCCTAATTTATAAGCTTTATTAATATAACTCGATAGATACTACCAACTACTGGCCCAAGCATCGCGCCCAATATAAATGGGCCCCGACATTAAGCTCGGCCTATGTAAGTTCGCCCAAGAAGACTCTAAACCAACTACAACTCAAATCTCGCAAGTGGAGACGTAGAAGATTCGGATATCTTCGGATGCATATCTAAAAGAATCCTTATAAGAGAAGACAGATTAGTCGAACTCAATATCATTATGTATAAATAGAGGCTAGGTTAGAGAAAATCGCCATCCACTCTCTTTGTAATCGCTTCTCATACACTCAATACATGTATACTCTCTTGCTCCGTGGACGTAGATCTTTTTAACAGATCGAACCACGTTAATTCTTTGTGTTCATTGCGCATTCATTAACCCTAACGAAATTAAGATCGATCATAACCTAACTCAATGATATTAACTAATAAAATAGACATAACTAATAATCAGAAAAAGAAATATATGAATATTTAGGATTGTATTACTTTCAAAACCCCCTCACCCTCCAAAAAAGAAAGACAGAAAGAAGATGATAATATGTATAATTACTTCCAATTTAAACACAAACTCTTGTACTTTCGTCAAAAAAAAAGGAAAAAAAGAAAGACGGATAAAAGTATAATTTGTTATTAAGAAAAGTATTATTTATATTGAAGAAAAGTATCATTTGCTTTTTACGCTGTAATTCGAAAGTATTATTTATATTGAAGAAATATATCATTTATATTGAAGAAAAATATTATTCATACTGAAGAGAATATTATTGTCCATATATGCGGACGTCGGCAAAGAAGACCACCTCCAGATCTAAATTGTACGAGTAACACGAAGTCATTTTAGGGGTACATGTTTGACAATATTATGCTAAAATTATTGAAGATGTTGTAATTATAAAAAATTACAGGTGGTTTTGTAATTATTATATTTTAAAAGTTTATGTTATACTTACAAATTATCGTATACAGAGTTAAAATTTATATCGATAAAATTAATAATTTCTGTAAAATAATAAATTTTTAAATCTTGACTTGGTAGTTCAAGGAATCAATTTTAATAAGTAAGATAACGAAATAATAATTTTTTGGAGAATTTCTCTATATATATATGTATATGTCCCATCAATTTTTCAAATTAATCTTAAATATTACTTGTTATAATATTCATCTATTATTGTTTGACTTTTCTTGAAATTTAAATTTAGGAAGATTTCATCTCTAATTTTTTTTGTTTGTATTCAAAAATTCTAGAACGAATTTTCCAACTACAATTAAAAGTTGTGAAGAGTTATTGTTGCTTTATGTGCCTCCTTCGTTACTGGTTCCTATGGTGTGAATATATTGAGTTAGTTACACTACACGAATATATCTTGTGTTTCTTACGATTAACCCAACAAGATGGAAACATGTCATCTAACAATCACAAATCAAAATAGAAATTTGAAAAATATTCATTTAGTCGCGTCCAGATTTTGTGTAGGAATGTTTATTTTTCTGTTTTATAAGGGTAAATATGACTTTAAATTCATATTGTACTATCAGTTATATTTTGAACTATCGAAAATATTTTTTTAAATCCTAAACTTTCAATTTTGTATCAATTATGCCCCAACAAGTTTTTCGAATCCAAAAATTTGACGTGCTCTTCATATTTCCACGATATATTTAATAAATTATTTTAAAAAACTTACATGACATAAACAATATCGACGGATTGTTAAATACACCGTGATAATTTGGAAAACCACGTCAACTTTTTGAAGCCAAAAAATGATCGGGGGATACAATTGATACAAAATTAATAGATCAAATTTTTTAAAATATATAGATTTTAGGATAAATAATATAATTGATAGTGTCGAATACTTTGAGGTTTAAAATGATATTTAACCTTTTCATAAATATGATATTTAATGGTTTATATAGACGACCTTTATGCATGATATCGGGCTGTATATTTTGGGTTCGGCCTGCACATTTATAACGCCGTAGGCCCTCAAACTATGAGAGAATCTGTATGCGGTGTGGGCCTGAGGAACTATAACGCCGTAGGCCCTCAAACCAAGGTCCAAGAAGCATCTTAGCCTTCTCTCCTCTCCTCCGTCCAATTTCTCTCCAGTTTGCGTGACTTCAATTTCTTGCAATTGCGTTAAGCTACACCTCGCGAATCTTCGTTTTCTGTGGTTCAAAGTACGTAAATCGTTCACTTTTATTGTGTTGCAGATCTGAGCGGAGAAAAGTAGTTGTTCGTAATTCTGCTATTGATTGAAATTGTAATATTTTTCTATTGGTGATTGATCGTTTTTTTCTTTTGTTGGGTTTTGCTGTAGGCGAATCCAGACGTTTTAGCGCGTGCTGCTGTAATCTAGATAAATATGGTATTCTTTTCTTTTTTGTGCGAATTTTCTTTTTTGTTTCATTTATTTGTCAAGTAAATTTTGATCAGAATAGTTATGTTTTTGCGTGTTTGGTGAAAATTTAAGTGTACACTTATCTGATTGAATTGTTACTTTTCCCCCAAGTTTGAGGAAAAGCATTGGTTTGCCTGCTCTGCTCTGGTTGTTGTAAGACAATGATTAGTGACTCAAACGAAGTGCTTGTTTTATACTATGTGATGCTTTTCTCAAGTTGAGGCTGCTGCGATTTGAGCTGTGAAGTATAGTGTGTTAGAGGAAAAGCATTGACTTTCTTGCTCTGATGGTTGTAAGGCAATCATTTGTGCTTCACGCGGAGTTCCTGTTTCATACTATGCTATGCTTTTCTCAGTTTGAGGCTACTATGATTTAAGCTGTTAAGTATAGTGTATTTTCTACTCTGATTGTTGTAAGACAACGATTGGTTCCTCACACGATTTGCTGGTTCTACTTTTATACTCTGTTATGCCTTTCTCAATTTGTACGATTTGAGCTGTTAATTGTAGTGTTTTTGTATCCTATAAGATGTTTTTTTTTTAATATTAAACTTATCATTGCATAATGAAATTGTGATTATTATGAAGTAGTTAATGGCATTCCGCTTGGAAATTCCTTAATAGATTACAATAACTTGAATTTATTGGGACCTGTATAATCTCGATGCTTGTATTGGTAGAAAAGAATGATATACTCATTCTTGCTCCTTCCTACTGTTGTTTTATTTCCATAAATAGTGTCTTCTCATCTCTGCTATCATTAGGTATTGAGTTGTCGAATGTATTAGTCAATTCTGTTTTTGCTTGCTTTTCTCTTAGCTCATGGATCTGGATATCTTAATACTCAATACTTTTTTCTTGGAGGAATTTAACAGGGATGATCTGAGTCATTGCTAGCTGAGCATGAAAGATATGAAAAATACCATATTTTGTCACAACATTTGACTTTTTTTATTCATATGCATAAAAGTTGGCAGACTATGGTGGATATGCCAGCAAGAACTAGAGGATTAGAATTCTTGATTATTGGTTGGGGGATGGGTTAGTGTAGTATTGTGCTGCCTATTAACGGGAGTTTCAGATTGACATTTCTATTAGCATTCAAGGCATAAGACGTAATAATAAGTTAATTTAGCACAATTTCTACTCATTGGTATTCATCAATACAGGTCTTGGGAGTCTTATGTTAAAATATCGTTCTCCATTTTAGCTGTTATGTATTTGATATTGATTGTTCTGAGCTTTGTATTTCAGTTTTTTGATGGGTATGGATACCATGGAACATCATTTGAGCAAACATATCGGTGCTACCCTGCATCTTTCATTGACAAGGTTGGAATATTTTCTTTTGCAACTTTTTTATATTTATGAATCTGATTGCTGTCCATTTCCCGTTGGGATGAATACAAGGTGGGTATCCATGTGTTAGAAGCACGTTTTGTGAATGAAAAGTCCATACACGTGTCTCGCCTAGCATTCTGTTTTATGTAGATCTTGAACATTGTGCTTATCAAGTTGATTATGATTTCTTGCTCCTTTTTAAATCCTGCAGGCACAGATAGAAAATGGTGATAAAGGTAAGAGGTCACCTCTCTTTTATATGCTGGCGGTTTTCCCATAGATGATATCTTTTTTCTTCTTCTTTATTTCTGTCTAACTCTATTCTTTTCCAGTTATCATGCCGCCGTCAGCTCTTGACCGTCTTGGTAAGGAACTACAGTCTACAGCTTCTTGCTCTGGGTTGTTATCCTCATGATATTCCACTAAACGAGTTTGTTTTAATCTTGGCTAATTTATGTTACAGCCTCTCTTCATATCGATTACCCTATGTTATTTGAGCTCCAGAATGCTGCTACTGAGCGTGTTTCACACTGTGGGGTTCTCGAATTCATTGCAGAAGAAGGCATGATTTATATGCCTTACTGGGTAGGTGCTCTTTTTTTTGGGGGTATATGGTTTCAGCTTCAGATGACACCATTAATTGTTGTGTCTTATTAGATGATGGAGAATCTTTTGTTACAAGAGGGAGACTTTGTGCGAGTGAAAACGTGACTCTTCCAAAGGGTACATACGTAAAATTGCAGCCGCACAAAAGATTTCTTGGATATCTCCAATCCCAAAGCTATGTAAGTGCATCCAAACTTTGTGTTGCTAGTACTTGCTCTGTTACACATTTGTGGCTTGTACTCTAGTAGTATAGGCGCCTTCAAAATAATTCCATGTAATCTACTCCACCAGAGTTACTGTAGAATGGCTGTGTTTTAAAAAGTGATCCCACTTGAGGAAATGACTTTAAAAATATATGCTTTTGAGTATTATCATTTGACTCGTGTTTAGGCATGTGTTCACTTTGACTAATGATAATGAACTTTATCCCCCCTACATTTTCTTCACTAGGAGGAAACAACAGTTGTCGTCATATTTTATGAGACCGAATACTTAGCCTACGTTGTTATTGGTTTGAGTTCTTCTCAAGACCACCATTGTCTAGGCATAACTTGCTTGGTAAATTTCTGTTGCCTTTTCTCTTCCTGTTCAAGTAGCGGGTTCAAAAGAACTGAATGCCCAATCTGCCGCTCTGTGCACAACTGTACTTTTGAGACGGTTAACATTCTTAGAAAGCTCATACCTGAGTGAAAATACAATTTTTTGGTCAGATTTCAGTGCCTGAGAGATACTATATGGTTCCATTCACAAAAAGGCATTTGAAATTCCTGAGTGCTTCAAATAGAGAAATGCTACCTAATTTGCTGAAGAGCACGATTCTGAATGCTGAGTTATAATTTTAATTCTATTTTATGCAGCTTGGAGACTACGCTAAGGAACTTTTCATGCTTGAGCACAGGGGATAGTATCATGGTGGCTTATAATAATAAAAAGTATTACATAGATATCATTGAGACAAAGCCATCGCATGCGATAAGTATAATCGAGACTGATTGTGAAGTGGACTTTGCTCCTCCTCTTGATTACAAGGAACCAGAAAGACCTTCTGCACCCATTTCAACAGGCAAAGCCCCAGCAGGAGGTTCAATTTCTTCTGTGAACTATTGTTAAATTTCTCTTTTTACGTGCATTACCATAACTAATTGTTAGACCATTATGTCCCACACTGCAAAAATATCTACGTGTATTACAGTTTTTGAGTGAACATGATTATGATGCTACAGATACATTAACTGAATTCTGCTTTATGGCATCATGTATGTGTGTTTTCTTTATTTTAGGTCCTTGATGGTAAGAAATCCATGAGATAATGTTGTACCTCTTCCATGTATGTAGTATTTTTATCAAACACATTCTTATAGGAAGGGCGTGTATTTTGAAATGAATCGCATGCCTCACAATTTTGCTTCGTTTGGGTGGTATATACAGGTCAGGAACCTCCCGAGGAGGCCGAAGCAAAATTTAATCCATTTACTGGCGTTGGAAGACGCTTGGATGGGAAACCCTTAAAAACTGGGTCTCCTCCAGTGTCGTCAGCTGCACCCCAAGACAGGAGGGCCAACATGTCGGGTGGAGGAACAGCTGTCGCCTCTAGTTCCAGCTCACAAAGCTCCAAAGCCCCAACTCCAGGAAAGCTCGTATTTGGTTCAAATCCTAGCCGGGCAAAAGATGCTACAAAGGTTTCACTCCACTTCCCTTTTCCAAATTCCACTTAATGAACCATTGTGTATGCTGCTTGTGTCTGAATCATTTGTTTCTACATTGCAGGATGCTTCGAAAGATGCTAAACCAGAGCCTCCGAAGAATGATGATCCAAAATTCCAACCTTTTAGTGGGAAGAAATACTCCTTGAGGGGTTGACTGTATATTTATCTGCACCTGTAAGTTATAACTCTATTAACTCTGTTGGTTTAGAACTTGCTAGAATAGAATTTAAACTAAAACCGTGTCTCGATTTAAGGAGTTGAACAGTGGTTTATTCTTCCTTTTGCACAAAACAAAATACAGAACTCAACTCTTCTGTTAGTTTTTCTACATGGGACTTTATGGTATTTCTGCTTTGAGTTGCTGTTCTAATTGCGTTGTTCTTGCTGTCCGAGTCGATGAGACGGCCAAGAGCACGACTCCACTAGTTTGATTGAGCTAAAAGTTTCCCTTTCTGAGTCACTGAACTTTTATCTTGCTAAATCGAAGCAGTTAACATTAATCTTTTAACACTGAGTAGTCGTCATATTAAAAAGAGGTGTACCACTAAACTATAAGATAGGGGCGCAGTGTCAAATTATTGACATTACATTCAAATTGTTGTGCAAAAAGCTTTTGTTACTGAATCGAATCAAGTCGTAGGAAAGCTAGTTTCTCGAAATCTCAATTTCAAAATTTAAAAAATTTAGTTGCGAACAAGGATTTCTTTTGTAGTACGCTTCTGGCTTACGGTAGTCCTTAAGAAAGTTTGCAATTTTCTTTAAAATTTAAATACGTTCTCCCATTGTCCCACATGCATTGTCTTTAAAATTTGAAATATGTTCTCCATTGTCCCACAATATGTACTCCATCTGTCCTCTCTATTCCTAGGAATGTTCGATACGGATTTTAATAAAAGTTTTTTTTTTTGTATCATAGGGAATCCGTAGCCGCTATCATAAGATGAATATTATGAGTGGAGTAAGGGTCTCATAATAGTGTAATATTAAATTATAGTAGTGGGTCATAGACTCATAGGTGGTAAAATATGTAAATAGATGGATTGTTGAGGGTAAAAAAGAGAAATAGTAATAGGCCATAAATGGTAAAAGATGTAAATAAATGATATTATTGATGATAAAGTTAGGAAGATAGTTACCATAAATGGATAGGAAGGAAATTGGGGGACGTCCCAGAAAGAAAAATTAGAAAAGAAGTTGGGGGACGGATGGAGTATTATCTTAAAAAGAAATACTTTATATTTTCTACAAATCAATTGAGCCTATTCCAACAACTGCATATTCTGAAGGGCTCGAAAGAAAAAAAAAATATCAGCACCCAACAAACATTATGCAAGTCAAGTAGAGCAGCGTTATGAAAGAAAACAGTCCCCTACGACGGCCGGGACCGGCGTTGGGCAGTATTGGGAATGTGTCCGGCAGCGGCATCTGGCAGTTCTCCCCATTGAAATACATCCTTCTTGGAAACCCCCAACCATTACTCAAAGTGAACGAGTCTGCATCTTTCTGCAAGAGCAAATCTGTAGTCACTGATCCCACTTCATACTCATCAGCCTGCAGCAGCTCCGTGTTGTAGAAGGCCTTTCCCCAGAAGAGGGCCGCGTCTTCTGCAAGAACTCGGCTATATTATTTTTTATCTGTCTAAGTTAACAAAATAAAATAAAAAGCCTGGTTCTCGATATGAAAGGAGTACCTGGGACACCATTAGTTGGAAGCATCGTGCTGTTAAACCCGGGGGCAGCCAGCGACCGTCTGAAGCCGGGGTGTTGCACGACGACGTTCCAGTTGGAGTAGTTCCGTCGGAAGTGGTAGTTAGAGACGGTTAGTTTCACTTTCCAGTGAGTGACATAGTTGTTCTTGATGTGCCAGTGGATTCTGAGAGGGCACATGTGATCAGTGCATTTCACTAGCTCAGCATCCGGTATATTTGAGGGAATTGCACCTTCACTGTTTCGCAGAGCACAAAGAAATTATGAAAAGCAAGAAAAACACACGAGAATTAGTTACCCGAATCCTCTCTAAGCTGAATAAATAGCCCTGATCTAGAAATTGACTAAAATGCTCTTGCTAATAAAATGGATTTTCAGTACTTTCTAGCTCCATAACTCAACAGTAATAACACACACAACCATGCTTTCATCTCAACACAAATGAAACCTGATGCACGAGACCGAGGACCGATCGGCTATCCGACATCCGCAGCTGCACGAGGGGCATTGTGTGATGTCCGGATTGTAGAATGTCGAGAGCGATACACAACAAACCGGCGTCTTGCTAGATAGGTAGCTCGAATATGTGCATTCTGATTTCCATGTCCCTAAAAATCACAATAGCATGACCAACCCTACTTTTCGTTTTTGAATTTGGAGTGACAACATGAAAATACTTACTGAAAACCTGCTCTTCTCTTCTTCCACCAACGACGGTTTCCACAGTGGGACGAGCATCCCTAACGGGGCCACAAGTGTAGCCCGGTCTGGGGGCCATTAGGGTGAGATTGAGGGGTGCCAGGTAGCCGGTCCTGTTTTGATCCAGATTCCCTACTGTGATCTCAAACGACGAGTAGGACATGGAAGGGTTGATGGCCCAGGCAGCGAGGAGGCCGCCACGGCAGCAACCATCCGTTGTGTTACCCGTCGTTGCATCCGGTGTTAGATCAACTACCACAGGATTGGGGGAACAGCAATGCGGCTTTTGCTCTGTGGAAGGTTTGCAATCTCCTTGTTTGGTTGCAACGGCTCCAGAAATCGACCAAATAAACTCCTCCTTCGCCCACGTCCACCCTAATTTCCAGCCCGGTTTCTCCACGTGACGATACTGATGGTAGTTTTGGATGGTTACCCTTGCCTGCAAATATGAAGAGAGAAACGAACCTAAACCCAAACGACATCATAAACACGAGGCCTTATTAAAACCTGACAAATCCCTGAGGAGGAAAAAGAGCGCTCTTCTAATGAAAGAATGGCAACACCATTTACTTCCTAAAAGAGAAAGATTTGGAACTTTTTCTGAGATACTAACCACGTAGCCATCGTTGTTATACTTGAATATGTCGAAGGTAACCGTGATGTTTCCATTCGGATCCAAAGGGTCGTAGCAATCTGCAACAAGAAAACTTCACAGCTGAAAAGTGAAGGACTTATTGCAGTTTCAACACAGAGAATAGGAGATAAAGCAAAAGGGGAGCAAAATTAGTTATGCTACGATGCCTGAAATTCTTGAAGCTACAGCTAATAACATCAACATGGGCAAGTAACGCATTGATGAAGTAAACAACACCATTTCTATTTTATAGGACAAAGCAAATTCGAATGGACTGTAGCAGTTATAGAATGAGAGACAAAGGAGATCTTCATGAAGGACGATGCTGACGAAGGGGAGCTTCATCAAGATCGGATATGGAGAGTTGGATAAAAAGACAAGATTGTTGGAAACATCTATGTGTAGCAAGAGACAAAATATGTAGATAAAAAGTATCTACATGTTACAAATTCTTGATTCTCCTATGATAAATAAATAATATGCAATCCTTTCCACTATCTGCAACTATATTTTGAACTATGCCAAATGCCCCGCCCTCAAAAATCACTTTTTTCCAATTTTCCTAATTACAGCAAACTTTGGCAATAATTTATTCTAAAGGATAAAAGGAATAAAGGGATAACACATAATACATAGTATTCTATTTAAGCATGACGTATTTACCCTATATTTGAAAATTCCCATTAACATTGAACTAAGCTTATGTTTCTTGTTTGAAGAACTGGCAAAAATATCAGATTAATTCTCTACCTAAAAAACCTATAACCAGATCATTAACTACTGCCTTTTGAAATAAGAAAATAAAAATCGGCAATCATATGCTACAACCAAAAACAATTCAAATTATATGCTCATATAATAGCAAAACACTGTCTTTTTTTATTCTACATATTGTCATTCGATTAATCCTACACACTTAAAAGCTCGCATACAATGTACATTTAACAGCAAAACGCGTTGGAAAATTACGGCAGAAGGCAGAAGCAAACAGTCGAGCTACGAATCAAAACTATTTGAGCTTTAAAAATGAATTCGTACTTTCACAATCTCAGATTGCTTTTTCCGCTACTGTTCCTTCCTTTCCTGCGTCATCTACGTGGATTTTCATGCGACGGCACATAATTTCGTCGTTTCTTTGAGGCATTTAATCGAACAGTTGCAATACGCATATTAATCACTGACCGTTTCCTCCCTTCTTAAATATTTGGTGTACTCCAATATTAATTGTCTAAATCATATGCTAATAACTTGTAATGACATAAAGTTGTTAAATAACTTTCATATAAGCACTTTCCGCTAGAAAAGAGTTCCTTGTTGTAACAACTGGAAAAAATACAATTTGATAAAGGATATTAAAAAATACACATTAATACTGAAACCTCACCAACCCTCCTTCTCCAAGTTAAAAAACCTAAAGATAATTATCATAATACATTTTAATTTATGATCTCACCTTTCAAGTTTTTCTTAAATATCATGAACTTTAAAAATACACTAACTCGTGATCCAAATCAATTTTTCGATACAAGAATAGTGAGTAAAATAATATATTATTTGATGTGACATTTTTCTTTTCTACCTAAAACGAAACGATGTCATTTCTTCATCTCCTCTACAAGCTTAGTTTAATTGGTTAAGAGCAAGTAAATTTGGAATACGGATCAAGAATCGGATCCTAACGGCTACCAACCGCAATGTAGAAATTTTATCATCCTTAAGATGACTCCTTATGAACATTATACAAAAATTATCTTAATTTCTTTAACAGTTGAATTACTATAATTTATGTTCTCACATTCCTAAGAAACTGAAATTGAAACTGAAACTGAAGTATAGAGACTTACGGAGAGCTGGAGAGCTTCCCCTTCTAAGATAAGTTCAATGTATCTCCAATAACGTGGGCCCTAGCTGTCGAGGTAGGCGACAGGCCGCCTCGGCAGTAGCCACCCGGCGATCGCATGCGCCCACCATCTCGTACCAAATTATTTCAAAAGATTAATTTATATATATATATATATATATATATATATATTTATTTGGATTCAAAATATTATATCACTTGAATATTTTATTTTATTTTAAAGTCCAAAATATTAAATCTTTATATATTTCACTTATAGATATATGTTTTCATTTGGTCATAAAATATATTAAAAATATTGATGTTGATGTGATTATTAATGGTTTTAGATCCGCAAATACCGAATAAATTATTATTTTATGATATCGTATTATAGATAAGAGTTGAGATATAGAAATATAAGGACGACAAGTAAGTTGTATATGTTTTTGACATTTTTTATTATCTGCTTTATTTGTAGATCACTAATTTTACATAAATTTACAAATTTGATTTATTTTATAAATATAATATAAAAGATCATTTTGGACTGGTCTAATGGTTAAGTGAATTCATGTGGCCAAAGGTCACGAGTTCAAACCTCATTATCGCCTCTATAGGTTCAAATCAGTTACACTCGATTTTTCAAGTGTGATTTAATCTTCATGTGTCGTTTGCAAGCTATTGTAAAGAAAAATAAGTTTTATGTAGTACGCATAAAAGATAGACCGATGGTTTTATATGAATTTTAAAAAATGGGGATGATAAATCTAAAATATGTAGATGTACGAGATTTATGTAAAGCAGTAAAGGACACCAAGGCTTTTACGTGGTTCGATCGTTAATGAGATCTACGTCCACGGAGGAGTGATTCCTCAATACTTTCACTATGTTTCTGGTTACAGTGAGTATATCTAAAAGCTCTTAGTATTCAAGAAGTTGCTAACCCCTTTACCTTCAATCTAACTCCTATTTATACATGTCCGAAGGCTCCTAAAGGCGTGCCCATTCCTCCATCGTCGGGACTCTTCCGCGTGTAGGGACTCTTCCTCTCGCACGGAGGACTGCTCCTCTTCGGCGCCACGGTGGGGTTTGGGGTTGGCGGGGCGACCGATTGGGGTTTAGAGGACGGGTCTGGCTTAACCGCACGGGCCGTCCATAATGCTAGCCCAGTCGTTTGGGCTCGCTAATGGGCTCGGCGGTTGGGCATATCCCATCATAGCCCCTCCCCGACGCCGAGGAACAACGCGTGCGGCGGCGAAGAATGCGCTTTGTCGAAAGTGAGGTGTTGCTCGGTGAGTTGTTGTCGAAGGTGTTGTCGTTTTGACGTGAGGGTTTATTTGGCGATCCGGTTCGAATCGAGTTGGGTGGTCCGTCGCTCGGGCAAAGACGTATACAAAGGAAGTCAAGTCCGACCTGGATAACGACCCCCTGTGTAGGTTGCGCCGAGGTCCGATCTGGAGCGGCACTGCTCTTGTGGAGGATGCCGACGTCCGACCTGAGAGGCGGATCTGGATGGAGAAGTCATGCTGGATGGTGTCGAGGTTCGCCCCGAGTGACCGCCTTCAGGGATGCCGAGGCGTGGCTCGAGCGGCACTGGAATCCGGGGCCGGGCGCCGAGGTCCGATCTGGATGGAGGTATTTCGTAGGGACGAAGTCCGTTGGTAGGACGCCGAGGTCCGATTTGGATGCCCCCGCCATTTGGGGGAAGGCCGAGGTACGACTCGGCGAGCCGCTCGAGGACGCCGAGGTTCGTGTGATGATTGCAAGGTCGATGGCGGTCTGTCTTACCGGCGACGCCATACGCGCCAGCGGTAGTTGGCACTCGAACCGCGCGCGCTGCCGATTCCACATCCAATAGCAGTGAGCACGTGAAAGTTGAAACGGCAGCGTTTTTTGGGCGCCATTTGTCCTATAAATAGACCCAAATGAGGCAACTGTTCACTTTCCCTTTCGACGCCTTGTTTTCAGAGAATTCATTCGCAAAATTTCCTAGTTTTCTTTCAAACTTGTTGAGAAGCCCGATATCTCGCCCAAAAAAAAAGTATGTATGTATTCTTCGCCTCATACCGAAAGTTCTCGCCTCCGCCGGCCGTCCGTCTTCTTCCCCGTTAGTGCCACCGGTCTTAAGGATTACATGTGCTATAACCTTTGGGTAGTTCCTCAGAATTAATGCTGGGTTCCGCCGGTATCATCGATGTGGGATGGATTGAGGTGGGTTCAGCGAGGTCGAGTTTGACGATTGAGGACCTTTTGAAATAGCCAGGAATATCTGATCCCGAAGGAGGCGTGGTGGTGCTGCCGCGATCTAATAATAGGCTATGGCCCCACCGAGGCTTCATTATCAGATATGTAGACGCCCGAGAAATGGCCTTAGGTTTCCTTTAGCCCGATTTTTCTTAGTATTCTAGAATATTTTCGATCCCTATATGTCACCGACCTCGAATTCCATTAGGTCGGTGGTGGGCTAGGGCTCTCTCTGCATGGCTATCGACGAGCCTCCTTCGAGGTGTTGATGCATTTTTAGCGTCAAGACCATAGGAGAGTGTATTATCCGCCTCCTACCGAATTTAAGATAGCGGCCCCTAAGGTTTCTCATCGCGTAACAAGTTTTTTCTTCATGGGTGACGAGCACCGAGGTATGAGTGGGGCCTCGATAAGGCGATGGACGTGAAGGTGAAGCCCCAGGCTTCATGGAGGAACAACTCAACAATCTCGGTGAGGTATTATCTATCGACTTCACCGAGACGACCGAATAATGCCGGCCGAGCGCTTATAGTCCGAGGCGTCTGAGCGGGTCCGATCGGGGTGAGGCATCCCGTATATTTTCTCCCCTTTTGTGTCCGATCTCGCCGTACTAATGCGATCTTCTTTTGTTGTGTAGTGAAGCTTGATCATGCCACAAGGCAAGGGCCGGCTTGCCTCGCTACCGCACCACCGGGCGACGGAGCGCCTAAGAAGAGGCGGAGGGGGTGGACCCATCCCGCACCCGTGGTTGTGGAAAACCGGTCGATCCGCCGACGGGTCCTCACCGATCTCGAGCTCGGGCATGGAGATGGAGGCTCGTCCCCATGATACGCTGCGAGGTACCGATCTCCGTGAGATCCTCCGCTCTTCCCTAGTGCGGTGTTTTTTTGCTATCACATCGACCGTTTGACTTTCGTGACTTGCCCTCGGTAGCGAGCGAGCTGCGCCGCATGGCCGATGTCGCTACCTCCCGCACGAGGAGCCGGAGAGTTCGCCGCCGAGTTCTCGCCGGCCGCCGCGGGAGCGAGGTCGAGGTTGCGCGGGCGCCGCCGGCCGCCACGGAGGAAGGATCGGATCCGCAGCGCGCCCGTGCCGAGGAGGTGGGCGCCGAGAGGAGGCGGCCGAGGCGGAGAAGAAGTTTGCCGATCGGACGAGTGCCTTTGGACGGGCAAGGACCAATGTTGAAGGCCTTCACCAAAGAAGCTCGCCGAGTCCGGACCTTCTCCGCCTTTATCTCCGATCCGCCGCCGTGATGAGGCCGCAGTGATATCTACCCACCGGAGGATTGGGCCACAATGCCGGACTTTGATAAGGTCAAGCATGGATGGGCCGAGGTCGACCCTGTATGGTGAACAAAGACGCCTGCAGATTGGCCGAGACGGCCCCTTCCTGTGGTGGAGGCTTGCCTCCTCCGACTCGCCTCCCGACAGCCGAGGTCGTGTCCCAAAGGCAAGGTGGACGAAGATCCCGAGCTCGTGAGCTTGCCGAGGCACGCACTGCCGTGGAGGTGGAGGAGGAGGAGGAGGAGCAGGCTCTGAGCCTTCGGGAAGGTCACCGCAATGCAGCAGAGCAGACCAACGGGAGGGAGGCGAGTCCTAAGAAGCATGAGGTCGGTGGACTGTTGTAATAGGAATAGTTGAATTGCCGGGTCGATAGATCCCGAGATTTGTAAAACTTTTCACCATAAATAATAATATTTACAACTTTCTAAAGTGTGTGTTGTCTTTTATTTTAGCACTCTAATTCTCGTACCTCGGGCTCGACCATGATCTCGACCAAGTTAAAGAGGCCCGAGGTGCCTCGCCGGAAGGATGAAGAGGTGCTATTTTGGATGAGTCGATCGTCCGAAATGACTCAAGTTTGGCGAGAATGGATGTCACCAAGCATCACCGCCGACCTGAATAAGAAGACGCAAGAGGCCGATCGAGAAGAGCCCACCTCCGGCCGAGAACGAGGCGTTAAAGCTAAAGATCACACAACTCAAGTCCGTGGGGTCGATTTATCACCGATGTGGTCCAAGGACGCCGATGCAATGCGAGGAGCGGCTCGAGTGACAACGGAGGAGCTAGCTAGATCTCGGAAGAGCATGCGTAGTACGAAGGTAGTCCACGGATGGCGAATCGCCATATCTGGCCGACGATCGAGTTCGAGCTTCTTTGGCGGAGGCATGGTGCCGAGGGACGGCGAGGCCTAATAGCAAGAAGTTTAAAGATCGCCTCGACTCCATCATGAAGTACATGCAGATATACGAGGTCGTCAGAACGACGCATGCCCCACCCGCGAATAGTCTACGCTGGCTACCGGTCCAATAATCAAGAACACGAAGAGGAGGCGGCTACGCTGATCACGCCAAGTGCTCCGCCTAATGGGTCCAGCTTGAGAGGGAGCATTTGAGGCGGCCTCGGCAAGGTCGGAGGCGAGGCGTGGTCCCGCCCGTCGTCAGCTCAAGGGCCGATGTGTGACCTCGGGTATAGGAACGCCTCCGGCCTGAACCCGTCGGTCTTGGCTCGATCGCACCCGAGGTGGTCGGGGTGGTGCCGATCTCATTGATCGGTGGAGGCACCGAGTTCATTCCGGTATTCATCGCCGACCCGAGATTTTGTTCGAATCGCGTGCGCCGGTGAGTCCCATGAGGCTGAGCTCGGAAACCCGAATGAGCTTCAGATATAGCGTAGGACTTTGTATAGAGCGTAGGACTTTGTATGTAGTCGTAAATGTATTTAGACTCGTTTTAAGTGTACATTTTCCCTCGAGAGGTACAAACATAGCTTAGACTTCGCTTTGATCGTAAATGTATTTAGATCAGATACGTAAGTGTATATTTTCCCAAATAAAGTGGTCATAATTTGACGAGATCCGATCCGGATGTCTTGCATGTAGATATTCCAACTTAACGGGTAATCAGATGCGTGCATGTAGACGCTCAATTCAATGAGTAGTCCGTATGCCTCAGACCGAGATGTTCAATTTAATGAGTAATCATGAGCGCGACGCTTGCGCCAGCGAGTACCCTACTTAGTGGGTTTTTCATCTTCGTGCGGCATCCCATGAAGGCTTAAATGTGGTATATCCAAATAGATGTTCACATAGATATCGACGAAGTGAAATATTCATTAGGAAAACGAATGTTTTATCAATATGTAATCAACATCGTATTTGGCAAAACAATAAAGGGACTAACATGATGCCGATCCGAAATCGGCTATGTAAAGTACCTCCTTAAATGAGTGATATGCCGTGTTCGGGATAAGTGCACGGATAGGCGAGCTAGCTTGTAAGCCCTTTGCCGAGGTCCTTGTGAACGCGGTAAGGTCCTTCCCATGTCGGATCCAACTTGTTAAGACGCCGCCCCATCGGCTTCATTATTTCGTAGGACGAGGTCGCCACTTGGAGCATGGAGGCTGACCCTTTTGTTGTAGTACCGCGCACCGGCCTCAGACTGGCTTCGTTTATGAAGGCGAGCTCGCGCCTCCTCGAGAGCATCAAGGTCGACACGCAGTCTTCCTCGCTCCCGCTTGGTCGAGGAGAGTGCGAGGCTTGCGCGCCGATCTCACCCAGATGACGCCTCGGTCCCGTAGACCAAACCGAAAGGGTTTCTCCGCGAAGTCCGAGGTGTCGCTCAGGACCGAGAACGGGGAGATTTTCAGCCCAATCGCCTCGCTCGGTCTAGCCTCTTCTTCAATCCTTGTACAATCGTGCGGTTCGTCACCTCGGTCCGCCATTCGCATGCGGGTGTGCGATCGAGGTGAAACGTTGCTCGATCCGGAGCTCTTCACACCATTCCTCGAAATTTCGCCCACGAACCAGGTGCCGTTGTCGAGATCGAATATGCGGTATGCCGCCGCGACTATGTTCTTCCACACGAATGTCTCGAATCCTCCGGCCGTGAGACTCGAAAGTGGCTCACCGACCCATTTTGTGAAGTAATCTACAGCGATGACTAACATCGCCGACCGGTGCTCGATCGAACGGTTAACAATGTCGATCCCCATCGCATGAAAGGCCACGGGCTTTGCAGGCCGCTTAGATCGGTCCGGGGTAGCTGACCGTGGGAGCACTGCACTTGCACATTTTCGACGAGCTCGGTGAATTGGACGGTGGGCCCGTAATATCCCGACCTCGGGCCTCTTCGAGAGAGCTCATGACCGATGTGACTTCCACAAGACCTCGTTGAATCTCATTGAGCACGAGTCGGCTTCTTCCGCCCGAGGCATCTCGTGAGGGTTGAGGTAGGATTTCTGTAGAGCGCGCCTCACGTACGAGGTACCTTTGGGACTTCGCCATCATCTTTTTAGCCGAGCCGATCTGGGCAAGGCGCCATCTTCCGTGTAGCCTTTATGGAGACATCCGGCTTGGTTCTATCTCGTGATGATGCCGACGCTGGCCTCGGCGATGCTCCCGGCATGAACCTCCTCCACCTGGTGGACTTGTTGACGACGCACTAACTTACTAAGGATATCACCGCGCTTTTCCTCGTGGGATACGATGAATATGAAGCACTGAATGAGGTCAAGATCTCCTCGGCCTTCTCGAGGTATTGCTTCATTCGGTCCTCCTCGCCTCAGATTTGCCTAACACCGTTCACCACGACTGGAATCTCCAAGATTTGGATCTTGTCCATCTTTAATTCCTTTGCGGGCGGAGTCCCGAGATCGGCCGACTCCACCTCGTTGTTTGTGGTCGGAAGGTAAACCGAGGCGAGGTCACCTCCCGCTTGGTCTCGGGCCGAGGAGGAGGATGCTCGCCCCGCCCGCCTCTTGCATGAAGTCCGCTCACGCACATCCGCCAGCCATCATCGGTGGTGCGAGGACGATTCTCCGGGCGGGCGTTGGGCGACCTCACTGGTTGAGCCGAGTTTCGGTGAATTTGGCCTCCACCGAAAGTCACGAGGCTTGCCTTTTATGGCCGGCACCGGGGAGACGAAATGTCGTGCTCGCCGAGCCCAGTGCCCACTGCTAAACGTCCTGATGACTCGGTTTGACAAAATTTGTCTCAAAGGTAAGTCGGTCAAGACTGGACTGAATGGGCTTGGAAGTAGGGTCTGAGGCGCCGCTTAGCATTCACTAGGGCAGCATACCTTTTCGAGGTCGGTATACCTTGCCTCCGCCTTTGAGAGCTCGGCTGACGAAGTAGATGGGAGTTGTCGTCCCACCTCATCCCGACCAATACTGCGCTGATTGCCTCGTCCGAGCGCCAAGTACAAAGAGAGAGCTCGCCTCTTCGGGCGATCAGTGGGTGGGCGGTCGGCGAGATACTCTTTAGCCGCATGGCTACACCGGTGTTCCTCCCGCCAGCGAAGTCCCGAGCCTCCTCAAGATCTTGAAGCAAGGAAGCCGCTTCTGCAGCCCGAGATAGAATCGAGGGTGGCAGACACCTGTGAGTTTGTGGATTTTGATGGTCTTTGCACTGCATGTCATGCACCGCTTTCACCTTAGTGGATTTGCCTTGCACCTCTCGAGACCCAAAGATCCCGTGAATTTTCCCGCTCCACCATGAATGTACACTTTGGGATCGAGTTTGAGGTCACGACCGAGGAGGCTGGAGAATAGTTCCGAGGTCGTCTGCGCAGCCTCCGCCTCGACTCGACACGATGTCGCCGACGTAGACCTCGACGATCCGCCCGATGTGATCCTTGAATATGGTGTCCACCATTCTTCGATAGGTAGCCCCGCTTTTTCAGCCGAATGGCATCTTCCAGACACAAAGACACCAAGTCGGTGATGAATGCTGTCTTTGGGCGCCCTCCCGCTCATTAGGACTTGGTGGTACCTTTGTATAGATCCGTAGTCGAAGGTCTCATGGCCCACCAATGCTTCCACCTTCTTGTCAATGTCGGAGAGAGGTAGCATCCTTGCAAAGTGTTTGTTGAGGTCGGTGTAATCGACACACGCGCCATCCTCTCCCGACTTTTAACCACGACCGGATTAGCCATCCGTGTCGGGTATTCGACTTCGAACAAGATCCGGGCCTTCGGAGTCGAGTCACCTCGCCTCTTACGACCCGCCGCCGCCAACACCCTTTCTTTTGTCGAACTGGTTTTGTAGTCGGGTCGATGTTGAGGCGATGAGTTATGAGCTCGGGTGACACCGATCATGTCTAGTGAGGACCACGCGAACACGCCCTCGTATTCCTTCGAAGTCGCATGACGCCCGCCGAATGTCGGCTGGGCCTCGACACCGACCATGACAACTTTGGAGGGTTGTCGTCAGATAACCGGAGGTCTTGGTCGATTCGTCCCGAGGTGGCGCCTCGAGGATTCTCAGAATTGCTATGCCCGGGCAAGGCCACATCTTGGGTCGAGACTCGTAGTACTCTTTAGCCGCCGCTTGGTCACCCCGATGCTTAAGACTCCCACCGGTAGAATCTTGATGGTGAGGTGTATACCGAGCGACGGCCTTGGTGGCATAGAGCCGCCTCCCCGTGACGATGTTGTACGGACCGAGCTCGGACGAGGAAAAATTGAACGGCCTGGTGACCGACACTGGAGCTCGTCCCACAGAACCGGAAGCGGTAATGATACCCTCGGGTTGAACCGCCTCCGAGTGAAGCTCCGCACTGGGAGGAGCTGGATGTACCAATTCCTCCGACCTCAAGTTTATCCAGACAGCTACGGAAGATGATATCGACGGAGGCACCGATGTCGATGTAGACCCGGTGAACGTTTTGTTGCCCACCACGGCCAGATCGTGATGGCGCCTTGGTGGGGCATGATTCGGGCACCGGTCGCCTTTGAGAACACGATGTCTTCACCAAATCGAGTCGCTTGTTCTTCGGCTCCGGGGCCGGCCTCCGAAGTTTCGCTCTTCAACGACGACCTCATTGTCCCTACAGGAGCCCAGTAATGGCATAGACCTGCCCATTGCGTTGGGACCTTCGTCCTCGTCATCTTCGGCCGGGTCGCCAAGTCGGTCGGCCGCAGCTGTTGCCACCGCTATTTCTCCCCGCGCCTCTCGCCCGGCCCACGGCCGAGGTATTTTTGAGGCTCCTTCCTCGACGAGCTCGTCAATCATGAGCCTGTGTCTCGCAATCCTCGTCGTGACCCGCACACCGGTGATAGTCGCAATACTCCTCCGTGGACCTTCTTCGATCCTCCTTCATAGGAGGGCTTGGAAGAGTTCGCGTGGAGCTCGAATATCTCCGCCTCGACTTGAGTGGTGGGGCGCCCGCCGCTGTGGTTGGGCGAGGTCCGAGCTCGATTCAGTGGTCCCCTCGATTCTCGTCAAGGCACTTCGCGATCACTCGACTTTGGCCATCCCGCTTTTCTCTCACCTTCGCCGTCCCGCATCTCCTCTTCTTCCGATCCGACTCGCCTCCTTTGACGAAGTTGTCTACCAGTTCCAAAGTTTACTCGCCGCTTTGGTTTCTCCCTCGGTGATTTCTTTGTTCGCACGGGTCGGATCCCGCTCTCGAACGCGCTGATGATGTAGAGATCAGCATCGCCATCAATTTTGAGCGATTCTTTGATGAACCTCGAGACGAAGTTCGACATCGCCTCGCCCCGCCCGGGCGGATTGTGAGCAGGTCGGAGGAGGGCACCGAGGTGGCATCTTCGATAAAAGCACCATTTGAACTGGTCCATGAGATCTTGGAAACAGTGTATACTGTTATTATGAGCGAGGTGAACCAATACGGGCGCCGAGATCAAGACTCGGGAAAGATTTTGCACATGTGAAAATCTTCTATTCCTCGATTCGCCATGTTGGTGGTGTAGGCGAAAAGGAAGTCGAGAGGGTCCCCGAGGCCATCGTGAGACAAAGAATATTGGGTGCCTGCATCACGTGGGGCAACGGCGTGTCCGTAATCTCTCCGGAGAAAGAGAGATGATTCTCCGCACGGCCGAACCCCGGAGGTCGCCGCCATCTCTCTGGGAGTGGGAGATCGGTAGCCGCCTATCGTCCTCCGAGGAGTTCGGCCGTCTCCTCCTCCTTTCCCCCCGCCGCGCGAGTGTTGTGCCGACGTGCGAGCGGCTCCGCGGATCGCGCGGGCGAGTGGTCGCGTGGTTTGTCCGCGGCGATAGTTTCGTCGTCGGGGTGACCTCGGCTATCTCGCCGAGGTGAACGCTGATTGTCTCGGAGGGGACGACCTCGGTGCCGTGGTACCCAAACCGGGACTCTTGAGGGCCCGCCCATTTGTCCTCCGGTCGGGAAGCTTTGAAATTCGCCACGGCCGACGTTGAGGAATTCGGTCACGGCTTGGCACTCGTGGGACGAACGAACTATTTGTTCGCCCTCGCTGAGGTCGGCATCTCCCCACGTTGGGAGGCGGTCCCGAGGTGTATGGAAACGTTTTCCATGTTGCCTCAGTGTGTGGTCGCCAGGCGCCTGCGATCTCCTTCCGGGCGCCGAGTGACCACCGGTTGTCCTCGCCGGTTGTTGCCGGCGTCCGGCGGTTGTGCGTGTTCTCGCCATTGAGTTGTAGAGGAAAACGAAGCTTTCTTGTTCAAATTTTCCCACGACCGCGCCAATGATAAATCTAGAATATGTAGATGTACTAGATTTATGTAAAGCAAAGAAAGGACACCAAAGCTTTTACCGGTTTGATCTTTAATGAGATCTACGTCCACGGAGGAGTGATTCCTCAATACTTTCACTATGTTTCAGTTACGGTGAGTATATCTAAAAGTTTCTTAGTATTCAAGAAGTTGCTAACCCTCTACCTTCAATCTAACTCCTATTTATACATGTCAAGGCTCCTAAAGGCGTGCCCATTCCTCCATTGGTCGGGACTCTTCCTGGCGTGTGGGACTCTTCCTCTGCATGCGGGACCTGCCTCTTCTCCGCGCTGTGTGGGGTTTGGGGTTGGTGGGGCGACCGACAGGGTTTAGAGGATGGGGTCTGGCTTAACCGCATGGGCCGTCCATAATGCTAGGCCTGTGTCGTTTGGGCTCGCTAATGGCGCAGGCGGTTGGGCCATATCCCATCGGACCTATATTTTTATTTCGCTTGCGCCTATAAAATGTCGTGAATGGGACTGGTAGGCGATTATAAATCACATTGACATTGCATCTGTATTTTTTAATTTGTTGTATATATGTTGATTGCATAAATCACATCGTGCTGACAAAATTATATGTCATATTTTTCAATTCCAAATAAATTGGTGTACAAAATTTTCTTAATAATGAATATTGTTGATTCACTAAACATTCAACGGATCTTTTGCAGCATGGATACCATGATAGCATCCAGGAAATGACAAAAACTAGAATTCATAGATCACATTTAACCGTTGTTACACATGACATCAATTGAGCTAACTCTACAACTATCAAAGATAGCATAGTCCATGTAGAAGGAGACACTTGCACGAAATTATTTAGAATATTCCTCGGTTGTATGTAACTTTTTGCAATCTTATATTTAATTATTTGTCAAAAATAACATAAAAGTTTACTCTAACTACGTAATCACAAACGTTGCAATTTCATCAACTATACCACTGTCAACATCACAATTCATCCTGTATGTAATACTAAAAGAGTGTTTTACCAATGAAATGTCGTAATTTTATTAGTGAAAAAATAGAAATGTTGTAATTACAAAAATAATAGTATTGCATTTACAACCTCACAAGCGAAATTACAAATTCGAATAAATATAGATTACTTGTAACAATTAAACCCTTAATTTTACGAGCATTAACCATTTACGCATTCCACTGATGCGAATGCCACCCTGGAACATGTTGCACACCAAATAAACAGAGGCTCTATACTAACTCAATCTACTCAAAGACACCATTATTTCTTCAACACCACAAAAACAGACATTATTATTAACAACAAAAGGAAGAAAACAAAGAATATGATAGGACAATTAGGGAGCTTAATTAAGAGTTAACTGATCATTACCATAACTAGTGACCCTGTTTAAGCAACTGCATTTATATTATTAAGTAGTAAGTTCCAAGCTAGCAACCCTCATCACTTGCGCAGTCAAAAATTTACAAGTCCCCTTCAGTTTTATTTACACACATCACGGCGAAGACGGCTGCAGGAGGGTGGAGGACGATGCCAACGGCTCGTGGACGACTGAGTTTATTGAGATCGAGACGGGATTGCCCTCAAGCTGCAGCATGATGCTCCCCAGAACCTCAGTTAGCAGCTTCTTGAACTCGTCTTCCTTCACAGTCTTCCCGTCCCCAGCATCAAACATTTTCAGAGCTTCCGTTACGATGTTATCCATCTGCACGCGTCAGCACCACCAGAGGTCATCACCCCAACTCGGAGTTTGGTCATCACCCCGATTTAGAGTTACATTTGTTGAGGCGACACGGAGAAAATACTATCTATTACTATTATAAAGATGTCTATTCTTACAAATTTTTATCTACCCGTAATATCCTTACTTAATTTAAGTTCTAAGAATAGTTTAGCAATTTCATAAGAATATGTTTTATTTATAAAGATAGTTTAGTAATTTAATATAAATATGTTTTATTTATTGTGATATAAGATAATTGTGAATTCTTTTGTACTTAAAATTCCTAAAGCTATCAAAAGAAATTTTATCTATTTGGATCTATGTACGAGTGAATCATAATAAATCCACAATTTGTAGTGCCAATTCAGCTAATACTGATTGAATGGTTCATGTGTTGCATCGCATGTAAAAGTTATGAATTTAATTATACAATATCTATATTACTAAGTTATCCCTTAGAAATTAAAATAAGAAATTATAGGTATATCAGAATTTATAAGACCACACTTTCCAACTAGGAATAGATATAGGACGCTCACGACAGTATATGATGTATCTTGGAGCATGAATTAAACTATACTCTGAGCGTCTAAACATCGAAACATCATCAACGAGTACGCACCTGTTCAACAGCGCCAAGCGGAGGCAAGCCGGCCGAGGCGGCCAAATTATCAAGTGCAACGCCCAAACATTCCTTCGATATCTTCCCATGGCGATCCCTCGGAACACTCTTAATGGCAGAATCCAATGCCTTCAACGATAACCCCAAAAGAACACATTAGCATTGTGCAAAATTCAGACAAAAAAACAAAAAAGTGTTATTTCATCAGTTTCGACTAACCTTATCCAGCTCAAATTTATTAGACAACAGCCTCCTAATCCCGCTCCCATCAAAAGTATTCTGACTGTGAGCAACGATAGCCGGTTGCTCTTTGAGAAGCCCCACTACATTTTCCGATGCTCGTTTGAACTTAGCTAGGAACGTCTCTTGT
The DNA here is from genome assembly GCA_036937905.1 of Salvia rosmarinus. Taxonomy (NCBI): domain Eukaryota; kingdom Viridiplantae; phylum Streptophyta; class Magnoliopsida; order Lamiales; family Lamiaceae; genus Salvia; species Salvia rosmarinus. Next base: position 95,699,910 of record CM072813.1, read on the forward strand.
GAGACCGTCTCATGAAGGGAATCCCCTAAGCGCTCTAGAGCCGGCTCCAAAATGTTACTCAAGACCTACAAAAGTTGGATAAGGGTGAGCATTCTGATTTTTGCTAAAATCGAACCAAACCAAATCCTCAAAAAATTCCAAATCAAATTATCCGAAATTTTAGAATCAAAACTGAACCAAATCTAAAAAACCCAAAATTTTCTGAAAAACAACGAAACCAAGTTATTTCTTTATTTATTTATGATTACATTTTAAAATTTGAATTAGATTGCTTAAATGAAATTAATATTGTATATATAATTCAGATTTCGATTTTGAAATTGCCATAACCGAATAAATCAAATTTTGAACCAAAAGAAATTCCAAACAGAACCTAAAATCCGAAAAAAAGAATTGAATTCAATATTTCGATTTGGTTCAGTTTGGTTATTCGGATTCCAAATATTTTGGTCACCCCCAAGTTGGGAGCCCGTTGCATCTAGAGAAAACGCATAGAATGTACAGGAATGAGAATTAGTTGAGAAGGATTCTACCCAAGGATCCGTAGCGGGAGGCATGCCTTGATCGACTGAAAGTTTTTCGAAGGCCTTGATGATGTAGTCTTTGAGGGATCCTCCCGGCAAGTCAATCTCAGAAAATAGCGAGAGAATCTCCGGCTCGAACATGGGGCCGTTGACGAACTCGTGCAGATCCTCACCATCGATCCTGAGAATCACGACAGGATCCCTTTTCAACCCTGCAGCCATGCCCAGTAGAATATCTGACAGAACCTCTTTGAACTGAATCTTGCTTATCTTTTCTTGTTTACCATGTGTGAATTCGTTGAGCACCTGTCGCCATATCAAAACGGAACATGGATGAGCTCGAGATTGAAATTTTCACGTTGATCACTAAAATCGACAACATTTAGAAGCTATTCACATCAAAATAATAGCAAATATGACATGAATTTTCCTATAACTAATAATCAAAAAGTGTTGGACCAATTTGATAGATGTTTCAATAAAACATTAATGATGCAGACATTGACCGCGATAGGTGAGTGTGCAAAGCCTTAAAGTCAAGACACGGTCGATGTGAGGGTGATGTTACTACTGCTAGAAAGTTGTTATTGGTAGTTAAATTTGAAAAGATTTCCATCAAAATTTTTGTATTTTCTCCTCTTTTTCCTTTGAAGCAAAGCAACGGACCACGTTAAAGGGGTGGTTCTTGACATGTAATGCTCTATTAAGTCCAATTCACTTCCACCATCATTGGAAACCTAAATTTACAGTTCTGTATTTTCAACACACACACACACAGATTCTGATACATGAAGATAATAAGAAAAGAAAGAAAGAAAAAAGGAAGGCCTACAAAGTCACAAAGTCTATAATTTCACTCACTCAAACTACGTTGATTGTAATAGACCGATCATCGAGATCAATGGATTCAGATGTATCCTGGGCAAGCTAGATGAATAAGAGTAATACAAGAAACATAAAAACTAAAAAAAAAAAGAAGCAAATCTAAATTAACATTCATTAAAAGATTTTCTAAATTCTTGTAGCTCATTTAGTAAGACATTTAGCCAAGAAAGAGCACAATTAGCCTATCAGAACTCCCAACTAGTGAAAGCAACACCGAATGCAATGTCCAAGACAGCAAATACTCGATTCCCAAACATATCCTCCTCTTTGTAATGTGTTAGTAGGAGCTATGAGATATACACAATCTTCTCTATTCCAACACTCATCACGTTAGGCTAAAATCCAAGAAGAATCATACTCACACAACTCCTCTACTATTTATGGTTTGTAAGGAGATGAGAGATGCAAACAATCTTCTCTATGCAGATGATTCAAATAGATTAAGGAAAACTGTAAAAGGGAAACCATAGCAATTTCATTCAATGACTACAAATTTCCAATCAGTTTCCACATCCAATTTCATTCAATGACTACAAACACATAGCAAAGCAAGAAACAGAGAAAATCAATGTTTTTCGACACCCTTAACATAGTGAATTTCTCAAGCATTGATGCTAGATGCTGAAAAATGAACAAATTCAATCAATTCTCCCATCCAAGATTCTAAATATGCTCCAAGATTACAACTTTATTCAGTATTTCAACACACTTCAACGGCCCTCTCTTGAGCCCAATCTTTGAATGCAGTGGATCAAAAACAAATTAACAAAAATAATCCCAATTCTAAAAAATCCTAGTTTCTAATTGCTCCAGGGGTAAAACTTTATTCACTATTTTGAGACACCCCAACAAATAGAGCCCAAAAATCAAATGCTCGATGCAGCGAAACCAACAAACTCAACCAATCCTAAAATCCAAGATTCTAACTATACTCCAAGATCACCAACTTCACAAGCTCCAAAAATCATCTCAACCTACTAACTAAAAAATCCACCCCCACCAGCCACTCACCACACACACATTCATCTCAACTTTATTCAGTATTTTAAGACACTTCAACGGCCCTTTCTTGATCCCAATCTTTGAAAGCAGTGGAGCACAAACGAACCAACAAAATTATCCAAATTCTAAAAATCCTAGGCTCCAACTGCTCCAAGAGTAGAACTTATTCACTAATTTTAGGCACCCAACAAATCGAGCCCAATAATGCATTAAAACCAACAAATTCAATAAAATTCTAAATTTCCAAGATTCCAAGATCACCAACATCATCTCAATCTACTATCTCCAAAATCCATGGAGAGAGAGAGAGAGAGACATTTGTCCAAAACCAGCTCCTAAAAATCTAAAAAACACGAGACGCAACAAAAAGAAAGAAGAAGAAGGGAGTGGAAGGTAAGACCTCGGAGTAAATATGGTCGGATTGAGGGGAGGCGCCGTGGGCGGGCAAGCCGAGGGCGGAGCCGATATCGTCGACGGCGGGCTGGAGCTCGTTGAGAGAGAGCTTACCGTCGCAGTCAGCGTCGAGCTCTTGAAACTTGTGGTCGACGAAGTTAGAGAAGACCTTGTCGTTGCCAACCAACTCCATTATATCGGAACCGTCCATCACCTCGCTTTTGATGGCCTTCATTGTACTGTTCTTGTGCATGCCTTTCAAACCAACTCCACCCGCTTTCTCGCTTTAATTAATGCTGCTGTTGGAAAGAGCTTCCCGCCTCGCGTGTTGCTCGTGTGCCTGCTTTCTTCATCCTTGTTCTGGTTTATATATGGGTTGGAGAGAGAGGGGAGTGAGGTGTTGAGGTTTGTGTGGGTGACGTTTTTTGTTGGAGCTTCAACCATAGTTGCAGGTGAACTGTTTGCCGCTAATTAGTTTAAAAGTCTTTTCGATGAAAATTATTTTAACTTTTTCCCCTAATTATGTATTTGTAATCACTATGTAAGATGGAAATATATATGTATTAAAAAAAATCCTTGCTAAGAGAGATTTAGAGAATGGAATTAACTCAACTAATGAGCAATTTTTCTTTTTAAATATGTAGATGATTAGAGAGGTAACAATAGAAGAGATGAAAAAATATAGAGTAGAAATTCCTAACAAAATAACATTGGTATAATTTGAATAATTTAACTAAATTAAGGTATAATTTGAATAATTTTAAGTGCCATTCATCATTATAATTGTTTGATTTTAAATATATAAATTAACGTGAGTGAAAACGAAATAGATATCAAAGATATCACGTAACTTTTCTTTACGTGATAAATGAAGCATAATTTTGCTAATTCGGACATTGAGAGTCATGATTATGTTGAATAATTGAATGCGCATAATTAATTATTAGTGGTTGTGACTTGGGAGGAGTACCTGTCGTGGTATTGTCCTATTCTTTTGTGATGGCAAATTTTGATGGGAAGTTCCTTAATACCCGATTCTACATGTGTTCAACATGTAAAATTTTATTTATTTTTTAATTATTATTATTGTTTGAACTGAATTTGATATTTCTAATTGATATTTACTTCTATAACATTGTCAATTGGATTTTATATTCAGTTCGTAATTGAGCACATAACTGGAAGTTAAACTTATTATATCTAGAACTATCTATTCAACTAATTATTAGGCCATTTTTAGGTATATAATTTATTATCTTGGAGCTACTCTTATTAACTTATTGTTATATGAAAGTGGTGGAGCATTTCCGTAAATTCTAGAGACTTTAGACACCACTTTAGCTTTCTGTGTTCAGTAACTTGTACGTATTTTATCTGTTTATCCAATCTATTTCCATTATAAAAGTGTCATATTTTATAAAATTACTTTCAATATTGAGCGATCACAGATCTCAAAAATATTAAAATTATAGAAAAAATTTGAGATTTCAGTGAAAGACCTTGTTTTCGATCGTGAAAATTATTGTCTCCATTCGATCGGAGACAATTATTTTTACGACCGGAGACAATAATTCCACGACTGGAAACAAAAATTTTCACTGGAATCTTAAGTTTTTTTTATAGTTCTAATATTTTTGAAGCCTCAGATTGAAAATTACACTATCTTCGATCGATCGAAGACTTTATTTTCCATTTCAAACATAAAAAATATATTAAATTAATAAAATAAATATAAAATATAACAAATTTTAAAATCAATTATAAATTATACATCCTTTAACAAAAAATAAGTATTTAAGTTTTGCTTCCATAATAAACTTAGACTTGTTGATGGGGTATATAACCTACAAAAAATGTCGACAGAGGTTTAAACGCAGAGAAAGTTGTGAGCCACGTATATGTGTGTGGTTAAGGCACGTGGGGCGGTTAAAGTGAAAAATGCGGGGGGATAGAGATAGACCGGAATTCTCAAAGCTTCTGTCGACCTGTAATCATTCCACACGCGTCACCTACTCAGCGATTGCTCACTGCACGGGCTAACTCGACGTGACCTGGCGAATTGAAACTGGTGGGGCCCATTAGATTTTTGGGCCTGCTGGTGTGGCCCACTTCCTTACCTCATATTCGCATGTCCTTTTCTAGATAAATCCATCTATTTGAGGTATGCGTAATGAATGAATTTGCAATTCCGAATGTCTCGTCTCGCACGATATCTTATATGCGATTCCCTATAGTCTATATACTACGGCTACCACGAGTTCCATTTTGTGGATGAGATCAAAGTAATTTATGATTAGGGTGAATTTAGTTAGGTATTTAGTTTTGAGATATTATTAATTGAAATTGGTTTTCAGTCTTAATTTTGAGTAATTTTAAATTTAATTTTAAATAGTTTAATCTCAAATAATATAATACTTGTGTAAATACAATATTAGATATAATTTTATATTTAAATTTATCCCTTTATTTGATAGACTTTGACTTTAAGAATGATTTGATATGATATAAAATTATATTATTTTTATTCTTTTCAATTTTGAGTAGTTTAATCTCAAATGATCGAATACAAATGAAATATTAGATAGAATTTTATATTTAAATTTATCCCATTGTTTAATAGATTTTGACTTGAAGTATGATATGAGATGATGTAAAATTCTATATCATTTTTATTCCTTTTATCTCAAATTATAGTCATTTATTCTTTATCTCGTCTATCCGTCTAATAAACAAAAAAAAATCGCATATATATATAGATTCTATTTGTTGATAGTTGATTCTTAAGAGAAAGAATGATGAGTTACTTTTTAAATATCAATTTTTTTATTGAACAAATATTGTTGTTTAATACTCCCTCCCTCACCTAAAGGATCTCATTTCTTTTAGACACGGATATTTAGGAGAAATATATAAAGTAGTTAAAGTATTAAAAAATGGATAGGATCCACACTTTTTGAAGGGATAATTATTTCCTAAAATGGAATGAGACATTTATAATAGGATAACCCAAAAAAAATGAGATATTTTAAATGGGATAGAGGTAGTATGTGGGAAAAGTGGGAAAAGGCGAAATTTGGAGGTCAAAGAGTATTTATTTTCCCCCTTTCTTTTAGTTTGGAGTTGGAACTGAGATTTATTTTTTAGTCTTAGAACACCACTAAACTATAATATTTTTTTATTTCTTTTTTTATATAAACAGATTTGAGTAAATTTTATGTATAATGTGGAATTGTAATATTTATTTTATTACGTATCGAGCTATCAGTGTGTTATTTGTTATGTTCAATTTTTTAAAATAGAGCTTATAAATAACGTTTTATCACCGAAAAATTATAATTATAATCCCATCAACGTATAAATTATTCATAATCCACTTATAAATAACGATTGCATAATGCAGATGGCTAAAAGTCAAATGAGTTCGATTACGTATAAATTGTGGAGTACTCTAGAAGGCTACCCACCCTTGCCTAAAACGGGTACACATTTTTCAAATTCAAATGATTCTACCGACCATTCATTGCCAACTTCTATTTGCCTCAACTTTCTATGCACTATTTACTTTCACTTGCATTGTATTATTTCAATATGTTTGCGATCAGATAACAAGTTTGATGCTTTTATCTTTTTTGTTACATAATTATTGCAAAACCCACTTTGAGTTAAGATAATGGATGTGGAAACTATACTAATATCTGACCTATCTACTTTAAAATGCATTTGATTTCGGTTTCATTAAATTTGTATAGGTAGATAACCAAAAAGAAATTACTCATATACGAATTCGACCCTATCAAATTAGTCCAAATTCAATCTTATTTATCGTTCCGATCTACACAACTTCACGATTGTCGCAGTATAGAGTAATAAAGTAAGAGGCACACTAATGTATATATGTCATAATTAAATTATAATTAATGATTAATAAATTTTAATAGAAATAATAAATTATGATAAAATTAATGAACTCGAATTAAAACTGTAGTTAACTAATAATTAAAAGTCTAATAATGATTAATTAAACTTAATTGTTAGATTTGGTTTAACTCTGATCGAATCTTCATAGCCTTTTCTTTTCTTTGGTGTGTGCAGACCACTGATGGTTCACTAGATGTGATGGTAACACACCAAAGAACATAAGAATCAAATCAAAAGAGATAAGGATGGAAGAAGACATCTATTCGATTCCTACTTTCCAGGAGCAAGTTGAGCGACAACTGCTACGACTAACTTACATCCTAGTGGATCAGAACGTGCAGTCGAGTGCCTCTCAACTCCTATATAAAGAGAGGTAAATCGACAGCAGAAGATAACACAATTCTTGAAGATTTATCTGAAGTTCCGTTTATGTCATTGAGTCTGTTTTCGTAATATTTCTAATAAAACAAGAATGTTTTAACTTCTGATTATTTTAGAAGTTTGTCCTTTTAATACACGAGTGATGTGAGGAAATTTTATATATTTTCATAGTTATGTTTCGAGTCAATATGTCCGATTTTATCTTGTGATAAAGTAGTGAGTTTTGTAAAGTTCACTGTATATTTTATAGTTAATGTTTTCGTCATGCTTGGCATCTACAGATTGTAATTTTAATATGTAAAAAGTTATTTCGATATTCTTCAAGTTTTAAATTCCGCTGTTTTATTCTGTATATAAATAACAATCTATACAACAGTTATATGTTTAAGTGAAACAACACCTTCATTAGGGAATGGCCGCCCGACCGACGCAGAAGTTTTTGTGATAAAGTAATTATTTTTTGTTTATTTAATACTCGTAATTATATGTTATTAATGGTGTGGAAGTATGAGGTAGTGCACCGTCCTTTTTAAAATAATAAAACAAAGATGGAACATTAATTTAACTTCAACACCAATAAGCAGAAAAAGGCGTTTTGAATGCACCGACTTTTGTTTGGAAATCACTTTTTCCTTTTATTTTTCTTTAATAGAGCTTTCAAGGTATAAGAACAATCTTATCAAATATATTAAACTAGCGTTTGTATCCGTGTGATGAACGGTAAGAAAATGCATAAAAATATTTCATATATAAATATTTGATATACAAATATAATCAAAAATAGAAAAGTCAACATAAAAAAACAAGTATAGTTAAAATATATAAAATAATTGGTTGAGAATAATTACATTAAACAATGTGAAAACCTCCTAATACATGACATTTTCAGTAGATGTACAATCTTCATGCTCTCTTCACATATCAAAATTTTCAAACATTGACGGTTAATAACCCTTGATAAGACAATCTAGAATTGGCCATGACTAAAAACAGATTTCTTCAAGTATAAATCAATATATGAAAGATATTGAACATTGACTTTTTTTTAATAATAATTGCATATTACACAATCAGCGAAAAATTATCGACGTTGGATCCGATGGTGTCAACAACAATCGTGGTATTAAAACTTTACGTTTCCATTAGAATGATCCATATTTTTCAATAGCATCAGTTTTTATTTGCCGCAAACCACACCAACAACATGTTATGATTAATAGTTTTCCATTTCACAATACCATCCAAAGGTTCCGATTCATTAAAAAAAATTGTAATGCCCTCCAGCAAATGAAAACTCAATCTCTCGACAGCAGATTTTTGATATTGAACATCAAATCAAAATAATCTTCGAGCAATTTCACACGAAGAGAGATATATACAATTATAATATCGACTTACCTCATCAATATTTTTCTCCAATCCAACTTTATTAGAATCATATAATGATGCAATGACTCAATCGTGACCTTTGTTTATATAATTAAACAAATTCAATGATGTAGTGACTCGATCGTGGATATTCTATTAATAAAGTGTTGGATTCAATTTAATGCTCTCTCCTCCAACTCAAAAGGAGAAATGATGGTAATTTGTCCCTGTGACAACCCGAATTAAGGTGGGTTGGGTGGTAGAGAGGTCGCGGTTGAACCCCACCAAACGCCTCTATAGGTTTGAGCGCACACCTGGTTTTTCAAGTGTGGTTTATCATCTGTGTGGTTTGCGCGTTATTCAGACAGACCGTGGGGTTTCAACGGTCTTGTACCTAAGGTAGCGGTGCATGGGTCCCATGATATCAAAAAAAAAAAAAAAGGAAATGATGGTAATAAGTTAATAACAAGCATGAAATTAAAATGTTTAAGACCTGATGTGTTTTAGAAATAACATATATTAAAAAAAACAAGTTGAGATCGACTTACTTACTTTATAAAGAATGACAAATAAAATAAAATATTCAATTAAAAAGGGACCATTTTTTGTTAACAACTTATAATTAACTCTTATGCTCGAATAGGAAAAAGGCTTTTATAAATGATTCGGTCCCCTTGCTCTGTTTATTGATTTTTTATCTTTATTGATTATATTAAAGTGGACTAGGCCTAACTAATGCTATACTGTTATACTATAACCCTCTAGGCCCAAGTGAGATTGGCCCGCTTCACTTCATGATTAAATTAATATGGATAATTGTCGGATTAAATCCTCAATTATTTGACTTGTCAAAAAAATATCATGAATTTCTAATAATATCAATAAAAGACTCGAACTATTGATATTATACCAAAAATATCTTAAATTTTAATAATACAATAAAAGACCGAATTAATGTTTTTGATTAACGGAATATATGGTCAATGGATTTTCACATGATAAAAGTGAATTCACGTTTTCAGTAGGTTAATAGTATTATTAAAAGTGATCTTTATGTTGAGCAAAAGTGATCATAATATAATTCTACGAGACTTGATAAAGGACTATTGACGGAAAACAAAAGATACAAAATTTTTAAGTAATGGCTTTCACAAAGATTTTTAATAAATGTGATAAGAAATTTGTAGGCACAACACAATATATCTAATGAAGCTTACATTGTACTACTTTGTCCCATTTAAAGTATCAAATTTTCTTTTGGACACGAGTGTTTAGAAAAAATATATAAAGTAATTGAAGGGATAAAAATAGATATGTCACACACCTATTTTTCAAAATGGAATGTGCCATTTATAATATGATAAAAATATATATGATATTTTAAATGGGGCTAAGTGAATACAATACTTTATTTGGATTTTTTTGTAGAAACATTACTCTGATTTAATTATAGTTCCATCAAAGAGAATATCTCCTCTTATAAAATGAGTCATTAAATACTTTATTTACTAATAGAAAAAATGATGCTATCAAATAACCTTACGGGTTTAAAATACTAATGTCATATATAGTACAAATTTATAGAGGTATTATTAACTGTTGACTTATGAGACTCTGTAATGACTCTTCACAAAGCTTTGAATAAATTGGTAAAAATATCCAAATTCTACATCAATAGAATAGATGTAGTTAGACGATATAAATATAATATTTAGTCGGACATCAACTTTAACTACACACATAAGAGATATCATATGTAATCGGATGTTCACCGACAATTGCCAAAAAATAATCAAACGTGTTCATTTTACTGCCTTTCCATCAAATTCATGATCTAATGATTATCAAGTACTAATTAAACTAAAATAAACACCAAATATGTTTGTGTTTGCAAAACATGACCAAATAGAGCCATCATACAACTTTTTAAAATTATTCTTTTGAAAAGATATCATTTTTGCCACGTGATAATTTCAATCATCATCCCATCAATCAAAAACGTTAGTGTAAATATTTTCGGTACAATATTAATAGTTTATGTCTTTTATTGATATTATTAAAAGTTCGGGATATTTTTGGGACAAACCAAATAATTTAGAATTTAATCTAATAATTGCCCAATTAATATTATCATTGTTATATGAAAAGACAATTCAATCAACAGAAAAACTTGTTTACATCGGGATATGGTATATCCATCTCAATGGAGCTTCGACCAACCGCCACCGGTCAATTGCACTTTGGGACCACTTTAGGTTTCACTAATCCCAAATTAAATTTGTTAGTCTCAAATTAAAATTTATTAATTATAATTATAATTTAATTAGATGCACGTTATTCAAATTGAAAGACTTAAGTAATGAGTATACTGATATATAATGTAAATGGGGAATAATATTTGAATTGTAAAATTGATTGAATACTTTTTGATTAAAAATTAAAATGTCATGGAGGTTAATGATGAATATGCGATTTTTCTACCGACATGTTGATAGTCTTAATCATTCAAAGCCTAGATTGATAAATTTTCTCCATTTTCCAGGTCATAAATTTATAGATACTTATCTATCGGCTCCTAAGAGGATACAATTCATAAAAGAATAGTGGCAGATCATCGGACATTTTTTGGATTGGTCATACAAATCTAATTTAGGTTTGCCACGATATGAAAACTTGGCAAGTAACGAAATATAAGTTGTTTAAGGGTTTATAAACTGTCAGAAAGTGGAAATAACTATTTATAATGTGAAAATACTTTATAAAGTCTCATAAAATAAGTTGTCAACCCTAACTTATTTTTTCATAAACTTATGAACTATTAATTTACAAAATAACCTTATTATAGTTACATATTTCCTACACATACACTATCAACTTCACATCTCGTCAATTTTATCTCTAACTCACGATTCTTTCTCAAATTATAAGATCAATTATCCAAACACTTTAACAACTTATAAAGACTGGACATTATCTCTTATGTTTCTCAAACATTTATAAAGTCTTGAAGATTATAAAGTTCTCTAAAATGTTTCACCAAACACCCCTAATATATCTTGATACGACACAATTTAGACGCGCATGGCCTGATTAAATCTATAATCTAGTTGTCACTGGGAATTTATTTCTCATACTCTGTCGAAGCAATTTAATTCTTAGTCGTCACAATGATGTAGTTTTAATAAGAATAGAGAAAATATTCAACATTGATTTCTTGTATGATTAATTGATTATCGACTAACTCCTATACAAAATACTCCATCCGTCCATTAAATACGTTCATTCAATTCCATTTTGGTCTGTCCACAAAAAATATTCACTTTCATTTTTTAGAAACATCAATTTCATATTTTTACCTTAAATCTATCAATTTATTTACAAAAAACCCATTGATGACCTACCTTTTTACATCCATTATCCATTAATATACTAATTTATTATCCTCATGACCCACTTTTTAATATACACGTATTTTATATTCATTACAAATTACTAAAATTCATACCATCAAAATCGAGGAACAATTTGGTGAATGTGAGCGATTAAAATTGTTAGCAAATTAGATCATGCCACGTGTAAATAACTAATTAAATAATTAATTATATTTCTATTTTATTAATGGAATTTATTCCAAAATAAATAGATATATGGTTAATATTTAATTTTATCGACAAATATGAGAATGACATGTGCAACGACATCTCGGAGGAATAATAACTCAAATCAGGCCAAATGAGCCATAAAGGCCCAAGCTCAAGCCCATAAGCCCAAGCCCACAAGCTCAGCTCAATAGCTCAAGCCCATAAGCTCAAGCCCAAGCTCGAGCCCATAAGCCCAAGTCTAAGCTTAAGCCCATTTTACCTTAAACTAAATCTATCAACTTATTTACAAAATTTACATTCATCTTGACACCTATCGCCAAGATTTTCAATTCGCATTGGCGCTCAAACATTATCATTTCATTAGGTCCGCGGATATACTCATTTATCGAGGAACTATCCAACAACGAAGAATACCCATAATCCATCATATTGAAGAAGAATCGGAGGATAGATAGAGTCGAACTCATCTCAAATATCAAACATACAATTTTTATATTTAAATCATTACTCGGTGGGACATCTCTACCTGCTTGAGAGAGCATTGGCATCATCACACGAAGCAAAGCCAAACAACTTCAAGAAGCGAGTTAGTGACTTGGAGGCAAATTCACTTAATAATTGGGATCATTGGAGCATGAGTTCCTCAACCGCTTTTATAGCACGGAAGAGCGGTCGGCATGGTGTACACGGTGTCTTGGCAATTACATTCTCCGACGGTTGCGGCTTGGGTCGAGCCTCATAATAGGCCTTTGTTCGTGAGTTGTTTCACCCACGAGCGAAAGTTAATAGGATTCTCATCGATGGAGGATCGTGATCAACATCTTGCCATTAAGAACATTGAAGCAACTGGAAATTCCGTAGATGACTTGTCAATAGTCGATTGATGATTCAAGGATTCAACCACGGCGACAAAGCGCCCTTGGCGCCATAAGGTTGAACTGGCGATGGAAGACATGAGTTCAACCGCACCGCTTCATGTGATTGATGCTAAGGCGTCCTACAATATGCTTCTTGGTCGGCCGTGGCTGCTGCGAAAATGGTGTCGTCCTTCTACGTTGCATCAATGCCTCAAGTATCGTCAAGATGGTGTCGTGAGGACGGTGATGGTGATCAAAAGCCTTTCAGGCCGAGTCATATTTTGCGATGCGAAATTTATATGGCGAAGACAATAAAACAAGAAGAAATCGAGCATGATAAAGAACTTGAAGTCGGTCCGATTGTCAAGAAAAAACATCTCTCACCAAGATGGATCCGTTCGAGGGACCGACGATGCCTCGACCAAGATCGATGCTAAAGACCAACTCCTCCACCTCTTGAGGGTTTGTTCGACCAAAGCAAAGCAATCTTTGTCGAACATGGAGAATCTTCGCACAACGAACTTACTAAGCATTTTGGTCCAGGCATATAAGCTCCTCGTCAATCTTGGATACGATCCTCGAGGAAGCTCTACGTTGAAACCTCACTTGAAGAAGAAAGATGATGTGGTCCGAATACCAAAGTGGGTTTGGGATTTGTGCCAGCGCTATTCGGATCACCATTAAAGGCGGCTTCATCTCACTACATCTCCAACAGGTGTATGAGTCGACTTTGAAGGGTAATGTGGAAGTTGGGCAACAACTCTAAAGTTGCCGGTCTACTCGCTACTGAAATCAGGTGAAAACATGTACATAGATCGAAAACTACAAAAAATGAAGAAAACCAAAAGTCAAAAAATGAGAAAGCAAGAAAAATCAACAAAAGAAGCAAGCATGCTCCATGGCGCACGAGCCTAAAGCGCACGTCACTCAAAAAAAAAAAAAATCAACAAAAAAGAAGCAAGACATGCTCCATAACGCACGAGCCTAAACTGCTTGTTAACTCTAAGGAAAATCAACAAAAAGAAGAAGACGACTCCATGACGCACGAGCCTAAACCGCACGCCACCCAAGAAAAATCAACAAAAAGATCAAGACACTCCGTGACGCACGAGCCTAAAGCGCATGTTACTCCCGCCCGCATGAGTATAAAGCGTGCACCGCACTCCCTAAAACACAAAGTTGATCTTTTGAACTACGTTTGACTTGATACAATAATTAATTGTCGAGTCGACTCCACGCCACCGTCTTGCTTTGAGGATGGCTTGACTTGATAATCCCAACAACATATCGCGACTTGATTCGGAGATGACGTCGACTGATGAATCGACCCGCTTCGATTGAGAACATTGCTTCTAGCTCGGCCGAGGTCGTGATGCCGATCTCCGCGACACTTAGGCTTCAATTCTCTTTGCGGATGACGCACAACTTCAAGCTTCTCATCCACAGCCGCTTCTAGCTCGTCGAGGTCGTGATGTCGATCTCCACTGACGCTTAGGCTTCAATTCTCTGCGCAAATGATGCATAGCTTCTAGCTTCCTCTTCGCTGATGGCGCATGCACTTCTAGCTTCCTCTTCGTGAATGCTGCACAGCTTCTAACTTCTTCGATGATGGCGCATGCCTTCTAGCTCATTTCGTAGTGCTTTTGGTGGTTGAGGTCGTGATGCGGAATATCGTGCAATGTCGCCGTTCGTCTTCCATCAAAATGTGATATCATATCCATTGTTATGCGTCGCGTCACGCTAAGAAGGCGGTCATTACTCCCGCAAAAATGAGGATGACGTCTGCGACGAATGAGAAGCCAATGTCGGAGGTTGAAGTCTTGGAGTTGGTCAATGTGAAGTCTCTAGTTGATCGACTCTTGAGCAAGAAGACATGAAATTGAATTACCTAGACTTACGCAACGGAAGGCGATCACAAACACAAAATTATGAAAACAATAAAAAATTGTGATTACAAAAAAAGACTCACAAAGATCGGCCCATATTTTATTGGGCTACTACAAAAAATCTTTATCCTAATTCGGTCCAAAGACACGGCCCAAACAAAATAACCCACAAAAAAACAGAGCCCAACAAAAAGAAGGGCCCCATTCTTTGATCTTTTAAGACCCATCGGTCCACAAAAAAAAAAGATACAAAAAAATAACTAAAAAGAAGCCAACATTTAGAGAACCCATCGGCCCACGTTTAAGAAAAAAAAAGGAAAGCTATAAGCCCACTATACAAAAATGAAAAGCCCATGCCTTCTACTCTATTTCTCTCTACACAAACTCTCAACTCTCGTCTCTCTAGGACACACACTTAAACACACATATGAGACGCACACACACATACGAATAATTAATCGTGCGCCGTTATCATCCTGTCTCTCTCACTTGCCGACGCCGCCTACGCGGATCAGCGCTCCGATTGTCGCCCGCTCCACGCCGCCGTCGGCCGAGTTCGGTCAGCGCCACCTCTACTTCGGTCGAGGCGCGCCGCCTATTTCAGTCGTCCTCGCGCGAGCTCGGTGCCGCCCGCTCCATCTCCATCTCGACAAAGCGGCGTCGGCTCGGGTTATCACGTGCCACCTCATCGCGTTCAATCGTGCATCGTCGTCAATCTTCCCACTCACCGCCGCAGTCACACCGACTCCACCGGCGTCGCTCCGGACCCGTGAGCCCCAAGATCAAGTCGAGATCCGTACACCATCGTCACCATCTCTCGCCACGTCACACCCATCGCCGCCGTCGTCTTCGCGACCTTCACTCCTCCGGATTGGGAGCATGATGTCAAACACAAGAACAAGCGTCGGGGTTACCTCCACCTCCACCACCGCAGCGGCGTCATGCGTTGCCATAGCCTCCGATAGAGCTCCACGCCGCAACTAAGCCGCCGTCACCGCAAGATCGCGGAATGGCCTCCTCAACCTCTCATATTAACGCCTCGGCACCGCCCGTCGTCTCCGGATCCGCGAACACCGCCACCACCTCTCAGAGTCACAGCCGCCGGCGGATGATTCACCGCCGAGCACCGCAAGTGAAACGCAGTATCGCCGTCGACTACACCAACGACGTGCGCGCCTTACCGGCAGGCTTCTTCCGGCGTCTGCGCCGCCTCTACTCAGGACGTCGCCTCTGCGCAGCCCGTGCATCCGCTCGCTTCTACTCGTCGAGGATGAGCATAACCCGTGCCTCTCTCGCCTAATGCCTTCTGCGGCGTCATCACGTACCTGACTTCTAGCGCCGTCTTCGTCCGCACGTCATCTCTCTCACGACATCCTTTAGCTCGCCGCCAGACCTCGCTGTTGTCACGTTCAACGCCATCTCCTCTCGTGCCGACGGTGGTGCAGCTTCAGCCATGCATCTCGCCGCCGCCGCCGTCGCGAGCCACCACGCTCCTTTGGATCCTCGCCGTCGAGCGCCGCCGCCTTCTCGCCGCACCATCAGCTACTTGCTTCAAGGCCGGCGCCGCTCAACCGCATTCGGCCGCGGCGCTGGCCGCCGTCGGGCTTCTGGCCCTGCTCCACCGAGAATGCCGATGCCATCTCATGCGCGCTGTTGTGCAACGCCATAACCGAGCTATCCTCCAAGTTGGCGGCGCCATCGGCTCCACCATTAATCACGGTTGTCAAACTTGAGCTTGTGTTCAGATGCAACTCCATCTATGGAGAACAACGATTTAGGTTGGTGTAAAGCGACTTGGGCACCTACAAAAAAAAGCGCAAAAGCAGAAGAGGCAAGAGATTAAAGAAATGAAGCGAGGAGAAATAGTGCTCTTTACCACTAAGTACAAAAAATTGAAGTATTCAAAAAGGACGCCGTATGTTTGCTAAAACCATGAAGAAGAAGCGCAAGCTCGTACCTCCGTCATCGAAACACCATTCTCATTGCACGATGATTCAAAAACGAAAATAAGGTGAAATGGAGAAGCAAGGCAAGGAATACAAGTAGTGATGCTATTGTTGGCAAAGAGAAAATCAAGAAAGGTGCGGAAGCTAGAAAAGTAGTCAAGACATTAAAAAGAAAAATGAAATGTTGAAGCTGCAAAGGATTATAGGAGGAATGGTTATACAGCTAGCTGTGAGTGTGTCCCTATTTATAGGAGGAATCTGCAGCCCTCTAAAACCCTAAACTGAGCCGCTTAAAGTTGGACTGTTAGCTGTGCTTCAACAAATTCTGTATTCTCAAACAAATTCCATTAAATGGAATGTGAAGGACAAGGCAGTTCCTGCTGACTTGCAGATTGAGACAGAGATGCTTGGAAATTTGTCTTTATCCTCAACAAACTTTGCGACAGTTCAACAAACTTGAATACCTCCTTGTGCATTAAAAAATAGGGCAAAAAAAAAACGTGGCTATTGCTAATGGGTTATCCAATACTTGGAGCCAGTAGTTGAATATGTGATAGATATGGGCTCAAAGTATTTAAAAATGGAAACAAGATTGGGCCATGTTTTCATACAAGATCGGGCTCAAGTAAAAAAAAAAGGAAATGGAAGTAAATAAAAAATGGCCCAATGGATAATACAAAATTATGGGCCTCCAAATTAAAATGTCTCCATGGGCCCAATTTTGGAAACAAAATAATAAAATCCAAACGCAAAGTCAAGTCAAGCCCAAATTCAAATTCAAGAACTCCTTGAAACGAGTATAAACTTTCTAACAAATTCAAATCGAAGAACTCCTAAATACGAGTATAAACTATTTGCAAATTCAAATTCAAGTCGAAGAACTCCTAAATACGAGTATAAACTGTTTACAAATTCAAATCAAGTTCAAGAACTCCTAAATACGAGTATAAACTGTTTACAAATTCAAATTCAAGTCCAAGAACTCCTAAATACGAGTATAAACTGTTTACAAATTCAAATCCAAGTCGAAGAACTCCTTAATACGAGTATAAACTGTTTACAAATTCAAATCCAAGTCGAAGAACTCCCAAATACGAGTATAAACTATTTACAAATTCAAATTCAAGAACTCCTAAATACGAGTATAAACTATTTACAAATTCAAATTCAAGAACTCCTAAATATGAGTATAAACTATTTACAAATTCAAATTGAGAACTCCTCGACAAGAGTTTAAACTATCTAAGTGGATTTGAGACTCGTCCATTTCAAGACAACTCGTCCATGAACAAGTCTCGATGGGGCAATTTGTGAGCAGTTAAAATTGTTAGCAAATTAGATCATGCCACGTGTAAATAACGAATTAAATAATTAATTATATTTCTATTTTATTAATGGAATTTATTCCAAAATAAATAGATATATGGTTAATATTTAATTTTATCGACAAATATGAGAATGACATGTGGCAACGACATCTCGGAGAGGAATAATAACTCAAATTGTGCCAAATGAACCATAAAAGGCCCAAGCTCAAGCCCATAAGCCCAAGCCCACAAGCTCAAGCCCAAGCCCAAGCCCATAAGCTCAAGCTCAAGCCCAAGCTCAAGCCCATAAGCTCAAGCCCACAAGCTCAAGCCCATAAGCTCAAGCCCAAGCTCAAGCCCATAAGCCCAAGTCTAAGCTTAAGCCCATGGTTTGGGGCCCAAATGCCCATAAGCCCAAAAAGCCCACTAAGTCCACTAACCTAAATCTATAAACAGGGGTGAAGGCTCTCATAAATGAGGAGAATTGAAGTGAAGTGAAGAAGAGCTCAAGACACTCGAAGAATCCTCTGC
This sequence comes from Salvia rosmarinus, assembly GCA_036937905.1. NCBI lineage: Eukaryota > Viridiplantae > Streptophyta > Magnoliopsida > Lamiales > Lamiaceae > Salvia > Salvia rosmarinus. Next base: position 95,718,510 of record CM072813.1, read on the forward strand.
AAAGCATTCTCCGACATTCGAAGTCTTCTTCAACATTCAAGGCGTTCTTCGTGCAAATCACCACGTTCTTCGCCAAGATCATCCTCCAAATCAAATTTTCCTCCGCATTGGCGCTCAAACTTGAAGACCTTCAAACGTTCTTCAACATTTCAACTCAATCCGGCGGTCGATCGACAAGGCCAAGGTCCCCGGATCAACATCATCAAGTTCAACCCTCAAGTTCAAGGAGATCAAGGAACTACATCCCCTCCAACAACTTGAAGAATACTCGAAGAACATCAAGATCGTTCAAGAAATCATATTGAAGAGAAGAATCAGAGGATAGATAGAGATCGAACTCATCTCAAATTCATCAAATCCAAATTCAATTTATTTTTGTATACAATTTTGTATTTATAAAATTTAAATACAAAAATTTGTGTTACAGTGAACAAATGCAGTATACAATTAATTGCAGACGCATATACATTACAATAATTAATTGCATATGGTTAGTTAGTTAGATCATCCTAACTCCTTCCATATCACTCCCTCCTGTTCTGCGATGTTTATTCTAAAGTCGCGTCAGTCAACAGCCAACGGCTACTCATCGCGCAGCACGAACTGTACAGAACCGTAAAACGGCAAACATTATCGTTGCGTCAATTTATGAGCTCCGCTAGTCCTCTTCCACTCTATCCTTAACTGCATAGAATTACAACAGCCTCCCACTCTCTCTTTCTACCTTCCGAGGAGTGAGAAATCAATGGAATCGAGCTTATCTCTGGCTCCGCAGGCGATTTCCTTAATCACATGCCCTCCTGTTTTCTCGCCTCTTTCATCTCGCGCCGTCGGACTCCTCCGCAGCGAGTTCATCGGCAGCGGCCGTAATCTCCGGTTGCCGGGGAGGAGATGTAGGAAATTACGGCCGAAACCGGAGTCTAATTACGGTAAGTCTCTCTTCAGAGCGTCGCTTGACTCGCAGTCAATTGTGGTCGTGGCCGCCGCAGTCTCCACCGTCTCTGCTGCAGCTGTTATGTATCTCGCTTATACGAGGAAACAGCTCGATATTAAGCAGGTAAACCTGCATTGTGCGGTTACTGCAATTTTTAGTGGAAATTGTTTGGTCGATCATATGGAAAGAAGTCCGTCTAATGTATGTCGTCGTGTCTTCATGTTGACGGAGAGAATTTCTCAAAAATAGTGTCAATGTGTATTCGAACGGTCTCACACAGTTTCGGGTATTCAAGACTAGATTGGTAACATTTACGCATATCTGATATACCAGCACAGTTAATTTGATGAGTGACTAATTTTGATAGCGTAACTGTCATGAACATTCATGCATAAGAAAAACAATCCACTCCTTTGTGTGCGTGTGTTGGCCTAGTGGTAGAGTGGTTAATGCCTGAAGCACCGAGACATGGTCTTTAAAATTTCTGTATTAAATTGACCAAAAAAAAAAATTCACTCCCTGCACTGATTCCAGGTCTGCATGTAGCGTCTATTTGATTTTATAATTGCTAATGTTAGACATCAACCTTGATTGCATGTTTGTATATTTATTCCATCACAGACATCAAACTTTTCTGATCCCAAGTTTGATTAGCTAAGATATCATCTGATTTTTTTAATTTGTAGATGTCAGGAAGGCTAACCCTTGCGCTATCAGAACAAATAAGAGGTATGACGCGCTGGATTCTTACAGATGCAGAGCACCTACTTTTAAGGAAGAAAGAATCTATTGACAGAGAAAACAATGGTTCTGACATCAAGTTTGGAGAAGCTAATCTGATTCCCGGAGGAGCTCTCGTTGTAGAGGCACCGGAAGAGTTTCAGCTAAACATAGCTCCAGCAATTAATGGTTGTTTAACCTCCTTGGCATCCGAGGCTTTGGAGATATCATCATCTGTGACTGTGCCTTCTGTGCTTTCTGAATATGATATTCCACCATTTGTTGATGAAGTTCGTGAAGTGCATCCAAATGCACATGAACTCTCCCATTCTGTTGCTTATGAATTATCGGTTCCAGTAACAAAGACGAATTTGGGTGGCTTTGCATCTTTAGCAGATCACATGCAGGAAGAAACAGATAAAATTGGTGGACTAAATCATACAGTTGTTGAAGAAAGTGGCGGAAACAACTTGGACCGTATTTTTAGAAGCTCTGCACGCAGAGAGCTGCACACAGTTACTGGGGCTTCTTTGGAAAAGTTGGATAATCTGGAACAGTTGTCATCTTACGCTACCCTTCAAAGCTTCAGCCGCTATTCATCTATTGTTAACATGGCTGAAGGATCAAATGTTACTGCACGGAATGTTGTCTTACCTATAGGTGATATAGACATAAAACATTTACCTGTTAATTTCAGGACTATCTGAATATTATACATTTATTTTTAATGATAACCTGAAACGGAAGATTGTTTTTTCTTCCCAGAGAATCTTGAAGAGGAAAGGCTTGTGAGGAATTACAATCAGGTCTTTCTCTACAAGCAGAAGGACTCAAGAAACCAGAAGGGATCAAGGAAAATGGAAAAAAAGGTTTTTCATAGTAATAGAACCAAAAACTTGCCTCCATCTTTTGATCTCGAGCAGAAGCATGACAACAACAAGCATAATCCTTCATGGCAATTACGTGTTTACGAGCAACTCCTGAGGGAAGGCAGGTAATTCCTTTATGTTGTTGACAGCCTTTGCTTTGTGAAATTTGTCATGCTTGAAATTACTAGTGATATGGTAAGGAATATCTAATCATAAAGTATTGAAAAAAGATCTTAATAAGTTCATATCAAGCTTACTTGGTCGTAATTTTTTATACTACAGGTTAAATGATTGCATTGAATTGCTTGAAGATATGGAGGAAAATGATTTGTTAGATATGGATAAGGCGAGTTTGCATTTTGCTGATTTCCTACAATAATTATGTGCGTGCAAATTTTATTATTTGATTGTTGAGTATCATGGCTTCAGGTCTACCACTCGAGATTTTTCAATGTCTGCAAACATCAGAAGGCTGTTAAGGTGGCATTTCGTTTTACCAGGCTTATCCGAAATCCAACTCTGAGCACATTCAATATGCTTATGTCTGTTTGTGCGAGCTCTCAAGATTCAGAAGGTACTCTCTCTCTCTTCAGATATATGCTGGTGGCTATTCAGGCTTACTCACCCAGTTGTCTTATGTGTAGGCGCTTTTCAGGTTCTGCAACTTGTTCAGGAGGCTAAATTAAATGCTGACTGCAAACTTTACACCACGTTAATATCAACTTGTGCTAAAAGTGGTAAAGTGGATACAATGTTCAAGGTACAGAAGTGCATTTCAGATGGTCAATTTTGTTGAATTTAAGATTCTCTTGTTAATTGTTAGATAAGACTATCAACTATGTCTCTTGGATTCTTCAGTTTGAAAATACAATGACTAATTTGGTGCTCTAACTTTAATAGTTATGTTTAGGGGACCAGTGGCCATTCTTGCTGAGGAAACCTTTGTTGTCTGGTTAACTATATTAAATGTTGTATGAGATAACATTTCTTCTAACTATTCTTCTCACGATTTCTTGAACTTTCAGGTTTTCCATGAAATGGTAAATGGTGGGGTTGAACCAAATCTTCACACTTATGGTGCACTAATTGATGGTTGCGCAAAAGCAGGGCAAGTTGCTAAGGCATTTGGTGCCTACGGAATACTCAGATCAAAGGTAATATGCACTTCACTCTAATCTTTTCATCCATCTCATGATCTAGCATTTCTTATATAAAAATTCATATATCATTGTGGTAATTTGTTTACTCAGTGCATATTAGTGTCTAACATGAAATTACTCATGGTAGAATGTAAAGCCAGACCGAGTAGTTTTCAATGCGCTTATCACTGCATGTGGTCAATCAGGAGCAGTCGACCGTGCATTTGATGTGTTAGCTGAAATGAGGGCAGAGTTACAACCCATAGACCCTGATCACGTCACTGTGGGTGCTCTGATGAAGGCTTGTGCTAGTGCCGGGCAGGTACTTTATCTATTATCGATTTGAAGTCATTGTTCCCAACTTGTTTCATCTGTTCGAATACCGAGACTGTGAAACTGTTCTAGGTTGATCGAGCTAGAGAGGTGTACGATATGGTTCATCAATATGATATCCATGGCACTGCTGAGCTTTACACCATTGCTGTGAATAGCTGCAGTCGTCGTGGTGATTGGGACTTCGCTTGTAGTGTATATGATGACATGATGAGAAAAGGTGTCGCTCCCGATGAGGTAGAAATACTAGATTCTTTTATATTTTACTTTAGAAGAATTGGATTTACCTTGTACTTTCTATTTAAGCAAGATGTGACCTCTTTTAATTTTTGCATTTCCTGATGCATTCAGTTGCCAATAAGATAACAGTGTTGTGTGTGTGTTTAGCCTAGTGGTAGAGTGGTTAATGCCTGAGGCCAAAGGTCTTGGGTTCGAGTTCACCTTGATGCGGCCTTTAAATTTCTGTATTTAATTGACCAAAAAAAGAAAAAAGATAACAGTGTTTTTGCTTTCTTGTTTTAATATTCTTTTTTTACTTTTTTCGTATGAATCTAAAATCATATCTTACTTGGTTCCCTTTACTTAATCCAGATGTTTATCAGCGCATTGATAGATGTAGCAGGGCATGCTGGAAAAGTGGATGCTGCATTTGAAATTCTACAAGAAGCTAGGGCTAAGGGAATGCATGTTGGGATCATAGCATATAGCTCCTTGATGGGAGCATGCAGCAAAGTACTGACTTTCTATTCGTGTTTAAAACACTTTCTGCATTCTATCCAGTAGTAGCTCATAGGCTATTTGCTAGGAATAAGTGAATGTGGAATTGCAGTTAACTTTGAAAGTAAAATTCAGGGGAAATTTTAATTTCCACTCTTCTTGAATCTTCTTTTGATTTTGATTGTAACAAAGAAGTCAGTTGCAAAAATGTAGAATTTTGTAGCTCTGTATGCATAATCATGACCAAGAGATCTCCTAGCTTTTATCAATTTCCAGAAGGCATAATAACTTGATTGCGATATGTTTTTAGGCTAGAGACTGGCAGAAGGCACTGGAACTATATGAGGACATTAAGAGGTCTAATCTGAAGCCTGCAGTATCGCTGATGAATGCCTTGATAACTGCTTTGTGTAAGTTAATCACCCATTGTCACACAGGCAACTTTGTAAGTGTTCAATACATGTTTACCTTTTTTTAAATTGTCTGACTTCGTAGTAATATGCACAAGATTGTTTAATCTAACATAATGTGATGCAGACTTATCAATTTAGTTATAAGGTTATTGGAAGAGACTAGCAGGTTCAACATCAAATAATGCTGACTTGATATTTTACAGTCTATATGGCAAATTCTTTTCATGATGACCAAATATTTATAGGGAAAAGATCCAGTACTGGTAACTTTCAATATATGTATGGAAGAAAGAGGCTTGAAAGTCCAATGATCAAAACTAATGCTCATCTCTGATAATGATTCGTCTCCATGTGGATGTTAATTTATATGTTTTGGTGTCTGAGAAGTCCTTCGTTCCTCTCTCCTTCAGGTGATGCAGATCAACTGCCAAAGGCCATGGAAATATTATCTCAAATGAAGAGCAATGGCGTACGCCCAAATACCATAACTTACTCAGTTCTTTTAGTGGCAAGTGAAAAGTAATTACCTTCCTTTGTATGTTCATGCTGTTTTTCATAATAATAATAATAATTTTTTCACATCTTGTGATCTTTTCTCATATACTATTTCAACTCATACCAGAAAGGATGATCTAGAAGCTGGCCTCAAGCTCTTTTCTCAAGCAAAACATGATTCTGTTGCTCTAAACCTTGTAATGTGCCGGTGCCTCATAGGTGATTAAATATGGCTTCCACTTCCCTTCTGTTGATGTTAATTATTTATATGATTAGGCTATTGTTGTGCTTTTCTGCTTGATTTTTAATCATTGGAAAGTTTAAGGAACCTTTAGGAACACAATGTACTAGCAATGACATTGTTAATATCTTGATTGTTTATTTTACATTTTCTTGGACGTATCGAATAATGCCATGTCTAGTAGTTGTCCTAACTCCTAACCCACTGCTGCCTATATGTTACATAAAAAATGATAACAAATTTGTTAAGATTCATGTAGATACATATAGAGTGTTTTATTGAGCTTATAAGCTACAGAATTATAAGATATTCTAGGGATTGTAAGCTCTTTCAAAGTGTTTGCCAACCATTTTAATGAGTACTTGAGATGGAAATTTACTTTAGCTGTTGCTTTATTCTGCAAACTTCCCTCAGCATGCTATCTCCTATTACCTTAGCCCATTAGTAAGAGTGAAAAAGAGAAGTGCTAGGGATACTAATTCTAGTTTTACTTGGGCTCATTTTATTAGGTAAATAATTATTTCCTTTGTGGATCTTATACAGTTTGTTTCATCAGCTTTCTGATCATTTTTTCTTTGGGGTAGCTATGTGCTTACGGAGGTTCCAAGCCGATTGCTCAGCTGGCGAGCCTGTTCTATCTTTCACCTCTGGACAAGTTCAGCTTAATAGTAAATGGTACCCATTCTTGCATTTTTAAGTAATTTCACTTGTTATCTATAGGTTGCAGAAAATGTGCTTGATTAAATTTATGTTTGTGAGAAAATGTCCATTTCATAAAAGGCTTCATTAAGATGTGATACGGTGCAAGTTCAGCAGTTAAAACATGTCTATAACTTAACCTTGTTAAGCACTAAATGAGCTTCTTGACTGGAAATGTGTTTACTAACCTCCTGGTTTCCTGTCGATCTCCTGGTCTTTCTGAGAAGGAAGATATGGTTTATGAGATATGGCTATATTTCCACAGGACATCCTTGGCCCTAATGGTGTATAGGGAAACAATTGTAGCTGGTGTGGCTCCTACCATGGATGAACTTTCGCTCGTTTTGGGTTGCCTTAAGCTTCCTCATGACATATCTGTGAGAAATAGACTCATTGAGAATCTTGGATATAATGTTGGTCCATCAAAAGGTGCAAATGTCTGTTCTTTGATTGACGGGTTTGGGGAGTATGATCCCCGTGCTTTTTCTTTAGTTGAGGTCTGTAAACAACTTCCACTCTTTATTCTTGTTAATTCCTTAAATTTCTTAATAGTTCAGAGTTAGCATATTCTTGAAAATTTTATTATAGTAAGTTCACAATTATTCTATGAATTCACAGGAAGCTGCTTCTCTTGGAGTTATACCATTAACCTCTATGAAAGATAACCCAGTAGTTGTTGATGCGAGAAATTTTCAGGTTCACACAGCTGCGGTGAGCTACTATACTTTAGCAATTCTTCTTCTCTCTTTTTTCTTGTGTGAACATTGCAAATTTATTCATATACTTTTGTATTGGGGCTCAATGTACGTGCAAGTCGGAGCACTAATAATTCCACATCCAACACTGATACAATTGATTGTATTTTCAACACGTGCATCTGACTAAATCTCTAAACTGGGTTGCATATGTTGGCTAGGTATACCTCTTGACAGTTCTGAAAGGTCTCAAGCACCGCTTGGCTGCTGGTACCAACTTACACTTCTTCATTTGATTACTTATATAGCATGTCCTGAATGAATTTTCCCTTTCGGTGGGTGGTAGTAACTGCTAATAACAATTGGGCATTGTGCATGCATAGTAATAAATTAAGAAACTTGAACTATGTGCTATGTCATTAATGTCCCACCTGATTCAGTGACGTTGTGGGACATTCTGGAAGACAAAAGAGATACTGTTTTAAAATAATGAGGTACATTTGTCTCTAGGAACATAACGGGGAAAGGTCCAGAAAATATGTTGCCTCGGCACATAATGAATCATCTTATGAAGATTTTTGGGAATTCTAATGAACTGCCTAGTTGTAATACAATGTTTTTTTATATATAATGAAAAGAGGAGTGTAGGGAAATCTGATTTTAACTCTCTCCCGAGGATCTATCTTGGATGTTTAATTCACCATACATTGATTATATACATAGCATGCACCTATATGATTAATTGCAACACGTAGGAGTTTTCTCGTGTTTACCTGCGAATCTGTCGGGGAAGAAAGGAGCAAGACTCGTGCTTTGATCTTCTGGACTGCATCCCGATTGTCTAAACTCCAATGCCGAGTGAGGACAATCTATGGAGAGTGCTATAGAAATTCGCCTTCTTCCTCCTTAGAAATTTTCTAAAATTCTCACTATTTAGGAATAGTAATTCTCGAAAATTATTCTCTAGAATTAGGGTTTGATTTTCTCTCACCTTATATTTAAATGCAATCCTAAATCCTATCAAGATAGAATTTATGCATATCTAATAAATATAATAATATCACTTAAGATAGAGAGGATCAGTAGAGTGGACTCTATAAGAGGCTTTCGAAAATCATAAGCTTAAAGGTCTGGATGGGCCACCAGGATCAAATGCAAGGAATAAAGATGGGCCTCAAATAAATTAATTATCTTATGTTCACCTAGAACATAAATTAATTCATAAACATTTATTCATGCCACTAGAGAATAAATGTGACTTATCCCTTTATTTCAAGTTGAGTCGGGCTTGCACTTAGACTTTACGAATCCCCGTATTTAAGATATCAGACGTCCATTAATTATTTACGCTGCTCGATCGCTTAAAATAATTAATATCTTTAATAAGTAGTACCACTCAACCTTATTATTGTACTTGAGATAACTCAACTGCGGGGTTTAGTACAATAAACCTTTGAGCTCCTTAAGGGACGCCATCATCCTAAACGGATACGGTGACTTGTAACTAGCATAACATACAAGATTGCCACCACCCAAGATGCAGAGAATCTTGGTTAACTCATGTAACCTCACCCATAACAAGTCAAAGTGATGGTCAACAACTCATACTCACCTAATACCTTATGAAGTTTAGATCAACGTAAGTCTCCGAGATCTAGGTTCTTCACGACGGTCGATAAAAGAACTCATCTCATTGTGATCCATCAATTAGATAGACAAGCAACCAAATCAAGTTTGTTATCTATTAGCCTATACCGACAACTCGTCCTAAGTTGTCTCATTGTGATACTTTTATATCTCATCAGCTTGACCAATCATACTTCGTGATCTATGTATGATTTAACTTATATATGAGATAAAAGGATATACATATGCAATCAAGTAAACAATTCAGATAGGAGATTGTAATAGTGGTAACAGGAAACATTGTATACAAGTTCAACCAAAACTGCTTCCAGTATACAAATCCAACAAAGAGTCAATGTCGTTGTTTTTAATATCTTGTGTCGTTCTTTATTTCCTTTATGTATCACTTTCTTATTAATCTTCGACAGGTGCAAAGGCTCCCAATTTAACTATTTTACTGCCAGTAGAAAAGGCTCAAATTCAAACTTCTGCAGGGGAGATGGAAATTAACATGGCAGGCAGGTGAGAAGATACGATTTCCTAGTTGAAAAATGCAAGCTTTTTGTATGAATGTATTGTGATGGCATACGTAGATTTTCCATTAATATAACTTTTACCAATGGAATTATAAGAATATGTATGCAAATTATGTTAGCCTGTATTAAGATTGTAGAATAATATTCAGCCTGAAATCAGTAATCAACTCCTATTAGCTATAGATGCAAATCTATTTGCATTACTTCAAGGATAATACCAGAAAATTTTGTCCATAATTATACATTTTCTAGCTCAACTCCTCACATCCGATTGTTGATTATATAGTATGGATATTTTATTTTATATTTACTTACTAGTAAGCTTAAAAATATTCTGAATATGTTCTATTTGCTTGACAGGATAAGCCAAGAAGTTGCAGCACTATTGAGGAGACTTGGACTACCTTATCAAGGAAATGGATCTTATGGGAAGATCCGCATAAATGGTATTACCATAAGGAAGTGGTTTCAGCCGAAGCTTGCTTCTCCTTTCACTGAAAAACCAATGGAACTTAGCTCATCCCTAACAAATCTAGCTTCTGGCATAAGCCTCCAAAGGCGTAAAATCAGAACCGGTCACTTGTCACTGGAATAAGGTCCACAGTTTGGTGCATTTCTTCTGTGCAGAAATTTGGTGAAAACTCTTGACGTGGTGGGAGATTTTTCCAGAAAGATCAGCATAATTTTAGTTCAAAATAATGAGGATAAGGGAAATGGAGATTTTATCAAAATTGTCTCTATGAGCTAGCTGAGAAACCTTGATTTTTTCTACCTGTAGTATCTTCCCTCGCCTGTAATTTCTCCAGATGGTTTTATGCTGGTCAAAGTTGATACAGATTGTTATTATTGTTATATATTTTCTGGGGAATTTTGTAATAGAAATTAGATATGTATAGCAGCTATAATATGAGGATGAATCTAGAGTCAGTCAATTACTGTCTACTGTATATATTGGCTCTATAAGTCCTTAATTTGCAATGTAGACCTTCTTGTAGATTGTTATATATCTGCTGTATTTCTACCAGGAATTTTGTAGATTTTAGACTTGACATTTTATTTTCAACGTCTGGTTGTCATGAATTGCATAATGATGAATGAATAGGCAGGCTACTGTAAAGAAGATTGTGTTTGAATGATGGATTTGTGGATTTGTTTGGTTTTGATTTCTTGGAAATCTGAGAAGCATGAAGTTGAGTATGTTTATTTTCATCTTTGAGATTCTGACTGGAAGTTAGCAGGAAAGCTCATTCCTTACTGCAGGTACTAAAATAGGGAAATAAGGGTTCTCATATCTTTGCCACAAAGGTAAATTGCTGAACTTACGCGTCTCTGCCTAGATTGATATTTCTGTCTCTTCTTTGCAGAGATGAGAATTTCGGACAGTGGAAAACATATGAAGTAGGGTACATTTTTTATTGCCTTCTTTTTTCTTCTAAAAATATGTTAAGATTGTAATGGCTATTTGAGCTTTGATTCCTAAAACACAGCTTTGATATGTGATGTTTCTGGAAGTTGATCACTGCAGGCTTTGTACTACAGTTGCCATTCTAATTTCCTGTACAGTAGTTTTTTTTTTCTTTCTTTTCTACTGCAGGGGTTTGCAGATATGCTCAGTGAAAGAACTCAGTTATCAAAATAGCGAAGCACTGAATTCCATTTCATAGATTCATGAAATTTGACTGGGGCTTCCTCGTTGCAGGGGAATACGGGACTGCCTATCTGACGATCATAACCTAGCTCTCTCAGCTTGCATAACAAATCTTGAAATGCATGATTGTTCATGTATGTTATTGAAATCTCTATTTCTCCATCTGAAGCTCCCACAAAAACTTCCAGATGACCTTTAAGAACATTAAAAAGGTCTCTTCTGAAGTGAATTTTAAAAATTTGCAAATTTACTTGGCATTGATATTAATGATTGCAACTTGCAAGATACAAAAACTGATGAAATATTAAATGTGTGACTTTTGTTTAAATGAATATGAAACAGTTATTTTTCTCTGTGTTTGCGTCTGTATATGTCAGAGCATCGTCAATACATGATTCTACACTCAAAACGAAACTCTTTTAAAAAAGCTATTCTATGAAAACAAAAGTAATCACAAAATAATTATTCAAAAGAATTTTGGGTTCCGCTCTTCTTCATTAGTTTCTTGCATCATGAGTTTGCATCGTTGAAGTTAGTTCAAGAAAGGCATTCTCACTGCATGGAATCGTTAGGCCTCCTGTGGGGTGTGTGAAGCCAAACTCTTCCTCTGCTCGGTGCAACAAGCCTTGAAATGAAGGATGATTCAGGTATGAGATGGGAACCACATATCTTGTCTTCTGAGTTTCTCCTACATAAACTGCTAAATGGCCCTTTGGCACATCGGCCTGGTTTCTGTGGAGGAGCGACTGGAGCTTGTAGAAGTGCTTAGCGTTTGATATCAACGACATCCAACGGATAGCCATGTATTTCTGTTTTGGAGCGGGGGGGGGGGAATTAAAGCTGTTAGCTTGAAAGCTCTCTGATTCTTTTATCACTATGAGATTTTTGCTCAAGTGTTGCAACGTTAAGTTTTGAAGCATGCTATGTAAATGTGTATCATTATTGTTGGAGTTTGGAGGCTGGGGGCCTGATGCCTGATAATCTGGAGCGGTCTTCATTACCAAGGAGCACATGGCTTCTCTTGTAAAATTCAGGAGGGACAGAGAGAGAAAAGAAAAAGAAATGGCTTATCCACACACGATGACATGATTTATGAAAGTTATCACAAATGCGCTCTGCTTTTATTGCAGGTTCCGGCAATGAAGGGCAACATATAACAAATAGAAGCAGTTTACATGGTATGTACTGGCACTTTGAAAAAAAATTGATGATTTTTTTTTTCAAATTTTTAAATGGGTCCAAGTAATAATTCACCTTCCAGTATGTGCCAAGATATATTGTTGCAACTGTTAGGGAAGATGGGATGCCTTTTCTTTATTCCATAAACAGGTAATCTACTTTGCGTTAATTGTACACTGTTTTCCACTCTGGTCATGTCAATAAAATACATCTCAAAGATCAGATTCTTATTGATTTCATTCCGATGGAATCATCTGCTGATATCTTTGTTAACACATGATGTTAATAGTAGTTATACCAATTCATTGTTTAATTAAATTATATATGTCTCCTTTTTCAATTCAATGAAATTGACCTACATCTCTTCCACACCCCACAATGTTACAGGATGAAAATCAAGCAATATAAATTCCTCATGGAAGTTTTACTTAATTATCAACTTTAAGTCCCAAGTTCCCACTGTTTGTTCTCAAATACACAAAAAAGCGACTTGTTGAAACACTGTTCCTTACAAAATAAGATGGGGAATGCTTTCAAAATCTTCTTCTTTTTTCCTACCAGTGACCTTTCCCCTTTCAAAATCTTACTAAGAAATCATTTCTATGTAGAATGTGTGAGCCATCGATGAAGAATAACTCATATCTATGTAGAATGTGTAAGCCATCGATGAAGAATAACTGTTCATGTTAATGGACAACTGATGGTAGGTAGGCGTTTCACAATCAAGAGTACAAAAATGATTCTCGCTTGATCACTAGATTCGCGTATCCCATTTTTTTTCTTCTTATCCTTTTTGGTTGTCTCATTTGATTATTTGGAATTCAATTTGATAAAATTCACATCTCATGAAGCAAAAAATATTGTGGTAGCTGGATTGTGCTGGTTAAAAGAATCCACGTAACCTTCCCCAAAATATATATTATGCTAGTTTCAGAAATTCTCAGAAGCTTGTCCTTCTTAGAGAGCTTACTTCTTCATGAGCAGAAAATTAGGATTTGATTCCCTCTCCACTAGACTAGGTCTGATATAGTCCTATATATGCCACATTGTGCATTAGATCTCAATCTCTTTCTCAAAAGTGTAGAATATATGGTAGTGAAAAATTTGGGTGTTGCATGGTGCAGAACTTCATTTAACTGACAAAAATAATTCAAAGATTGCTTCAGCACAAGGCTTGAACTAACTACATGAGTGTCTAAACGCTCTACATCCATTGTTGGAACACTACAGAAATAATGAGTGGCACAACTGCTGCTTGCTTCTTTCTTCTTCTTCTTCTTCTTCTTCTTCTTCTTCTTCTTCTTCTTCATGTAATTGCATGCCATAACTGCATTTTTGAAGTTACTTCAACGAAGGCGTTCTCGCTGCAGGGGATGGTGAGGCCTCCCATGGGGTGGTTGAAGCCGAACTCGTCCTCAGCTCGTCTCAGCAGTGATTGAAACGAAGGGTGGTTGAGGTACGATAAGGGCACCACGTACCTTCTCCTCTGAACTTCTCCTACATAAACTGCTATATGCCCCTTAGGGACATCTGTTTGGTTTCTGTTTAGGAAGGAATTAAGCTTGTAGAATTGCTTCCCACTTGAAATCAATGATGTCAGATTACGAATAGCCATTACTTGTTTTGGGAAGGGTTGGAAAATTGAAGAAGATGGAAAAGAAGAAATTGAGCTCTCTTTGGTTCTTGAATTTGCTTTAGTGCTTGCAATGTTGAATGTTGGAGTTTGATGATATATATATATATATGTCCTATTAATGGGAGGGTCTACATTGTTACCAAACCACATGGCTTTTTGTCATATAATCTTGAAAATAAAAAATAAAATAGTTGTAATAAAAAGTATTTTATCCTCACTTCATCACATGGTACGGGAAGGATGCTCTATTTTATCTCAGATTCTTGAAACGAAGGCGTCATATAGGTATGTTCTGGAATTTGTGAATTTCTGCGGTGATTTATATTTATTTAAAATTTTAATGTATGGTCCACGAATTTATCCAACTTCCAGCATGTTGCCAACCTTCTGCTGCAATTATGGAGGGAATGGAAAAAACAGGTATTACGATTCTGCCTTTGCACACGGTTTTGTGTTCTGGGGTTTTATTTGAATTATTGTTCATTATTTTCATGAATAAAAATAATATTTTATCGAGTGTCCCGATGATTTTATCTTGATTTTCTCTCTTCATTCATCTGCACATGTCCTTGTTAGTACATGAGTTTGTGGCTGTTATCTTGATATAAAATATATTGCAACTTGTTGGGAGATATTATTTGTTATTCACGTAAGACTGCGTGCATGATTTATTTGACCAATTTGAAATTTATTGAAAGTCGAGCTTGATAGTTTTCTTGAATATTTTTGATAATTTTATTTTACGAATCTCACATTTAATTGATTGAAAGATGAGTTTGAATCTTACCATGTTGTTTGCACCATGGGTTGTGATTCTGGATATTTTAAAAAGACTTTTATCTTTCATAATAAGATAGTTTGATAAATAAAAAAAATTAAGGATAAAATTGTTAAATAAATTTAAAATTGATCAATTCATCAATAATCAATCAAAATAAATGATGGATAAGTTATTATTAATTTTTTATCTATTTATTATCATGAAAAGTAAATAATTATGCTCACCATTATGTTGAATGTGGCCCATTGATTAGATTAAATTAATAAGAAAATTATGGGCCAACTTTGTTTACTTAAACTCGTCAGGTAATTATAATGTTTCTCAAAATGTTTTAGTCTTAAGTCTGCCAGTTCTTAAGGTTGACAGTCCTCCTTTTATCAAATATAAATATCCATTAGGCTGTGATCACTTTTTGATGAGAATAATCAAATGTTGAATTAGACGTTTATCGTGTGATTTTATTATTTACATCAGCTAACCTGTTCTCTTTCTTCTTATTCTATTCTACCTTGGGTTGAGCATTTTTTTTGGTTTGGATAATGATATTTAATAAAATAAAGTTAAATCAAGTTCTGTGGATCGTGGCCCATTTCAGTTTATTTTCTATTACTTTTCGTATTGTGCTGGAAAAGGGGAAAGTTTTAATACCAAAAAATAATAATTCAATTTGGGATTAATTTTCAATTACTTGAAGTTTTTCAATGTCATTCACGAAAATTTTATTTTCTTTTCAATTGGATACACCGTGGAACTTGGAGATGGTATTGGTATATATTGTTAGTTAATGTTTTTGCAACTATTTTCCCCCCCGGAAAAATCAAATATATAGTTCACGCTAATTGTTGATTCGAGTTAGTATTGTCTATATTTTAATTAAATTGTTAACATGTTACATGTTACATTGTTACCTGACAACAATTGCCAATACAATATCCCACATAAGTGAATCCTCAGTACACCACTAGATTATGACAAGTAAATTCTCAATGGAAATTTGTCGACCATCAAATTGAATACACACACACACACACACACACATATATATATATATATATATATATATATATATATATATATATATATGTCAACATAAAAAAAAATAAAGATCGAATTAATTTGGGGGCGACAGAAAGGAAAAATATCTTCCAAACTGTGTCATGGGGGCGACAGTTATAGGTTGTTTGTATTTAGCTTATATAAAGAATAATAATATACAATGTAGAATATTAATAAGTAGAATATTGCATATGATGTCACATTAATTCGTTAATATTTTCAATGATATATAATATTGTTCTTTAGCTAGCCAAAACTGAATAATAACAATTTATTTTATTTTATTTTTGAAATAATATTTTAACATGTAAAAGAAAAGGGAAATTAACTATGAATTTAATTTGGCATTGAGATTAAGTTGGATTTTTGAGGAAACAAATTTCAGTAGTTTGGTTCTCAGACGACTATATATGCACTCCTTTTTTTCTTTAAAATGTCTAGAGCCGTATATATAGACGGAATAGTTGAGTATGAATTTCAACATCTTCTGAAAAATTCCAGATCTAAATTGTGAAGATTGATAAAAATGTGGCTCCTTTTTCATTCATTTACTAATAATACACTTATTGACTGACACAACAAACAGTAAATAATCATCAGCTTTATTATAGTCACTACATGAAAAGAGAAGGTGTTAATTGTACACTCTTTAGTAATATACAGAGTAATATTAAAAAAATTATGAAGAAATTTCTTCAATTCCCTCTAAATATATATTCTATCTGGGAGATCGATTTTGATCTGTCTACTCCCTCTGCAGCTCATTCAAATAATTCTTGAAGGCTTTTTCACTGCATGGAATGGTTAAGCCTCCCATTGGATGATCAAATCCATACTCCTCCTCTGAGCTCCTCAACAGGTCTTGAAACAAAGGGTGATTCAGGTATGAAATCGGGATGACGAACCGGTTCTTCTGCAGATTATCGCCTACATAAACAGCAATGTGACCCTTTGGCACATATGCTGAAGAAGACGAAGATGAAGAAGAAGACGAAGAATGATGGACACGAACAATGTGTTTTGCATGTTGAAACACTGTGTGCAATCTGAACCCCATCAGGTATGTATATATGTATATTTCTTGAAAGGAAATGAAAAGAAAGGAACTTTTTAGCAGTTCTTAGCTTGTTTTTGGAGAGGTTTGAGAATGTTCATAGGGTATCAATTTCAAGTGATTGCTTATTTATAGGGCATTGGATACATATGCATGTGAATGTGGTGAGTGACATATGGTTTGCTTGCTGCCTCAGATATTTTGGTTCTTGATTTTTTTCTTTCTTTCTACTTTTATGATTGATTATATTAATAATCAGGTTTCACTGACTAATTTTGAGCGAAGAGGAATCCATCTTATACGTGATCAATGTCTAGATCAATCTGACCATCCTAAGTAACTTGTCTTTAGAGAATTAGTGGTGTGGATTAGGATGGTAATTAGTAATTAGCAATTAAGTTTGGTTTTCATTAAGTGCTTGACAATTTATGGTCCACTTAATAAGAGTAGGGTCAAAATTGTTGATATCAAGTTATGGTACATTTGCATGCATTATTTAGGTCAAGGTACATCACTCTTTATAGTGTATCCCTAACTTATCAGAATTTTATAATTTTCTTTTTTGGTCTGCTCATTGTTTTACCCCTAAGTTCATTTCCTTTTTGAGAGAGAAAGAGAGTAGTGTACATACCTTAATTAATAAATTGCCTTAAGCATGTGTTTTCGATCTATATAGAAAATAAGTGAATTAAAACTAATCGGGTTTTTTTGTGATAAACTGTGAAAGAAAGATTATTTCCATTTAAGAGGAAATTGTGAGGACTTCTCACCAAAAGAGGATGTTTGTAGGTGTGTTCTATAACCAAAAGCAACCTAAAATATACTAATTTTCGTTTGGGAATAAATAACAACCTAATTTTTACTATTCATTAGTTGGACTCATCCTCGAAATGTAAATATTTTTTATTAGACATAACACACCTAAAATTTTCTATTTACTAATTTGGTTTCATCCATTGAACTAGCATGTAAGTTGGTCGTACCATCGATGTTCCAATTCACATGTTATGTAGACAAAATAAATTTTATTTTATTATGTATAGTAAATAATTTGTTGATTAATTACTAGTAAAACTGCAACTGTTAGAAAATCTTGATACTTAATAAAAAAAATACACGTGAGGTCAAGAATATTTATTTAATTTGGTCTTTCTGCATTATCTATATATCTTGACTTTATGGCAGCCACCCATATATATATACATATACCTCTCAGATTTCCCCACACCAATTATAAGGTAAAAGTAAAGAATAAAAATAAATATTAGCGTGCCCACTGTTTTTCTCAAATATATCAATCATTAAATTTCCTATTTTTAGTAGAGTAACATGCATGATAAGTTTTCTGTTAGGTCGATTTTATAATGTCGACGGCCATACCTGCACCACCACTTGCATATAAAAACACACATACACACATGGGTGTGTGTGTGTGTTCTGAAGGTACAAGTGGATATATTTATCTCAAATAAATTTGGTAGGATCTGGCTATTTCCTCAACCTTGTTTATTTTTTAATTTAATGAATTACGATCAATTGTATATACAGCTCGCAAATATTGAATTACCCCCCCTAGGAAAAAAAACCTATTGTTCTGAAATATATATTTATGATATTCTGAATATTGTATGAAATTTATATAGATGTGCTCGTGCATGTTTGTAGGTTGGAATCTAATTCTCTCTTATTCAAATGTTCCTAATTCACTTACATCTTGCATTCATTTTGCATGACTTTAGTTATGGAGTGAGCGAGGTTGTGATCTTGGTAATCTACGATTGTGATGGAAGAATTGTTGCATGTAGGAACAACAAAGCACTACTAGAAAAAGGCAAAATTCAGACTTTTTTAATAAAAAATGATATTTTTTTGTTTGTTCGTTTTCCTATGAACAATAATCAACTAAGTCTTTGCACAAAGTTTTCTTGATAACTGTGCAGAATTGAAGGATTGTATTATCTTGTGTGCGTGTGTTGGCCTAGTGGTAGAGTGGTTAATGCCTGAGATCAAAGGTCTCGGGTTCGAGTCCACCGTGACGCGGCCTTTAAAATTTTTGTATTTAATGATAAAAAAAAACTATATTATCTTGAATGAGATCATGGAGTTTATCCCAGAGCTAAATAATATTCTTTTCAAATCATTTTTATAAAACAAAAGCATATAAATTAGATACAAACATTGATAGTCTTTTTAAATGATGTCAGAATATATTCTTTCTATAGAGTTTTAGCCCATGGTTTTGAGTCAATAATTGAGTACCCTGTATTTTGAAAATAATAATACCATGGTATTTAATTGGTTGATTTTTTTCATTTTATTTTTCTTTCTATCTCCTTCAGGAGAAATTTCGTAAAATATGTAAATCTACACACTCACCTCTCACATAATAATATTTTACTAATTTAATTTATATTAATAAAATATTATCATGTAAGAAATGATATAACATAATAATATTTTATTAATTTAATTTATATTAATAAAATATTATCATGTAAGAAATGATATAGTCCACCTATATATTCTATAGAATTTCTATTCTTTCAGTTTCGTAGCTGCGGAATTTTATGCAACATTGTAACTAAAAGAGCTGATTTCAAGGCAGGCCGCAATCAATCATCATTTTATTTTATATTTTGTTTATCTTACTCCGAATTATTTATATTTATCATGTCAACATTAACATATTTATGTATAGCATGCTATTTTACCATAATACGTATAACTTGAAATATTGCATGCGGATGAAAACATAACCCAAAGGTAACTAAATTTTAATTCTTACTCTTTATTAATTCGCCGGTTTAACTAATTACCCTTCATTAATTAATTTGATGCTCCTTTTTTTCAATGCATTGAAGAATTTGAAACAAACACTATTGATTATTGAAACATCAAACCTAACCTGGTCAAATAAAGTCAGTCGGTTATTATTAATTATAATATCGCCCCAAAAAAATATACTCATCCACTAAAAACTAGTATTGCTTTTGATTACACGAGTATTAATAAATTGTAATGAATGTAAAATGAATGAAAATAAAAAAGCAATATATTAATAGATAGTGAGATTAAAAGATGGGCCATAAAGATATAAATGAATATATTAATAGATAGTGAAAGTAAAAATGGTAGTCATGTGGTTTTATTGTAAATAAGAGGATAGATTGAGGATAAAAACATAGAGTTGATGTTTTAAAATTGGAAAATACAAGTTTTTGATGGACGGATGGAGTATTATAATGTCGGTCAAGAGTTTGGATTTTTTTACTGTTTTTTCTCTTAAATAAAAATTAAATAAGTATTATTAAACCATAGGCAAAATGCCCAACCAAACACACACAGTGTCAACAATTCAATAATGACTCATATAATAAAATGAAATAAATATTCATTTGCTTACATATTTTATTTTGTGTGAATCTTAATGTGCATTAAAGTATGCCATCAGCCAAATCCTTGTAACCCAACATTTAGCTTGTTAAATTTCTGCATCAAAAACTCAGATCAAGCAATTTAGTTTATTTCTTTATGAATTTCGAAGATATAATCCAAATCATTCAATTTTAAATTTTTAATTGAAATCAAACATGTTTAGATTAGTTCATTAATTACATCATAAGTTCCAAATTTCAACTCCCTTTTGGACTTTTTTTCTAGTGTGTTGGGTACCTTGAAATTAAATCAAATATACGATATAACATTACTTAGTTTTAAACTATATACTAGCATATGACCTGTTGAATTTTGATATCGAATAACGTTTTATGTTGTGTTTATGGTCATAATAATTAAAATAGTCTCTATCTAGATGATGTATCTGATAAATTATATTATGTGGAGTTTCGATAAAGAATCACTTTGCATTGTAATATAAGAAGAAATTTTAAAGAACATTTTCAAACTTGGCTGAGGTCCAGTCAGCCTGAGTTGTTAGTTGTAGCAGAGCATGAAGATTTAGTGAAACAATGAGGTTAGAATTCACACACTCGAAATCGTTTATTGTGGTGGACCACGAAGATGAACCAACATGTCATAAGGTTCAAGCACTTGGATCCGTCAATAATGTATATACATGTGGGTGTTCACGAACCCGATTCAATAGTGATTTTACTACTTAACTAATTGTTTATATGTCGTAATTTAATCTCGAACATTACAAACTAAATATTAATAATAAATAGAATGAATAACAAAAGATGAAAAAATGGAGAAATCCCATGTAGGCATGTAGATTAATGTTAAGATACGTTTATAATTTATATACTCTTACATGTCCCAAACTCGATTTAAAACGTGATTTAACTATTCGTTCTCATCTCAAACCTGTATAATAATGCCTGTTAATTGCAAAATTTGTTTAAATTTATAAAATAATTGAATAGTAAATGTAAGTTGTTACAATAATTGGTTATTCGTCTTAATGAAATTGAAACATTACAGAGTAAACATTAATAATAAATAATATAAATATCCAATAATTACTTAATTTCGTCTCAAACTTTTGTAATAAAACCTCCTAACTACCTAAAATCATTTGAATTTATAAATACAAGTAGTTACAATAATTGATTAGCCCGTCAAGTTCCGACAAAGCCCTTTATCTCTCAAGGCTGGTGAGCAGGTGCATTTTCATCACCATTTCTACAGCTTCTTCGCATTTCATTACTTTAAGTAGAATCTGTTTTTGGGCAAGCTTTCATCCAATATGATCTCAACAAAATTAGAGCAAATATGACTCTTCTCGGTATATCAGATACTATTAGTCTTGATTCCCTTTTCAATCTTTTTGGTATTCAATCAATCTAGGATTTAAGTATTTTTTTTATTTAGGTTTTAAATTTATGAAGTCTCGTAAAAAAATGATGAGAGATTTAAACTATATCCTTTTATTTAAAAAATTATTCGATGTGTTGAAGTTTCATAAAATTAGTGTGAGAGATTCAAAATTTATTTTTTTTTTAAGAAATATCTAATTTTATGGTCAAGTTAAATTGAAAAAATAATTAATTCAGCCACAAATATTTTTGTTCGAATTAAACTAAATAAAAATTTATTTGGCTAAATTAATTTTGACAGATTGACGCTGTAGTTTGTATGATATTAATCTCAACCTCTTCAAGTGAATTTTTAGTTGGAAAAATAGAAATATCATTTTATATAGATTTTCATTTAGTGAAATCTCATAAAAATTAGATGTGGAATCGATAGAGGGATAATTATTATCATTTAAAATAAATGAAGATTTTAAACAACATTGAAAATTCAATTGGTGAATAGAAGATAATTAAGGCAAAATATGTTGGAAAACATGTACAAAACAAGATGACTTCACGGGCGTGTTACAACTTAACAGAAATGTAGAAGTAGGAGATCAAACAACAATGAACTTAAAACAGAATTGAAATACAATTGAAACTAAAAACCGTATTCTAGATGCCGAGTCGAGGAGGCCTCTTTCCGCAAGACGAGATACGCCCCGGTAGTGCTCTCGGTTACGGCGTATCGTCCCAAAGATAAAACGGCGTGCTCGTGGGTGGCAAAGATCAAGAAACCAACGAGCTCCGTGAACCGACTCAAGCGGGACGAGCTTGGACACAAAATGTGAATGCAGAGAGTGCTCTTAGGTATGCTAGAATGCTTTTGCAAGAGGTGGCTAATCTTGGGGAGACAAGTCCTATTTATAGCGCCGTCCCCTGGGAAAGATCTTTGAGTCAACACCGCATTGATGTCGGGTGTTATGGAGTTATGTCCCTATTGAGTGCGCGGAGGTTTCGGAGACAACGTGGCACGCTTCCGCAGAGCCATCATGTCGAGCGTTACGACGACACGACGAATAACGGACAACGCGTGCGTCCGGGTTCATTGGACGATCCGAACGTCTCTTAAAGTGCACAGCAGCCCAACGGATTGGGCGCACGAGTTGGGCCTCGGACCAACTCCATCTTTGGGCTCGATCAAACATTGATCCAAAATATAAGGCTATGGGTCGAGAACCGTGCCCACGAAGAAGCCCACCGAACAGGCCCAAAGACCACCCAAAGACCAATTGCAAGATCCAAGATCCAAGATCCACGATCCACGATCCACGATCCACGGACCACGGACCCGAACAGAACCGGAGCCGAGTCGGGCACGGCACGGCACGCGCGGGCGCACGTCGCGCCGGGCACGGGCATCGGCCGGGGCGGCGGGCGGCGCGCAAGACGTGGCGCTGGGCTTTCCACCCATCACTTGTGCACATAATTATACTAAGTGTTCAATGAACCACTTATATAGACAATTAATGAAGGTACATTAATCAATGTGGGATAAGGATTAATTAATCCATACTTATCCCCTTAAGCACAAAACTCCATGTTTAAGTGACCAATTTTGATCCACTATTTCTCACTCACCGAAAATCGGATTTGAGAATGTGAATACACCACGATCATCTACTCAAAACGTAGATCGATCATATGCCAATTAAACGTTCGTCACTCAAAATCTTGGTCAAAGTAGCTTCCTGACAACTTGACCATATATATAATAAATATATATATATATATATATATATATATATATATTCGCGATTTTCAACAATCCCCCACATGAGTGGAAATAGCCATATGCATGTATGCAGACACAACTCAGTCCTCAAGAGATATTAAAATATTTGGACAGGTGGTTTATGGCATTGAACCTTCCATAGTTAGTACCATCGAGTACACAGGCGGATTAGTGGACACGATTCCTTGAACTATTCCCCCACAACATGCACTGAGACAATGGTATTAACACTTTAACACCTCAACCTCATCCGTTCTCACGTTTGATTCCATTTGGCCATGGACATCCACTTTGGATTCATAAGTGTTTTATTTGAAGCGGCCCCACTGCACTTACATAGGTGATTCTTTACCGAGTATCTTGCCATACTCAACCCCCCGAGGTATCTTAGGAATCATTAAGAGTCAACGACCAACCTCACCACTAGGCAAGTTTTTCAACACTCGTTTGCTTTCTAGGAACAGACTAACTCGAGTGTTTATACACGAACTCCTATAGCTTAGTTCTCCCATCGAACCAAGTTCTTGGGATCTCCATCATCATGGTTGGGTTACCACTATGATTGTTCTTAAGATGTGGATTTTAATTCCATTCCTCTAGCAACTTGATCATTTGATCCCGGTTCAACCCTTTGGTTAACGGATCTTCCAGATTATCTATCGACTTGACATAGTCAATTGATATAACCCCACTCGAGATCAAATACCTCACGGTATTATGTCGCCGACGATATGTCGAGACTTACCATTATACAAACCACTTTTCGCTCTTCCAATAGCCGCAGCTATCACGGTGAATCATCATCGGTGGCACGGTTTAGACCAACATGGAATATCTTCCAAAAATTACTGAGCCACTCGGCTTCCTCACCGCCTTTATCCAAAGCTATGAATTACGATTCCATGGTGGATCGGGCTATACACGTCTGCTTCGTGGATCTCCAAGAAACAGACCTCCCAATCGTGAACACGCACCCACTTGTAGAAAGTGAATCTTTCGTGTCGATATCCAATTGGCATCACAGCATTCTTCAAGCACGGGGATATCTCGTGAAGTGCAGCCCATGATTTTGAGTATACTTCAAGTACCTCAAAACTCTCACTAGAGCCTTCCAATGCTCCTTGCTTGGATTGCTCGTAACGACTCAATTTATTCACGGCGCAAGCTATGTCGGTCGGTGCAATTTGTAAGATACATCAAACACCGATGACCTTAGATAGTCTTCTTATCCAACAAGTTCACCCTCGTTTTACTCAAGTGAACATTGAGCTCCAATGGGGTCTTAGCAGATAAACTGTCAAACGCGTTGAATTTCTTTAGCACTTTCTCGACGTAGTGAGATTGTGTCAAAATAATTCCGTCTGATCTTCTTAGAATCTTGATTCCAAGAATCACATCAGCTAATCCCATGTCTTTCATGTCAAAATTTCTTTTTAACATGCGCTTTGTGTCATTAATGACTTGAGTATTGCTACCCATGATCAACATGTCATCTACATACAGACACACTATAACATAACCATTATCAGTGTTCTTAACGTAGACACATTTGTCACACTCGTTGATCTTGAAACCATTTGCCAACATTATATTGTCAAATTTCAGTGCCATTGCAACGGCGCTTGTTTCAAACCATATAGAGACTTCACGAGTTTGCATACCTTGCCCTCTCGACCGGTACTACAAACCCTTCGGATTGCTCTATATATACCTCATCCCGAGGTCACTGCTCAAAACGTAGTCTTAACGTCCATTTGATGAATCTCAAGATTGCGCAGCAGCAATTGCGAGAAGCACCGAATAGACGTAATCCTCGTCGCGGTGAATAGGTATCAAGAAATCGTATTCTCTCTTTGTTTAAACCCTTTGACAACCAAACGGGCCTTATACTTTTCAATTGATCCATCGCTTGTACTTTCTTTTAAGGATCCATTTGCATCCTAAGGGCTTACAACCTTCGCAAATCAACCAAAGACCCAGTGTGGTTTTGCGAATAGAATCAATCTCACTTTGACGACCTCTCGCCGAGCATCCCGTCTCGCCGAGCATAGGCTACTTTGATCGACGTTGGTTCTTCGTCCAACATGAACGCAATATAGTCGGACCAAAATCCTTTGGCGCTCGACTCATCGCCTCGTCTCGGTTCCGACCCTCCGGATCGACTCGATCGCTTATGCGATATCGGTTCTTCCTCCAAAGGTTTAGAACTCGAAGCTTCACCATCACTCTATTGCTGAGCGGCTTCACTTTATCCTTGTCTTTCTGGGGATAAACACTTTCAAAGAATATAGCATTCCTTGATTCAATCGTCGTCCCCACAACATATCTCGTACCTCGACTGTGGATCGAAACGATAGGCCGCTATTCATGCATACCCAATAAAGATACAATCGATTGTTTTAGGTCCAATTGTAACTTGTTTAGGAAGAGGCACCTCAACCTTCGCCAAACACCCCACACTTTGAGATATTTGACGATGACTTTCTTCCTTTCCAAAACTCGTAAGGAGTGATATCCTTACTTCTTGGGAATTTTATTCAAGATGTAGTTGGTCGTCAAAACAGCTTCCTCCACAAGTTCTGGGCAACCTCGAACTAATCAACAAAGCATTCATCATCTCCTTATGTTCGATTTTACGTTCAAGAACGCCATTAGGCGAGGTGAATAGGAGCTATCGTTTGATGTATTATACCACTTTCATTGCATAATGCCTCAAACGGAGCTACATATTCTCCCTCTATCACTTGAGCAGTCTTAATTCGACGACTTAGTTGATTCTCGGCTTCGTTCTTGAAGTTTTAAAAGCTTCAATAGCCCGCTTTACTTCTTAGAAGGTAAAGATAACAATATCTTGTACGATTATCAATAAACGTGATGAAGTACTTTTACCACCTCTAGTTTGTACAAACTTTAAATCACACACATCAGTGTGAATAAGTTCTAGAGGCTTCGTGCTACGTTCTACCGAATGAAACGGTAACTTAGCCATTTTGGCTTCCACACAAACCTCACATTTCGTTTGTGTATTAACTTCATTTAACTTTAGTAAATCTAAATTTACTAATCTTTTATTGCATTTAGATTAACATGTCCTAATCTACAAAGCCATAAATCGAGCACTCGGTCAAATAAGAGGAAGTAGATGCATTTTCATTAATAGCAATCTTGGGTACACGCAAGACAGCCATTACATTCAATTTGAAAAGACCCCCAAGAAGATAACCCTACCAAGGAACTTCCCAAACTTAGTCAAGACAAACTTGTCCGACTCAAAACTAGTCTAAACCCTTGTTAACTAGAATAGAGCCCGACACCAAATTCTTGCGGATGTCCGGACATGCAAAGACATCCTTCAACGTGATCTCAATGCCGGACGACATCTTGAGCACCACATCACCAACTCCGAAACCTCGGATGAAGCTTGGTTCCCATGTTGAGCTTCTCTCCTCAACAAAGCTTGTAGGTGGAGAAACGATCTTTCGGCGCAGACGATGCAGCGATTGCGCCAAAGATGTCGATGAACCATCCACCTTGATTCTCGACGTGGTTGACTTCTTGGTCACCACAGCAGCCAAGTCATCCTTGTCCCATTTGTCAAGTCCTCTCGACAACATTGGTAACTTGTTTAGCCTTCTTCTTCTTCGCTTACGACGGTCCTTACCGTGTGGCCATGCTTGCCACAATTGTAATGATCCCGTCAAATTTACGGGCAACCACCTTCCCTTTGCCTTTGTCTTCGACATTGGGACGAACACGTTTGTTGGAGGGACCGCTCTCCAACAGTTGGCTTTAGCATCGATCGCCTTTGCTTTTAAATCTTGTTTCTTCACGCCGACTCGATCGCTAGTTTGACGATCAAGTCTTCAAATGTCATATCCTTTCGCTTGTGCTTAAGGTAGACCTCAAGTCTCTCCACCTGTGGATAGATTCTCAATCAACGTAGCGACGACAAAGCCGTCCAAAGCAAGTGTGCCCTTCGGCTTGAACCTCGTGTACAATGAGTTGAAACTCTCAGACTGGTCTATGATCGGTCGGGAATCGACCATCTTGTAGTCCAAATATTTGGCTACAATGAACTTCTTAGTACTGCATCATCACTACGGTACTTCTTTTCTAGCGCATCCCACATACATTTGGAAGTCGTTACAACAAGATAAACACTATACAAGCTATCTTCTAGACTACCAAGTATAAAATTTTACAAAGATAGTCGCCGGCTTGGTTGTCATATCTTCGCTCGGACGTGAAAGTCCGTCACTTCACCCGATGACGGCGGGCTCATCTTCCACCAAAAGTTGGCGAAGCCCAACGCCGTGAGATAGAACAACATCTTTTGCTCGCCATCTCTTGAAGTCGGATCCTCCAAACTTTGGCGGCTTCTCGGCGGCATCATCCTCATTGTATGAACAGCGCCGAGATCGATCCCAAACCGGATCCACCAACACCACTTGAAGTATGCTGGAACATGGAACTCGAATGAGAACTACCAGTGTTAGATCCTATGGATCCAACAGTCGACCCACTGAAAAGTGCAGTTGTCGAACCAAAGGAACCACTAAAAGTGGAACCAATTGTTGAACCACTAAAAGTGGAACCAACAGTCGACCCAAAGGGTCCCAAGGTTGACCCCGAAGGCATCGAACCAAACATGACTGAAGTCATTGTGCCAGAATTGGCGGCAGCAGCAGAGGCAGCGGCGGAGGCGGCGGCAGCAGCAGCAGCGGAAGCAGAGTCGGTGGCAGGTACGGTCGACTTCTCCAAGCAAAGGTATTAATTTCGAAAGTTTGAAGTCAATTTTAATATTTGGACTCCTTGGCAAGTGATATCTCTTCTTGCGATTGTTGGAAAACGTGTACAAAAATAGTACAGACTTGCCGGGCGTGTTACAACTTAACAGAAATGTAGAAGTAGGAGATCAAACAACAATGAACTTAAAACAGAATTGAAATACAATTGAAACTAAAAATCGTATTCTAGATGCCGAGTCGAGAGATACGCCCGGTAGTGCTCTCGGTTACCGCGTATCGTCCCCAAAGATAAAACGGCGGCGTCTCGTGGGTGGCGACCAAGAAACCAACGAGCTCCGTGAACCGACAAGCGGGGACAGAGCTTGACACAAAATGTGAATGCAGAGAGTGCTCTTAGGTATGCTAGAATGCTTTTGCAGTAGGTGGCTAATGCTGGGGAGACATGTCCTATTTATAGGCGTCGTCCCCCTCATGGGGAGCATGCTGGAGTCAACACCCGCATTGATGTCGGGTGTTACGGAGTTATGTCCCCTATTGAGTGCGCGGCGGTTTCTGGAGACAACGTGGGCACGTTTCCTGCAGAGCCATCATGTCGGAGCGTTACCGACGGTTACGATGAATCTGGACAACGCGTGCGTCCAGGTTCATTGGACGTATCCGGACGTCTCTTAAAGTGCACAGCAGGCCCAACGGATTGGGCCGCACGAGTTGGGCCTCGGACCAACTCCATCTTTGGGCTCGATCAAACATTGATCCAAAATATACGGGCAATGGGCCGGGAAGCAAGCCCACGAACAGCCCAAAGACCACCCAAAGACCAAGATCCAAGATCCAAGATCCACGATCCACGGTCCACGGACCACGGACCCGGAGCCGAGCCGGGCACGGGCGCGGCGGGCGGCGGCGGCGGCGGCGCGTTCGTGTGCGCCGTGGGCTTTCCACCATCACTTGTGCACATAATTATACTAAGTGTTCAATGAACCACTTATATGACAATTAATGAAGGTACATTAATCAATGTGGGATAAGGATTAATTAATACATACTTATCCCCTTAAGCACAAAACTCCATGTTTAAGTGACCAATTTTGATCCACTATTTCTCACTCACCGGAAATCGGATTTGAGAATGTGAATACACCACGATCATCTACTCAAAACGTAGATCGATCCCATGCCATTTAATTTCACAAAATTAAACGTTACGTCACTCAAAATCTTGGTCAAAGTAGCTTCCTGGCAACTTGACCATATATAATAAATATATATATATATTCGCGATTTTCAACAAAATATTGCGTTAGTTAATGGATAATTATTAGGCAAAATCTTGCGTAGGATAATTGAATATAGAGATGGAGATAATAATTATAAAATGAGGATTTTAGAAAAATAAAGAAATAATTGTGAAAAAACTATGTATAATAGATGTGGTCTATTTATATCATAATATATATATATATATATATATTTATATATATGGACTAGGAGAATTAGATTTTTTAAAACAAATACCAAACAAACAAAATAATTTTATTGAAAATGAAGCTATAAAATTATTCTCACAATTTATTTCACAAGAATTAGAAAAGGGCCCGATATTACAACAAGTAAAAATTATCCTATAATATTAAGATTAGAAAATTAGGACTAATAGGAGACGATATTACAAAGGCAAAAGTAAATTATGTTTGTAAAATAAAAATAAAGTTACCGAAATTACAATTAGAACAAAAATGGAGAGTATAGTGAGTAAGATGTAGAAGAATTTAGAAAACAAATTAATGAAATATTAAAACAAGGATTAATTAGACATTGAGAAAGTCCTCATAGATCTACGACTTTTATAGTTAGAAATCATTCGAAATAAAAGAGGAAAACCTAGGATAGTATACAATTATAAAAGATTAAATGATAATTGTGAAGATGATGGTTATATTATACCAAATAAAGAAACTTTGATAGCACTTATACAAAATAAAAGATATTTAGTAAATTTGATTTAAAAGTGGATATAATCGTTAAAATTAGAAGAATGGTTTAAACCATGGATCGCTTTTACATGTCCGAATGACAATTTGAATGGAATGTATTAAGTTTGGATTAAAAATGCGCCTACTATCTTTCAAAGATTTATGGATGATATTTTTAAAATATAAATTTTGTTTAATATATATTGATGATATTCTTGTAGCAAGTGATAACTTAAAAGAACATGAAGAACATTTAAATATTATATTTAAGGAAATTGAAAAGAATGGTATAGTAATTAGTAAAAGGAAAATGGAATAATTTAAAAGAAAATTTTCATTTTTAGGATTAGAAATTGGAAATGGAAAAATAGAATTACAACCCCATATTGCTACTAAAATTTTAGAATTTCCGAATAAATTAACAAATTTAAAGCAAATACAATCATTTTTGGGACTTGTAAATTATGCTAGAAAATTTGTTCCAAATCTTAGTAAATTAGTTGGCCCGTTATATAGTAAAACTACAAAAAATGGTCAACGACATTTCAATATAGAAGATGAAAAACTTATCAAGAAAATTAAAAATGAAATAAAAAATATTAAACCTTTAAATTACCTACAAGTGATAATTATATAATCATTCAATGTGATGGATGTAAAGAAAGATGGGGAGCAGTATTAATTTGTAAACCCTATAAATTTAGTCCAAAAAATGATGAAAGAATAGTTGCTTATGCTAGTGGAAACTTTAATAAAACAGGTTTAAATTGGACATCTTTAGATTATGAATACAGCATTAATAAATTCTTTAGAAAAATTTAAAATATGGTTAAAAATGAATTCAATCGTTAGAACAGATTGTGAAGCTATTGTAAAATTTATTAATAATGCTAATAGTAAAAAGTTAATAAAACAAGATGGATAAATTTACAACAAATAATTCAAGGAAATAATTATAGAATAAAATTTGAACATATAAAGGTAAAGATAATAATATTGCTGACCTATTATCTAGAAATATAATCGTCTTTTCTATGCAGGAAATGGATAGAAAGATTATAAAGCCTTCAAAAGGAAAAGAAAAGATTACACAGCCCGAAGTCTCTAAGACCAGAGGGGAAGAAAAGTTATACAGTTCAGGATCTGAGAGAAATTATCCAATGGATATTTCTTCAGATGAAGAAAGCAAAAGCGTTACACACTTCTCCAAACTAAGAGAATCCAAAGATTACAAAGATGAAATTCAATTTGGAACAGTAACTTTACAAAAATGCTCAAATGCCACGCAGCGATTCGAGCAATTACAAAGGTTACACAAAGACAACAGTTATCCTTGATAATCTATGGCATATTCAAACATTGCCAAAAGCTACACTTTCAAAGTTCAGTTTTAAATGCTCGGCATTTTATTTTTCGACCAAAATCAAAAGCGAGCAACCCCAAAAGAAGTTTACATTATGTTATTTTCGAGGAACAAAATTGAGTTTTCATAACTTTAATCTCGTTGAAAATATATTAATTGTCCTAAACCTCTTTGGAAAGGTTATTTAGCTTTTTGAAGCATTATCAAATGCTAGAGAATCCTTTCGTTTACTGAATTTTTATCGAACCGTAGGAAGTCAAAGTTTTGCTCAAATTGCACAAGAAAACCCAAGTAATGTGATTCAACATCGCCTTCTTTGATAAAAATTATGAATCACAACTTGTGGATTTTGAAAAGAAAATTTCGATCTTAACAATCAATTGAAAAGTTTACAAAATGATTGTAATTACAAAGATCGACGATCTCGGTCATGGAATCAACTATTACAAGTTAAATCAAAAATTGATTTTTGAAAACTACAACCCAGTTTGTTCTACCTCCAAGAAGTTTTGAAAATTTTAAAACTAGAATTCTTGATATTCCTTGGAGAGAAACAATGGAACCAGTCCTGGAAATTGTTCCTGACCTTGAGGAAATTATTTCTACAAAAGTTTTACAAGGATTTCCTCAAAACCTTGTTGATTTACAAAAGAAAATTGTTGAAATTTATTTCAATGAATCAAAATTCAAGGGCGTAAAAGTCATACAAAGGCCTGATGTTTATAAAATTATACAGAAAGAAGGGATATTAATTGATGAACAGATCAGAATTCCTGGCCTTCTACTTCTACAGATTGATTTAAACAAGACTGACATGCCAGATGAAATGACAATCAATTTTTACCACAATGGTATGATTGATTTCATGGAATTCAGTTATACAGAAAAAACAGAAGACCTAATGAACAAATTGGGAGAAAATTTCTATCGACAAATGGCAATATTTCATCATTATCTTCCAAATCAAAGGTCTCATCGCAAAATTCTAACTTCTCACGATTATCGCCCGATTAGAAAAAAATTTATTTGACAGACATTGAATATTCGGACGATATCTTCGCACTGATGTAAAAGAGGAACGGATCATTTTACATTTCAAGATTCGAAGAACAAATTAACATATTTCAGAAGTCTGAAAACATCCCTAAACTTGAATTATGGATGAAGTATAAACTTGCAGATGAAGAAATTACTATCATCAATACAGATAAAAAAGAAGAAGACATTGAAGATTCTCAAAGCTGCGACACAATTCCAGAAACTCATAGAGATTTCTGAAGATTAGACATATTTGTGTCAATTATTAGTTTGTAACTGTTTCTCTTTTGTAATTTTCTTCTTTTTCCTGTTTTTCTTTTACACCTATAGGAAGCGTGTATCAATAAATTAATTAGCATTCAAATCAAGTTGATGGCGTGTAACAAAGTTGGCCATCCTAACTAGGTAGCTAGCTAGATAGGTAGATAAAATGTCATTATAACATTTGACAAAAAATAGTGTAATAGTAGTTTTGTTTTGCCTATAAAAATGCATATAATCGTTCATTGTAAACACACACCAAGAGAGTATAAAAAATCCTTTGCATTCTCCAAAAAATCATGAGTTTCTAAGTTTCTTGTTTTCTTACTCCTATAGCCGATAGCAAATTCGATACCCATCCTTGAGAGCTAAATAATATATCCCAACATAAAAAAAAAAAAAACCCCTTCACTTCCGCTGAACATATTTTCTGGAAACGAAGGCTCCGTCCCTGTTTTCTTCATAAAAAGAGTTCTGTGTGAGTTCTATAGGTATTATTTCTATTTCCTTTCTTTTTTGTGGTTTAATGTGTAACCCGAAAAAACACACCCTACCCCTAGGGCTGTATACGAACCGAGCCGAGCCGAACACTGCCAAGCTCGAGCTCGGCTTGTTTAAATTTTATTTGGCTCGAGTTCGGCTCGAGTTCGAATTCGAGCTTTAAATTGAGCTCGAGCTCGGTTCGTTATAAAATTTTTGAGCTCGCGAGCTACTCGAATTCGGTTCGATAACTACTGCTTATGAGATATATTCGAACTCGAGCTCGAACTCGCTCATGTTCGACTTTGCTCGTTTTCGAGCTCGAACTCGAGCTCAATTCGGTTTGATAATGTGTTATTCGAGATCGAACTCGATTGAGCTTGAGATCGAACTCGATTCGAGCTCGACTCGACTTAAAACACTATTTTATCATAATTCACTATATGATTTCATTAATTCAAATGATGCATAGTCAACTAATTAATCATAATCAAACAACAATTACAATAAGAAGTTTAACAAGATTCATTACCAAATGAAATTTTCACAACTAGCAAAAGAAAATATGTCTAATTCTAGCTAGTTTTGGATATAGACTATACAATATTTAAAATTAATATACTATTTAATATCATTCGAATACATCTACTCAATTCATCTACTTACTTAATTATTATTATTATATTTATCTCATATAAATTAATTATGTAAGTTAGATGTTATTTATTTTAGAATTATAATTATAGAGATATAAATATAACTACGTAACTCATACTTGTATATTTATATATTATAATGATCTATATTGATATTTTGTTCATAAGATAACTTAGTAGATCATGTTATTTTTTAATTTTCCAACTCAATATTTCATTTGATAATATTCAATATCATTCTATTACATTTACTTTTCAAAATCTACTTATGAGTTATAAATTATAATTGTTCTATCTCATAGTTACTTAGTTATAAAGGTAGATGAACTTTATATTAGAATTATGAATTATTATTATATTTATCTCATAGTCAATTAGTTATGTAAGTTATTTGTAATTTATTTTTAGAATTATAATTATAGAGATATAAATATAACTATGTAACTCAAGTATACTTGTATACTTATACATTATAATTATCTAAATCGATATTTTTGTTCATAAGATAACTTAATAAATCATGTTATTATTTTTTAGTTTTCCAAATCAATATCTCATTATATTAATTAATTGTTCATTTAATGATTTTATTTTATAACACACATGAAAATATATATTAAGGTTTGATTAAAATAAATATATATATATATATATATATATATATATATATATATATATATATATACTAAAACCGAATATACTATTCAATATCATTCAATTACATTTACTTTTCAAAATATTATACTAGTATAAATAGGATAATTAGTTAATTAATTATATAAGTTAGATGAAAATTTATACTAAAATATATATTTTGTAATTTATTATTTGTTTTAATTATTTAAATATATAAATAATTTATTATCAATACTTCATATATATGCTTATTTGTTGCTAAATAATTATAATTAACATATATTTTATAATTTATTATTCATTTTAATTATTTAAATATGTATAAATAATCTATTATTTTATCGTTCGCGAACATATTCGTGAACATGTTCGAATTAGGTTCATGAACATGTTCAAACAAGGTTCGTGAACATGTTCGAATAAGAGTTAGCGAACCGGCTCGTTTGAGTTCGAACCAAACATGTTCGCGAGCCTCACGAGCCAAACATCTCTAAGCTCGAGTTCGGCTCGATAAACTTATCGACCTCGATTCGAGGCTCGAGTTCGGCTCGCTTACAAAACGATCGAATTTCGAACGAGCTTTTTTTCGAGCCGAGCTCCGAGTAGCTCACTAACAGTTTGGTTTGTTTACACCCTACCTACCCCCATTTGGTATCATATATATATATATATATATATATATATATATATATATATATATATATATATATATTTATAAAAATAGTGTTTGAATAATGTGTACGTCATAAAATTTGGTCGATTCTGAAAAAAAAGGGGTTCATTTCCGTGGTAGAGAATGCATCGTACTCACTATTCACTACTTCAATGTAAGAGAAATTGGAATTTCTCCCAAAATAAATATATAAAAAAGTAGAAGAATCTTGATTTTGACAAGAAATTTTCCGGTTTATGTAGTCTCAAATTTCATCAGCTACAATTGTACAAATTAATAGACCCCGGCCCCAAAACAAAAACCATATACAAACAGCTTTCTTTAATTTGCTGTTTCTCTCTAAACTCAGAAATTAACCAAAAGAGTAAAAAAAAAAATCCTTAACAAAATCTATGACAAAGGCAACATATGATGATCAAGAAGAAGAGTTCAAAAATGTTGTAAGAGAAACAAAATAATCTTCTGTGCATGGGATGATGAGGCCTCCCGTTGGGTGATCATATCCAAACTCCTCTTCAGCCAAATGCAAGAGCTCCTTGAACAATGGCTGATTCAAGTAGGAAATTGGGACGACGAATCGCCTCTGTGATTCGCCCACATACACTGCGAAATGCCCCTTTGGAACGTCGATGCATGGCTGCTGGAAGAAGAAGCCTCCATTTTTCTTGGATGATGATATTGATCTGCAAAGTTTCTTCTTGGCATGAGCTATTCCTGTGAGCTTGATTCCCATTTTCTTTTCGTAGAATTTTGGATTCTTTTTCTTTTTTCAAGGAAGTAGAATGTTGGATTCTTGATGGAAATGGATGATGTGAATGACGAGATTTTTTGAGTTGTATATATAGAGGCTGTGGAGAGATTGGAGAGATGCGTGTGAAAAATTGGAGAATGTAAGAATTATAATTTTTTTGTTTTAGAGTAAGAATTAGGAAAGTTGGTAGACATATCAGGTGAAAGAATCACATGGTTTTGACTAATCTGTAGCATGACATTTGTGCCCTACCACTTGAAACTAATTTGTACGTTTATTCTAGTTTTTTTCAAGTTGTTGTTCAGAAAACAACCACACAATGAATTAATATGTTTTATTTTTATTTTTTCTGATTCTTGACGTTTCTAGTTAGTGATGCTGGGAAATGCGAAGGGATGCATTTTTGGTAAGTGAAGCATTGAACTTAGACTTGGAGTTGGACCCATTATTACTAGTGTTGCAAGTGATATATTATTCAAGAAAAAGTCAGAAGCCTTTTTTATGATATATACATTGCTCCAAGATTTTGTGATGATAAAGAAAGCTTTTCTTTTTCTTAGTGATTCATATCCAAATCTGATCAAGATTCATGTCTGATGCTTTAATTTATTCAAACCTTTTGTAATGACTGATTTATCTTTGTTTAGGTGCTTGGGATCTTTCACAACATGCATATAAGTAAATTAGCCTAAAATATATACAAGAAATTCTAATAACCATCAAACTCTCAAAGTACTTATGTTAGGGACATAACTTACAAGTGAAGAAGTACTGCTACTAACTAATAGCACGCGTCCTTTCTCATACTAGACGACGCTCGTTCAGACAGACAAGTAGTACGAACAGCAATTGCATCAACTAGTTTATGGAAGAAGAAAAATATCTTATCCAAAAAATAATTTCAAGAAGTTTTGGTCAAGAAATAAGATTATTCGGGAGTCTGGTTTTTCCATGTCTCCTTGCAGCTGCACAACTCACCACTTGATCAGCACAGCTTATCGACAAGTTGGACTGCAAAATAAATGAAAATAGTTAAGGACTTGTTGAAATGAAGGCATAAATGGAGTAGATAGATAGATAAACAAATAATTGTGTGTGAAGGATAAGGCTAAGTATGAAAGTTTAGCATGTTATAAGACCATATGGAAGACAAAGTGCTGCATGAATTCTTTTTTGAGTAGTCTAATCGTTGAGTCGAATAGGCCCCCGCTGTCGCAGTCTTCTCCTCACCAGCTAGACCATAATGCAACCACACCATTAATAACTTTGATTCTCATTTAATGGATATGTAGTTTTTCAAGTCAACCATTTTACGCGTTTCATAGTCATATGCGGAAATATAAAAAATAAAAACTTAAGTCTTTTTTAGCATTCTGATACCAAAATTTAGCAGCAAGAGCTGCTCTATGAAATTTGACGCGTCTTAGCTGCATAACTGCTTGTTTGATGGCCTAA
Source organism: Salvia rosmarinus (assembly GCA_036937905.1). Taxonomy (NCBI): domain Eukaryota; kingdom Viridiplantae; phylum Streptophyta; class Magnoliopsida; order Lamiales; family Lamiaceae; genus Salvia; species Salvia rosmarinus. The sequence continues at coordinate 95,755,867 of CM072813.1, forward strand.
AACAGGATAAATGTGATATAACGCTGGAAATTAACGTAGTTTTTTTTTTCATTAAGTCTTTATAGGAGAATTTTCTGCTGTGTGTTGTGTGTGGTGGGGTTTGTACGTCTCGACATGTATACATCCATTGCTACATTTCTTGCTTATGAGTTGTAAAGGCAAATCACGTGACGTCTCATGTGCAATTGTCTTTAGCATTATTGCCAGATGCTGCCTGCACCACAAATTTGTAGAATATTTGCAGAAAACAAGAGTTTGGTTTGCTGCATTTTTGGTTATTAACTATGTAGATGAGGGCGCATGAAACATCGTTTTGTGATGAGGACGGAACTTCAACGAGTGCCATATCTATATATGTGCATAAGTATAGAAGTTCAATTATTTCCCATTTTGTGTTGGCCACACAAGTTAGTTTATTTTTGCTGAATGTTTCTTGGTAATGACAGATAGTGAGACTCAAATTTGTGTGTGTGGTGTGGCGAGTTGAGTGTGTGAACTGTGTGAAAGATTGATGTACATGCACATGAGGGATCACATGGATTGGTCTTCCAATCATCACAAAATATATAAAAAAGCCTCAAAACCACAGTTAGTTATTACCTTTTTTTTATCCTATTCATAAATTTACTTCTTACCACCTCTGTCAAACTTGCTTTTTCAAATGATTCATGCAAGAATGTTCGACATCTATCTTGTACTGCACCTTAAAACTCTAGCAAAATCTGCATTTTTTAAGACCACAAGAAAAAAAAACAAGACCCATGACATTTTTCTGCCAAGAAATGCGTGACACAAATTCTAAGCAAAATATATGAAAAATCTTGATGTCGGAAGGCTCCATATATATATATTAGAAAAATGATCAATATTCATTGATGAATCTCCACAAGTACTACTACAAGCAAGAAAACGATCTACAACCTATATATAGAAAGTTAAGAATCATTAATTCTTGATCACAAAATTTGCCTAACCCTACTGTACTTCATATCTGAGTTTCATGGTGGGCGCCACCATTTAATTTGTTGCATCAGAAAGAGACAGCCCTCTGTGATGACGAGGTGAGCTGAGAGGTGAGGGTAAGAAAGTAATCTTCATTGCATGGGATCGTGAGGCCTCCCATAGGGTGATCATATCCAAACTCCTCCTCAGCCAAATGCAGTAGTTGTTGAAACAAAGGGTGATTCAAATAACATATTGGAAGCACAAATCTCCTGTGCATCTCTCCCACATACACTGGGAAATAACCCTTTGGGACGTCGTGGCACGTCGCAAAATTTCCTTTTTTGGGTGATATGGTCCTCCTCAGCTTCTCCTTGGTCTGTGTAGACAAGAATCCCATTTTTGGAATGGATAAGGTTTTGATTTTTTGGAGTGTTTAAGATATAGATAGGCTTGTGTTTGGTTTGAGTTGGAATTGGAGCTGGGAGTTTGGGTTTATATATAGAGGTGGGGAAATTAAATGGGGGAGACATATCAGGTGAAAATGAAATGAATTGGGAGGGGAATCACATGGTACTTATTTTTGGGAGTATACATATTTGGGCCTACCAATAATGAGGAAATGCAGTTTGGTGCAGAAAATCTTGTTTGGAAAATAAATCCTATCTACCAGCATATTACAAATTGTTGATGAGAGAGAGTGAGAATGTATCATTTTTATTTAGAAAAGACTTTTACAGGTGCATTGAACCTAGTTTTTTTGTGGGGTTTTCTGTATTCAGTTTAATCTGTAAAGCACAAGGGTCCCCTCCCTGCCTTGGTAGTTTTGTTGCACAGTTCCACTGCTATCTGCTCCTCTCTATCTCCTCTCTCCTTATGCATTACTTCCTCCATCCTCGACTAACCGTTTCACGCATTCAAATTAGGAAGTGTATAAATTCACTCTTTTATCCTTAATATTGCATGAAAATCGAAAAATTAAAGACTTTATATTCAAACTCTCTCTCTCTGGTGTAGAGCTATTACTTTTTGTATTACTCCATCGGTCCCTAAATAAGTGTCTAACACTGTTAAAAGTTGTGTAGTAGTAATTTTACTCTTTTTATCCTTATTGTATGGAAAACCAAGCAATTAAAGAGTTTGTATTTAGGACAAGTTTTATTTCAAACTAGAGCAACTTATTTGGACAGTTAATTCAGAGAAACTTAAATATTTTCATGCATCTACAAATTCAATGTAACTAATTAAATATATATTCATGTATCAACTCATACATTGCTACTCATGTATGATGCATAATGAAATTACTATATAAATCTTAATATGGAAAACAGTTTAAGATCATCAATCCCTGTCATGGCTTCTCATCTATAACCGATCAAATGCATAAAGCCATGTGTTAGGGATGGAATCCACTTAGATTTCAAATTCAAGAAAGATCAACAACAATAGTTTCATACTTTAACAAGTTATCATAGTATTAATACTTAATATTTCAAAAATTATTAATTTATAATATTGACGGAACCTGTATATTGATTTAAAAGGGTTCTTCGAAAAATTATTATTTATTATCTTATTAAAACATACTCAATCTGTCCATAATAAATGTATCACATGTGGATGACGTGAGTTTTAATAAAATTGTTGGTGAATTTTATTTTAGTGGATAAATGGTCCCACCATATGTAAGGTTGTGAGTAGTAGGAATGATTTTTTGGTAAATAACAAGTGATTGTGAGGTTGAATAATAAGAAATAATGATCTATAAAGGAAAATGATACATTTTTCGTGGACATCAAATAAGACAATCATGATACATTTATAGTGGACGGAGGGAGTATGACTTTTGAACTAGCCCAAGTCGGACCAAAAAAATAAATTAACTTAGAGAATTTATTAATTTATTGAATATTATTTTATAGAGATTTTACTATAAGTAAATTATTATTTTGAAAATATATGGTTGCCTTTTCAAGGGACCTACCCTCAACCTAATAGTTCCATTTTTTTGGTAACAACCCTATTCAATACTACAAGATATATACCACTTCACTAGAAAATATTCTCTTTCTTTTTTAAGTAGTCATGCATGTGTACAAATAAAGTAAAAAATATTTTATTTCTGTTCCTTTTCTTGTAGCTTTCACATTTGATCAAATAAACAAAAAAAATCTAGCTATTTCATTTTGGTTTCAAGACTTACTTTATTTGAAACCCTAATAATAAAAGAGAAAAATATAAATAAGAAACTTCGGCGAAGTTTACGTTCAAAACAAACACGAAACATGCCAAATTCGCAAAACCATATAATCTATTATTTTACACCATTCTTTGAAGTAAGCATATAAAATTTTAAGGAGTATGAAAATATAAAGTTGATACACATTTTACTGCTGAAACATGGAATAACTGAAATTATAAATCAAATAAGAGTGGAAAAGACGGAACACGAATATATATGTCTCTTATTGAAGAGACCCAACCCGATAATATTCGTTTTCGGAATATATAATGTCACAATTTTTAAAAGGTTATTGATGCATTAATACACTAACTTTGAGTCAATTTTGTTTTTTCCACGAACTTTAAGAATTGTCACAAAATACAAAGACTTAATGACTTTAATGATTTTATCATAATTTCAAATTTAAGCTAAATTATATCTGACTTAACATTTAAAAATTTACCATAGACAAAACGATCAGTGATATAAACGATATCGTAAAGAGATGATACCGATTGTTTTGATCACAACTAGAATCAAACGATGAACAAACGAGAGACTTGATTTTTATAATGAGGGTTGACGCGATGAATCCTATAAATCAAAAAATATTATTTCTTTTGACGGAACGACGATATTTTATGTTCTCTCTCTACACTGCCGTTTATATCACCAACCGTTTAGTCTATAGTAAATTTTCGAGATGTCAAGTCAGATCTAATTTGACCTGAATTTGAAATGGTGCTAAAAACACTAAAGTTATTAAATTTATGTATTTTATGATAATTTTAAAGTTCTTGAAAAAATCAAAATTGATCCAAAGTTGGTGTATTTATACTCAATAACCCATTTTAAATTTGTAGTCGGTACTTTATCTTTCAAGTGACCGACCAGGCTAACATTAAACTGTAGTAGATGATAATTGATATGAAATATGTATTGATTCTATTACACATTTATTGAAAAGATTAATGAGAAACGAGTAGCTATTAGAAAGAGAAATCGCAATTTAATTTTTAAAAGATTCATAGAAGGGGTGGTCATCTGTGCGCGCACACAGTGAGTCCACCCCTAATTAATTAATTAATATTAATTAATTAATCTTAATTAATTCTAATTAAAATTAATAAATAATAATTCTGAATTAATATATCTTAATTGTGAATTAATAAACCCTAATCATGAATTAATAAACCTTAATTTTGAATAATAAATCATAATTGTGAAATAATAAATCATAATTGTAAATTAATAAACTCTAATTGTGAATTAATAAACCCTATTTGAAATTAATAAACCCTAATTTTGAATTAATTAACCCCGATTGGAAATAATAAACCCTATTTTTGAATAATAAACTCTAATTATGAATTAATAAACCATAACTTTGAATTAATAAATCCTACATATGAATTAATAAACTATAATTATGAATTAATAAATAATTATGAATTGATAAATTCTAATTTTGACTTAAAAAGTATAATTAAAAATTAATAAATTTAATTATAAATTAACAAAATCTAATTATCATTACTCACCAAGTCACCATAATTAATAAATTTTGACTTAAAAAGTATAATTAAATAATTATTTTAACAAAAAAACAAGGGTGAGGCGGAGCTCACCCAAGTTTTTATCTTCATAGAATTATAGAATCTCACGTCAAGATTTGTAAGATGAAGCCCACGTTGATTCAAACAAGTTTTGTGAGAATTATTTAAAAAAAAAAGATTCTCCCTATTTGTTAAAGAGATAAATTTCACATAACTTTTAAAATATAAACTTTTTGCAATAACAAGTCACAAAATATGCAGAGACAATTCTGAAGTTTGTTTGACATGTATTGCTAAAATTATGTTTTTAACCAATAAAGCAATTTAGAGGGTGTTTGACTGAGTTTATAAGCTTTTTAAAACAACTTATAAGTTGTTTATGAGTTTATAAGTTGTTCCAAAATGTTTGGCAAAATAAGCTAGTAAACAGCTTATAATTTGTGAAAATAAGCTCCAACAAAATAAGTTGTTCAATCTTAACTTATTTTTTCATAAGCTTATGAGCAACCATGAATTTACGAAAATAATCTTATTATAGTTTGTTATTTCCTACATATATACTATCAACTTCACCTCTCGTCAAACTTTATCTCTCTAACTATGATTTCTATTTAACTTACGATTCTTTCTTTAGCTTATAAGATCAAATATCCAAACACTTTAACACCTTATAAGTTCTTGAGCCATTACTTCTTATAAGCTCTTGGAACATCTTATAAGCTCTTTAAAATAAGCTTAGCCAAACATCTCCTTATAAGTTCTCTAAAATAAGCTTAGCCAAACATCTCCGCTAAAATTATAGGAATGTTATAATTGTGAAAAGTAAAAATATAGCATTAAAACTACAAATTCGAATAAAAATTGTGGTATTTGGGTAAATCAGACATTCTCACTATTCGGTTATCTCAACGCTTCCAAGTTCCAACCCGGAGTGTTAGAACTGCTCAGGCCGAGCCCGAATAAAATTAGATTGACAAAGGGGTCGGGGTTTGAAGATCCAGCCCAAACAAACCTTAAAGAGATTGAGCAGGCCCAAACCAAACCTATTTTAAATCTTCGAACCCTCGCCTCCTTCTCTCTCTTCCTCATTCCCACCGCCACACACCCCGCTTCCGCCCGCCGTGTCGTCGCCATGCCGAAGCATTACCGCCCCGCCGTAAGTCTGAATTCACCGTCGCTGAAAATTCTCCTCTACTCGCGCTTAAGCTGAAGATGGACTGATGTCTCACTATGAACCTTTTTTTTCCAGGGGAAGAAAAAGGAAGGAAACGCCGCGAAGTATGTGACGAGATCACAAGCTGTGAAATACCTCCAAGTTAGCCTTCCTGTATTCAGGTTCGCGCTAAATTTCCATTTGTTTGGTCATATTAGTAGTTGTTAGTCACCTATAAAACTTCACAATTATAAGTATGCAGCGTATGTATTCACATGTCCAGGTTTATTTTCAGCTAAAGGTTTATATTCTTCAGATTTTTGTTTTGTTTTACAAATTTGTTCAATCCCTCTTGTATTCATAGCAGTCATGCGCTTGTGTTTTAATTATTTAATTATAGTAGGAGTGTTAAGTTAGTTTACTTGGGTGGACTCAAACCAGAATGTTTGTGTTGAAACCTTTTAAGCTGTCATATTCACCTTTGGGCTTGTTTAACTGTCAATTAAGATGTACCAATCAATCTGACATGGTTGATTCAATTTTCTTTAGACTCTAATTGAGATTGGAATGGGTACGTATGAGCTTTGAAATGTTGATATTGGGTTAGTTGACCTCATGAGTAGTTTCGTCTGTTTGCTATAAGTAGACTTGTGCTATGCTTTATGAGGGTTTTGAGAGAGTGTATTACTTATGTATCCTCTATCTACTATTCAGGAGACTATGTATCCTCAAAGGTGTATTTCCTCGGGAACCAAAGAAGAAGGTGAAGGGAAACCACCATTCTTATTATCACACAAAAGATCTCATGTTCCTCAAACATGAGCCCCTGCTTGAAAAATTTAGAGACATGCGCACCTATGAGAGGAAGGTGAAGAAAGCCATGTCAAAGAAGAATAGAGATCTTGCAGAGCGGCTGTTGACACGGAAGCCCACTTACACTCTTGATATGCTCATTAAGGAGAGGTGGAATTCAGTTAGTTGTTATAGTATTTATGTTTTTGTGTAATTTGCTGTTGTTTGTTTACCATTTCCGTTTGGAATTAGGTATCCGAAATTCATTGATGCATTGAGAGATCTTGATGACTGCCTTAGTATGGTACACCTTTTCGCGGCATTGCCTGCTGTGGATAGAATTGTAGATGGAGAAAAGATTCCTGTAAGCCGCGTCCATAATTGCCGAAGGTTACTGCTTTTGTCTGTTTCTAGTTTTGATATTCTTGGATTCTAAATCATGTAACCCTGTTATATTTGGGCCAATGTACTGATCCTGTTTCTGTGTGTTTTGTTCTTCTGTGATGGTCATAGGTTGAGTCAAGAGTGGCAAGCATACATTTCTCGCACCCATAAACTGAGGAAGACGTTCATTTCTGTGAAAGGAATTTATTATCAAGTATGTATGCGATTCTCTATTGGTGAATTACTTCTTGTATGATTGTATCACGGACATCTTATCAATGGCAATTTTATCCTTACAGGCTGAGGTTGAGGGGCAAAAAGTTACTTGGTTAACTCCGCATGCATTGCAACAAGTACTGCCTGAAGTGGATTACAGGGTCTTGCTTACATTTTTGGAATTTTATGAGGTTGGTCATATGATCTGATATCATGCTTATTATCTTCACTAAGTTTTATTTTCAAGTTTATATATGGAAATGTGTTTCTATCTGCTGCAAATTCTAGGAGAAGAACTAAATGTTACATCAGTAAATCTCTTATGCAAAGACCTGGTTTGATAAAGCTCAATTGGAAGTTGGGATTAGATTTTAAAAGATCTTACTGAACATTTGTTGAGAGGTGTTGTATCACAGTTTCTAATATGGATTATTCTCTGGTGGGGTTGAAAATCCTTTGCATCTCCCGGTTTGCTTTTTGTGATTCGAACTAAAATTTCTCGAAGATTCCAGAAGTTGTTTCTTTGAACAGTTAACTGAGCATGTAGTAATATGATGTCTGGAATTGTGCTATTCATCTTCTCAATTTTAGTGCTATTCATCTTCTCAATTTTAAGTATATCCATTTTTTTTGTCAGACTCTTCTTGGATTTGTTAACCACAGACTGTATCATTCAATAAATGTGACGTATCCACCAACTCTTGACCCTCGGTTGGAAGCTCTGTCTGCAGGTTATTATCTGGTGTATTGTGTAATTTTTACTACCGTTGTGACTACCTGAAATTCATCTAATTTCATGTGATACGCATACAAGATGAGGAAGCAATTTTTAGTTCTGCAGTGTTCGATATTGATGTTGGAACTATGCAGATCTTTATGCATTGTCAAGATATCTTGATGCCAATGGCCAGAGTTCCTCAATGAGTGCAAAAGCCATAATCTCATCTGGCTCTGAGCAAGCTGAGCACCAACAAGATGAACCTGGTGCATTGATGCAACAGCTTCCTTCTAATGAACCTGGTGCTTTAATGCACCTTCTTGAAGATGCTTCTAGAGAGGATGAGGAAGATTTAGAAACAAGGGAATGCAAAAATCTGTTCAAGAACATCAAATTCTTCTTGAGTCGTGAGGTGAGGTTCCATAACTTCTTGGTGTTACATATTATTATTATCATCTCTTGCGCTCTCCCTTCTCTTCCTCTGTCAATTTCCTCCTTGTTTCGATGAATTTTCTGTTTCCTATTGATGTGATATTTTCCATTCTTCTCACACTCTCCTCCTTTCTCCTCTCTACTAACCTCAGGTGTTCAATTGTTTCTTGTTCAGTCTCCTAGAGAGTCATTGCTATTTATCATCCCTGCTTTTGGTGGCAAAGTTTCTTGGGAAGGTGCAGGTGCACCATTCGAGGAGTCTGACCAAAGCATCACTCATCAGGTCTGACCAAATAATTTTATATTCAGCTTTCTCTGAATTTATTTTGCTGCTCCAAGAAAAACCCAAAAGAAAATTCCAGAATTATATTTCAAGCCTTTTTGTGTGTGTGAATGTGCAGGTTGTTGATAGGCCAACACAAGGGCATAAATTCCTTTCCAGAGAATATATCCAACCTCAGTGGGTCTATGATTGTATAAATGCACACATTATTTTGCCGACTGATAAATATATTGTGGGATGGTAAGGTCCATGTCCATATTCTCAATGTAACTTGTATGTCAAGAGCTCTCTTCTGTGTGGAAAAACTGTGAGAATAGTATTGGCTTTGGTATCTGGTTGATCATATTGGCTTTGCAACATCTTTGTGCTTGTATGTATGTACTAAATAAAGGGGCTCCTAAAATATCAATTATATGTTATTATGCATGAAAACATATCTGAAAATAAAAAATTGGGTGTTCTGAGTCTAAAGACTTCGTGATTATTTCAATGAAGTGTCACTAATCTAGCTTTGATATTACGTATCAACTATTGTTTACTAATAGATACTTGGTAGAATATTGAGTTTCTAATACTCTTTTGTCTGTTGACTTGTACAATCTTGTTTCTCACTTGTATCTCTTGTATTCTAGACTAAAAGATTGTTCTTACCAGTATTTTTCACTTTCTTAATAATGCCAGCTTCATTTATTGCATCAAATTTTGATCTTTCCTTTGTTCTTTGCACTTTGCAGTGTACCTCCGCCGCATTTGTCTCCGTTCATAGACAATGATGCAGAAGGTCATGTTCCTGAGTATGCTGAAGCTATTAAACGACTAAAGGCTGCTGAAAGAAAGGAAGTCCTACCATTGCCTGGCATGGGAAAAGAAGATTTGGATGACCCACAAAGTTTACTAGGTATCATTGATCGGGCAGAAGCTATCGAGGCTGCCGAGAAAAAACGGAAGGTACACATTCTGAAACATGATATAATTGTTTTGACGGTTTCTGGAGAAGTTAGATTGTTTCTTATTTATACTAGGGCCTAACATATGCTCTTCTTGTTTATCTCTTTCTTAAGTATGTGTAGTGATAAAAAAATCTCTCTAGGAGCTGGGGTTGCAGCAAGTTATAATTTTGTACTGCATGTATTCCCACCTTCACACTCATTGATCAAGATAAAAAAGAACGTACTTTTTTCCTTTGGAGAGCCAAAAAAGAATAGACTTATTTGCAATGAAGTGGGCCGACTGCTCTTCTGCCTTATGTCAAATTTGGATTGTTTCTTTTAAGTGGTCTTCATTTTCGTTCAATCTCTGTATCCAAGTAGATGTTGTCTCATTATTAAATATTTGTATGGAATGTTTCTTTAAAGTGGTCTGCATTTTCGTTCAATCACTCACTCCATCCAAGTGGATGTCTCGTTATTAAATATTTATATTTATTTTGTGGATTCGTCATTCAGATGTTAATGCTGGAGAAGAAGTACCATGAAGAACTGAAGCTAGAGCTTCAAGGTGCTCAGTTCTCTGCTGTCCAAAGTGACGTGGAAGTCGGGGATGCAGAAGGAGATGCTTTGCCTGATCTGCAGCAAAAGGCTGAGGATGCTGCTAATATCTCAGAGGTTACAATGTCTCGCAAGAATAGGAAACTCCTAGAAGCAATGAAGGTAAGGAAGCTACCCTTTTTTCTCTTTGTTTGGGATTTGATCATGGTTGTCGGTAGTGTATTGGAATGTGTTGAATGGGAAAGCTACTTTGAGTTGATTGTGGTTGTGGCCTTTGTACATGTCTTTTTTTTTTATATTGAAGTTCCTCACTTATGTTTTTTTGCCGTCATGTTTCAGATCGGCAAAAAGAGGAAAGATGATGGAGTTAATCTTCTAAAAGAACGGAAGCGGAGAATCGATAAAGCCAAGACTTCTTCGTAAACATCCTACTACTTGATATTTGTAGGAGCCACTTATAATCTTATTGTGTTTTCTCAGATAATAGGGTTTGATATCTTAATGCTGTATATCTAAATACTGGCAATCATTTTTGATACAGCTGAAATTTTGTTGAGACGCCCAAGGCATTGTTGTATTTCGATTCTTCGATCAATGGCTAGTAGTTTTTCTCTACACCTTATGCATATGCCTGGCACTCAATTTGATTTGCTCTCTTATAATTTGTAATACAGAAATTTAGTTAAAACATAGCTTTTTCTCAATCCCTTTGACTGCCCACAAATTTCTAACAATGAGGTTGGTGCCCGGCTGTGCTGGAATTGCATCGTGTAAAGATGATGGTAAAAACTCTGTTATTGTCCATTTTGGGTCTAATTGCACCATTAATTTAGGAATTTTGACTCAATTGTGCTCAAACAATCCTCTTTCCTCGAGGTGGCCGTTTTACCTTTCTCTTTATGGTATCATTTTCTTTGTGGAAACATCCACCTAGGTACACAGCTCAAGGTACTATATCCGTAGGCAGATAAAAGCAAAACCAACTTTAATTTGTGACCTTTCTTCGATGCATAGAGGCATGAACTTTGATTATGTGGTCATGGCTTGTTGTCATAGTTGGTAGTGTACATTATTTGACACCACAAATTTGTTGCTTCAAAAAAATCTCTAGACAAATCCATGTGATTGCATTTTCAACTTAAGCATCACGGGTCATTGCATATGTACTTGTTAGCTCTTTTTATTTCAAGATAAACCATTACTCGATCTTCTATATATACACAACATGTTCCTTCGTTGCAACATCATCATCTTTTCACTAAACTTCAACTTCTCTCCAACAAAAAGTTGTTCTTTTCACTTTGATTTTGTACAAGAATGGCGATTCACCAAATGCTCAGACGGTCCTTGTCAAGCGATAGAAGAGCAGCTTCATCGAGAGCTGAAGTCTCGAAGGGCCATGTTGCTGTTTATGTAGGAGAGAATGAGACGAGGCGGTTTGTTATTCCAGTGTCATACTTGAATCACTCTTCGTTTCAAGAATTGCTGTTTCTAGCTGAGGAAGAATTCGGGTTCCATCATCCCATGGGTGGCCTCACCATTCCCTGCAGTGAGGAATTACTCATTGACATCGTCTCTTGCTTGAGCAGACCATGATGTACAATACATGTTTAGGAGAAGCACTGTTTTGTGGATTAGCCTTTCTTAGAAATGTATCATATGACAAACTATGAATATACTTTGAGCTCATTTTCAGATGCAAAACTATTGCGTTATTTCTTCACAAAATATAATTCAAATCTTTTTATTCTGTATTTGCTTTTATAACCTCAATAATCCATGGCTCTCTTAAAAACCAAACTTTTCTAATAAACTTGCAATAGAAATGAAAAGGTTTGGATGTTGTTATATCTTAAACCTCATTTGCATTTGCCTGAATCAAATGAAGAGAAGTACCGTCGTTGTACATTTTAGGATACAGAATCATGTGATTCATCATGTGCTGACATTTCCAGTGATGATGTCAGTCAATTTATAACTCTATCAATCTTGATTGACTCCGAATTCAAGCAGCTAGAAGCATCGGGGCCTTATGAAAAAAATTAAAAAGGAACAAATGCTTAAAGATAAATAATATTTTTTGATTCATACTATCCTTATAGACAGCAAGAACAAAGACCCAAAGTTGCTAAAAAGATAAATAGGAATGAAAGAATTTCTAGATTAGTTTCCTAAAATGGCAACAGAAAATTGATGAATGTGCTTAAAACTAGTTTCTATTAGCAATCATTTAATCAATGCTATCTGATTTGCTCTAACTCAACCTATCTGGCGCAGAAGTGAGAAAGGGCCATAGAAGCACATGATTTTGTCTTTCTCTATATCTCATTCTCTCTTAGAGTAGTATCATTTTCTATAAAACTTTCAACTTAGGCAGAAAGAACGCGTTCAACTTTGAAATTTCGAGCTCTTTTAGGTGAAAAATAGGCATCAAAGTTTGTTATGTGAGGGCCCTTGTTGCAATTGTTGTTACATAGTTCTACATCACAAATTTTTGTTTACTTCAAAATGTTTATGATGATTCAAAGACAATCCATGTGACTCCATGTTCTTGTGTTTTTCAACTCACACATCGCGGGCCATTGCATATCCAATGTCATCACCTCAAAAGAAAAGAAAAGAACAGTAAAAAGGTTCAAGATGAAATTATTTCTTCGTTATCTATATATACATAACATATTTCTTGATTGCAGCCATCAGCAGAAGCTTTCCACAATACTTTCTCATTTAAAAAAAGTTTTTTGTGAATTTGATTTTGTACAAGAATGGCCATCCGACAGATGCTTAGACGGTCTTTGTCTAGTGGGAGAAGATCAGCTGAAGTCCCAAAGGGCCATGTTGCTGTTTATATTGGGGAGAATGAGAAGAAGCGGTTTGTGATTCCAATATCGTACTTGAACCACTCTTCATTTCAAGAATTGCTGTTTCAAGCTGAGGAAGAATTCGGGTTCCATCACCCGATGGGTGGCCTCACCATCCCCTGCAGTGAGGACTTATTCATTGATGTCGTCTCTAGCTTGAGCCGAACATGATTAATGTGCAGTATGTTCAGGAGAAGGAAGCACAATTTTGTAGATTAGTGTCTCTTAGAAATGTAGTCAATGAAAACTATGAATATATATGAAAAATATTGAGCCATTTTCAGATTGCCAAAAATTAATGTGCTCGGAGACATTTGTTGTTATTTCTAGACAAAATATATTCCTGAATCATCTGTAGCATGAAACATTATCTGATAAATTGGCATTAGGTGACCAACGATGACAGAAGTATTGGAAGCCGTTAGTTACTGAGTATCATTTTGCATTTGCCTCAATACATTCAATAAAAGTTTTCTTGCAACTTCAAAATTTATTTTATACTATTACATCTGTTCTTTTAGCTATCTTTTAGTGCATGAAAATAATAAAGTTCTTGAAAATCAGTGATTAATGGCACTATATTAACCTTAACAGAATTAGATAAATAACAATGCTGAATCTCCGCACTTGGCTACCCATCGTTTACTGTGGGCACGATAACTGGTACACCTCTTATATGTACTCTCTTTGCTGATGTTTTGAAGCTCTAAAAATTACTAAAAAAGATCGATAGGAGTGAAATAATTGCTTGTATAATACATCATGAGCTATTCTCTAGAAATTATCTCTATGTAAAAATTCTAACAAAATCTTCTCCACAAAATTGTTCTGTATATATAGCATAGTAAGAGGTAAGATCAATGAAGAAATCCTCTCTGCAGAGACATCTGAGGCTGCCTGTTGAGTTATACAAACAATGAATATTTCAGACTTAGGCAGATACAAGGAAATTCAACATAAAAAATTGAGAATTTTAGGTGAAAAAATGGACATCATAGCTTGTTGTGTGAGTGTCCTTGCTGCTAGTGTTGGTAGGGTGCATTTTTCTACATCATAAATTATTGTTGAACTAAAAACTTCATGATTATTCAAAGACAAGCCATGTGGTTTCTCATGTGCTTCTGTTTTCTAGTATAGATATCGCGACCACTGCATATTATATCCAGTTGTTATGATGTTCATCACACACCTAAAAAATTTTGTGAGATGAAAGTGTTTCTTGATCATCTATATATGCATCACATTACATGAGTTCAGACAGCACACAATATACATTAAAAATTTATTTAGCAACTTCTGTTACCTTAATCTGATAAATTTATACTGAAAATTTTGAATGCAAAGTGCAAACACATCATTAAGGCAATTTCTGATAAACTACAAAATGGACAATCAAGAAAAGCTTGTTTGCAAGTTTATAATTTGTTTTTTCAATACTTAAATTTTTAAACTGGCTATGGCAACCAAAATATTGATTTCTGTTTGTCTATATATACAACCTATTGTTCAAAGATTGGACCATTTTAAATGCAATGTTCACAAACCACATAACCAGATGGTTACTAAGAGGCTGGTATGTTTTTTTTTAATGTTGATTATACGATCTGTTGATCTAAACTGAATCTGTGGACATTATGGAGTGACATTTTTTTTTCATACTATTTGATTTCTGTGGGGCACTTGAGGTCTACATTGAAAGAGTTGGTTGGGAACAATGCATTCAAAATCTTAATTTTTCTGGTTAAAATGTTGATGTGGTTTATAGACAAATCCATGTGATAGATGATCCATTTGCTTGTGTTTCCCTAGTCTCATAGCCACCACATATCTATTTAACTATCATTTCGCCAACCAATCTGAATTCTGAAGAGATGCTACATTTATTTTCCACCTATATATACAGCACATTTCCTCATCTCCAATCATCAACAAGCATTCAAGAAATTCTTTAGCTTTCTTAATTTTGATTTCTTTCATAACTACTTCATACGACAGAAAAAAGCTCTGGTTTCACTTATTTGATTTGTTCAACAATGGCTATCATTAAGATGCTGAGACGGTCTTTATCAAGCGAAAGAAGGTCGGCTGAAGTTCCCAAGGGGCATCTTGCTGTTTATGTTGGTGACATTAATGAAAAGAAGCGCTTTGTTATTCCAGTGTCGTATTTGAACCACCCTTCGTTTCAAGAGTTGTTGTTCCAAGCTGAGGAGGAGTTCGGGTTCAATCACCCCATGGGTGGCCTCACCATCCCTTGCAGTGAAAACTTATTTGTAGATTTCATCTCTGGCTTCAGCACATGATGATTTGCAGCACAAGTAGAGTTTTGTAGCTTAGAAAAATGTATGCATTGAAAATATATTATAGTGGATGAATATACATGAAAAAAAATTTGGAGCAACTTTTGTTACCTTAATCATTTGATTTCTCCAAGAATTTAAAATTTTCTTATTGAAAGTTTCTAGAAAGCAAACACACAATTGAGGTGAACATTTGCACAACCAAAATCTTATCATTGGGGAGACGAAGAATCCAATAAACTTCTAAAAGACAGACAATCACTATGATTCAAGTTCTTGAAGCTGTTATTTTGGAACTCGTTTCCATTTGCTTGAATCCATTCTACAAAAGTCTGCTTGAAATTTCATATATTATTTTCTATGTTATCCAAAATGATAGGCTATACCATTGTGATACTGTGAATGCTTAAAAGACAGAATCATGTGAATCTTGATGTTCTATTATTTCTAATGTCCCACTTGAATGACACTTTAACGAACTTCACAAGTCAAGTCTGTTACAATTTCTATATCTTATCTATCTTGATTAAATAGATTTTAATCTGGTCTAAAAAAGGGTAAGAAAAATTATTGAAGCCAGAAATAAATGCAATATAAAGCAAGGTAAATCCCCCTTAATAAAATATGATAAGAACAGTGCTGATTTATATGTATGCATATTCTCTTTGCTGACGGTTTCAATTTCTAAAACCAGATGAAAAAGATGAGGAGGAATGAAAAAAACTGGATACTTTCTGGTAAATTTAAAGTTTAGTACATCTTCGATTCTTCATGATAAATTTTAATAATTTAGGATTACTTGCAGAAACATAATCGCACAAGCTGCTGATTTCTTCTATTCTTGTAAGATTTATATATATGTGGATCATTCTGTAATGTGATGTTGAGAAAATAATAAAAATAGATTAGTTTTTGAATCGATCATAGCATCATCGCCTAAGAAACAAGTTCGTACACTTAGAAGCAATAAGTTAAAATGTGGACCATTTATTCTGTAATGTGATGTTTCAGAACATAATGCATTTTTAATTAATGTAATGTGGATGTGCGAAGACTAAAATTCAAAATTTTAATTTGTGGAATTTTTTCAAAGTGTTCGATTTGTGTGGGGCATTTGAGGGCCATGTAGGCAGAGTTGGTTGGGAACAAACAATGCTTTCAATCCCTCAAAATCTTCATTTTCTTGCCTAACCATTGATGGACAAATCCATGTGATTTCTCATGTGTTTGTGTTTTCCTAGTTTCATAGCCAACACTTATCCAGATTTCCAAAGAGAAGCAACATTTCTTGTGCAACTATATATACAACACATATGACATATATCAACTTCAGCCATCAACAAGCCTTCAATAATTCTTTAGCTTTCTTGATATTATTTCTTTCACAACTACTTCATAGAAAGAAAAAGTTGTCATTTCACTTGTTTAATTTGTTCAAAGAATGGCCATTCGCCAGATGCTGAGACGATCTTTATCCAGCGAAAGAAGGTCAGCTGAAGTTCCGAAGGGGCATCTTGCTGTTTATGTTGGTAGCAATGAAAAGAAGCGCTTTGTCATTCCCATCGCCTACTTGAACCATCCTTCGTTTCAAGAATTGCTGTTTCGGGCTGAGGAAGAATTCGGGTTCCATCATCCCACAGGTGGCCTAACCGTTCCTTGCAGTGAGGACTTGTTCATTGACGTCGTATCTGGCTTGACCAGAACATAGTGTGTAGCAATGGAGTAGAATTTTTTGTAGATTAGATTCTCTTAGAAGAAGTATCTATTGAGAATATATAGTGGTAGATTAATGTATATGAAAAATTATTGAGAAACTTTTGTTACATTAATCTGTTGATTTCTCCAAGAATGAGCTTTTCTTATCTAAAGCTTTAAAAGGAAAATTCTGGTTACTATATTTGTCCAAGAAATATTATCATTCTTGACATGACGATTTTTGATAGACTGCGAAAAAGATGGACAAGTTGCGAAGTCCAAGCTGTTATTTCTGAAGCCATTTTTCATTTGCTTCAATCCATTCAAGAAAAGTCTGCTTTAAAGTTGCTCTGTCTATGTTATCCAAAACGGTAGGCTATATATGTTGTAACATGATCACTGTGATACCCTTTTCTCGAATCACTCCTCAACCAACTTCAAAACTCAAGCCTGTCACATTTTTTTATTATCCCTTATCTATCTTGATTAAATAGAATTTAATCTGTTCTCAAAACGGATCTATTATTCAAATTCTTATTCATCTAAATTTAAATTTCTGTGGGGCATTTGAAGGGCCATTAAGCTAGAGTTGGCAGGGGACTATGCTTTTAAGTCCCTTAAATTTTTCAGTTTCTTGCTTTATATCTTACATAACAATTGATGGACAGATCCATCTGATTTATCATGTGCTTGTGTTCTCCAAGCTTCATAGTCACCACATATCCATTCGTGGTTATTGTTAATCAATCTTAACTTTAAGAGGGATGCAATATTTCTTGTGCACCTATACTATATATACAACATATTTTCCAAACAACAACCATCAACAAGTTTTCAAAAATTCTTTAGCTTTGCACTTTTGATTTGTGTCACAAGAAATCTGAACAAAAGTATTTGCTCCACTTCACAAAGGCTCTTATATATACAACAATGGCCATTCACCAAATGCTTAGACGATCTCTATCCAGCGAGAGAAGGCGAGCTCAAGTTCCAAAAGGGCATGTTAGCGTTTATGTTGGGGAGAATGAAAAGAAATGTTTTGTGATTCCAGTATCGTACTTGAACCACCCCTCCTTTCAAGATTTGCTGTTTCAAGCTGAGGAGAATTCGGGTTCGACCATCCAATGGGTGGCCTCACCATTCCTTGCAGTGAGGACTTATTTGTAGATTTCATCTCTGGCTTCAGCACAAGATAATTTGTAGCAATGCTTTTAGGAGGATCGATTTTTTTGTAGATTAGCATCTCTTAGATAATGTACTCGACGACAAATTAAATTTTAGTACATGAAATTTTTTTAGCCACTTTTGGAACTTCAGCTGACCTTCTTTCGCTGGATAAAGATCGCCTCAGCATTTGGCGAATTGCCATTGTTATACAAATAAGAGCCTTTCTGAAGTGAAACAAATACTTTTGTGCAGATTTCTTGTGACAGAAATCAAAAGTGAAAAGCTAAAGAATATTGAAAACTTGTTGATTTTGGAAAATATGTTGTATATATATTATAGGTGCACAAGATATGTTGTATCCCTCTAAAATTTAGAGTGATTACAAATCAAAACAAATGGATATGTGGTGACAATGAAACTTGGAAAACACAAACACATGAGAAGTCACGTGGATGATTGATCTATCCATCAATTGTTATATAAGATTTGAAGCAATTGATTGAAAATTTTGAGGGAATCAATCTCCCTATCAACTCCAGCTACAAACAGAAATTAAACTTTAGATCAATGAAAATTTGTATAACAGACATCTGTTTGTGCTGTTAGTAAATATATCTCTGTTGAATCTGCATTATGTTCTCAACATCACGTTACAGAATGGTCCACATTTTATATACATCTTACAAGAATAGAAGAAATCAGCAGCTTGTGTGATTATGTTTCTGCAAGTAATCCTAAATTATTAAAATTTATCGTGAAGATGTAGTAAACTTTAAATTTACCAGAAAGTATACAATATTTTTCACTCCTCATCTTTTTCATCAGGTTTTAGAAATTGAAACCATCAGCAAAGAGAATATGCATACATATAATCAGCACTGTTCTTATCATATTTTATTAAGGGGGATTTACCTTGCTTTATATTGCATCTATTTCTGGCTTCAATAACTTTTGTTACCCTTTTTTAGACCAGATTAAAATCTATTTAATCAAGATAGAAAACATATAAAAATTGTAACAGACTTGACTTGTGAAGTTCGTTAAAGAGTCATTCAAGTGGGACATTAGAAATAATAGAACATCAAGATTCACATGATTCTGTCTTTTAAGCATTCACTGTATCACAATGGTATAGCCTATCATTTTGTATAAAATAGAAAATAATATATGAAATTTCAAGCGGCTGTATTCCACATTCCATATTAACAACAGGAACTGTAGGTTCCGGTAGATGCTCCTCTTTTGAAACGATTGACTTAGTGCTTATCTATTTAACACTAATGGATCCAGTTTCTGAGGGCACTGACAGGGCTGAACTCGTAACAAGACCCAGATTCTTTTTAGATAATCAAAGATTATGAATCAAGGTAGGCAGCAACGAGCCGGGATCCCACTCCCCAAGAAGGAAAAAGGAGTTGCAGCGCTTGATCGGACAGATCCGTGCGTGATAGCGACTTATTCTTATTTCCCAACATGGGACATTTGGGCGTAAGATGCTTATCCAAAGATGAAAACTTCTTTTCGAGTGAAATTTTCTTTTAGTGTAGTGATTGCTTTGGCTACGAATGGATTCATGCAAATGAAAACGAGTTCCAAAATAACAGCTTCGAGAACTTGAATCATCGTGATTGTCTGTCTTTCAGAAGTTTATTGGAGATTCTTCGTCTCCCCAATGATAAAATTTTGGTTGTGCAAATGTTCACCTCAATTGTGTGTTTGCTTTCTAAAAACTTTCAATAAGAAAATTCTAAATTCTTGGAGAAATCAAATGATTCAGGTAAACAAAGTTGCTCCAGAAAACTTTTCATGTATATTCATCCACTATAATATATTTTCAATGCATACATTTTTCTAAGCTACAAAACTCTACGTGTGCTGCAAATCATCATGTGCTGAAGCCAGAGATGAAATTTACAAATAAGTTTTCACTGCAAGGGATGGTGAGGCCACCCATGGGGTGATTGAACCCGAACTCCTCCTCAGCTTGGAACAACAACTCTTGAAACGAAGGGTGGTTCAAGTACGACACTGGAATAATAAAGCGCTTCTTTTCATCAATGTCACCAACATAAACAGCAAGATGCCCCTTGGGAACTTCAGCCGACCTTCTTTCGCTTGATAAAGACCGTCTCAGCATCTTACGGATAGCCATTGTTGAACAAATCAAATAAGTGAAACCAGAGCTTTTTTCTGTTGTATGAAGTAGTTATGAAAGAAATCAAAATTAAGAAAGCTAAAGAATTTCTTGAATGCTTGTTGATGATTGGAGATGAGGAAATGTGCTGTATATATAGGTGGAAAAGAAATGTTGCATCTTTTCAAAATTCAGATTGGTTGGCGAAATGATAGTTAAATGGATATGTGGTGGCTATGAGACTAGGGAAACACAAGCAAATGGATCATCTATCACATGGATTTGTCTATAAACCACATAAACATTTTAACCAGAGAAATTAAGATTTTGAATGCATTGTTCCCAACCAACTCTTTCAATGTAGACCTCAAGTGCCCCACAGAAATCAATTAGTATGAAAAAAATGTCACTCTATAATGTCCACAGATTCAGTTTAGATCAACAGATCATATAATCAACATTAAAAAAAACATACCAGCCTCTTAGTAACCATCTGGTTCTGTGGTTTGTGAACATTGCATTTAAAATGGTCCAATCTTTGAACGATAGGTTGTATATATAGACAAAAAGAAATCAATATTTTGGTTGCCATAGCCAGTTTGAAAATTTTAAGTCTTGAATTGTCCATTTTTCTAGTTTATCAGAAATTGTTCATTTTCAAAATGATAAAGATTATAGTAGTTCAAATTAATCATATATTTTCTTGGACATAACTGTTCGCCTTAGTGATGTGCTTGCATTCAAAATTTTCAGTAAAAAATCATCACATTAAGGTAACAAAATTTGCTCAATAAATTTTTCATGTATATTCTGTGCTGTCTGAACTCAAGAAATGTGATGCATATATAGATGATCAAGAAACACTTTCATCTCACAAAATTTTTTAGGTGTGTGATGAACATCATAACAACTGGATATAATATGCAGTGGGCCACGATTTGTAAACTCGAAAACGGAAGCCCACGAGAAACCACATGGATTGTCTTTGAATCATCATGAAGTTTTTTAGTTCAGCAATAATTTATGATGTAGAAAAATGCACCCTACCAACACTAGCAGCAAGGACCCTCACACAACAAGCTATGATGTCCATTTTCACCTAAAATTCTCAATTTTTTATGTTGAATTTCCTTGTATCTTCCTAAGTCTGAAATATTCATTGTTTGTGTAACTCAACGGGCAGCCTCAGATGTGTCTGCAGATAGGATTTCTTCATTGATCTTACCTCTTACTATGCTATATATACAGGACAATTTTGTACAGAACAATTTGGTAGAATTTTTAAATAGAGATAATTTTGAGAGAATAGTTCATGATGTATTATACAAGCAATTATTTCACTCGCGTCCATCTTTTTTTAGTAATTTTTAGAGCTTCAAAACATCAGCAAAGAGAGTAAATATAATTCAGCATTGTTATTTATCTAATTCTGTTAAGGTTAATGTAGTGCCATTAATCACTGATTTTCAAGAACTTTATTATTTTCATGAGGTCACGACTCACAATTGCACCAAAAGATAGCTAAAAGAACAGATGTTACAGTAGAAAATAAATTTTGAAGTTGCAAGAAAACTTTTCTTGAATGGATTGAGGCAAATGCAAAATGATACTCAGTAACTAACGGCATCCAATACTTCTGTCATCGTTGATCACCTAATGCCAATTTATCAGAAAATGTTTCATGCTACAGATGATAAGATTGTTCATAAATATATTTTGTCAAGAAATAACAACAAATGTCTCCAATCACATTGATTTTTGGCAATCTGAAAATGGCTCAATAATTTTCATATATATTCATAGTTTTTCATTGACTACATTTCTAAGAGACACTAATCTACAAAACTGTGCTCCTTCTCCTAAACATACTGCGTATTAATCATGTTCGGCTCAAGCCAGAGACGACATCAATGAGTAAGTCCTCACTGCAGGGGATGGTGAGGCCACCCATCGGGTGATGGAACCCGAATTCTTCCTCAGCTTGAAACAGCAATTCTTGAAATGAAGAGTGGTTCAAGTACGATATTGGAATCACAAACCGCTTCTTCTCATTCTCCCCAATATAAACAGCAACATGGCCCTTTGGGACTTCAGCTGATCTTCTCCCACTAGACAAAGACCATCTAAGCATCTGTCGGATGGCCATTCTTGTACAAAATCGAATTCACGAAAAACTTTTTTGAAATGAGAAAGTATTGTGGAAAGCTTTTGCTGATGGCTGCAATCAAGAAATGTGTTATGTATCTATAGATAATGAAGAAATTATTTTATCTTGAACTTTTCTTTTCTTTTCTTTTCTTTTCTTTTCTTTTCTTTTCTTTTCTTTTGAGGTGAGTGGCTTACATAACATAACGATTGGATATGCAAAGGCCCGCGATGTGTGAGTTGAAAAACACAAGAACATGGAGGCACATGGATTGTCTTTGAATCATCATAAACATTTTGAAGTAAACAAAAATTTGTGATGTAGAACTATGTACCCTACCAACAACTGCAACAAGGGCCCTCACATAACAAACTTTGATGCCTATTTTTCACCTAAAAAAGCTCGAAATTTCAAAGTTGAACGGTCCTTATCTGCTTAAGTTGAAAGTTTTATAGAAAATGATACTACTAAGAGAGAATGAGCTATAGAGAAAGACAAAATCATGTGCTTCTATGGCCCTTACTCTCTCACTTCTGCGCCAGATAGCCTGAGTTAGAGCAAATCAGATAGCATTGATTGCTAATAGAAACTAGTTTTAAGCCCATTCATCAATTTTCTGTTGCCATTTTAAGAAACTAATCTATAAATTCTTTCATTCCTACTGATCTTTTTTAGCAACTTAGGGAGATGAAAGCATCAGTTAAAACAACTTTCTCTTTGTTCGTGCTGTCTACAAGGATAGTATGAATAAAAAAAGTTATGTATCTTTAAGCAGTTGTTTTTTTTTTTTTTTTCATAAGGCCCCAATGCTTCTAACTGCTTGAATTTTTTTTTTGCCTCAACATGTGATATTTCGTGTAACAGCCCACTATTCCCAAGGACGATTAATATGACTATTACTTGGATCGAGAATTAAGAAACGTAACAAGGTCATGGAACATCGAATTTTGAGACATATAACAGAATACTTCTAGAACTTCAAAGCATTTAAGATTAAGCAAGCATGATTTACATATGAGAGATTAGACCATCGATCCTTAACAAAAGGGTTCAACTAAATGAAGGAATCTAGTTCTCTCGATCAAAACATAACTTAGTATTCTGCAATGAAAACATGTGAATTACACATATGACGATGTGCACTCAAGGTACTAACTTTCGAGACAAAAGATTCCTACCGCTCAACACCGCCCATCGCATCACCACTCAACTCGCATTTAAAAACAACATGCAGGTCGAGTACAAGAATGCACTCAATGGACTTATGCCAAAACATTTATCAACATCAATTACATCGCCCATCAAGAATACACGAGGTTTTATTTGAAATGCTCGTGCTTACTAACATTTTCTTCATTTTCATAAACTTTGTCCGCCGCATATATTTTCGTCTGTATGATCCATATCACATCTCATATAACATCATCTTGCGCCGTAGGCGAGGCTCCTTCCACGGACGCCGTGACCGCCGAGCAAACCTTTCAAGACACAACACCGTGAATCGGCCGAGCAAACCTTTCAAAGCAAGTGCGCTACTATTAGTGTACACGTTAATCCTAGCTGTGAATTGTCCTTCCAAAGATAGATCCGATTGATTTCATTCATAGTTGGTAGCGAACCAACAAACTTCATTATCATTCATAGTTGGCGAACCAACACCGATAGGATTCATACATAAAACATAAACATTTTGGGCGTGTAATTAAATAACATTTCATCATCATTTCTCAAAGAAAAGCATCGAATAAAGACTTTTCATTTGGGAGAAAGCATTATAAATAAAGCATTTGTCATTTCGAGAAAAGCCCACCGATATATACTTTTAGCAATACGTGCATTTCTCCTTTCTCTTCTTCGTTACCTTCAGACTTTACCTTTACGTAAAAGAAAGGTTTAGTACTTCATTCGTTCTTGGATAACGTCGATTATCACCAACGAACTAGATAACTTTTAATATCTTAGGATTTTGCATCATCATTATTGAATAAGAGATATAAAATATCTCAATTTGGTTTCACTTGGTCATAGTGGAGCTACTATTTTCATCCATTTATTATTCATCAGCTTAAACTTCTTATTTATTCTTAGCTTGAGGACAAGCTTATTCATTAACATCGAACCACATTAAAATCTAAGTCCTCGTTTCATTTCTTGTATCTCATGTCTATTTCAACTATTCAGAGAAAACCATATTTAACTAGCATAAATCATAACTCGTGCGATAATCATAACTCACGAACACACGTGTTCGAATATTAATAACAAACTATTCTCGATTTCACACTTAACTAAGCAAACGCCGATCAATTTCTTCCAAACTTTAATAGTTTACTTATTATACATTGTCTAACTCATATGTCACATTACATTTCGGTATAACATTTATGGTATCCTCGAACGCCAACTTTAGATACATGATATTTTTAGGAAAATACCTAACATACCCAGAAAATTAAGATAAATTTATATGTTATGCTAGATATATCCTAGAATACGATATGTGATAACATTTGACAAACAAAGATCGGATAATCCGAACGTGGAGCTTTAGATTTTCAGCCAAATAGGTTTTCTATCATAATGCTTACGAAAAATTCCCAATTTAATTCTATATGTTAGTAGGCTAGCATAGATCAGAATATGAAGTCACTTCATTCAACAAAAATCGAAAAATCGACTATAGTTCGGCTTTAAAAATGAGCAAAAACCTAACATTAATAGCTTTTAACCATATTCATAATCCTAGCATATATAGAGTATACGAACAACATTAGTTCTCAACTTCTAGCATTTGGCATCATCTCCCTATTTTTAATACATTTCAAAAATAAATACACAAATACAAAACATGCACCAAATTTAAATTTTAAACCATAGGAATGTAGGTAATGGCGAAACTAACCTTAGTATCGGTTCGGATTTAACGAAAGATCGAAAACGAGTAGATAAATTGAAGAAAGAAAGATTGATGGAACGGAAGTTTTTTTTTTTCCTTCCTGTTCTGTAACTTGCGAAAAATGAAGCATGAGAGTAAAGAATTTTGGAACAAGTTGATTATGTTACTTTACATCGATTTTTCCTTACCTTTTAAAAAAAAAAAAAAAAAAAAAACACACAAGCACATGCTCTAAACATGCATGCATACACCGACACACGTAACACACATTAACACACACATACTAAATATATGTATATACGACGCACACACACACTATTATCTATTAGCACACATATATTATTATATATTTATAACTTTTGGATTACTATACCTTTCATATGCCACTTTTATTAAAGGCGTATACATATATATATATATATATATATATTTTTTTTCATTCCCCTTTTCGTCTTTTTCTTTTTCTTATTTATTTTACACTATTTATATATATATATATATATATATATATATATTACAATAGTTTAAACCTTTTGGGATTTATCCCAAAATCTTGTCAACTCATATAATGCTTATACATATATGTAATTTCTATAATGTTTTATTATTATTATCGATGCAAAATCCTAATTTCAAAATTAGGTTCATTCTAAACCAAGTTTAGACGATCGGGTATTACATTCTACCCCTTAAAGAAATTTCGTCCCAAATTTACATATCTCTAGAAGAGTTCGGATATTTCTCTCATTTGATCCTCTAGTTTCTTGCGCATGGTATCTCCATAAAACTTTTACTAACGATATTGATTTGTTTCTTAATTTTTGTATACGCTGGTCTAAGATAGCTTCGGGTTTTTCTTCATAACTCATATCCGGATCAAGGGTGATATCAGTCTGATGGATCACATGGTTTGGGTCGTGTATGTACTTCCTCAGTTGCGACATAAGGAACACATTATGTACGTTCCCAAAACTTGGTGGCAACGCTAACTTGTAAGCTACTGGGCCTATCTTTTCTAATATCTCATAGGGCCCTATAAAACGTGGTCGTAGCTTGCCTCTTATTCCAAATCTAACGATTCCCTTTGATGGAGAAATTTTCAAAAAAACTTTATCTCCAACATCAAATTGTAATTTAGTTCTTCGTTTATCAGCATACGACTTATGTCTGTCTTGGGCCTCCTTTAACCTTTGCTTGATCTGATGGACTAATTTAATCATTTCGTCTACTGTATCTGGCCCTAAGACTTTTCTCTCACCCACTTCATCCCAGTAAAGTGGTGATCGACATCTTTTTCCATATACTACTTCATATGGTGTCATGCCGATTGTTGCCTGATAACTATTGTTATAGCAAATTCAATGAGCGGTAGTACATACTCCCAACTTTCACCTCGATCTAACACAATTTTTCTTAACATATCTTCAAGAGTCTCGAATTGTTCTTTCGATCGACCATCTGTTTGTGGGTAAAAGTCAGATCAAGTTCAATTTTGTTCCCATCTCCTTTGTAAGTCGATCCAAAATCTAGAAGTAAATGTTGAATCTCTATCGATGTGATTAATTTTGGCACCCATGGATATACAATTTCACGAACGATAGTTGAGCTAACTTGTCGATTCATAGGTAATCGAAATTGGTATAAATGAGCACACTTCGTGAGTCTATCTATGATTACCCATATCGATGTGTTCCTCGCTTTGATCGTGGTAAGCTAGTCACAAAATCCATCAGAATGTCATCCCATTTCCATTTAGGTATTTCCAAAGGTTGCAGCTTCCATAAGGTCGTTGATGTAAAGCCTTCACCGTTGACATGATAGGCAATGTTCGATGAACGAAGCTACATCTCTTTTCATTCATTCCCACCAAAATTTCTCTTTAAATCTTGGTACATTTTGTGCTTCCATGGTGGCGGTGTAAGGGTGTTATGAGCTTTGCTCAAAATTTCATTTTTAGCCCTTCATCTTACGGAACACACATTCTTCCTTCAAACATGATAGCATTATATGTTGCTTCTTCGATAGTCCTTTAGCTTTTCAATCCTTATTTTCATTCTCATCTTTTCTAATTCTCGTCCTTCCTTTATGCATCAATTATCCTTCCTCTCGTGTCGGTGTCGCGATGAGTGTTGCAATCAGACCTGTTATTGTTTCAGATGGTTCAATTACTTCTATCTTCATCCGTTTAAATTCATCAATGAATCTTTCCTCTTCTATAAGGAGACATCCCAACTTGGATTGAGTTTTACGACTTAAGGCATCAGCCACTACATTAGCCTTTCCTCGGTGGTAATTGATACCGCAGTCGTAGTCCTTTACCAATTCGAGCCATCTTCTCTGTCTCATGTTCAGGTCTCTTTGCTCAAAGAAGTACTTCAAACTTTTGTGATCCGTGAAGATTTCACATCTCACTCCATAGAGATGGTGTCTCCAGATCTTCGTAGCATGCACAATCGCAGCTAGTTCCAAATCATGGATGGGATAATTTATTTCATGTGGTCTAAGTTGTTGGGATGCATAAGCGATCACCCTTCCTTCTCGCATCACACAACCTAGTCCATTCTTTGATGCATCAGATAAATAATGATATTCCTTATCCGGGTTCGAACCGCTACATCAAGGCCAGTAGTTAGTAATTTTTGAGTTTCGAAACTCGCTTCACATTCAAGAGTCCATACAAATTTGATTCCTTTTCAAGTAGTCGTGTCATTGGCCTTGCTATTTTGGAGAAACCTTCAATGAATCTTCGATAGTAACCAACCAATCCTAGAAAGCTTCAGATCTCGTTTGGAGTTGTTGGTGATTTTCATTTTTGTACAGTTTCCATCTTAGTGTGATCCACTTTAATTCCTTCGACGACACAATATGTCCTAAAATGTCACTTCCTTTAGCCAAAATTTGCACTTACTAAATTTGGCATAGAGTTGTTCACTCCTTAGCGATGCAAAATTATTCTTAGATGCTCTTCATGTCCTTCCTCGTCCTTTAAATAGATGAGAATATCATCTATAAATACCAAGACAAATTTGTCTAAGTAAGGATGGAATACTTTGCTCATAAGATCCATGAACACGGCATGGTGCATTTGTTAATCCAAATGGCATAACTATGAATTCATAGTGACCATATCTTGTTTGAAATGCCGCTTTAGGTATATCTTCTTGTCAATTCTCGATTGATGGTACCGATTTTAAGTCAATCTTCGAGAATACTCTTGTTCCCATGAGATGATCAAATAAATCATCTATCCTCGGTAGAGGGTATTTGTTCTTGAGTGTTAATTTGTTCAGTTCTCTGTAATCTATGCACATCCTCAAAGTACCATCTTTCTTCTTCACGAACAAGACAGTGCTCCTCATGGGAACACGCTAGGTCCGATGAAACCCAGGTCTGAAGCTCTTGTAGTTGAATCTTGATTCTTCTAACTCTTTTGGAGTCATTCTATATGGTGCTTTTGATACTGGTGCTGACCCAGGCTCTAGATCAATCGTAAACTCAATCTTCCTATTCGGCGGTAAACCCGACAATTCTTTAGGAAAGACATCTTTAAACTCCCGCACAATCGGTATATCTTTCACCGTCTTCTCGACTTCAGCTTCTCCATTTAGATAAACAAGGAAAGCTTGGCATCCTACCTTGTTCATCATTTTTCTTGCTTGGATCATGGATATAATGTATTCTATTTCCCATGTTAATCCCGTGAAAATCGGTAGCATCCCTTCCCAAAATTGAAGGAAATCTTTATTTCGTTACACAAAATGATGGCATAACTCTCACCAACCAGACTAATCCTAATATTATATCAACGTCCCACATTGTTATGACATATAAGTTGTTCGCTAGAACCTTAAGTGATCATATGTTCACTCTAGTTCAAGCATGTATGTGTAATCGTTGTAATTCCTCATATCGGTGATGAAATTCTCATAGCTTTATATGTCCGTTTTTAGTTAAGTTCTAAAGCATCTACGCATGCGCTTGCGATAAAAGAATGTGAAACACCTGTATCGAACAAAATTATAATAGGTATGTTGAGGAGTTTCCCCATACCTGCCAGGCTTCCCTGGTTTTGTTCGTTCTGTTTTTGTTGCAGAGTATAGGCTCTAGTCTGTGGTGTCCCTGTCTGTCCAGGTAAACATCCATCTCATTTATCCTTGTCCTTTCCCTAATTGCACCATGTTTCCTCGCCAGGCCTCCTGTCACCTTGTTCGTCATATCCTTCTCGGTTGTCATTACCGTTATTCCTTTATCAATTGCATTTTGTGGCTCGATCTACGCCGGTTTATCCTCTCGCATTGTTTCATCGATAGTCTAATCTTGTCGTAGATATCGTGATGTATCCGTCACTATCATCAATTTTAATTCATCTGAATGATTCGGCTTCCTTTTCTCTCTATCACTCTTAGGAATATATCTCTCATATACTCTTACTTTAAAATCTTTTCAAAAATAAATCCTCATGTTGGCATTTGTAGCCCCATCATTAGCAATATCCTATTTGGATATACGTTATTTCCCTTAATCTTCATTGTTTAACTAATTATTTTCGCACAAGTTAAAATCTTTTGTCCACTGGGGACGTATCAGACTTTTGCCCTAGAAGTCATGTAACTTCACCATCTTGTCAGAGGTACCCAACATTCCACTTTATTAGTCATCATATAAGTATGAGGAACATGCTTCTCAATTAGTTTCATCTTAAGGTCTTTCCATGTGAATCTCTTCCTTTGTTTTATTGAATGTATTTCCTTACAAACTTCCCTAGAAGTTGTTTTGCTTGTTAAATTCCAAACACACAAGACAAGCGCTTTGTGTCTATGTAACTTAGAGTACCAATGTTTCATCTCCAATAATGAATCTACTTTAATCTACTTTCTTCAAGGAATTACCTTACTTATCATAGTCGACTATTTCAAGCTTATAACATATCTGGGCTATCTCATAACCGAATAGCTTGTAGTTTCTTCACTATTCTCAACTATTGTCCTTTTTCTTGATGATCATGTCTGAAAGTCATATTGTCTTCATTATACTTCGATTCTCACTTCCAGGGTTAAAACTGTCATTGTTGTCATATAGCCTGGTAGGGTAGTACGCTTGTGCACCATAACTTAAGTCCCAAATATAAGTGCCTCATTACCATATCTTGACTTTGGGGAAACATTCTCCATACTTGGTTTGGACACTAGGACTAGCCTAGTTGTTCATACTTTTCAATATTTATGATCCATCAATCTCACTATCATTTGGTTTCACTAATGTCTCAAATACTCGAAATCAATTCCGCTCAAGCATAATCCTAAGGGTTGAGGTATAAAGTGAGAGACTTGTTAACTGAGATGCTATCATTCCTTATATATCAATTGAAAAAAAATCCCGTGCACTTCCATATTTTAGACATGTCCAACCTACTAACGAGGTCTTAGGGACAGTCAACTATCTTAAAGATAAGTTGTAATCTCTCTTGTTATAACATAATAAGAGGAGGTTATTTTCCAAGAATATTCTATACTTTCCTTTACTTCTACTCTAGCACTCAATGCTAAAGAGTATCTCGTTCATAACTTTATTGTCATAACACTTACAAGGTGGTGTAACTTCATTGTCATCAAGATCTCGGAAAGCCCATCAAGGGTCATCGTATCTATGTGTATCATAGGGGAAAATATATTTCGTCTCATTGATGACTTTTCTACATCATAACTTGATGTATATCATTTCTCGATCCGAAAACTTAGGTGACAAGATAAGTCAACCTACATCATACTTATCGGCTTCAAGATTGAAGAAAACTCATCATGATAACTTACAAGTGGTAAGGATTCACAATTCAAGACGACCACCTTTAAAGTTTGAATCAATATGTTCTTTGAAGTATATAATTGGAATATAGGGTCCAAGACCGAATGACGACTCTCGAGACACTTTGGTCATATGGGTGGCTGCACTGGCCACAAATACTTCTCACCACATGAAGGCTTGGTTTCAAAAGGGTACTTTATAAATTTTTCGGTTGTAAACTTCTTTCACAAAAGTGAGAAACTCAAGTGATTTCTCAATTGAAACTAGATCATAGAGTTAAACTCAATGACGTAACTTGGGTAATGAATAAAATTTGAAACCTCATATAACTCGAATAGGTCATCATAAATTTGTGGGTTATCAACATACCACCATACATCTCAAACTCTACTCATACCGAAAACCCCAATCTTCCAATTAGCATTCAAACCTTCTACCACATCGTGGTCTCTTATTCTGTAAACCATAATACTAGACTCAACTAATTCTTAAATCACATCTCTATTTCGTTTCTAACGAAAAGTCATAGTCAATTTGGAGTTCCGTCTCGTGTGAACATCCAAAGGAAAAGACTATACCCATGTCACCGTCAGATAGTGACATTCATCATTTCAAAATCATCATTCAATTCTTGCCACCATCATTTCCATATCTGCTCATTGATTTTCTTCTCTTTGGTTTCGTTGTTCTCGTCTTTGAACTCGAAATTCTAATTTTGATCTCGTTTTTGTTCTCATGATGGAATAATATTCTCATAGTTCATCTTTCTATGTTCTTTCGCAAAAGGGATCATGCGTCTTAAACAGTCTACGTTCTTTTGGGATAACATATCCATTGTCATAAACAACTTGAAATTGCAAAACTTTAAACATTAATAACATAACTCATTCATAACAATAATTCTCATTGAATTCCACGAATTCAAACATTTCACTTTTGACATATCAATGTCAACACTTTCTCATATCACTGTCAACATTTCCTCATATCTCTTTTCTTTTCACAACATAAAACATCATTTGCAACATTTTCCATAACTTTCACTTCCAACCATTTCCCATAACTTTCATTTCCTTTAAAACATCATTTCAATCATCATTCACAACTTTCATTCTCAACCATTTTCCACCTTCAAAATTTTCATTTCCAAAACAGAGAAAAAGTCATTTACCTCATTCCGGTTGAGCTTGATGTGATGGAGTGTTGAGCATAGTCGACTAACCTCTAACAAGTCTAGTGACTAAATCTAGACTTAACTTTGAAGGAAGTTTTTTGATTCAAGGAATGAACTGCTCTGATACCACTTTGTAACAGCCCACTATTCCTAAGGACGTATTAGCAGGGACTATTACTGGATCGAGAATTAAGAAACGTAACAAGGTATGGAACATCGAATTTTGAGACATATAACAGAATACTTCTAGAACTTCAAAGCATTTAAGATTAAGCAAGCATGATTTACATATGAGAGATTAGACCATCGATCCTTAACAAAAGGGTTCAACTAAACCGAAGGAATCTAGTTTCTCGATCAAAACATAACTTAGTATTCTTGCAATGAAAACATGTGAATTACACATATGACGATGTGCACTCAAGGTACTAACTTTGAGACAAAAGATTCCTACCGCTCAACACCGCTCCATCGCATCACCAACTCGCACATTTAAAACAAACATGCGGTGAGTACAAGAATGCACTCAATGGACTTATGCCAAAACATTTATCAACATCAATTACACCGCCCATCAAGAATACACGAGGTTTTATTTGAAATGCTCGTGCTTACTAACATTTTCTCGTCATTTTCATAAACTTTGTCCGCCGCATATATTTTCCGTCTGTATGATCCATATCACATCTCATATAACATCATCTTGCGCCGTAGAAGGAGGCCTCCTTCCACGGACGCCGACCGCCGAGCAAACCTTTCAAAGACACAACATCAGAATCGGCCGAGCAAACCTTTCAAGAAGTGCGATTACCATTAGTGTACACGTTAATCCTAGCTGTGAATTGTCCTTCCAAAGATAGGATCCGAATTGATTTCATTCATAGTTGGTAGCGAACCAACAAACTTCATTATCATTCATAGTTGGCGAACCAACACCGATAGGATTCATACATAAAACATAAACATTTTGGGTGTAATTAAATAACATTTCATCATCATTTCTCAAAGAAAAGCATCGTAAATAAAGACTTTTCATTTGGGAGAAAGCATTATAAATAAAGCATTTGTCATTTCGAGAAAAGCCCACCGATATATACTTTTAGCAATACGGTGACTTCTCCTTTCTCTTCTTCGTTACCTTCGTATTTTACCTTTACGTAAAAGAAAGGTTTAGTACTTCATTCGTTCTTGGATAACGCCGATTATCACCAACGAACTAGATAACTTTTAATATCTTAGGATTTTGCATCATCATTATTGAATAAGAGATATAAAATATCTCAATTTGGTTTCACTTGGTCATAGTGGAGCTACTATTTTCATCCATTTATTATTCATCAACTTAAACTTTATTTATTCTTAGCTTGAGGACAAGCTTATTCATTAACATCGAACCACATTAAAATCTAAGTCCTCGTTTCATTTCTTGTATCTCATGTCTATTTCAACTATTCGAGAAAACCATATTTAACTAGCATAAATCATAACTCGTGCGATAATCATAACTCACGAACACACGTGTTCGAATATTAATAACAAACTATTCTCGATTTCTCACACTTAACTAAGCAAACGTCGATCAATTTCTTCCAAACTTTAATCGTTTACTTATTATACATTGTCTAACTCATATGTCACATTACATTTCGTATAACATTTATGGTATCCTCGAACGGCCAACTTTAGATACATGATATTTTTAGGAAAATACCTAACATACCCAGAAAATTAAGATAAATTTATATGTTATGCTAGATATATCCTAGAATACAGATATGTGATAACATTTGACAAACAAAGATCGGATAATCCGAACGTGGAGCTTTAGATTTTCAGCCAAATAGGTTTTCTATCATAATGCTTACGAAAAATTCCCAATTTAATTCTATATGTTAGTAGGCTAGCATAGACTGTAAATATGAAGTCACTTCATTCAACAAAAATCGAAAAATCGACTATAGTTCGGCTTTAAAAATGAGCAAAAACCTAACATTAATAGCTTTTAACCATATTCATAATCCTAGCATATATAGAGTATACGAACAACATTAGTTCTCAACTTCTAGCATTTGGCATCATCTCCCTATTTTTAATACATTTCAAAAATAAATACACAAATACAAAACATGCACCAAATTTAAATTTTAAACCATAGGAATGTAGGTAATGGCGAAACTAACCTTAGTATCGGTTCGGATTTAACGAAAGATCGAAAACGAGTAGATAAATTGAAGAAAGAAAGATTGATGGAACGGAAGTTTTTTTTTTTTCCTTCCTGTTCTGTAACTTGCGAAAAATGAAGCATGAGAGTAAAGAATTTTGGAACAAGTTGATACTGTTACTTTTGCTGATTTTTCCTTACCCTTTTTTTTTAAAAAAAAAAAAAAAACACACACACATGCTCTAAACATGCATGCATACACCGATACACGTACACACATTAACACACACATACTAAATATATGTATATACGACACACACACACACACTATTATCTATTAGCACACATATATTATTATATATTTATAACTTTTGGATTACTATACCTTTCATATGCCACTTTTATTAAAGGCGTATACATATATATGTATATATATATATATATATATTTTTCATTCCCTTTTCGTCTTTTCTTTTTCTTATTTGCTTTACACATTATATATATATATATATATATATATATATTACAATAGTTTAAATCCTTTTGGGATTTATCCCAAAATCTTGTCAACTCATATAATGCTTATACATATATGTAATTTCTATAATGTTTTATTATTATTACTGATGCAAAATCCTAATTTCAAAATTAGGTTCATTCTAAACCAAGTTTAGACGGTCGGGGTATTACATTTCGATCATAAGAACTCACTTTACCACTGGACCGTCCCAAAAGATTCAAAGTATTTTCTTGATTAAGTTGAAATTTGTATGATATCAGAAAATATAGTTATTGAAACAATCAAAGCATCACCCGAGAAACAAATTAGTAGTATACTTCGAGAAGCACCATAGCCCAAGAAGCTATTTTTAAAAATCTTAATAAATAAATCGGCTTCATATTCGTAGTCCAATGCTTGAGAAAAATTATATGCAACTCGAAATGGAGATATATATAGATTTTGGTTCATTGCCATATTTCTAAATTCAACTGATTTCCTATAAAATAGATAATCTAGACATCATGCCAAGAGCTCAAGTAGTACAGCGCTCGCTTTGCATGTGAGAGCACGGGGTTCGATCGATTACCTCAAATGTTATTTTTAATGTACTTGTAATATTATTTAAATAATCTTCCCTTATATTACTTTCATCATGATGTATAGTAGTTTCTTTGATGACTTTCATCACTAATCCTACAAACTCCTCATTAGAAATGATCCATAGACAGATACATCTTCATATATCTGATTACATGTTGACCACTCAAAAAAATTGAAGTTTCTGAAAAGGATACGTGTCGTTTCTTGGTTTGGTTCTCTTACAGCGAGTTTTGTTGGACAAAATCAACAGCGGGTCATATAACACTTCAGCCTTTCTCAGCTCTCACTTGCTAAGAAAGTTTTCCTTTGCAACTTAGCAAGATTTCACTTTGTACACTCGAGGTGAATTCCAAAGGGGCACTTGCTGTCTACGTAGGAGAAGCGTTTTGTGATCCCAGTGTCATACTTGAACCATTCTTCATTTCAAGAGCTGTAATTTCAAGCTGAAGAGGATTTATTCGTTGATCTCGTCTCTGGCTTGAGCAGAACATCATGATGTATAGTAGTTTCTTCTACAAATGTATTTAACGAAAATACTAGATCAATTGAATATACATGTTCAGCCCAATTCATTATCTTGTTTGAGTTGTTGCAACAAGCACAAGTAGACCAATTTGCCACTAATTATGCTTGAAAATCGATAATCAAAATTTAACATGTAATTACAGTTGATCATCTAAAAATCATATATAATTTATAAATCTTCTTGATTTGAAATAGTTTCTTCAATAAGCATGAAGAATATTTGAGCTGGCTGAGTTATCCAAAGTGGTTGGCTACTCTTAATTTGTCTACATATGAATATCAGAATTCAAAAATAAATAAATAATAACAGTTCAGTCTGTTAGATACGACTGATGTTTAGAAGGCAAAACCATGTGATTCTAGCTATGCTGATATCCAAATCTAGTGTCCTACTTAAATTGTTCTTCACCTAACTCTTAAATTTGATGTATGCCTCAACTTACAACTGCATTACCTTTATTGAAAATGGTATGTATCTCTGTTTGCTTCACTATATAAAACGAAACTATAAATCGAAGTTTATCTAGATTCGAGCCTAAGGAAACCAGCATGCCACGAAAAATAACATTCGAGTACATATATGTAAATGATCGATTTAGGTAGGCTATACTACTGTATTTTACTGTTCTATACGAAGACAAATCCATGTGATCTTAGTTTTTTGTCTGCTAACTCATGTCCCACACAGCTCTCTAATTGTTTAAATCATTTCAGCAGCAATCATAAAAACTATTCCATTTTGTTGCTTAAAATCTCTATAGTGATTCATAGACAAGACCATGTGATAACTCATGCTTGTGCTTCCCATGTTTCATAGCCACCACAAATGTTTATTACATGTTCAACCACTCATGTCTGAATTCTTGAAAGTTGCAGCATTTTCTTGGTTCGCCTATATATACAACACATTTCTTGATTACAATCAACAACTCGTCAAAGAATACTTAGTTTTTCTCAGCTCTCACTGGCTTCACTTCTTCTAGAAAGTTCTCATTTCAGCTCAGCACTCTTCACTTTACACAACAATGGCCATTCGTCAAATGCTAAGACGATCTTTGTCTGGAGAAAGAAGGTCAGTTGAAGTTCCAAAGGGTCACTTTGCTGTCTATGTTGGAGAGAATAAGAAGCGTTTTGTGATCCCAGTGTCATACTTGAACCATTCCTCGTTTCAAGAATTGCTGTATCGAGCTGAAGAGGAATTTGGGTTCAGTCATCCAATGGGAGGCCTCACCATCCCTTGCAGTGAGGATTTATTCATTGATCTCGTCTCTGGCTTGAACAGATCATGATGTGTAGATATGTTTTAGAGTAGCACAGTTTGTAAGCTAGTTAAAGTTTCTCTTAGAAATGTAACCAAAGACATCATATCAATGTACCAGAAAAATCATTCAATCCATTTCATTGTCCAGACTTGAGTTGTTACAATTTACACCATGCAAATACAGCAAGTCATATCTTTCTCATCTTGATTTCTTTTATGATTTTTTTTAGATATTCTGTTATTATTATTATTACACACACACTTAATCCAAGAAATACCTACAAGGCATTGGCAATATTCGGATCATGACCTTTTCACCTCCATCACATTTACTATGACAGAGCTGAATTCGCCCATCCCATTCCATTGGGCCAGACCGATTTTGACAGCTCTAATTATGCTGTACAGTGAAGAGCACACATAGACCAGAACGGCACAAAATGTGTTTGGAAAACCAAAAAAATGGAAGGAATAAAGCATCCTAAAGCTTAATAATCCATATTCAACAAGTAATGATGAATCGATGATATAGAGGATTTTTTTGTAACAAACATACGGTTTCTTGATATTTTAATAAAAGTCTGCCGATAAGATCTGAATCTGTAATCAAGCATGAAAATTCTTCACCAAACTTTAGAAATCTATACAAATTCAACTATTCAAATATTTTCTACCAGAAATTTGGTATTAACTTGTCCATGGCTATGTTGATCACACACAAATTAAGGTGGTTTAATTGTGGTGCTTTTTCTTTGCTTTAGTTCAGACATTGGACCGAAATTAATACTATGTTCACAAATCAAATGACCAGATGGATTCCCAGACCAGTAGTTGCAATTAGGTGGGCTAACAATGCAATTTAATGCTACTCCCTATTTCACGAGTGTCGTTGATATGTCTTAGGATATGTTCAAAAGAAACCAACTGAACTCATGATTTTCAAGTTTTGGTGAGGGATCCCACTTTGTTGTATAATTAATTTCTGTGGGGTCTTCATTTTGTTGCTTAATATCGGGTAATAAATGAAAGGCAAATGCATGTGATTCTTCATGTGGTGTGTTCCAATGTTTTGTAGACACCATATTTTCTGTTACCTGTTCACTCATGTATGAACTCTTGAAGGATGTCACATTTCTTGGTTCGTGTATATATAGATGTCACATTTCTTGGTCCGAGTATATAATATACTACACATTTCTTGATTTCAATCAACAACTCCTCAAATATCACTTCAGCTTTTCTTAGATCTCACTCACTCGACAACTTGTCTTAGAAAAGATTACATTTTAGCCTAGTAAGATTCAGTTTATAAACAGAATGTCCATCCGTCAAATGCTAAGACGATCTTTTTCCAGTGAAAGAAGATCAGCTTCATCAGGAGCTGAAGTTCCAAAGGGACACTTTGCTGTTTATGTAGGAGAGAATGAAAAGAAGCGTTTTTTGATCCCAGTGTCTTACTTGAACCATTCCTCGTTTCAACAACTGTTATATCAAGCTGAAGAGGAATTCGGGTTCAATCATCCAATGGGCGGCCTCACCATCCCTTGC
Organism: Salvia rosmarinus; assembly: GCA_036937905.1. Classification (NCBI taxonomy): domain Eukaryota; kingdom Viridiplantae; phylum Streptophyta; class Magnoliopsida; order Lamiales; family Lamiaceae; genus Salvia; species Salvia rosmarinus. The sequence continues at coordinate 95,794,826 of CM072813.1, forward strand.
AGTGAGGATTTATTTACAAATATCATCTCTGGCTTGAGTAGAACACGATGTATATGATAAGTTTTAGAGGATCGTAGTTTCTTCTATAAATGTATCCAACAAAAATACTAGATCAATTGTATATACATGTAGAAATGATCAGCCCATTCAATATCCAGTTTGAGTTGTTACAACAAACATATAAATAAAGTGAAGAGTTTGTTTTCAAGAAAATGCACCATTTTTGCTTTCTGATATAAGCAGACTGGTACTAACTGTGTTCGAAAATTATTTACAAAAAATCGAAAAAGAATCCCATAGCCTGATAAATCACATTGGACATGTAATTAGGCTTGATCATCTTTCTAATGGAGTAAGTTTCGCATAGGTTGCAAGTAATATGCAATTAGTAATGACATAAATTGAAGGATGTTTCTGTTTCTAACTAACCAACCATTTACATCTTCCCGAACCCACGAAGAAAAAGTTCTCGAATAAGATCAGAATCTGTTACCTGGTTTTTCTGAGTTATCCAAAAATGGTGGGGTATTCTTAATTTGTCTAAATGTGAAGATAACAGTTGAGTCGTTTTAGCATCATTCAACAAGACCGATGTTTAGAAGGAAAAACCATGTGATTCTAGCTTTGTTGATATTCAAATATAGTGCCCCATTTGAATTACTCTTCACATATCTTAAAAGTGATAAAAAAAAAAGGGTAAGTACCTCTGTTTGCTTTTCTTAACACGATTTGAGCTCATTTCGAGCAGATTAAGCTCATAAAACAGAACTATAGCTATGATTAATCATGTGCTAATGTTCTAGGATATGCATGGTTGGTGAACTTGCTAGTTTGTTGAAGATCAATGATCATAAGACCCCACCGGACATCAGAGTGATTCTGTCGCGTATTTGGTAAGTTGCAATCTCAAATTTTGGTGGTCCATTAGAAGACTAATCCATGTGATGTTAGTTTCTCTCTGCTAACTCATGTCCCATAAAGCTATCTAATTGTTCAATAATTTAACAAGTACTCATCTAACAACTCTTCTTTTTTGTTGCTTGAAATCTTTATAGTGATTGATAGACAAACCCATGTGCTTCCCAAATTTCATAGTCACCACAAATTTTAATTCCTGTTCAACCACTCATGTCTGAATTCTTGAAGGTTATAGCATTTCCTTGGTTGGCCTATATATACAACACATTTCTTGATTACAATCAACAACAACTCCTCATAGCATATAAACATAGTTTTCTCAGCTCTCACTGACTTCACAACTTCTTCTTTGAGATCAGCAAGATTCACTTTACACAGCAATGGCCATTCGTCAAATGCTGAGACGATCTTTGTCTGGTGAAAGGAGGTCAGCTTCGTCAGGAGCTGAGGTTCCAAAGGGGCACTTAGCTGTCTATGTTGGAGAGAATGAAAAGAAGCGCTTTATTATCCCCGTGTCGTATTTGAACCATTCTTCGTTTCAAGAACTTCTGTATCTAGCTGAAGAGGAATTCGGGTTCAGTCATCCGATGGGAGGCCTCACCATCCCTTGCAGTGAGGATTTATTCGTTGATCTCATCTCTGGCTTGAGCAGAACATGATGTATATGATATATCTCTGAATAGCACAGTTTTGTAAAGTAGTTTCTCTTAGAAAAGTCTCCAATCGAAAAAACTAGACCATATGAATATACAAGAAATATTATTTAGCTCATTTTGATTCTCCAGGTTGAGATTGTTACAGTTTACATTATACAAATTCAGCAACTCAAATCTATCGGGTGGAAACACACATTTAAGGCAAGAAACACTTAGAAGGCATTGGCAAGATTCAAATAATGGCCTTTCTGTTCACCTCTGTCATCTACTAGAACATCACAAAATATGTATAGGAAAAAACTAAGAAAATGAAGGATTAATCCTAGAGCTTAATAAGCCATATTCAACAAGTAATGATGATATAGATCTAAGAATGTTGTATTTTTATAACTATCATACCCATTTTCTTTATATTTTCATCATGATTTTGATGTTAATTTTCTATATGAAATAGTTTTGCTTCTGGAGATGTTTAAATGCAGACAAATTAAGGTTGAAATATGGTGTTTTTGCTTTCTGGTGGCATTTAACAGTAATGTTTGTGCATAGTCTCAGATTAGATTTACAAATTTTTTTCTGAAAATAAAGCAGACAAATTTTCAGTATATATAAAAGTTTAGTTCAGACACTGGACCTAAAAATTAAATGTTATGTTCAAAAACCAAATGACAAGATGGATTAGTAGACTAGTATATGCAGTTAGGTGGGTTAGCAATAATACGAATTAATACTAATCTGTATTATACGAGTCAATAATATGGCTTAGGAAGATCAGATTAAACCAACTGAAACTATGATCATAAAATTTAAAGAGAGGTCCCATTTTGTTGTAGAGTTGATTGCTGTGGGGGTGTAGTTAAGGATATCTTTGTTTTGTGGCTTAAAATCTTTAGTTGAAAGACAAATCCATGTGATTCCTCATGTGCTTATGTTTTCTCTATTTTCACATACAACCACATATTCCCTTGCTCTGCCCACTCCTCGTTAACATGACACATTTGTGTTCGTCTATATATACAAAACAGTTTCAGACTACAACCATCAACAGATCCTCAAAAAAAACATTTTCATTGAACTTTTCATAAAATCATTTTCTTTTTCTTTTTTTGCCTCAACAAGTGTTGCTTTAATACAGTCATAGCTATTCGTCAAATGCTTAGACGGTCGTTTTCATCTGAGCGAAGATTAGTTCCATATGGAAACGAGGTTCCAAAGGGGCATCTTGCTGTTTATGTCGGGGAATGTGATGAAAAGAAGCTGTTTGTTATTCCAGTCTCGTACTTGAACCATCCGTCGTTTCAAGAACTTCTCTGTCAAGTTGAGGAAGAATTCGGGTTCAATCATCCGATGGGAAGCCTCACCATCCCCTGCAGCGAGGATTTATTCATTGATCTAACGTCGAGCCTCAACTGATCCAATCTCATGTTGTTGTAGATGAATACAGTTTTCTAGATTTTTTTTTTCTTAACAGACATATTTCGGTCATTCTGCAAAAAAACTATAATGCAGTATACTGATACATGAAAATCAACAAGGCCTTTTTTTGATGTAAACATTATTGTTTAGTTAGAATTGTTACTACAGTCTATACAAGGAGACAAAATCTATCAGAAAGTATTTGGCTTCATTTTTTCTGTTTTAACTTCAAATATTGCTAAAATGTTTTATTACAAAAGGACTATGTTAGTCATGCATATGACAACATGGTAAGATTCTGTAAAAAGTTGAGAATGTGAAACTTAACAGTGCTAGGAAGATGTTTCAGACCTTGGTTTATTTATAATCCATTCTCCGCTTCTTAAGCCCTAAAAGAAATGTTGATGAGGTTATTAAGTTTGTGCATATTGAGCGGAAAATATTTTTTTAATAAATATGTATAATGTTATGGATGACATTTGTCTAAAGTAAATCTCTTCTTAGGAACGTCAGAACTGTGTCCAAATAAATATGGATAATGTTATTTTCTACGTAGATTCAAAAATGTTGACTTACTACAGAATTGAAGTACGAGGGCTAGTGAATTTGCCACAGAATTTTGCAGATGGCATGTTAAATATCTGTGATGAAATAAATCAGCTACATAAAAAATGATAAAAGTCTTATTGATTAATTTTAGGTATAATCCTAAAATTTGTTGTCATGAAAGTTTTTCTAAGCACAGTAACATTATTCAAAAATAGTTTTTACATGTTACTTATTGGCTAAATATGAATTTTCATTTTTTCTATGTTTGCACAGGTAATATAAAGGCTAAATACTGAGGTGTATAGTTTTGAAGCATAAAAATCTGATCCATATTCATGCTAGTCAAGAAACACAATCACATGAGCTGCTGATATCTCTAAAATCATCGTCTGTGTTTGAAGAAACTCACAATGAATAAACATAGATAGCTCACATGGTAGGCCAAATTATAAAGCTGGCAATTTCAATAAGTCTAAGTTGTTGCAATTTTGATTTTCGCGGTTAATCTGAATTAGGAAGGCCAAATAAAAGCAAGTAGGGCCGTCTGAGGTTGAAACTCGGTTATCTGAGGGCTATGTTGCAGAGTTGGTAGCATACAATGGCTCTCCATCAATCAAATTGTAGCTGCTTTAAAAATCATTAGATGATGACTTCAATACAAAATCATGTGCTTATGTTTCTAAAAAAAAATATGAAAGATACATATTTCTTTCTACCTATATATACACCTCATTTATGGACTACAACCATCAATAAGTCCAAAAATCTCTAATTGCACTTGTTTCACAACTTTCTTTGGGAATATATTTTTTTCCAACTCGTTGCGTTTGTACAACAATGGCGATTCACCAGTTGCTGAGACGGTCTTTATCCAGCGAAAGAAGATCAGCTGAAGTTCCTAAGGGGCATTGTGCTGTTTATGTTGGGGAGAATGAGAAGAAGCGGTTTGAGATCCCAGTGTCGTATTTGAACCACCCCTCGTTTCAAGAACTGCTAGCTCGAGCAGAGGAAGAATTCGGGTTTTATCACCCAATGGGTGGCCTAACCATTCCTTGCAGCCAGGACTTGTTCATTAACATCGCATCTTGCCTCAGCAGAAAATGAAAATACATATAGACTGTAAATAGTCTTTCTAACAAAGGATGCTTCCTTGTTTTAGAATAGCATACTCTATTAGGAAAAGGAATGTATATAAATGACAAAAATATATGAGTATATGAAAATTTACTGATCCATTTTGTTTTTCAAAAATATGTTACAGAAACAGTGTCTCTTCTCTCCTAACTTCTTCACAATTGTGTTCCTGCTGAGAAAAGCAAGTGCAAAAACAAATTCAAGTAAGATATATATTTGGGGGGGGGATATAGTTGTTATACTTATGGTAATAATTTTCATCAAGAACTTGGCTTTTATCATGAAAGAGAAAATCTTCCTTGTCTCAATAACCTCTATGCTCTCCGCATATTTTTCAGAGTGTTGTCCAATTTCTCATGCAAATATTCATGGTAAAATTATTTTGCTACTAATATTAGAAAAAAGAAGGAAAAGGGACAGATAATCTTCAACCAATCTACAGCATGCTAGAAACATTATCATCTTAGCAGCAATCCGAAGTGTCGCTATCTCTTTGAGGCTTCCATAATTTTCTATGTTAAAGCGAGTCGAAAGATGTGGCAGGCCTCTCAGTTTATACTGTTCGAGCACATCGAAGAGTTTTCATGGTGGGCCGAGCTGATAGATTTAGAAAGATCAGCAGATTCAGTAATGCATGGCTATACAGTTTCAAATGTGAAGTTGATTTAGATTTGGAATATCAAGTGGAACCGATTTGAGGGAGAGAGACGGCATCAGATCATGCTATCGGGTTGATCAAAGGGCGGTCATCTTAGGGCCATGTTGGTAGAAAACAGCGATTCCTAATCACACAAATTCTTGTTTACCTTAAAATCTGTATAATGATTGATAGACATATCATGTGATTCTTCATATGCTATAGACTATTCCTGATCAATTAATCTAAGTTGAATTACTTACAATATATGAAAATCAAGAAAAAGAGAAGAGTTGCACCTGCTCATGGTCATGATTTATCAAGAAGCTAATTACCATTTCACTCACATTCCACTTATTTATAGAATCACACAGACAAGATCCAAAATGTTGTATACTATACACTTATTATCCTCAAAAAGTAATAAAAAGATGAGTTATTACATCTCATTCATTGTCTAAACATGATGTTTCTATGTCTTCACAAGTTCAGCAGCAACATTAAATAGATGTTGAGTCTGTTTAGTTTTAGCAAGCGACACTTTTGCGTTTGTTAAGAATCACTATCGCGTTAGCTGTAAGAATGCCATCACAGGCGGGAGCTCACATGGTGGACCGACCTCATAGATTTTGAAAGATCATTTGAAGGTAGAATACGGCATCAAATCTTGGTACCTGCTTACTAAAGTAGGGTCGTTGTGAGGGCCGTGGTGCTAGAGTTGGTAGGAAACAAAGATTCTTGATCACACAAATGCAAAATCTTTGTAAATGATCCCAAGACAAACCATGTGATTCCTCATGTGCTTCTGTTTACTCAAATCTTAAGAAATTTTTCAAGAGATGCAGCCTTTATGTTCACCTATATATATACAGCACATTTCTTGATTATTACAACCAACACATACAGCAAAAAACACTTTAGCTTTCTCAAATTTTCACACATTTTAGAAACATTCTTCATTAGTTCATTACGTGATATATACAGCAAAAATGGTGGCCATTCGCCAAATGCTGAAACGAACTTTATCCAGCGAGAGGAGATCAGCTGAGGTTCCAAAGGGGCATTGTGCTGTTTATGTTGGAGATAATGAGAAGAGACGGTTTGTTATTCCTGTGTCGTACTTGAACCACCCTTCGTTTCAAGAACTGCTGTTTCAAGCTGAGGAAGAGTTCGGGTTCCATCATCCAACGGGTGGCCTCACCATTCCTTGCAGCGAGGATTTGTTCGTTGATCTAACATCCCGATTGAGCAGAACATGATGTGTATGCTGTGTTCATGAGGATCACAGTTTTGTAACTATCCTTTTTAGAAGGCAAAAAGATATACTCTGTCATTAGGAAAAGAAATGTAAAGATTACTGATTCATTTTTTGGAAATCATTATTTGGTATCGAGCTACTTTAATCTCTCTGTTACAAGTCATGTTTCCTTATGCAACTTCCTACAAACAAAACAAGAATTTCAAGCACAAATGTCATTAGCACAATTTCTGATACCAAATATTTATAGCCAAAATACTTCTTACTATTGGAGAAGGAGAATATACTTAGTATAGAGGATATGGTGTTTGTCATCAAGATTTGCCATGAAACAAAGCTATTTTTTGTATTTGGATTAAACTGATCAATGTCTGAGAAAAAAGATTAAAACTTAAACATGTCACATCTCAAGTGGAAAAATACCTCTTTTTTTAATTATTATTTTTACATAAGTCCCATTTCTTGTAGAATGTCAGAACAAAATTAAAGAACCAATGAATCCTGGTTATATCCATTTCAACTTGAGATTGATGATGAGGTGGTCCTGTCTTGGCCATTGTTGTGCGAAAGGATTAGGAGAAGTTTCTTGCAAAAACATATATGTATTTTTATATTATTTTAATCGGAAAAAGGGGAGTGGTGGCGGTTGAACCCTGGACCTCACGTCGAAGAGGTCACACAATTGGATGTCCTCAATTATATTTTGGAAAATTGAGAGACAGATCCATGTGAATCTTGATCTCTGATGTGAATGTGTTATACAACCATACTCAGTGACACGTCATGCAAAGCCATGCAGTCGAGATCAAGAGACCGCAGAACAATCCAGAACGCGAAGGGAGAGCTACGTGGCAAGACTGTTACAAAGTAGTTGATGGCAAGACTGTTACAAAGCAGTTAAAGCGGGTGGAGTAGCAACCGATTCAGTTGAGCAGTTATGAAACGGTTAAACTGTTGAGGAGTAGTTGAGAGTCGAGAGCTTATAAATAACAACAATATGTAAATAAGTGGGTATCGAAAATATTATTCTCTGTAAACCTTTGTTACATAATAAAATCTCCCAAATGTTTGTCTTCTTCAAAGTTACTATCTCATGTTCTTGAAGAATTTGATAACTTTGGTCATGATCATCTAGCTTGATCATAACAAGTGGTATCAGAGCCAAAGCCACGCCAACCGCATGAGATCAATTCATGCCCAGAAAGACGAGAATGGAAGCGAGAGTATCAAACATCGAAGCACAGGTTGCGAAGGTCCAACAACAACAAGAGTCAATGATAGCAATGATGCAAGCACAGTTCGAGGAAATGAGGAAGGAAATACGAGCAAAAGGCAGTAGTGAGCAGGAAAGTGGGGATGAAGAAACCAACGAAACCAGAGGAGAGAAGCACCGAGCCAGAATAGAGGGAGAGGGTGAAGCTGACTTGTGGTACCTAGAATATGTGGAAGGGATAGAGGAGCTATCGTGGAAGAGATTTAGCGAGAGGGTGACTGATAGATTTGCAGAGGTGAAGGGAAAGAGTTTAATTTCTCAATTCAGTCAGTTAAGGCAAAGCTCAGATGTAGCATCATATATCAGTAAGTTTGAGGAGCTCAAGACCTTTATAGCAGTGAGTAATAGAAACCTAGATGAAGAGCATTTCATACGGTGTTACATAGAGGGCATAAAAGAGGAAATTTCAAGTGTTGTTGATATGTTTGAACCGCAGAAACTGGAGCAAGCTATCAAGCTAGCTAAAAAGCAAGAACTACAGCTACTGGCTTTGGGAAGGGGTCCAAAACAAGTCAGTAAAGGGAATGACTACAGCTGGAGGAGAGCAAATGAAAGCAATACAAGCGCTGCAACAAATGAAGGCTCTCAGAAAACAACCGCCTTCAAGAAATTATCACCAGCAGAGATTGAAGACAGAAGAAAGAAACGGCTATGTTTTAATTGCGAACAACCGTATAAGCTGGGGCACAAGTACAAGAAATTACTCACCATAATATGCGAATGGGAGGATGAAGAGATTGAGCTGGTTTTGCAAGAATTTGAGACCGGGGAAGAAAATCTGCAGATCTCGTTGAGTGCTCTAGCAGGCCAATTAGCTGTAGATACAATAAGGATTCAAGGCAAAGTGGGCAGCCATGAAGTCACTGTAGTGATAGACATCGGGAGCACACACAGCTTCTTGGACCTTGCGGCGGCACAACCGATGAAATACGAGCTAGAATGTACGAATCCGTTATTGGTTACTGTCACAGATGGAGGTAAAATCAAATGTAACACACGCTGCCCCAAGTTGGAGTGGGAGATGGGGAGCTACAAGTTCAGCGCGCCGATGAGGATTCTACAACTCGGAGGGTGCGACATGGTTGTGGGTGTTGATCTACTAAGGCAAATGAGGCCTATTACCTTCGACTTCAACAACCAAAGCATCACTTTTCAGAATGAGGGAAGAGCTATCTTGTTGCAAGGTGTGAAACAAGAAATCACTTTGAGAATGATTTCAGGTAAACAGTATAAGAGGACCATCAGTATTGTATCTGATTGCGACCGCATCTTCACTAGCCACTTCTGGAGGGAGTTGCTGAAACGCGAAGCATCAAACCCAGTCATTCAGTCGCTGCATCTTTATCCGAGTTTGATGATGATGGAAAGATTCTACTCATTCCATGGTCCCATTTTTGGAGGTCAAGCAACATGGGAGGATTTTCAGACCATTGAGGCCAAGTTCCGGCCTTGTTCATGACTTGTGGGCAAGTCATGTGTGAAGAAGGGGGCATTGTTATGCCATGCACGGTCAGTTGCATAAAAATAACCGAACGCAACAGCTCAAGGAGAAAGGAAGCACACGTGGTAAGGCTGTTGAAGACAATTAGACGCAAGTGGTTGCAAAGGGAGTAACAGCTAGTTGTTAGGAGGAAACGGTTGGGTTATTAGGGTAGTTTGTTAGGAGGGAACGGTTAGGTGGTTAAAGGTGTTAAGTAGCTAGAGATCACTATAAATAGCACTAGCTTGTAAACTGCAAGGATCTTTGACTGTATCCAATTTCTGTGATTCATTCACTACGCAATAATATTCTCATTTGATTGTCTTCTTCAAAACTTTTGTGTTTTACTTTAGTTCTTGGAGAATTTGATAGCTTTTGGGAATGATCAACTAGCTTGATCATAACAATTATTCACGTTGTGACAGCGCATCGAAGTGGAGAAACTAGTTCAGGAAATGTTGTTGAATGGAGTAATTCCAAGCACGAGCCCATTCTCATCTCCAGTCCTCTTGGTTAAGAAGAATGATGGATCTTGGCGGTTTTGTATTGATTATAGGCGGCTCAACTCTCTCACGATCAAAGACAGCTTTCCGATACCTTTGATCGATGATCTCCTTGACGAATTAGGAGGAGCTACGGTGTTCTCTAAAATTGATCTTCGAGCAGGCTATCATCAGATTCGCATGGATAAAGATGATATATACAAAACAACATTCGTGACATCCAGTGGGCTGTACGAGTTCAAGGTGATGCCGTTCGGTCTTACCAACGCACCGCCACGTCCAAGCTCTCATGAATTCGGTCTTCAAACCTCATCTTGGTCAGTTCGTACTTGTTTTTTTTGACGACATATTGGTCTATAGTAAGTCAAGAGGGGAGCATGTTCAACATTTGGAAGCAGTCTTCATCATATTGCGTGATCATCAGTTATTCGCCAAAGCATCGAAGTGCGTATTCAGGCAAAATCAGGTTGAATATTTGGGGCATATCATTAGTAAAGAAGGAGTTGCACCCGATCCCCAGAAAATCCAAGCCATGATGGACTGGCCTAAACCGAAAACATTGAAGACATTACGCGGCTTTCTTGGATTAACGGGATACTACCGCAAATTCATCCGCAACTATGGAGCCATTGCCAAACCACTTAACAATCTAACACGGAAAGGAGGATTCCAGTGGTGTGAAGAGGCAGATAAAGCGTTCGAAGCTTTGAAACACGCCATGACCACGGCTCCCGTTCTCACACTCCCTGACTTCAACACACCATTTGTCTTGGAAACGGATGCTTCGTACAATGGGATTGGGGCCGTACTAATGCAGAGTGGTCATCCCATTGCATTTATCAGTCAGGCATTAGCTCCCAAGCATAAAGGACTCTCAATGTATGAAAAAGAGTTTTTGGCTATTCTACTAGCAGTTGAAAAGTGGCGCGCATACCTCCTCCATGCCCAGTTCATTATCCGCACCGATCAGCAAAGTCTGAAACATTTGTTGGAACAGAAATTATCAACTCCACTTCAGCATAAATACCTCACGAAACTACTGGGGTTCGACTATACGATCGAGTACAAACGGGGAATTGACAACAAAGTCGCTGATGCCTTGTCATGGCGAGATGAAGGTAGTGGTACATGTTATGCAATCTCCAGTTGTTCACCCTCCTGGACTGGGGAATTGATTACCAGCTACGAAGATGATACTACAGCACAAGAGGCAATAACAGCATGCACGGTGAGCCCCTATGACTTATCATTCTTTTCCTATACTGGTGGTCTGCTACGCTATAAAGGGAAGCTTTATGTGGGTACTGGAGGTGCGTTACGAACAAAAGTTATTGATTACCTGCATAGTTCTAACTATGGGGGGCATTCGGGTATCAATGCCACGTTCCAAAGGATTCCAGCCACTTTCTTATGGCCACGACTACGTGAAGAAGTACAAGCCCATGTCATGAAGTGTCACCAATGTCAACTAAGTAAGCATGAGACCACACGGTCTCGGACTACTACAACCACTCCCTATACCCGAACAAGCATGGTAGCACCTCACAATGGATTTTATCGAAGGGCTTCCCATGTCAGCAAGTAAGAATTCTATTTGGGTAATCGTGGATAGATTTACCAAATATGCACATTTTGTGGCCCTTCAACACCCATATACCGCATCTCACTGTGCGGCTATCTTCCTTGATACCGTTTATAAACTCCATGGTTTACCCACCAGTATCGTATCCGATCGCGATCGAATCTTCACCAGTCATTTCTGGAAATCGTTGCTCGTGTCATTAGGAGTTCAGCAACACCTCAGTACGACATACCATCCTCAAACAGATGGGCAGAGTGAGAGGGTGAATCAGTGTCTGGAGACTTACTTACGGTGTATGTGTGGACAGGAGCCAAAAAAGTGGGCATCTTGGCTACCCTTAGCCGAATTCTGGTACAACACAAATTACCACACGTCCATCCAGTTAACTCCGTTTGAGGCTTTATATGGGTATAAGCCTACACCGTTGGCGCTATCATCATACACGGAGCCGCAGGTCATTGGAGTTGAGGCCACCATACGGGAGAAACTCGACATACAATTGCACTTAAGACGTTACTTGCAAAAAGCTCAAGATCGTATGAAATCGACCGCGGATCGCAAAAGGAAGCACAAAGATTTTCAAGTGGACGACTGGGTATATCTCAAACTGAAACCATATCGGCACCACTCGCTCCGTTTGCATAGAAGCTGGAAATTGAGTCCAAGGTATGCTGGACCTTTTCAAATTATTCGGAAGGTGGGGCTCGCAGCATATGAAATCCGATTGCCTCCTACCTCCAAATTACACCCAGTGTTTCATGTTAGTCTCCTTAAGCGCGCCAACAATTCCAGCCACAACCTCAATGCCTAGCTACCGATTTCGATGATGATGGTAAGGTTCTTCTTATTCCAGTCAAGGTTCTGGCTCGAAGAATAGTTCGCAAGCATAACAGCCCATCGTCGGAAGTATTGATACAATGGTCACACCTTCCGGAGGAAGAAGCCACTTGGGAGGATTTTTTGACTATGGAGGCCAAATTTCCTGCGTTATTCATGACTTGAGGACAAGTCATGTGTGAAGGGGTGGGCAGTGTTATACAACCATACTCAGTGACACGTCATGCAAAGCCATGCAGTCGAGATCAAGAGACCGCAGAACAATCCAGAACGCGAAGGGAGAGCTACGTGGCAAGACTGTTACAAAGTAGTTGATGGCAAGACTGTTACAAAGCGATTAAAGCGGGTGGAGTAGCAACCGATTCATTGAGCGATTATGAAACGGTTAAACTGTTGAGGAGTAGTTGAGAGTCGAGCTTATAAATAACAACAATATGTAAATAAGTGGGTATCGAAAATATTATTCTCTGAAACCTTTGTTACATAATAAAATCTCCCAAATGTTTGTCTTCTTCAAAGTTACTATCTCATGTTCTTGAAGAATTTGATAACTTTGGTCATGATCATCTAGCTTGATCATAACAGAATGTTTCTGCTTTATTTATATGGTCCCTTTCCACATTTTCTCTTGACCTCAAATTTTACAAGCCAAGAATGTCAGAAATTCCTCATTTTTATTATCTACCCTTCACATACTTGGGTACTAAGTAAAAATCCTCCTAGTTTTTTAACCGCTGAGTCACCGTGATTTAACATCTCACATTCTCATGGGGCTGGGGTATGGGGGCTCCCGGGGAGAGCTTCCCCTTTTGGAACAAAGCCAACAAAAGTCATACATTCACTAACAAATTCTTCCCCTAAATTAGTACACTTAATAAAGAGAAAGCGTTGCCAAATCATGTAGTCCAGTGGCCTAAAATCAGACACAAATCTTTACCTAACCTAAAAATCAGCAAGAAACAACATATCATTAACTAGATCAAATTACAATGGGTCCTATGATGTTTTTGGTAGGAAACAAGATTCCCATCAACAACAAAACCATTTATTATGTTGTCTTAAAAGAAAATCCCAAGATTTTAATCTTCACGCTTATGTAAAACTTTGCCTCTTAATCACCATTCAATCAAGATTTTGAAGGCCAAGTTCTTCTATTTATACACACACACTTGTACACCTCATTTCCATACTCACTAGCAGCAAACAAGTTCTTGAAAGACTACGCGTCTCAGCTTTCATTCATCTACACATACTTGCGTCACTAGAGCTTCATGTGTATAACTACGACTTACAAAAAAATATAAAATAATTCTTTTGCAATTCTTTTCCATTTTTCTAATTTTGTACATTCATGAAAAAGTTATTTAGTGAAAGATTTTGTCATAAACTCCTTGTCCCATCTTGATGTGTTTGTCTGAAATACATAATCTCATGACATGAACAAACTATTTCTCAAGGACTCCAATGCATAACAAATCGAGTAATAGAGAATTTATTAAGTTTGAATGGTTCTAAATTAGTTCTTAAGGCAAACGTTATCTTCTTCTTCTTCTTCTCAAACCCCGAGATTAGTGGTGGGGCAGACATTGCTAAACAAAATGATAGAGCTAATTAGAGAGATTTAAATGAGTTTAATTTCTCAACACCTTTAGTTGTTACTTGTTAGGTATTAATTAGACATCTGCATCTTATCTCATTCATTGGATTTCGTAACAAACAAACGGAAAAGGTGCTCAAGATTACAAGCACTTCGTTTTTGTTTTGTCTGAATATTTTCAATCATCTTCCTACAAATACATGTGATTCCTCGTGCTTATGTCTTTCAAATTTTGCATTTGCATAGAAGCCCAATATTTTTAATTTTTCCAAGACCGAGTGTTTTATTTGTTTCCAGCCCATGTAGTGTCTGAGCCCAAATCTTATTGATGCCCAAATTATTATTTCTCTTAGCCCAATTTGTGTATATAATTATGACAAAAATTTAGGTGAGTTTCGCCTCATCATGAACTCACCATTTTTTTTTGTTTAAATAATTATATATTAATTATGGTGAATAAGGATAATTAGATTTTATTAGTTTATAATTAAATTTATTAATTCAAAATTAGAATTTATTAATTCATAATTATGGTTTATTAATTCACAATTAAGGTTTATCAATTCATAATTAATATTTATTAATTCAAAAATAGGGTTTATTAATTCACACTTAGATTTTATTATTCAAATTATGGTTTATTAATTTACAATTAGGGTTTACTGATTCAAAATTAGGGTTTATTAATTCACACTTAGTGTTTATTATTCAAAATTAGAGTTTATTAATTCAAAATTAGGATTTATTAATTCACAATTATGGTTTGTTAATTCATAATTAAGGTTTATTAATTCACAATTATGATTTATTAATTCCAATTAGTATTTATTAGTTCACTATTGGGATTTATTAATTCAAATTTATTATTTATTAATTCATAATTATGATTTATTAATTTATAATTAAGATTTATTAAATTAATTAATTTTAAAATAAAATTTATTTAATAATAATAATTAATCACTAATTAATTAATTAATTAATTAATTAAAAATAATTAGGGGTCTCGCAGCGCATGGCGCGCATAGAAGACCACCCTATATAATTATTTAGGTAATTATATTCACATGCAAGTCTCTCATCTAATTGGAAAAAGTCTCAAAAAGTCTGATTCAAATTTCATGAAGTGAAAATTTATCACATACAGCCTATTTAATTAGACACGAGATTTAAAATAAAATAAAATAAATCGTGTTGAAAGTACGCTATCTATAAAATCAAACTAAAATTTCCAACAATTCATTTTAACACATTCCAACAACCGACCTCCTCGGATCATATATTTAGATAAATACAATGTGGAAGTTTAACCCTCTATGGAGGTTCTTATGAACACTAGGCAAAGTCATCATGTCATCATAGCTTTTAAGTCGTTGAGTCACCGTGATTTACCTCTTCACATTCTCATGTGGCTGGAATGTGGGAACTTCCGAGGTGAGAACTTTCCCTTTTGGAACAAGACAGATACATGCATCTCTAGTTCCACATCTCTAGTTCCACATCCCCAATTTGTCTACATATGAATATCAGAATTCAAAAATAAATAAATAATAACAGTTCAGTCTGTTAGATACGACTGATGTTTAGAAGGCAAAACCATGTGATTCTAGCTGTGCTGATATCCAAATCTAGTGTCCTACTTAAATTGTTCTTCACCTAACTCTTAAATTTGATGTATGCCTCAACTTAAAACTGCATTACCTTTTGTTGAAAATGGTATGTATCTCTGTTTGCTTCACTATATAAAACGAAACTATAAATCGAAGTTTATCAAGATTCAAGGCCAAGGAAACCAGCATGCCACGGAAAATATATGATACAACATTATAAGCCAAGAACTGAGAACTGCCTGCTGTTATCTGCTAACATTTGAGTACATATATGTAAATGATCGATTTAGGTAGGCTATACTCCAGTATTTTACTGTTCTATACGAAGACAAATCCATGTGATCTTAGTTTTTTGTCTGCTAATTCATGTCCCACACAGCTATCTAATTGCTTAAATCATTTCAGCAGCAATCATAAAAACTATTCCATTTTGTTGCTTAAAATCTCTATAGTGATTCATAGACAAGTCCATGTGATAACTCATGCTTGTGCTTCCCAAGTTTCATAGCCACCACTAATGTTTATTACATGTTCAACCACTCATGTCTGAATTCTTGAAAGTTGCAGCATTTTCTTGGTTCGCCTATATATACTTGATTACAATCAACAACTCCTCAAAGAATACTTAGTTTTTCTCAGCTCTCACTGACTTCACTTCTTCTAGAAAGTTCTCCATTTCAGCTCAGCACTATTCACTTTACACAACAATGGCCATTCGTCAAATGCTAAGACGTTCTTTGTCTGGTGAAAGAAGGTCAGCTGAAGTTCCAAAGGGTCACTTTGCTGTCTATGTTGGAGAGAATGATAAGAAGCGTTTTGTGATCCCAGTGTCATACTTGAACCATTCCTCGTTCCAAGAATTGCTGTATCGAGCTGAAGAGGAATTTGGGTTCAGTCATCCAATGGGAGGCCTCACCATCCCTTGCAGTGAGGATTTATTCATTGATCTCGTCTCTGGCTTGAACAGATCATGATGTGTAGATATGTTTTAGAGTAGCACAGTTTGTAAGGTAGTTAAAGTTTCTCTAAGAAATGTAACCAAAGACAAAACTAGATCATATCAATATACCAGAAAAATCATTAAATCCATTTCATTGTCCAGACTTGAGTTGTAACAGTTTACACCATGCAAATACAGCAAGTCATATCTTTCTCATCTTGATTTCTTTTATGATTTTTTTTTGAGATATTGTGTTATTAGTATGATTACACACACAATTAATCCAAGAAATACCTACAAGGCATTGGCAATATTCGGATCATGACCTTTTAATTCACCTTCGTCACATTTACTATGACAGAGCTGAATTCGCCCGTCCCATTCCATTGGGCCAGACCGATTTTGACAGCTCTAATTATGCTGTACACTGAAGACCACACATAGACCAGAACGGCACAAATTGTGTTTGGAAAACCAAAAAATGGAAGGAATAAAGCATCCTAAAGCTTAATAATCCATATTCAACAAGTAATGATGAATTGATGATATAGAGGAATTTTTTTATTACTTTTTTTTTTGGTAACAAACATATTTTCTCTTGATATTTTAATAAAAGTCTGCCAATAAGATCTGAATCTGTAATCAAGCATGAAAATTCTTCACCAAACTTCAGAAATCCATACAAATTCAACTATTCAAATATTTTCTACCAGAAATTTGGTATTAACTTGTCCATGGATATGTTGATCACACACAAATTAAGGTGGTTTAATTTAATTCTTTCAAGAAAATGTGTGGTGCTTTTTCTTTGCTTTAGTTCAGACATTTGACCGAAATTAATGTTATGTTCACAAACCAAATGACCAGATGGATTACCAGACCAGTAGGTGCAGTTAGGTGGGCTAACAACAATTTAATGCTACTCCCTATTTAACGAGTGCCGTTGATATGTCTTAGGATGATAAAAGAAAACCAACTGAACTCATGATTTTCAAGTTTTGGTGAGGGATCCCACTTTGTTGTATAATTAATTTCTGTGGGATCTTCATTTTGTTGCTTAAAATCTGGGTAATAATTGAAAGACAAATGCATGTGATTCTTCATGTGGTGTGTTCCAATGTTTTGTATACACCATATTTTCTGTTACCTGTTTACTCATGCTTGAATTCTTGAAGGATGTCACATTTCTTGGTTCGTGTATATATAGATGTCACATTTCTTGATTTCAATCAACAACCTCAAATATCACTTCAGCTTTTCTTAGCTCTCACTTACTCGACAACTTGTGCTAGAAAAGATTACATTTTAGCTCAATAAGATTCAGTTTATAAACACAATGGCCATCCATCAAATGCTAAGACGATCTTTTCCAGTGAAAGAAGATCAGCTTCATCAGGAGCTGAAGTTCCAAAGGGACACTTTGCTGTTTATGTAGGAGAGAATGAAAAGAAGCGTTTTTTGATCCCAGTGTCTTACTTGAACCATTCCTCGTTTCAACAACTGTTATATCAAGCTGAAGAGGAATTCGGGTTCAATCATCCAATGGGCGGCCTCACCATCCCTTGCAGTGAGGATTTATTTACCAAAATCATCTCTGGCTTGAGTAGAACATGACTGTATAGGATAAGTTTTAGAGGATAGTAGTTTCTTCTATAAATGTATCCAACAAAAATACTAGATCAATTGTATATACATTTAGAAATTATCAGCCCATTCAATATCCAGTTTGAGTTGTTACAACAAACATATGAATAAAGTGAACAGTTTGTTTTCAAGAAAATGCACCATTTTTGTTTTCTGATATAAGCAGACTGGTACTAACTGTCCTACGAAAATTATTATAAAAATCGTAAAAGAATCCCATAGCCTGATAAACCACATTGAACATGTAATTAGGCTTGATCATCTTTATAATGGAGTAAGTTTCTCATAGGTTGCAAGTAATATGCAATTAGTAATGACATAAATTGAAGGATGTTTTCTGTTTCTAACTAACAAACCATTTACATCTTGCCGAACCCACGAAGAAAAAGTTTTCGAATAAGATCAGAATCTGTTACCTAACATGGATTTTTTCTGAGTTATCCAAAATGGTGGGGTATTCTTAATTTGTCTAAATGTGAAGATAAAAGTTGAGTCTGTTTTCGCATCATTCAACAAGACCGATGTTTAGAAGGCAAAACCATGTGATTCTAGCTTTGCTGATATTCAAATATAGTGCCCCAATTGAATTACTCTTCACCTATCTTAAAAGTGATAAAAAAAGGTAAGTACCTCTGTTTGCTTTTCTTAACACGATTTGAGTTCATTTCGAGCAGATTAAGCTCATAAAACAGAACTATTGCTATGATTAATCATGTGCTAATGTTCTAGGATATGCCTGGTTGGTGGACTTGCTAGTTTGTTGAAGATCAATGATCATAAGACCCCACCGGACATCAGAGTGCTTCTGTCGCATATTTGGTAAGTTGCAATCTCAAATTTTGGTGGTCCATTAGAAGACTAATCCATGTGATGTTAGTTTCTCTCTGCTAACTCATGTCCCATAAAGCTATCTAATTGTTCAATAATTTAACAAGTACTCATCTAACAACTCTTCTCTTTTGTTGCTTGAAATCTTTATAGTGATTGATAGACAAACCCATGTGCTTCCCAAATTTCATAGTCACCACAAATTTTAATTCCTGTTCAACCACTCATGTCTGAATTCTTGAAGGTTATAGCATTTCCTTGGTTGGCCTATATATACAACACATTTCTTGATTACAATCAACAACAACTCCTCATAGCATATAAACATAGTTTTTCTCAGCTCTCACTGACTTCACAACTTCTTCTTTGAGATCAGCAAGATTCACTTTACACAGCAATGGCCATTCGTCAAATGCTGAGACGATCTTTGTCTGGTGAAAGGAGGTCAGCTTCGTCAGGAGCTGAGGTTCCAAAGGGGCACTTAGCCGTCTATGTTGGAGAGAATGAAAAGAAGCGCTTTATTATCCCCGTGTCGTATTTGAACCATTCTTCGTTTCAAGAACTTCTGTATCGAGCTGAAGAGGAATTCTGGTTCAGTCATCCGATGGGAGGCCTCACCATCCCTTGCAATGAGGATTTATTCGTTGATCTCGTCTCTGGCTTGAGCAGAACATGATGTATATGATATATCTCTTGAATAGCACAGTTTTGTAAAGTAGTTTCTCTTAGAAAAGTCTCCAATCGAAAAAACTAGACCATATGAATATACAAGAAATATTATTTAGCTCATTTTGATTCTCCGGGTTGAGATTGTTACAGTTTACATTATACAAATTCAGCAACTCAAATCTATCGGGTGAAACACACATTTAAGGCAAGAAACACTTAGAAGGCATTGGCAAGATTCAAATAATGGCCTTTCTGTTCACCTCTGTCATCTACTAGAACATCACAAAATATTTATAGGAAAAAACTAAGAAAATGAAGGAATAATCCTAGAGCTTAATAAGCCATATTCAACAAGTAATGATGATATAGCTCTAAGAATGTTGTATTTTTATAACTATCATACACATTTTCTTTATATTTTCATCATGATTTTGATGTTAATTTCTATATGAAATAGTTTTGCTTCTGGAGATGTTAAATACAGACAAATTAAGGTTGAACATGGTGTTTTTGCTTTCTGGTGGCATTTAACAGTAATGTTTGTGCATAGTCTTAGATTAAATTTACGAATTTTTTCTGAAAATAAGTCAGACAAATTTTCAGTATATATAAAAGTTTAGTTCAGACACTGGACCTAAAAATTAAATGTTATGTTCAAAAACCAAATGACAAGATGGATTAGTAGACTAGTATATGCAGTTAGGTGGGATAGCAATAATACGATTTAATACTAATCTGTATTATACGAGTAAATAATATGGCTTAGGAAGATCAGATTAAACCAACTGAAACTATGATCTTAAAATTTAAAGAGAGGTCCCATTTTGTTGTGGAGTTGATTGCTGTGGGGTTGTTAAGGATATCTTTGTTTTGTGACTTAAAATCTTTAGTTAAAAGACAAATCCATGTGATTCCTCATGTGCTTATATTTTCTCTATTTTCACACACAACCACATATTCCCTTGCTCTGCCCACTCCTCGTTAATATGACACATTTGTGTTCGTCTATATATACAACACAGTTTCAGACTTCAACCATCAACAGATCCTCAAAAAACATTTTCATTGAACTTTTCATAAAATCATTTTCTTTTTCTTCTTTTGCCTCAACAAGTTTTGCTTTAATACAGTCATGGCTATTCGTCAAATGCTTAGACGGTCGTTTTCATCTGAGCGAAGATTAGTTCCATATGGAAACGAGGTTCCAAAGGGGCATCTTGCTGTTTATGTCGGGGAATGGGATGAAAAGAAGCGGTTTGTTATTCCAGTCTCGTACTTGAACCATCCGTCGTTTCAAGAACTTCATTGTCAAGTTGAGGAAGAATTCGGGTTCAATCATCCGATGGGAGGCCTCACCATCCCCTGCAGCGAGGATTTATTCATTGATCTAACGTCGAGCCTCAACTGATCCAATCTCATGTTGTTGTAGATGAATACAGTTTTCTAGATTTTTTTTTTCTTAACAGACATTTTTTGGTCATTCTGCAAAAAAACTATAATGCAGTATACTGATACATGAAAAATCAACACGGCCTTTTTTGATGTAAACATTATTGTTTAGTTAGAATTGTTACTACAGTCTATACAAGGAGACAAAATCTATCAGAAAGTATTTGGCTTCATTTTTTCTGCTTTAACTTCTAATCATGCATATGACAACATGATAATATTCTGTAAAAGGTTGAAAATGTGAAAGTTAACAGTGCCAGGAAGATGTTTCTGACCTTGATTTATTTAGAATCAATTCTCTGCTTCTTAAGCCCTAAAAGAAAGGTTGATGAAGCTATAAGTTTGTGCATATTGAGCAGAAAATATTTTTTTAATAAATATGGATAATGTTATGGATGACATTTGTCTAAAGTAAATCTCTTCTTAGGAATGTCAGAACTGTGTCCAAATAAATATGGATAATGTTATTTTCTACGTAGATTCAAAAATGCCGACTTACTACAGAATTGTAGTACGAGGGCTAGTGAATTTGCCACAGAATTTTGCAGATGGCATGTTAAATATCTGTGATGAAATAAATCAGCTACATAAAAAATGATACAAGTCTTATTGATTAATTTTAGATATAATCCTAAAATATGTTGTCATGAAAGTTTTTCTAAGCACAGTATATTATTCAAAAATAGTTTTTACTTGTTACTTATTGGCTAAATATGAATTTTCATTTTTTCTATGTTTGCACAGGTAATATAAAGGCTAAATACTGAGGTGTATAGTTTTGAAGCATAAAAATCTGATCCATATTCATGCTGGTCAAGAAACACAATCACATGAGCTGCTGATATCTCTAAAATCGCCGTCTGTGTTTGAAGAAACTCACAATGAATAAACATAGATAGCTCACATGGTAGGCCAAATTATAAAGCTGGCAATTTCAATAAATCAAGTTGTTGCAGTTTTGATTTTCGAGGTTGATCTGAATTAGGAAGGCCAAATAAAAGCAAGTAGAGCCGTCTGAGGATGAAACTCGGTTATCTGAGGGCTATGTTGCAGAGTTGGTAGCATACAATGGCTCTCCATCAATCAAATTGTAGCTGCTTTAAAAATCATTAGACGATGACTTCAATACAAAATCATGTGCTTATGTTTCTAAAAAAAAATATGAAAGATACATATTTCTTTCTACCTATATATACACCTCATTTATGGACTACAACCATCAATAAGTCCAAAAATCTCTAATTGCACTTGTTTCACAACTTTCTTTGGGAATATATTTTTTTCCAACTCGTTGCGTTTATACAACAATGGCCATTCACCAGTTGCTGAGACGGTCTTTATCCAGCGAAAGAAGATCAGCTGAAGTTCCTAAGGGGCATTGTGCTGTTTATGTTGGGGAGAATGAGAAGAAGCGGTTTGTGATCCCAGTGTCGTATTTGAACCACCCCTCGTTTCAAGAACTGCTAGCTCGAGCAGAGGAAGAATTCGGGTTTCATCACCCAATGGGTGGCCTAACCATTCCTTGCAGTAAAGACTTGTTCATTAACATCGCATCTTGCCTCAGCAGAAAATGAAAATACATATAGACTGTAAATAGTCTGTCTAACAAAGGATGCTTCCTTGTTTTAGAATAGCATACTCTATTAGGAAAAGGAATGTATATAAATGACAAAAATATATGAGTATATGAAAATTTACTGATCCATTTTGTTTTTCAAAAATATGTTACAGAAACAGTGTCTCTTCTCTCCTAACTTCTTCACAATTGTGTTCCTGCTGAGAAAAGCAAGTGCAAAAACAAATTCAAGTAAGATATATATGGGGGGGAAATATAGTTGTTATACTTATACTCAAGGTAATAATTTTCATCAAGTACTTGGCTTTTATCATGAAAGAGAAAATCTTCCTTGTCTCAATAACCTCTATGCTCTCCGCATATTTTTCAGTGTGTTGTCCAATTTCTCATGCAAATATTCATGGCAAAATTATTGTGCTACTAATATTAGAAAAAAGAAGGAAAAGGGACAGATATCTTCAACCAATCTACAGCATGCTAGAAACATTATCATCTTAGCAGCAATCCGAAGTGTCGCTATCTCTTTGAGGCTTCCATAATTTTCTATGTTAAAGCGAGTCGAAAGATGTGGCAGGCCTCTCAGTTTATACTGTTCGAGCACATCGAAGAGTTTTCATGGTGGGCCGAGCTGATAGATTTAGAAAGATCAGCAGATTCAGTAATGCATGGCTTTACAGTTTTCAAATGTGAAGTTGATTTAGATTTGGAATATCAAGTGGAACCGATTTGAGGGAGAGAGACGGCATCAGATCATGCTATCGGGTTGATCAAAGGGCGGTCATCTTAGGGCCATGTTGGTAGGAAACAACGATTCCTAATCACACAAATTCTTGTTTACCTTAAAATCTGTATAATGATTGATAGACATATCATGTGATTCTTCAGACTATTCCTGATCAATTAATCTAAGTTGAATTAATTACAATATATGAAAATCAAGAAAAAGAGAAGAGTTGCACCTGCTCATGGTCATGATTTATCAAGAAGCTAATTACCATTTCACTCACATTCCACTTATTTATAGAATCACACAGACAAGAAATGTTGTATACTATCCACTTATTATCCTCAAAAAGTAATAAAAATATGAGTTATTACATCTCATTCATTGTCTAAACATGATGTTTCTATGTTTTCACAAGTTCAGCAGCAATATTAAATAGATGTTGAGTCTGTTTAGTTTTAGCAAGCGACACTTTTGCATTTGTTAAGAATCACTATCGCGTTAGCTGTAAGAATGCCATCACAGGCGTGAGCTCACATGGTGGGCCGACCTCATAGATTTTGAAAGATCATTTGAAGGTAGAATACGGCATCAAATCTTGGTACCTGCTTACTAAAGTAGGGTCGTTGTGAGGGCCGTGGTGCTAGAGTTGGTAGGAAACAAAGATTCTTGATCACACAAATGCAAAATCTTTGTAAATGATCCAAAGACAAACCATGTGATTCCTCATGTGCTTCTGTTTACTCAAATCTTAAGAAATTTTTCAAGAGATGCAGCCTTTTATGTTCACCTATATATATACAGCACATTTCTTGATTATTACAACCAACACATACAGCAAAAAACACTTTAGCTTTCTCAAATTTTCACACATTTTAGAAACATTCTTCATTTGTTCATTACGTGATATATACAGCAAAAATGGTGGCCATTCGCCAAATGCTGAAACGAACTTTATCCAGCGAGAGGAGATCAGCTGAGGTTCCAAAGGGGCATTGTGCTGTTTATGTTGGAGAAAATGAGAAGAGACGGTTTGTTATTCCTGTGTCGTACTTGAACCACCCTTCGTTTCAAGAACTGCTGTTTCAAGCTGAGGAAGAGTTCGGGTTCCATCATCCAACGGGTGGCCTCACCATTCCTTGCAGCGAGGATTTGTTCGTTGATCTAACGTCCCGATTGAGCAGAACATGATGTGTATGCTGTGTTCATGAGGATCACAGTTTTGTAACTATCCTTTTTAGAAGGCAAAAAGATATACTCTGTCATTAGGAAAAGAAATGTAAAGATTACTGATTCATTTTTTGGAAATCATTATTCGGTATCGAGCTACTTTAATCTCTCTGTTACAAGTCATGTTTCCTTATGCAACTTCCTACAAACAAAACAAGAATTTCAAGCACAAATGTCATTAGCACAATTTCTGATACCAAATATTTATAGCCAAAATACTTCTTACTATTGGAGAAGGAGAAATATACTTAGTATAGAGGATATGGTGTTTGTCATCAAGATTTGCCAAGAAACAAAGCTATTTTTTTTATTTGGATTAAACTGATCAATGTGTGAGAAAAAAGATTAAAATTTAAACATGTCACATCTCAAGTGGAAAAATACCTCTTTTTTTAATTATTATTTTTACATAAGTCCCATTTCTTGTAGAATGTCAGAACAAAAATAAAGATCCAATGAATCCTGATTATATCCATTTCAACTTGAGATTGATGATGAGGTGGTCCTGTCTTGGCCATTGTTGTCCGAAAGGATTAGGAGAAATTTCTTGCAAAAACATATATAAGTATTTTTATTTTATTTTAATCGGAAAAAGGGGAGTGGGGGCGATTGAACCCTGGACCTCACGTCGAAGAGGTCACACAATTGGATGTCCTCAATTATATTTTGGAAAGTTGAGAGACAGATCCATGTGAATCTTGATCTCTGATGTGAATGTTTCTGCTTTATTTATATGGTCCCTTTCCACATTTTCTCTTGACCTCAAATTTTACAAGCCAAGAATGTCAGAAATTCCTCATTTTCATTATCTACCCTTCACATACTTGAACAGCCAACACAAGTCATACATTCACCAACAAATTCTTCCCCTAAATTAGTACACTTAATAAAGAGAAAGCGTTGCCAAATCATGTAGTCCAGTGGCCTAAAATCAGACACAAATCTTTACCTAACCTAAAAATCAGCAAGAAACAACATATCATTAACTAGATCAAATTACAATGGGTCCTATGATGTTTTTGGTAGGAAACAAGATTCCCATCAACAACAAAACCATTTATTATGCTGTCTTAAAAGAAAATCCCAAGATTTTAATCTTCACGCTTATGTAAAACTTTGCCTCTTAATCACCACTCAATCAAGATTTTGAAGGCCAAGTTCTTCTCTTTATACACACACTTGTACACCTCCTTTCCATACTCACTAGCAGCAAACAAGTTCTTGAAAGACTTAATTCTTTTGCAATTCTTTTCAATTTGTCTAATTTTGTATATTCATGAAAAAGTTATTTAGTGAAAGATTTTGTCATAAACTCCTTGTCCCATCTTGATGTGTTTGTGTGAAATACATAATCACATGACATGAACAAACTATTTCTCAAGGACTCCAATGCATAACAAATCGAGTAATAAAGAATTTATTAAGTTTGAATGGTTCTAAATTAGTTCTTAAGGCAAACGTTATCTTCTTCTTCTTGTTCTCAAACCCCGAGATTAGTGGTGGGGCAGACATTGCTAAACAAAATGATAGAGCTAATTAGAGAGATTTAAATGAGTTTTCTCAACACCTTTAGTTGTTAGTTAGGTATTAATTAGACATCTGCATCTTATCTCATTCATTGGATTTCGTAACAAACAATCGGAAAAGGTGCTCAAGATTACAAGCGCTTCGTTTTTGTTTTGTCTGAATATTTTCAATAATCTTCCAACAAATATATGTGATTCCTCGTGCTTATGTCTTTCAAATTTTGCATTTGCATAGAAGCCCAATATTTTTAATCTTTCCAAGCCCAAGTGTTTTATTTGTTTCCAGCCCATAGTGTTTGAGCCCAAATATTATTGATGCCCAAATTATTATTTCTCTTGGCCCAATTTGTGTATATAATTATTACAAAAACTTAGGTGAGCTTCGCCTCATCATGAGTTCACCTTTTTTTATTAAAATAATTATATATTAATTATGGTAAGTAAGGATAATTAAATTTTATTTATTTATAATTTAATTTATTAATTTTTAATTATAATTTATTAATTCATAATTATGGTTTATTAATTCACAATTAAGGTTCATCAATTGATAATTAATATTTATTAATTCAAAATTAGGGTTTATTAATTCACACTTACTATTGAGATTTATTAATTCAAATTTATTATTTATTAATTCATAATTATGATTTATTAATTTACAATTAAGGTTTATTAAATTAATTAATTTTAAATTAAAATTAATTTAATAATTATTATTAATCACTAAATAATTAATTAATTAAAAATTAATTAGGGGACTCGCACAATGCGCATGGCGTGCACAGGAAACCACACCTATAATTATTTAGATAATTATATTCACATGCAAGTCTCTCATCTAATTGGAAAAAGTCTCAAAAAGTCTGATTCAAATTTCATGAAGTGAAAATTTATCACATACAGCCTATTTAATTAGACACGAGATTTAAAATAAAATAAAATAAATCATGTTGAAAGTACGCTATCTATAAAATCAAACTAAAATTTCCAACAATTGATTTTAACACATTCCAACAACCGACCTCCTGAGATCATATATTTAGATAAATACAATGTGGAAGTTTAACCCTCTGTGGAGGGGTTCCTTATGAACACTAGACAAAGTCATCATAACTTTTAAGTTGTTGAATCAACGTGATTTATCCCTCATATTCTCATTGGGTTGAATGTGGGGACTCCCGATGGGAGAACTTTCCCTTTTGGAACAAGACATGTACATGCATCTCTAGTTCCACATCTCCAATTTATTATGGCAAAATGTGCGAAAATATTGACCATAAATTGATAATTAACCCTTATAAAAATAATATTTTACTTTTCAAAAAATACAACTAATACTATTTACCACTTCTTAAAAGATACTATTATATATGTATGTGTTGGTCTAATGATAAAGTGGTTAATGTTGGAAATCAAAAATCTCGGGATCGAGTCCACCATGACGCGAACTTTAAAATCTATATATTAATTGACACAAAAAGATACTCCTCCCACAAATGCTTAAAAAGATTATTTGTTATTGTCATACACTAATGACATGATCCACCCTCTCCCTTTATTTCCTTTCCTATAAATAGTATACTTTCTTTATCAAAAATGTTAACCACTTGGGATTCTTACTTGAACTAAGAGTCGTATAAATAAATAAATAAATAAAATACTACTAGTCTCTACTAATTTCCTATATTACCATTTATCTGAAAAAATGGGATTTGTTTTAATCTATTATATAATGATAGTTTTTAAAACCATATAAATATAATTTTCTAATTGATTATGAAAAATGACATTAAAATACGTGACAACAGTATATAACTGCTGTAGGCCAAAATAGAAGGCTAGATTAATACTCCCTCTGTCCCATTTAAAATGCCTCACTTTCCTTTTGGGTTTATTAAAATTACAAATGTCTCATTTCATTTTAGGAAATAATTATCCTTCAAAGGTGTGGGCCCTACCCACTTTTTATCACTTTAATTACTTTATACCTATCTCCTAAATACCCGTGCCCAAAAGAATATGGACACTTTAAATGGGACGGAGGAGTACTTGGGATGACGAAATATATTCTTAAATATCAATACTAATTACTCCCTCCGTCCCAACTAACTTGAGTCGTATACCATTTTAAGCCGTCCCAACTAACTTGAGTCATTTCTATAAATGGAAATAATTAACAAAAGATAAGGGATTTTAATTGCAATTAGCAGTTAATTAATTAGGTTGATTATTGGCTAATTAAATTAAATTAATTTATTTTAATATGCTAATTTTAACTAAAAAAATTTAATTAATTTATTTATTTAAAAAATTAATTTATTTATAATTTAAAAAATAAATTAAATTAAAAAAAATTAATTTATTTTAATATGCTAATTTTAACTAAAAAATTTATTTATTTATTTAAAAATTAATTTATTTATTTAATTTTAAAAAATAAATTAAATTAAAAAATTAATTTATTTTAATATGCTAATTTTAACTAAAAATTTATTAATTTATTTAAAAATTAATTTAATTATTTAATTTAAAAATAAATTAAATTAAAAAATTAATTTATTTTAATATGCTAATTTTAACTAAAAATTTATTTTAATTTATTTATTTAATTTAAAAATTAAATTAAATTAAAATTAATTTATTTTAATATGCTAATTTTAACTAAAATAAATTAATTTATTTAAAAATTAATTAATTTATTTATTTTTAAAAATAAATTAAATTAAAAACATTAATTTATTTTAAAAAATTAAATCAATTTATTTTAATATGCTAATTTAAAATAATTAAATTAAATTAAATTAACTAAAAAATTAAATTAATTTTAATATGCTAATTAAATTAAGGATAATTTAAAATAAATTTATTAAGTAAATAAATAAATTTTAAAATAAAATAAAATAAAATATAAAATATATATATACTTAACACATAAACCACTTTATTACCAATATCTTAAACACTAAACACTCTCCTTAAGCAATTAAGTCTTAAAGAAATGCGTAAAATTTTGGGACGGAGGGAGTATTAATTAAATCGCCAATCCTTAAATTTGGCTCGCTCCTATTGGTCATTAGGTTACCTAAATGTGGACCTTTCCGTAGCAGATACTTATCTTGCAAGCTCCGGTTTACTCTATCAGTCCAGTACCCGTACATTCGTACACAGGATCTAATTGCAATTTGAAAACCCTAATTTAGCTCGATCAATTTTGGGGGTGTTTTCAGCTCAATTGCAGAATGCCTCAGAAGAATGGAGCTGACCAGTCGGATGCCAGCGGCTCGATGCCAAAATCGCAGCGCACAAAAATAATTAGATCCTCGGATGACAGTGAAAAAAAGGTGATTGTTAATATTAATAATTGTTATATATTTTTCATTCGATTGCTATTCAAATTCATTGTTAATAATGAATTTGAAGTTGAATCGAAGTCCTTAATTCCACATTTTCTTGCGAATTTCTTTTTCCAACATTTTTTTTTTTGCTGCTTGTGTAGAATTTGACTAAAAAGATTAAAGATTCAGAAATTTGTGTGCCCATTGTGTATGGTAACATTGCATTTTGGCTTGGTAAGAAGGCGAGCGAGTAAGTGTCTTTCTTTCTTCTTTCCTCCACTTTTTCTTTGCTTATTTTTTGAACATTTTTTCAGTCCCATTTTATGGTAACTTTGTTAAGTGTTTGATAAACTGCTGGTTTGATTCTGCATTGTTTCATTTCCTGTTGATTAGGTACCAGTCACATAGATGGACAGTTTATGTTCGTGGATCGACCAATGAGGACCTGGGAGTGGTGGTTAAGCGTGCCGTTTTTCAGTTGCATTCGAGTTTTAATAACCCCACAAGGATTATTGATAGCCCTCCTTTTGAGTTATCAGAATCAGGATGGGGTGAATTTGAAATCGCTATTACCCTTCATTTTCATAGTGATGTTTCTGATAAGCCATTGCACTTGTGAGTTGTTTTCCATGCCATGTACGTATATAGCAAAAGAGCAGAGTCCCGTCCAGTCCTAGCAATCATAAGATTTCATGTATATGCACATCCATATGGATATAAATTCTATTGTCTTGAACTCAGAGTAGCCTTCTTCGTATTATTGGATTTCCGTTAAGATTTTATTTTGTACAGGTATCATCATTTGAAGTTATATCCTGAGGATGAATCTGGTCCGCTATCCACGAAGAAGCCTGTCGTTGTGGAATCTTATGATGAAGTTGTTATTTCGGAGCCTTCTGAGGCTTTCTTTGCCAGGGTGCAACATCATCCTGCAGTTATTGTGCCTAGACTGCCTGCGGGCTTTACTTTACCTCCTGGTAAGATTGCTTATAGCATTGCTTAGTAAAGGATTTGCTATCACTGTGTTTGGTGATGCTATTTGCATTCTATATTTTTTTGCTTTGCCCTTCAAGATGCTACTTTTATATGTGTTCTTACAGTGCCTATGGAGGATCTTGAGAACAGGAACAGAGGCGACACAAAAGATCATCATCCCTTGAACCAGTGGTTTTCCAAATTTTCTGAGGCGGATGAGCTGTTAAGACTTGCTGCAGCTCGTGAGCAGGTTATATGAATATGCTTTTGGGCTTCTACAAGAATTTGTTACTCATCGGATGACATAAGTGTCCTAGATGGTGGATCTTGAGTCCTTGACTTTGAAGGGAAGGAAGAGTTATCTCTTTGAAGAATAAAAACATGAAATAGAGAATTAAAGCATGGATATCATCAAATACTAGTATGCAGCCACACTGATAATAAGATTAAATATGTGGGACGTGTGTGATACTTATCTATTGACTTTTGCTGTTATAATATTCAAGGAGAAGTCAGATAATTCATGAAATGAAACTGTTAACCAGCTTAAACTGTCACATTGAACACATAAAAGGGAAATGATGAAGGTAGAAAGGAGAAGTCAAATGCTTTCACATGCTGACTAGTGTTTGATAATAACTGCTTCATTAACTTGAGGAATATGCACGACCAAAATTCAGAATATCAGAAATATTTTTTTAACTCAAAATGGACTTTCATCAGAAGATTTATTTGTTTTTCATTGTTGGGCCAAATAGAATTCCAGTTTAGGAAGCCCATTTAGTAATCGCGTCTGAATAGTTCCTTAAATGAAGCAAAAAAATATTACAACCACAATAGTTATCTATCACTTTCATGGTTGCTAAGGTTCGATGTTTATGGATTATTATTCAAATAACACATTATGAAACCTTTGAATAAATCAATAGTGCATTATTAGCCATTATCCCTTCTTAATTATGTGAAATGGGAGCCTTGAACAACACATGTCTGTGCATATATAATTCATTTTCTATGGTGATGAAAGAAAGAAAAAAAATCATGTTCTGACAGTGTGCGTGAATGCATAGGTGCAAGGACATATTGCAAGACTCAGAAGGCAGTTGAGTTTGCTTGATGGACAGCAGCAGCAGCAACTGAAAACAGCATCTGATTAGTGATATGTAAATGTTTATTATATCTCGTGAAAGATATTACATTTTACCATACAGAGGGTTCTAAAAATTAAGAGTTCTTTATCAGTCATGAATAATGAGTATATCTTGATCTCTTGGTTCACTCTGCTGAAGAAAATTTGTACTTTTCCATTTTCAGCTCTTTGCTGCAATTTTTGTCAGATGAAATATAACAAT
The DNA here is from genome assembly GCA_036937905.1 of Salvia rosmarinus. Lineage (NCBI taxonomy): Eukaryota > Viridiplantae > Streptophyta > Magnoliopsida > Lamiales > Lamiaceae > Salvia > Salvia rosmarinus. The sequence continues at coordinate 95,826,527 of CM072813.1, forward strand.
TTATTTATATTGAGGAAAGAGGAAAAAATCATATATCTTTTTAAAGCTAAAATAAGAATGTACATATAATTTTAGTATGTGACCATCAAATCCTACTACTTACATATTTACATTGTAAACAGCTTTTATTTTCTCTTTTTGTTGGAAGCTTTCTCTATGGTGGCTCTGTGTCCAATACTTTTTGTTCTGCATAGAGGTGATACTATTTGAACTACTGTATAATTTTATAGACTGTACGTGCATGGAAATAGGTGGCAGAAGACAATGAAGGAGCTGTATCTTTAGGATGAATTGTTTTATCCTTGTGGTTGTGTTGTGATCTTGCTCTATCATGCCCCCTTGATTAAGTTGGGGATGATAATTAATAGATCTGGCATGGACTGTGTCTGTGACTGGATAGGTTTTGTTTCAATGTTGTATCATCGAAATCATATGGAGGTGCTTATGGATATTTCAAATCCAGTTCCTGGAACACTACCTATTCTGTACCCCCCTTCCCTCCCTCCCCCACCTCCAGCAAAGATTGTTTCTATGAATATATGGTGATCTGTATGTATAGGCACCATGGAACAATGGAAACCTATTTCACTTTTCCTTATTCGAGGATTTGATATGTTGGACTTCCTGTACAAATTATTGTACCATCTGTGAAATTATTGCATACGGAACTGTAGTTCGTCAAATCAGAAAACGTGCTGGACATTGTACTTTGGGATTTGACTAGGTTCATGGAAGTTGCATTATTAATACGAAGTGTGACTGGAACAGGATAATGTTTTTCCAGTGAGCTTCACAGTGGTAAATATTGAATGCTCCATATTCTTTTAAAAAAAGTATTGGTTGTTGAGGCTTCCATGGGGTCACGAGTAATTACCATAAGTACAAAAGATGAAAATTTATGTTCTGCTGCCTATGTGCTACTCTTCTGTTAAACTTTAGTGCACATCTGCAATGTGTGGTGTTCACGGCTTTGATCTTTTCTTACTCAGCATATTGGTTTCTGCCGATTTTACTAATATTACCAGCTTTCTTTCCCTTCTTTAGTACTATAAGAAGTCTTCGTGCATTTTCTGTAAAGAGTAACTTCTCTGCCTCAAATATTGATTTTGTGACTAAATGTTATTCCATTTGCACTCATTTATTCATTGTTGCTAGGCTTCATCTGATTCAGCGGCATTTCAGGTAACAGATCACCATCCTTAAATATCAGAGTTTATTTCAATATCATTTCTGTGGGGCCCTGATATAACCCTGGCACATTCTCATGTTTCTCAGATGCTATCATATGTTTAGGGATCTATTAATTGTTTTCAATGCATCGGTTGGAAATTCAAGCTTCTTGTGCTTTAGGTCTTTTGAAATGAAGTACTTGCGTAGCTGTTGTTTGGCCCCAATTATCTTTGAATAATGCCCCTCCAGAGACAACCCGTTTGGGACCATCTCAGCTCGATTTCACCTTCTTGGTATGTTTCCACAAATTTCTTTCTACTGCTTGTTACTCTACTTCTCTTGCCAGTTTATTACAAAATCTGTGACTCGACTCCATCTAGAACTTGAATCCTGGCTAGTTGCTGTTCCACTCTTGAAGTCTAGAAAGGATGTGATTTACCTCCGGTTTCTTGCAATTTACATGTGTCAGACACGTGCATTGGGGGTTACTTGAAGGGTTTAGTTAAGCTCACAGTTTAAAGTAGTTGGAACTAATATCCAAGAAAGTAGCTCTAGGGCAAGTGTAACATGGGCTTCATGTGCTATAGCGATTGTTATGTCACTGTCTACTAAAAAAAAGGGAAATTCAGTTGATGTATTAGTTTCTCTTCCATTGCTATTTTGTTGATCTATAGAAAGATGCTCGAGGGACCACTAACGGGCAATCCCGGTTTTTCATCTTTTCTCACCACACACGCACACTTAGTGTTCACGAAGGTGTCTGTGGTGAGTATGCAAGGCACAAAATAAAGTTACACACACAAAATATACTTAAACTGCATCTGTTTCTCGAACGTAGGATAGGATTATTAGTTGAGTTCCAATACATTCTATTTTCAGCTAGACTTGATCAACCTACCATTTTGTATACGTAGAAGGTTTTTGTGGGATACGGTTAGGGATGTCAATGGGTGGGTTTTACCCGGACCGATCCGGAACCGCTCAAAACTCATTAAATTTTAAAGCAGCGGTACTGGTTCCGGTTCCAGACCAACTTTAGACCCGGATCGTTTATATCCGTAGTTTGATGGTCCGGTCCGGATCTGGTTCTGGTTTCGAAACCATAATCAATACTTATTTATTGGTTCTGGTCCGAGTAAAACCCGTCTATTGACAACCTAAGTTTAAATAGGTTTGTCAATGAGCTAGTTTTATCCATATCGATTCAAAATCACTCATAACACATTAAATTACAAAGCAATGGTTTCGATTCTAGTTTTGGTTCTTTTCCGGTTCTGGTCCGGTTCGGTTCCAGACCCGCTCAGATCCGGACCGCTTAAGACCTATAATTGATGGTCCTGGTCCGGTCCGGATCCAATGTCTAATGGATCGGTTCCAGAACCAGAATCATTACTTATTTATTGGTTCTGGTTCGGATAAAATTCACCCATTGACATCTCTAGATACGGTCAAGCCTACTCTAGTCATCGTTATTGACCGATTTCTTTCTATTTTTTATAATTTTTTACTTTATATGATGTGATACGGAATAGCTCAAATCATTCTTCAACTCTCTAATATGCCTTAAATAGTAAGGAGACTAACGGTGGAACTGTGATCCTCAATTCCTAGTGCATTGGAAATGGAGAGAGCGAGAGAGAGATTAGACTTTTACACAGGGATGTCAATATGGGTCGAAACCCACGGGTTGGCCCGAATAACCCGATAAAATTAATGGGTTGGGCTATAAAATCATAACCCGAATATAAAATCGGGCTATTCGGGCTAGCCCATTCGGGTTGACGAGTTAATCGGGTTGGCCCGGTCGGGTCGCGGGTTAGCCCATCGGGCCGGCATAAAAAAAAACTCAACTCATTTTTTTCTCTTTATCTAATAGTTAGAAATTCAAAATTCTTGATTTCAAAATTTTACTTTTCATGTTTAATTATCTTAAGTTTTGTAGCTATTATAGATTGATTGTTTATTTAGTTATTTATAGTGAAATTTTTTTAAATTATAAATTTTAATTAGTATTATAGTGAATTAACTTATAAAATATTTATTAAATAGTGAATTAGCTATTATGGAATATGAATATTCAGATATATTAAAAAAATAATTTAGTTGTGAGCATTATTTTTTATTTTTGATATTCTAATATAATTTAAATAGTATTACATTGAATTAACTTATTAAATTTTTTCTAGATATAAGTTTTAACTCCGCTATAATTGTATTATATTATTTAGAGATCATTTAGTTATATGAAATGCGAATATTAAAGCATATTAGAAAAAAAAGAATTTAGTCATGAGCACTATTTTTAATTTTCGTTGTTTGCTCTTCAAAGTTAGTATAATAAGATTTAAAAAAAAAAGAACTTGTGGAATGTATTATATTTATTTTTCACTTATTTGTTTTTTATTCCAACGCTTAATATAAAATATTTGTTATAAATATTATTATTATCAATAATATATATATATATATATATATATATATATATATATATATATATATTTTTTCCTTAAACTTTCTACCGATTGATCCGATGGGTTAGTCCGAAACCCGAGAGTTTAAGGTTAGAGTTGAACATTTCTAAGAAAAAATATCAACCCGAATAATGATAACCCGAAGCGGGTTGGCCCGATTGACATCCCTACTTTTACATATTTGTTTTAGATAGTAAAATATGTACTGTCAAGGACCTGACGGTGTAATGTCCTGACGGTGTAATGTAATACAAAATGAGAGGATATTGCAACATTCAATATTTGAAGTTTTTTGAGGTTTTCTGAATCGTTTTTCTGAGCCTTGGAACATGCAGATTTAGCTCTCTCTCTTTCTTTTATGTGGGCATACAGATGGATGCGTGTAGGGCCCGGGGGATGGGGGGATGGGGTTGGGGAGGTAGTATCTGTGAGTGGTTCTCATTCGACATCTTCTACTTATTGTGCTATAAGATCAGGACCACACCTCGATCATATCAAGTTGTATTATAGTTATGTATTATATCTTTGCGGTCGTCGAGGGTATTTTGGTCATTCACAAGCCAACCTCTAGTTCTTCTTTCGTTTAAAGAAGACGGATAGTTTTGATTTGAGATAACATGCCGCAGAGTGTGAGGTTATTTACAACATTCAATACTAATAACTTTATTTTGTGAACTGTTTTATCAAATAGTAATTATCTTTAATCCACAAATTCAAAAGAGTATTCTTTATATATTTCTCCTCAATCAATGGATTAGTTTGAAATTTTAATTAAAAAGTAAATGTGTTTGTGAATAGTACAAAGAGAAAAGCCATATAACAATAAAATTGGTATGCGTTTGTAGTTACGTTAGATTTATTATTTTATTAAATCTTGAGTTTACAGTAAAATATTGAAGATAGTTTGGGACGAGGGAGTTGTTCCAATATCATATCGAAGGAGTTGAAAAGTTCGGTCTTTTAGATACTACATCTGAGTGTAAGTTCTATTATTTTCTATATAACTATATGCAGTCAAAAATACATCTATGCATTATTGATTGAAGGATAGATCTCTCACGTAATACTGGAGGAAGTGGAAGCTTGGATTTTCAGAGGAATTAAAGATGGTTGTCCATTTCAACTAAAAAAAATATTTCAAATGTTGGGATCAAAATATCTGCACAAGTGCTATTATCATATCATATTATATTTATATTATTATCATGGTGATACTCTTTGGGGTGAAATAATACTTACAGATCTCCATAAATAGAAAAAAAAATGGTATTTTCAGACGTAGGGGGAAAGACAAGCAAGTGTGGTAGGAACAACACTAGTATTTTCAGACTAAACATAGAATCCTTAACATGGTTTGATTGTGCCTAATTTAATTATATTCTTTAAAAAATAAGGAAGAAAGTACACACGAAAGTACGATTTTATTTTATTTATTCAAAATCGTCGATGTGATCGATAAACGAAATTTAATAAGCATATTATCAGAATGTCCTGAAAAAAAGATTACGAAGAACAAGAAAGTATAAATTCACAAAGACGACAAGAAGGTAAGAGCAATCAAAACTAGTTAGCATTAAATATAGTCCACGGATTTTAACGGTTAGTAAATCAAATGGGTTTATATCTGACCAATTGCAGTAGTTTGCTTGTATATTTAAGGCACTGTTTTTGTAGAGATATATATTATTTTAAAAGGGTCAAAATATTAAACCTGAAAAAGCATCTTCACATGGATTTTACTGAAGCAACTGTTATGTTTTTTAGCTGACAATAATTTAGAGGAATCGCAAGCCCAACAACGAGAAAAACCAAAATCTTCTAGGCAAAATGGTTTGTATATGTGCGTGTCGATGAGAGAGAGATAGAAATGATAGTGGATCATAGACTCGATAGATTCAGATTCATTTTTTAGGATCTGGATCTTCAAAAAATAATCCGATGGATCTAGATCGGATCCGGATCATTCCTTTAAAATCGGATCTGGAGTTGGATCTTGATTTCTGAGATCCAGATCCGGTTCAGATCCAACCCATGGATCCATATATATGTAATTTTTATTTTATTTATAAATATATTATATTATTTTTCTTTCTAATCAAAATTGGATAAACTAGGTTATAGAATTAGATTGTAGGTCAATAACATTAGAAAATTGTACCTTGAATTTGAAAAAGAATTGTATATGAATTAAATATGAGTTGTCTATTTGCTAAGATATATGTGCTACTTCTATTCCAATTGTAATATTATTTATTGTCATGAAAACAAAAGTAAATTTTCAACTAACATCTTCTTGTATAATAATGATTGTAGAAATTATAAATAATTATTATAGTGTTATTGTATATTTAGATTATTACTATGATGTTACTGTGAATTATAATTGATTTATGATTTATTTTAGAAGAGAAAATGTGTGGATCTGGATCTAGACCCTACGGATCTCATGGATTTGGGTCTGGATCTAATTTTTTTGGACCCAATGAATTTGAACGGATCTAGACTCAAGTAAAAAATTTCTAATATGAACCTAACTAGATCTGATCCAGATCCGATCCATTGTCATCCCTAAAGAGATTTATATGGATGCTAAACCAAAACGGTTAAGTCAAGTTTTGAAAGGTAAATGTGTAGCATTATGTCGGAATAAGGTATCTGAACAAATAATAATAATAATAATAATAATAATAATAATAATAATAATAATAATAATAATAATAATAATAATAATAATATACACGTAATTTTATACTCATTGCATGTTTCCATGGATTATGAACTAATCTTGGAGCGTTTAAGTCGTAAATTAATTATTTAATCTCTACGCATCCTTAGATAATATCACTTTTGCTATTTCAAAATTTCGACTTTCAAACTTTTGATATTCGAAAAACGTAAATAACCGCCATTGTTGTCTCTTGAGTTCATCACCATCATCTTCGATAAACCAAAAGTAAGTTACGGCTTCTTCTTCTTCTAGTAAATCTTCCGAGCGTCAGATTGTGTCTATCGCCGTCGGATTCGCGGTTTTGCATGTTCCTCGCTGGGATTTTGGTAAAGTGTCTTCTTTTCTTCTATCTTAACAATCTCGATATAAAGGAGATTGTCTCCAATCTTGTATTTCTTCCGATATTGTGTATGTTGCCCCCGTCCGCAGAATAGTGGCTTGTGCCCTCCGGGTGGTTTGTCACGTGCACGAAGACGGCCCCGGCTGGTCTTCGCCTTCCTTATCCTCGTGTATATGTCGAACTTCAACAGATGTTCAGATATCACTGCCAACTCACGCCAAATTCTTTCCAGATCCGACGGGCTAGTGTCTATGCCCATCGGCATAATTTTCCTTTCACTTTGGGGCTTGTTCTCCGGTTTTGCAGCGAAGGGTGGCACGGGGTGGTATTATTTATCACCCCGTCGCAAATTCAAAAGAAGATAAATCAAGATCTCGAACCGGCAAAAGAAGTTTTTCTTCTATCGGTTCGAGGATCCTACGAGTTCATATGGCGATCGGAGAAGATCGCCGATGTGATTGTCGACGAGATCGACGGGGCCCTGGAGGAGGCCTTTCGACAAAGTTGATCTCGTGGACGAGGCCTTTACCGAGGCCGAGCTTGGTACTGCGGGCTTAGCCTTATGATCCCTGCCACCGAGGTGGAGTCGGTGAAGGTGAGGCCCTCCTTTTCTTTTTTTTTATTATCGTGCTATGCGACTTGTTGCATTTGTAGTGAACTTGTTCGTGAAAAGAAGAGAGAAGGCATCGAGCTCCTGTCGAGCTCCCGCCTCGACTTTGAAGGATGTTCAGACATGCTCGAAATGAGCGGGGAGGCTTCAAATCCCTTCACCGCAGCCACTTAAGCGCTTGAAGAAGTCAAGCATGCACCCCGAGACCTCGCCTGATGCCGAGACCGAATGTGTGATCGTCGGTCCCAATGACCGCCCTGCACCTTTCCCGAGGTAGCGTACCTATTCTTATACTTTGTGAAGTAATATAAAGAATGTGTTCTCCCGACGATGGGTTTTGTATAGGGTCGAGGATGTTTCGGCCGAGGTGGCGGTGGCGGCGGGCATGTCTGCCGAGATGACCAAGATGTCGATCTTATAACGGCTACTTGAAAACGCAGTTAGTGAGGGTTGCCGGTGATGCTCGTGAGATGGAGGAGAAGAATCTCCTCGTCCAAGATATTTCGCGATGCCGAGGCAAAGATCCCGGACTTAGTCAAACGGACGACGCGCGCGGCTGCTGAGGCGGCGAGGTAGCCGACGCGGCGAGGCGGCGAGACCAGGCGTGAGGCCGAGGTTGCCTCGATGAGGGCGAGGGTGGAGGCTCGCCGTCGGGAGAACGACGTGGCGAGCTCGCGAGGAAATGCTTCGTGCTTTCGGCAGAGGCGCTCGCTGTCTGCGGGCTCTCCCGGATGGTCTCGACGTGGCCGAGGTCTTAAATAAGCGCCGCTTCCGATGCCATCGAAGAAGTCGCCAATGATTACCCAATCGATAAGTCCAAGTATGGGTATGAGAACAGAGGAAGATGCTACGCGGCGGGCCTATGTTGAGGTCCTCGCCCATGGCCTCGAAGAACCGCCTGCTGCGCAGCTCGGCCGTCCTCGACTCACTGACGGCGAGTCGCTGTCAGGTCGCCTGCCAGTTGATCGAGATCCCCGACCGATGCTTTAATTGCCGATCTATCTAAGGGCTCGGGGAAAGAAATGAAGCTTTAAAGGCATCGAGACCCCGGAGTTCGGAGGCGCCAAAGAAGCCGAGTTAGGGCGGATGAGGTCGAGGCTTCCCAAGCTCGTGAGGGCGACCGTGGTAGATAGTTCGAAGCTTCCGGAGGTCGATTGATCCCCTCTTTCTTTTTTGAATGTACATGTACATTGGTTCACTGAAGGCATAATAAATCACAAGTTTATGTGAAGAAACTTATCTTTTATTCAAATTTTCCCGAAATGCTTGATGCTTCCGCTGGTTGAACCAAATCAAGACTTGTCGCGGCTCTTGAATTGAAAGAGGTCGAACCTCCATGTAAAGGACAGCTAGGCCATGTGCGGTGGAGCCGGTATTAAGTATAGAGCTACCCAGAGAGGCGTGGACGAGCTCCGTGCTCGTCTTTTGGAGTTGGAGGAGAAGTTGAAATTGCATGAGGAGGCTAAAACAAGAGTCGGCGAGCATGCCGAGTACGAGGAAGTCATCCACAGTGGTGGGACGACTATTCCCGAGGTCAGCTAAGGTTGTCGAGGCCGTCCTCGCCGAGGTACGTGCGTGAGTAAAATCCGGCCTTGAGCAGTTCACGAATTAAAAAGTGCTCATAACAAGACCGTCATTCGCTCGACCGGACGCAGATGAAGACTACAATAAATGCTCAAAATTTTGACGATCCGGAGTGGCGAGCCAAGAGAGACGCGCTATGGCCCAAGAGCGACGTGGATCTTCAAGGAGCCGGCCGGCCGCCATTCGAGGTCGATCTAGCGGTTGCCGCATCGACAGTGGCCGAGGTCGGTGGCGGGGCTCATAGCGTAGATCGAGGGCGGGTAGTAGTAGGATTAGCATAGATACTCTGTTGAATCCCGATTTTGCTAGGGATGCTAACTCTTCGAGAGCACTTGTCTACTTTTACCGTAACAATAAAAGGTCGTCCTTGTTTAGCGAAGATAGCTCGTTCGCCAGAAACCAAGGTAGTTTGTCTTCGCACGGGGTAGTATCATCCTCGAAATAAATGAAGGTATCCGTCCTCACACAAGCTTCCTCGAAATAAATGAGGTAGTTCATCCTCGTATGGAGGTATCCGTCTTGAAATAAGCGAAGGTATCCGTCCTCATACGAAGCTTCCTCGAAAATAAATGAGGGTAGTTCGTCCTCTGCACGAAGGTATCCGTCCTCGAAATAAATGAGGTATCCTTCCTCGCAAGGTATGGGTTCTGTTTACCAAGTTTTATCGGAGGGTGGTCCCTTACTGCGTTTGAAGTTCGTCAGATAAACGAAGGTAGTCATCTCCGTCGAGGGTATTGTTCTCCAAGAGGGTATTTTATAAGAGTTATGTGCATAAGTGACAAATGAAAGATGCAACACAAAAAATAGATAGAGAAAGAAAAGATTTTATCGATAAGAGGTAATGGAACAAGACGACAAGACTCGGACCCGACCTAACAGGACTCAAAGACTAACAAGACTCAACTTTCGACACTTATGCAAAATATCTCTTCAAATGAACGATGTGCCATGTTGGGTATTTCTCACCGGATAAACGGGCGAGCTTATAGGCTCATTTTCCGAGGACTTCTTCAACCGTGAGTCCTTCCCATGTGGCTTCCGCTTGCCGAGCTTTGCGGCTTTATCGACTTCATTATTTCGAGCACGAGGTTGCCTACTCGGGCTGTCGGGACTTGACACGCTGGTTGTAATACCGAGCTACTTGTTGTTTGTACCGAGCTTCCTCGATGTGGCGAGGTCTCTTTCTTCGAAAGCATCTAGATCGGTTCGTAGATTTTCCCCATTTGCTTGACGGAGAAGTGAATGGCGCGGGCTCTCAGTATTCGATTTCTGGGGATCAACGCGGTTCCATATGCCGCATCAGTAGGCGTTTCTCGTTCGCCGTCCGAGGTGTTGTTCGGTATGACCATAAGACTTGTGGTAAATTTTCCACCCAGACCCTTAGCTCGGTCAAGACGAAGTTTTGAGACCCTTCACAATCGCCCCTGTTGGTGACTTGATTCGGACCATTTGCTTGAGGATGGGCGCATCGAGGTGAACTTTGTTGGATCCAAGCTCTTCGACACCAATCTTTGAATATCTTATCGTGAATTGTGTCCCATTATCCGAAAGAAGGATATGGGGACGCCGAATCGACATACTATGTTCTTCCGCACGAAGTTGATGGCGTTTTGCTTGTGATCTTTGCGAGGGTTCGCCTTCTACCCACTTCGTGAAGTAGTCAATCGCGACAATCGAATTGAGTCGCCGGTGCTTGCGAGAGCGGCCACGATGTCGATCCCCATCGCATAAATGGCCACGGGCTTTCAGACGGAGGCTAGGTCGGTCTGCGGTAGCCTAGCACGCTTCCGTGAATTCGACACTTGGACATCTTTTCTGAGGTTGAGTGAGTCTTGAACATTGTTGTCAATAGTATCCCCATCGCACGACCTTCTTTCGACAAGGCTCGGGTCCGATGTGACTCGCATGATCCTTCGTGCACTTCCGTAGTATGTAATCGGCTTGGTTCGGACCCAAGCATCTAAGGAGAGGTGGAGGTATGATTTCTGTGAGAACTCCCCGCCTAGTACATATCGCAGATTTGTTCAGATCCTCCGCCTCGAGCTTATCATGGGGCGATTCGCCTTTCTCCGGTATTCTTGAATAGGAGTCATCCACCAGGCTCTTCGTCGAGACTACATTGACTTCGGCTCCTTCATTAGCATCATCTATGCTTCGGTTTTGAACTTCCTCTTGGCGGACTTGTTGGCGAGGCCAATTTACTTAAGATGTCACCGCCTGCTTTGCTCCTTGGGATGCGAATTATCCGGAAGTGGGAGAAAGTTTGTTGTAAGCTTTTGGCTTTCTCAAGGTATTTCTTCATCCCATTGTCTTTTGCCACACTTCCCCAACATGTGGCTTACGACGACTTGAGAGTCACTATGAACTTTCTTCGGTATCCGAAGACTTTGAGCTAAGCGAGTCCTGCGATCAGGCCTCATACTCTACTGTTGTTCGTATTTTGAGCGAGAACCGTGCGTATGTGATCTCTTGGCCATCCGGTCCAAGCGAGCAAGATGCTGCCATTACCCGCTTTTTTCCGAAGCCCGTCAGCGTAGACTTGCAAGCAATCCTCCGGTGTTTTCTCCACTGGTTCGGCTTCGCTTTGTCGTCACGACTCGGGGCGGTTGCTCGGTGAAGTGAGCACCGCAAGAAAGTCCGCTAAGGCTCGACCTTTGATGGCTCGACGGGCGAAAGATATATCATGTTCGCCATTCGATTGCCCACTTCGCAATTCTCCCAAGCTTCGGCTTTGTCAACACTTGCGAAGTGGATGGTCGGTGAGGACTTGTATGGGATGTGCATGGAAGTATGGACGTAGTCTCCTGCAGCATTTACTAATCTTAGGCGAGCTTCCAAAGGTTGATACCTTGTTTACGGGCCTTCAATGCTCGGCCGATGAAGTATACCGAGTCGACGTCCTTCTTCGCATCAAGATCGACTTATTGTTTCGTCCAAGGCGAGGTATAGGAAAGGACCTCCTTCTTTCTGAAGCAGACGAGTAGGAAGTTTGGCGAGGTAGTTTTGAGATCTTCAAAGCGGACTTATGTGTATCATTCCGGAGAACTCCGAGCCTTTTGAGTACCTTGAAGAAGGGTAGGCGCTTGTCCGCGCCTTGAAAGAAAGCGGCTTAGTACGGCTATCGGCCCCATCGGTTTGGTACGTCGTGAATGGTCTTGGCATCTTCATTTCTAGAATGGTTTGAACCTCGATGGGTTGGCTTTTAACCCTTCTCATGAAACCCAAGATTCTAAGAATTTTGGACCGAACCCAAACGTGCATTTCTGGGGTTCGGTTTGAGGTTGACTTTTCGTAGTGTCGAGGACGATCAGGAGATCGGCGACACACGCGCTTCTTCCATGCTTTTACTACGATGTCGCCGACGACACCTCACATTCAGACCTATGTAATTTGGAATATTTTGTCTACCATTCTTTGATAGGTAGCTCCCGCATTCTTAAGTCCGAATGGCATTTTCTGTATCACGAAGACTCAAGTCTGTAATGAAGGTTGTCTTGGCGCATCTTCGCCATCCATTAAGACTTGATGATACCCTTTATATAGGTCCGAGCGAAGACTTTGAACCCGACCAATCGTCGACCTTCTTATCGATGTTGGGAAGGGATAGCAATCCTTTGGGCAATGTTTATTGAGGTCGGTGTAGTCGACGCACATTCGCCATCCCTCCTCCTTTCTTCACCATCACCGGTTGGCTATCCATGTCGGATATTTAACTTTGAACAATATGCGAGCTTTAGTAATTGATTTACCTCGTCATGGATGACTTGGTTCCGTTCATTTGCAAAATTCGCCGCTCACGAACTGGTTTTGTGCTCGGGTCAATGTTAAGCTTATGGGTGATGATACCTGGAGACCCCGGCCATGTCGGCGACCAAGCAAATCGTCTCGAATTCCCTCGGAGTTGGATAACTGCTCTCTCAATTCAGATGCCTCGGTAAAGCCAATCTTGGCGACCTTGAGTGGCTCGTCTTTTATAGCGTGACCTCTTCCACCGGCCGCCGAGATAGGCGTTGTCTCTTTTCTTCCAACTCCTCGGGTTTCTTTAGTTGCTATGCTGGGTCTTTGGGTTGGAGCCCTGCACCGTAGGGCAACCTCAGCATTCATCGTTGGCTGCTCGATCCCCTGATCACGGCTACACCCCTTTGTGGGATCTTCATCGTCGGTGGTATGTTGAGCATACCTCCTTACTTATGGTCACCCAATCTCGCCCAAGATGATGTTATCTGATGAGTAGCTTCACTACGAAGAAATGTACCACCTTGGTGGAGCTTGTCCGAGCTTTCCCCACCGTGATGTAGCTCGATTATCCCTTCCGGCGTGTTTTCTCTGAGCGAAGCTTCGAGTGGCGTGTGCTGCGCGAGGCCCGCCTCCACTCCTAACTTATCGAAGAATTCCTAAAAAGGATGCTTACCGACGCGCCACCGTCGATGTATACGCTTCACCAACTTGTTTGCGACCATCGCACGGATTACCGGCCAGATCACGGTGAGGGGCACTATCGCAGTACGGGTCGTCTTGGAGAAGGTGATCGCCGTCCTTCGAGCCTCTTATTGACCGGTTCGCGGTATGTGGACTTCAGGCTTGACTTCGAGGAGGACTCGTGACTCCGTGGGAGCCCGTAATGGTGGAGATGACTCGTCATATTGCGGTTCGTCGTCTCCTTCTTCGTCTTCACCGCGCCGCCTTCTTGTTAGGGGCACACCCCCATTCTCGCCTGCTTCCTACTTTTCCGCTTCGTTGAGGGCCTCATCGCCCCGGCTCGCTCGGTCGTGACCTTTGTATTTTCTCGGACCCCGCCCTGCACTAACACTCGATATCCTCCATGAGGTCTCGCACTCCTCCGTGTCGTGCCCGTAGTCTTCATGGAAGGAGCGAAGATTGTCCTTTGTTCGGCGTTTTGACCACCGTCATTGGTCGAGGTTTCTCGAACTTATCCATGTGGAGTTCAGAGATTTACGCCTTGGCTTCGTCGAAGGTGTATTGAGGTCGCTCGGAGGTGTTGCGCGGTCCGAGCCTGGACTCATGGGCGGCGATTCTTTCAGTGCGTCGGCCGCAGCACGATCTCCTCATCCTTCTTCTCTTCTTCCTTTTCGGAGGATCCACCTTTTTCGCCTCGCGCTTCATTCTATCGGCCTCGTCCGCCTTGGCGAACCGATCGCTATGCACCATAGTTAAAGTGGCGAGACGGGTTCGATTGACTATCTCTTTATATAAGGCCCCGGGTGGATGCCGCTCGAAAGTCGAGATGATGAGGAGGTCGTTACGTCATGCGACCTTGAGCTTTCTTTATTGAACACGGTCATAAAGTCGCCGATGGACTCGTTTGGTCTTGCCTCAAAGTGAGGAGATGTCAAGTCATTTTGACTCGGCCTTCCGAAGAACCTTCGATGGAAGGCCTTCATCGATCACGGTGAGAACCAATGCTCTGTGGAAGGCAGCCGAACCACCGTGGCGTTGTCGACTAGTAATTCCGGAAGAGCTTGCACACGTGAATTGTGCCGAGGCGCTGGTTGATCATATTGATCTTGGGCATGAGAGAAAGTTCTCGGGTCCCTTAGTCCGTCATAGGGGTGATGCTCAAGACTCGATATTTGTGCGGGAGAGGGTGTCGAGTATTTCGCTTGAGAACGGGTAACTATCCTCCGTGCACGTCAAACCGCCCTCGAGAAGTGAGGCGGGTTCGTCGATCGAACTCCTTTTGGTAGTAAGGCTGGCCTCATGGCGGTCACGACGTCCTTTCCGCGTTGTTCGTCCCTCCTACGGTCGGTTTGAGCCCGACTTGCGGAGGTTTTAGTGCCCATGATTTGGATCTTTGGGGATCCACCGCCGTGGTGCCTCGTGTTTAGAGCGAGGCTTGGCGTTCCTTTTTCGGATGCGGCCGACCACGTGTTGGCGAGGTATCGAGAAAACTCTCCTTGTTTTCTCGAAACCCTCGGCGCGTCGTCGAGGTTTATCCGGCGAGGCTGAGGTTCTCCTCGTTCTTCTTGTGATCTCCTTCGCCGTATCCCGCTTCATGCGGATGGGATTCCTCGTTCGTCGGTGTGGACATGCCCTTCGTGGGTCGATTCCATGACGGGCTTTTTCAGTCGAGCTCGGCGTGTCCGACCGCCGTTGTTGTTGTTGTTGCTTGCCCGACTACGGATGTGTGACTTCCGTATACATCGTCGTGATTGATTCCACAGAATGAAAGTTGATCGAAAACATAAAATTTTCGTTCCCACGACGGCGCGTGATCGATCTTAATTTCGTTAGGAAATAAACGCGAGAAGAACACAGGATTTACGTGGTTCGATCTTTAAATCGATCACGTCCACGGGCGAGAGAGTATTCGTATTGAATATGTAAGCGATTACAAAGAGTGTGGATGACCTATTTCGTCTAATCTAGCCTCTATTTATACACAATTATTTTGACATAGATCTTAAATCGAGTCTTTCTAACTAGGATTCGAGATTGATAGGATCTTAATTCATTCAAAATTATAGACCAAATTGATTTCTAGTCTTTATTGAAACTTATCCTTATATTATAAATTTACATATTGTCAATTTGCAAGTAACTAAGCTTAAAATCTAACTTTTCCAATACCCAAAAAAAGACATCGATCTTGTACGTAATATCAAATTCAAAAAAGTGATCATGAAATTATGGTACTTGCAATTATGTGTAGCTACTTTTACTTTTACTTGAAATTATGGTCACAAGTTAGAACCCCACCAAACGTCTCTATAGATTTGAGTCTGTCACACCTGATTTTTCAAGTGTGACTTACATATCCTGTGTGGTTAGCGGTATGCGTAGGAGCGATGTGATTTATCTAAGTCTTGTGCGCACCTTAAAGTAGCAGCTGTGGATTCTCAATGATATCAAAAAAAAGAAAGTAAGATATGAATTAGAAATACTTAATTAATTATCAAGTTATCGAAATGGAATGGAAGCCAGAAATTTTCCTATTTATTAATATTGTGTCAAAATTCATGCCCAAAAGGGTCCATAGTGGTAATAGGGTACCCAACATCGGATACTACAACAACTGGTTTTGGGCTCCACATTGTCGTTTCCTATTTCCTCAATCCTCACAACCCTAAATCCCCGTGGTATGTCCACTCACCCCACCTAAATTTCTTCATAAATACCCTCACTAGTCACTCCCCACCTCCACCGCCACCTCCAAAACCTCACATTCAAAATTCTTTTTCCTCATTTTCTTGCAAAACCAACAACACTCTTAACAAATATAAATTTTAATGGCTTTGAAGAAACAAAACAAGGTAGCGCAGACGGCGGTGTTGAAGCAAATCTTGAAGAAGTGTTCGAGTTTGGGGAAGAGAAATGGGTACGACGACGAGGAGGGGCTGCCGGTGGACGTGCCGAAGGGGCACTTCGCGGTGTACGTGGGCGAGAATCGAAGCAGATACATCGTTCCCATCTCGTTCCTCACCCACCCCGACTTCCAATGTCTCCTCAGACGAGCCGAGGAGGAGTTCGGGTTCGATCACGAGATGGGCCTCACCATCCCTTGCGAAGAAGTCGTTTTCCGATCCCTAACCTCCATGCTCCGATGAGAGATGCTCAAGATGGAATCTTATGCAGCCATGCAGACAACTTTGTGGCCTGCTTTTTTCCCATCTTTTTTTAACATCTTTCTTCTTTTTTCTTTTCTTTTTTTGTTCTTCGTCAAGAACTATGTTTTTTTGGAGCCCATTTTGTGGGGCTTTTAGTGAAGATCATCTAACCCTTGACGCCCCCATGAAATTGTAATGATTTTGAGCTTTGTGGGTTGGATTTTGTAATTAAAGAGAAGACGGATTTACTTAGTTTGTAGTTTTAATTCCTCGAAGAGGTGTTAATTAATTTGTTCATCTGCACCCACCCTCAGAGAGGCTTGAATTTCATGCTCGTCACAAACAAGAATGATTTAATTGACTGAATTTAAAGCGTTCTTGACTTGGTTGAATCGAGAATATGCGTCTTAGTTTATATCGAGTATATTTAATTATACATCAAATTTTGTCAGTCTTATTCTTATACTATTTGTGTACAAGTACATGTGTTCTTGACAACATTGAATTATTATATATTTATATTTATTTATTACGGCACAATAAAAAGTACACCTTGTATGTTAAAGACCTAAACTACGTTCCTCTTATGTATTTTATATGAGAATGAATTATTTTGCTCTATTTATATTTTGCTCTATTGAGTTCTCAAATTAACCTTTATTTTTGCTTTTAATCTTTAGGCTCTAGTCTCGGCTTTTTGAACAATTTTTAATACGTATATAATATGGATCAATAGTTTTTGCTATCTGATGAATTTTTTTCTTTGGACATTTTCTCTACATGACCATCAATGCATTAATCATACATACGCCAAAAAAATTGTTACAAAAAGTATACAATTGCAAAAACTCAAATTTGTGAATTCAATTCAACAAAAACAAAATAACGAGTCCATACAAAGATACAGAAGTTCTAGAATTAAATAAAATAGAGTAGTTTTAGAATATACCAAAAAATGAAGGCATTTTGTCAATATATATTGATTCTCACATTAAAAATAGATCGACATGCATCGATAGCATATATATATATATATATATATATATATACCAAAAAATGAAGGCATTTTTTTTGTGAGAACAAAAAATGATGAATGCGAAATATATGAATGAATCTCACGATTTGAAAAAATTTTGAATAGATCGACACGCATCGATAGCCTAGATATATAGTCTAGTCGCTTTGGCTAGTTCTAGGGTTTATTTTGATAATTTGATATCACATAATATATTTGTGTAAATAATTTATATTGATAATGTCTGTATTAGACAGATGACTCATTTAGTTAATAAGTCTTTTATCTCATATTTCAATATTATTAATATATGTTTTAACTAATATCATTTAAATTGTACCACACTCATGATTACCAGTCATAAGTAAATAAAGACTAAAACTACCATTTTTAAAACTTTTAGGTTAATGTGTCAATCATTCATGCATGCACTAAAAAATATTATGTAGTACTTTTATTTCGGGCATCCGTGTAACCTTTTCTTTTTCCCTTTATCAATATAAGATCTCTAAAATAATACTAATACATGAGGATTTGCAAATGAGGATTTGCAAATAGCATGAGTATTGATGGTGAACATACATTCAAAAATAAACGTTACAGAAATCGGATATACATGTGAATCTAAGAAAATGAAATAAATAAATAGTCCAATTTAGGTACCTAGATTGGACAATGTATTTATTTCATTTTTTTCTGATAGAGGACTATTTACAGTTGGGATGACATTTCTGCATTTATGCATTAGATCACTAGACATTGATTTCTGCATTTATGCATTAGATCACTAGACATTGATGTTTGAGTGTGTTTGGGATGTTTCTCGTAAATGAGAATTGTATTGCGGTTCATTTGCCATTTACATAAAAAAAAATAAAAAAAAATCTTACTACATTAACTAATCAGTCTCGCTCATTGATCTTATAAGATCTACGGATTTTCATAAAGAAATAATAATGTAATATATAAAAAACATTAACATAAAATTAACGATAATGTATATAAATGAGCATTAATATTTATTTAATGTATGCAAACATAAGTATAGAGTTTTTACAAAATTTTATTTTATTATAACCATATATATATATATATATATATATATTTATTTATATATATTAGGAGGGTTAAAAGACCATTTTCAATGCAAACATAAGTATAGTGAATAAAAAAAGAATTTTTTGGGATTACAAAATTCAATTTTATTTTATTATAATTCATTAACCATAAGATATTCATTTTGTTGTCGTAGTTTGGGCTTAGTTCTCACGTTAAAATTGGTTCTTATTTGAATATATATATATATATATATATATATATATATAGAGAGAGAGATGTGGATGGCCGACTTATTAGGTGTTTGCATTGCACAAATGAGTTGTAACTGAGATGTGTCCCTCCTATACAAGTACATGCATATATATATATATATATATATATATATATATATATATATATAGTGAGGTATAAATAAGAACTAATTTTAACGTGAGCCAAGAACTACGAAAATTCTTCTGAACAAAATGAATATCTTATATGAAAGTTAATGAATGATGAATTCACGGTGAAAGTTGATGAATTGCGAAAGTTAATGAATCCAAAATTGAATTCCTCATGGGGTTCGAATCGGGTGAGAAAAATCTTAATTGTTGAATTCATTAAGTTTATCAGCGGATTCATCAACTTTCATAGATATTCATTTGGTTCTTGTTTTCACATGATAAGAATGGTTCTCATTTAACCTATATATATATATATATATATATATATATATATATGGGACCCAAAATGTAAGTTGTTGATGAAGATAGTAATTCATTGTTTGACATAATTTTATCCTTCCTAAACTCAAATTCGGCATGCATGACTAGCATGCCTTTTGATCTCCTTATGCCAAATCATCAAATTTCACATGCTATTTGTATACCATATGTATTGTATTTCATTAACTTTTTTATAAAATGTAATGCATGATAGCATACAAGGATATAATCAACAATGAGTGAAATGTATTTTGCAATAATGGCTCGTTTGTTTAGCAGCTTGAGAGTAAAGTTAATTAAAAATATAATTTTTAGGAAAATGATTCCAAAAAAATGAGCTATAATAGATTCTTTATCCTTTTGTTTGAAAAATACCAAAAAATTGTTAGCATAATAATAATAATAATAATAATAATTGTGTATGATTTATTGTATTGGTTTGATAGTGATATATGATAACTAATACTCCATCCGTCCCGTTATTCATGGCTCCTTTCTTTTTTACACGTATATTAAGGAGAACTGTATTTTGTGTGTAAACTAGTGGGAGACACGAAATTCGAGGCACTTTTTAGTGTAAAAAGTGTTTCCTTTTTTAGAAACGAGCCAACTTAATGGGACAGCCCAAAAAGGAAAACGTGTCATGAATATTGGGACGGAGGGAGTATATGATTGGGAACATAAAACATATTCCCTACGCCCCGCTAATATTGGCTCGTATACTACTTTGGGTTGTCCCATTAATGTTGGCACCTAAAAAAAAAGAAAAGAATTTTACAATAAAAGATATCTCGAATTTGTGTTACACACTACTTTACACACAAAATACAATTTTTCTTAATCCACGTGTCCAAAAGTAATGAGCCGATATTAATTGGACGGATGGAGTACTTTTCAGTATTGGCCGAGAGTCTTGAGATCTGTGTAAGAATTTATAATTTTATTGTTTTTTGGGAGTTGCATGTTTAAGTAACGATCTGAACACAATAGTCCTACATGTAATCCACGATTTATTCGCTACGAGAGTAGGTTTAAGCTACTTTTGTGATTGTCTTAGGAAAAATTGAATATGTAATTGGTTACTTGATCTGGACTAATTTAATTGTTTGAATATGTTGAAACCGAAGTTCTAGGATATTCTTTTATCTGTTTTAATCTCCAGTTTCTCCATCTTTATTATTTAATTTAATTGTTAGGTGTTTAATCATAACTCTGAATTCTTAAGTCTAGATAGAGAATTACAACTAGGGATAATAGTCAGTCATAATGTTATAGTCTTTGTGTAATACGACTTTGCTTGCTACTTTATAAAATTACACGCATACACTTATGATGTGAAAATAAAAGGCGAACAAATATACGATACAAAGTATGATACATAGTTTTTAAAAATTTAACTAATATTTTCTTAATATAAGTTATTGTTTGAATAATAATAATAATAATATAAGCTATAGTTTGTATTTTAATATAATAAAAAAATATTAAATATATAAATAGTGTAAGAATCCCGAGATCGTAGAAAAAGAACACCTAAGTTTTATTAGAGAATAAGAATCCTAGAATATTACACTAGTTACTTGCCTTGTTTTCATGATTCTTTTTGCTTTACTTATTTTATAAAAATACAACCAAATACATATATTTAAGATTTTGGAATCAAATTACTATCCCATGATGGAATCCTTGTCAGACAAACGAGCACTGAATGTAGAAAAGGAAAACTATTACACTTTTTTGCTTATTTTTATGAGAAGCAAAGAAACTAAAAGTTATGACCTTTGTGTGCGTGTGTTGGCCTAGTGATAGAATGGTTAATGTCCGAGATCAAAGGTTTCGAATTCGAGTCAATCGTGATGCGGTCTTTAAATTTCTATATTTAATTGATAAAAAAAAGACCTGACCCTTTAGTGTGTGTAGTGTGTGAAATCTTTTTATGGATACACCAAGTTTATTCAATTAGGACCATAGGTCAGCTTCAGTTATGGTCCTTCATCTTTTTAATTATATATACGGCCTTTTTGATCTTTTTGTTTCGGCCACATAGTTTCATCTTGTATTTTATTACGAAAAATTTATAAGTGAATAATAAAACGAGAGAGAATATTATTTTAGAGTCGAGGATACTGTTTTGCTCTGACACCATCTATTATTTTGTATTAATCTGGTCCCCTCAACCTATCTTTTTAATATTTTGTGCTCCAAAAAGAAACAAAAGAAAATAACTTATTTGTTTTAGCCCACACAGTATATCGATAAGTTTCAGCTATATTTCTGGCATTGAGTTACTGCTCTTGTCCATCAGAAAATAAAATATCTGTGGTGTATATCTGGCAATATTAAAGATGTGGATGCATTGCTTGGTAGCATTCAGGTGCAAGTATGCCTCAAAATTGGCCTTTTTTAATATGTTAAAATTTGGAATTCCCTGAGATATTGATAATTTGAATTTCTTTAATAGGTTAAAAATGAATATATAATAAGGATTTAAGAAATGGAGATGACGGAAATTGAACCCTATGTCATTCTCAAATTTTGAATGCTCTACCAATTGAGTTACATCCCACAGTTGAAATATTAATATATGCTTTTTTTCAATTTATAAAATTTTAACTAATTATAAGTGAAGAGAAAATTTGGTAAAGAAATCGAATAATAAGGATTTGAAAAAATTGGAGATGATGTATATCATTCAGATTCTCAATCAATTGAGCTACATTGCCTAATTGAAATAGTAGCCTCTATTCAATATATAAATACGTTGTAATAATTATAAGTACAGAGAAATTTTGATAAAACAACCATCAAATTTAAAATTCTGGATCGATGATGGGATTTGAACACTATCTTTCACAATTTGAAGGTCTGGAGAAATGAATCTCAAATTGAATGCTCAACCAATTTAGCTACATTCCCTAATTAAAATATAGTTCTCTATTCTATTTATAAATCCATAAAATAATTAAGTAAAGAGAAAATGTGATATTAAAAGAAAAGATCGAGTAATAATGTTTTAAAATTTTGGAAATGATGGGATTTGATGAACCATGTGTTATTCTTTGATTTGAATGCCCTGCCGATTGAGCTACATCCCCTAATTGAGTTATAAGCCTCTATTTAGGGGGTGTTTGGCTAAGCTTATTTTAGAGAGCTTATAAGCTCTTGGAGCTTATAAGATGTTTCAAGAGCTTATAAGAGACAATGTCTCAAGTGCTTATAAGTTGTTAAAGTGTTTGGATAATTGATCTTATAAGCTAGAGAAAGAATCGTGAATTAGAGAGAGAAAATCATAGTTAGAGAGATAAAATTGACGAGAGGTGAAGTTGATAGTGTATGTGTAGAAAATAACGAACTATAATAAGGTTATTTTGGTAAATTCATAATTTCTTATAAGTTTATGAAAAAATAAGTTAGGGTTGACCAACTTATTTTTAGGGGAACTTATAAGCTGTTGGAGCTTATTTTCACAGATTATAAGTTGTTTAGGAGCTTATTTTGCCAAACACTTTGCAACAGTTTATAAGCTCCTAAACAGCTTATAAGCTCAGCCAAACACCCTCTTAATCTATAAAGACGTTGTCATAATTAAGTAAAGAGAAACAATTGATAATAAAATAAAAATCGAATAGTAAGAATTTTTCAAAAGAATGAATGTACATATGGATGTATCAAAATTCACATATATGAATGGATGTACAGGAGACCATCTCGTCCAATTGATATCTGGATCCATTCCATGTGCAGTCGGTTTGGGGCACCTCCACATTGTCCATGTCAAAGGAAGCTTCCTTTCTTTTAAATACCCGAATTTGTACATAATGTGGGTTGGGGAAATCTGTTTTGAAAAAATAAAATTTAATCATAGCACCATTTTATATATACATACACAAAATCATGTCAGTATCCATTAAGATTTAGAGGGTTCAAATAAAAATTTGTCTTATTATGTAAAATATATATCAATATCCAGCATTGGTCGTTCTATGACTGCGATTGTGATTAAAGAAGTACTCCCTCTGTCCCATTTAAAATGTCTCACTTTTCTTTTTGGGTTGTCTCATTACAAATGTCTCATTCCATTATAGGAAATAATTATTCCTTCAAAAAGTGTGGATCCTACTCACTTTTTAACACTTTAACTACTTTATACATTTCTTCTAAATATCCGTGCCCAAAAAAAATGGGACACTTTAAGCGGGACGGAGGGAGTATTACAGTAGCTTTGTTCATAATTGCCAATTTGCCACTGATAGATTCTTATAATCTATATGGGCTTGATGCTCCATTTTAATTGGGTCCTAACTCCAAAGGTATATGCATTATTAGGCCTTTTATATAGGTCTGGTCCATAAAACAAAGGTGGGACAGCCCAAATTGGTGCTTGTAATTTGTCAATTTTTAGAGACACCATGAACACAAGAATCTATCAAAATGATTGCAAAGCCTCAATGAACATGATCTAACTATTTTGTCCTATTTTTTCTCCGGCTGAATGTGTATGAAATTAGTACTGTTTTCTATCTCATATCAGTTATCCTGTTAAAATTGCTTCCTAATTCCTCAACGAAATTTTGTAAGAGATTGTCTCACCCTAAAAATGACGAAGATTATGATGCAAACTCATACCTAATGTCATATTTGTTCTATAAACATCAACCAAATTATGAATATGTCTCTGAAATTATGAGTTGAGTTAGGATCTTGACATGTTATGTATGAGGCTGCCACACAAATATTTTTTTGATGTATCTGACTCTATGCTTCCTATATCAATATGCTTTAATATATGAACAAAAATATTTAGAGGGTGTTTGGCATAAGCTCGTATTTGACAAAATAAGTTTATAAATAGTTTATTTGTAAAAATAAGCTCAAATGTAAATTCACAAAAAATAAAATTTTCAATTCCAATTTATTTTTTCATAAGTTTATAAGAACAATGAACTTACAAATATAACATTGCCGTGGTTTGTTATTTTCAACATATATATTATCAATTTCACATTTCTTCATTTTTCTCTTTCTAACTCACTATTCTTTCTCTAACTTATAAGTTCAATTATTCAAACATTTTGACAACTCATAATCTCTTGATACATTAGATTTTATAAGTTTTTGAAATATTTTATAAATTGTTGGAGTTTACTAACTCTCTAAAATAAGGTTAGTAAAAACACCACCATATCTTATCTTTTAAACTCCACAGAAACCATACACAAAATGCCAATAGTGTAAAGTTCAATACTTAAATTTGATAGAAAGAATGTGGATAGCAGCAGGTTTGTTGGGTATGGAAAGATCAGGTCAAATAAAGTGTTTTCATCTACAATATTCACCTACTTTTTATAATAAATTGATTTTATAAAAAGAACTAAAATTAAACAATCATCTCTCTTTTCTTTCAAACTCAAGATTTTTCTTTTACGTTTTACGTATATAACAAAATTTTCTTTTTTATACCTGTTTGTGTGTGTTTCCATACTCGTCTATAGGTTTGATGAATCATTTCCCAAACCTTCACTCTTAATAATGACAAAAACTTGTGTGCGCTCGCGCTTACGCGACGCGCACCAAGTTTTATTATTTATTTTATTATTTTATATTTTTTTTATTAATTCATAATTAGGGTTTATTAATTCAAAATTATGATTTATTATTTTCAATTAGGGTTTATTAATTCAAAATTAGGGTTTATTATTCAAAATTAAGGTTTATTAATTCATAATTAGGGTTTATTAATTAACAATTAGGGTTTATTAATTCAAAGTTAGGGTTTATTAATTCATAATTAGGGTTTATTATTCAAAATTAGGGTTTATTATTTTCAATTAGGGTTTATTAATTCAAAATTAGGGTTTATTAATTCCAAATAGGGTTTATTAATTCAAATTAGGGTTTATTAATTCAAAATTAGGGTTTATTAATTTATAATTAGGCTTTATTATTCAAAATTAGAATTTATTAATTCTTATTATATTAATTTAAAATTATATTTATTACTTTACAATTAAAGTTTATTAAATTAATTAATTTTAATTAGATTTAATTTAATTAATTAAATAAGATTAATTAACTACTTAAGATATTAAATAATTAAATAAGGTGGTCTCACTGTGCGCGGGCGCGCACAGGAGACCACCTCCTTAATAATATATACTTTGATTATCCCATTAAGAAAATATGGAAAAGAAAGTTTGGAATGAATCGGATACTATGCATAAAAAATGCATGTAACGACAACCATATAATTAGAAGGAAAAAATGGGAGGGGGGGGGGGATTTACAATTTTTAAATACACTCATTTTGGAATATGACAGATTCAAAGAAATCTCTTTGACTAAGCACACATCCTTTTTGTATATCAAATGATTTCGCAACGCGATTATCAGTGATGTAGTTTTCCAATAAATTTATATACAATTTTACTATTTTGTCATGCCTTAATAGAAAATCAAAATAAATCCGCAAGATAATCTAAAATTTTCCCATACATAAATTTTTCCGAATAATATTTCAGATATGATTATCCATTGCTAAATAAATACTAATAATATTCCCAATATCCGAAACATATCTAGAAAAAGAGACGTTTATAATATTACGTCTTTTGTCAATCAACCAAAGGGATGGCTCAATTTGCCTTCTCTCCATCTCCGTAGCAAACAATATTCCCAAAAATAAAAGGGGATAACTGTAAATTGAAAAAAAAAATCAAGGTTAAAATGTCAAATCGCGTGTAAATCCCATCAGTTGCTGAAACCGAACAGCAAAGGCCGAGATTCGCCAGCGAGCAAATCGGAGCCCTCATTCCGGCATCTCTGGAAATCCGAGTCGCCGCGCGACACGAACCGGAGGATCTCCTCGAACAACGTCTCGTCGCACGGAATCGCGAGCGGCCCCGAGTAATTGGCGAAACCGTACTCCTCCTCGGCCTGGGTGAGCAGCCGCTGGAAGATCGGGTGGTTGAGGTGCGTCGCGCGCACGACGAATCTCCGGCAGCTGCTCCCAACGGATATTGCCACGTGCCCGGCCGGCACGTCCGGCGGCAGGCGGTGGCTGACGGCGCCTGGAGATGTGGCCTTCTTCCTCCACGACCTCAACATTTGACGGATTCTCACAATGTCTCGGATTTTGTTGCATTTTGCCATGACTAAGGCCGCGTGAACAGAGAGAAAGAGGGATAAGGTGATGAATGAGAAGCGTTTTTTCGCAGTTTTGAAGTTTTACAGAAACGGCGAAAGTTTATGAGGTTATATATGGTGTTGTGTGACGGTATTGCCCCTCGGATTTGGATTAATTACGAGATTTAGTTATTGTTATTTTTTGGTTTATAGTTAAATCTTTTTAAAGTATTTAGTAGAGATTCACTTCGACATTGATATCTGAATATTATTATAAATATAATACAGCCAGTTGCGCATTTGATTATTATTACGATTATTGTAAGTTTTAATTTTATATTAAGTATAGTTTTTTTCTAAAACAATATACCAGTAGTTATAGCAAATCAAATGTTTATGCTTTTCGAGTAAATTTTCTATACAATTTATCATTCATGAGCTTTATTTTAATCTTCAATTACACCATGAATTTCATTATATTGTTAAAAATGTAGATTGATTTCAAACCTGGTGATGGCTTTTATAAGAGTATAAATGCAGTCAAAGTGATATTTTTTGATAGTTTAATGTGAAAAGAACAATTAAATTTTTTTCCTCTCACTGAAATATATATTGTATATCTGCAATATAATATTATCCCTTTATTTTCCATTGAATATGCAAAATATTGCTCCATGTGATAATAGTAGACAAGATATATATATAATTTTTGTAATAATACTATAGATATTGATTATAAGATTTTAAAAGTTTTCCATTATAATAATAAAATTCTTAATTATTACAAAGTTCATGAATTGTTATGTACGTAATTAATCCAATAAATAAATAATTATTAGTCATTTTAGTAAACAGCTAGACGTAGACCGTAACTAATGGAATCGAATTACTATATTGCAACTCACAATCTAAATTACTACATAAGTTTCCAAATAAGAAATTAAGAATATTTGATTAGAAAAGGTGGAAAAGTAATTTGAATAGGCATTATAATCTACAGAATTTTTTAGACCCCTTACTCATCAATTAATAAATAATTAACCTACAAATTTATGTTGCCTTCCACATTGTGCTATAATAGTATGTTTTGACTTTTGAGCCATAATATATATTTGAATATCAACTAATTAAGTAAACTATAAGATAAAACATTACTAGACATTAAATTAACTAGTATCGTGTGTGTGTGTTGGCCTAGTGGTAGAGTGGTTAATGTCCGATGTCAAAGGTCTCGGGTTCGAGTCTACCGTGACGCAGTCTTTAAAATTTCTGTAAAAAAAAAATAACTAGTATCGTCAGATAGTTTTTTTGTTTTCATTCATTTGCTCTTTTGTAATTTTTAAAAAGTCAAGGATCATAAATTTTACCTTACTTAACATATAACTAGTTGGGCGTGACAAATAAGTTACATTAACAAGTAGTGCAAAATAAAAATATAAAAATTGTTATTTTGAAGATCGAAAACATTTCCATAAAGCACGTCATCTATATATTATTAATATTAACCTCTTATAAAAATGTAATATCTTAATTAGAGTGTTTGAGTGGTTAAAGTTATAGAATATTAGTAATAACAAACTTGCATGAATAATGATATCTAAAAAAACCTTGCATGAGTCATGCTTAATGAAGAGTCTTAGGAGACTAGTTTAAAGATAACAATTTTTTAGCTCATAATTTTATATGAGAGCAAATAAAACAGTTTTTATTTAATGATTGCCAACTTCGAGGAGCAGATAAATTATAAAGCCTCTTATAATAAGGTTAATCCAAACTATTATTTCTTTAAGAAAAAACAATTGTCGAACATTCTCACTGGAGTTGGCATAGCCAAAGTTTATATGCAAAACCTCAGTTTTTCTATTTCAATTAGTATTAGACTTGACATATCAATTCTTCGATGACTCAAAAAATTAAAAATGTTAATTTTATTATAAATTAAAAGATGGTGATATTATTGAAACATTTTAAATATTGTGTTAAAACTAAAAGTAGATGAAATTTTGTATTTCAATTAACTATTCTATTTTCCTTATAAACGAAACTCATAATCTCAGTCAAATATCCCCCAAGTCAGTGTGGACTTTTTCCAAAAACAAATAATGTAATCAATGTGGAAGGACTAAATCACTGATTTAGTGCGTGAAGATTGCTGATTTTTCTGTTTCACTTTGATTCCTTGTCTCACCATATCTAATTATGCCAGTAATGGTGATTAAATTAATTAATCTTTCTAAAGATTTCGGGAATATATGTGGGGCCCTGTCTTTCGAACTTAATTACGGTTTATTGTCTATTAGTGACAATATAATTTATTTTTAGGGCCCCTTGCACATGGCTTTTGAGAAGTTAGACCATTTTCCTATCATTTAAGCATATGGCCCTTATTTCGCTCCCTTTTTTTAGGTTACATCATTTAATTCATAATAACTATCATTAATGTGATTTAAAATATTTAAAAGTACCATAGTACAATTGACGTGGCCACTAATTGACCTTATTTCCCTCACTGTGGGAAATGTCAACATTTTCTAAATATTAAATTCTTGGAAAATATTATTTTACTAATAACGATACATAATAAGTTAGTACTTTGCAAAATCGATACTTCATATGTAATAATAACAAAAATCATATAAGAGAAATAGTTACACGCACTAAACAAGACCTGATTATACGTTTTGGGGTGGGATTTTAGCCTATATTCTCAGGTCATAAATTCATCTTTCTATCGATTAGTTTATTTAACAAACAGTTAAAGGTCTATTCTTATTTTTTACTTAATCAATTTTTGTAATTGTCAACTCTAGGACATGAGTAATTTGAATAGGAACCATGTGTCACTCACATGGAGAGCCCCTTGTAAATATCTTATTTTTATAGCTAACCCATATAATTAATGCGATCATTTTTATATGCTACCGTTCAGTCATTTAATTTTTTCTTATTATAGCTAACAAATATCATTAGTGCGTATTATGCTTTCCGTGTAAGTCGTTAGTCGTTACTAACTTAAAAATTATTGATATTAAATAAAAAAATTGTACACAGATTATACTTGATTTTATGTTTGATTATAAAGTAATATGCGTTGCCTTTAAATTCCTGATTTAAAAAGATCAATAAGGTATCTGATCTTTTAAATTCATCAAAGACTGAAAGGTAACAATATTACCCCCAGTCTCGTTCCTGATATTTTATAGGCCCTGGGCAAAAAAAGGAATATAGACCCCCATTTTTTAAAATTCATATAAAATCCTCAGTCACTATCTTCTTTATATACTAGGTAAAACTTATGTTTCTTTACAATAGCTTGCAAACGACACAGGAAGACTAAACCACACTTGAAAAATCGGGTGTGACTGGCTTGAACCTATCGAGGCGATAGTGAGGTTTGAACTCGTGACCTTTGGCCACATGAATCCACTTAACCATTAGACTTTCCAAAAGGATCCCTTATATTATACTTATAAAATAAATCAAATTTGTAAATTTACGTAAAATTCAAGTGATCTACAAATAGAAATAGATAATAAAAAATTATCAAAAACATATACAACTTACTTATCATCCTTATATTTCTATATCTCAACTCTTATATACGATACGATATCATAAAAAATAATTTATTCGAGTATTTGCAGATGCCAAACAATTAATAATCAGATCAACATCAATATTTTCTAATATATTTTAGGACCAAATGAAAACATATATCTATAAGTAAAATATATGAAGTTTTAATAATTTTGACTTTAAAATAAAATAAAATATTTAAATGATATAATATTTTGAATCCAAATAAATCTATATATCTATAAGTAAAATTAATTTTTTAATATAATTTGAGGCCCCTAAGATGGTGGGCCCTGAACGATTGCCCAAGGTGGCCTACCTTGCCCTCCCCCTTTTCTATCTCTTTTTAACAATGTGAGGTAAAGTTGTGATAAAAAAAAACTATAGATAGTGTAAAGATTTTAGTGAGGATGCCCGCAAAATGCATATAGATAAAAGTGATAATTATTATTAAAAAGCATCATTTATTCTTTCATTATTCTAACTAAAAAGACATAATTATATTTTAAAAAATGGCAATTTAGTTCATATTAAACTCTTTGAACAAGATTTATCCAATATACTTGAATAAAATAGTGCTACACGAAAAAAATTATTGTTACATACTAACTTTAGCGTCCTTGGACGTTACAGAATTTTCAAAATCATTGCACGTTCTTTTGCAAATATAATTTGCATATTCAATTAACTGTAAGGCCGTTGCGCAGCTGAAATTAAAATCAGTAAATGCCAATAATGCCCAATTATTGAGCCGGTTTGCTTTATACGTGTATTTTAATATTGGACATTCATATTTGCAATCGCCACATTTACGACTACAACCTTAACTTTAATTTTTATTATTACATAATCTACTTCGAATGAGAAATTCTAAAATGCGTTTAAAAAACTCTAGTTGCAACCCCTAGTTAAATTTGACTTTATCTATACCGTGGTAAATCAGAATCAATACAAATCGAGCTCGAACTCCCTTTTTTTTTTGTATCATGGGAATCATGCATGCAAACCATACAGAGACAGTGAAACCACACTGGAAACCAAGTGTGATGACTCAAACCCATAGAGGCGTTTGGTGGGTTTGAACCTATGATCTCTGTTGGAATTTCCTAGGTGTTAAAATAAAGGAGTACTTGTCCCACATTGGTTTTGGAAGCAAAGTAGGGAGCTCCTTAGTGCTATATAAGGGCATCAAGCTCTTTGTTCTGAGTGCAATCACTACTCTTTAGTCTTGTGATTCTTACAGTTTGAAATTCCTTGCTCTTGTTTTAGAGGGTGAGAGGTTTTCAAAGGCGAACTCCCTTAACCATTGGGTTGTCCCTAGGGGACAGCTCGAACTCCCTTGTTTTAACTATCAATAGCTAAATAATGTACGAATTCCAATTCAATTTACAATTTTAATTTCAATATTTGAAACCTTTTTAACAATGTCCCAACTTTTTTTAATTTGTAGCAAATTAGATATCCCTTCCCCCAAATTTTTTCCACCACTCAAAATAAAATGCTTCAAAAATTGGGTTAATTTTTTTAAAAAAAAATTGTCAAAGTTTGTACTTTATTTGACAATTAATCGATTTTTATAAATAATTTATTTTGGGCGGAACCCTAGAAAGCAAGCTCAAACATTTAAATAATGTTTCAACTTTTCAGCTGATAGCAAATTAGACACCCTCAATTATTTCGACCAATCAAAATCGAAGAAATGGAAATCAAAATGTCGAGATATTATTGAAACGTTTTTAGAAGTTGGATTAAATTGTGAATTTGGTGAAAGTTTTTGACAATTTGCTTGTTTTGAGTAGAAGGCGACGGGTCAATGAGCCAACTGTATAGGGTCACGGTCCATTCATACTTACAAATCATATTTTTATTTTGGGCCAAAGGCCCATAAAGCAAAGCCCAATGATTAAATTTGTATTCCCCAAAATACCCTCAACATCGAAACAGATAATTCTTGGAATTTCTGGTTCTTTCCCTCCCAATCTCTCTCATTGACAATACTTCTCAAATGCCGCACCTTCTAGCTCACCCTTCAACAGTCTCTTTACCAAATCCAGTATCATATTCCACGCCGTCTTTTTTCCCAGTAGCGTATGTCGCCTTCCGCCGTCCGCCGTGGCGCTTGATAGCTTCCACCGGCAGCTGCGGCGGCGGCAGCTGTAGCAGCGGAAAGAGCACAACTGTATGCATGGCGAACCCTAGGAGGGTGAAAATGGTGGCGAAGCAGATTAGGAGAGAGATTTCGGACATGTTGCTTTCCGATAAGGTTTTGCAGTACGCGGTGTTGCCGGAAGCTGCCTTGGGGGCCGATAGATATCTTTCGTCGCTGACCACGATCAGTGATGTCGAAGTTTCTGCTGATTTACAGGTAACTAGTTTGATTTGTTGTCTTAATTAGTGATTCTGTTGATGTACAACTGTGGAAACGAATCGTACTAGTGCTTCAGCAGTTGAGCTGTAGAAGTATTCTGCTATCACATTCTTCTCCATTCAAATCATGATGTGTGTCCTTTTATTGATTCGAACTTTATGTGCAATTATATCTTTATAACCTATTTAATTTCTATAGTTTACGAGCTAAGTTATATCATACATATGCCATGAAAACATAATTTATTTTTATTTTTATTTTTATTTTTGTCAATTTAATACAGAAATTTAAAGGCGTCATGGTGGTCTCGAACCCGAGACTTTTGGCCTCGGGCATTAACCACTCTACCACTAGGCCACACACACAACATGAAAACATAATTTGGTGTGTTTCATTGTTGATCAGTGTTTGAACTGATTTGGTAGTCGAACATCAACTCATTAAACCAAAGGAATCAAGTTGATTTTGATGCTCAAGGCAAAATCTTTAAGAAGTTGTGGTGTTTGGTAGCTATGATATGATCACAGATGAGCTAGGTTTTGGAAGTAATTAATTGTGTAGCATCCATCTTCTTGCATCTTGATTAGATATTGCATAACGATTGAGCTGTCAATGCTGAAAAGTGCATTGCACCATCTGAATACACATGATTATTGCTGTATCTTAAGCATTTTGTAGCACTAGATTGTTATATCACCTTTGAGGAATTTCCTACATTGATGTTGGCGCTCCGAAGTGGGTGTTCGCTTCGTATAGACTAATACCAGTGCAGAGTATCTTGAGTTGTCGTATGGTCTTTGTATTAAATATATAAGAATCTCATTTTCATCTCTTTTAGGTTGTTAAAGTATACGTATCCGTTTTTGGAGATGAAAGAGGAAAAGAAGTTGCATTCGCAGGATTGAAGTCGAAAGCAAAATATGTTCGCAGCGAGTTGGGCAAGCGTATGAAGTTGCGGCTCACTCCCGAGGTCCGGTTCCTAGAAGATGAGTCTCTAGAACGTGGAAGCAGGGTAAGATTCTCAATAGTTTGTAATTACCAATTACATCTACCTTTTCCAAAGTGTATAGTTGATAAAACAACATGCCTTGCATTTTTGTGTTTTCATTTAGTTCCTTATTATTGATATCCCCACAACCACCCCTCAAAACACACACATACACACTTACTCTCTTACATCAGACACGATCCAGATGCTTTGTTTGGATTCGAATGGCCTTTTTCTTGGCTTGATTTGTAACTTAATTACCTTCTGTCAAAAGCATGCAACTATGTTGTCTATCGCCTATCATGCTAATGCTTTGTGAAATGAAGGACTTAAAACATAATTGTCTCCTATTGAACGACTTCATATCCATCACTGCAATAATTATACATGCAGACTTCAACTTCACTGACTGCAAATTAAAATGTGGCTTCAACTTCAGTTTTGTTACATATGAGATACAAATCGTTTAGAGGTCCTTATTATATATAAAAAACATGCAATGATGGATCTCATCTCTTTACTTGTGTTGCTTTTCTAAAGCATCAACATTGTAACATAATTTGTCTGCTGTGCGTCCGCCTTTTCCCCTCACTGACTGTTCAATGTCTTCCTTGGTTCAGGTAATTGCTATATTAGATAAATTAAAGGACGAGAATGAGAAGAAAGGAACTAGTGATGAAGATGATGATCATGGAGAGTTTTCCGATAGGAGGGATGATGATGTGGGATGGGATGGCGATGAGGGCATCATTTATGTGAAGTAATTGATCAACCACATAAAACAAAAATGGAGTCTGCAATATATAGGGAGAGGCTTCTTCATAACTGGTTAGTTCACTCTACTATAATAATTGAGTTCGCATTTGCAGAAAGTCATTTTGAGATAGATTGCTCAAAATTTGTTTGTTTGTTTGTTTTTTAGGCTCGTTTGGTTGGTTGGAATCTGGCTCGGGGAAAGTAACTTGTTTCATTGTTTTCAGATTCCCATGTTTGGTTTAATGTAATAGGGAAAGTAAAAAGATTATCGGGAATTAGGAAAGCTGTAGGTAATGATGTATGTATTCTGATTACTTATCTTATGATTTTGAATGTTATACATGAAATATTTTTGGATGATTTTAATTAATAATTGTGAATAGAATTGAGATGCTAAAAGCACTTTTAAATCAATGTAAGTTTTGGGATCAATATTTTTGTTAATTTAATGATATTTCACAACTAACTTTTTCTATTTTTTCGTTTTTTGTAACTGAAATCCAGCATTGAGTCATTTAGAGAATATATAATTATATATTATGCTACTTTATTTCGTCGTATTCACAATGCCTCGTTATTTTAGTTTTTTTAACTACAAATTTAAGAAAATATTATAATTAATAAATAAATATTTTATTATATTAATAATATGAAAAAAAAAATGAAATATTAAAATTTTCTGAAAAGCAGAGGATGTTATGAAATTTTCGCATGTTCCAAAAGTATTCGACAAAATTTAAGACCATTTTTCGGTTTAATCTAGTAATTTTACTTGTCATCAACTGCTTATACTATTTTTATTTTTTACGAGGCAATTGGACAAAGGAAATCAACAATGGATTGACATTTCTGCAATTAGATATTTATGAAATATGATTTTTTTATCTTATAAAAATTGATTTGTTCCTTTTGTAGGTAGAAAACACTAAAAAGTAGAAAATAAATTTTTTTTTTTTGTATGGTCACATTTCTTTGTATTTAAATAAAATGTTGTTACAATAAAATTATGAAAAAAACTACCAAATAAACCACCAACTATGACCCATTTTATAATTCGAACACTATTTTTAAAAATTGACAATTTAAATACACAATCTATATTTGGAAATCAAATCAACCGCGAAATCATCTTCTTTGATAAAAAAAATGTTTCTCTTTCCAAGAAAATCAAAGCTCATAAATTAATTGCACGAATCATATTCTATTTAAGCAAGAACAAGTTCGAAAACACGATTATATGTCAAACTCAATTTGTATGTCATAAAATCTTCTTTCCTATTTGATTTTAGGCTTTACTAGACTACTCTCTAATGTGATCCATCTATGAATTGGCAAAAATGAGAAGTCAAAGGCCAAAAAAGTCACATCCCCATACGCTAAACTCAATGTTGAGTTCTAGTTGCAAAAAAAAAAGTTTGTACATTTAATTGTCAACTTTTGAAAGTGATGTTAAAATTGCAAAGTGAATCATAACTCATGATTTATTTCATAAGTTTTCTCTAAAATTATCTATATTTATAAACTACACTTATATTGTATTATACTCCCTCCGTTCCATTATTGTTGGTTCGTTTCTTTTTGGGTTGTCCCGCTATTGTTTGTCCGTTTCAAAAAGGAAATAATTCCACACTAAAAAGTGCCTCGAATTTCATGTCACATATTACTTTATACACAAAACATAACTTTTATTAATCTACGTGTAAAAATAAAGTAGCCAACAATACCGGGACGGAGCTAGTATTATAAATTCCAAAAAATATAAAACTCAACAATGAAAATATATTCATTTAAGTAATATAAAATTAAATTTAGTAAACATAATTTACATACTGAAATCAATTTATAATAAAATCAAATCAAAATCAACTTTAGTAAGAAAAATAAATAAACAAAATTTTGATATTTTTATTTGGTTTTTTAGCGAATTTTTGTTTTTAATTGTAATATGAGCATTGATAAAAAAAAAATGTAATAGTAATATTTAGTTTGAAACTATATAGCTTTTTAAATAACTTAATAATATTTTTACTCACATCGTCCCACCTAATAAGATTGCATGTTTTCCTTTTTAGGTTGTCCCACCAACACGACATATTTTCTTTTTAAGAAATAATTATCTCTTTAAAAGTTTTGGGACCTACCTATCTTTTATCATTTTAATCACTTTATATCATTATCCTAAATAATCGTACCGAAAATAAATAGGCCGTCTTGATGGGACGGAAGGAGTATTAATAATTGAAAAATAAAATATACATTTAATTTTTAATTCAAATATATCAAATATATAACTACTTTTCATAATTCGATAGACACATAATCTAAATTTATATTGATTTTGGCATTTCATTTATTCTTTAACAAAATTTAAAACGTTATTCTTAATACTAATAATAATAATAATAAACTCATGGGTCGTGATGAAATGGTTATTCCCACCTCATTGGTAATAAAAATTCCATTCAAAAATGTGATTTTCGAAGAAAAGACATACTTAATAATGATCCTATTCCTATTTCTTTCCACCATACCAACCACCTTGGGTAGTGGCTGGTGCCCGAAATTTAATGAGAATAGAATGATGATTCATGCATCCATTCTCAATCTTATGGAAGTAAGACTTTTACAATAGGAATTACTATTTCGGAAGAAATGTTTATTCCATATTAATATGAGATTAGACAAATTTAATTTTTATATCTAACAATATTATTCTTATTTATTTTTTCTTATAAAATGAATAATAAATAATAATAATAATAATAATAATAAATTTATAATAAATAAAAAATAGTAATGAATAATTAATAATCATCGATTTTAATAACTGTAATGAGTGTAAAGTAAATATGTATAAAAGGTGTGTCATTGGGATAATAAATGAATATATTAATGGATTGTGAGTGTAAAAGGTGAGTCATGAGTGTTTTTTGTGATAAAATATTAGTAATAAATAATAATATAAAAAATGTGGTGGAGTAGTAGTAATAATAATATTAATTAATAGTATCAATAAATGATGATAATAAATAAATAAATAAATAAATATAACTAATAATAATAATAATAATAATAATAACAACAACAACAATAAAAATAGTACAAATTAAAATCATAATTACTAATAATAAATAAAGTAACAATACAACAAAATAATAACAATAAAGTAAAATAATAACAATAAAAACTAATAATAATAATTAATAATAATAATAATAATATAAATTATAAAAATAACGATTGTTCCATTTATTTCATTTCATTCATATTCGTTTATTCTTTATACATATCTATCATAGGAATCACATGTTTATTACATTTCATTCATATCATCATTCCATTCCAAACTCTGTTAAATTCATATATAATTCAATTCCTACGTAACAACCATCATTAGGGCTACTTAAATGGGTATCAGATATCGAATATTACCGAACTGAACCGAAATCGATCAGTTATCGGATACCAATAATTGATTAATTCAAATTCGAATCGATACCGATTACTGGTTTATGGTTAGTTTCAGGTATCGCGTATACAAATAACTAAATAGGTATACCCAAATAATAAAAAATAACTGAAATTATAATAATTATTAATTTATTATTGTTATTAAATTATAAATAAATTAGTCTAAATTTAATTAGATTCAATCAATGAAATAGCTAAATAGAATTAAAAAAATTCGGTTAATTTTGATTATCCAATAACCAAATCAACTAACCAATCGGTTAATCAATATCAGTTATTGGAATTGACCATTTTCAATTAATTGAAACCAATCCAATAAGCAACCCTAACCACCACCTTATAGTTTTATATTTCTATCAAATGGATAATAATAATAATATAACAAACTAAGATAGTTTTTATTTTTATTTTTCATAAGCACAAGAACATAAAGGTCACATAAGTTTTTCAAAATAAATTATGAGGATTATTTTATGCTTCATAATCAATTTAAATATAATTTCATTTTCCGATCGCAGGTTTTAGGTTTGCACATAAAATGATAAAATACACATGATATCAATTATCAACCTACGCTTGAAGCAAAACCTGTTTATAATGTTAAAAGTGTGATCAACAACCCAAGAACTACAAAACTTCTGCTCCATACCAATGAAACTAGCTCAAGAGTATATCCAAATCAAAGAGATCAGTGTAAGAACAGCTGAAACCATTGTATGTCAACTGACCACTACATCGAGGTTTATGGTCCTGCAAGTCAGGCCACAATGAAGAACTGAATTTTCTCATGAATTATTTTTCATTCCAGAAAAAAAAAGGAAAAATTAAAAATTCCTCTAGTGATGCCCTTTAGCTTCAGTCTTCTTATGAGACTTGGCTTGTATCTGTTGAAAACAAAACGTAATATCTGTAAGTCATTGAGGTGCTCGAAGGATCGATGAAGCAATGCAGTGGCATAAAATAATGTAGGTAGCCAGATAATTCATACACACAAGCAATGCAGTGGCATAAAATAATGTAGGTAGCCAGATAATTCATACACACGCAGAATAAAATTTGTGATCAACTTACAAACGCAATTAAAGCAGAATCTATTATTTCATTGCATTATAATCTTTATACTACGCTGGAGAGACCTCAGAGGGTGGGTGAGTATTTATGTGAGAGTTCAATTAGTTACGAAAGAAGACTGCATACTGATTTGGGGAATATGTAGTGGAAAATTGGCAGTTTTGCACCTATAGAAGTTGGAAGCTTATCTGAACTCTCATGCATCAAGAACACAACCAATTCCATAATTTGATACAAATGCCCCATTTGACCATTTAGCACATCAATAATGCCACCTACAGTGATAATTAACTCTACAGCTAACATTTCAGTGAAATAATGATTTAGTATCATAGATTTGACACTTGTGAGACATAAATCAACAATTCATTGCATTCTAATCTCTATACTACGCTGGAGAGACCTCAGAGTCAGAAGATTCCACAGGTGGGGGAGGGGCAGTATTTATGTGAGAATTCAATTAGTTACTAAAGAAGACTGCATACTGATTTGGTGGAATATATAGCAGAAAATTGGCCATTTTGCACCTATAGAAGTTGGAAGCTTCTCTGAACTCTCATGCATCAAGACACAACCAATTCCATAACTTGATACAAATGCACCCATTTGGCCATATAATACATCAATAATGCCACAATTGGACACAAGTAAACAGTTGTTGCAAATGCAAGGAGACAAGTGATCACGGTAACACTTCAGACCAAGTTAGCCGTGAGAACAGCACAAGTTTTGGGAGGTAAAATCACACATTATCTATCCACATATAAGAATAAGATACTCAACCAGAGCTTTTACAAGAAAATATTCAGAAATCTCATTCATTGAGAAGCTTCAGAATAATTCAAAACGAGCCCTTCACCACATATATTCACATAAACATTTCTAGTTATCATCTAGCC
The DNA here is from genome assembly GCA_036937905.1 of Salvia rosmarinus. NCBI lineage: Eukaryota > Viridiplantae > Streptophyta > Magnoliopsida > Lamiales > Lamiaceae > Salvia > Salvia rosmarinus. The sequence continues at coordinate 95,866,024 of CM072813.1, forward strand.
ATGACATTCAATCTCATTCAGGGGGAAGCCCCACAAATATTTTCAATGAGCCCTTCACCACCTATATTCACATAAACATTACTAGTTATCATCTAGCCACACACCCGTTAAGACTTCATCACTTCAATTAAAACCAACATAAGCAAACTTATTTTCATTTCCTCAAGCTTACTCTGAATGGCAATGTCAAGGCTACATTCTCTATCTTCAAACTAACCCACCATAAGCCCAAATTCAGAAATCATCGCAGCACTCATAGATTAAGCAATCGAGAGAATAAGAGTCAAAACCAAATCCCCAGATCTATAAAGAGTCAACGCCAACCGCACATCACGCAGAGCATAATAATAAACCAACAATCACATATCAAATCGCCTCGAAATGCAACCAAGCAAATCAAAGCTCGAAACAATCTTGAAACAAACACATAAACCTAATATCCACTCATCACTACTAATCAAACGAATTAAAACAAATTTAAGAGGGATACAATCGACACAATACCTTAAGAACCTTCAGTTTCAAGCTGCCATAGACAACTCCGAAGGAAAAAGCAGAAAACCTAGCCACCTGCGGGATCCGAAAATTCAGATAAATCGTCAGTTAATACACATTACAATATGTGTGCGCGCGCGCACGGGCCCGCGTGTGCATACATTGGGATACAGGACTGACAATTGATCAAAGAAAAAAATGAAAATTACCAACCATTGCGAGAGAACTCTTGCCGGAGTAAAGTCCAGGAAGCGGCGCCATTGTTGCCAAACTTTTACAGCAAAAATCGAAGTTAGAGAGAGGAAAACTCGCAACGAAGTTTCTCCTCAAATTTTCAGTTTTCTTCTTCCTCGCTGCAGTCTCTTGACTATATTATTGATTTATAATTGGGCCTAGTAATTGTTTGACAGCCCAAACCTGAATGCTTTTGCTAGTATATTGGGCTTTGATTTGGCTCGTTATGATTTTGGACTAGTTCTATTATTTTTTCATTTTCTTGTTAAATAGACACTCAATATTTAAGTGATCGTTGGGTTAAAATTTACAGTTTTTTCAAATCAAAATTGAAGTAAATTAAGGGAATAATCTGGACTTTGTATGAGTTTGAAATTTAATAATTGAAAGTTTGGTTTACTTGAGCATACTATCATACTCAATCTCTTGAAAGTTGTATGACAAATTCTTTTTAGGGAGTGTTTACTTTTCATGATTAGAAGTTTAAATAATTGACTATTTGATGGATTAAATGTGTGATAAGATAACTTTTATCTATCAATCATTTACTTACTACAAAGGATTAGTGGAGAATTAAAATTATGATAAATAATTCTCCCTTTATTTGGAGGATTATTTCAATCCTACCTATATTGGTTGGATTAAAATTAATGAAGAATAATTCAAATGATTAAAATAATCCCGAACTTTGGGATATTCTAAAATGTTAATCCTTAAAAATAAACACTTGATTATGTTTGATTAATTTTATCGATCCAACCTAATCATGCAAAGTAAACACATCCTTACTATTTGTTCAAAAAGAAGAAGAAATTTATGTTAGATGGTTGATGCAACATGGCTATATGTTTCTCATACATAGTGCGGATTTTATTAAACTTAAACAGCAGTGTTGAATCAAATATATGGTATGATGAACTTAGCTACGACACCTCACTATCAAGCACTCTAACAATAACAAACTATTCATTCACCGAAAACTTGTGTTTAATTCTTTTACGTTTCATTCACAAAAAACCTATGTTTTTCTCTTTTAAACATGATATTCACATAAATCTCATAATTTTTATCCATAATCTATCAGTTATTTATATATAAAAAACACTTAATACTTATATTATGAGATCTCATTTTCACTCACTTTACACCTATTATAATTTATTAAAATTCATATTAATAAAAGCAATTCATATTTTTGGTGGACGGAGGAATACTATATAATAAGAGGTAATATCGAGAATTAAACTGTTTGAAATCGAAAAAAAGTTGTATTCACAATTATAAAACATATAAACATTTTTTGTTGTATTAAATGTCAAATTATAAAAATATTTTTTACATCATTACATAATTAAAAATATTATAGTAAAAGCGATTAACATTTTATGTTTTGTATAACAGTATAATTTACATCATAACACAATTCAGAATATTTTGGATAAGCAAAAAATAGTCTACAAAACATAAAATGCTAATAACTGTTATTATAATATTCTTAATTGTGTAATGATGTAAAATATATTTTTAAAGTTGTCACTATAATATAATATTGAAACAAAATATTTATTGATTATCCAAATTCGTAGACATGACCTGCACTTTGCTGTAGTCAAAGATACGACGTCGCTTCCATCTCACGCGAACTCTTTTAGATAATCCCACAAAGGCACAAACCAAACCACTAAGCTAAGACTTTCCACTCCACTATCGAACCATCCACACATATACTCTCTCACACATCGATCGTCGCCACCGCGTAATCGGGCGGAAATGTCATCGAGCGAGCAGGTTCGCGCGTCGCACATACTCATAAAGCACGAAGGATCGCGCCGGAAGTCCTCATGGAGGGACCCCGAGGGCCGCCGCATATCCGCCACCAAAAGAGACAGCGCCGTCGCCCAGCTTAAGGCCATTCGAGACGATATCGTCGCCGGAAAAACGAGGTTCGACGACGTTGCGTCTCGCCTCTCCGACTGCAGCTCCGCCAAGCGCGGCGGCGATCTCGGTACGGAATTCTATTTTTTCAATTGTTCGATTTGAATATTCAGATTTCATCAATTTTTCAGTACTACGGCCTGTGAGATTTACATTAGCTCTTGTTGGTTGACTGTGTTTCGCTTAATTTCTTGTGAGACGTCGTAGGATTTGACAACTGTTTGCTGTATTTGCTTGATTTTGTAATTTTGAAAATTTTCTCAACTGGGAACTTCAGGATAATTGTTTGGCTATTTGATAATTTGGCTCTTAAATTGTTTGTGTGCTCTATCTATAATCAGCCAAGTATTATTAGTCGCTTCAGGCTCCATTCAATACCACTACACCAGTATATATTAAATCCTTACCATGTATATTATACATAGAGAATATATCAACATATTGCACTTTTTCAAATGGGAAGAGTTTTCAATTTGCAATTATGGGAAAATGTGTTGCACTGCCATGATAATCATGAAAACGATTAGTGCTATAATGTACTTCTTGTGTAGTTTATCAACATTGGGTTTTTTTTGTAAGTTCATAGTAGCTGGGCGGCTTCATTCGCGTGCTAGGGTTTTCTAGATGCTGGATATATGATTTTCTAATGTTATTTATCTATGTGAATAATTTTAATTTGAAGATGCTCTGTTCCTTCTAATGTAGTTATGCATGCTATGCATCTTTAGCTTCTTATTCAGGCTTCAACTCTGTAAGATATGCTATCTTTTTAGCTCTTATGCTTCCGTGCTACAATCTAAGTGTTTTTTAAGCTGCATGAGACCTATTTGCTTCTCATCATCACCCTCTTCGATCTTCCAAAGTTGCTTCGGTGAGTCTTTGATAAGGTGGGCACCCCTAACTTCACCCCAAAAGCGCGCTCAAAGAGGAAGGTTTGGACCCATCCTTATATCTAGACCAAGATAAGCTTCCGCGGGCGATGTGGGACGCATCATCCCCAACCCCATAAGACCCGACTGCCTCAGTCGGCGATCTGGCGAACCGTATGAGACACCGACCCAGCGGAAGGTCGGCTTTGATATCAAATGATAAGGTGGGCACCCCTAACTTCACCCCAAAAGCGCGCTCAAAGAGGAAGGTTTGGACCCATCCTTATATCTAGACCAAGATAAGCTTCCGCGGGCGATGTGGGACGCATCAGTCTTTATTCCCAACTACCTTAACATTTGTGCTGTTTATTATTAATCTTTTTTTTTTTTTTTTTTTGGGGGGGGAGGCGTGGAGTTGGTTGGCAAAATTATCATCATCTCTGTAGCTTAGTTATTGGTCATGAGGTTATCAACAACGAAGGAATAGGAAGCCATTTCACCTCTCTAAAGAAAGGAATGAAGATTTACCTCTTCTCGGTTATAATTGGTGATAAGTTGTTTTGGTTGCCTCAACCATGTTTATGTTTTAAACATTCTTCTGACTTGAGCTGCAGTACTCATTTGACTTCTTCCATCGTTCAGTTACTACCGATAAGTGTTTCTACATGTTTCTTGAAGGATGAAAGTCCCCTAATGATGGTGTATAGCACAATACCGCGACTATAACCTCATTTTATATGCTCTTTGTAGGTCCCTTTGGCCGAGGTCAGATGCAGAAACCGTTTGAAGATGTCACATTCACTCTGAAGGTCGGGGAAATTAGTGACATTGTTGACACTGATAGCGGCACCCACATAATAATGAGAACGGGTTGATGCTGACTCGTGTAAAGAAAGGAAGCATTTGTTCCATATGCCATAACTACAACATGTCAAATCAACACTATAAATCTCTTAACTTCTCTTCAGGTTTTTCTTCCCCACGCCCATAAACTTAGTGTATTTGGCAAGTTTACGTAGTTTCTATGTGCACTATCTTGAATAAGCTCACTCCTTTTCGTGAACCAAATTGCCAGAATCCAGATTGCTAGACTCTATTATGATCTTGGATTATTGGTATTTTCTGTCTTGGTAACTTTTCTTCCTCAGCTTCGTTAGTGGAGCACTCCGTTAATAGATTGATCACCGTTGTTGAATTGCATAGCAGAATGTGTTGAATTCTCTCCTTGTCTTGCACTTAGATTAAGTTTTGGGGTTAGCTATAAGGGCTATTAATTAATACCATTCTTGCTTGTTTACTTTGGTGAATAGAGATATATTACTAGCAATTATCCAATTATGTCTAATATTTTACTCATTGAATTTAAACGAGTGGATAACCGAAGGTCCTTGTTTATTTTGGTTTTAGTTGAATAAATGAGTATTTATTTTAGTTTTGGGTGTGATTCAATGAGTAATACGCATGTCACCCATTTCCTTCAAAGCCATAAGAATAATTTATTATTTTTAGAGCAAAGGGTTATATACTGTGTTTTTTCCAAAATTGCAAAAAGAAAACCCTCGTATGTGCTAATTATGAGCTTTTATGTTATATCTACAACATGGGGTTGGGGATGACAATGTGTCGGATTTATGGAGGCATCCTACTTTACCAAAATAGGATATGTTTGGGTGAGTATGAAATTGGTTTGGAGCGAGTATGAGTAGTGAAGCTAGTAGTACCATGAGTTTGAGTTGGGTTTGAGTAATTAGTTATAAATATCCACTACCATAACCCGTTATATATAATATTAATATTATAATTTGAAAATTAAATAAATAATTTTATGATTGTTAGTAAGGATTTATTTTATTATTTTTAAATATTATTTATATTTAACTATATTTTAATTATAAATTCTCATTTTCTATTGTAGTAAAAAAATATTATATGATGAGAAAGTTGATCATAAGATTTGAGAAGTTTGAATATCATATATATATATATAAGAGGTACTATCTTTTAGATAAAATCTAATAACTAATAATCATTATTAATTTGAATAAGATCGGACGATTCATAATTAATTAATAACAAAAAATAGTTAAATCTCTAGTTTTTTATTTCAAAATCTCACATTCCATTTGAAATCCTTATCTCGAAAATCTTTTACATTTCATTCTTCGTTGTACTTATAATCGTAGTTCTTGTAATTGTGTAGGATCTTCGTTGTTTGTTGTGCATGTGAAATCTTTCACATTTTCAATTCGTTCTGTCCATATAATTCATATTGTTGTTCATGTAATTGTAGTGATTATACAAGTAAAAATGATTGTCATAAATAAATATACTAAATCCCTTGAGTATTGGGTTTAAAATAGTTATCATCAAAATCTAAGGATAATAAATTATTGAAAATTAATCTTAATAGTTAGATTATAAAATAAATGAAGGATCATATTAGTTTGAGATGTCCATATATATATATATATATTTGATCACACACACATATATATATATATAATGATTTAGAATATTATTTTAGGTATGACAAATTAAAGTTAGACTTTGTAGTTTTTATTTTTATACTTGAAATTTAATTTCTAATCAATTATTATTATTATTATTATTATTATGATTGTTATTAGTTTTTGATTTTTTTATAAAGACATTATCCAACATCATAACAATTGATATTTGATTATTTAAACTAGTTTAGGTTAGGAAAATGCTTAATGGGTTGGTACCCGATTTTTTGTCATCCCTAATGAGTTATTTGCATATGCAGAAAAAAGGGCATATTCAGGAACGTAGTTAGGATTTTCAAATGGACAAGCGAGATTATATTTATATTTTTAAAATTAGAAGAAAAAAAATTACAAAATACAACATATCTATAATTAAAAAAAATGGACTTTCCAAAACTTTTCAGGGGTCTAGCTTCGCCCATGGGTATATTTGCATTTTGCCTGAATTTTATCATAATCAATATCCTGACCATGAAGAATAGTTAAGTTGTTAAGAAGCTCTTCCTCAAATCAATAGATTGAGAGCTTGAGTTATCACGAGTGTGAATGTATGTATGTGCGTGAGTTGATTTTCAAAAATTAAAAAGTATCATAACCAATATTCTATCTTCTAAATTATTGTCCTAAAACTACAAATATTAAAAAATAAACAGCCGTCGGTGGCCAACGAATACATCTCATAAGATTTAAATAAAAGTGAGCTTGAATAAAATGACAAATTTATTTTCTAATAAAATCCTCATCTTGCAAATGGACCTAACAATTTCCAAAGAAATTAGCATGTCGATTGTCTTGTCAATGTTTACGTGTGTGTTTCGTGTGCAATGAATACCAGAAGAAGGTGTACTTCACGGTAGATTGTATTGAATGGATGTGGGATATTCATGATTCCCTATTCCCGCTCCATATATTTGTTACCCATTTCCCTTGGCCCCTACAAATTGGAATCTCACCATCATGCCCTCTAATTTTGCAAGTGGGATATCATATTGCGTAATACTTGAAAATTTTCGTATCTTTTGTGATTTTACCGAGTTCTTGTGATATTGTAAATTTAGTTATATACCTTCCCAAATCCAATTAACTATTTGTGATCTTGTCAAAAGAATTGTCCTCCCTCATCAGGCCAAGTATAACAAACTTGCCACAATTTCACAATACGAATAAGAAAAAAAAGGTTAAGAGTTAATTGATTTTTTCAGGAGAAAAGTTTCCTCGAATAAATGTTTCCTACTGTCAAGTTGGTAATTTACTTCTTTAATCCCTGATAATTGAACAAATAAAAACTTGGCAAAATAAAACAAAATTTTTTTGCAATAAATAGAAGAGTAAAATAAGAAGGATGGGAGAGTATTTTGAATCTGGTTAGACTATAAGGTTATGGGTTCAGCCGACATGAGGGTTGACTGATGGCGATGGTAAGGGTATCAGGGAAGCACTTTTTGATTAATAAAAATTTGAAAAACAGTGTTCCACCCTTTTTATGGAATTATTTGGGCATTTGGTGAAGTAGGATAATTGAATAAAATAAAATGCTTATGCTTTTTCTTTAGGCACAAAAACCTTAGCTGAAAATCATACAGAAATAACGATTCCTCTTAAGCGTGGCATATTTATATTGTTGCCTTTTTATTTCCGCCAAAAGCACAGGAATATATCATTTTGATGGACATGTAGTTATTATGCTGTATGAAGGAAGTGTTTTCTTTCTTTCTATTCCATTTTCAGTGCGACCTAAAATGCATTGTGGATGGACTCTTATTTTTTACAAGAGTTTTGTGTAGAGAGGGTTTCGAATTCATTCAAAAATATAACATCAAACCATAAGCGCATCACATTATATGAGTTTGGGTTAAATATGTACATCATCGATTTTGTAGAAATTAATAACCAAGTGCTTTTCAACAAAAGATAGAAAAAATATATGATATGGAAGTTAAAGAAGAGGAAAGAAAACAGTCCTACTCATTAGGAATACGGACTTTTCTTTGGCGTGCTTATGGAAAGTAAGTATAGTTTTAGTTTTTATTTTTATTTTTTTTATTTTTTTAGTCAGAAAAAATTAGTGAGTGTAGAACTGAGAATTTCGATAAAGTTTATTGTCACTCAAAAGAAAAAGTTTACTAAATTATGCACCATACTTCTAATAAGTTCTGTGTATTATAAAATTTAAAAGTAAACAATATACTTTATTGATAAACTGTATGTGTTCGCCTGTTTGGCAATAAGTAAAGTATTACCATATACTTTATTCATAAAGAATCACCGTGTCTAGATATTACTCATCAATATGTTTCAGAACCCTATGTCAAATACAATAAAGGATATAGTTTAACCCTTCAAATATACCGGATAATCCTCAATATATCCTTTTTCTGTTCCCAGAAAAATATCGAAAATTAAATTTTATAATCATCCAACTTTAGATACTTGTGAGCAAGCTTAAAGTCCCTCGAGTCCAAACCTAATTCGACTATTGTTTTTGAATAAATCACTGCAAGATAACAAAAGATTATCTATGTGTAAATTGTATTGGTTGCCCTTTTAAGGGAGAGATCAAAATGGATTGATCCTTCTTCGAGTCCCACGTTGTTCGTTTAGTGCTTTCTGATAATTACAGAAGATTATTGATTACTGATATAAGATTGACTAAAAATTAGTTACAAAAAATCTGCAGAAAATATATAACTAAAATAAATCTTAGAATTTTGCAAAAATTTAAAATAAAAATAAATAGATAAAACAATATCCTTTGGTGTTGAGAATAAAGTACTTTTAATAAAGCAGAAGACTTTATCTATATGTAAATTGTGATAATTACATGAGATTAACGATTACTGATATAGTGATATAGATTGACTAAAAATAACTAAATCTTTTTCAGAAAATAAAATTAGTAAAATCTCGTATTTCGTATACTAAATTTATAAACAATAAATAAGTTATAACACAAAAAACGAGGTGAAAATTTCCCACAAAATTTCAATAAAATCCCCAAACCGATTCCACCACCGTTGGCTATTCATCATAGTCCCTTCCCGCAACAACACACACACCCCTATCTCCTGTGCTCCTCACATGGCCGCCGCCGCCGCCACCATATCTGCCGCCGCCCCGCCGTCCTACTCCGCCTACCCAACCTCCTCCACCACTCGCCTCTCACCATGCTTCACTCCGCTCCTCCTCAAAACCACCCCAAAACCTCTCCACATCACCCACTCCAAGAATCCAATCTCAGATATAATCTCAACCTACAAAAATTCCACCAGTTCAGATAACGTATCGTTTCTCGACGAAGACGAAGACGAAGACGATAAGCCGCGGGAGGAGTGCGGTGTGGTGGGAATCTACGGCGACCCGGAGGCCGCCCGCCTCTCCTACTTAGCCCTACACGCGCTCCAGCACCGCGGCCAGGAAGGCGCCGGAATCGTGGCAGTCAGCGACGGCGTTCTCCAGTCGGTTACCGGCGTCGGGCTGGTCTCCGAGGTCTTCAACCAATCGAAACTCGACAAACTGCCCGGCGACATGGCGATAGGCCACGTCAGATACTCCACCGCCGGCTCCTCCATGCTCAAGAACGTCCAGCCGTTCGTCGCCGGCTACAGATACGGCTCCGTCGGGGTGGCGCACAACGGAAATTTGGTGAATTACCAATCCCTGCGCGCGGAGCTCGAGGAATACGGCTCAATTTTCAACACGAGTTCAGATACGGAGGTTGTTCTACACCTGATCGCGATTTCGAAGGCGAGGCCGTTTTTCCTGCGGATTGTGGAGGCCTGCGAGAAACTGGAGGGAGCTTATTCCATGGTGTTTCTGACGGAGGACAAGCTTGTGGCGGTGCGCGACCCTTTCGGCTTCCGGCCGCTCGTCATGGGGCGGCGGAGCAACGGCGCAGTAGTTTTCGCCTCCGAGACCTGTGCACTTGACTTAATCGACGCGACTTACGAGAGAGAGGTTTTCCCCGGCGAGGTCCTCGTCGTGGACAAGGACGGCGTGCGCTCGCTCTGCCTGATGACGCATCCGGAGCCGAAATCGTGCATCTTCGAGCACATCTACTTCGCGCTCCCCAATTCCGTGGTATTCGGCCGATCCGTGTACGAATCGCGCCGCGCATTTGGCGAGATCCTCGCCACGGAGGCGCCGGTCGACTGCGACGTAGTGATCGCGGTGCCGGATTCCGGCGTCGTGGCGGCGCTCGGCTACGCGGAGAAGGCCGGAGTTCCGTTCCAGCAGGGTCTGATCCGGTCGCACTACGTCGGCCGGACGTTCATCGAGCCGTCGCAGAAAATTAGGGATTTCGGTGTGAAGCTGAAGCTATCCCCAGTAAGAGCGGTGCTGGAGGGGAAGCGTGTGGTGGTGGTGGACGATTCGATCGTGAGAGGCACCACTTCTTCCAAAATCGTGCGGTTGCTGAAGGAGGCTGGGGCGAAGGAAGTGCATATGAGGATCGCTAGCCCTCCGATCATCGCTTCGTGCTATTACGGCGTCGACACCCCCAGCTCTGAGGAGTTGATCTCGAATCGGATGAGCGTGGAGGAGATCAGGCAGTATATCGGATTGGATTCGCTGGCGTTTCTTCCTATCGAGAAGTTGCAGAAGCTGCTGGGAAACGAGGCATCATCATACTGCTACGCGTGCTTCTCCGGGGACTATCCGGTGCAGCCGACGGGTAAGGTGAAGAGAGTTGGGGACTTCGTTGATGACGGATTGAGCGGGAGCGTGGATGGGGGTTGGATAAATGAGAGTAGGAAGGGGGCGGGAGTGGATGTGGCGAAATTGGAGTGGAAGAAGGAGATCTTCACTTAGTGTTGGTTTTCATTGATTGGTCGTTCTAGATTTGGACACAGGAAAAATGGATTTGACTTCAATTCATGATGAACAATACTTTTTTACTGTTTGCTTCTTTGTTTCGTTTTTAGAATACATTTTTGATTGTGCTTAATTTTTCCAATCCCCTATTTAATTTGTTTTGTTTTAGTTATCTGTTTGTGTTACAATTGTGGTGGTCAAGTTTGTGTTATTTACTAATTTTGAATTGAAAAATTTTCGGAAACTTGTCTATCATTGTGTCAAGTGTTAGGATTCGTTCTTGATAACATCTAATGCGCAACGGAATAATAACATCAAGAACTGATCTAGATCTATAATTAAAGCATGCGATGAGTCCTAGAACACGAAGATCGAAGACTTACGTGTTTATTACGCTTCCATGTAGTAGTAAAGTTTCTAAGGAATCCTTCGAGAGCGTTTCCACTACTATGGTATCCACGTGTGTTTAATCAGCCGCAGGAACAATTCCTCGATATCAAAATTGAACATTCCTCGATATCAAAATTGAACGAGAGAAGCCAAGAATCTCCTGTTCGATTTTGCAGTACGTTTTCTGTAGTGTGTGTTCTGTCCTCTTCTCTGACGTTAATCACAATGATTAACTCCCATATAAAAGATAACCACTCACTCATAGATTGTATGGGCTTTAGGCTTAATTAACTAATGTCCAACAATTAATAATTAGGCTCATATCTAATATCTAGTCCATATAACTTTCAATCTCCCACTGAACTAGCATTAGACAACATACCGCACTATGCATATACCGGCGATTAACAATACACGAAAGTGTGACCCGATAGGCTCCCATTACCGACGATGATCTAATCAAAGTCTGCACAAAACTCTTGAAAGTGTGACCCAATAGGCTCCCATTACCGACGATGATCGATATATGACGGACTTTTACGTGGAAAAGCGAAGAAACAAACCTTTACATGAAGTTTATGTAATATCCTTTCATTCATGACACACTCAATTGAGCCTAGGATTTTGCTACGTGTCTATCCCAATAGCTCAACCATTTTCTCATCTTTATTATAAGACCCATATGATCATATTCAATTACTTTAATTGAATATATCTCTGACGTTAATCGATGACTTTATGGTCGAATAATATAGAAATTAAGTGCTCACCGAAAATCTAATCGATGAATGAATCTCATTCTTGGCTCAACTACAATTTCATTTGTCTCATGATGCACCCAATCCAAGCCGTGTCTTGCCACTGCATAAGCGTTGCATTGGTCAAAGTCAAGACTCAACAAACAAAATGTATAATGACCTCAAGTCAGGACTATTACATACTCCACACACTAAGAAATCGTAGACATCAAACAAACATTTAATAGTTGGGTATACCAATACTCTCCAAAGTATTCATGTGTCCATCACGGATATCAAATATCTCGTAGTTGTGAGAACCACTACATTCTTTAAGAATGTGATGCAAACCATATGCTAACCTATAACATATCATCAATATCTCATTCTTGATGATCATTGGTTATGGCTATTTTAGAATTATACTATATCATTGATGTCTCACAGCAAAAATGACAGTGATAATTTAAGGGAACAAATAAGAGAATAACGACAAACATCAAAATAATTATTCCATTAAATGTACAAAACTCATAGATAAAACATTATCTTCGATTGTGATCAATAGAAAGTACGTCTCAACAAGGAGTTTCTAAAACATACAAACTATAAACTCCCACTGAATCAAAGCCAATTTTCCACATGTCTAACACCCAAGCCTTCAAAATGTTTGTTGTGTTTTTCTATACACAACGGCTTGGTAAAATGATCAACTAAGTTATCGTCAGTGGGTACTCTTTCTAATTTTACATGTCTCATTTCTATAATTTCTCTAATCGATGATATCGTCTTGGAACATGTTTATTTACATTTGTGGCTCTTGGTTCCTTTGCTTGCGACCGCACCAAGATTGTCACGAACAATGGTATCGGACCGCTTGCACTGGAACAACCTCCAATTCTTTCACAAACTCCAGCAGGCAACCGCCTCTTGCGACTTCGGATGCGAAATATACTCGGCCGGTGGTGGAGTCGGCGGTAGTTTCTGTTTGGGCATTCAACTCACCGCTTCCACCATTGAGGATGAAAACATATCTAGACCGAGACTTATAGTCGTCATGATGCATTTGGAAGCTAGCATCGATGTACCCAATCAGCGATAGCTCGGCGCCCACCATAGACTAAGAAGTATTCTTTAGTCCTTTTAAGGTACTTAAGAATAGTCTTAACAGTTTTCAATGTTCCTCATCGGATTTTGTTGAAATCACTGTCATGCTAAGCGCATAGGCCACATCGGCTAGTGCATATCATGGCATACATGATTGATCCTATAGCGAGCTTATGGGATCCTTTTCATGCAAGCAACTTCTTTGTCATTAGAAGGACAATCCTTCTTAGACAACGTGATGCCATGTCCCATAGGAAGAAATCATTTCTTAGAATTTTCCATTGAGAAACGCCGTAGCAATTTGTCATGTAAGTGGATTGTGATGCCCCAACAATCTATTAGGTCTATCCCGATAGATCTTGATCCCAAGGATGTAAGAGGCCTCACCAAGATTTGCAAGTAAGATCCTAACGGACTTGATTTTGGCAACCGGCGAAAAGGTCTCATCATAGTCAATGCCTTCACGTTGACTATAACCCTTTGCCACCAACCTAGCCTTGTAGGTTTGTATCTTACCATCTGCATCTCTCTTCTTTTTGAAGATCCATTTGCAGCCTATGGGTAAACCCCATCTGGTAAGTCATCAACTAGTTCCCAGACTAGATTGAAATACATCGAGTCCATTTCAGATATTAAGGCTTCTAGCCACATCTTTGAATCGGTGTCAGACACCGCTTCATTATAGGTCTTAGGTTCATCATCATCCGATTCGACTTCATCATCTTGGTTCTTAACCATTAGATTCAATCTTTCGGGTGCACGACGAATCCTCTGTGGCCTATTGAGTTGGGTTGTTTGCGTAGGTTTAAGCTGTTCATTCTGAACGTGAGTAGGAGGGCACAACTATTGTGTCATCTTGTATTTGATGAGTCTCATTGTCGTGAGGTGGCCCTCTAAGAGTCATTTCCCCTCTCAATAGATCGTCAAATACTCCCACTGAATTCTTGTTCACACCATTGAACAATCTTTCGTCCTCTGTGTTGTTTTGTGGTTCTCGAATTTCTTCAAGATTTACCGAGTTAGGATCTTGTTCCTTGGAGATGTAAACATCTTCAAGAAACGTCACATTCCTAGATATGATCACATTGTGATCTCCCAGTAAGTAGAATTCATATCCTTTTGTTTCCTTTGCATATCCCACAAAATAACATTTCTCACTTTTTGATTCCAACTTATCAGTCTACATCTTTCTAACAAAAGCAGGACAACCCCAGGTCCGCATATGTTTAAGATTTGCAATTTTACCACACCATAGCTCATATGGTGTTTTCTCGACTGATTTAGATGGAACTCTATTCAGAATATAAACGGCAGTTAGTAAGGCATGTCCCCAAAGGAATAAAGGGAGACTAGCGAAACTCATCATGGATCGAACCATATCTAATAAAGTTCAACTCTTCTCTCGGATACATCATTCATTTGTGGTGTTCCCGGAGGTGTCCAGTCTGACCGGATTCCATGTGATTTCAAGTAATCAAGAAACTCTCGGCTTAAGTATTCCCCTCCTCGATCTGATCGAAGATTCTTAATACTTTTACCAAGTTGTTTCTCGACTTCTAACTTAAACACTTTAAATTTATCAAAAGCCTTGGATTTATGTTTTATCAAATATACATATCCATATCTCGAAAAATCATCAGTGAAAGTTATGAAGTACGAATATCCACCTCTTGCTTGAGTTGGAAATGGTCCACACACATCAGAGTGGATTAACTCTAGCAATTCTTTGGCTCGTAACCCTTTCCCAGAAAATGGTTTCTTAGTCATCTTTCCTTTGAGACAAGATTCACAAGTACCATATGATTCAAAATCAAATGGTGTGAGATAATCCAATTTTCTCAGTCTTGCTATCATTTTCTCATTGATATGACCAAGTCTACAATGCCAAATATAAGTAGTATTATTCGTATTACTTAGCTTAGGTCGTTTGTTTTGCACATTGAGAATATCTCGTTCACAATCAAGCATATATAAAACATTCGAAAGAAAGGCATTTTCATAAAACACTCCATTAAGCGAAAAAATACAACGACTGTTTCCAAAATGGAAGGAAAACCCTTCTATGTCCAACATAGGAATGGAAATAATATTCTTTGAAATAGCTGGAACGAAATAACAATCATGTAAATCTAGTCTATAACCCGAAGAAAGATCCAATCTATAAGTCCCCACGTGTTCGGCAGCAACTCTTGCTCCATTTTCCACGCGTAGGTCAACTCCCCCAGGATTCACCTTCCTGCTGTCACTAAGCCCCTCCACATTATTACAAATGTGTGAGCCACAACCGGTATCTAATATCCAAGAATGTGAATTATTTATAGACATATTTATCTCAACGACAAATATACCCAAGCTATCACCCATTGCACCTTGTGCCTTAAATTTTAGACGATGCTCTCTTCCGGTGCCCTTCTCGTAGGCGTGCTCTTGGAGAGATCTCGGAGTATCTCATACTCCAAGGTTTGTGCCTCTGAGGCAAACAAACTCTCCAAGTGCTGAATCATTTCATAGGGTAGCATGCATTCATGTTGCCTTTGGAGTTCTAAACTCATAGAAGTCAACATAATGCTCTGAGCCGACATAGCATCCTCAACGTGCTTCTTATGAGCAACCCAGTCAAACGAGGCATACTCAGGAGAACACTCATCGGGGATGATATTGATTGGTTTGTCCAAGACACACTCAATCTTATCCGTCCTTAATACCAAGCCAGCAACGAGCTAATCCGGATAGTTTGACCCGATCAACAAATTATTTTCCACCAAACATTTATCTAACATAGTCGCCATAACAACCGAATGAAAAATAAAGAAGCGACAGAATTAGAACAAAGTAAACATTGATCACAATCGTATCACTAATTAAACAAGGGTTTATCAGATTGATTAGCTCCACTAATTTTAACATATATTGCACCCCATATACAAAATACGGATTTATAACAAATATAAATCTTAGTAGTCCAAGATCTAAGTCAATATTATTACACCTTTACTTTGGCTGATGACTGTAAATAATATCACTCGGTGGGCCTCCAAGCCGATTGCAACATTGATTTGTAGCGATTCAAGTCTTATATTATCATAACCTCTGCTTTGGCTGATGACTATAATAATAATATTTGGTCAGTTTCCAAAACCGATCGCAACAAATAAATTTGCAATTCTTGGTTTATTAATCAATTAATATGCATCCACTAATTATTTTGATCGCTTTGGTCGTTTCAAAATAATTAAGCAAGTCAACCCATCACACGATGCCAACCATGCATCTATGAATGAGCCTTTGCCTTGTCGATTTGGGAGTAAACACTTTGGTGTAAAACTCTTGGACGAAAGAGGCTAGGATCCTCACACAATTATGATGGACGATGCGTTTTGTTTCAAAAACCAGACTTGTATTTTAGTGGGGATAACACATGTGATACTAATTGTCTATTTTAATATCCAATATTAAATTAAAACAATTACTGGGTGCCGCCTACCCAAGAATGAAATACGGACCACATATATTTGGGTAGCCAACCCAAACATAGTGTCTGGACTACAAGTATTGGGTCGCCTACCCAAATAATAAAAGCGGTCTCTAACTACTATAGTTAAAATAAGCATAAAATCAAATAGCATGCTTATCACGAAAACAAAAATATGGCTCAACGAATAAATTCATTAATCTAATTAATAATTTAATTCTCTAATTAAAAGTGGATTTAAGCATTTATATTAATTCCAAATTAATATAAATATTCATTTAGCATTATTATTTCTAAAATAATAATCAAATAAGATTTATTAATCTAATTAATCACGAGAAGAATCTAACTCGAATTTCAGAAAATGCTAATTTTGGACAAAGGCAGTGTCATTTTTTCGTAACGATTTCATCTTTTGTTATATTTTCAGTACAATATTAACTAAAATAACGTTTTCATCTTTTGTTAATACTATTGCGTCATATTTTGAGTATAAATATTAACTAAAATATTTCAATGGAGAATGAGGCCCGTGCTTTATAAAATAATGAAAAATCTAATATGGAAATGTTTGTTCGGTTTTGTGCCTCTGCCATTTTAATTGGATTTGTTTATTTAATTTTTTGTATTTAGGTCCTCAGGTTTCCAGATTTTCAGGTTCGGTAGGTTTCAACTCTGAACCAAACAAATTGATTTAGACCCCTAGTGCAAATAGAAATGAAGCCATGTAAAAACTTGTTTTACTATAAAATAATATTTCACGTTGCATATAATTTAACAGTACACGACAATGAGAGAAAAGCAATTTTATGTAAGCTTACAAGGGGAGCTCGTATATTAGCCATTTTCTGCTCTATCATACGCATTGGACTTGTGTTTGGGAGCAAAAGTGAAGCCAGAAGGCACCTTGCCAAGCAACATCTCCGTTAACCTAATCTGCACCATAAATGTTGCTTACGAGTTATTATCGACCTAAAAGATGGGGAAGTTTTGTATGCAAGAGTCTCACCGTGAGCCAGGTCAAAATCCAAATCCCCATTACGCCATCGATATATGAGTTTGGATTTGAATCTGGACCCGTCTCACAGAAGTTTTTGTGGAAAAAAATATCAAATTTTGGGGGTTAAACAACGTACCCAATCAGCAGCTGAATCGGAGGCCATTAAGGTCTCGAGATCATCACGGCCGAAATACGACGGCGGCCGCCAGTTTATCTTTGAGGATAACATCTAATAGACCAACTGGTATGTATCTGCAACTGTAGCTCAGCCATTCCAGCAAGAAATGCCTCGTTGTCTCGACTCCTGCCAGTTCAAATGCCAAGGATGTAAAGTCGAACCTATTCTTGAATAACGTCTCAACAGTTCTTGAAAGATTAGAGAATGCTCAAAGGTTGTGACATAAACTAATATTTGCTCTAGTTAAGACGAACCTTTCGAGTCAGAACCCCAATGTTCGAGGCCAAAACGCACATAATCCTTCAAAATGTTGAGCCGCTCGCCAGAAGTAATGTCCCAGTGCCTCTGTTCCTTGATTTCAGTGAATATCCAAGGCTGGAGATATAGGAAGGCATCATTGAAATAACTACATATACAATATGCATAAGATTCTGAAACATGATGCTGGTAAGATTTTAGATTAGCTCACTACAAACCTTAACCAGTGCTCCTCGAGCAATCATACATGTAGAGAGCTCAGGACAGTCGGACTTGTGAGTGTTCCAGTCCAAATACGAGAACACGTCACCATTTCCAAGGACCTGCAGATTAGAAGGGGCTGCTCGTGCACACTGGTAGATGTAGTCCCAATCAGCAAGCTTGCTGTAACGCTGTTGTCGCGTCCGACCATGCACTGTCACTGCAGTGGCTCCCCAGTTTCCCATGTCTGCTATCAAAGAGTCGACCCGATTCTTACCCTCAAAGTAACCCGTTCTTACCTAAAGAGGTAGATGTTACTACAGAGCTAATCAGTGTTATCAGGAGCATATTAACTAAATTTTGTAAGGAAAGAGACTATTGAGACTTGATTAGTTATTGCAAGTACCTTGATAGTCACTGGTGTAGAGACTGCTGTAGAGGAAGCCTCTACCACACTTTTCATTCGCATTGGTTTTGTGAGGAGGGCAGATCCAGCACCCTTGTTGCAGACAATATCGATTGGACATCCCATGTTAATATCAATGAAGTTCAGTGTGCAATGCTCCTCTATAAGTTCGACAGTTTTGGTAACAGTATCTGGATACGCCCCACAGATCTGAACACCAAAGAAATCCTCTGAAGAATGCCGCCTCAGTAAAGCCCATTCCGAAGCTTGACCCTGTACAAATTCCGAAATCACACTGTCATGATGAGTATTACAAGAGTACATATGCATCATAATAACTGCTGGTTGACAACAAAAAAACTTCTATTAATGAGAATTATGTGTGCAGCAGATAAATGCTCGATAAGCAGAAAAAATTTCAAGATCATTTCGCTTACAAGAGGCTTGATACCATAGTTTTTACAAGTTACAAGAGTATATGAATATTTACACAGAATAGATAAGTTCTAAGAGAAACAGATAGGATTGAAACAAAGGAGATTCATATAGCTATATCTCAAACATGTGATCAAGTTCTATATAGCATAGCATATAAAACATAAAACGCACCAAAAGTAGCATCCCGATGATAAGCAATGAGGAATATATAAATTTAATTGTTACTGAGCTATAAACTGCAAGAAATGACTTCAATAATACTATTATCAGAGAAATGAACATTCCCTATGATAGAAACAGATTAGATTATCAGAACTGAAACATATCTATGGTCAACCTGCAGAAGATTGGTGCACATTGCCATCTCGCCACACGTAATATCAACACCCAGACCCTTGCAAACCCGGCGAAATGGCAGATTTCCTACTGTTGTCAGCGGAGCAAGATAAAGCTTATCCCTAAAGTCAATTATTTTCTTTTCCCGTGGGTGTAACTTTAGGCATTTATCATTGTCTTCCACAATGTTTTCGACAATGGTTTCAGGTTCACTCTGTTTGCAGCGCTCGCCCACATCTTTCTCGTGGAGAATTTCACCTACCACAGCAAACCAAATAAACTAAAACACACAAAACACAACACATAAACTGGGAGAAGAAATGAAGAATAAATCATTCTGTGACTAACCATCATTAAGTGGTGCATCACAAGCTTCATCAGTTGAGCATTTTGTCTTCTTGGGCGGCCTAACTTCATCAGTCTTGTCGACATTATCTTCTTCCAAAACTTCAGCAGAATCTTCTCCATTTCCATCTATACTAGAAGCATTGGTTACATTTTCACCATCATTGCCAGTACCCCCTGCCTTTATCTTTTTCCCCTGCCCCTGCAATCAAATTATCAGCATAAAGTGTAAACTTGAACACCAAAAACTCTTCCATATTTATTCAGAGCAAAAACGCATCTTCCTCACCTGAAGGCCGAGAAGCTTAAGCGCAGCATCCGCCTTCAGAAACTTCATCTTATTTTTCCATAAAAGCCTCTGAACATCCTTTGTCAATACATTCATTTCACTGTTTTTCTTAACTCCATTAGCAATCGCAACTTCGCCAGTATCAACCTTATGTGTGCCAGCAAATCTACACGCCAGACCGTAAGGACACAGCCCCGCGTTGCTCAAGAAAGGGCACACCATCCAAATCAGCAGGTTTCTGCATTCGTAAACATAATTTTTTTACTCCATAAACTATCCACATATTACATAATCAACAATAGAGATTAGCTCGTTATTTACCTGAGACTTAAATGCTTCCAAATCATGGCTGAAGCGGCACTTTTCATTATACACGCACGCACTAACCTCCCCGCTCTTCGCCACCACCGGGCATATATGGAGCACGGATTTCTGTTCCTACATTTCCATCAAGCCTAGTTTGAATCAGACATAGTTTGGAGAAAAACAGAAACAAATTCAAGCAATTCCGTTTTGTATAACCGACTAATTCACTGACCTCACGGCGCTCGCGTTTCATTTGGCGCTTGGATTTCTTTTCCTTGAGGACTGGAGCTGCGGAGACCGCGTCGTTTTGCACGGCTTCTTTATCGTCGGAACTCTTGTCGCAGTTTCTGACGGGCGGCGGGCGGAGGAACTCTCTTCACTGGAGCTATGGCTTTAGCCACGAGCTCGGCCGCGGTCAGTTGGCAATGCGGTAGCGGCGGCGGGGCCGCGGCAGGCACGACGCCGTTTGAAGAATCTTCGCTGGGTGACGGGTCTTCCATATTCGGGTCGGGTTTGATGGTGGAAGAGTAGGGTTTTGGGGAACGTGACAGTGGTGGTGGTGGTGGTGGTGGTTTATGGTTAGCTTAAACTTCCCGAACTGGTCAGTATCATATGATTAGACGATTCTTTGTTAACTTGGGCTGGGTTGGCCCATTAATAACGTACTAATATAAATTGGAAGACAATCGATCAAACTATGGATGAATAAAATATCCGAAAATTAAATAATCGAATCGAATCAAATCGAAAAATTAAATTTGATTCGGTTAATTCGATTAAAACCAAATTAAAATTTGATTTCGATCGGTTGAATTTTTTATCAAAATCAATTTTATATATATATATATTATATATATATATATATATTTATTTATTTAAAATTATAATTTTAATATATTAATATCTTTAATCCTATTTATTTCTCTCTTTCCCCTATTATATCAAAATATAATCTTTACAAAATATATATTATTTATTTATTATATAATACTAATAATTATTTTTTACATAATATTTTATATATAACATATAAAATGTATTTTTATTTATATTATATCAATATATAATATTATTTACATATTTATTTGAAAATATATTTTCTTGTTAAAAATTTGGTTTTATTTGAAAATATATTTTCTTGTTAAAATCGGTTTCGAAATATATTTCGGTTCGAAAAACAAATAAAATTTGGTTCGGTTATTTTTTTTCCAAAAATTCGGTTAATTCTGTTCGGTTATTTTATCATCTGAAACCGATCGAATAACTGAATACTCACCCCTAGATCAAACCATCGTATACTATATATATATATATATATATATATAGGATCGGGTTCAAATAAAAACACATTCAAAAATAAGAAATGAGAACAAATTTGAACCATTGATTTTTGAAGATGTGTGGTTGTTATTAAAACAAATTAGGGTATAATGGTAATTATATAATATTACGAAAATAACCGTCCTTTAATTATAGGGAATGTGATAACTTAATCTTGAACCATTGATTGATGGCAAATGGATGATCAAGATGAATTCTTATTTCTTATTTTAAGTGGGTTTGTATTATAACTCATCCCTATATATATATATATATATATATATATATATTAGATGGATATCGTGTGGACACTTCTTATAATGTAAATATGAGGATAAATATCAATTCTTGATAAATTAATATAGACGATTCAGATTCAATGCACAAAGTATGATGAAGATGCACAATTATATGCAAAAATATGCATATAACTAATTCATATACACATTTAAAAATAAACATTAGATCTCCAAATCTAATGGACATGATTTATTCTCATTCATGATGTTAAAGATTGTATGTACATGATATATATATATATATATATATATATATATGTATACTATATATATATATAAGTATACTATTAATATTAAGTTGGTGTTCGTCTAAAATATATGAACTATCACATATAGAGTGGTTAACGTAAAAATCATTTTGTGAAATTTATATGGTCAGTTAAGAATGTCAATTACCACCAACATAAAATGTTAAAAATAATGCTATAGATTATTATCACCAAATAGTACAATAGGTCCAACCAATAGTTGGATCTATTGGTACTATTTGGTGATAATAGTCCCAATAGGGCGATAGAATGGCTATAATTTGATATTTTATGTTGGTAAATTTACTTATATATAAAACTTTCTCAATCATTTTTATGGTGAGAACTAAAAAATAATAAATTCGTTGTGAAAGTTGATGCATTTGTTAGGAAAGGTACTTCATCAAAAAAAAATTGGAATTTTCGTCCCTCATGGGATTCGACCCGAGGGAAAATTTTGAATTTTTTAGATTCAATAACTTTTTGAGCCGATGCATCAACTTTCATAGCGAATTCATTTTATTCATAGAAATTTTATAGTCATATGTTCTCACGTTAAAAATAATTCTTATTTGAACCACACTCATCTCACACACACATAAATATATATAAGATGATTGGTCAAATGAGAACCTCATAAATTTTAAGAAATGAGAACTAATCTAGTACGTTGATTATGCATGGTCCGGAGGTCATGATTTTATAGATATATTAGGTCATTCATTTTCCAGATTGTTTATTAAGTTTAATATTGTCATTTTCTTTTCATGACTCCTAACTTGTTAATAACTCTTCATGCTATTATTTATCATATCAATTTTGCATTTTCGTGTTCGTTTTTGCAAATAATTATGGCATCACTAGGTAAGTTTTTTCTGGTTGTGCACAAATATTTAATGCACAATGTAGCTAGTGTATGTGCATAAGATAATTGAAATTAATGCATACATTTAGTATGGATATTAACATACATTCATAGGGTACTATAATTTTGCAACTATTAGAATTGTATTATGTATAATTGCTCATAAGTTATGCATAAGTGCATTGAGCATTCGAACAACTTTTTATATGTTCACAATATTATGGCTAATATAGTTATGGAGATCCCCGGATTGCGTACACGATTTGAAGATATAATGCATATTTATTTTCAATTGGCATAGATTCTAGAAGATTAAAGTTTTGAGGAGAGAGAGAGAGGAAAGAAAGAATAAAGGATAGGAAAGAGAGAGAATTTTAATCAATTTTGATGCAACAATTGAGGGGGTTGGGTGGTTTCGCTGGGATGGGTACTAAAAATGGGAAAAACATGACAAATTTAGTCAATCTCATCTTATGCGCCAATTGAATCTAGACTATTAAATTTTACATTATCTAGAATATATATTAATAATGGTTCTCTCAATATGCTAGATTTGGTACATATTTGATATACCTATGTTCATACGCACGATGAATATTTATACTTACACAATATCCGTTCACTATTGTTTAAGAATTATTGATAAAATTTTACTAATTATAATACACTTACATTTTATAAATAACACATCAAACTCAAAAGTTTAGCAACACTGCACGCAGATTGTGACAGTTATCTTTCTAAATTGCATATAATCGTATACCTGACAAATTTAGACATGTGTTATTTTATCAACTGATCAACTTATTAATCTTGGGGTCTTAAGTTAGAACCCACTTTGTCCAATACCTGGATGAAAAGAAGTGACCATTAATAATAGGATGGAAAAAAAAGTAGCAATTGTACAAATTGGAGAGGTTCAAAATGTCATAAATGGATTTGATCCACGGCCTCTTACAAAGACCATAACTTGAGTAGGACACCTTAGACAAACTTGGCCATCCTGATTTCATGTTAATAGTCTTCCGAAAAAATATATATGGAAGATACAGACCGAGCAGATGGACAAAAATTGAAAATTTACATTACAACAGCAAAAAAATACAAAATTATACTCTATCGTCCCATTTAAAATGTCATATTTTTCTTTTTGGGTTGTCCCATTATAAATGTCTCATTCCATTTTAGGAAATAATTATCGCTTCAAAAATGTGGACCCTACCCACTTTTTAATACTTTATACATTTCTCCTAAATACTCGTGCCTAAAAAAAATGGGACACTTTAAGCGGGACGGATGAAGTACTAAAAAGATAGTGAACCGGGTGGGTCGGTACTGCTTTTTTTGTCTTGAGTGCCCTTAAATCTCCAAATTCCATATTTCTTTTGCTTTTCTTATTTTGTGAATTTGCTTTCATTACCAATCTGAGTTGCAGTTCTTGTCGACAAGATCTTCGGCCAAGTGTTATTACATGTTTTTTTCAACCGACTATTGTCGGAAAGTAGATCTGGGGTAGGTTGGGGCGGCGAGGGACATGTTCAAATGCCAATTTTCAAGATTTACCAATTATTTTATTTTATTATTTTTATTGAGTTAGGAGAGAAGAGAGAACAACGAATAAGATTAAGAGCATGTTTGGAAGAGTTTGTAAACTCCTCAAAACATCTTATAAACTATTTAAGAAATTATAAATTCATGTGAAATGTTTGATAATATAAACTTTTAAATAACTTAAAAGTTGTTAAAATAAACTCTAACAACTTATAACTCCTTTAAAAATAAATTCATCAACTCAAATTATTTTTTCATAAACTTATAGGTGACAATAAATTTACCAAAATAATCTTACTATAATTCGTTATTTCCTATATATATTCTATCAACTTCAACTCGTATCAATTTTTTATTTCTAATTATGATTTTGTTTTTCTCTATCTTACGATTTTTTCTAAATTATAAGTTCAATTATCCAAACACTTTGACAACTTATAAACTCTTGAAATATCTTATAATATTTAAAATATATACTTAGCCAAATACCATATAAATACCCTATAAACAATAAATCGAAACCCCCTTCAAAGTAATTGTATAATTTTCACTAGTTGGTCAAATCGCAACTGAAATCTTACCGCATATTTTTACTGGGAAATAGTGATGCATGAAACTGCGTTAAATCATAAATGTTTGTCGCAGAATCAGGAAAATCTGTACTCTAAATACAGAACATGTTAAATGAATGAAAATGAACAAAATAAATCATATCATATAATAACAAAACTGAGCGACATTGGAAATAGATAAATCAGCAAATGTAGGTTCATTCATTTTGGCGAAGAATCTAATTTTAAAAGACATGTAGTAGTTGCTCATCCATGAGCAATTCAAAAAAAAAAAAAAAAAAAGAAGAAAACAATATATAATTAAATAAATTTGAACCCAAGAATACCAAATCCCTGGACACCTACATCCTAAACATCACTTGATTGATGCTTAAAACACGATGCAAGTTCGATTACGATTGACAACACATGACAAGAAAACGACGATCATGCAAGTGGGGCCCACGCCACGATATGATCGACCCGAAGGCACAGACCTAACGAATAGATATGATTTTCACTAGAAAAAATGCTGAAGAATATGTAGAGCTAGTAGTAGCAAGGTAAACGATGGCATTGCTGCTGCATTGTTTTGATGTACGACGCCAAAATCTACTGGTTTGAATCGCTATTCGCTGGAGTGTTTCCGCTTGATTGTTGTTGCTGTTGTTGATGGTGCTGCTGGTGTTGCATTTGTTGCATGTTCAGTTGGGTTTGCTGCTGCTGCTGGCGTAGCTGGAACATCTGGGGGCTAATTGAGAGCTGCTGAAACTTTTCTCCGCTTAGATCAGCAGTTGCAAGCTTCAGACGTTGCACCTCTGCTGTCAGTGCTTCGTTCAGTGCTGAAAGAGAGAGAACGAATGAGCCAATTTAGCCTCTAAATGAGCAAATCAGTGTAAGGAGGAAGATGCAAATGTAGAGATGAAAGCAAAAAATAAAAGAGGGAGTTGTGGCGGGAGAAGAGGGTGGGGAAGAAGAAATAGCACGTTAAGCAAATACACACAGAAATTACTTAATCTTGAATAAAAAACATTCAAGTACTGCAGAAGCAGCATGATGAAGGTGACCTATCTGTTTACGGCTTCCCAATCCCACCCACGAAACCAAAAAGAGAGTTCCACGACTGCAATGAGTCAATATGATAAACAGGGACGGAGGTGGTGGTGGCGGCGGATGAAGTGCTAAACATGGTAAAGATTTTATAACACAATCGAGGCATACAGCATGATTAGAAAGTTTTCTTGTTCGTAATAAGGGTTGGATCGACAAAGCATCAACAGAAATGGTGAATATTAAGAGGAAAAGATACATACGAAGAGGGACAAAACCATAAGCAAAGATTAAAAAATGGTACCATCTCGAAGTTGAGCTTGCTGTTCCATGGCCTGCAAGCGAAACTTCAGCTCGTTGTTCTGGCTAGTTAGTCCAGAAGAGTCTCGCTGCACGAAAAAGAAAACATAAATTCAGGGATCAGACGATAAAGAAGAGAAGTATTTCATCTAAACCAGCAATTAAAAGCTAATTCTCACTTGAAGCAGAGTAAGTTGTGCAGACAAAGTGGTTGCTTCAGTCTGTAAGGTCTGGACCTTGTGCTCCAATTCCGCGATATACCTCATCTTCCGCTCCTTCGACCGGGCAGCAGATTGCCGGTTCGCTAAGATCCTAAACCCAAAACAAGTTCACCATCAAATGTGGAAACAACAAAGATATCAGCTTAAATATAGATGGCCTTAAATATATATATATATATATATATATATATATATGTATATATATATACATTACCTTTTGGCCCGTTTGGGATCACTCAATGCTATCTCTGCAAGTTTCTCGTTTGCCATAATCTTCTTCAGTTCAGCACCAGTGAACTCACCATTACCAAACTCTAAGCTAAAAGCATTCGAATTTCCATCCATAGAGTTCGTGGGCGACAACTGAGCCGGAAGGTTTCCTGGGGAGGGAGGCATTTTGGGAGACTCATCGCCAAAATTTATCTTTCCCATAAAACTATCCATAGAGACACTCCTATAGTGACGGGAGGTGGGAGCAATATCTCCCCCAGCATTCCTCTTAAGCCCTTCCCTCTTCTCAGGCAGTGAAGACATGCCCTGCTTCTGCGCGCTGCTCCCACTCTCATTGACACTACTACTAGTCGCCTCATTGTCACTGCTATCACCTCCATTCGCCTTGGTACCACTAGCTCGACTGTCTAAATCCTCCCGATTCTCGTTCCCCAGCTTCTCATCAGTACCCGAGGAGTTCAACGCGTCAATGTTGTCCAAATTCATATAAGCCGAGAACAGGTCATCTACAACTTCCCCTTCAGATTTCCTCTCCCCAATCCCCTCAGCGTGACTCTCCACTCCTTTCTCCCAACACAACTCTTTCTTGATCAACTGTGCCGGCTGCTGCTGAGCCCCTTGATTCTCTCCAACAGAGCTCCTCAACGGCATAAGTGGAGGTGAGGACTGCAAGACCGACATGAACCCAAACGGGATGTCACTGTTCGACCTTCTGTGAGCCTTCCGCGGAGGAAGGCTTTCACCAATCCTCAACGAGTTACCCCTCACAAAAGGCGAGGGTGGCAACAATGAATGCGAGCTCCCGTCCCTTTCCTCCATTGACACATCAGCTGAAACGTGGTCTGTTATAGAATTCGAATGCAGCTCCCTGTACGGTGAAGGGCTCAGAGGTGGCAACGAATCAAGGGCAAAAAACGAGGGCTGCGACAATGAACGGCTGTGTGATGGCCCCGGACTAGTGCTGAAATTCTGCATTCCTGTTTGGCGATTAACGGGAATCTGCGAGTAAGGGGAAATTGGAGGGATTTGGGGGTGAGAGGGCGGAATGCCAACCCTTCTACCATTATTTTCAATCCCTAAATTTGGTGAGTTCTGCCGATACTGACCGCGAAATTGCGGCATAGTTAACTGAGGAACTTCCATTTGATTCATCATAAACGACTGATGCTGTTGCTGTTTAGGAAATGAAGATGAAGATGTTCCAAACGAAGATTGAAGTCTCTGTGTATTAGCTTCATCGTTATCACCAGCCATTTTCTTCAAATTCTCAACTTCAGCTTAATTAGACACCGTTTCCACAGAATAAAATACACAAAACCTGGAAATCAAATAAAAAACTCAATCATCTCTGCATACAATACACAATCATCTCAACCATAACTGCAGTAAAATTCTAGCCATAAACCAACTAATCAATTAACGAAAAACAGCCTACCGGCATACTTCCACACAGAAATGCAGATTAACAAGTTAAAAATCAACAATAAAATGCGTATGCAAAAAAAAAAAAGTTATACCCGACCATTTCTCATGAGCTGTGCAATTTTAGCGAGAACTCAACCGCCGCATTCGGCTTTTGGAAGCGCGGCCACTGCGTGTGACGGTGCGTGTGCAACAAATGATATCTGTGAGTGTATAATGTCCTCTCTACAGACGGTTTTATCTCTCTAGAATTTTTTTAGGACGACGACTGGTATGACTATTTACACGGACTTCATGACTGCTGCTTGCGCTACTGTTTGCCTTTACTCGCAAGAACGCGTGAATTTAATATGAGTTTGAATTTCATTTGGATCGCATTTCGCATTTCATGTGCATCTCAATTTCATTCCGACCGCATTTCGCTAATCATTTCCTTGGTTTCCTCTATCACCGCAGCGTATGTTGCAATAAATCTCTCCTGTTTAGAAATAATTCCGTTTTCCAAAAAGGGACTCACAATCGCTTCTCGGGCGCGTCTCCAAACCGCCTCAATTTTTTATTTTACTTTTTAATCTTTTTCATTAACTAAATATTCATTTAAATTAACAAAATAAATAAATGTGATACTTCGGAGAACATAAAACTTGAAGAAAAAGGGAGAAAAATAACTAATCTTTTCCTTTTAAGCTTTATGTTTATTGTATTTTGTAAAAAAATAATTTTAGCACACTCTTTATTCGACAAAAAAATCGATTTTAACTCCTTCAAATATTTCCAACATCCACCACTGTCTATAAACAAAAGTAATGTAATTTTATGAGCTAAACAGAAAAATACTTGAACCCCGCATTACAAATCAAACTACTTAAATAATAAAATAGAATAATATGTTGCTTCACATTAAGAATAAAATTAGAACACATAGTTGCATAAGAGAACATTTATGTTTGGAATGAACGTTAAGGCAATGAATCTAAAATCATAACATTTACATTTACAAAAATGGAAAACAGCATACTTACACTCTTTGAAGTTGAATCTCAAACATCTCGGAACATCGTGATAGGAATAATTCACTTTTGGAGAAAAAAATGAAAATTTTATAGCGATTTGAATATCCATGGATGAAATTCACTCAACAACCTCTCCCTTATATAGTGTAAATTTGATCTGATAAATTTGAAAAGTAAAATAGAACATTGAAAAGTTGTGGGCCATTGCAATAAATGAAAGAGAAATTGATTAAGGGATAAAGAAGTAGTTACCCCAAAACACTATTTTGGTAACCATTATAATCAATTTTTGATTTAGATACTTCCTCTGTCTTTTTATAATATTATAAGAGAGTGTTTACTTTTCATAATTAATATTTTGAAGGATTGACTATTTGATGGATTAAATATATGATAAGATAATTTTTATCTGTCAATCATTTGTTTACTATAAAGGATTAGTGAATGATTAAAATTGAGATAAATAATTCTCTCTTTATTTGAATGACTATTTTAATTTTACATATATTGGTTGGATTAAAATTAATGAAGAATAATTCAAAGTATTAAAATGATCTCGGGCTTTTGGATATCCTTAAATATTAATCATTAAAAGTTAACAATTGATTAGATTGGATTAATTTTATCTATTCAATATAATCATGCAAAGTAAACATCCCCTAAGTGTCTCTTGATTTTTTTCTTCTTCTTATTTTTCGAAAAGTGTACTAATTAACAATTTCAGAGTAAAATAATAAAAATCTTCATATTTACCTTTATTTAATATTTTTATAACTTCATAATTAGTTGTGTGTATATATTTATCATAATAATTAATAAAATTATAAATTTACTTTTTTTGTATATGTGTAATTTAGTGATGTGGATACAAAACACTTATTGAAAAAATATGGAGGGAATACCAATTATGGCCAAAGGCCACACCGCTTGCTCCTGTTAATGATGATTATTAGTTGATGATTAGGTGTATTACTTGATTTTACGCGATTATGGATTAGGACAAATTAAATTAGATTCCCTGCGTAATAAATAGGTCCAACAATTTTGTCCTGACATCATGATGCACAGTTTATCAAGCAAAAATGTTTTGGCATTTTAGTAGTAGATCCTTTTAGTTATATCGTATTTTAATTTCGTATTTTTTCTGTTTATACGTATTAAAATGTATAAAAAGTTGTGTAAACAGTTAAGGATAATCTAAACTCACATTTTAATAAATTTATAATTTTATTGATATTTGTAATTACAAATGTATTACTGAATATGAATCTCTAATCTTTATCTCAACCGGTCTCATCCAAAACTCCCTAATTACATCGTCAATTATTATATTTACATATTTTGTGTATAAAAGATGTAGGAATGACATTAAATCATGACAGATAATTTTATTTTTCAAATTATATTCAATTAATACACACCAATACTCCATATTTCACGATTTATGGCAGCTATATCCAAAAATAAGGACATAATACGAATATATTAGTCATTAATTTTCTTACTATTTTATCCAGTCACAACCTTTCTTTACATTTCAATTTTGTCATTTTAGGAAGTAAAGTGGGACCCAAATTTCACTTTCTATACTAAATCAATAACGAAAGTGGGACCCAAATTCCACTAACTACACTCTCTCAAAGTCAATACAAATTATTAAAATGCAAAGTCAAAATGTAAAGAAAAATGATGGACGGAGGGAGTACTATGTTTTACAGAATTTTCATGCAATTATATATACTCATATCTGTAACAAATACTATCGTTTAAATATATTTTAACAAATGATTCAAGTCATAACAATTACTCTCATTTAAAGCGCCTGACTTTTCTTGAATTTATTGATGCTTTTAGATAAAAAAAAAAAAAGGAGGGTCATTATTTTAATGATTTGGAAAAGTCAGGTCTAGAGAATTTATTGAGGTTTTTTGTTACATGTGTCCGTGAAATAACGACAATGAATAAAAGGGGCCGCATATGGATTGCATTTTATGTATTAAATATAATAAATGCTGTTGTTACACTTTTTATCTAACCTTAATTTGAAGGCCATATTTAAAAGATTGTCATTGAAAAAATACATAAGTTTTGAGAAAAATGGATGTAAGCTATTTTGTTGAATCTGGTAAGCAAATGTAAGCATTTTCAATAATCCGTTTACAACAAAAAAACGTCATTATTTTTGTATAATTATGCATGTGTCTCTTCATCTGATAAAAAATATAAAATAAGGGAGTGTTTACTTTTCATGATTAGCATTTTGAATGATTGATTATTTAGGTGGTGTTTACTTTGCATGATTAGATTGGATAGATAAAATTAATCCAACCTAATCAAGTGTTTACTTTTAAGAATTAATATTTTAGGATCCCGTCGAGATTATTTTAATCATTTGAATTGTTCTTCATTAATTTTAATCCAACCAATATAGGTAGGATTGAAATAATCTTCCAAATAAATGAAAAATTATTTATCCCAATTTTAATCATTCACTAATCCTTTGTAGTAAACAAATGATTGAAAGATAAAAATTATCTTATCACACATTTAATCCATCAAATAATCAATCCTTAAAAATGCTAATCATGAAAATTAAATACTCCCTTAATGGATTAAATATGTAATAAGATAATTTTTATCTATCAATCCTTTATTTATTACAAAGGATTAGTGAATGATTAAAATTGGGATAAATAATTCTCCCTTTATTTTAATGATTATTTCAATCCTACCTATATTGGTTGGATTAAAATTAATGAAGAACAATTCAAAAGATTAAAATAATCTCGGGCTTTAAGATATCCTCAAATATTAATCCTTCAAAGTAAACACTTGATTATGTTTGATTAATTTTATTTATCCAACATAATCATGCAAAATAAACACCACCTAAGGGGAGAAGTGTTAAAAATAGAAACCATTAAAAGTATTAGTAATCAGAGACACTTGGGAAAAAACAACTTTTAACTATGTGAGTATATTTTTTTTAAAAGTGAAAATTTCAATTTTATATCAACTTTTAGTAAAAAATATAAATTTATATTCATCCGATCTTTATCAATTAAACTAGTTTAAGACCTCGTCTATGATTGTAAGAATACAAAATATTTGTAAAGTTCTAAACATCATTAACTTAACAGTGTTAGTTCTTACCTCCCTATAGGTTTTGTCAATTCATGGACATAATAAATTGTTAGTATTAGCAAGATGTTATAAAAAAAGTATCGTGATTTACTTTAAAATTGGATTTGAGACAAATATGTATATAAATTTTAAATAGGTATCAACATATATGGACATATTTTTTTTTATCTTTTATTATTTATGTTTACTTTATAATGTTCATGTTGTTACTGTGACGGACAACCAATTATTGTAACAATTTATATTTGTGAATTCAAACAAGTTCAAATAATTAACGAGCATTATTATATTGTTACACGAGTTTGAGATAAAAATGAGTATTAAAATTACTTGTTAATTGGGTTTGGAACAAATACGTATTAAAGCTGGGAAATGGGCTAGTAGGCTCAATCCAACACGAACCCATCGGGCTTTCCCAAAAAATTGGACCGGGGCTAGCCCAATCCATTGGGTTGGAACAATAGTGGTATAACCAATCTCGAAAGACAATTTTTGTTCAAATTTTTCGGGTCGCACTGAGCCCGATGGGCTTTGACTAGTTATGGAAAGGTTTGACTCGATCCGATCTAAAATTTCATCGGGATTATATTTTTTTAATCCAACCCTGCCTAAAACTAGACCGAGCCCGTTTCGCCCCTTCTAACATGTATATATATTGTAGATGGGTTTCGATGCTTAAACCATAGCTTCATCATTTCAGTTAACCTCAAACCAAGCTTCATCATTTCAATCAACCAATTTTTTTAGGATATTTCACCAATTAGAAAATAAAAATGAATTAAAATCCCAAATTATTTCATTTATATAATATATTATTAATAGTTATTCTATAACGCTTGGATTTTATTGAGACAAGTAATCAATTATTATAACAACTTATTTTTATAAATTCAAATTGATTTAGAGAGTTAAGAGTATTATTATACGAGACCGAACAATTAGTATGTATCTATACTAGTGATCATATTTATATTTATTGCATCCATATAAAAACTATTTAATTTTAATGATCATAAATAAATACAATATAAAATTATTATAAGTTACCACATAAAGTAAAAATTTAACAAATTACACACTAGGTTTTTTAGTCGTCCTTGAGAAAAATAAGAAAAAATATTGTGCCTCTGCCCTCGAGAAAAATAAGTAATGATGCCAAGTTCCAACATCAACAGAATCTCCAATGTATGCGACTTTGGGCAGCAAAATTTGACACATTTTACTTATATATATGAATCAAATGAGAACCATCTATATTTTGAGAACTAAGAATTAATCTAGTGCATTTATTTTGTATAATCCAATGGTCACGATTTTTTAGATTTGTTAGGTATTTGATTTTCAGATTTTGTTATTACGGATATTATTATAATTTTCTGTTTTTATGTAATCGATTTTGTGAGTATTTTAAGGGATTTTCTTTTATATTTATGGTATTTTCATTTTGTATATCTTTTTTTGTATCGTATTTTTTTTATCAAAAATCATCAAATAATATAATTTGTTCATCAATAATTATTTTTTTAAAATCTGATTATGAGTATCAAATCATCGAAAGTAATGATTTTAATTCTTTATTTTGTAATTGATCATCGAAAGTAATTAGATTATAACCAGTCGAGTTCATACGTTTATGCTTTAAATCACTATATTTGTGCATACTATATTGAACGGTATGCATAATAATCCATTTATTTGCAAAATTATTATCTTATGCACAACTACTATATAATTATGCATATTATCAAATCACAGGAATATCCATAATTTTATATCTATCATTTATTTTCTCACTCATGAATTGAGAGATTTGTGGTACCAAATTATTAGATGTGATCTTTATTTTAAGGTAATTTTATAAATTTATTTTTACATTAATTATTATTTATACAGTAATTCTCAATTTTATAAATTTGATTATTAGTTTTTGTTTCGTTTACATAATTATTCACAATCATATGCACAATCATTACAATTTTATGCACAATTACAATTTTCAGAAATAAAAACGAACTGTGGAGAGAAAAATAAAAAAAATCAGGGATATGGTGAATCTTTAAAATGACCTTAGTGCCCCTAACGCGTTCACAACCATAAAAACAATATAAAAATAGTCAAACTCGTTTTTAAGCATTACTAAATATTATAATCCATCAAGTCAGATGAAATATAAGGTGATGATTAGTTCATAGTTCTCATTTTAGTGGTGGTTCTTCCTACAACCAATCATATTATATGTATAGGGGTTGGTTATGGTGAGAAAGCTCCTTAATGTACGAAAATAGGAATAGTAGCACATCTTTCATACTTGTGTAGCACAATCAGAATTAATATATTACACATATTAGTTTAGCACATATTTCATCTATTCGTAGCATATATGCTAAATATATTAGTTTAACATATCTTTCATTGCATCGTAGCACAAGAAGGGGTCTAGTGTTGCACAGTAATCCACATAGCACACAAAACACAAAACTGTAGCACACCTGAAAATTAAATCTCAACCATTGATATAGCAAATCAAAGGCCCATATTCATTCCTATTTCTACCAAATTATCATTTCCTACATGAACCATCTCTTATATATATATATATATATATATATATATATAGGGGTGGTTATGGTGAAAAGGGATTAAGTGTAGGAAATAGAATACATCTCATCCATTGATTCCAATGAAATTAACGGACGATTTATTGAACTCATTAATTACAAAACATATTTTAATTTACGGGAAAAAAGCGATTTCCTTGATGTAATCGAGAAGGGTAAAATCGTGAGTTGGTGAACAAATATTTCGCAATCCATTGGAAAGATTGCACCAAATCTCTTTCCATCAAAGCAATTTGTTTCAAGAACAAGAAAATAAATTCACAATTAATTGAAACCCTTTCGTTTCTGGTGCATCTCTTATCGTGAATCTAAAACCATTGCCATTGCATTTCGATTCTTCATCTTCTTAGCCCTATATTCATTATATTTGTTTTGTTTAACATAGTATTTTCGCGTCTTCCCTCATAATTTTCCAACCAACTCACAATTCACACACCACCATTAAACACCTTTTCATCTCGCAGAATTCAAAATGGTGAACAAAGAACAAAGCAAGCGTAAGGGTAAAGGCATTCAACAGGACAATTGTTAGTTTGAAAGGGTTTAATTGTTTTACTTTGCAAAGATATATACTTTTGGTTATCTGGTTGCGTTTTACATGTGTGCGATTCTAGGGTTTTTTGTTAAAAAAATAAAATTGGCTGACGAATTAGGTTCCATTTTTGCGGTAGTTTTGTTTCCGTTTAGTTAAAAATAGGTTGTCCAAAAGTAGAACATTAAATCATTTGTCTTTATACATGAATTAAGAAATGGTCTTGGTGGTCCCAACAATGTCTATTGAATTAGTCGATGAAGACGTGTACGTGTTGTTGTTCTAAAAGTAGCTTTGACAAAAGTGATTTCTTCTTTGTTGATTCACTTTTTCCGTTTTGAATATTGTATTAATATGATCTATTTAATTCACTGAACATCATTTGTATTGCATATAATTGTAATTTTGTTGCATTTGTAGTGTATTAGAAATAATATGTACAAATCAGTAATTGAAATCGTTGGTACTAAATATATTATTGCATATGGATTGCATGAATCTGACATGTTTTATATATATGTTGCACAAAAATTTGACATCAGTATATTTTTATCGGTTTATACATACTACAGTCAAAATTTACATAGTTTGTTTATTGGCACATTCGTTAATAGTATTGCATAAATTTATGAATTAGTAGCATTTATGATTTCGTAGCACATATCTTGTGATCTATACCATTGCAAATGGATTGTATGAAAAAACAAACATTATATATTTATTTGGCTTACTAATGTGACTATGTATATTTTAACTTTGTTTTGTCGTAGTATCTTGTCAAACTCTTTGTGTTTTGTTTGTGTTATATTTGCATACATATTTGAAATATGATTCTTTATATTTTGGCACATTAATATAATAAAGGTACTTAATGCAGATTGTATCATTTGTTTTGCATATAATTTTGATTGTTTAACATTTGTATTTTTAAAGCAGATCTTGATAATGATTTTGTGGGGTGAGCGAAGAACAAAGGAAGCGGAAGGAAAATCATTCAACGGGATGATGGTGAGTTTGACATGGTTTAATCCTTTTGTTTTGCAAAGATACAAAAAGGTATGAATATAGCACATTATGTATATCTGTTGCACAAGAATGTTACTCTGTATATTTTTAACTTTTTATACTTGATAATATGTCAATACGTAACATGTTTGATTCTTTGCATAATGCATTAATAATGGTGCACAAAATTAGGATTTCGTAGCATTTGTGTTTTAACTGCAATAATATGCATAATCTCATCTATACATCATTACTCAATTAAAATATAAAGGTACTTAATGCATATTTTAATATTTCTGTAGCATATAAAGTTGATTGTCTAGCATCTGTTTTTGATTGCACTTGTAATTAAATATGTGTTATTGTATGTCTTGCACGAAGTAAATAATTGCATATGGAAGGATTAATATAGCACATTATGTATATCATTGCACATGAATGTGACTCGTATATTTTAAGCTGTTTGGACCAACTAAGTCATCAATACTTAACATGTTTGTATTCTTGGCACATTGCATTAATAATATTGCACAATATTAATAAATATGTTGTACTGTTGCATATATAATGCATGAATATAGCACTTTATGTATATCTATTGCACATGAATGTTACTCAGTATAATCTTTTATACATGATAATCTTACAATACTTAACATGTTTTAATTCTTTGCATAATGCATTATTAATGTTGCACAAAAGTTTGTTTTCGTAGCATTTGTGTTTTAATTGCAATGATATGTACATTCGATTCTATATATCATTACAAATTAAAAATATAAACGCACTTAATGCACATTGTATTATTTGTGTTGCATATAAAGTTGAATGTTTATCAACGATTTTTAGTTGCACTTGTAATTAAATATCATTCTTGTATGTCTTCGCACCGATTAAATAATTGCATATGAAAGGCATTAATATAGCACATTATAAGTCGTCAATACTTAACATGTTTTGATTTTAATTTGTATGTTTCGATTTTAATGCACATTGTGTTATTTGTGTTGCATATAAAGTTGATTGTTTAGCATCTTTTTTATAATTGGTTATTTTATGATGTATTTTTGTTTCTGTTTGCTTTAAAAATATGTTGTATCATTGCATATGTAAAGCAAGAATCAAACACATTATGTATATCTGTACACACGTGACATGACTGTATATTCTTAACTGTTTAGACATTATAAAGCGTGAGTACTTAACATATTTTGATTCTTGGCACATTTCATTAATACTATTGCACAATATTATAATTTCGTAGCATTTGTGTTTTAAGCGCAATAATATGTATATTACGATTATATATATCATTGCAATAATATACTTTAAAAAACTTAACATGTTTTGTTTCTTGGCACATTGCATTAATATTATTGCATAAAATTATGATTTCGTGTCATTTGTGTTATATTTGCAAACATATTTTCAATTCGATTCTATAAAATGTACTTACTGCACATTGAACTTGATTGTGTTGCATATATACTTGATTGTTTAGCATCCGCTTTTAATTACTGTGACATTGATAAATCTGTTATTGAGTATCTTGAATACTTACTATCTTGTTGCATAAGGAATGCATGTATCTGACATATTATATGTTATATTTGGTTGTAGATTGTATATGTATATATAAATCATATATGTACTTGAATTGCTTTTAAATTCTATTTTACTTACTATTCAAATCTTTTAATAATATTGTTTCTATAGGTCGAGGTAAGAGTAAGAATGCGAGATATAATTAGAAAGAAGCGAGGTTTACATTTAGAGGTTCAAACAGCAATGAAAGAAAAAAGGAATGATCGAAGGTGGTACGATGCGGTGGCGATGATATAGGAAATGATAATCGGGATGAAGATAAACCGAATGTGATAGTGATAGTTTATTTCCTAAACGGTATCTAGGTGTAATCTAAACACGTTTTAACACTCTCGCGAGTTTAAATGATCGTCGGATAGCGGCGATAGATGAGTTAGGGTTTGGACATGTTAGGGATGTTAATATTAAAGAGTCTGCTGGCTTGCTTATCGCTTGTGAAGAACTTCAACCACCACGATTCGAACTCATTCTAACCTCGAATAGGAGAATGCATATAACACGGGAGAGGCGTTTCGGGTATATGGCTTCCCAAAGGTCGTAGAATCGTGTCAGGTTTCAAAGACACATACAACACCTTTATTTGATGAATGGATGGCGTTTTCCCGATACCCATCGACATAAAGTTTCATTCAAAAGTTACATAATCTTGTGCTAAGTTGTGAAGATGGAGGATTGGTTTAAGCGTCATTTCATGATTGCGATCGATCCTCGTTCATGGAGAGCACTTGCAATGGGTATATTATACCATACATACTCAATTGTTTGGAAGATGTTGGCGAGTTAAAAATTAGAACCGGGAGAGTATGTTATGAGGTGTTTGATTGATCACAAGGCGTCTTGGGAGGAAAAGAATTCTTGATTTTGTTGGACCATTGCTATTCTTGATGGTAATAGCTTTTTATTTATTGATTGTTAATTGTTTTATTATTCTTGTTTTGTTTTAAGCGATATATAAATTTATTTTCGCAGGTTTTTATGTTGATAGGGTTGTTTACAAATTGCGATGCGTGCTAGGCATTATCAGATTATCGGTAATTGGAGTACCAATTCGTTGAAAAGCGACAATGTTGCGTAAATCGAGGGGGTTTGGTGGCGGATATCCAAATACACGATTGAGGTCAACTGGCGGCGGAAAGCGATGGTTTAGTTTTAGGTAACGTCGGTGGAAGTGTTGTGTGTCCTAATATTGAGGTTTTAACCATTGCGAAAAGATAGCAAACCTTCGTGGAAATGATGAAGATAATAGAGACGGCACCAAGAGAAGTGGGCATACTCGTTCCTTCCAATGAGACGAAGAAACGACTTTCAAATCGATATCATGTTCGACTCATGCATTTCTCGACAAAGGGCTGCTCAAACACAAGAAACGGCGGAAGATGAAGATTGTTTTGGAACAACAAGGGCGTTCATAAACTATGGGATGGCGTAGATCTTCTTTGTTGCACATAGGGATGCATACATTAGCAAACTTGAAGATCGCCATCCTTTAGTTTTGGACTTACTCAACTATGGAGCTCACAACATCTTGTTGAAAAAATGTTGGCGTTTGGTCAATGATGCGATGGAGGTAATGTGTTAATTTCTATAAAATGAATTTCAATTTGTAACATTTATTGTATATTTATGAGTAAATTGTTTGAATTAAATTTTCATATGGGTATTAATGTGGAACATCCGATGAAGGTGTTGTGAGCGAGGCTACGATTATTGTTGATCTGTAGTTGCAAGTCTACAAACAGTAAGTATTTTGGTGCAATATTTTCTTATAAATTCATTCTTATTTTTCATTTTGCATGATTGGGTTAATACATTGAGTGACTATATACGTATCATCCTATGGCACATTAAATTTCATTCTTAATTTTCAATTTTTGTTGTAAGCTCGTCCTCCATTATGTTAAATACGTATCGAATTTCTTTGTTGTGCAATATTATGCTATCTGTTTGGATGTCAGTATCAAACGTTGTTAGATATACTCTAATTGTTTTTTTTGTAATTTGATTATAAACCAGTAGATGTTTTATATTCGGCATTATTTTTAAAACTATTTGTCGTAAAGGTTAAATAGAATATAGTCTCTACGGTTTCGAATATTTTACTAAAGATATCAATATTATGTTGTTTATTGGTTAACATATAATACATATGTTTATGTATTGTGGCACATTACGTTACTATATATTGCATATAATCTTTCTTTTGTTGCACACTAACTATATACGTTCTTCATTTTCACTTTGTTTGTTGCCATGTTATTAATTCATGTAATATGCTATTTAATGCATTGATTATTACGTATTAGCAGTTTCCAGATAACCCAGATGGGGTTGATACATCTACTTCTCAGGAAAATATCACAACAAGAGTTGAACCACAGGTTGATATTTTCAATATTATGGTTTCATATAGAATATCATTACTGTAAAATATTTAAAAACGATTTCATTGTTTTTTGTAATCTTAAACTTGGCAGTAACTATGTATAGCATATTAACATAATTGTGGTTGCCAAATAACTATGTATGATGATATTGAAAACATTTATTATTTCATATTAACAGTTTGCTGAGAACACAGGAAGGGTTGAAACACCAAACCCACCGCCACTACATTGTTTAAACCACAGTTATTATTTCTAAGTTGGTTGATTTACATACAATTTTATCTTGTCAATTATTTATTATTCAAAGCATATATAATAGAATAAAGGTACTCAATGGACATTGTATTATTTATGTTGCATATAATGTTGATTGTGTATCTGTATGTATTGCATGTTATTGAGTATCGGGCTTTTAATATCTTTGTTGCATATGGAATGCATGTATGCGATAAATTTTATGTACATGCAATCGTTCTTAAAAATCATAAGCTGTTGATCTAAGTATTTGTTCTTTGTTATATATATTACTTCACACTCATGTTAACATAAAAGATTTACATAATAATTTATTACAGACGGAAAGATTACTCAAGTACATGGGTGGAGCGGATTCTGATTGAACCAACTTTGAGAGAATGAGACAGGGCCAACCAATGTTGAGAAAAAGAAGGTTGTTGTTGGGTACAAAGGAAAAGGAAAAACTAGTTTCGATTGGGTTGTATTAATATTAAACAAGATGTCTAGGAATGATACTTGGAATTAATATTACCGATCGTAATTTAATCTGGATGCATTGTTGTTGTCTTGTATGTAAGCGAGACTTTATGTTGCAATGACGTGGTACGATGCGAAATCATATTATGTTGCAATGATGTTGCTTAGTCTCTAAATATCTGATTATATTTGGAAGTAAAATTGCAATTATGTGGTCTAATTTGTAATTATATTATGTTGCAATTTTATTATATGTTTGTTATACAAAATTTGTATTTTATATTTTTTGTTATTATTCTCTTAATGGATATAAATATGCATGTAGATTTCACATCTGATTCGGTTGCGACAAACAAAAGCAGAGAAGTAAGAGTGTTTCGATTATGCCTCTCGCTTTAAAATCTCCATTTTGGTAAGAAAGATCGGTGTGTGCAAGAGTCTCACGAAAAAGGAATTAAAGTGTGGGATTTATGCGCTCGCAACTCTACACCTAATGAGTATGATTAATTCATCATTTTTCATTTTATTATTGTTTAATTGTAAAATTATTATAATTATTTGTTACCATTAGGGAAGAAACTTTGTTTGCGCATGGAGACATAGAACTAACAAGAAAGCATATGGCTACGTTGTCGAGGATAGCATTATAGGAGTTGGTGTGGTGGGCGCATGGTGTGTAATGCTTAACAATATGAAAAAGTTCCGTGGTGACGGCTCATGAAGATTTTTTCAAGTACTTTTATTGGTGTAAGTTTTTTTGAAAGTATTTTATATTAAATGATTTTATTGCATACATCTATCAATATGCATCATCTGTTAGTAATATAGTAATTTCATGAATAATTGATTACTGAATTGTTTGTAGCATATACAATATTACATGTATCATATATAGTAAAATATATAGCACATGTGCATATAAAATTATGTTTATTTTATTTAAAAGGCGATATATCAGATCACATAAAGTATTCATTTCTAATTGTATATGCTAAAAATAATGTGTGCATTATTTGAAGCATATACAATATTATATGTATCATATAATGATATTATATTTGTTACATTAGTAATATATTTGATTCATTAGTAATAATGTGTGCATTATTTCTAATAGTATTATATTTATTCATTAGTAATAATGTGTGTATTATTTATAGCACATATAATGATTATATTTGTTACATTAGTAATATAGTAATTTCATGAAAAATTGATTACGTATTGTTTGTAGCATATACAATATTACATGTATCATATATAGTAAAATATATAGCACATGTGTATATAAAATTTTGTTGTGGACTTAAAAGGCGATATATACTGATCACATAAAGTAGTCATTTGAATTGTATATGTTAAAAAATAGTGTGTGCATTATTTGAAGCATATACAACATTATATGTATCATATGTTGGAAAATATATAGCACATATGATGATATTATATTTGTTACGGAAAAATTATGCAAAGCTAGCGTAAACATAACATATAGCCTCTGTTTGTATTGATCTCGATATTAATTTTTTACCAAATATATGTGGTATTTTTGTTTGATACAAAGACGAACTCACCGGTGGCGAGACATTTCTCATGAAGTTAGAAGGATTCATTTTTGAGAATATTACAGTGAGCTAGATAGCAACAAACACATCCAATTAAAGGATATTGACATCGTAAGTTATATTTAATATGTATTTATTTATGTTTCTATTTAAATGATATGAATATAATGCTTTATTTTTCTATTTGTAGTTTTTCTTTCCTATATCTGAGCAAGAAATACTTTGCACTATGCATTGATGTGAAGAGTGGGAAAAAATTTGTCATTGATAGTATGAATGATGCTGCAAGTGAATGTCGGTGAAAAATATGACGATTTACTTACTAATTTGGTATAAGTATATAATATTATATAGTATTTATTATACATAATTAATTATCATGATATTTTTCATACTTATTAACATTAAACTTTGTTTTAATTTTTTAGCGTGATATACTATCCGAATACGAGTTTGAGAGCAATGAACAAAAGCAAAGATTGTTGAAAGAGGTAACTTTGAAATTCCAACAATAAGATGGGAGACAAGAGAAATTCGGTGGATAGTGGAATATATTTGATGCGACATCTTGAGACATTCATGGCGACGTTTCTAGAAAATGGTGATGGAATTACGTCAAATCCTTACAAACAACTGCTAACAATGCGTGTTCGATCATGTCGTGCGAAATAATTTGTTGGGAGCAAAATATAGTGAAGGATACAATAATGGCAAGTGCATAAATATTTTACCGTGATGTGACTTACGCAGATATGAAAGTAGAAACAATGTTATTTGGTTAATTGGTTATTTATATTCACATTTAAAACGATGAGTGAGACTTAGTTATTTGGATGATTTGTGGTTTTTATGTATTGACATTGAGCGTCATGATATCGAGTTGATTTTATGTTGAAATTATTTTATGAAATATTCTATGGTTCTTATATTTATAGTTTTGTATTAAACTGTTCATTAAATGTTGAGACCAATAAGTCATTGATTTTGTTATTATGTAATAACATCTTTGAGTGCGTTGTGAATTAAGCGTTCGAGATTATACAACATTATTATATGAATTGTTCAATAATACGATATATGATACATAAACTTCCGGTTTGTGTTGTAGTATTTTGTTAATATAATATAACTGTTTTCAAACAAATGCACACATGTTAATAACATATTCAACATCAATAATATTACTGTTGATAAACATGACCAAATATATCGGTTGTGTTTCGT
Organism: Salvia rosmarinus; assembly: GCA_036937905.1. Taxonomy (NCBI): domain Eukaryota; kingdom Viridiplantae; phylum Streptophyta; class Magnoliopsida; order Lamiales; family Lamiaceae; genus Salvia; species Salvia rosmarinus. Next base: position 95,910,198 of record CM072813.1, read on the forward strand.
CGATTAATAAACATGACACTTGTGTTACATATATCTCTTGATCTATAGCATATGTTTAATATATTTGTAGCACTTTATAATATTACATTTAACACATTGTAATTGAGATGATATATAGCATATGTTATCACGAATATTGCATATGATATAACTACATATAGCACATAAAATATATTTATCATCTTGTTTGTATTTGTTCAGACATTAAGTAATATCGTACAGCATATCTGCAATTATATATAGCATGTAATTAATATGTTTGTATCACACAACAGCTTTCTAAAAAAATAGGAATGATATACTGCACCTGAAAAGCGTATATTACGCACATACTTATATATATGCGTAATTTATATATGTTTAAAACTTATAAAAATTAAATATATCACTTCTTTTGATAATTGTATAATATTGTTTCTAAGAAGGATGAACACATCATACATATGAATTGAAAATTAATAACGAAAGTAATGAAGTGTATCATAAAATGTAAAAGTTAAACAACCTACATAAAAACAAAACAAATCTAAACCTTCTTATTCTCGGGACAATTCACGGAATCATGATTCGTTAAAGTATTACATTTCGACAATTCCTCATAGGCTTACTTGCCTTCTATAGCTTTCTCCTGTTAGATTTCTTCCTGTTGGCACTACCTTTAGTACTAACTACTGGGAGGCGGAAGTAATCTAATAGTTGTTAGTTTAAGTGAACCATAATCGCTCAAACATAGCATCTTTATCTTTATCGGTAACATCATGATGCACACCATCCGAAAACTTCGCGGAAGCTTCTTTAAAAATATCCAAAGCTCCGCTTATGACGAGATCCCTCAACCAATCGATGCATTTACAAGCCTCAAAGAACAACTCGTTATTCCCACTACCATCTCGAATAACGATCGTTGTTACGTTCCCTAACAACATCGAGCATGCAAATTTTGTCCACCTATTGCAAATATATTTAAGCGGTATTTCTTTCATATTCATGTTCAACATCATCAAAAATATGACCGCACAACAAGCCATTGCGTGTGTAATACTTGCATGAACATGATATCGAGTCCTCGAAAAATATGAACAACTTCAAATCTGAATCCACCATTATCAACTACGAATAACTTGTCATATCAGTTGATTATTCATAGACAATATCGACACTCATGAATAGTCGCTTCAATCTCGGATGAACCTTCAAGAATATATTATGCGTATATATAGAGGTCGCATGACGTTCTATAGGAAAATGCATCTTCGATCGGGATATCTTTATAGTGAGGCGATCATGAGTATTCGTTGGGCATCTAGAGCACTTCCGAAATGAATATAGAATTCAGCCAAGTCCGAGTTCGCATTGAGATACTGCCTGAAGAAACTGTTTTCGCTCTCAGACAAAGATGTAGTCTTAAATAAACCACTCATTTCACAATCTCGAAAATATGCTGGAATCCAAAAAGAACGCAAAGAAAACATCTTACCAAACCACTTATGAGTGGACAATCCATAATCATTAATGAATTCATTCCATAATTGGTCAAATGCATCCGGTTCATTTACCTCTGACCAAACAATGTTGTTAAATCTTTGTTTGAAGTCAGGATCATCATTCAATGATGCTGGAACTTTTTCGGCAACTTTTAGCATAATATGCCACATACAGAATCTATGTCGTGTGTTCGGAAAAACTATCGCAATGACGCCTTCTTCAATGCGGGGTCCTCATCCGTTATCAACATTTTGGAGGTAAATTCATACAATCCAAAATTTAGAAAGCAACCATGAATATGATTCAAAGTCTTCCTAGTTAATAAGCCAATTCCAAAAGTCACACACTTACCGTGATTATCTTTACCGTGAGCGGTGCAAAAATCATTTTATACGTATGTGAAAAATGATGTAATTAATTAATTTGAACAGATTTATTGCATATATTGCTAACTTCGTATAACACTATTTAAATAAATGTTGAGCAGGCGCAATTATGAATATATGACACTATTTAAATAATGTTAAAGCGAATTAGTTTGAAAACATATCTACACAACACTCATTCGCATATAACACTGTTATGAAAAATTATGAAAAAATGTTCATCAAAACGCTAATTAAATTTTTCATCAAAACGTTATTCTATATGTTTCTCAAACACACTTATAACTAAAAAAAAATGATCCTTCTAACAAACGATTATCCATTTAATGTTGGATTTGCATATAACATTAAAAGGAAATTACGTTAGTCGAATAAGTGGCATCAAATGACACGACTTCACCAAATATATGGTAATTTGCAATAGATAGAGAATCGCCCAAAAATGCTCTTCACTGATTCCATTCATCCTGTTGATACTCAAACTTAAATCCACTACAAAACTCACGTTTATGTTCCAACACGTAGCAAAATCTCGCATCAACACCATTAGAGAATGCCCTCATATCACGCATAATTCTTGAATTCTACTGGCGACAACCAACGTCCTCAAAAGTTCCAACTAGCTCTTAAAAGTCTAAATGAGCGATAGGTCCTATATTCGCTCTACGGCATTTAGTAATCATCATCTCATGCGCGAACTAATCTTTCTATTACACTTCATGAGATGTTTGTAACCATCGACACCATTGGATGATTGTGCCCTCCACAAACATTGATACAACATAACCTACACCAAAGATTCAGACGGAATGCAACGCGCCGCATCCCGACCTTGTCGACATCCTCTTGCGTTTTGTAATAATATTATGTGAATTGCTTGAAGAATTATAAACTGGTTTTTTAACACCCTCTTTATTACAAACGATGTAACGCCAAACTATAGTATCATCATCGTATTTGACTAAAGTTGCCAGACGTGTTCCAAAGCCGCATGCAACACCATACTCACGATAAAACTTTTCACCCTCATTTAATGTATTAAATACCTTTCCCACATATGGTTTCATTTCAGCAGAACAATTCGGTATAATAAGTTCATCGGAATTTCCTTGCGTACTTCCAACATCAGCTGTGAAATAATAATATATAATAATTATGCAAAGGTAATTCATTTAAATGCAATAAAAATACATTAAAAATGCAATAAAAGATATACAGAGATATAAAAAGGGATAATAAGATTGCCATTTAATATATGTATTTATGTGCGTGAATGATAAATACGGAATAACGAAGAAGCGAAACTAACAAACAAATAAAAAGCGTAAATCAAGTTCCTATGTTTAAAAATTGCACAACTTATATTTAATACTCAATTTCTAACATATGATATCATTTTGTTAGTAAACATTGCATCATTGCCTATATGTAGCATATAACGTAATATTGTAGCATATATTTCATGTATGTTGATAATTATTGTCATGAGGTTAGTACGACTTATCACTGGGGACAATATCAGATCAACATGAACTTAAAAATAATAAACTAAGAGACTAACGGAAAAACTTGTAACGAAAACAATCAATTATTAAAAAATTTCTTTATCGTACAAAAATAACGCAGTACATATAAAAAAACTACTCAGATTTTTTTATCTGTCAAAAAACAAATATGCGATGCAGAAAATACGTTAGAAAAAATATAATATAAGTGCAACATGTATATATTAACAAAGGTAATAAACATACAATCCATGTGCAACTAAAAATCAATCAAGAACAATGATACAATATACATTAACAACTAATTACCTTGGTGTTCCATGGATAAAACACGATTAAAATTAGGGATAATAAGATAGCCATTTAATATATATTTATGTGCGGCAATGATAAATACGGCGTGCTATAGTTTTATACAACAATGAAATAGTTTTATACAACAATGCAATAGACAGTATTACAAAAAATGAAGAGTTATAAAACCATTGCAACGATTATATAATTATGTGCAATACATAAACATTAAATGTGCAACACAAATCAATCGAATACACCGATACAATATAATATATAGCTATATACACAAATCAATCGAATACACTTATATTTAATTCTCAATTTCTAACATATGATATCATTTTGTTAGTAAACATTGCTGATCATTGCCTATATGTAGCATATAAGCGTAATATTGTAGCATATATTCCATGTATGTTGATAATTATTGTCATGGGTTTAGTACGACTTATCACGGGACAATATCGGATCAACATGAACTTAAAAATAATAAACTAAGAGACTAACGGAAAACTTGTAACGAAAACAATCAAATATTAAAAATTTCTTTATCGTACAAAATAACGCAAGACATATAAAAAACTACTCGATTTTTTATCGTCAAAAACAAATATGCGATGACAGAAAATACGTTGGAAAGAAAATATAATATAAGTGCAACATGTATATATTAACAGTGCAACAAACATACAATCCATGTGCAACTAAAAATCAATCAAGAACAATGATACAATATACATTAACAACTAATTACCTTGGTGTTCCATGGATAAAAACACGATTAAAATTAGGGATAATAAGATAGCCATTTAATATATATTTATGTGCGGCAATGATAAATACGGCGTGCTATAGTTTTATACAACAATGAAATAGTTTTATACAACAATGCGATAAACGATATTAAAAAATGAAGAGTTATAAAACCATTGCAACGATTATATAATTATATGCAATACATAAACATTAAATGTGCAACACAAATCAATCGAATACACGATACAATATAATATATAGACTACTCATCACCTTGTCGATCCATGGCGAAAACTCGTGATAATTAAAAGCTGCGAAATTAGGTAGATTTAGTTGTAATGAATAGTCTTACAGAATGCAGATAGATATATCAAATTTACACGATCCATAAATAGAAGATTTATAGATCCTTAAATTTAGGTAATAACCGTTTAGATAGAAATGAGATTTACGAATTTGTCCTTCTCTTGATTTTCGAAAGTCTGATTTATAGCATATGTAATACTAAGTTTAGCACACCTATATTAAATCTGAATCATTGATTAATTAAGATAAATGGACAGGATTTATTCATATTTCTCACAACATTTACCATTCCTATATGATCTATATCCTATATATATATATATAGGGTTGGGTTCCCGTAGTACCCAGGTCCCGGATAGTATGTAGTACTCAATCTAGATCACACATTTTGAACACGTGGATACACCAAAATTTGACACGTGGCAACTCATTTTTCGCTCGAGGCAAAATGGAAAGGCACCAATGGCGCTGGGTGCCGCCGGCTTGCTGGTAGAGAGTCATAGCGTTGGGGTCTTGGCGGGCGCTGAGTTTGGGGAGAGACATCACAAAACACAGATAATGCATACAGAATAACATAACAATGCATCGCAAACAACCGGCGTTGGGTGCGCGCCGTGTGGTAGGGGCGTTGGGTGCTTGGCGACGCAGCGGGTGGGCTTCGACGATGGGTAGGGGCGCTGGTCGCGTCGGCGCTACGTTTTGGAAGAGCCACAACAAAACATAAATAATGCATATGAAATAACATGTCACTGCATTTAAAACAACTAACATCGCATTTAAAACAATATAATCGCATCGCACCCAACCGGCGTTAGGTGCGTGCGGCGGCGCTGGGTGACGCTGGGTGCACGAAGCGGCGAGTGCGGCGAATGACGCTGGGTGTTGGGGTGTGCTGAAGCGGGGCTGGGTGCGTGTGATCTTGTGAAGCAGCGAGTGCGTTCTGATGCATTAAAATTGAAACTCATATGTGGGGTGAGCAAAATACCGGAAACCGAATAACGAACCGAACCGAACCGAAAAATCAAATTTGGTTCGGTTAATTGTTATTTTGTTAATCAGTTAAACCGAATTAAAATTGAGAGTTCGGTTTTCGGTTGGTTGAATTTTTTAACCGAATAACAAAACCGAATTATATATATATATAATATTATTTATTTATTTATAATTATAATTTAAAATATCAATATCCTTAATCCTATTATTCTCTCTCTCCTATTATATCAATATATAATATTTGTAAAATATATTATTTATTTATTAAATAATTCTATCAATTATTTTTTGCAAAATATTTTATATATATAACATATAAAATGTATTTTTATATATAAATATCAATATATAATATTATTATATATTCATTTGAAAACTATTTTTGCTAAAATAAACTATTTTTATATATAATATCAATATATAATATTATTTATTTATTCATTTGAAAAAGTATTTTTTTGCTAAAATTGGTTTAATCAAATAACGAAATATATTTGGTTATTTGGTTCGATTCGAATAAAATTGATTCGGTTCGGTTATTTTTTAAAATTTGGTTAATTCGGTTCGGTTATTTTTTCGTCCGAAACCGACCGAATAACCGAATACTCACCCCTACTCATATGCATGTTTGTGTTCAAGTGAATGTATTTTTGTGTTCATTTGAATGCATAGTTCAGTTCAACTAGTGTATATGCATGGTTTATTTTCGAAATCACATAACAAATCAAATTGTTAATCTACCCTTACTACCACAAATTAACATGTAAAAACTTAAAAATCAGGCGTGAATCTCAGCCACACGATTAATAGAATGGATGAGATTGAGTACTACATACTATCTTGAGCTCGGATACTATTTGATCCCTTCTCTCTCTCTCTCTCTATATATATATATACATACAATCCTTAACATCTATAAATGATAACAAATCATGTCTATTTGATTTGAAAATTTAATAGAATTGTGCATTGTACATTTGCGTCATAATTTGTACATTGAATTTGAAGCGTCCATATTGATTTGTCAAGAATCGATATTTATCATCATGTTTATACTACAAGAAATTTTCACACTATAATATATATATTATTCGTATTAATATTTTGTCTTGCAAATTGCAAATCACAATTATCAAATCAAATAAAAAGAAAAAATAACATTTCTGTTCATCTTGGTGTAGGGATGGCAATAGACCGGATTTGGACTGGATCTCGCTAGGTCTAGATTCAGATCCGTATTTTTTTGCTTGGGTCCGGATCCGATCCAGATCCATTGGGTCCAAAAAAATTAGATCCAGACCCAGATCCATAAGATCCACAGGGTCCAGGGTCTAGACCCGGACCCATATATTTCATCTTCTAAAATAAATCATAAATCAAATATAATTCACAGTAACACCATAATAATAATAATCTAAATACATATAAAGCTATAATAATTATTTCAAAATTCTACAATCATCACTATACAAGAAAATGTTAGTTATAAATTTAGTTTTGCTTTCATGACAGCAAATAATATTGCAATAGTAATAGAAGAAGTAGCACACATATTTTAGCAAATAGACCACTCATATACAAAATTTTCTCAAATACAAGATACAAATTTCTAATATTATTAACATACTATCCAATTTCGTAACCTAGTTTATCCAACTTCGACTAGAAAGAAAAATAATATAATACACTTATAAATATAAATAAAAATTATATATACATATATATTATATGGATCCATGGATCGGATCTGGATCTCAGAAATCGAGATCCAAATCCAGATCCGAATTTTAAAAGAATGGTCCGGATCCGATCCAGATCCGTCGGATCCTATTTTTTGAAGATCCAGATTCTGAAAAATGGATCTGGATTTACGGATCTGGATCGAGTCCGAGATCCACTGCCATCCCTATCTTGGTGTAACTTCCACGCTACTAATCGTATAAAACGTATATACTTTGAGGAAGTCTTATGTGCAGACATCTACATATGCAAACTTTGATAAATTTTTAAAGTGCAAATAATATTTTTTAATTACATAATAAAAAAATAAATGATATTTTTTTTTCAATGTAAATGATACTTTTCTTAAGACTATCTCTATCGCCAAAAAAGAAAATCGACGGACACCTTGCAATAAAAAAAGAAAGATAAAATATTTGATTATTGGATTGAAGAGGACAACCTAGGTCTTTCTTTTAAAAACCAACCACATGTTCTTATGTCTTTCAACCAATGGGATGGAAAAACTTGTCTTCATCCCATTGGTTCGTTAGATTAAAAAAAATCATTAGATCTTTTATATACAATATTAACATATTTATTTCCAATTTCATATTATAGTTTATGTTATTGTTGATTGTTATCAAATTTATTATTGTATGTTCACTTGTATTTTGTATAAATTCTTTCTAATAGTTTAAGTTTATTTAAAAAAAATTATTTAAAATTATTATATTATGATTAAAAAATAAAATAAAATAATAATATATAATGATGTGAATGGGTTGATCAACGATAAACCACTTAAAATAGAGATAGTTGGATTTAGATGAAGGTTTGTTATGTGGAGGAGAGAGAAATTAATTAAATATTAAAAAGATCGGTTAATTGGATTGTCAGGGATAAATATAGTATAAGACTAGATGATACTTTTATCCGTTCGCACCATACGAACGAATGTATATTAATTTTTTTTACATACTCTTACACATATGTACTGTATATATATAAGGGATGGATCATGTAGGAATGCAAATATAGGTAAGAAGTATAAAAGTTGCATTGAACTTATAAAGTTGTTGTACTAAACATATAAATGTATTGTACCAAATTCAACATATAAAATTTAACACTGAACATAAAGATTCATAGTGGATGCATCACTTTGCTAAATGAATTCATCACATGAGTTTGATTTTTATGAAGAGCGAAAAAATCATTTTGTGAATGCAATAACTTTCACGTCGAATGCAATTACTTTATATTTATGTGCTTTCTCACTAAAGATGTCGTACTCGCGAGAACCAATCCTTCTATATATACACATGTATAACATAAGGATATTTTTGTATGTGTTATATATAAATATAAACGCGTATTATTTTTATAAATAATTATGCTTCTATATGTAAGCATTCATATATAAATAGGTTACATATATTTCATATTTGTTTACATAGTTAAAATATATTTGATGTAAATATTTGCATTCATCATAAACTATATATAAACATGAAAAGACGAGCATGAGTCTAATCTGCACTTTGTCCCCTAGCTTAAGAACTATTTAAGAAACAAAACTAGATTCCAAATGAAGAGAAAATATTTTGAATCCTTTTTTTCCATATTTAGTCGGTGGAATTATCTAATAAAGTCCTACGATAACAATATGATTAGTACACTCAATGTCTTGATGTGATCTATGTGAGAACATCTCGCATGGGATAGGTCAAAATTGGACCCAAATCCATCATCCGTCACATGTTTCTAATTATAAATATAAACAAGATTATAATACGTCATTCAATACAAATTTGGATCCAAATTTGGACCCATATCAGATTAAGTGAATCTTGCACTAGTTTCTACGGTAATGGGTCAAAATGAATGGATAAGGAATATTGGATCCATACCCATAGCCCTAGTAGTTGTATTCAAATAAAGAAGACCATGACAAGATACAAGCATTTCAGCATTAACTTTTGATTCGGACAACTCTTCCTTTTTCTTCATCCTAACGTGGTCATGTGTTCCTTGTCCTAAAAAGATAAATTTTGGCAAATTTTAGATAGTGGATTTTTATTTATGGCATTTCAAAGAGTCAACTTGTTTGCATGTCTAGACCAATTTCGCATTTATTGTAGCTCGTGGGGGTTATGATTATGTTTGTCGCCCAAATTATGATGTTTGCGGTCAAATTGCTGCGGGAACTAATTAAAAGATTATTGTTAATTTGTTATTGAGTGTGCATTAATTTATGTGGAAAGATTAGGTTATTGTTGTTGTGAATAATGTTTATCACGTCTTATATTTGCATAAATATCCGACATCATATTGATATTATATCAATAGTGCACATTGTTTGAGAGACCGAGACTTCAATTTTATGATAGATGAACATGCGAATGTTGATAATATTTAATGGAATTGAATTTTGTTGGACCAGAAAAACTCACATACTAGAGAAAAACAATTAAACAATGAAGTGCACACGTTAGATATAATCTTCACCACAAAAATAGAAAATAATTGTGCAGGATGATTTAATTAAAATCAATGCCATATAAACATGTATGCATCTAAATATCTGCAGCCTGACTCACAGTGAGGTTAAGGTATTCTGATCTAAACTCATTCAAATAAATAACTTTCTAATCATGATTCTTTCACTCCATTAACTAACTAAGAAATCATAGGCTCGGATCTTTGATATTGACAAAATAATGGTAAGAAAGTATATTTGGCTCTCCTTAATAACCATGACGCCATACTTAGATCCATAAAAAAATGTAGATATCTCGCGAATACTTCATATAGGATAGGACCAGGGGCGGATCCAGAAGTTGATGATGGGGTGGGCTGAAAAATAAGTACTTCGGCGTATTAAATATCATAAATGCTAAAATATTTATAGGTTTTTATAAATTGTCTTGAGAGATTTCAATACACAAAATCCATCAATAATTGATTTTATATCTATATTTTTAATAAAATTTCTTTCAATATAAACTCTTCTTTAGAGTAAACTTTAGGGAATCCATCAGCCAAACCACCGGTAAAACTTGACTGTGATTGAACTTGAACAGCTTCGAATGGGCAAAGAGCAACATCAGCAAACACTTGAGCAGATGCAGCGCTGAGGAAGAATATGACATATTTGTTTTGCTAATTTTCACGACTCGTATGAACATTTGAGGATGCAGATAAATATGGTATTTTAAAAGCATCAATATACGTCGCTCAAAACAGTAGGCACGCAATAATAAGGAGACACAAAATTTTAACATGGAAAACCTCTCAAAATGAAAGAGAGAGAAAAATCACGGGACTACTAGAGCCGTTTAAATCAATTATAATCAACAATGGAGCAGTACCCAATCTTCTCTAGATTATATTAGAGGCATACAAAACATCATACAGTCGAAAATAAGCACATCAAGATGTATGGAATCAAAATCGAGCAAAGATCAAGAAAAATATCATCGAATTATCCTCTGCTCGGATCGACGACCGACCTACAAATCTCAAAATCCGATCTCCACGCCCACAATGTTGGCCCGTATCTTTGTGAAGCTTCGTCCAAAATCACGCTAATCTAACGGTTCAATCTCCGGAAACGGAATTTTTCCGAAGCTACGCCCGAAAATTCGAGAGGAAAAAAATGTTACAATTTTCTATTTTGATCGCCCAATTCTCCTTCAAAATGACGCTTGACCATTTTCATTCTTATAACCTTCTTATGAGTTCATGGGTTTTTTTCATGGGTCAAAAATATAAAAAAACCCAACAATAACAACTTTGTTTTAATTTTTTAATTATTTTGGACTGGGCTAATTTTAAATTGGGTTTAATATAATACATAGACGGAAGAAAAAGTTTGGGGCCTGCACTGGGCTGGAGCCCGGTAGAACGCCTACCTAGATCCGCCCATGGATAGGACGTAGAGTTGGGCTATTAACATATGGTGACCTTAGTGCTGCTGAAGGAACTCTCGCTCTTTCGCTTCTACGAGGATCTTGTACCACTGGTGATGGAACCATGTTGATCGAGGAGGTTAAAAGCTTGCAAATTAAACTCCCGTCCAATCCTTTGATATCAAGTTCAAGTAACAATGTTAGAAAATGAAAAACATATTAAATAGAATGCGATAATAAAAAAAAACACTAAATTCACCGCATGTTCCAAGTTCCAATGTCCCCAAAACCGGTATCAAGCATCACCCACTATGGCGGTTCTTCGCCAAATAACCCCATTTCTAGCATGGAACGGACGAGCTGGTTCATGATGATATGATGAGGGTGCAACTCCATGACATGACTCGTTTTGTCATGTGTAAATGTAGTCATTTGATACGCCTGACGCGTCTGCTCATACCCACGTGGGCACTGATCTGATGGACGAGTCATTGGAGCAAGCCCGATCCACTAGTGGACGTCTGGATAACGAGTAGGCGAGGAGCACTCTTTTGCGGCGAACCAACATCAATTATCTCGTATTTGAACGATGTATGCCATGATTATTGACGAGCAAACGCATATGCCGCAGTATTGTGCCGACATCTGCACTAGACTTTATTAATTGCTCCTTTAATTCATGTCTTAATATTTGGAATAAAGATATTCTCGAGCGTTTTCAGCCTTCTCTCTTCACTATGTAACCTTTATCCAACGACGATCACGACTAAGTCGTATGTGTTGTTCACTACCACTGATGAGTGATGTATAAGGAAAAAGATGGCCAGCTGACTCGCATGCATCAACGTCATGTCTCCTTGGGCTCGCCATCCTCATATGAATAGCAACCTGGGCCCTCGTGTTGCGTGGCTGTCACTCAACCTACATTACCTCAATGGATGGAGCTCTACTCTGGGCAGGTGAGAGAGATGAAAAGAGAAGGGAACCATTCCTTTCGACTTAATAGGTTTTCACGGACCTTGTAGCTCATGCCTGGTACACTAGGGCATTAAGACGATTGAAGGTATTGTGTGCTCATATCGTCATCTTCTTGAGTGAGGTTGCAAAGGATCTCTCCATGTAATAAACAAAAAATATTATTATACATTTATAGAAAACCATACTTCCCCCATCCACTAAGAATGTGTCACTTTCTGGACGATACAAGTTTTAATAAAATTTGATAGATATTTTTTGAATGGATAAATGATCCTACCATAAATGATTTTTGAGTGGATAATGATGATATTTTGGTAAATAATCAATGGTTGCGAGGCTGGATAATAAAAGTTGATTGTTGGGTAGTGTGTTTTTTGGTAAATAATAAGTGGTTGTGGGGTTGAATAATATATAAAAGTTGAGTGTGATGTAATATCCTAAAAAGAAAAGTGACACACTCTTTGTGGATGTCGAATAAGTCAATTATAACATACTTTTGGTGGACGGTGAGAGTATAATATAATGAATCATAATAAGTTATTATTGATTAGTACGATGCTCAAATTAATTCTAAAAATCCTTAAACAAATATCTGAACATGTGCTCAAATATGCAAAAAAAATAATACATAAACAAATGTAAACAAATCCCCGAACACATTAGTTAATCCATAAAAAGACATGCTCAAACAAAAATGGGCTTTTAATTGCGAAGAAGAAGTGACTGCAATACATTAGCTGCCATTTCCGTTGATGTCGTACTCGTCACCGCAAGGGCTAGCTACACTCATCGGCTTCGCCTAGGCACTCGTTGCCATGCTTTATTCTCTTATCTCATCTCTTTATATTTAACTCGTCGGCGCTCTCATCTCAAGGATTTTAACTAGTCTGCTCTATCTCCCCTCTCCATTTTTAACCAACAACAATGGGGACAATTATTGATTTGGGGGCTCACTAAAGGGATGAAATTTTCAAGGAGGTCTCATGACATGAAAATAATAATAAAATGATTATCTCTTGATTAGCTAGACCAACTAGTTGCTAACTACCAAATTAATGGGGCTCAAAAATTGGTCAAGAATCTTATTACTTTGGGCATGTCTATCGTCACATTTTGCAGAAGATGGGGCTAACATTTTGATAGTTAGTGTATGAATGTGTAAGAAATTTATAAGATGTGTAAAATGATAGTGACATTGATAGTAATTTAGTTAAATTGGATAATTTAGCTAGGGTAAATAGTGTATTATGTCACATCGTATAACATTTTTTCAAAAATATAATATCATAAAGATATTCACAAAATTGTACCCGTTGTTTATGAAATTATTACTTTGTGATCTAAAAAAAAAAATCTGACGTGTGCCGCTGGAGCAGCCCATCTCTCTCTTTCACGGCTTCACCCTTCTTCTCTTTCCCTCCCCCATCTCTCTCACTTTTATTCTTTTCGTGCATGCCTCTCCGAAATCCAAAACATAAGTCGCCGTTGGAGGCCATCATCTTTCTCCATTCTTAGTCATTTTAACATTATTAAAAACAACAACAACAATTAGTAATATTTTATTAACAAGAAAAAAACAAGATTTATGATTATCTATATCTTATCCTCTGTGAAACATATGCTTAACCCATCTCCTTGTGAAACATGCTTGAATATCATTTCCAAGAACAATCACCCAATTTTCCAGAAATAAGCAAATTAATTGTTTTTTTCCTTCTCAACTATTAACGATCTATCTCTTATATAAAGAAATTAGAAACCCAATAATAAAGATTTATCCACTTTCAAATTCTTAGCTTTTCTCTCTCATCTTCGTCCTCCCATTCCGACGATCCCCGCCGGCCGACCACACTCGCCTCTGCCGCCCGTGGTTCTCATCGCCACAACATTATCCCTTCAACCGTCACTAACAAAGCATCTACTCATTCCTCATCTTGGTCGGACATCCAACAACCAAAATAGACATCGCCACCGACTTCATGAGATTATCCATACAATGGCCACACTACTTCGTTTTATCTCAATCGGCCCAGTCTTTTCTCGTCACGGTCCAAAATTTTCCATGGTTTTAGTCTTGGAGGAAGATAGAGGAAGAAAGAGAAGAAGTGAGTTATTTTGGGATTTTTATGTTGAGTGCATAACAAGAGAAGCGACGTGGTTTATGATGACATGTTATTTCATTTTCTTTGAATTACGTGCTATTCAGGTTGGCATGCCATGTCACAACTCCAACTCCGACGATACACATCAATCTTCATGTATCATAGGTTTTTGTGTTATCACAAAGAAATAATTTCAAAAACAATGGATACAAATTTATGAATATATACGGTGGAACATTTTTAAAAAAACCCTAATATGATGAGACACAAAACATTATTTACCATTTAACGTAAAACTTAACAAAAATAACATATACCTAGTAAATATGGGTATTTTAAAATTCCCCACCCTTAAAATCACATGGCAAAATTTAAAATAAATCTAAAAATTAGTGTGCACACTCTCTTTCTCAGTCCACGCACAAGAGCAAAAAAAAAAGTTTTAGAAAGTGTAACCTAAATTGCAATTCAAATCAATTTGTAATTGATTGCAAATAGAAATTTATGGTTTGAGTATATTATACCTGATTTTTCAAGTGTGGTTTATCTATTCTATGCGGTTTGTAGGCTACTATACATGAATATATGATTTACTCAATGTGCACCATGATATTAAAATAAAAAATAGCTAGATTCGTGTGCGTGTATTGATCTAGTGTTAGAGTGGTTAATGTCTGAGGCCAAAGGTCTCGGGTTCGAGTCCATCGTGATACGGCCTTTAAATTTCTGTATTAAATTGATAAAAAAAAATAGCTAGATTCACCTACAATATTATTAATAATTTATTATTGCTTTTTAAAGAATAGTAATTTAGTACTCCTTCCAAAGCATATAACACTTTTATTTTTGGGTAATAGTTCATTCTCAATCCCTATAATTCAAACTAGTATATAACCCGTCGAGTTTCGACGGAAAATCACTTTACTTTAAATATTAATTTATAAGTATGAACTAAAAAAATAAGTCAATATTCTATTTCGACAATTAATTGAAAAAAGTGCTAGAGGACGGTACAAAATTATATATATAAAAATAAGTCAAGGATAATATTTTTCAAAAAAATTACTTTATCTATATGCAGGAAACTAATATAAATCAAACTATACATATGATTCAAACATAATAAAAAAATATTTCTATAAATGTAATAAATAAAGTCTAATTTGATGATTTTTTTTGTAATATATAAAAAGATTAGCAATTAAATTCAAAGTATAAGTTTAAAATTATATGATTTATGAAATCTATTTTGAATATATTTCTCAAACTTGAATAAAAAATATGTTATTATTCCTTCTCGTATCAGTTACATATAGTAATACATGTTACTTACTCGAATTAAAGAAGTTATATATTTAGATATAAATATATTTTCGTCCATCTGGACCCGTCCAGAATGTATATACCTATGTACTCATCTCAACCTCAATTAAAAAGTGATTATAAAAAAATTAGAAATTAATTTCAAAGTATAAATCGAAATTATACAATCTATGAATTATGTCAAGAATGTATGTATGTATCTTTCTTAACCTCAATTGAAAAGTGATTTACATTCATTCCCAATCCAAACTTATATAGTAATACCCACTATATATGTGTATTTGTTCCAAACTTGTTTACTCGTTCTCTTATCAGTTCCGTATAGTAATACTCATTAATTATTTGGATTTAAAAAGTCATATATTTATATATAATTATATTTTCATCGATATGAACCCGTGTAGAATGTATATACATGTGCACCCATCCCAAACTCGATTAAAAAGTGAATGTAAAAGATATCAAAATTATTTTCAAAGTATTAATTTGAAATTATACAATCTATAAATTCCGTTAGAAATGTATATTTATGTATCTGTCTTAAACTCAATTGAAAAGTGATTTACTACTCGTTCTCATAACAAACCTGTATAGAATATCCGTCAATTACCCGAATTAAAGAGATTGTTTATTTAGATATAAAACTATGTATATAAAATAGATTAAAATTAATTTCAAAGTATAAATTTAAAATTATAAAATCTATGAATTATGTTATAAATGTGTATATATATATATATATATATGAGTTGATTATATAGAGAATTACCTCTTAGATAAGAACTAAAAACTGATAACCGTCGTTAGATTGAATAAGATCGGACGACTCATAATTATTTAATGATAAAAATTACGCAAATCCCTAAATTTTTACTATTAGGATCGTTCATATTCTATTTTTCGTTGTTCATATAATTCGTGTTGTTGTTCATGTAATTTTAGTTCTTATGCATACAATCACATTCCAATTAATTGTTATGTTCATGTAATTCATGTTGTTGTACATGTAATCATAGTGATTGTGCATATATGAACAATTACCACAAATGAATATATAGAATCCCTTAATTATAGGGTTAAATGGCTACCACAAAAATTTGAGGATAATAAATGATTTATAATTAATCTTGACCGTTATATTATAAAAAATGGATGAACCATCTTCATTCTTAGTTCTCAAAAAAGTTAGAGTTCTCATTTGATACTCATATATATATATATAGGGGAGGGTTAACGTGAGAATCATTTTTATTGTGAGCGTGAGAACAAAAATGATGAATTCACGGTGAAAGTTGATGAATCGTTGGGAAAATTCTTGAATCAAAAAAATAAATTTTTAGCCCTCATGGGATTCGAACCGGTGAAAAATTCGAATTTTGAATTCATTAACTTTCTCAACGGATTCATCAACTTTCATAACAATTCATTTGGTTCTTGTTTTTAGGATAAGAATGGTTCCATTTGAATTAAACTCTCTCTCTCTCTATATATATATATATATATAGAGAGAGAGAGAGAAGTTGGTTCAAATGAGAACCATTCTTATCCTAAAAACAGAACCAAACGAGTCGTAAGATGAAGTTGATGAATCCGTTGAGAAGTTAATGAATTCAAAAATTGAATTTTCACCGTTCGAATCCCATGAGGGCTAAAATTCTATTTTTTGGATTCGAATTTCCTAACTCGATTCATCAACTTTCATTGTGAATTCATCTGTTTGGTTCTCACGCTCACAATAAAAATGGTTCTCACGTTAACCTTCCCCTATATATATATATATATATATATATATATATATATATATATATATATATATAGGGGTTGGATCCAGGTGAGAACTCATCCTTTGAACTTGAGAACCATGCATAAGGCGTTGAAGATGATGCACAAAGCGAAGATAAAGTTGTGCATAACGAAAACTTTCTAAAATTGTTGAACAATAAAATAATTTTAGAAAGTTTTCGTTATGCACAACTTTATACCGCTTGTGCATCATCTTTAACTTATCTTATCATCAATTCGCAGAGTCATAAAAAGATGTGGTTCTCATTCGATCCACTCCCTATATATATATATATATATATATATATATGTGTGTGTGTGTGTGTGTGTGTGTGTGTGTGTGTGTATTTGTCTTAAACTCAATTGAAAAGTGATTCAGTACTCGTTCTCGTGCCAAACCTATATAGTAATACCCGTTAATTATCCGAATTGAAGAGATTGTATATTATATATAAAAAAATTTACCCACAGGACACATTTAGAATAAATGATTTATAATTAATCTTGACCGTTATATTATAAAAAATGAATGAACCATCTTAATTCTTAGTTCTCAAAAAAGTTAGAGTTCTCATTTGATACACTCCCCATATATATATATGTGTGTGTATTTGTCTTAAACTCAATTGAAAAGTGATTCAAGATTTCTCGTACAAACACGTATAGTAATACCCGTTAATTATCCAAATTGAAGAGATTGTATATTATATATATAAAAATTACCCACATGACACATTTAGAATATATATATCAAATTAAAGAGTCATATATTTAGATATAGAATTTTTATTGCCACATAGACCCGTTTAGAATGTATATACGTATACATCTCTCAAACTTGATTAAAAAGTGACCATTAAAAAATTAGAAATCAAATTCAAAGTATAAATTTTAAAATTATACAATTTGTAAAATATATTCATTTAGAATTTATATATATGTATATGTCTCAAACTCGATTAAAAATGTAATTTTACTACTTGTTACTGTACCAATATCGTATAATAATACATGCTAATTATCTAAATTAAAGAGATCATATATTTAGATATAGAAATATTTTTAGCTATAGAATATATATACATGTACCCCATCCCAAATTTGATTACAAATTAACTATAAAAAATATAAATTACATTACAAAGTTGAAAGTATAATACATCATCTATTTATCATTACAAAACAACACATCTAAATTGATTATATTAGTTATATATTTCAAAATCTCATTGAATTTTATATAATAAAACAAATTCAAATTTTACCGATTTTACATGTATTGCATATAAATACAAATTGTTAGATTGATTTTGTATACCTTTCTCGACAAATTGAAAATAATTAGATGGTAGGCCTACATGTAATGAAAATTATCTCATTAAGCCATGTACAAATTTACCTTATATATGATTAGATGTATTCATATAATTGGCAATAAATATTGTAGTCGTCTATGGATTTAATGCACTCGTCTAATTAAGGTAAATTACGGACTTTGTGGATTTAAGAAGTGTTTAGAAAATATTTAATAGAAATGAAATATAGAATCAAAAACGCATAAAAAGAGAATTTAGAAAAATAAAAATAAAGGATTTTGGTGATGCCATGTAGGATATAAAGATGATGTGGCCTTAAGTATCACTAATCCTATTATATATTGATTGATTCATAACAATTTATTACTTAACAAAAAACTATATTTTGACCGATATTTTACGAAAAGAGACTCATATAATTTATATGATAGATACTTTCCTCACTTAAAAAATATTTATCAAACATTTAATATAATTCGTATCATCATAAAGTATTACACTAAGTATTTTTTTATCTGGAATCGGTTAGTGTTCTAATTAATTAACGGCATCTAAAACCCGCCCTAACCCCTTTCCTTTCTTCCTCTGTTAGCTTCGAAATTTCAGAAGGCGCGCGCAGTGTTTAATTTCTAGGGTTATCAAATTTTGATTATTCCGGCGTTGGCAATGGCGACAACCGCGCCTGCAACCACTCAGTCGTCCGAAGCCGCAAAAACAGTTGACGCCTCACTGTGGTGGGAACCTTTCAGCGTACTTCTCACCGAGCTTGAAAACGCCTCCGTGTCATCCGAAACCCCCCAATACCTGGTAAGGAAACTGTGAAATCACGCTGCAATTACTGGAGTTTATTTCACTTGTAAATATTTTGGACGGTAATGCGGAATGTGTGGTCTTGCGTTGCTGAATTTGAGAATTTGCGCTATCGGCTGTTTTTCAGGAAAGGAAGTTGAAGGACAATCACGCGTGGTTCTTGGAGACTGTTTCACAATTCAAGCCGCCCAATCAGAAATCGAGGGAAGCATTGGATTCACCACGTGTGAAAGTTGGTCCGCACGAATTGAGTATACAGCCCAAATTGAAAGACGCTGCACTGAAGATTAGTGGTATCCTGGTAAAGTTTGCCTACTTTTTTTTTGACAGTATTTGGTAATTTGGTTATGTATCTCAAGTCTTCGGCTTCTTGGAACTTTGGACTAGTTGACACTACTATGACTGCTGAGACAATAATATGACTTGTATACTTGTCAGTGTTTAGATGAGGTGCAATCATATATCGTTGCCAAAAGATCGCTGGAGCGCCCTAATGCAACAACCAATGATTTACATTCGGATATTATAAATCTGGTTTGTTGATATCCTCCTCCTTCTGTTAACTGTGCAGCCCATTCGACTATCTGCAACTGGTGTAGCATGTGAATGAAATACCAGAAGCATTTAAAGCTGACATTAGTTGCCCATTCTCAATTTTTGATTGTCATGAAACGAACAAAATTTATGCATAATGCATCTCGATGTGGTTATTATAGCGCACAGAAAGACATTTAGTTGGTACACGTGACTTTCTGTTCCATAACTTCTGTTTTGGTTTTACAATCATAAATCTTGTATTTGTTTATAATTATAATATATTCGATCTCTTAAGTATTGATCATGATAGCTATTCTTTTAGTTCTATATTTTCAATAGAGAATTTGAGGTTATGAAAGGCAAATCATATTTTAACAGTTTATCTTGTAGCTGTATCTTGAAATACTTGAAGAACTTCTTCTCTGATATTTTACATATATCTTCATGGTTTTTCCTTGTTATATGCCATTTTTGCCTTTTGTTTATAAGGTCATGCTCGAGTACTACATTGAACGGCAATGCTTGTTGAAGTGCACGAGGCAGATCCTTATGCATGCCTGTGAGTATCTTTCTCTGGTTCCTACCCCCCCCCAAACACACACACGCTAAGCCATGCATATTGTTGCGTATTTCAGTAACTTTTATGCTATTTCAACATGACTAGAATTATTCCTTGAGTTTGGACGATGAAAGTAGTCTATTATATAGTATATACTACTGTCAAATTTTAAAAGTGATTCATTAGCTCGATAATGTTGGTACCATATGTGTTAAGCACAGCTTAGCGAATTAGAATAACATAATTTAATGAGGATATAACTTGTGCTAATGAGTAGAAAATGATGCATACCATTCTTATTTCTAGGTTTTCATGAAGGAAAGGAATTGTTCCATAGCTGTTATCATGCATTCTGAAACTCAGCTTGCTTAAATGCACTTCAAATTTGTTAGGCTCGTTCTATATAATATAAAAGCTCTGGAGGAGATCCTGCTCCCTTCTTCTTTCCAGTGGTAATGAGTGGATGAGTAACAGAGATTGAGAATACTTTTGACAGTAATACGCTAAACTGTGTAAGTACTAATAGTAGCAGATAAGCAGGCTCTATTTGGAGCTTGGTGGGTTCAAGTTGACGAACTCTCTATTTGTATGGATTAAGGAAAGATATGAGCTATTCTTTATGGTGTCTTGCCTTCATATTTACTTTGAAACATTGTGCGGTTGTTTAAGTAGCTACCTTATCCTTCTCCTGATGCAAACCCTTTCTGGTGTAGTATATTTTGAGACTGAGTTGGAAGGAGGTTCTGCTGTACTGGAGGTGGCAAAACGGTTGATTTCTGGTGGACTCGAATGTAAATTGCTTTCTATCTTTGAGGACCTTCTATCGTCTAAATACCCAGAGCAGATGGTACGTTTGAGTGTAATACTTTGTAATTCTCTTATTTGTTGTCTGAATTACATGTATACGCATTTGACCGTGCTTTTTGTAGGATTTTGATCTGTACACTTTATGGGCAGAGGAAACACTTATAGAGGACAACTTAATCCTTGATATTCTATTCCTTGTCTATTACGAGTCATTTTGCACGTGTGATGCTGAATGCTGGAAAAGATTATGTGCGCTGTATGAGGTGAGCTTTTCTTTCTGTGTCTTTACTTGGGATCGTTTTACTTACTGATTTATCATGTTGTTCTTTGTGTCATGCAGGGTATTGTAACTGGTTCTTACAACTTCCAGAAGCTGGCAATATCACCAGATGCTATTCGTGCTATATATCATGCCAAAATCCAGCTGCTGCTCATTCTCATCCAGTCTTTAAACCTGGAAACTCTCCTGCAGATGATCCACGATAACATTCCTTTCAGGTTTTGTTGCATTTTTTCCTACTCTTCTTTTCTCCCCCCTGCTCTTTTTATTTTTATTGTTTATTTTATTTTCTGTTTTGCATTCAAGAAAAGTTGGGTCAAAAAGTTATCGGTTTCGTAATCCTAAGAGTAATTTCCGATAATCTGAACCTTTGACTACGCCCGACAGCATAGATTAGAAGTAATGGAAGATGTAATTTGATGTAGCTGACGGCTCTTATGTATTGGTAGTTTTTTCATAATTGCAACTCTTCTATATGGAGTTTGGTTCTATGTTCATAGCTGTATGCTTACTGTCTTACTCAAACAACTGAAGTGCTATTTCTTGCTCAGGCAGGGCTCTATTGGATTTTCAGAGATGGAAGTTCAACAAATTGATTCAATGATTTCTAGCTTCAATGCTTTTGAGTCCAAAGACTTAGGCCCTCTGATCTTAGCATGGGCTATGTTTCTTTGTCTTGTTTCTTCTCTGCCAGAAAAAGAGGAAAATAATTTGCTGATGGTACATATTTCTGTTATTCAGAGCATGTCTTATCATTATGATGCCTGTTCTTCAATTTTGGGATCTATCTTTCTTTTAAATGTGTTACTCTTATCAGGAGATAGATCACATTAGTTATGTTCGTCAAGCTATGGAGGCTTCATCTTTGGGATATTTTCTTGAAATTCTAGAAAGTGATACATTAAAATATTCAGATGTAAGTAACTTCCTTGGGTACCTTGCTACAATACTCAGTTGTTGCAGGCATGCGGTTTCCCAGTGATTCTTTGGTACCTCAATATATAGTTATTCTATATTATGCCTTATCTTTCTGTCTACCTTCTTTCTAGGGTCTTGTAGCTGGTTACCAAAGTGTTTTGAGAACGTTTGTATCTGCATTTATTGCATCTTATGAGATCAATGTCCAGGTATCTCCTAAATAGATGTGCATATTGTCCTTACTCTTCATTAGTTGCTCAGACATTCATATGTCTTCTTTGTTGTGCAGTTTGAGGATGAGAACCTGAAATTGATATTGGACATCCTCTGCAAAATCTACCAAGGGGAGGTTGTCTGCTAAATGATTTTCTGATAATAAAGTATCGTACTCCAACCATAATATATTTAAGAAAATTAATTTCTTGCAGGAGTCTCTATGTGATCAGTTTTGGGATAGGGACAGTTTTATTGACGGTCCTGTCAGGTGTCTTCTTTACAACCTAGAGGGTGAATTTCCGTTTAGAACTATTGAGCTTCTACGCTTGTTATCAGCTCTAAGTGAGGGTGCATGGCCGTCTGAATGCGTGTAAGTGAAACTTGCTGATGTTTTATGGTGTACGTCATGTATTAGTAATTTGTATTTATGACGGCATAGGATGATATAATTGAATTTTTATTCATAAGCTGTTAGTTTGAGTTCTTGGTTCCAAATTGATAATTGAGGCCCACTCTTTTTACCTCTCATATGGTAATTTGAAAATGATAAGAGATTAAAGGAATCCATAGTTGACTCTTCAGACCTGATTGGTAAGCTTAAGAAATGTGTCCTGACCACTTCAAATTGCACTGATCACTGTATTCTTCAAGTTTGATGTGAGTACTTTATGCTCTAGGCTAATCAAGCTTACTTGATATACTTACTTTATCATGATTAAAGTATCAAATTTTATTGATAGAATTTTCTAGCTTGTTTTATTTTGCATATTTTGCTGAGCATAGATGTGAATTTAATGAACAATTTTGAATCTATTCTTACCTTTCTTGGTTTCTGGTCCTATTACCACTTGCTTTTAAGCTTAGAATGATGAACTAAAATTGGTCTGACATACAACTTTTCATTTTTTCTTATGATTTGTTTGTTCTTTTTCTTATTTTTGTTGTGAAGTGCTGTACAATCCAGAAACAGGATATGGGAGGATAAATAGCTATTTTTTGTGATTTTTTTTTCGTATCCCAATAATATTTTCTTTTCATGTCTTTTTGTTATATTTGCTTTTTTCGACTCAAGAAAATTGAGAAGTAATGTCTTTAGAACAGCACCGTCCATACTCATTTTCACTTTTTGTTTCACAATGCCAAGAAAGTTTCTCATGTTGACTGAAGAAAAGAACTGTCTTTAGCTCATATGAGGATCAAATATCTATAGAGCTTTGGTTTTTTGTATGTATCTTGGAAATATCTTCCTATCAACCGTCTGAACCTTGAAGTTTATCTACTGAAAATCTCAATTAACTAGAACATAAGGATATTTATCCAATGCAAATCCAGTAAATGCTGAGGATTATAGAGAACTTTAATGTGCCATTCATTATTTGTCTACCATGGTGCTACCTAACATTGAAGAGCACCTTTACTAAACACAAGTTGTTAATACCCCTTTCCCCCCACAACACCATCCTATTATATTATGTTTAAATCTTATGGGATTGTTTTGAGCAGATTCAATTTCCTTGATAAGTCCACTGGACTTTCAACGCCTTTTGAGATAAGGAATGGCTCAGTAGTGGATGCTGTTTCAAGGGTCGTTGAAACACATTCTCCCTTGCATGTTGCTGGGGTTGAAGGCTTGGTAATTCCTGGAAAATCTAGGGGTCAAGTATTGAGAATGCTCGATGAGCATTATGCTCTGGTCAGGTGGGAGGTAAATGTTCCATGTATAACATTTTAAACTCAGATAGTGTCATTAAGAAATTCATTTAACTTATCTGATACTGTGTCAGCTGATGGATGCTGGCTTGGGGTTCTCTGTACAACTACTCCACGGCCTTTATTTCTTTATTGTCTGTGTTGTGATAGAAGTCTTTTCACTTTCTGAGTCGGATATTGATCAGCATTCCCTCAATCCATGTTACAACTCTTAATTTCGCACTTCCCCTAAACATTAAATTTGAACGTAGGTAGAACATATAGATTTCTTATTCCCTTGCTGAGTTGAAGGGTGACATTTCAGCTATACAGTTGGCACTAATAGGTTATTCTAGAAACTATGTAAAAAAGTGAGAGGGTGTCACACTAATGTTTCTTAATTTGTTTTGAGGTTAATTATAGCCCAATTAAGAATGGAAGGAACAGTTTGGTGCTCTGCAAATGTTTTTTGATTATTATTATTATTATTGTTGTTGTTGTTGTTGTTATTATTATTTTTTATTTTTTTATTATTATTAATTGTGAAAGTTTTAATCATATAATGGTCTTAATTATTGCTCTAATTGTTGAGCTATTGGTCTCGTTAGTAACTGAGCGTATGTGCCTAGGAATTAATTTCTTCCATTTTTAACTGTGATGCTTTTTGTTACTTGTTTTCCTGTTTCTCTCTCCATGTGTATCTCTATATTTGTCTATCTATCTTTCTCTTCCCTTTCTAGCTTAGCTTTACTCTATGCTTGTCTTCTCTACAGCATACAGAATCTGGAGTTCTTGTTTTGCTTTTGCGGTTGGCTAAAGAGTTGCATTTGCAAAACCTGGAGGAAGTCATTGTTATCCTTGACTTGCTCAGTCGATTGGCGAGTTTTAACATGGTATTCTAACTTTAAGTTGATTACTCTTGTAAGCTTAATTTATTGCTGATGATTCTACATATTAAATTTGCATGCTCTCTAATTACATATGCTGGGCTGGTATGTTTTGATTGGATTCATCTTTTTAGCTTTGATTGCTTTATTTTGACATCCTGTCACTAGTATGAAGCTTAACTTTTCCTTTGTATTTGTTTATCTGTAGGAGCTAGTGTATGAAAGAATAATCTATAAAGCTAATATAGTTAGTTATATTGTACTCTTTGTGTTCAACACTTTTATTTCATCATACTTCTGTTGAAACAAGGCCAATTCCGATCAACTTCTTTTGTGCTGAGAGTTACAGATTATTATGATTAGTATGACCATGTCTGTGCGTATGTGCAAACTTTCTTATAGGGGCAAAATGTCATAGAACTAGTTAACTTCTAACTTCTAACACCTGCCTAAATCCCCAGTCTGCTCATTAATTCTTAAGCGAGTATCTGGATTCTGGATGGAGAAAAATCTATGCTA
The DNA here is from genome assembly GCA_036937905.1 of Salvia rosmarinus. NCBI lineage: Eukaryota > Viridiplantae > Streptophyta > Magnoliopsida > Lamiales > Lamiaceae > Salvia > Salvia rosmarinus. The sequence continues at coordinate 95,936,282 of CM072813.1, forward strand.
CAGAGTTTGATTATTTTGTCTTTAGTGCATTTGTATGATATATCACCTAGTTAAGTTGATTATTTCGAACAGTTAAATAAATGTTTATGTTATTTTCCTAGAAATTACAGTCACTAACTGCCACACACTCCTGGAATGATCTGTTTAATTTGTGTGATGAACTGAGGTAATTATTTTGCTTGCAATATCATTTTGAGGTAGAAAATAGTTTGGAAGCATTACTTAAAGAGTATCTGCTGTCTGCTGATATGGATGCTTGTTTATATGATATTAGGCTGTCTGTTGTACTCTCATGAAATCTTGGAATACCTCCTATACTGGAGACTATATCATGGGAAATGAGCAGAGATATTTGCGGTATGACTCTTTGAGTTTCATGTTTTCATTTTATTGGATACTCATTCAGTTGGGTATTTCTATTCTACAATGAGTTAACTCTATCTGGCTCCTTACAGCATTGACATTGTCGAGATTGTTTCTGCTATGGTGAAAAGCCTTCCCCCTAGCATGAGTGGTGCCATAATGATGTCGATGGGGGTAAACATATTGACGAAAATGTTGAAATGGTAATCGATATATACTTTGTCTTGACTTTTTTTTATCTTATTTAGTCCCCCCACCGAAACCTCCTTAATGGCAATTAACATTTCCAAGAACATTCTTGGTTTTGATGATTATAAGGGCCACAAGTCTTGATTAGTGTAATGCCATACAAGGAGTCGTTTTCTTATATATTTGGTGTTGTATCTTTATCCCTATGGCTGTGGCTAATTAGGTTTAAGAATTTTCTAAAATTTGAATTGAAACTGTTTGCAGTTGGTTTGTATGATTTACTTCATATTGGTTTGCTTTTCATGATATGCATGGTTTAAGTTCTTACATTATCCTTTTCCAATCTTTATATCGCAGCAAGCCATCTCACGTAGCTACAATGGCCATGAAGGGCAATATCTTTGATGTTGCCTTGAGGACGAACCCCTTTGATGTTGGATCCAACAATTTATCCAGGTCAATTTTTCAGATGTTCTGTAACTTGAGTAAATTGAAGTACTCCATTTGTGAGATCTACTTGATTGACTTGATTAGGTTGAATTGAGTCCAGAAACTGATACTGAGTGACTAATTGACTATTATATTTGACCTAGTTTTCCATTGTTCAGGTTATTCTCTTGAAATTCATTTTGTAACCTATGGAAAGTTGGAAGTTATAAAATTTACCATATCTTCTGGCTTGATGTTCCACACAGGGATGTTAAACATCTGTAGGTTCATTGTTTTGTAAAGTTCATGTATAGTGTAACTCTCTTTTTTTTTTGGTTTTGTTTTGGGGGATTACGTGGAAAACTCTTTTTGTGCTGAATTGAGTTGATTATCAGCTGCATCCAGATTTTCTCCTGTAATGTGGTTTCTGTATTACATTAAATCTCTGGTGGATTTTTTGGGACATGCTATGGGAGGTGTTTTTGCCGTGGTGTAGGGTGCTTACTGAATCTCTTAATATTAGTCAATGCAGTGTCACCTTCTCATATCAGAACAAGCCTGAAACAATGGCCAACTTCAAATTTTCTTTGTATTTACATTGTTGTTTCCATGTTGCATTCCAGTGGATCCTGGTTGCTCTCTGGAAGACTTGCCAAAATGCTTTTGATTGATTGTGAACAGAGTGACTGCTCGATGACTCTCTCAGGCATGTTATTTGGTTCCCTAGTACCTTTTATCCAGACTTATATGTTGATCTGATGGTGCTGATCCCTTTAATTTATTCCAAATGATTTTGTTGTTATAACAAGTAACTTGTGCATGGCCTGTGTGCTCTATCGATTGCATGAAAGTTTTATTATTATGGTTATTTGCTTTCTGTACGCTAAGGATTGTGAACTTTTTTCTTTGACTTCTCGACTTATCATCCTCACATTGAACCAAGATACTCAGAACTCTACTTTTCAGGTCTTATTTCTGCTACAGCACTACCCTGGTGATATGTAGCTTCTGTCACTTAACAAGGAATAAACTAGTATTTAATAGTGCTATTATAAAACACTTTAACAATGTGTTTCTATTATGATATGATCTGTAAAATCAACTTTCCCGGGGGATTGAATTTGTCAAATTAAGGTGATCTCAAGCTGCCTACCACCTGAATTTTTTTATTTGAAACTTCCATCTGCAATGGACGAACAAGAAACAGACCATGGAGTTTTCATCCTCTCTTTTGCGTTTGCCTCTTCTTTTGTCCACTCTGGACTGCTATGAGATTTTAGATATTCTGTTAGTGCTGTTAGACAAATATTGTTTTCATTGCCAATTGATTTATAAAATGCCTTGCCATTACAGCGAATTAATATTCTGAAAATTAACTCTTGCAAGTTATTGTGCAGTGCTTGACTTCACAATGAATCTCCTGGAGACAGGATTAGAAACTGATACCATCCTTGCACTCATAGTTTTCTCACTTCAGTATGTTCTTATTAATCATGAGTTCTGGAAATATAAGGTGAAACCTGCTCGGTGGAAGGTGACACAGAAGGTATTGGCTTCTTTGCTTGTGTACAATTTTTTGAAGTTCCCTTGTATTAGATTTTTTTGGTTCTCTAGATTTGCATCTTCTGTGAAATTATAGGATGTAAGGATAGGTTTGTATTGAATAAAGACTTCATGGAATAACAGACTATGTCTTTCTTGTATAAACGAGCAACAAGACATGACATGAGATGTTTCTTTTACGCAATCTATTTCTCCTTTTTCTGTATTTCTGATTTATCCAGCATCAAGTCCATAAGTTTTATATTACCTTATTTCTGAAACTTCATTCTTCAAGAAGACCTTTCTGTTGAGAAGGAATAAGGAGATATTCTGTCCCCTTGTTTGATGATTGTTCTGATTTTTATTTATTTTTTACTTTAGCAAGTATACTCGTCAAGTTCTAATTCTTTCAGTACTGATGAATATGCACTGTCTGACTAGTCTGATTTGCTTGTTTATAGGTGCTTGAAGTCATGAGGAAATGTACTTCGTCGATCTCATGCTGTCCCAAGCTGGGGGAAGTAGTTCGTGATATTATGTTTTCTGATTCTTCTGTACATTCTGCAGTTTTTGAATTGTTTGTACAACTACAGCAACCTTAGAGGTTGATGATGCTGATCTTATTCCTTATATAGCTTTAGATCCTGATATTTTATTTTTATATTTGACGCTTGTTCTTCGTTCTACCCTTGTTTATGTGCCAGAAACTTCATGTATCCCGTTTATTTGACATACTGGATATTGAGGGGTTGGAGCTTGCAATATCCTCTGGGTTGGATGTCCTGGTCAGCATGATATCCACTTACTCAAAGGTGTGCACTTTTCCAAAGTTCATTTTTTTTGTCCTTATACTTATTTTGTTTCTTTGTTATATCTGGATATGCTTCCTCTTTCCCTGGATCAAAACAAACCTTACTTGTGGACATTGTTGTTATCTAAAATGGTCAAGTGTCACATCTTTGTGTGAACTCAGGTAGATAGGTTGTGGATGAGTCTCTTTATGTGATTTTGTTGAATTAATCCCTTAGAATGGAAGTAAATTTTAGTTTAGCGTTTTGTGTTTCTAATCTGGTTTAAAGGTGTAAAACGTGAGCTTCCTTTGTAAAAAATTATATCGTCAATATGTCTCCATGTTTGGAGTTTTCCTACACACTCTTCACACCCATATGGATTTCTGCTACTTCTGGTCCTTCTGTTGTGCATGAATATATGTCTCATGATTATCCTAAATAGCTAGACTGATCTATGTCTTGCTGTTGGTTGCGAAGTTTGAGATTTTGACTCTATAAATGGCAGGTTTGAAACTAGTGACTAGTTTTTATCTTTCTGGACGAAGCATCAATTATTTTTCAGTAATGTTCTGCTGCTTCACTAATTCTGTTCAATGATATATTTATGAATTTTGTTGTTGACTAAGAACTTGAACTGTTTTGTGTCAGAATCCACAGAGTACTTCTGTTTTTCATGAAGCAATTCTATCAATGACGACAAAGCCAGTACATGTTATCACTGCTGCCATATCATTTATATCATACTTCCGTAATGCTGTACGATCTATTTTCCTTAATAATCACATTCTTGATTCTTTATTTTCGTTATAAAGTTCTGATAGTCTATTTTTGTGTATGGAAGAAGTCTCATGCATTCTTATCTGTCCTCCATAGAGTTTTTTTGCTTGAGTTCCACTTTACAGTAAATTCAGACCTTTCCTTGTATGTCATCTTCAGATATTAACTCAGTGAGTGCTCCATAACTGAGATGCATAAGAAAACTTACCTCATCCGTAGTGGCATATAGGTTGCATAGAATTTTCTTTTCTTAGCTTAATTAGATTTATGGCATCAAATAATCTTATAGCAGCTTCTTTGACAAATGATTATTCATGATCTATCTTTTCATTTTCCTTATATCTTGTCTTTTGCTGGTTCATTTAGAATATACAAATAGGTGGCGCAAGATTGCTCTCTGCTTTATTTATGGCAGATTTCTCACAGTCCTATACCTACAACAATATGAATCTTGGGTTGGATGATAAGCAGGTTGGCAGCTTAATCGGTTATGTAACAAATTTTTAGCTGTTGGAAATACTCATTTTAAATATGGGCCTTTGCAGGTTGCCCATTTCAGGAAATCTATTAGTAGCATTCTTTGTCAGCAGTCACCTTGGAATGAGGATCTCATTATTGCTACTTTGAGGTTCCTAACTTCTGCAGCAAGCAATCAGGTTTCTGTTCCTTACTTTGCCCCTTTATAGATTGTTGTCTTTAATTTTTACCATATGACTGCAACAAGTGTTACATTTTTCTCTTCGTAATATTCCACTCCAAAGGATTCTGAAATTTTATGTATTATCATTTTCTTCTTGTTTATTGCATATGCCACGACCATTTTCTGAAGTTGATCATTGACTATTACCACTCACCATAGCTTATATCGGCAATAAAATTACTGTTTTCACTTGTTCTTCTCAGAAATATGCCTGGTCCTCGATTTTATTGCCGAACCATTGCTAGCAGTTTTCTTTAATCATAGTAATGACGAAAAAGAGCTGAGCTTTAAAACTTTGGATTACTTGGTAGTATATGCATAAAACTTTAAGTGTTTTGCAAAGTTAATGGCACTCTTCCCATGCTGGAGTTACACGTAACCCTGCCTGGTTCTGCTAACCATGTGATAGGGCATATGTCGATATAACTGAGAATCAATCTTGGGTCTGTATTTTTCATTTATGGATCTTTGCGCCCACTGCTTATCGCTTACATGTAGGATCTTCCCAACGATATGAAGTTATTCGTACTCTACGTCTCTTTTTGCTGGCTGACTTTAGATAGAGGATTTGGATGTCTCAATGGCCAAGACCCCCTTGATCATTCCTGTTTTTTTATTCAATTTTCTTATCTGATCATTTTGCTTGTTTTTTATGTTAATGTATGCTCAAATACAGCCTGCTTTTCTTGCTGCTGTCATCACATCAAAGGAGTACTCAAATACTCAAGTGCAAAATGCCCCTGAACATCAGCCAAAGAAAACTGAGAATGAATCATTTGATTCCTTGGAAGAAAGTCCTTTATATGCGATTCTGCAATACCTAAAAGATTCTGAAGACTTATTACATAGGTTTGCTTTCATTTAAATACACACTATTCTGTTTGCTGGATGTTTTAAAATTTCTGTATCACAATATGTTTTATCCATTTTATTTTCTCTCAGGAAACCAAATGTGTTGTTATGTTCATTGAACTTCCTAAGGGCACTTTGGCAAGGTGCACCTCAGTTCTTAAAGACCTTGGAGCAGTTAAAAGTTGCAGATAAGTTCTGGAAACATTTGACCAGTTCTCTTGTACTCATTGCTTGTCGAGACAATTTATCTGAGAAACTAACTGAAATGGATTTCCAACACATGGTCTATGGATGCCAAATCTTCTCTAATGTATTGGATATACTAGGTTATGAGATTTTTTTGCAAAAGAAGTTGATGCATGCTGCAACAGTTGTTAACGGAATATCTGAATCACCTCCTAATGGAGCAGAAAGAACATATAATTCTAATGTCATAAAAAGGAAGTCTAAAGGAGACTCTTTCAACTTGGTGTAAGAATTCAATTTTGAGTGACTTGATCAAGGCCTGTGTTTCCTCGGAATATGATGAAAGTAGTCATACACGTGCCAAGGTGAGCTATTCATGTGATCTGCTCTTCTGTAACTACAACCTTTCCTGCTTAAGTTACATAAAACCATTATAATGTTTAATTTTGTTACTCACTTTTGCCATTCAAATTGTTGCTTTTGGTGAATATTATAGGTTGCTGCTGGTTCATTTGCTGTCCATGTGATGGTTAAATTAAGAAGTGGTGACTCAGGTAGTTTGTCTGTATCACTAATCGAAAGGATTGTAGCACTGTCAGAAAAGGTATATTCCGTCCATTTATGGTTTGAGTTGCTGAAGCTAATTTGATTTAATAATCTAAGTCATCTCATGCAAGAAAAATCATGAACACAACAAAACCTGAAGGCATCAAACTCGACTATTTCTGCAATTGTTATCTTATGTTAATACCCTGCTGCCCACATTTAAACTTTAGAGCATTTTTTGCAAAAGAATGTCCACCAACATATTGGCTTTATCATCCCATTCTGCTGATAAGTTCTATGATCTGAAGGTGTGAAATCTGTAAACTCTTTTTGTGGTCTCTTCTACAGTTGTGCAAGTTACCAGCCTTTTCAGAACTGTTGAGTCAGTACACAGAGCGTGGTTACAGGTATGCGTTACTTTCTTCTTGTTCTGATGCTTTTCGTGTCAATTGATGCATGTAGGTGTACTTTCTTCTACTTCTCCATTTCTTATATTTGATATTTCTTATTTTAGTGGAGGACAAGAGTTGGAGAATTTGATTCTAAGTGATCTGTTTTACCATATACAAGGAGAGCTTAATGGCCGTCAGATTGACAACAGACCATTTAAAGAGTTGTTACAGTTTCTGATAGATTCAAGATTTTTGGATGCCTATAAATATGAAAAGGACGATAATGTTCCAGCCAACACCAAGAGTGTCTACCTCTATGATACTGTTCGCCTCAGGACAGACCTTGGACTAGAAATGTGGGATCTCCTCGCATGGAAAGAGGCAAAGGACGTTGTGGAAACGATGCTCCTTTCTTTGCAAGATGCAAATTCAAGAATGTTGCACTCAAGTTCCAAGCATTCAGCTTTACGAGGGCTTGTTACTCTATTGTACATGCATGAGGACAAGGTGAGCTTGATGTCAAAATTCTAAAGAGTTTTACCGAGACTAGATATCCTTCCAGTTTCTGTCCTGTTCAAAATCTGTGATATCTCTGCTAAGCATAATGTTCTTTCTTTCTTTGGATTTGGTTTGGTTTACTTTTTAATCATTTGTTATAATACACAAAAGGTGCTGGTGCTGAAGTTGAGAGATTTTACTGATTTGTGCAGGATGAAAATTTGACTGGGCTGAAGATCTCTGAGCAAGTAGTCACACCATGCATTGACCACATATGTCAGTCTATCCATGCCACACTTGCATCTTTGACTCCTGTCGTCAATGCTTTTGAAGATGTTGTGCTTGATATCCTTACAGCTCAAGCAGAGCTACTGCTACTTCTTCTCAGATCAATAGATGCTAAACTTTCTCAGCCTGATCGCGTTCTTATCTTAAAGGCCTCAAGCTATGGTCTCAAATTGTTGAGTGGCTGTAGGCCAACTCTTGCTGCTGAAACAACTACTAGGTTTTTGCTTATGTTGATCCTTGTTACAGTCAAGCTGACCAGCAAGGATTCGGGTTTAGGCGTTTCAACTGGATTTGAATTAATCGATGGCTCGGCTGAGGTGTCTTATTCAAGTTTGGGGTTATTACCTGTTCTCTGCAGCAGAGTTCAACACCCTGATAATTGTACCCTATCCTTGGCTGCTATTGACTTTATAGTGAAAGGTTTCTCAACCCCTTCTACTTGGTTCCCTATCTTACAAAAGCACTTCCCATTGCCATATATTGTTCAGAAGCTCCAAGATCTAGCTGCCTCCAAAACGGTTACAGTCATATTAAAGTTTCTTTTGAATCTTGCACGTGTGCGACAGGGTGCTGAGATGCTACTGAATGCTGGTATCCTAGCATCTCTAAGAATGTTGTTGTCTGACTTTCCAGATGGTGGTCTTTTCTCTGCGATCCAAAGTGGGAGCGAGAGAATCTTTGCCGACGTATCTGACAAGACTGAAAAGTCTCAACCCATCTGGGGACTGAGTTTGGCTGTACTTACAGCTATTATTCAGTCTTTGGGAGATAATTCTGCAAGTGTTGTGGATTATGTGATGGCATGCATTTTAGTTGAGAAAGCTCCTTCAGTTTTCTATTACCTAAGTGCACCAGATCTTCCAACCAACGGTCATGAAAATAAAAGAGCTCGTGCATTGAAATCAAGCACTTCCTTAGGTGAGCTTAAAGAAACGCAAAATACTTTGGCTCTAATCTGTGTCTTGGCAGGACACTCAAATTCGTGGAAGAAAGTACTGCAAAATATGGAGTCCCAATTAAGGGAAAAGAGCATCCATTTGTTAGCCTTCATTAGTCGAGCGACTCAGCACCCTGGAGAATCACCTCGGAGGGATGCTCCTTTATCTTGCGATCCTGTGCTCAAAGAAGAGTTTGAGTTGTACAAGAAGCCTTCATTTGTAAATAGTAACAAGGGTTGGTTTGCTCTGTCTGCTCTTGGTTGCAAGTCGAGTCTGAAGTTGGCGCCCTTACCCTCTAAGTCAACTGCTCTGGTCTTGAGAGATCAGTCAAATGCCAATACTGATTCCTCTCCTAAGACGCATCTATCAGACTTAATAGCAATTGAAATATACAAGACTGCATTTCTGCTCTTGAAGTTTCTATGCACACAAGCTGAAACAGCTGCCAGAAAGGCAGAGGAAGTTGGTTTTGTTGACATTGAGATTTCCCCGAGCTGCCAATGCCTGATATTTTACATGGGTTGCAGGTACATCTCAGTTACATTTTGCATTTTCATGTTTCCGTTCCTGTCTAGAGATTAACTGGTGTGGCATCTACCATCTATCGCCATCTTAACATTAGGTGTTGTAGTCTTTGATTGCATTCACCATTTTCATGGTGGAACTTAATGTTATGTATATATTGCTTATTTCATGTAACATATGCTCGACTTTGGAAAATAGGATCAAGGGATTGCCATTGTCACTGAACTGTGTGAAGCCAATAAGATGAAACAGGTGGTGCCGGAAATACAGGAAGTCTGCCTCTTGCTGCTCCAAGTAACAGTAATGGCATTGTACTTGGAGTATTCTGTTATACAAATTTGTGGCATTAGGCCTGTATTAGGCCATGTCGAGACGTTCTCCAAGGAACTACGCCTACTTATTAGAGGTAGTAATAACATTTTTTCTGTCCTAATCGTATCATAATTGATATAAATAATATAAAGAGATCATATTCAACCATGTTGCTAAATGTATTATGTTATTAAATATGCTTATTTTTTTCTACTTTACAGCGACGGAGGGGCATGTGTTCTTGAAAGAGCCACTGACGATTTTGAAACAAATTGTAGCATTTGTGTATCCTGAGTTAGTACACCAAGACGCCTTGTTTTGAGATAGATGTATATATTCTTGTCACCAATTATGTTTGACATTTGCTGTAGAATTCTATATTTGTGCCATTTCTGACATTGAGGCCGTGGTCTTGAATTGAAGTTAGTTGAGTCGACTTGGCTAGAGTTGGTGAGCTTAGTTACTCGATCACCTATCGGTTGTAAATCTGAAGTTTGGAATATCTTTTAATGAATCAATGATGTCTTTTATATTTCAGATTTTAATTAAACATATATCATTTTCTTGAATTACAAAACTGAACTTTTTTGAAACTCTACTTCCCAAAGTCTCAATTTTCCAACACCGCCGCACCGCCTCACAGGTTAACTCCACCGCTTCGTTCTTGCCGTTGGCCATATTAGATGCATACTTTAGTTTTATCTCATAAAGTTTTGTGGGTCATTCTGACCTCTCTCTAAAATGAGGTTCATCCTCAACTAAAGTGAGTGATTTCATATATCTCAAACTTTAATTTTATAAAAAATTTGTGGTTGTCAGTATAATATTCCTATCACAAAAATTGAATAAGTGGAGTAGCGCCACCTACTAATAACAGGATTCCGGGAAGGCATGTCTTCAACTCAAAAGTAAAGCCGAACAAAAGCTTGATTCTCGAATTGTGGCATTTGCACGCTATATATCTAATACAAAAGTTTATGCAATGGGACAAAAAGTAATTTAAATAATCCAAAAGGAAAAGCATTATTATTATTTTTGTTATTATTATTTTCAATTAGAATCATCTATATTTTAATTGTAAATATACGAGTTTTATGATCGAAAATCAAATTAATTGTTTAAATGTCCTTGTTATTGTAAAAGGGCGTTACTCTTGCACCTTTCATTTTGAGGGAAATTTAATGTAGAACCTCAATGATTCATTCACACTTTAGAAGGTTAGTACTGCAAAAGTACCATATTTGTGAACAAATCTTTTTTTTTTGAAAGAGTGAATAAATCTTTTTAGAAGTTTATTTAATTAATTGTTTAAATGTCCTTGTTATTGTAAAAGGGCGTTACTCTTACACCTTTCATTTTTAGGGAAATTTAATGTAGAACCTCAATGATTCATACTTTTGAAGGTTAGTACTGCAAAAGTACCATATTTGTGAACAAATCTTTTTTTTGGTTTTTTTTTGAAAGAGTGAACAAATCTTTTTAGGAGTTTATTTGACATGTAATATGCAAATCTATTATTCAATTGTAGCATATCAGATTTGGACTATTAAGACCTATTTCCACTCATAGGTATCGAATTGAACTAGGGGTGACTATTAGACGGGTCAGACTACCTCTAGAAAAATCGGAATCTGACCCGATTTTCTGAATACGATCGACCGACCCCGACCGATATTTTAATGGTGCCGAATCCGACTGGTAATGCAGATTATTCTGATACCCTAATTACCCTTATTTATAAAATTAACCTTTTAATATTCAAAGTTGGATCTTGGCTCTTGGTTTCCATACAGGACTAGCCCATTAAAGCAGACGTAAGTCCTGTGTTCGATTTCAGTGGCAAAATTGTAATTTTTTTCGAGGTCTAAACAAATATTATATATATATAGATTTGTATATATATATATATACTGAACGGAAAGAGGCGCATGACATATAAAATGAATTTATATTAAATAATTGGTATTCGGTATACCCGACACCGACGTATACCCGATACCCGATAATATAATTATACAATATCCGATCCCGACCCGTATTCGATTTTGGCAACGGCAATATCCGATAAATTTGGTCGGTATCGGTACCGATTACCCGGTACCCTATTAGTCCGCCCTAAATTGAACCAATAATTAATTAAGTGTGCTGTCGAAGATGATGCACACTAAAACACTACTCTTGATATAAAAATTGCACAAAATCTGAATTTTAATTGGTGATTTGGCTTCTACGTCTTTATCTACTGATTTTGTTGTTTAGGATTTTATAGTTTTCTATTTTTGTCCTTTTTCTGAGTATTAGCAGTTTTGATAAAATTAGAGCAAACACCTCTAAACTGATATTACCACTCATCGTTATTTTTATATATTACTTAAGTAATTCAAAACATTATTGTCAAATTCTATTGTCATTGTTTTTTATATGTTACTTAAAGGAATTATTATGCCAATTCAAAGCAAGCGTGTTGCTTTCATTTTTCTTTAGATTTCCTCCTTCAGAATTTATTTATTCCTAAAATACCCAACTTTTTGCTCTTTTAGATGACATTAGAAATAATTGAAATAAAATGATTCTGGAATAGGACAGTAATTACCCTTTTGCCAAAAAAAGAAAAAAGAAAAAAGAAAATGAGTAGCGGCAGATATTTTTCGCAAATGCTAACGTCAACGTGATCCCACATCCCAATCCCCAAACCCTAAACCTAACCACGGTAAAAAAGTAACTAAACCCACACACAACTACTCCTATCATGATCTCGCCACGTGGAGAGATCTAACGGCTACGATCTCTCCTTCCACGGATAACCCCCTTCACATTGCCCTATATAAACTTATCCGCTACCTGCTCAAAACCCTAAATCATAACCGAAAACTTCTTCACTGATCTAGAAAGTTTCCGAAGAGAAAAAAAAACTAATGGCCAACCCTAAGGTTTTCTTCGACATGACAGTCGGCGGCCAGCCGGCCGGCCGTATCGTCATGGAACTCTACGCCGATGTCGTCCCGAAGACAGCGGAAAACTTTCGCGCTCTCTGCACCGGCGAGAAAGGCGTCGGCCGCAGCGGCAAGCCCCTCCACTACAAAGGATCGTCGTTCCACCGCGTGATCCCCAACTTCATGTGCCAGGGCGGCGACTTCACCGCAGGGAACGGTACCGGCGGCGAGTCGATTTACGGCGCCAAGTTCGCGGACGAGAACTTCGTGAAGAAGCACACTGGTCCAGGTGTGCTCTCCATGGCCAACGCTGGTCCGGGGACCAATGGGTCGCAGTTCTTCGTCTGCACGGCGAAGACGGAGTGGCTCGACGGCAAGCACGTTGTGTTCGGGCAGGTTGTGGAGGGTTACGACGTTGTTAAGGCGATCGAGAAGGTCGGATCCGGCACCGGAAGGACCTCGAAGCCGGTGGTTGTCGCCGACTGCGGTCAACTCTCTTAGATCCATCTCGTGATGATCTGTGGTTATATAGATCTGATGATGATCTATCGTTTTACTTTTGCTGCTCTTTTTTTTTATGTTTATGAATCATCCGGTTTGGTGCTTGTTTGGGATTATGAGAGGTTGTTCGAGTAAGATTAACCTCTTTTTTTAACTATGGTTTTAGATCCGAGCTGCCTTTCTTAATAAGATTCGATTTCCATTTCAAATATCCGTCTCATTTTGTTATGCTCTTTGACAGCTTTGTCTGTTACTGGTATGATATTTTCTGAATCTTGAAGATGTTTTAGGTAAACTGTGATATATGTTTGCTATTGTTAGTGAACTATTATATTAACTATTAAAAATATGATGTGACGTATTTGTTTTTGTTGACTGTTTCTTGGTGATCTCAGCGTTTGAAATTTTTTATGGTTGAAATATTCAACGGTAAAATACAAGGTTAGTTGAGAAAAATAAAGTTGTGACACGTGAATGGCTTGAGGGTGTGATGGTGATTCAGTTTTGGGAGTAGAAGCAGGAAATACATGATTTTTTCAGAGTGCTTCTTTCCTCGCTTTTTAAATTATGCAGTAGACGCTATGTATGTTTATATTACGCCGACAAACCTTTTTGTGTTTTACGTAATTGGACGCGATAAGAAGACGTCTTAGGTTTATCGCGTTTATCAAACATGTTTTAGAATTCATGCGGCGTGTTTTACGTGTTGAGTTCTATAGAAAAGCGTCTTGGGATTACGTGATCTGCGTGGACAAACCTTTGAATAAAAAGTAAGCAAGCAACCCGACAAATTAATTTTCAAATTAAAATGTCAAGACCTCCACTTTTGATCTCTAAACAAAGTGAGACGACCGTGAGTAAACGCCCACACGCGTGGTTTGCTCGCACTGCTTATCATAAGTTTGTTAGATGAGATTTCAAATAAAACATTTTAAATCTATCGAGAAGTGGGAGTTTCGTGTGTAAACGCCCACACGCTGCATTGCGTATGCGATTTTCATAAGTTCTCTGTAGATAGATATAAAATGAGATAACAAAGAATTTGAATTGGGCGGTATGGTCCGAGTGAGTATACCAATTCTAAGAATTCATTTTTTTTGTTAAAATTGTGGTCATTCTTAGACATCACCTCAAGACAACTTCCCGAAGTCCCTTCTGCGATAGTGATGTGGTCTAAGTAAGGTCCAATCGTTAATTTCATTTGTCGTAAGGATAAGTTGACGTGGATTGAAATTAAACGACTAAAAGGTATATTTTAGTGCAGTCGGGGGTTCATGTAACGCGATCACACGCGTGGCTGCGTGTGGAATTCTTGGCGATTGGAGGTTTCAATTAATATTGTTTTATCAAGGTTATAATATTATTGTTACGAATTATTTGCGATCGTATGTTTATGTGTTTTACATTATCGCTTCGGATATGTCTCTTACGTCGATTATCAATATGCCGCACAAAACTGCTATCCGGTCCAAATTTTATCGAGTGGAAACGAAACATGGAATATGTTCTTATCATTTGAAGAACACATGTTTGTTCTCACTACTCCTAAACCCGATGCCTCATCGACGATCGACTAATGAGCGACGAGTCAAGGCGGACTTTGAAATAAGTCAAACAATATGGCTAAATGCTATATGATGACTACTATGTCCAAAAGCTTGCAGGTGCGGCATCGATCGATGGTGAGACGCGACCGATATTTGGTCAAGTCTCGAGAGTAAGTTTGGGCGATCGGATCGGACGATCCGCCCACACAATGAGAGAAATCTTGGCGTGTAAGATGGAAGAAGGAAGTTCGGTCCATGAACATGTCTCCACACGACTCATCTCATGGATAGTCTTGATCGGTTGGGAGGAGGTATTGACGGTGAAGCCAAGGTCGATATCATCCTCAATATAACGCCTAAGTCTTTTGAGAACTTTCGGCGTGAATGCGATCATGAGCAAGACCAGTTTACACTTAGTCGGTTGCTTAATGATCTCGTTCTTTGCGGAAGGAGTTATGGGAAAAGGAGACATGCTCTTGCTAGCACATCTAAGGGCCCAAAATTTTCGTTGCAAAATGGAAATAGAAAAGGTACCAAAGGTGGTAAAGCAAGGAAATAGTGGGAGTAATGGGAGAAGAACATGGTTGCCACCTGAGGCAGAAGCAAAGGAGAAGGCAAGTGATTGAGTGCGGTGGGCCCAAAGACGTTGGAAGGCCAGTGCCCTATGCCGAGGCTCAGTACGCCGCTTGCTTTAGTAACTGAAACATGTTTAGCGACTTGTTCTACCCATTCTTGGGTAGTAGATACTGACATAATGATCATGTTTGTTACACCTGCGGGGTTCCTGCGGACAAGGAGTCGTTTGATGGCGAGATAACGATTCCATGGGCAACGCGCGAAAGTCGAAGTCATTGCGGTTGGAGATGTTCTTTATGTTTTGGGACAACAGTTTTAGTTTTGAAAGACGCGTTTTATATGTCGGATTTTCGGTGAACCTTGTTTGCTTTGAAATTATTTACTCATGGATATTCATTATTTTTGATAGTGGTGTTTCTATCATAAGAAATGACGGTTATCCGTGTTGCACCTTATATAATTCGCTTATACTATTTACGCAAAACATAATACCTATAACTATGTCAGATCTACATCAAACCCAAAAGAGAAAGTTTTCTTTGAAGATGACTCTACTTTTCTCTCAAGATCTTAGATTAGGTCACATCAATCTAAATAGGATCCAAAGACGGCTAAGAATGGAGCGTTGGGTAATCTCACGGTTACTCGCTCCGGTCTGCGAATCCTCGTATAGAAGGTAAGATGTCGACTGCACCTTCAGCGAAGGGTTATAGAGCCAAAGAAATGTTCGAGTTAGTCCGTTCGATCCGTGGACCAATGTCCACACAAGCTCGTGGAGGGTAGGAGTATTTTGTCACTTTCATCGACGACACTCGAGTGACGGATACGTATGACACCGCTCACCGCAAGTCCGAATGCTTTGAGAAATTCAAAGAGTTTAAGGCGGAAGTGGAGCGGCTAGGTAAAGTATCAAGTCATGCGTTCGATCGCGGTGGCGAATACCTCGAACGAGTTTATGGACTATCTAGTGAAGTGTGAGATTACCTCCCAACGCCTTCACCGGGCACACCACAAAGAAATGGTGTGTCGAGCGAAGAAATAGGACTCTTTTGGAAATGGTTAGATCTATGATGAGTTATGCTACATTGCCCATTTCATTCGGGGTATGCCTTGAGACGGCGACATACTTGCTAAATCTAATATGCGTCAAGTCGAGAGAAAAGACCCTTCGAGTTGTGGTTTGGGCAAGCCCGGTTTAAGCCACATAAGGATATGGGCGATCAAACACATGTCTTTGAACAAGCGACGACAAGTTGGAGGCTAGATCCGACGCAAGTCGCTTATCTATCCCAGAGGAACGAAGGTGGTTTATTCTATAGTCCCAAGGATCGAAGGTCATTATTAGACTAATGCCCGATTCTTAGAAGAAGATTATATGAAAAATCATAAGTCCAAAGTTGAAATCATTCTTCAAGAATTAGAAGATGATCGTATTCCACCACCGATTAGGCCAAAGGTGCGAGATGTCGAGTCTAGTGGGAGGATCGACACCGATACTTCAAGAAATTGAAGTGGGTCGAGTTCCACTTTGGAGATACCGACCGCATAAGTGGTACTACACGCAAGTTGTGCAAGTTAGAGAACCACAAGTATCTGCACCCACCGTTGCCATTTTGCTCAGAGAACCTCGTCGTAGTGGGAGGGTTGTTCGTCAACCCGAGCGATTTATGTTCGTGGGTGAATCTTGGATTTAGTCCCAGCAGACAAACATGCAATAATCGACCCATGGACATACAAGGAGGCGATACAAGATATTGATGCACGATCATGGCACACCGTATGGACTTAGAAATGGAGTCCATGCGGCTATGGATGTATATGAAAGACACCTCTACCGGATGGCGAGGAAGCCATAGGTAGTAAGTGGATATACAAGAGGAAGAGATTCGATGGAGAGGTTTCGCTTTCAAAGCCGGGCTTGTGAAAAGGGTACACTCAGTTGAGGCATCGATTTCGATGAGACCTTTTCGCTGTAGCAATGCTCAAGTCCATCGAATTCTTCTAGCCATAGCGACCCACTTGAACCCAGAGGTTTGGCAATGGATGTTAAAACCGCTTTTCTAGCGGTTACCTTGAGGAAGGTAGAGACATCTATGTGCAAAGAACCGAAGGTTTTGTGGTAAAGGGTGAAGAGCATCTAGTATGGAAGCTTAAGAAGTCCATTTATGGACTTAAGCGAACCTCGATCATGGAACTTACGCTGACGAGGTGGTAAAGTCCTATGGATTTACCCAGTTGCCTAGCGAGAGTTGTGTGTATCGGTTAGATGTCAACGGTGATGTGGTATTTCTTGCACTTTATGTAGATGACATCCTTCTAGTTGGCAACAACGTGAAGTCATATCGGGCGAAAGAGTTGGCTATCCGATCGCTTCAAATGAAAGACTTAGAGACGCAGCGTACATTCTTGGGATCGAGGTTCTGAGATCGCAAGAAGAAAATGTTGAGCTTATCTCGGCGTCTTACATTGATCTTGTAATTACTAGTTTTAGTATGCGGACCGCCAAGAAAGGATTGCTACCTTCGGACATGGCGTTCCTTTATCAAGACACAAATACCTATGACCGCAAATGAGATAGAGGAAATGAGACAAGTTCCTTACGCTCCGCCGTAGGAAGTCTCATGTACGCAATGTTATGCACGAGGCCCGATATACGCTATCACGGTAGGCATAGTAGCTAGATATCGCCTAACCATGGACAAGCTCATTGAATTGCGAAAGCGTATACTCAAGTACGAAAAGGACTCGAGATTATAGGCTGGTTTACCATGCGAGATAGTCTAATGCCTTTGGGTTATCTGACTGGATTTCCAAGTGATCGTGATGAGAAAAGTCGACCTCGGGCTATGTGTTTACCTTGGGAGGTGGAGTCGTATCTGGCGTGAGTGCAAAGCGGCGATGCATTGCGGACTCTACCATGGAAGCCGAATATGTAGCCGGCGGAGGCTTCTGGGAGGCTGTATGGTTCAAGAACTACTCATGGATCTAGATGTGGTACCGGTTTGCCCAAGAGTATCATAGTTTCTTGTGATAACTCGGTGCGATGTGGCAAACACGAAGGAACCACGGACCCACAAGGCGACCAAACACAAAAGAGAAAGTACCATGTCATACGAGAAATCATTAGGCGAGGTGGCGTCGATTGAAAAGATTGATACGACGGAAAATCTAGCGGATCCATTCACGAAGAGCTGCGCAAAAAGTCTACGATGGACACGTTAGAGGACTTGGATTGCGCTTGATGGCACCCACTTAGAAAGAAAACTTTTGTATAAGTGGGAGAAGCAAAGTGATGGTTGTTTGTAATAGCTAGTAGAAAGACACATTGTATACTAAAAGTTTGCTTTAGTATAAGTGGGAGATTGTTGGATTTGTATACTGAAAGCGGTTTGGTTGAGCTTGTATGCAATGTTTCTCGTTACCACTATTACAATCTCTATCCGATTGAATACTTGATTGCATATATCGTGTCCCTTATCTCGTATATAAGTTAGATCATACGATGTGTAGAAGATCACGTAACGTATGATTGGTCAAGCTTAATGAGATATAAAAGTTTCACTGGTGAGGCGACTTAAGGACGAGTTGTCGGTTTAGTGCGCATATAGATAAGAAGTGACTTGACTTAGTTGCTTGTCATCTTGATGCGTCACGGCGCACGTATGAAGGATCACGGTGAGATGTGTTCTTCTTCGGACCGTCGTGAAGAACCAAGATCTCGGTGACTTACGATGATCTAAACCTCGATAAGGTATTAGGTGAGTATGAGTTGCTGACCATCACTTTGACTTGTTATGAGTGAGGGTTATATGTTCTAACCCAAGATTCTCCACATCTTGGGTGGTGGCAGTGCTTGTATGTCACGCTAGTTATCTATGTATCGAGTCACCGTATCCGTTAAGGATGATGACGTCCCCTTAAGGAGCTCAAAAGGTTTATTGTACTAAACCCTGCAGGTTGAGTTAGCTCAAGTACAATAATAAGGTTGAGTGGTACTACTTAAGGAAATGAAGTTATTAATCGTTTTAAGCGATGATTGTCGTAAATGATTAATGGACGTTCGATATCTTAAATACGGGATTCGTTATGTCTAAGTGCAAGCCCGACTCAACTTCGGTAATAAAGGGTAAGTCAAGATTTATTCTCTAGTGGCATGAATAAATGTTTATAAATTAATTTATGTTCGGGTGAACATAAGATAATTAATTTATTTGAGGCCCATCTTTATTCATTGCATTTGATCCCAAATTTGGCCCATCCAGCCCCGCAGCTCAAGAAAATCGGCGCCTAGTAGCTCTCTAAGGCAAGATTTTATTCTCTTTATCCCACAAGGATATAATTATATTTATGGTATATGCATAGATCCTTTCCATATAAGATTATGGTAATAATCACGAGAGTATGGAAATAATCACGAGAGTATGGAAATAATCCTAAGATTATGGTAATATTCCATATAGGATTATGGTAATTTCCATATAGGATTATGGTAATTTCCATATGGGATTAAGGTAGTGTATTATAAATATAAGGTATGAGATAAAGTCTGAGTTAATGCTCACATATTGACCATAAGATTTTCGCCCCTCATAGTTCTCTTGAGAGGATTTTTGAAAATAGTGAAGAGAGCAAAGGGTGATTTTCGAAGCATTCTCCATAGATCGTCCTCACCGGCGTTGGAGATTGAGCAATCGGGATACGATCCGGAAGGTCAAAGCACGAGTCCGATCCGTTCGATCCATTCATCTCGTTCCATCGACCTCTTCGGATCCAAAGTAAACACGTGAAAACCCCTACGTGTTACGATTTAATTATATAGACGCATGCTAGGTTTATAATCAATGTATGGTGAATTAAACACCCAAGATGGATCCTCGGGCGAGGTTAACATATGTTTTCCTTCATTGGTATCGAGCACAGGATCGAGAATCTTCGCTCTGTTGGATTAATTCACGTTTGATTATTACGTGCGCTTTATTAATTGTGGATCCGCTGCTCATCGTGGCTCGCTTATTATTTTGTCGGATGTTATTGTTTCACCACGAGAAAATCCGTGGTTAGATTAGATTTTATTCAGAAATCTTATACGTAAAGAAAAAAGACGAAAGAACGAAGAACGAAACGACGGAAAACAGTCTCGGCGAGCCCCTCGACGGTATCTCGCGAGCGAGCTCGCGATCGCGAGGGCAATCGCGAGGCGCGGCGGCGGGCGTGCGTCGCGACGAGATCCCCGCACCACGCGAGCGAAGCTAGCGGTCGCGAATACGACCGCGCAAGCAAGCGAGCAGCGAGCTAGCGGCGGCGGGCGCGTTCGTTGGCGAAACCCGGCGCTCAGCGGCGATCGCGATCGCGAAGTTTCGACGGCGTGGCGACGACGTCTCGGCAGACGGCGCTCGGGCGGTGGCCACGCATGTTCGCTCGTCGGTCGCGGTCGCTTTAGCGATCGCGGAAGTTCGCGAGGACACGCTGGCGGTGGCGACACAAGGCCGGGCGCACGGTGGGCTTTTGCCCCTGGCGCTGCCAAAGCAGTTGGGCCGACCGCCCGGACCGTTTTCAGATTTTCCGGTCCGTGCCTGCACGCGAGGCCCATTGTTGAATCCGGTCCGTGCGCGTGCACGCGAGGCCCGTTCAAGTTTAATTACACTTTGTAAATCTATGTAATAGATTAGATTTAAATGTGCGGGTTTCACGATTGGGCGCGATGAGCGTTTTATTTTATTTTTATCGCTCATATGCATGTCGTGGATGTTTAAATTATGCGGTAGCATGCTATGTATGTTTATATTACGTTGACAAACCTTTTGTGTTTTACGAATGGATGCGCATAGTAAGCATGCTAGGTTTATCGCGTTTATCAAGCATGTTTTAGAATTCTGCGAGCATGTTTTACATGTTGAGTTCTATAGAAAAGCATGCTAGGATTACGTGATCTGCATGGACAAACCTTTTGAATAAAAAGACTAGCAAGCAACCCGACAAATTAATTTTTCAAATTAAAATGTCAAGACCTCCACTTTTGATCTCTAAACAAAGTGAGACCTTTGTGAGTGGCGTCCACACGCGTGGCTTGCTTGCCTTGCTTATCATAAGTTTGTTAGATGAGATTTCTAAATAAAACATTTTAAATCTATTGAGAAGTGGGAGTTTCATGTGTAAACGCCCACACGCGTGGCTTGCATGTGCGATTTTCATAAGTTCTCTAGAGATAGATATAAAATGAGATAACAAAAGAATTTGAATTGGGCGGTATGGTCCGAGTGAGTATACCAATTCTAAGAATTCATTTTCTGTTTGTTAAAATTGTGGTCATTGCTAGACATCACCTCAAGTACAACTTCCGCCAAGTCCCTTTGCGATAGTGATGTGGTCAGTAAGGTCCAATCGTTAATTTCATTTGTCGTAAGGATAAGTTGACATGGATTGAAATTAAACGACTAAAAGGTATATTTTAGTCCGGTCGGGGGTTCATGTAAACGCCCACACGCGTGGCTTGCATGTGGAATTCCTTGGGCGATTGGAGGTTTCATTAATATTGTTTTATCAAAAGGTTACAATATTATTGTTACGAATTATTTGCGATCGTATGCTTATGTGTTTTACATTATCGTTTCGAGATATGTCTCTTCGCCGATTATCAATATGCTCGCACAAAATCCGTTATCCGGTCCAAATTTTATCGAGTGGAAGCGAAACATGGAATATGTTCTTATCATTGAAGAACACATGTTTGTTCTCACTATCTCCTAAACCCGATGCCATCGACGATCGACTAATGAAAGCAATGAGAGTCGGCGGACTTTGGAATAAGTCAAACAATATGGCTAAATGTTATATGATGACTACTATGTCCAAAGGCTTGCGGTGCAAACATCGATCGATGGTAGACGCGATCGATATTTGGTCAAGTCTCGAGAGTAAGTTTGGGCGATCGGATCGGACGATCCGCTTCCACACAATGAGAGAAATCTTGGCGTGTAAGATGGAAGAAGGAAGTTCGGTCCATGAACATGTCTCCCACACGACTCGTCTCATGGATAGTCTTGATCGGTTGGGAGGAGGTATTGACGGCGAAGCCAAGGTCGATATCATCCTCAATACACTACCCAAGTCTTTTGAGAACTTTCGGCGTGAATGCGATCATGAGCAAGACCGAGTTTACACTTAGTCGGTTGTTTAATGATCTCGTTCTTTGCGGAAGGAGTTATGGGAAAAGGGCACATGCTCTTGCTAGCACATCTAAGGGCCCAAAATTTTCGTTGCAAAATGAAAATAGAAAAGGGTACCAAAGGTGGTAAAGCGAGGAAATAGTGGGAGTAATGGGAGCAAGAACATGGTTGCCACCGGAGGCAGAAGAAGCGAAGGAGAAGGCAAGTGATTGAGTGCTTGTAAGGCGGGCATCAGGCCAGTGCCCTATGCTCGAGGCTCAAGTCGCCGTTTGCTTTAGTGTGAAACATGTTTAGCGACTTGTTCTACCCATTCTTGGGTAGTAGATACGCGCAATCGATCATGTTTGTTACACCTGTGGGTTCCCGGACAAGGAGTCTGTTTGATGGCGAGATAACGATCTCCATGGGCAACGCGCGAAAGTCAAGCATGCGGTTGGAGATGTTTCTTTATGTTTTGGGACAACAGCTTTAGTTTTGAAAGACGTTTTATATGTGCGGATTTTCGGCGGAACCTTGTTTCGCTTCAAATTATTTATTCATGGATATTCGTTATTTTTGATAGTGGTGTTTCTATCATAAGAAATGACGAAGTTATACGTGTTGGCACCTTATATAATTCGCTTTATACTATTTCGCAAAACATAATACCTATAACTATGTCAGATCTACATCAAACCCTAAAAGAGAAAGTTTTCTTAGAAGATGACTCTACTTTTCTCTCATTATCTTAGATTAGGTCACATCAATCTAAATAGGATCCAAAGACCGGCTAAGAATGGGCGTTGGGTAATCTCACGGTTACTCGTTCGGATCTGCGAATCTGTATAGAAGGTAAGATGTCGACCTGACATCTTCAAAGCGAAGGGTTATAGAGCCAAAGAAATGTTGGAGTTAGTCCATTTCGACTGTGTGGACCAATGTCCACACAAGCTCGTGGAGGAACGAGTATTTTGTCACTTTCATTCGATTACACGAGGTGCGGTTACGTATACTTGCTTCGCGCGAAGTCCGAATGCTTTGAGAAATTCAAAGAGTTTAAGGCGGAAGTGGAGCGAAGCTAGGTAAAGTATCAAGTCATCTGCGTTCGATCGCGGTGGCGAATACCTCGATAACGAGTTTATGGACTATCTAGTGAAGTGTGGGATTACATCGGCCGAACTTCACAAGCACACCACAAAGAAATGGTGTGTCGAGGCGAAGAAATAGAATCTTTGGAAATGGTTAGATCAATGATGAGTTATGCAACATTGCCTATTTCGTTACGGGGTATGCCTTAGAAACAATGCATACTTGCTAAATCTAGTACCATCCAAGTCATCGAAAAGACCCCTTTCGAGTTGTGGTTTGGACTAGCCCGCTTTAAGCCACATAAGGATATGGGGCGATCCGGCACGTGTTGAACAAGAAGGTCGACAAGTTGGAGGCTAGATCCGACGCAAGTCGTTTATGGCTATCTAGAGAAGCGAAGGTGGTTTATTCTATAGTCTAAGGATCGGAAGGTCATTATTAGCACTAATGCCCGATTCTTAGAAGAGGATTATATGAAAAATCATAAGTCCAAAGTTGAAATCATTCTTCAAGAATTAGAAGATGATCGTATTCCACCACCGATTAGGCGAAAGGTGCGAGATGTCGAGTCTAGTGGGAGGATCGACACCGGATACTTCAAGAAATTGAAGTGGGTCGAGTTCCACCGAGATATCGACCGTCTAAGTGGTACCTACACAGCAAGTTGTGCAAGTTAGAGAACCACAAGTATCTGCACCCACCGTTGCCATTGTGCTGTAGAACCTCGTCGTAGTGGGAGGTTGTTCGTCAACCCGAGCGATTTATGTTCGTGGGTGAATCTTCTGATTTGGTCCCAGCAGAGACGAACATGCGATAATCGACCCATGGACATACGAGGCGATACAAGATATTGATGCAAGATCATGGCACACCGCTATGGACTTAGAAATGGAGTCCATAACGGCTATGGATGTATATGAAAGACACCTCTACCGGATGGCGAGGAAGCCATAGGTAGTAAGTGGATATACAAGAGGAAGAGAGATTACTATGGAGAGGTTTCGCTTTTAAAGCCGTGCTTGTGGCGAAAGGGTACACTCAGATTGAGGGCATCGATTTCGATGAGACCTTTTCACTGTGAGCAATGCTCAAGTCCATCGAATTCTTCTAGCCATAGCAGCCACTTGAACCTAGAGGTTTGGCAATGGATGTTAAAACCGTTTTTCTAAGCGGTTACCTTGAGGAAGGTAGAGACATCTATATGCAAAGAACCGAAGGTTATGTGGTAAAGGGTGAAAGCATCTAGTATGGAAGCTTAAGAAGTCCATTTATGGACTTAAGCGTGCCTCCCGATCATGGAACTTACGCTTTGTCGAGGTAGTAAAGTCCCATGGATTTACCCAGTTGCCTAGCGAGAGTTGTGTGTATCGGTTAGATGTCAACGGTGATGTGGTATTTCTTGCACTTTATGTAGATGACATCTTTCTAGTTGGCAACAACGTGAAGCTGTTATCAGACGTAAAGAGTTGGCTATCCGATCAGTTTCAAATGAAAGACTTAGGAGATGCAGCGTACATTCTTGGGATCAAGGTTTACCGAGATCGCAAGAAGAAAGACACATTGTATACTAAAAGTTTGCTTTAGTATAAGTGGGAGATTGTTGGATTTGTATCTTGAAAGCGCTTGGTTGAGCTTGTATGCAATGTTTCTGTTACCACTATTACAATCTCCTATCGATTTGAATACTTGATTGCATATATCGTGTCCCTTATCTCATATATAAGTTAGATCATACGATGTGTAGAAGATCACGAAGTCCGTATGATTGGTCAAGCTTAATGAGATATAAAAGTTTCACTGGTGAGACGACTTAAGGACGAGTTGTCGGTTTAGGCTGCGGTATAGAAGAAGTGACTTGACTTAGTTGCTTGTCTATGTTTGTACGTCCGGACGTATTGAAGGATCACGAGTGAGATGTGTTCTTCTTCCGACCGTCGTGAAGAACCAAGATCTCGGTGACTTACGATGATCTAAACCTCGATAAGGTATTAGGTGAGTATGAGTTGTGACCATCACTTGACTTGTTATGAGTGAGGGTTATATGTTCTAACCCAAGATTCTCCACATCTTGGGTGGTGGCGATCTTGTATGTCACGCTAGTTATCTCAGTCGAGTCACCGTATCCGTTAAGGATGATGACGCCCTTAAGGAGCTCAAAGGTTTATTGTACTAAACCCCGCAGTTGAGTTAGCTCAAGTACAATAATAAGGTTGAGTGGTACTACTTAAGGAAATGAAGTTATTAATCGTTTTAAGCGATCGATTGTCGTAAATGATTAATGGACGTTCGATATCTTAAATACGGGATTCGTTATGTCTAAGTGCAAGCCCGACTCAACCGGTAATAAAGGGTAAGTCAAGATTTATTCTCTAGTGGCATGAATAAATGTTTATAAATTAATTTATGTTCGGGTGAACATAAGATAATTAATTTATTTGAGGCCCATCTTTATTCCTTGCATTTGATCCCCTGGTCGCCCATCCAGACCCGCATTTCAAGAAAATCGGCGCCCTAGTAGCTCTCTAAGGCAAGATTTTATTCTCTTTATCCCACAAGGATATAATTATATTTATGGTATATGCATAGATCCTTTCCATATAAGATTATGGTAATAATCCCGAGTATGGAAATAATCACGAGAGTATGGAAATAATCCTAAGATTATGGTAATATTCCATATAGGATTATGGTAATTTCCATATAGGATTATGGTAATTTCCATATGGGATTAAGGTAGTGCATTATAAATATAAGGTATGAGATAAAGTCTAGGTTAATGCTCACATATTGACCACAAGATTTTCGGCCCCCTCATAGTTCTCTTGAGAGGATTTTTCGAAAATAGTGAAGAGAGCAAGGGTGATTTTCCAAGCATTCTCCATAGATCGTCCTCACCGACGCGTTGGAGATTAGGCGATCGGGATACAGTCCAGAAGGTCAAAGCACGAGTCCGATCCGTTCGATCCATTCATCTCGTTCCATCGACCTCTTCAGATCCAAAGGTAAACACGTGAAAACTCCTACGTGTTGCGATTTAATTATATAGACGCATGCTAGGTTTATAATCAATGTATGGTGAATTAAACACCCAAGATGGATCCTCGGGGCGAGGGTTAACATATGTTTTCCCTTCACCATTGCTCATTACCCCTGATACCATTGCTTCTACATGGGAGCCACCATCGCATTGGATGGCAGTTGTCCTCGGCTTTGCCAGTCATAGACCATGGATACGTGCCACGCAGGTAACCTATTTAATACAATAAGTTGCAAAAATTGAAAATTTCCTTGTTCAATTTCTCTAAATATTAATTTTTATAGATCATCATCCCATGCGTCATCGACCGGCGTTTCGTGATATGTCGCGTGGATATGCACTCGATTGCGTGCTGTTTGACTCGCAACGTTGGCGGATGGACCGTGATCAATTGGATGCGAGGATGATGGAGTTCGAGTGCCTGCATAGATTATTGCGGCCGTTTTTGCTCTTCTCTAGATGGTTCGAGAATAACTCCCACCGGATCCCACCATGGAACAATGATGCGATTATTACACATGCTGAAGCTTCAGAGGTATTTGACCAGGACGTCGATTTCAGTGATGGTCTATTTGCGTTCATGACTGTAGAACGTCTTATTTCTGGTTCACCGAGCATCGAATGGGGTATGTCTAATACTTTAGCATATAGAAAGAAGGTAGGTGGAAGTATATATGAGTTATGTGAGCCATATAGGAAGCCGAGAGTGCCGAGAGCGCGTAGAGGATGATGATTTCTTTTATATTATCTCATGTAATAGATCTTCATTATAATGTCAATTCA
The DNA here is from genome assembly GCA_036937905.1 of Salvia rosmarinus. Classification (NCBI taxonomy): domain Eukaryota; kingdom Viridiplantae; phylum Streptophyta; class Magnoliopsida; order Lamiales; family Lamiaceae; genus Salvia; species Salvia rosmarinus. The sequence continues at coordinate 95,963,221 of CM072813.1, forward strand.
ATGGATTAATTTCAATTTCAATTTCAATTTCAATTTCAATTTCAATTTCAATTTCAATTTACTTTAGCTGTACAATCTTCAATTTAATAGATTCTTGGTCAGATATTATCGAGAATTGATTAATTTCTTCATATCAATAACAAATAACAATGATGGTGTGGATAATAATGTTAATAATGTCTTTACATGAACAAATAGTATTATAATATCAATAACAAATAATAATAATAATAATAATAATAATAATAATAATAATAATAATAATAATGATGTATTTACATGAATAAGTGTTTTCATTACAATGTCACTCGTCTCTTGACAAGTAAGGACACTTCGAGCGAGTATGAGATTCGTTACACACAAGCTACATGTTCGTGGTGCACGACTTCTACTACTCGATCCCACTTGTTGGATGACGATATCGACCCACTTTGGGCGTCGACAGCGGACTCTATTAGGAGGCATAAGCGTAATTCCGGCAACATCAGAGGAGCGGTCAACTAGGCGTGGCTCAGCAGGATTGATCCGTCTGGTATGCTCGCTAGCTTTGCGAATGATAGTACTCCTCCACATAGTTAGATATATGGTGACCTTTATGACTAAAATTTTTATATAATCAATTATATGTAAGTGAAATCAAATTGATCAGAAAAAATTAACATAATTAAACTTAAATGCGTACCATATAGTCGCACTGACATGAGAACACGGTATCATATCCATGTCCCACTCCAAACACGCACACGATTGCGTATTGAGATTCACTCAATGTTTTGCTTCCGTGCTTGACTTTGAAAGTGGAGTCGATGAGGGCACTACATCGTATCTGCGTGATAGTTCCATTGATACCATCATCTTACACGCCGCCTTGGGTCAATTCACCGCGTACCTCTTTGCCGCCATGTCTCTCATCGAACCATTTTTACGTAATGTGACGGATTGCCTCAATCATTGAGCAAATTGGCAATCGTCAGCCCACAATAATCGAGAATTGAATGATTCGGCAATGTTCGATGTCATAAACCGTAGCGCCTAACGGGACCTCGTGATCTAGCCCACCGCACTCCAACCTTCACCAACTTGGTATATGCGCCACTACCATCGGCCTTCACGAGAGACTTTAACATAGCCATCGCTTTTCAAAGTATGCATCTTGGTACGCATAAGCGGCTCGGAATAACTGCGGATGGTTGCCCAAGCGGGTGATTTTTTTTCGAGATGGTAGTAGCATAATCCGTGTGTTGCATCGGGGTAGACACACTTGACCGCGTTCATTATCTTGACATGGGCATCGAAACAATCAACATCTGGATTTGATCCATAAGCGACTTGTAGTCGAGGGCGAAACCAAGTCCATGAGACATCATTCTCGATCGGACCAATTCCATTAGCTAATGGAAAAACTTGCTCGTTGCGTCCTTTGTCACGCAACGAATAATATGCCTTTATTGCGGTCCTTTAAGTGCGTACCGTCCACTACAATCATGGGTCGGAGGCACTGATGTACGCCAATCTGCATAAACCGAGCGCGACAAAGAGGTAACGGAACCGACCATCCGATCCGATATCCAAGTCGGTCATCGAACCGGATTGCTCATCCGTAACATATGCGAGATAACTCGGTAGTAGCTGAAATGATTCTTCATGTCCACCGTATATCATCTCGATCGCCATATTACGGGCTCGCATTGCTACACTATATGTAACGTACACCGTACTCTCGTTGAATCGACCATAATGGACCTCGGCTTTAGCACTTCTTTGTCTTCGCGTATTTTTCGTGATATGTATCTTGCAATTACACGGGCATTAACCTTCCTTACTCCGATATTCACTAGGTTACGTGCGCAAGTATGTATAGCATCAAACTTGCGGACAAACCAAAATCCACCTTCTGCGATGCACGTGGTAGAAAAGGACACCGATTATGATATCGACATTTGAATGTAATCCTCGAATTATCGGATCGAGGAATAACAAATTCTACTCGACGTTCCAAATGCCATAACCCCACGAGATATCTTCATTCACCCTTGCTGTCGAAGATGGAACCTTCGCTCAGCTCATTGGGGTCTGGAACCGAGTCCAGAGGACGAGCAAAGAGATTAACTGAAGCATCATGAGGAATAACAGGGACTAGCCAGTTGCTCATCTCCTCAACTTCTTCTGGCTCTAGGCCTCCTACGTGCGCTTGCGTGTTACTCTGCATAATCGTAGATAGAAGCTTCCCGAATCCACCCTCTCGGCGGATCCATCGTCAAACTACAAATGAGCCATAGCTCACCAAAGCGAACTCGCGATCTTCTTCCTCTTCATCGACTGCTTCATCTTCTTCTTCTTCAACGTAGTCTTCATCATCGCCGTCCCGACAAGTGTATCACCAGTTGCGGCATATGTTGGGAAGCGAATTCCTCAATGGATCCATGTGTTGCGGCATATATTGAGATGTATCGACATCAAACCAATCGATGATGTAAATTGTTGTGTAACGACGGATCGAGCGATATGTGTTGGGAAGTGTAGTCATATGTTGACGAGGATGGTATCTCAAACGAAGGTCTATATAGTTCTTGCTCCGATTGGGATGTGTCGGCATCGTGAGTCACATAGACCTCGGTTGGGCATCATGAGCCAATCGAACAAGTTGATCATCATTACTCAAAACTAATTTGATAATTCTACCACTCAGAGATCTCGATAGATAATGCGGTTGGTAGGTTGTACTCAACGAATTTCCCGACATAATTTGATCAATCATATCGATGAACTCCGAGATAATTACATTGTCCATTCGAACAAAGGCATTTGGTGATACCCCAATGTAACATAAAGAAGGATCTCGATGCCTCCATATCTAACAATAATGCTCTTCCATCCCGAGCCTCTATAACAACAACAAGATTACATTAGCGAAATATACATTCTTAATATGATTTTTCTAATGTATAAAACAAATATACATTCTTAATGTTTACACTAAAATTATCGCTACAATAAGAAAAATTAGCAATCTAATCAAAGTCTAATTAAATAATTAAAGTCTCTTACAATAAATTAATTAAAGGGACTTATCTAAGCGAATTATAAGGGACTTATCTAAGCGAATTATCTTGGGACTTATCTAAGCGAATTATGTGGGACTTATCTAAGCGAATTATCCAATAATTATATCCAATTATCTAAACAAATTATGCAATAATTATAAATAAGCGAAACAATCGAATTATCTAAACAAATAAACAAAACAAATGTAAACAAAATTAACAATAATAAATGAAAACAAAATTAATAATAATAAATCTAAACAAAATAAAAATCTAAACAAAATTTGATAATTAGTATTAAAATTACAAAATATTTCCTTCATTCCGGTGGATGATCCTTGATTCGGTCGACCAATTTGATGTTTCCGGTCGACCGAAATCAATGAATCAATTACAAAATAAATTGACACATAAAAATCGAACATTTCGGTCGATGATCCTTGATTTCGGTCGGCCGGAATCAAGGAATCAATTATAAAATTAATTGACACATAAAAATCGAACATTCGATCGATGATCCTTGATTCGGTCGACCAATTTGATATTTTCGGTCGTAGGAATCAAGGAATCAATTACAAAATTAATTGACACATAAAATCGAACATTAGGTCGATGATCCTTGATTCGGTCGACCAATTTGATGTTTCCGATCGACGGAATCAAGGAATCAATTACAAAATTAATTGACACATAAAATCGAACATTTGGTCGATGATCCTTGATTCGATCGACCAATTTGATGTTTCGATCGTAGGAATCAAGGAATCAATTAATTAATTAATTGTGCTTCAAAATCAAAATTCGATCGATGATCCTTGATTTGATCGGCGGAATCAAGGAATTATCGACCGAATTTTTCGCTTTACGTGTTAATTAATTTTGATTCATTTATGGTTTTTAATTTTCGTTATTAATATAGCTTATAAATTTGAAAACCCATAAAATCATATAAAACATCTAAGTTCACCTACACGTTAATCTAAAATGCATAACTTAATCTAAATTAACCTATACATTAAAATACTCACTTAAATATAAATGTATCTGACGATTATCTAAGCTAATTATAATATCCAATTATCTATACGAATTATGCAATAATTAATTATCTAAACAATTATGCAATAATTTATCCAAACCAATAAACAATAATAAATCTAAACAAAATTAACAATAATAAAATCACAACAAAATTAACAATAATAAATCTAAACACAAATTAATATCATAAACAACAATAAATTCAAAAATCGGGTCGAAAATAAATAAAATTTGAATAACTTAGTTGTTCAGACATAGCTGCTGGGATCTGGATTGAAGAAAGAAATTTGAAAAACTAAAGAAACTTAGAGGAGCAAGAGCAAGAGAAAATTGTGAATACTTGAATTTGTTGAATTTGGATTTGTATTTATACCGATCGATGTATAAATAGAGAGAATTGGTTCAATTATTGGTGGTGAAATCTTTCTCTTCTTTTTAATAATTTTTCTCGCAATTTTCAAGATTTATTTGTCTTCTTCAATTTTTCGCAATTATAGTTTGTGAGCTTTTACTTTAGTACTATTTTGTGCGATATTAAATTAGCGTAAATATGAAGGATAATTTCAATATTAAATATTTTCATAATTAATAAGTTGTGTGATAATTTCAACATTTCAATATTTTGCAAAATTTCCATCATAGATTACATGTAAATATTAATTTAAATATCATACATTCATTTTAAATTAATTAGTATTAAATTAATTTGATATATCCTTGTTTTCGGTCGAAAATTCGCTGATTCCGGTCGACCCTTTGATGTTTCCGGTCGACCGGAGACAAGAAGTAATAATTATTATTAAATTCAATGATTAATATCAACATAATTTAATATGTCTCAGGAAACATATTCAATTCCAGAATTTAATAATCATGCGATCGAATTTAATACTAATGTCTCGGAAATTTAATATAAATACTAATCATGCGACCGGAATGACCGGAATTTAATTTATGTTTATGTAATTTAATTTATGTAATTAAAATTTTATGTTTCCGATCAAGATTTAATTTTATGTTTCCGGTCAAGATTTAATTCATATTAAATTTTATGTTTCCTAGGTCAAGATTTAATTTTATGTTTCGGTCAAGATTTAATTTTATGTTTCGGTCAAGATTTAATTTATATTAAATTTTATGTTTAGGAAATTTAATATATCAACGTAATACTAATTTAATATGTTTAGGTCAAAATTTATGGATGGAATTAATATGTTTAGGAGTTAAATTTTGTACCATTCATTTCAATCATTCTTGATTTACATGTTTTGTCGATGTCACAATTGACATCGAAACTAACTAATTTGTAGATATATATTAAAAAAGCAAATGGGTATACAATGTATCAATTTTTCAAAATGGTTATGTACTGTACACACTTTTACAAAAGTGTGTACTCGTATATATTTCGCCATAAATTTATGTGGTCGAGAGGTCACATGTTCGAATTCCATCAAACACCTCTATGAGTTTGAGTCTGACACATCTGATTTTTCAAGTATGGTTTCACATGTCCCATGTATTGATGCATGTAGGTTGTGTATATGAACATGTGGTTTACCCATCTTGCAGCTTAAAGTAGCACTATGAGTTCCCATGATACAAAAAAAAGTACGTATAAATGTTCAATATGCAAATGCTAATAGTAGACAATTAAATTTGATATTAAGTCATTTAGGTGAGAATAGGACAAATACTATTTCTTTTTTGAAGGACAAACGCCGTTTTATGCCTTAGTAAAAGTGCATAAAAAATCCATTTGGGATGACCACTAGTTTAGCAGTAATGTGAGTTTGCATCCTATATCTGAATTTATTCAATACATATGTTTTTCTAAGTTTAAGTTTGTTATATCTGATTTTTTAAATATTATTTACTTATCATGTATGATTTGCAAGCTATTGCATGGAATAATATATTTTATCCAATATATACCCAAAATAGCATCATCAGATTTCCCATAAATTCAAAAGAATTCCATATAAACGTTTAATACACAGATGCTATACCTATAAGTAGACAATTGAATTTGATATTAAAAAGAAGTAATTTAAGTAAGAATAGGACAAACACTTTGTTTTGTTTTTTGAAGGAGAAACACCGTTTTATGCCTTGCTATCTGGTCGTTTTCTCACTTTGGTCCAATGTTTAACAGTTTAAGTAATTGCAAGTATATGCGCAAAATGCACTCAAACAAGAAGGGCATAAAATAGTTTTCATATCGATACGAAATAATACACGCTAGAAAAATCAAAGACTTGAAAGAAGGAACGAATTTTTCGAATCGGGCAAAATGAGTGCTCTGACGTGGCGCCACCTATACTGTCCGATCTGAATCAGTTTGATATTTATTTTGACAAAAACTTAGAAGATTTACGCCTCCCACCTCACACTTTTTTTTTATTAAAATAATTATATATTAATTATAATGAGTAAAGATAATTAGATTTTGTTAATTTATAATTATAATTTTTAATTCAAAATTAAAATTTATTAATTCATAGTTATGATTTATTAATTTACAATCAAAATTAGGATTTATTAATTTGTAATTAGGTTTTATTATTCAAATTAGAGTTTATTAATTCACAATTAGGGATAATTAATTCAAAATTAGTGTTTATTATTTAAAATTATGGTTTATTAATCCAATTAGGGTTTATTATTCAAAATTAATGTTTATTATTAAAATTAGGGTTTATTATTCAAATTAGGATCTATTAATTCCAATTATGATTTATTAATTTAAAATTAGATTTATTAATTTAAAATTATTATTTATTAATTCATAATTATAATTTTATTAATTTATAATTAAGATTTATTAAATTAATTAATTTTAATTAGAATTAATTTAATAATAATTAATTAATTAAATGGTTTCGGAGACCACCCATTTATTTTAATCAATCTTAATCAGGGTTTAAAAACGTTAATTAACGCCTAATGTTAATCCCTTACTCATACTCATAAACACAACACTCCACACCGTCGATGTTGATTTTCTACTCAGCTAAATCAAATCCCTAATTTGCATCAGGTACATCTCCGATTTTGATTCATCATCATCAGCTTCTTCTTCGTTCAAATTCTCGATTGAATGCAGAATGGCAAATTACTGCGAGTAGAATCATTGGAATTTCCGTCAGCATATCTCACTTTCCCACTTTTTAGATCTGAACTTTTCAGCTCACTCCCATGTACGATGTATGGTCTAGATTCATTAATGTGTTGATCTTTTGTTTGTCTCCAATTTTCAGAATTCTCGGTCACAGTTTTGCAGCAGCCATGGATGCGGTGGAATCAGCGGGCTCCGGCGGCAAAATCCTGAACGTAGGCCTTCTGCTCGTCGCCACCATCGTGGCGGCGAAGCTGATGTCGGCTCTGATAATGCCAAGATCCAAGAAGCGCCTCCCACCGAGGGTGGCGGCGTGGCCGGTGCTCGGCGGTTTGGTCCGGTTCATGAAGGGGCCAGTGGTGATGCTGAAGGAGGAGTACCCTAAGCTTGGGAGCGTGTTCACCCTGAATTTCCTGAATAGGAATATCACGTTCCTGATCGGGCCGGAGGTTTCGGCCCACTTCTTCAAGGCGCCGGAGTCGGATCTCAGCCAGCAGGAGGTGTATCAGTTCAATGTGCCGACGTTCGGGCCTGGGGTGGTGTTTGATGTGGATTATACGATAAGGCAGGAGCAGTTCAGATTTTTCACTGAAGCGCTTAGGGTGAATAAGCTCAAAGCCTATGTTGATCAGATGGTTTTGGAGGCGGAGGTATTCGATCTTGATTTTTATTTCGATTTTGTGCGTGTTTGGTGTTTGTTCAAACGCTTGTATTTAAATGTGTGGAATTTGGTTATAGTTGCGTTTGGAATAGTTGGATACTTAACTGTTTTTGTTTCAGTTGCTTCGGATTTAAGCATCTGTGCATGTCATCATTAATTAGGATTGATGAGTAGGTGTTGACTATTCTGAATCTTGAATGTTACAAACTAGATATTATAGTATGCTGTGATATTTTGACATGATGGTCTTGACATAAACACCGGGTAATATAGGCTAATCTACTACGTACTTCCAATGGTGGAAAACTTGGGCTGACGTCTTTGATTATTTTCGAAATTTATGATAACTCACATGATATGCATTCAACTAGTTAGTGTGTGACTGGAGATACTCATCTGTGTAATCCTTCAAATGCTTAATTCTATGTATTGTAAATAGTCCTTTTCCTTAGGAAAGAAAGAGCTGAAGATCCGGTTGAATTTGTGTCGGTTGGGTAGATTTTGTTTCTTGAATAAATTTCAGCTGCTTATCATTTTGTTTGCACTTTTTCTTATTGCGATTTATCATGTATTAGAGCTATATTATTTAGTTAAATGGTGCATCTTACTTATGCATATGAAACTGATGGTACTTTCTGGGCTTGGCCTCAGAATTTCCTCTGGTTACCTTTGATTTCTTAGATACATTCTTTACCTATTTTTACATTTTGTGGTTATCTTATAATCCTGGATATTGTTTAGAAGAAGAAACACAGGGTATCTTGCACCTGTCATACTATCCATACTTTATTCTCCACTATGGTTTTGGTAATCATCGGCTATTGCTATAGGCATAGGCGGACCCAGAGGGGGGGGGGGGCAGTGGGGGCACTGGCCCCCCCTGGATCTTTAAAAATTAGTAGGTATATATATGTATTTTTTTATATAATTGTTAAAATAGATTAATATTTTTTTGTTGTGGTAGTGTTGTGTTGTGTGATAGAGATATTGAGTTGATTTTCCTTTTGTCATTATTGGTGTTAAGTTTTTTAGTATCTTAGTGAAAATATATTTACATCTAATTTTTGATGATGTGCAAGTTATGAACAATACAACTTTTACTTGTATACAATTATTATATATTTTATTCTTTAATTGAAAACTTGATATCCATATCCTATACCATTAAACATTTTCTATTATTATATTATTCTATCATTTGATGCTTGTTTATAATGGCGCATGTATCAATAATTAGAAATATATTTTACTTTTGCACTATACTATCAAGAATTGAAGTTTAAATTCAATAAAACTTTATTTACAGTTTCTTCTTCATAATTTAGAAGATTGTAAATTAGAGTTCATTTCAAATATTATTATTACTTAGGTAGAAGAAAGCATATATGTTTCATTTTCAGCAGTTAATTGACCTATTTATCCAAACTAAAAAATAAAAGAGAAATATTGTGAGATTGTCATACTTAACCTTTTTTGATATAGTAATATAATTTAAATAGAGTTATAGTGGTATTAAAATTAGTATTTATTTCAAAGTTTAATTTTAAAATTCTTCTTATAGATTTATAAATTATATATTCCCTCCATCCACAAAATTGATTTCTTATTTCCTCTTTGGGCCATCAACGAAACGCTTCTTTTTCTTACGGATATGATCCCATATAACCCTCTCATATGTTATGGGTACCCTTCTCCACTAATTTTATATTCAATACAACTTCTTAAAACTTTTGCTTAGTATTTATTTCAAAGTTTAATTTTAAAATTCTTCTTATAGATTTATAAATTATATATTCCTCCATCCACAAAATTTATTTACTTATTTCTCTTTGGCCATCAACGAAAGCGTTTACTTTCCTCTTACGAATTCTTAAAACTTTTGCCATTAAAATTTGTAAACGAATTTGGTAGACGAAATGAGTAATTATTTGGACCCGCCTAAATAAAAAGTCTGGGTCCGCATAGGCACTGCTATTGTAGCTATTGAACCTTTGTAGTCTGCATCTATGGGTTTTCATTTCAATTTAAGCTTCTGGTTTGTTAGAAATAATTGGTAAGTGTACAACTTAGCAGTCTTAGACAAGTTACATCCCAGTAGAATATGCACAAAAGGTTGCAGATTCTAACTCGATATATTTGGTCATTCATATTGAAAATTTATTGCTTCGCTCTAATTTCACCTTTTTTATGCTGTTTACAGGCAATTTTATATTTTGATCATACTTCTTAAAGTTGAGTAACTCGAGATTTTCTTTCTTTCAATTGGCAGGAATACTTTTCAAAATGGGGAGAGAGTGGTGAAGTCGATCTGAAGTACGAATTGGAACATCTAATCATACTGACTGCTAGCAGATGCTTGTTAGGTGAAGAGGTTCGCAATAAGCTCTTTGATGATGTTTCTGCTCTCTTCCATCATCTTGACAGTGGAATGCTCCCTATCAGTGTTATATTTCCTTACCTTCCTATACCAGCTCATCGCCGTCGTGACCAAGCCCGCAAGAAGCTTGCTGATATCTTCGCAAGCATCATTGCTTCACGTAAACAGACGGGCAAGAAAGCTAACGATCTGTTGCAGTGCTTCATAGATTCCAAGTACAAGGACGGGCGGCCAACGTCCGAGTCGGAGGTGACTGGCTTGCTCATCGCCGCTCTCTTTGCGGCCAGCACACGAGTTCCATTACTTCGACGTGGACTGGGGCTTACCTTCTCTGCAACCCGAAATACATGTCGGCCGTGCTGGATGAGCAGAAGACGATTGTGCAAAAACATGGAAACGAGGTTCATTATGACGTGCTAGCAGAGATGGAAGTTCTCTACAGATGCATAAAAGAAGCTCTGAGGCTCCACCCTCCATTGATAATGCTTCTCCGGAGCTCACACAGCGATTTCACTGTGAAGACGAAGGAAGGGGTGGAATACGACATCCCAAAGGGACACATTGTGGCGACATCGCCTGCCTTTGCGAACCGGCTCCAGCATATTTACAAAGACCCAGAGACTTACGACCCTGATAGGTTTGCTCCGGGAAGAGACGAGGACAAGGCCGCGGGTGCTTTCTCCTACATCTCTTTCGGAGGTGGCAGGCATGGCTGCCTAGGGGAGCCGTTTGCCTATCTGCAGATCAAGGCAATATGGAGCCATTTGCTCAGGAACTTCGAGCTGGAGCTCGTTTCTCCTTTCCCGGAGATCGACTGGAACGCGATGGTCGTCGGTGTGAAGGAAAGGTGATGGTGCGGTACAAACGCCGATCTCTGCCCCTCAACTAATCTAATTGATCCTGCAGGCAAGTGACAGGTTCATATTCAGCTTATTTCATTTTGTAGGTTGGGTTTTTATTTATTTTAAAAGTGTTGAATCCATCACACTATGCTTTTATCATCTAGATGTTTATGGTTTGCTGTTGTGCTAGAGACTTTTGCAGTTTGTTAAGTTATTATGAGGTTGTGTAGTTTCCCTTTTTCTATGTTTCTTTCTTTTGGTTTGTCATTTCTGAGTCAATGCGATATATGAAATGCACAAATATTTATTTCAAACTGTTTGACAAATCAAAATTTATCCGCTACTCATCTCCATCTCCGGTTCAAACATAAATCCGGTAACATAAATGTAATTTATTGATGTTTGATTGTGCATGGAACAAAATTACAAATACCAACAAAATTACACAAATATATTATTGGAATATGGAACAAAATTATAAAAATATATTATTGAAATATAGATCTAAATTCGAATTTTGACCCATTTCGTCACGAGACGATCTCGTATAAATTTGTGTTTGTTCGATGTTATTCAAATCTGCATTTAAATTTAGGATATTTGAAGAATCACACCAACAAAAACTGGTTATTCAAATCTGCAATTACCTAATTCCTAGATCCAAGTTTTTCATCTATTTCCCATTCAGCCTTCAAACAACTTCTCAGAATAAAATCCAGAACCATCTTAAACCCCAACAAAAACGAGCATATTTCAAGGACGTTCTAATCTGCTACGGATGGAAAGGTAGAGTCTTAACTAAAACGTGCCAAAAATTACGTCTAAATTACAAATTGAAGATGGCGTTTTAAGTAAACGGTTTAAAATTCATGTCTAAATTAAAAATTGAGTTGCCAAAGGAGCATATTTGAATAATTAAAACAAGCCAGAAAAGAAAAAGTAAATAATTTGGCATTATGAAAAGGGAAGAAACATTTTGGTCAAGAATGGGCAGTCTGCTGCCAGAGATTGATGATGTCGGTGGCTTGATTGAGCAGAATGACCTTCTGTTTGTTGGAAATCCATGGCTTGCTCTCAATCAAAAGCTTGAGCTCCTCCCACGCATCCTTCCGCGGCCAGAAATAGTAGGGGCTCACCGGAATGGTGCCGTGGCCGCCGGGAATCAGCTGGTCGACGGCGATTCCGATGTTTTCTCCATCCAGATGAATTTGAGCACTAGCCGCGGCCGCTCCATCGCCTTTACCACCACCTTCATCTTCTCCCTCTGCTCATTTCCGAATTGCGTTGCGGAGGAAGAAGATGAAACGGTTAAGGGTTTCCTTGGGTATGAACAAATTGATGGGTTTTTCGGGATTCCAATTTGAGATGTTTTTGCTGGGAATAGTGAGTGATTCAATGAACATGTTTGGATTCCAAATGTTGATAACATTTTTTCTTTCTTTCTGTGTGTGTGTTGGTTGTGGAGCCTTGAAAATGAGAAGCTGATGACGGAATAGCTCTCTCTCTCTCTTTGCCACGTGATGATGTCTTTTGTAGGAATAACCCAAGCCCAAGCCCAGTTATTAGGTCCACTTGATTATCTTGGGTGTTATTTCTTCTTTGGGCTTGAAAGAATGATCTTATATATATCTTCTTTACCCATTATACCCTCTTATTTAATAAAATAATAAAAATATATATAAACATAACGTAATACCTATATATCCTCCAATTAAAATCTTAATAAAAATAATACGCCAAAACAAATAAAAATTCCAATTTTCGAAATCCTCTCATGTCACGGCCCCTTTCCTCGAGGTGGTCTCCTATTCATCTATCCACACATATGAACGTTGATAATTTTTTTCAGTGTAAATGATATTTGATATTTTTCTTTAATGTAAATAATATTTAAAATAAATGATATTTTTGTTTAATGTAAATAATATTTTTCTTAATAACAAATGATAATTTTGTCGTATAGAAGTTTTTGTGCCTATCCTCAATTCTGTATTCTCTTCCACCAATTCCTCATTAGAAGAAAATAATTATTTAATCAACAAATTTCAACCTACAAAATTGCTTACGGAAAGATGATAGGATATGGCCCAACCACTAGGCCCAAGATCGCCCGATATAAATGGGTCCAGGACATTAAGCTCGGCACACGAGTTCGACCAGAAGACTCTAAACCAACTACAATTCAAATCACAAGTGGAGCGAGAAGATTCGGATCATATCTAAAAGAATCCTTGGGAGAAGACGTATTAGAGTCGAACTCATCATGAATATGTATAAATAGAAGCTAGATTAGGCGAAGATAGATCATCTACACTCTTTGTAATCGCTTCACACACTCAATATCATATACTCTCTTGCCAAGTGGGCGTAGATCAATTGATAGATCGAACCACGTTACTTCCTCGTGTTCTTCAACGCATTCATTACCTTACAAAAACGGATCGATCAAAAGATAAGTAGGAATCATTATACAATTACTTTTTTTTTTCATATCAAATTACTTAAAACTATAAATTTGAAATATATTAGCCATGCATCAAATGGGAGGAATCCAAGTGACTTATAAAGTTGAAACAACAGCAGCAATTAGAATAGGAAGAACACGAAACTATACTCCAATATCAAACCTCACCAAAATTGCTGCTGTTGTTTCAACTGTATAAGTCACTTGGATTTCTCCCATTTGATGCACGGGTAATATATTTCAAAATAATAGTTTTGAATAATTTAATTTGAAAAATGTGATTGTATAATGAGATAAAGAAATACAAAAAAGTACAAAGTAATGCTTTCATTTTATATGCAACATGAATCGTAAGTCAAATTTTACAATTATAAAATTATTAATATAAATTTCATAATTAAATCAACAAAAAATATATATTGTTGTCATATTTGTTAAGTTTCATGTAGATATGAGGTTTTAATTCATCATAAATTTTTATTGTCAATCAAATTCATTTGCGGTGTCATCCATGTATTAGGTGAAGATTATTTTATATATCATAACTGAGAGTGGGGCTAAGATTTTACCATTTATTAATGTTTATAAAAAATAATTTTATCAAAATACATGATAGATTTATTAAAAACATCATATATTTGATTTTTTATTCTACAAATGCTCAAACCACCTTAAATTTGAGCCACGATAACATTAAAAAATTTACTTAATTAATACTCCCTCCGTCCACCAAAAATGTGCATTTAATTCCTTTTCGGTCCGTCCACCAAAAATATGCACTTTCCTTTTTTAGAAACACAAACTTTACATTTTTACCCTCAACTTATCCATTTATTTACAAAAAAACACTCATGGTCCACCTTTTTATCTTCACAATCCAATTAATATATTCATTTATTATCCCAATGACACACCTTTTATCTGCATTTCTTTCACTCATTCTGTTTTCTTAAAACATGCAACCAAAATCGATCGCGTTTTTGGTGGACGGAGGAAGTAATATTTTAATATTAAAGATACAAAAAGACACCTTATATTTGATTTTTCTACTCTGCAAGAGTCCAAACCACCTTGTTTATGAGCAACATAAACCGAACAAAATGTGAAAAAATGGGGTCAAATCCACAACCACATGATTAAACGTCACACCCTATAAACTATGTTAAAATAATAAGTTAATAACTCAAGGTAATGTAAACATACCCTATATGGACTCAAATATTGTCGAGGGTTTTATGCGGTCGTTTATGCGTTCATGATATTAAATAAGTTTAAAATGCACATAATAACTATAGATAAGTTTATAATGTAAGAGCTTGATTAATTAAATTTTTATGAAAACATTAAAGTTATATATAGTGCAAATAAAAAATATACAAACTCCATTATAAAAGTTGGAGTACTTTCTTATACTTCCTTCGTCCCCAAAATATATTTTTGGAAATCTTGGACATTGATTATAATAAAAGTTGTTGAGTGTTTTGTGAGTGAAGTAAGGTCTCACATTAGTATAGTGTTAAAGTAATTAGTGGTTGACCATGAGTGATAAAATATGTAAATAAGTGGTGGTGTTGAGGGTAAAAGGTAATGATAGTGGTAGATCATGGTTGATAAAATGTATAAATAAATGGTGTTGTCGAAGGTAATAAGTAGAAGTATTTTGTATGATAATTTTCATAACTGAAAAAAGAACAAATTCGAGAAACATACCAAAATGATAACTATGAACAAATTTTGAAGAAAGATGGAGCATATAAATTTTGTGAACGTATATTCAAGTATTATACGGATGAGAATAGTCATTAACCTATATTTTCTTTAACATAGTACATTGCTATATAAATAGCATATTTCACTTGAACATACTAATCAAAACATAAATATATATTAGATTTAAAAAGTAATTATACAAATACAATCCTCCGACACCCCAAATTTAATAAAAACTTGGCTAACTCAGTTTAACCTGATCAATTAATTTTATCAAAATACAGGCTGATTTGAATTAAAATAATTGAGTATGATGTATACTAATCAGTTGATTTAATAAACTCTTAATATAAAATCAAACGAACTTGAACGTCAACTAACAAAAAATTGGAACAACATAATACATGTATCATTTCTCCAATCCATTGCTAAACATGACAATACTTATATAACGAAATAAAAAGTCAATCAATGACAACTTTAAATTTAACAAATTTCATATAAAACTAATCAAACTTCATAAAAATATCAAAGTACTATATAAATATAGAACTATACATCTAAAATATGAAGATTGAAAGTTATAATCAAATATAGTTATATACAAAAATATGTTTTTTCATTTTTTCTTTCATTCGGGCAGAAACGTAGATAATGAATTTATTATATTTTATATTATTATAATTTACATAATAATTTTGTTATCTATACATTGCAGTCACAGTAGGCATTCATAATTTTCTAGAAAAATATAAATAAATTAAAAGATATTCCTTAATTATTAAAAATAAAGAGATATAAAGAATATGTCATAAATTTTAAAATAATATTTTTTGTGGGTTAAAATATTAAATTCAGACCAAGCTATTGTGGGCTCTTATTCTATTTTATTTTATTACGAATATGAATTTTAGATATTTTACTAAAGATTATATCAAACTAATTCATTTCTTTTTGAGGCCACCAAACTAATTGAATGAAAAGAACACATCAATGAATAATACATATGATTGAATAATTTAAAAAATATTTTTTATTATGCTATTTATTAATATATAATATATTTAATAGAGCAATGATCAATTATATTTATTTTCAGAAACGCAGTGGTGAATTTGGCGGGAAAAACATAAGTTACTATTTCCGAAAATGATTCGCCTTATATATATAGAGAGAGATTTGAGATGCTATCTAATTGTTGCTACTTTGTATTATAAAATCCAATGTTACTTGAGATTTATGATTTGCAGAATTTCTCAAATTCTGTCCGCTGAAGAAGACATCTCGTTGTTCAAGCAAAATTGATTTTCTTCCTTTGATTTTAGTTTGATACCGTTCAACTCCAATGGTTCTTACTTATTTTTGTTTCTTCACATTTCTGGGTGAATTTTGACATGTTATTCCTTCAGATTAAGAGGCTATGATAATCAATCTATTATTCATTGGAAATTAAATTAGGGTTCATAGGGGCAAAAGTTGTATATCCATGAAAAGTACGATAATCAAGTTATATAATGAAAATTAATAAGAAGCTATGAAAAGTAAAAATAGACATGTTTATATAATTACCCTCGATTAAATTTTAGGTTTATTTTGAAATCAAGTTGTTGAGATGTGTGGATAATTTGCTTATTTTATTATAAAATGTATTAAGTTTGTGTTTTGTGAGCAAAAAAGAATATATAATTCTATCATTCAGAGTCTTGAATAAAAAAAAATATATACGAATAAGTCTTAAGATGAATTGAAGTATTTATATTCACAAAAAATTTATACATCCATCCGCATCTTTATGGACAAATAAAAATATAATATGTTGTTAAGATATACACGAGACCACCTCATTTATATTTAGTCATGGAGCACGAGCTACCTCGATTAATATGACTAATGATGTCAAATTTTGACTGAACCAAAATTTAGGTTGAATTAGGCCGCGATTATTTAGGCCCGATCAAATCCGAAAAATTAAGGCTAGGCACATAAACAATCTTAAAAGGCGCAATCCGACCAAATTTTGGCCTTATACTCATAAAAATTAGCCCGACTAAATTTCGGCACGATAGTTATAATTCCGATCCGATAGTTTGACACCTCCAATTATGATTATCAAACATCTTCAATAATTTATTTTTATACATCACTTTGTCAATAATATATGTTTATAATATAAGTTGGTGAATATTTAATCTTATAGCTATTGGGGGCCTGGATCCGATCACAATAATAATTGAATGCATATCACAAATCTTACCAACCACACCTAACAATTGAAGCATTTCAACTTGTAATTTTATTCTATATCGCCGAGGAAACTCCACAAATTAAATCCCTTTTCTTCAATTGTATGGAGTAGAACCGAATTTGATTAAGTGTATAATTTTGTATTTTTTATCTTAAAAATCAATTAAAATACAATTCACGATTGGAATCACATCATCAATAGTATAAAGGGTTATTGGTGCATGAATACACTTACTTTGGGTCAATTTTGGTTTTCCATACGAACTTTAAAAATTATCACAAAATACACAAACTTAATGACTTTAGTGTTTTTAACATGACTTCAAATTCATGCCAAATTAGATCTGATTTGGTATCTCAAAAATTTACTATAGACTAAACGATTAGTGATATAAACGACATCGTAGAGAGATGATATAAAACATTGTCGTTCCATCAAAATAAATCAGATTTTTTGATTTCTAAGATTCATATTGCGTCACAAAAATCAAGTATTCTCATTTGTTTCATCATCTGATTCTAGTTGATATCAAAACAATCGATATCCTCTCTCTACAATGTTGTTTATATCACTGACGATTTTATCTATGATAAATTTATGAGATGTCAATTCAGATATAATTTGACTTAAATTTGAAATCATGGTAAAATCACTAAAGTTATGATATTTGTGTATTTTGTGAAATTTTTTAAAGTTCCTAGAAAAAACCAAAATTGCCTCAAAGTTTGTATATTTATGCGTCAATAACCTTAGTATAAAAAAGTAGAGTTGAAACGAATTTAATAAATAAAAATATATATAATTACAGCTCGGAAAACACCTGTACAAGAATTATAGATGACTCGTTGACCGTTCGCTTTATTCTATTTTTAATTTTTTTAATTTTCTCTTTCTTTTTCTTCGTAATATTTTCGTCAAATTTTGTGGATTCAATCATAATTACCACGATTGACACCCGCGGGCACGAGATCGTAGATCGTAGTAGTTTACCAATACTTTTTCTGGGGCAGAAACAAACAGTTAATCGCCGGCGGCCGGCTGTTTTCCATCTCTCTATTATTTGTTTTTTTTATTCAACGATCGTTCGTGGTTGGAAATTAGATTTTTCTTGGGCCCTTTGCGATTGGCGGGAGATTGAATCTCGCCAAAAAGTTTTGTTTTTTGGCTTTATTTACTGTTGCACAGAGAGATTGCACTTCACCCAAATTTTCATTGCTACTTCGTATCAAATCTTCAAATAAATATTTGTTCATGTATAGATAGATTCATAGATTTTTTCAAGAGAGAGAGAAATGGGGTTTCGGATAATACGAGGGGATTATTATTGGCAATGGTGTCGAGTTTGTTTATTGGAACGAGCTTTATTTTCAAGAAGAAAGGTCTTCTGCGTGCTGCTGCTGCTGGCACTCGCGCAGGTATATATGGATTCATTCTTATATGTAGAATTTCTTGAATTATTGGTGTTTGTATTTCTTAAACAGTTGAATTTTGTGAATTTATATTTTGTTTTTGAATGTGTAATAGTGTTGTTTGGATTTTGAAAGGTGAGGTCTGTGATCATTGTTTGATGCCGAATTTCAAAATTTTCAAGCTATTTTAGCTTTTTTTTATTCGTATGCTGATTGATGGATGTAGATTTGGAGTTATTGATGATAATGTTGCAAAACAATTGACCTTAATTTTGGGGAGCTTTTGTGTGGAATGTTTGTTTTTTTAAGAAAAAGGGGGAAAAGTTGTTGGTTTAATTTAGTTAGTCAATGCAGGAGCTTGTTTGGTTCTTGTTCGTATTCGTGCATCAAAGTTTGGTTTCTGTTTTGCTCTTATTCCTTTGTGGTTTAGTAAGCTCTTGGCCAAACTGTTGAAGCCTTGTTCATTTTAGGTTGTTGTTTGCCTTTGCATACTCAGGTGTTGGGGCTATACTTACCTGTTAGAACCTCTTTGGTGGGCTGGCATGATTTCTAGTAAGTTGAAAGATTTTAGCACGTGATTGAGAAGGAAGTTCTTGCTTGTCGTTTGCTAATTGTATTCTCTGCAGTGATTGTTGGCGAGATTGCGAATTTCGTTGCTTATATCTATGCCCCTGCCGTTCTTGTTACGCCTCTTGGTGCGTTGAGCATAATTGTTAGGTAAATTCTTGAGCCCTTCGATTTGTAGCATATTCGACAAAGATGATCTTGGATGGAGTTTCTCGAACACATTTAGTTAACTAAGCTTTTCTTGTGAACCTGAAAAGTGCTGTTTTAGCACACTTTCTGCTGAAGGAACCTCTGCGCCAGATGGGTATTTTGGGGATTGTATCTTGCATAGTTGGATCGGTTGTAATTGTCGTTCATGCCCCACAAGAACACACTCCATCTTCTGTACAAGAAGTCTGGGATTTGGCATCCCAGCCAGGTCCTCCTCTCTCCCTCCTTGTCATGTTTGATTGTTCATAACTCTGTTTTATTAGACTATCGCTTATTCGTGTTTATTAGACTATTGCTTATTCGTATTTGTTTATTGCATCTACAGCGTTCCTCATTTATGTGGCAGCTTCGGTATCTCTAGTGCTACTTCTAATTTTGTATTTAGAGCCTCTCTACGGGCAGACAAATATACTCATTTACTTAGGAATTTGTTCCTTATTGGGAGCAATCACGGTAATTCCTTGCCTTTGAAATCCTATGTATTTAGGCTGCCTACATTGTCAGAAAGAGTCACCCTTTTCGCCTTGTGCTGTGTTTCAATACCAAGGTAATGAGCGTGAAGGCCGTTGGGATTGCAATAAAACTCACCTTGGAGGGGATTAATCAATTCGGATCAACTCAGACTTGGTTTTTCCTTTCGGTTGCTGTATTTTGTCTGATCACGCAGTTGAATTATTTGAACAAGGTAACCTCGATGTTGATGGCTTATTTTGTCAACGCCATTTTCTTGCCTGGTTCTTGAAAAAAGTGAAAGCACATGCTGATCTCGACATACTTGAAATGTACACATGTTTTACACCCTTGCTTCTATGGCTTGTACAATATGGTTTTGAATTCTTGATCAAAGAGGACTTTGGTAAATGAATAGCTAACTTATCCTGTTCCATAACAAAGGCCAAATTAGTGGCGATTTGTGTAGAAAACTGCATTCATTCATCAAATAATGCCCTCTACTCCATCATAACTGCTTTCTTGAACTGCATCTGGCTAACGTCGTGCTTCTCTGCAATATGTTCTTCGTGCAGGCACTCGACACTTTCAATGCTGCAATGGTCTCTCCGATACATTACGTGATGTTTACAACTCTGACCATAATTGCCAGCTCCATAATGTTCAAGGTAACAGCAAGCTCTAGACCAATGTGCACCATCACTGTCCTCACGTTCACTACAGCTCAAGTTCTCAACTTCTTTTGCAGGACTGGTCGGGTCAGAATGCGAGCAGCATAATCTCTGAAGTGTGCGGATTCATCACAGTTCTCTCAGGCACAATCATTCTTCACATGACGAGGGAAGAGGAGGTGTCGTCACTTCCAACAGGTAGGGGTTTTCCAGTCGAGCAGTCTTCAAAAGGGCATTTACTTTGGATGATAAATTAAATTGACGAGTATTTGAATGATTACATGATCAAACGAGAGCTCGAATTCTGTGCAGGAACCATAGTTTGGTACGATGGAGATTCATCAAAAGCTTTGGAAGGGGCTCATTTTATCTCATTGAATAGCTCTAATTACTTTGAACTTATCTCTGGAGACAAGTGATGCAGCATGGCTCTAGGCAGTGTCTCTGCAGCGAATTTGCATCCGCCGTGGTAGCTGAGCCGCCTCCGCCTCCACCACGGTTTTCGCCTCGATGGGCCATGTTGTGATATTGGGAGGGATGTGGCTTTCTCTTAACCATTTTTTGCATCAATTAGGTGATGTTCTTGAGTATTGTACATTATTATTATTTTTCTTTTCTTTCTGGGTTGATGGTTTGGATAATGGAAATATCATTTCATTGGTTTGTGACAAAATAGGGTTCCAGTGAGTTATATATATTCTACTTTTCAATTGGAGTTGCACAAAAAAGTGCCACTAAATATGATTTGGAATCGAATCTGATCTCCCTTATGAAGTTTGATATGTAAAATAGTCAAATGCAGATTTTTCTGTAAAATTAATGAACTATAAAAAGCAACAAATTATTTACATCAAATTGGATTTTTAGACTCCATAGATGTATAAGAATGAACTACTCAACATGCGTTTGGAATCGACTCTTATCTCACTTATAAAATTTGACTTGTAAAATAGTCAAATGTTAATTTTTATGTAAAAGTAATAACAAAAAGAAACAAACTATTTACATCAAATGGGACTTTTAGACTCCAAAGATGAAAGAGCATGAGCTACTTTCTCATCAATAAATAGAATTCTGACCCAAACTTCCCATTATATTTCGTTTTAGCCACACATTATTTTATGTCTTGGATTCTAATATAGGTTTTAGTATAATATTACTCATATTTGATGGAATATCTATTAATACTATAATTCGATATATTAGAGGCATTATATTCATTTAGAATCCTACGTGGAATTCTCATAATTTATTATTCTCAATTTTTTGAATTCTCAATTTACGTGGAATTCTCATAATTTATTATTCTCAATTTTTTGAATTCTCAATTTTATGTCTTTTATTCTTTTCTTAATCCATTTTTATAATTGTTGATTCGTCATATTTAGAAACATACCTTAATTATCAATATATAATATGATTAAGGATTTAGTAATTCTCTCTCCTATGTTTCATCATATAATCTTTCTATTTTTATTTTTTTCAAATCTCATCTATTCTTGGTAGTTACATCTCATATCCCAAATTGATTTCTTATCAAACTCACCTTAATTTAAACATATATAAATAGTTGTGAGTATATTTTTTCATTCCACAACATATAATTATTTTGCACCCACCAATTTTATTTGGCCCATCAATTAATTAGTTGGCTAGATAAATAGTTATTTTTTTATTAAGAAATTTAATTTAATTTTTTTGATATTACTTTTAAATTTTTCATGAGACTTTACCAATTTAAGACACAAATTGAATGATATATTTTTGTACAATTTTAAACAAATTTTGAATCATACATAGATTTTTCATGAACTTCACAGATTGAAAATCTAAATAAAAAAATATATTTTTGTATAATTTTTTAAAATAAATTTGAAACTCATATAAAATTTTCATGAAACTTCATAAATTAATAGAAATAAATTTGAAATAAATAGTCCACGTAGGATCCTATTATATATTGATTTTGTAAATCTAAATAAATTCAAGTATCAACGTATATTACTATACGAGTTTGAGACGAGAATAACTATATAGTACAATCAATTTTTAATCAAATTTGTGGCAGCTACATATATATATAGGTTCTAAATTGGTCAAGATATTGATTGATATGTCTATGTGGGATTTTATCAATTTTAATATATTGAAATAATATATATTTTATTGATCATGTGTTTTAAAACTTAAATGAATTCAGGTAATTAATGGATATTACTATATGAGAATAAGACGAGAATATAATTTTCTCTATTTTTACTTCTTTTGCTATTTATATTATTTGGGCATAAGAATATACATACTACATGGATATAAATATTTATCGACATATCTATGCGGAATTTCGAAGCTCACATTATTTTTTTGGCGAGCCTTCACAATTAATAAAAAGTTTTGAAATAAATAGTAAATTCAAATTTTTATCTAGAGGATAAGCAATTATTGGAATAAATATATATTTGATTAATGAGATCTTTTAAAAATTTAAACGAATTTAGGTAATTAGTGGATACTATTATACGAAAATGAGATGATAACATATACTCTATCCGTCCATCAAATTTGTTCCTTGATTTTGATGACACGTGTTTTAATAAATCATAATAAGTAAAAAATAAGCGGGTGTAAAAAAATGGACCATTGGGATAATAAATGAATATATTAATGGATAGTGGGGTGTAAATATATGGGCCATGAATGGATTTTTTTGTAAATAAGATGATATGTTTAAGGTAAAAATGTGAAGTTGTTTTCAAAAAAAAGAAAAATGATTATTTTTTGTGGACGGACCAAAATGGAATTAAATGAACGTATTTGATGAACGGAGGGGGTAATAAAATCAATTTTAAATCCGATTTGTGACAACTATGTACGTATATAAATTCTAAATAGGTTAATACAATAAATGACACGTACTATGTGAAATTTGATGAAAATATAATTTTCTCTATTTTTAAGTTTTTTACTATTTATATTATTTGGGTACAAGAATATAGGCGGGTACAAACATTTATCGATATACCTATGTGGAATTTTGAAGCTCACATTTTTTTTTGAAACTGCACAATTAATAAAAAGTTTTGAAATAAATAGTAAATTCAAAATTCTATCGAAAGGATAACCAATTATTGAAATAAATATATATTTTATTAATTAGATATTTTGTAAATTTTAACGAATTCAGGTAATTAATAGATATTACTATACGAGAATGAGACGAGAAGATATATTAAAATTAATTTTTAATCCGATTTGTGACATCTACATGTATATAAATTTTGAATAGATCAAGACATTAAACGACATGTCTATGTGAAATTTGATGATAATATAATTTTTCTATTTTTAAATCTTTTGCTATTTATATTATTTGGGAACAAGAATATACATTATAGACTAATACAAACATTTATCGACATACCTATGTGGAATTTTGAAGCTCACATTATTTGTTTGTAAGACTTCACAATTGATAAAAAGTTTTGAAATAAATAGTAAATTTGTATATATAGGATAACCAATTATTGGAATATATATATATATATATATATATATATTATTAATTAGATATTTTTAAAATTTAAACGAATTCAGTTAATTACTGCATACGAGAATAAGACGAGAAGATATAGTAAAATCAATGTTTAATCCGATTTGTGACAACTACATGTATATAAATTCTAAACATGTTAATACATTAAACGACACGTCTATGTTAAATTTGCTCAGCTTTAATTTTTAGCTATCCATATTATTTATTATTAATAATTACTCTGTAATGTTCAAATCTTATTGAAACGAATAACTAATTATTGTAACAATTTATATTTATAAAATTAATCAATTTTGGGTAGTTAATCAAAATTTGGCACGAGTGCTGGCATGTATATGCTAGACATGTTCTCTATTTTTTAATCTTTTGACATTTAAGTTATATATTGATTAATAATTATTCTATAATGTTCAAGTCATTATTGAAATATATAATCAATTAATGCAATAACTTATATGTACAAATTTAAACATATTTGGGTAGTTAGCAAATATTAACTATACGAGTTGAAACGAGAATGAGTAGTAAAAATACTTTTTAATCAGGTTTGAGATATGTACAAATATATAATTCTAAAGGAATTTTAACCTTAATTGACACGCATACATAAAATTTTCTCTATTTTTTTTTATCTTTTGTTATTTATACTATTTATTATTAATGATTACTTTTTAATGTTCTAGTTTTATTGAGACGAATAACTAATCACTATTACAAATTATATTTATAAATTTAAACAACTTCATATAATTAATCAAATTTAAGACTTGTACGGGTATATACATTTTAAACAAGAATTATTAACATGCCTACAAATATTTAATTTTCTAAGCATAAATTACAATATAAAGTCATTTTCACTAGGATTCGACGAAATATACATACACATATCAAATTCAGACGCATTGTCACGATATAAAGATTATTTTATTTAATATACCAAATTCACGATATGAAGATTATTTTATTTAATATGATCATAAATATAACATAAAATATAATCCGTCAAAATTCGACGGATTACACGCTAATATAGATATGAAATCGTTTAATCAGCAATCTTTGCTTTAATAAGATTTTAGAATCAATTATATTAATTCAATTAATGATCAGAAGTTTGGGCTAAAAATATGAAAATATGTCTATGTATACATCAAAATCCAATTTGAGGATTAGATTTGTCAATGAAGGCAATATTGTTTCTCAATTTAAAACCCACATTCAACATCATCTATCATTTTATTTCCTCCATTGATGAATTCTTCTGTTATTGTCGATTATATTTGTCGTTGTTCGTTCGTCGACGCCCAATTATAAACACTCTCGAAACCACAAAAGTGAAACTAGCTTCTTTTGAAAATTTCGACATTTTGATTAGAGCTTATGAATTAATATTGTGTTTTCTTAGAGGAAAATATATTGGTGTTCTAACAGTAATTTCCCTTTGGAAGAGTGGCTATGGCCAAGAAAATCAGGTATTTGATTTCTGCTTATGAATTAATATTATGTTTATTTCAAACTCGAAGTACATTGGAATTGTCTGGTTTCTGCGCCAATTTATAGATCTTACGAGTCTACCTTCTTTACTTATAATTGATTCACTTTCTAGGATGTTTCATTTTTTTGAAAAGAGCATATACTGTTATCTTATCTGGAATTTTTATTTTTCTAATCATTTTCTCATGTTTGACTTTTTTCATATTCTATAACAATGGTGACGATGCTATTTGGAGTGGAGACATTTAATGTATTCTTATTCTTGGATAAAAATGGAGGATAAATTAGAATGATTAGATTAGATGTTTGCTACAATTTTAATGGAGTATTGGCACATGTTTTAGTTGATCAGTCATCCCTAAAACTCTTTGATGTTTCTTTTTGGTGTCTGAAATTTTAAAATTGCGTCACGGTGACTCGAACCGAGGCTTTGGCGTTAACCACTCTCAGCCACACACACACCTCTTTGATGTTTCTTGTAAATGTTTTGTATCCTCAGCTATCAAAGATAGATGCTCGCAACAATGAAACAATACTTACCCAATTGATGATATCATCTAGATGTTTAGTTATGAATATTTAGAGAAACTGACATCAAAGTGACAAAAAAGAAATGTTATTTCTTATATTTTTGAATTGAAAATTTGGCCAAATAAATAGTTTTGGAAATGGGTTATTAACATGTAGATATACAAATTATATGCTATTTTTGAAATTGCATACGATTTTTAAAATTGGCCTAACAAAATACATGAACTTTCAATTTGTTTAGATTTTATCACGAGTGTAAAATTTTCTCCAAATTAAAGCTTCATGAATGCCTGAAATAAATAATATTGTTCGAATTTTAATGAGACGAATAACCAAATATTAACAACTTATGTTTTTTTATATCTAACTTACGGATATTATTATTATATACAGGCGATTGGGACGAGAACGAGTAGTACAATCATTTTTTAAATTGGATTTGAGATATATAGAGTATATACATTATTAACGATCTGAACATTGATTAACATGACTATGTGAAATTTAGATATTTAATTAGTGGATATTGTTATAGGGAACGAGTAGTACAATCATGTATTAAATCAGATTTGAGATGTATACGAGTAGTATAATCACAATTTTTTTTTTGAAAAAACATATATATAGACTTATATTTATATTATATTTCTACTACTATCACTTTAAATTAAAATATTAATTTATATTTAAAATAATATTTATAAATTTTAATATAAGGTCCCAGTTGAAATTTGACGGGTTGCACATTAGTAATATCTAATAATGAAACAGAAAAACAATTTAGTTGTATTAATCACTTTTACACGAGGATGAGTGAGTTTTGTTCGATTTTTCTCTCGCAAATAATAAATTCGATATTCCAATAATGTTTGCAAAAGGATTCACAAAATAGATCTATTCGATCTCAAATGAGCAGTTTTTAGATAATATCACACCGAATCTCAATTATATATACTGATACTGGGGATTTATACAGAGTTGACAAATAAATTTACCAAAAAAAAAAGGACGGCCATTTTTTTGAAAAATCAAAACAAGAAATACTAATAAACTATTTGCGTGGCGTGCATGTCTCCATAAAACCACCGCCAACTATAACACAAACGCCAGCTCATCAAACATTGATTCCTTACTTATATATTATCATTTCCTTAAATATTATTTTAAAAATAATTTCCCTTCTACCCAATTACAACAAAAATCCCCAACCCCCAAAGTCCAGTCCATCAACCCATTCGGATACAATTGTTTTCCTCAAAGAATGGTAACCGTCCGATCAAATCTTCAAAACCTACGTGTCGTTTATAAGTAACCGCCCCTGGCTGGCAAGGGAGGCAAAATCTTAACAAAACCTATCGCCACACGCACTAACGCACTATCAAAACACACAGAGAATAAATCGGAGAGAGAGAGAGAGAGAGAAATTGTGAATCAGCAATCATGGCGGCTACGGTGAAGACGGCGTGGGCGAAGCCAGGCGCGTGGGCTCTGGACGCGGAGGAGAACGAGACGGAGCTCCTCCAACAACAGAAGGAGGATACGGCGGAGGCGGCAGCCGCGACCAACGGCCACTCCGAGACGGCAGATTTCCCGTCGCTGGCGGCCGCCAAGACTAAGAAGAAGAAGAAGCAGGTACTGTCGCTCCAGGAATTCACGACCTACAGCGCGGCGAAGCCGGCGGCGTTCCAGGCGAAGGGATTGACGACGGACGAGATGATGGCGCTCCCAACCGGCCCGCGCGAGCGGTCGGCGGAGGAGCTCGATCGGAACAAGCTCGGAGGGGGATTCAGATCCTATGGCGGCGGGATGAGGGATGAGCAACCGCGGCGCCAGGGGAGCTTCAATCGGGAGTCGAATCACGAATTGTCTAGGGCTGATGAGACTGATAATTGGGCGGCGGGGAAGAGGTCTCCCGTCAGTAGTGGGTTTGAGAGGAGGGAGAGGGGGGAAAGAGGTGGTTTCTTCCCTGATTCGCAATCGCGAGCGGATGAGGTTGATAATTGGGCGTCAAACAAGATCTTTGCTCCTTCTGAGCCTAGGAGGTATGAGAGAAGGGGGAGCTTTGGAGTGGAATCGAGCAATGGTGGCGCGGATTCTGGTAGTTGGCTGAAGAGAAGAGAAGAGGAAGGGCCGAGGACGGGCGGCGCCTTTGATAGTTTGAGGGAGAGGAGAGGGGGTTCGGAGTCGGATTCAGAGAGCTGGGGTAGGAGACGAGAGGATGGGAATGTTGGCAGTAGGCCAAGATTGAATTTGCAACCTAGAACACTGCCCGTGCCTGAGATTGCTGTTGCTGCTGCGGCGGAGAAGCCTAAGATTGAGATTGCTGCTGTGGTGGTGAAGCCAAAAGGGAGCAATCCATTTGGCGAGGCAAGGCCAAGAGAGGAGGTGTTGAAGGAGAAGGGCCAAGATTGGAAGGAGATTGAGGAGAAGCTCGAGTCTACCAAGATTAGAGAGGTGGTTTCTGATGGACCGGATCCTCCAAGGAAGAACTTTTGGAGTGGGAGAGAGAGGCGGCAGGAAGAGAAGACTGAGAGGGCTTGGAGAAAGCCAGATTCTGCTGATTCCCGCCCCCAGAGGTTGGTGAATTAGGTTTATATAACTACATTAGTTTTGGAGAATTTGGGAATTTTCTTATTGCTGAGTTATTTTGGACTGTTGAGTTGATTGAATTTGCTTCTTTTGGTGTTTGGTTTGGATAATTGTGCAAAGTATTTGAGCATTATGTTGTTGGTTTTTTTTGTGTATTTTTAAAACTCTATGCTATTAAGCTGTTACTCTACACATTCAAACTGTAAATGAAAGATATATCATGGTATACCATTTGTGAATTGTTACTTGTTTATGGTATTCTAGATCTTCTTGTTAGCCAAACTTGTAACTCAACTTGTACCTTCGCTGTTTTATTCTAGAATAGTATTTTTAGAATTACAAGGTGATGTAATTCTAGGTAGTTTTGTAAAGCAAGTGTGAAGAGCATATGCACATATCATTACTAGATTTGTAAGTTAGCTGTGGAGCTTTTGGTCCGTTGCTACCCACTGGCCATGTCTACAAAGATGTTAATGCACCCAATGGTGTTTGACTGTAAACCAGCCCATCGAGGGCTTCTTTGAGCCTGATAAAGGGTATCACAGTAACTTGGCTAGTGTCTAGTACATTACTGGGTTTTGCAGGTGACCTTTAGTGGCTGTGATGTGTCTATTTGCTCTTTAAAGTTTGACTATATCAGCAAGATATGGATTCACTAGTTTCCTTCTTATCTAATGGTTTTGTAATTCATGGTTGGGTGACTATTTCCCCCCAAATTTATCTGCTTGGGTTATGGATTACATTGACTTTGTTGTTGGATTATTTTGGAGGATCATTAAGAGAGAAAACCATCTAATCAGACATTGAAATGGACTTGTCGAGCGACTTATGTGATAATAGATGTTATGCATAAAGTTGTATGGACTACTTGCTACTCATGCGGGGTTAAAGGATGAGTTACTCATATGAGCTGCTGAATTCAGATTTTGTGAAAAATAACTTGAATCTGTTTAGGCATTTCCTTTTCCGTTTTAGTCATTAAACTGCCCTCATATTTTGATATTGATGATTGTTTGTTATCACTGAACTTACCAATACTTATTTATCTTGAAGCGCTGAGGAGTCTGCAAACGGACATTCTGAGAAATCCGAAAATGGACATGTTGAAGAGGCTGAAGGGGCCGGGGAAGAGGCACAGATCTGATGCTGAGTGAGTGTGAGCTTTGTGAAAAAAAAATGGAGCATTGATGTGGCTTAAACAATGCATCTGCTGAGCTGATAGATTTTGTTGCATATTTATTATTTTGTTTTCGGCTTTGCATCGCACAATATATAGCAATTTTGGTAGAGAATTATGGGGTAGATTTTTGTTTTCGCCTGTATGGCTTGTTTGTACTTGGCATGTCGACGACTCTATTTTTTTTTTCTGTTTATTTTTGATTCAGTTACTGTTTATTTATTTGTGTGGGATCTTGGAATACAATTATGAGTAGAAATGAGATTCGTTCTTAATCTAAAATTGCATCTTGTTCCTTTTATTTAAGCTTCATTGTACATGTTATAGAGCAGTATATATGCTAGCCATTGTAGAAGGCATCATGTGATTCGAACTTGATCTGTTTGGTACTTGTTTGAGCGCTACGTGACAGATACTGAAAAACAAAATCTAAGTTTGTGGTTAAAGAATGGATAGGAAGAGCTTGCGCGCTTTTGTAGCTATATTCATAATGATTCTCTTCTGAAGAGCTGAAGAGAGCATGATAATCAGATGCAACTAGAGTTTACATTCAATGAAAATAGCTCTTGTTATCAACAAATTTTCAATATTTTTGTGTGGGCATGTTTTAATGGCGGTTCCACTTTAAGTTTAGACACTCAATTTGTTTTTCTATTGGTTCCATGAAGAGGTTGTTTGGTTAAGCTTATAAGCTCTTTAAAATAACTTATAATTTTTTTAGGAATTTATAAGTTTATGCAAAGTGTTTGATAAAATAAGCTCCTAAACAATTTATAAACTGTGAAAATAAGCTTTAATAATTTATAAGTTTTCCTAAAAGTAAGTAGTTTAATTTCAATTTAATCTTTCATAAGTTTATAAGTAACATTGAATTTATTAAAATAATCTTACTATGGTTCGTTATTTCTACATATACACTATCAATTTCATATCTCATTAATTTTTCTCTTTAATTCACGATTATTTCTCTAGCTTATAAACTCAATTATTCAAATATTTTGATAACTTATTATAAATTCTTCAAATATTATATCGTATAAACTCTTGAAACATTTTATAAAATTTTTACAATAAGCTTAACCAAAACACCCTCAAAGAACAAGTTCAATCTTGACACCTTCGCCTCGCCTCACTATAATAATGTATACAACCTATCTGCAAATTAACAAAAATCTCTTTATTCGGTTTCGGACGACGAATTTCTGAGGTGCCCTGTCGGCATCCAACAAAGAATTTTAATTTTACTTTTAACAACAATGATATGGCTTATTTAGTAAAAAATTGATGAGATGTCGAGTTTTTAGGTAGTTCATTTTTGTTACAATTCGTATGTTCAACATATTTTTGTTAGAGTGATCTTTATTCGGTAGCATTGTTCGTAGCAATCAACTTTATTAAATAAAAACTCATTTATTTAATTTTGATCTATTAAAAATTAGTTTTACATTAAAACTATCTTATGGAATTACAATTTTGCACCTATCGAATGAAAATTTTAAACTTAAATTTAAATTTAATAATTTAATATTTTTCAGAATATATGAAAAAAGGGTGTGTGGCCAGCCACAATGTGGCCACAAAGATTTACTGTTTTTGTTAAATGATCGAGAGTTTAGGATGTAAATTATAATTTTTCCTAATTTAAATAATGAGTTACAGAAAATCAAACAGTCTGGCAAACCGACTCCATTAAACCATATTAATTAATCTTGTTGTTTCCACAGTTTCTTCTACACTAATTCGGCCGACATGTGCACGACATCCTTCAAAGCTGCATCATTCAGTTTCTCACTGTTCGTTTTTAGTGCAATTTATAGTTTTCATTCTTTTATTTCTCTGCTTTTACAATCATAACCCATACATTAAATAGCAACAAAAAGTTGATGTGAGCAATAACAAACCGAGTTCTTTAGTCTTTTACACAAACTTGCACACTGCAATATCAGATCCATTAAAGATATAACCATGGTCGGATTCCGACAAAATTTAAATTTTAGTCCCATTTTTTCATAATATTTGAAGCTGGATTCTAATTCTACCAGCTGCATTAAATTCGAAGTTGTACCTTTTCTTATTCTCTTAGATTTTTTTCAAATGGCAAATCTTTTACAACCTCATAAATGGAGGCAGTTGAGAGTTGTGGAGCAGCAGTTGTTATTACTACAAAAACTTGGCTCTCTTTTCTTTTTTCCTATTGTAAAAGTGCTCTCATTTACATCAATTCACATCAAGAATCCTCTTTACAGAGCTTTCCTACTTGTACCGTAGATTTCTCCACACCTTTTCTCGTCTGCCCCAATCTTCTCTCAACTCATGGATTGGTTACACAAGTTTTTCTTTACGGCTTTCCTCGTCGTCGGAGCTTCGATCCCCGGAGCTCGCGGCGACGCCATGGTCACAGGAAGTGTGTTTTGTGATCAATGCAAAGATGGCCAGATTTCTCTCTTTGATTATCCCTTATATGGTACATTTTCATGTTTCTTGATGTTTGATATTTGAATGTCTAGTTTTAGACATTTTTTAATGTTTAAGGTTTCTTTGTTTTGTTGCAGGGGTTAAGGTGACGATGGCCTGCCCTGGCAGCGACGGGCAGTACACGACGTGGGGGGAGGAGACCACGAACTGGCTAGGCAACTACGCTATGAGGGTTGGGGGCACCCCCAATTTGAGTGGCTGCTACACGCAGGTCTCGAGCAATGGGCAGGGCTCGAATGCCTGCGGGGCTGGCGCCGGGCCCGCCAAGCATCTAAGGCTCATATTCAACATGTTCGATACGGAGATGTACACTGTTGATCCGTTGCTGGCTCAACCGGCTCAACCCATGTCCTTCTGCTCGAGCTCCTCCACCCCTGCCCCGGTTGTCCCCGTCAACCCTCCGCCGGTTAGGCAGCCCCCCGCCCCCCGCTTCCCCCCGACGCCCTTCTTGGAAGCCTCGGCCTGCCCCCACCAGTAAGGCTTTCTCAAGTTTCATAGTAGTAATTGTGTTCTTGATCAAGCCCTTTAGGTGGAGTGGCCTAGGTCAATATCATGTGCACACCTATAACATCGACTACTGATATTTGTTTTTAAAAAAGTGAAAAATGTTGATCATGATCCGATAAACTTAACCTAATACGATTGTGTTGTAGGATGTGGTTGAAGCCAGAGTACCAATGCTACTGGAAGGTGGTGAGCCCGGACACAAAGGTGGCCGTCGCGTTCGGGCTGATCGTGGGCCGTAGATACGGGCCCGACATGACCTTAAGGCAAGGCATGCTAGGGAGAGGGGATCCCTATAGGACCTTGTTGAGGGAAGGCACCACTGCATTGCTCAACTCCTACAATAGCATACAATTCCCATACCACCCTCTTGGTGTGATCCAAGACATGAATTTGGCGTTGATGGGGTCCACACGACACGTGCTCCACATAGCGTTGGGCTTCATGAGGGCGAACTCCGGCTCCGGCTCCGGCAGCACGGCCACCTGCAAATTCACTACTTGCAAGTGATTTTATACACATTTATTTGGTGTCTCATTATGTGTTCGGTTCTCGATTTGTTATTGTACGTTTGTTATAGAGTAGTAGAATGAGGTTGATTGATGGCCTAGAGTTTTGGAGGAGGGGCTTCTTTTATTACATAGATTGTGGACTTTTAATGTACTTGTGTAATACTTATGATCCCAGCAGGATGGTTGTTCGAATATGTTGTTACAAATAAATTGTTGAGGATTTGGTCAAATTATTTTAATAGAAAAGGATAAGAGGAGTTTTACCCCTACCCCTAACCAGTGCTTGTTTTGTGTGCAAGTTCAATGTTGAGAATTTGGTTAATTTATTTTCTTAAAGTTGAATAGAGAAAATATAGAAGACGAAAGGGAGTGAAAAAATTAATTTTTAAATCATATCTTAAATTAAATAGTTATAGTTCGCTTGAATTTATATTCTTATATTAATCTAATTTTTGAAAGATCAATGTCTGATTAAATCGAAATTTGAATTTTATTTAGGATTAATTGCAAATCAAAACATCATTTTAAAACTACAAATTATTTCAAAGTGTTACAAACTTTGACAATCTTTTTATTTGTTTCAATCTGGATAATCATCAAATCAAATTGATTTACTAAACTTTCAATTACAAATGAGCCTTCGTTTCGAGAAATTAAAGACTAGATTTCGACAGACTCAAGAAATAAACATTTTGACCAATAAATCAACGTTCAATAGTTGATGATCACAATAAATTTTACCAAAGCAAGTCTAACCTTATCATCGAATATATTGTTGCTCTAGTGAAATTCATAATGGTTAACTAACAAGTTCTAATGCCAGCTAAAATGCCAAAATATCATTCACCCCGAGCTCGTTGAAATATAGTCTTTAATTTTTTGAATTAAAGGCTCAGAATTTGTTTGATATTAAATGTTTGACGAATTGGTCCAAGTTGAGAGTGAATTTAGAATACCTTGAAAGCGATATTGTAATTTGCCTAAAGTAGTGACTGAATTTGCAATTAATCCTTTAATTTAAGCCAAATTTATTTGGGCGCGAATAATATCAATAAGAAAATTCAGTCGATCGTTGACTCATCGATCTCAACAACAGTCGAAGAAGCCCATAGCGGAAAACCAGAATTATTCCACTCTCTCTCTCCACGCGCGATGATTCATCTACTTCTACTCCAACTCTTACTTCTCCTCTCCGGCAACACCAGCGGCCGTGATTTCAAGATAGAGGAAGCCACGATCAACGATGTGCAGCGCGCATTCACCGAAGAAAAGCTCACTTCCCGCCAACTCGTCGAATTCTACCTGGATCTCATCGGGAGCCTGAATCCGGTTCTCCGCGGCGTGATCGAGGTGAATCCAGACGCCGTCGATCAAGCGGAGAGAGCCGACTTCGAGAGGCGGAGGATGGACGGCAGCCGTCCGTCGCTGCACGGCATTCCAATACTCCTCAAGGACAGTATAGCTACTACCGATAAGCTGAACACCACCTGTGGATCGTACGCACTGCTCGGCGCGGTGGCGCCGCGCGACGCCGGAGTGGTGGCACGGCTGAGGAACGCCGGCGCGGTGATTTTGGGAAGGCGAGCATGAGCGAGTGGTACCATTTCCGGTCCTTCGAGATTCCCGATGGATGGTGCGCTAGAGCCGGACAGGCTGTGGTTAGTATACTAATTTTTTATTCTTTTCCCCAAAATATCGCTCTACTTTTTTTGGGAATTTGCAATTACTGCTATTAGATAATTGATTTCAATTCTCATTATATTTCTATTTTTCGTGTCATTGCTATTATATCATTGAATTTGTCGTCCAAATCATGAGATTAAATTCCACCAACGATTTCTAGGTAGAAGTGCATCTCATACTTTATCATACGTTCATCAAAAACTTATATTGTGTTTGATGGTACGAGTTTTAATAAATTATAATGAATATAAAATAAATAGAAATAATAAATGAATATAGATGATGAATGGTGAGAGTAAAAGATGGGCTATGTGTAATTTTTTGAAGATTATTCTCATTAGCAATCTATAACAACTATAGTTGGCTGACCCAACCCAACTTGGATCGGGTCCGACGGGTTTTGCACTCGATGCGACGGGCTTTTACACTTTTATGTCGGGTTGGGCCTGAAATTTTTTGGGCCTAAAAATATAAAGTCCAACTCAATCTCGGACGAGTTGTCGGGAGGACGAGCTTTTTTTTAATATATAAATTAATATTTTAATATTATTAAATAATTATATAACTTATTTATATAATTAAGAAAATTTATAAAATAATAATTTAAGATAAGTAGTAGGTGGAATCAATGGACTTTCATAGATGTTCCAAGAAAATGATTCAAACACTAAACAAATAAATAAAAATAAAAAATAAAAGGAAAAAATAAGAAAAAAATAATAATAATAAAGAAAAATAACAATAAATAATAAGCGTAATTATTGAGATCGAACACATGTCTTCCACAAGATAATAACGCACAATTACCACTATACCACAAGAAATTATTGGTTAAATGATATTATAAATATGTATATTTAAAATTATACAGGTCGGACTTTTTTAACCCGAAGCTCGATAGACCTGAGGTTTTTTTCGAGGGGGTTTTTCATGCTTAATCTTTTTTAGGCCTTTAATTTTGAAGCTCAAACCAGTCCAAACCTCCGGTATCCCGGGTGGGTCGATCGGGCCGAACTCATTTTACCGGTTCTAATCACAACCAAATCTTTTACTCCCTCATTCCACCATTTTCGTTTATTAATTTAGATGGTACGAGTTTTAATAGATTATAATGAGAGTAAAGTGAATGGAGATAATAAATGAATTGATTAATATATATGAAATTAAAAAATATGGCATATGAATAATAAATGAATATATTAATGGATAGTGAATGTAAAAAAATGAGTCATGCATGGTTTTTAAGTAAATAAATGGATAGGTTTAGGGAAAAATGTAAAATTGATATTTCTAAAAAAAGAAAGTGAATATTTTTTGTGGACACAAAATGAAATTAAATGAACGTATTTGGTCGATGGACGGAGTAATATAATATTCATTTATCTCTCTTCCACCTACACAACCCACAATCCAATTCAGTTTCATCATTTTCATACTCCATCAATTATACCAATTTAATCTGAAATATTTTTATTTTTTTACTTTATTTAAACTTTTTATTATCTAAAATAAAT
Organism: Salvia rosmarinus; assembly: GCA_036937905.1. NCBI lineage: Eukaryota > Viridiplantae > Streptophyta > Magnoliopsida > Lamiales > Lamiaceae > Salvia > Salvia rosmarinus. The sequence continues at coordinate 96,000,065 of CM072813.1, forward strand.
TTTATTATATTTATAATATCTAAATAAATATATAAAAATTATTTTACTTTAAATTCTTAATGATACAAAATATATCATACACTTAATATAAACCCGAACTCAATAACAAAATAAAAATTACATGTAAATAAAAATAAGACTATGACAATATTAGCCTTTATTTATAGTAGAAAAAAAAAGATGAATTTCGATATGTTTTTATTTTTAAATAAATAATTATCTATAATATATAAGATTTAAATTTATCAAAATAATAGACACCTTAAATTTTGTCATGTGGCAAAAAGTGGCTCATGATTTTTTGACAATCTTAGATTGGTGCAACAATCTAGATCACAAACTAATTAAGCTAGCAATTTATTTTTTATTTTCCTTTATAACTTATTTTTTGTCTTTTAGTGGGAAATGTTCTGAAAAAATCATGAATGATAGTAGTTTAAATAAGTGGGTGGATTGAAGGTAGTTGATAGTTTCAAAAGTGAAAAATACAAGCTTTTGGTGGAGGAATGAAGTATTGTTTTTCAGCATTTCTGAATAGAACCGTGTCTCTAAATTCAATCAAAATAACTTTCTAATCCGTCTTGCTATTTTGTGGTGTTCGATTCTATTTACTTTGAGAATGATACCAACATTGTTGTTTCCATGAAACAAAGTCTATCTGATAAACTGCATATGGTCATTCAACAAGAACCCTCTTATTATAACTAGCTAGATGAATGTGATAGATGGAATGTGTTGCTATTTGTCATTAGTGGAAATCTTGCTATAACTTTTGCATTAGTCTAGCATCAAATAATTTGTTTTTACCACAAAATCCAGAATCCTTATGTGAAAGGTGGAGATCCCTGTGGCTCAAGCAGTGGATCAGCAATCTCAGTAGCTGCAAACATGGCTATGGTGTCTTTAGGAACGGAGACTGATGGTTCCCTCATCTGCCCCGGTGATCGCAACTCTGTTGTGGCTCTCAAGCCTACTATCGGGCTAACGAGCCGAGCTGGTGTCATCCCTCTTTCACTCCGCCAAGATACCGTGGGGTAATCACATCTCTCTTCAATTTTAGCACATTAAATGCAGTATTTCTGATCATGGATGCCGTATTTGAGCTTAGGCCGATAAGCAGAACAGTATCCGATGCTGCTCATGTGTTGGATTCCATTGTTGGCCGTGACCCAAGAGATGCTGATGCAACAGATGCAGCAGCGAAGTTCATTCCGGTGGGAGGTTATGCACAGTTTCTTAAAGAAGATGGTCTCAAGGGGAAGAGATTGGGTGTAGTGAGGCATCCATTCTTGCAGCTTTCAGATGCATCTTCAAGAAATTCGATTTTTGAGGATCATCTTCAAACTCTAAGGTAATTTTTGAGGCTATCATGTTCTTAGCTTTGTTGATGTAATATAATGGTTGGTATTTGTGTTGTAAGGGAGAAAGGTGCAGTGGTGGTAGATGATCTAGAGATACAAAACATTGATGTGATCTTGAATCCATTATTATCTGGTGAGGCATTGGCTTTGTTGGCTGAGTTCAAGCTCAACCTAAACAGCTATTTGAGCGAACTCACAGCTTCTCCGGTTAGATCCCTATCCGACATCATCATGTTCAACCAAAACCATCCGTTGCAGGAAAGGATTGACGAGCTAGGGCAGGAGATTCTCGTTGCAGCTGACGCCACAAATGGGGTCGGAGAGGGAGAGAGGGAGGCTATGGAGATGATGGAGAAGCTGTCGGCAGATGGGTTCGAGAAGCTGATGGTGGAGAATGAGTTGGATGCAATGGTGACACTGGGGTCGGATGCGTCGTCAATGATGGCGATTGGAGGGTTCCCGGCCATCACGGTTCCGGCTGGCTACGACTCGGATGGGACGCCGTTTGGTGTTTTCTTTGGTGGGCTCAAAGGCACAGAACCTACGCTGATTGAAATCTCCTACGCTTTCGAACAAGCTACGCTGGTGCGGAAGCCCCCCTCTCACATGATCACATCAATCAACTTGTCTTCTTTGGTATGTTTGGTTTGAGTGATTATGCTTGATTAATAAAATAATCATACTCTATCACATATTTAATTTGTACGATTAAGTCTGTAATGAATAAATAGGCCCTTTCTATAATCATTCATTTGGGTGATAATTTATTATTCCAAAAATTTGGATTGATTATTTAATCCTCTTCACTCCATAATGCAAAATTCTAAAAACATATTTACCAAAATTATTTTTGATCATCTCTGTTTCGATATTTTATATTTTTGCTATATTATAAGGGTAATTTTGGTAATATACTATATTTTAGTTATAATCCTTCAATTTATCTTACATCATAATCAATCAATTCAAATACAAAAGTAAATAATACAAATAATCTCATTCTCTTGTATCCTATCAATCCTATATATTTCATCCATCAACTAGATGCTCTTATGTAAATTTCATTGTGATTTTTTCTTGAAGTCATGCAATCTTAGCTTAGGTTACAGATAGGTGAGACTTTGCAAGATTGAGGTTTAGCTCCAATGTCGGTGGTAGGACTAGTAATCAAATGCTATGAAATAGAATATTCAACTTAATAATATAAAGGTTTTTATATCTAATTAAAACAAGTTACATACATATAGAGAGAGAAATAAACCGTCCTTATATGCAATATACTATAGATATTACAAATATACTATCCAAATACACACATTAGTTGTTATACAGCTCAACAAATACATATTTATTGGTTGATGTTCATTTTAATAAATACATCTCTTTTATTAGTTATATATTGTACCTGAATAACACACACACACACACACACACACACACATATATATATATATATATATAAAATTGAGTATAATACTCCATCCGTCCCCAAAATTCCTTCCTGTAATCTTGGGTGCAGGTTTTAATGAAAGTTATTTAGTGTATTGTGAGTGGAATAAAGGTCTCACATTAATGTAATATTAAATTAGTTAGTAGTGGACCATAGGTGGAAAAAAGGTGTAAATAAATAAGTTGTTGAGAGTAAAAAAGAGAAATAGTGATGGGCCATGGATGGAAAAATGTGTAAATAAATAATATTATTGACGGTAAAATTGAAAAGATAGTTTCTATAAATAGATAAGAAGGAAATTGAGGGACGTCCCAAAAAGGAAAACTAAGAACGAATTTTGGGGACGGAGGAGTATATGACTAAATAATGTTATGATAAAATTATCTATCTAATTAGTGAACATCTCACGCAACTGATTATTAACTATTGAATCATTATTTATTTGATAAATCAAATATATTTTAGTAGTTACTTTTATACCGTCATCGGTTTCACTTAAAATTTATAATAATCAATAACCAAACTTAATACATATATAAGTTGGAGCTTAATTAAATTGGTCAACTATCCTACATTGGAAATTATAAATCAAAAGAAGCCTGCAATCCAGACAATATTTTAGAGTCTAAAGCCCAAACAAATAAAAAGTTAAAAGAATTAAAAAATTAAAACTTATCCCACATTCCGATTGCCATTCCCATTCTCACTAATTAACCCTAAATTTCATTTGCAGCGCCGAATCTCTTCTTCCCCTCCTCCTATCTCTCCAAACCTCACTCGCGCCGCAACTGTTGGACACGTTATCGATATGAAAATTTTTATACTGCAGATTTAGCGACCCTGTCCCTGGGGTAAATTCGAATTCATGATTTTTTTAAGTCGTCCATTTTGCTAACCAAATCATTTCAGGACGATGTTTTCTTACTATACAAACCCTGTTGCATATTTTGTATTTGTACCAAATATTTTTCGCCCACTTTCACTAAATTATTTGAGATGTAAGTCCAAGATTAGTCGTTAATATATTACGATGCTATAATTATAATAACTTTGCTTTTAAGATTTGTTGAGTACTGTGGAAGCAAAATAAATATAATATTAACACTAACATCAATTATCGTGAATAGTATCTAATTTGTAATTCTCGCCTGATTTTCAAAATATTACAACTTTTTTACAATTAAATATTCACACTTTCATCGGACGAATTTTATCTAAAGCTGTAAAACAATGCCATTGATGGGATATAGCCCAACCAAATGGGGCTCTCTAGCAAGCAGTTTGGCTAACATTGATATGCGCCCACGCGGTTGGCCAGGTGAGCCTGTCATTCTTGCAAGCCAGCCTCAAGGCGCCGCCGCTCGCGGCGATGGAGGCGCCCGGAACAGGTCGCGCCACCCTCCACATGGCGCACGTAAGGCAAACGATCCGGCTCGGCCAATGGAGAGCATGCGGAGGAAGAGTCACACCACGACCAATGGGAGGTCGGGCGCGCGCCGAGGCAAGGTCGATCTTTGTATAAATAGAAGGAAGCGATGTTAGAAGGGTTAGCAATTTCTTGAATCTGAAGGCATAAACAATACTGCATGCGAAAAGCTCTAGTGAAAGTATTGAGGAATCATTCCTCCGTGGGCGTAGATCTCATTAACGATCGAACCACGTAAAAAGCCTGGGTGTTCTTTATTGCTTCATATAAATCTCGCACACTCACGTAGCTAGACTCATCATTGGCGCCGTCTGTGGGAACGCGAACAAGAAAGCTTCGTTCCCCTCTACGACTAAATGGCAAGAACACGCACAACCGCCGTCAACGCTCGCAACAACCGCGGCGGAGGGCGACCGGTGGTCGCTCGGCGTCACGGAAAGGAGATCGCGAGCGCCACGGCGGTCACACTCACGAGGCCACATGGAAAATGTCTCCATACACCCGGGACCGCGCCACAGCGTGGGGAAGATGTCGACCTCAGCGAGGACGAGCAAGCAACTCATTCGTCCCACGAGGTCCTCGGCCGGTGTGGCGAGTTCCTCCACGCTAATCTCGGCGATTCAAAGCTTCCTCAACGGAGGACCAGCGAGGCGGGTCCTCTAGGGTCCGGGGCCGAACACCACGGCCTCCCGAGGCCGCTTCCCCATCTTGGCGATCGGCGCTCGCTTTCGGCGTGATAGCCGAAGCGCGCATCGCGCCCGATCGCGGGCCGCTCACGGCGACCGAGCCGCCGACCTCGTTCGGAGCCACTCACCGCGGCCGAGCCGCCCTGTGATCGCCCCCCGCCATTCGCGCGGCCGCTCCACCTCGTCATGCCGGCCGGAGAGTCGGCGAAGCGAGAAGGAAGAAAGGCGGTCGAACTCCCCGGAGGGGCGATAGGCGTCGCTATCGATCCCCCACCCTCCGAAAGAGCGGCAGCGATCTCCGGGGTTCGGCCGATGCGGAGAATCATCTCCCTTTCTCGGGGAGATTCTAGACACGCCCCGCTTGGTGATGCGGGCACCCAACATAGCGGCCTACGATGGCCTCGGAGACCCTCAGACTTCCTTTTCGCCTACACCACCAACATGGCGAATCGAGGAATGGAAGATTTTCACATGTGCAAAATCTTCCCAGTCTTCATCTCCAGCGCGCGGCGTTGGTTCACCTCGCTCATGAGCAAGCATTCATTGTTTCCGGGACCTCGTGGAGCAGTTCAGTGGCGCTTCTATCGAAGATGCCGCCCAGTGACCTTCCTCCGACACGCTCACAATCCGCGAGGCGGGGCGAGGCGATGTCGAACTTCGTCTCGAGGTTCATCAAAGAGTCGCTCAAAATCGGCGGCGAGCGATCTCACATTATCAGCGCGTCAAAGCGGGATCCGGCCCGGCGCTCAACAAAGAAATCACCGGGAGAAACCAAAGGCGGCGAGTAAGCTTTGGAACTGGTGGATAACCGTCGAGGAGGCGAGTCGGATCGGAAGAAGGGAGATGCGGGACGGCGGTCAGAGAGAAAAAGCGGACGGCCAAAGTCGGAGGCGAGACCAGGGCGCCAGCGAGAATCAAAGAGCGGCTGGAATCGGGCTCGGACCTCGGCCCAACCCGGAGGCGGGCGCCCCTGCTCAAATCGAGGCGGAAATATTCGAGCTCACCGAGAGCTCTTCCGAAACCCGCCCCTATGAAGGGGATCGAAGAGGTCCACGGACGAGTATTGTGACTATCACCAGGGTATGGTCACGATACTGAGGATTGCGAAACACAGGCTCACGGATCGGCGAGCTCGTTAAGGAGGGCCCTCAAGAAATACCTCGGGCGGCGGGGCGAAGCGAAGCGCGAAGGAGGAGGCGGCAACAAGCTGGGCCGACCCGGTGACGACCCAACCGAAGGCAGCGAGGGCGAAGGTCCCAGCGCCATGGGCGGTCTATGTTGTTCTGGGGTGCCCGCCGGGACGACAGGTCGTCCACAAGAAACGCCGCGAGCCGGCCGGAAGAGCGAGGAACAAGCGACTCGGGATGGCGAGAACATAACGTTCTCGAGGAGGACCCGTGCCCAAGATCATGCCGCGCGGGCGCCATCACCATACAGTGCGGTGGGCAACAAAACGTCCACCGGGTCTATATCGACATTGGAGCCTCCGTCGGCATCATCTTCCGAGCTATGCGGACAAGCTTGAGGTCGGAGGCATTGGTGCTTCCGCGCCTCCCGGCTCGGAGCTTCACTCGAGGCGGTCCGGCCAGGGGTCATTACCCTTCCGGTCGCGATGGGGCGGGCTCCCGGTCGGTAACGAGGCCGTCCGATTCTTCACGGTCGGGCTCCTCTCCGTACAACATTATCCTCGGGAGAGATTGGGCATGCGCCACCAAGGCCGTTTGTTGGTCTACCACCTCACCGTCGAGATCCCCAGCGGTGGGAGTGCTCGGCATCGAGGGACCAAGCGGTGCAAAAGAATGCTACGGCTCTCAACTCGGGATGCGGCCTCGCCCGGGCATAGCAATTACCGGCCCCGAGGCCGACACCGGGATGACTGACGAAGACCTCCAACTATCGATGGCGATCCTCGAGGTCGTCAGTCGGCACCAGGGCGGCGGACATCCGTGACACGTCATCGACACGAAGGAATATAGGGGCGTGTTCGCTGGTCCCGCTTCGATATGGCCGGGGTGTTGCCGAGCTCATAACTCATCGCCTCAACATCGACCCGCCACCAAGCGGTCCGCGGAAGAAAAGGATATTCGGCGGGCGCGGCCGGTCGTTAGGGACGAGGTGACTCGACTTCGAAGGCGAGATCTTGTTGAGGTCGAATACCCGACACGGATGGCTAATCGATCGTAGTCAAAAGCCCGGAGGGTGGCGCGTGTGCGTCGATTATACCGACCTCAACAAGCCGCGCCCAAAGATTGCTACCCGCCACGATATTGACAAGAAGGTGGAGGCTTTGGTGGGCCATGAGATGTTCGAACTTCACGGATCTATCTGAGGGTACCACCAAATCTGATGAGCCGGAGGATGCAAAGGCTGCATTCATCACCGACTTGGCGTCTTTGCGTCGAAAGATGCCCTTGGCCTCAAGAAGCGCGGGCTACTTACGGAGGATGGTGGATGCAACATTCAAAGACCACATCGGGAGATCGTCGAGGTCTCGTCGGCGATATAGTAGTCAAAGTCGAAAGCGGAGAGCTGCGCCGGCGACCTCGGCACCGTCCTCCAACTCCTCGGTCGGCCAACCTCAAACTTAACCCCAAAATGCACGTTCATGGTAAAGGCGGAAATTCTTGGGGTCTTTGGGTTTCAAAGAAGGCAGGCGAACCCCACCAAGGTGAAGGCGGTGCTCGAAATCTGAGTGCAAAAATTCGCGAGGTCCACAAACTTACAGGTGCTGGCCGCCTCAGTGGGTTTCTCTCCCGGCTGTAGAAGCGGCTCCCGTTCTTTAAAATCTTGAGGAGGGCCCGGACTTGGCATGGCGGGAAGAGCACCACCTCGCCTTCACACGGTGAAGAGTACCTCGTGACCTGCCTACCTTGGCCGCCCAAAAGAGGCGAACTCTCTCCTTGTACTTGGCAGCCTCGGACGAGGCAATCGGTCTGTGATCTTGGTGCGGGACGAGGTCGGACGGACTTCCTATCTACTTCATCGGCCGAGCACTCAAAGGACCGGAGACAAGTGCCGGCCTTGAAAAGGTAGCAGCTTTGGTGAATGCTAGCGGCGGCTCAGACCCTACTTTCGGGCTCACTCCATCCAGTCTTGACCGACCTACCCACGAGGCAAGTCTTATCAAAACACGAGTCATCTGGACGGATAGCAGTGGGCCACTGGGCTTGGCGAGCACGATATCTCGTCTCACGGGACCGGCCATAAAAGGCAAGCTCGGCGATTTCTGGTAGAAGCGAGTTCTTGAGCTCGGTCGGACCGCTAAGATTAGCTCCTCCAGCGCCTCGCCTCGGTCATCCCGACCCCTTGCGGAGGCGGACCCCGTCCACCGAGATAGTTGTTGGCGGATGTCGTGGGCGGGCCTCGTGCAAAGCAGGCGTGAGGCGGGCATCCTTCTCCTCGGCCCGGATATGCGAAGTCACCTCGCGCTCGGTTTACCTTCCGACCACCAACAACGAGGTGGAGTATGAGGCCCAATCTCGGGACTCGCCTCGCTAAGGAGGCTGGGGTGGGTGAGATCAATCTTGGCGATTCCGGTCGTCGTGAACCGGTGTTAAGCAAATCACGAGGCGAGGAGGACCAAGATGAAACAATACCTCGACAAAGCAAAAGAGATGTTGACCTCGTTCGGATACTTGGCATCCACGAATCCCAGGGAAAGCAGTAGGTGGCGTCCTCGATAAGCTAGCTGCGTCATCAACAAGTCCACCGATGGAGGAGATCCGTTCGAAGCATAGCGGAGTCAGCGTCGGCATCATCACCGAGATAGAGCGAATTGGATGTCTCCACGAAGGCTACACGGAACACGGCGCACTACTGCCGGATCGGCTCGAAGCCAAAAGATGATGGCAAAGTCGAGTATCTCATGCGTGAGGCGTTCTCTGGAAGTCTTACCTTGACCCTCACGAGATGCCTCGGGCGGAAGAAGCCGACTATGTGCTCAGCGAAATACAGGGTGCTTGTGGAAGCCACATCGGGTCGCGAGCACTTTCAAAGAAGGCGAGGTCGGGATACTCTTGGCCCACCCTCGTGCAAGATCGGCCGAGCTCGTCGAAGTGCCCAAAGTGCGGATCCACTCCCGGTCAGCGCCTCAAGCGGTTTGGCGGACTGCGAGTCCGTGGCCTTTCATGCGGTGGGGATCGACATTGTTGGCCCGTTCGGCCGAGCACCGGTCGACTCAGATATTTAGTCGTGGCCATAGACTACTTCACAAAATGGGTCGAGGCCGAGCCACTTTCGAGCATCACGGCGAAGGATTCAAACCTTTATGTGGAGAAATATAGTGCGCGACGGCATACCGCACATCTGGTCTCGGACAGCGGCACCCAATTCGTCGACAAAAACTTGAGGTGGTGCGAAGAGCTTCACATCGATCAACGCTTCACTTGATCGCACACCCGCAAGCAAATGGTCGGACCGGGGTGACGAACCGCGCGATCGTACAAGGATTGAAGAAGAGGCTGGATCGAGCTAAGGCGTGGGTGAAAATCTCCTCAAGTCCTCGGTCCTCTGGGACCACGCCTCGAGACGGCGCGGGAGACCCCTTTAGCTTTGGTCTCTGGTGCAGAGGCCGTCATACCGGTGAGATCGGCGGCATGAGCCCTCGCACTCTCCACTTCAACCGGGCCGGGAGCGAGGGAGACTGCGGGCCAACCTTGGCGCCCTCGAGGAGAAGCGAGCTCGCTTCATAAGCGAAGCCAAGTCTGAGAGCCGGTCGCGCTACTACAACAAAGAGTAAAGACCTCCACACTCAGGTGGGCGACCTCGTCCTACGGAATAATGAAGCAAGCCGAGCAGGCGCCTTAACAAGCTTGATCCGACATGGGAAGGACCTACCGCGTTCACGAGGACCTCGGCAAAGGGGCTATAAGCTCGCCCGCTGTCAGGGGCACTTATTCCCCGAACACGGCACATAACTCATCTAAGGAGGTATTTTACATAGCTTTGATTTTAGATCGGCGACATGTTAGCCCTCTATTGTTTTGGTGATGTGCGATCTTTGTTTACTTGTTTAATAAAACATCTGTTTTTCTAATGAGTATTTCACCGTTCGTCTTACATCTATGTGAACATCCGTTCGGATATACCACATCTAAACGCTTCGAGGGGCGCACTACAATTTGAAAATCCCACTAAGTAGGGTAAGCATCTGAGACTACCCATTAAGTTGGGCGTCTACATGCAAGCATCTGATTACCCATTAAGTTGGGCGTCTACATGCAGCGCATCTGATTACCCATTAAGTTGGGCGTCTACATGCAGCGACATCGAGACCGATCTCGCCACCTCATACCCCTTTATTTGGGAAGATATGCACTCGGTACAAAGTCTAAATGCATTAACGACTACAAACAAAGTACCAAGCCATATCTGAAGACAACGGTGCTTCAAAGCTCGTTTCTACCCTTTATTTGGGAAAATCGTTGTATCTGATATAAATACATTTATGACCAAAGCGAAGTCTAGCTATGTTTGTACCTCTCGAAGGGAAAGCGTACACTCAAACGAGTCTAAATACATTTATATCTACATACAAGGTCTATACTATACATGGCCTCATTCAGGCCTCAAGACTCCGCCTCGCCGGGGCCGGCGAAGCTGCACCAATTCTCACAAAATCCCGGGCCGGCGATGTATGCAGAGCGAACTCGGTGCCTTGACCCGGTCGATGAGGCGGAATCACCACGTCCTGCTCCCGGCGCTCGGGCGGGCTCGAGCCGGCCGGACGGAAGCATCGACTCAGTCGCCGCCCGCTCGGGGACACTCCGAGCGGCGAAGGCGCAAGTAAGGCATCCGGGCGGGGGGCACCGAGTCACACCCGACCCCACGGCCGGACAGGGCCGTGTGTGCGACCTCGCCCCCAAGCTCTCTCCCGCCGACTGAGGTCCTCGGTCGCCGCCCGCTCCCGGAGGATCCCCGGATAATCCGCCCTCTGGGACCCATCAACCTCGACCTACGGCATGATCGGATATCCGCCTCCTCCGTGGTTCTTCTATGATCGGGTCGTGAGCCGCTCTTGCCTCGCCACCTCTCGGGGCATGCGGCGTTTTCGGACGATGTCGTACATCTCCATAAACTTCACCACGGAGTTCACGCGAGCTTTGAACTTCTTCTTTGTTGGGCCTTCCTCGTCCTCGGCACCATGCCTCCGCCGACAAGCTCTGGACTCGGTCGTCGGCGGATATGGTAGTCCCACCAGCGCGGCGGACGCCTCTCGTACTCTGCATGCTCCTCGGACAACCGGCGAGCCTCTCGCGGTCGATTCAGTCGTTCCTCGCCTTTGCATCAGCGTCCTTGGATTTCGTCGGCGGATATGTCCGCCCGGACTCTTGCGCAACTTTCAACTTCAGCGCCTCGTTCTCGGCGGGGCGGGCCACTTCCGGTCGGCCGTCCAACTTCCTCTTCGGATCGTGAGGCGAAGCCGGTGACCTCCATAGTGGCTAAAACTTGGGTCGGCTCGGCCTGCGGCTTCTCGGGACGACACATCTTCTTCCTTATCGGCCGAGGAACCCGGACCTCTTTTAACTTTGTCGACAAGTCATGGTCAAGTCCGACCCAATCGGTGTGGATGCGAAAATAAACAAGACAACACCAACTTTCAAAATCTGCGTTTATTACTCAACAAGAGGAGAAATTATTACAAAGGCTCGGGGTCTATCGACCCGGCGATTCACGCTATTACATCGGTCCGCGACCTCGGGCTATGGCGGTCTCGGCGACCTCGATGCTCCTGCGGCTGCCCACCTCCGGCGGGACCTCAGGCCCGCCTCCTCCGCCTCCTCCTCCTCCTCCCCCGCCGGCCGGCCGGGACCTCGGCAAGGAGCTCACAGGCTCGCGATCCTCGTCCGCCTTGCATTGGGCGGCGGCCTCGGCGATCGAAGGGAAGAGGCTGGATGCGAGCCTCCGGCCAGGGAAAGAGTCGGCCCGTCGATCACCGGGCGTAAGATTTATCCACCTCTCTCGGGTCGACCTCGGTCCACCCATGCTTCGCTTATCAAAATCGGGCATGGTGGCCGCGACTTCCCAGTAATCCGACACCACCCGGCTTTGACGACGGCGGCAAGATCGGCAATGGCCAGAAGCTCTCCGACTCGATGGCCGGTGGCGAAGGCCCTCAACAAGGGTCCACGGTCGGCCGACCTTGCACCTTTCTCTCGTCGGCGAGTTCATGCCCGCCCGGCCAGCTCCTCCTTGCCTCCTCCTCCTCCCAGGCGGCCTCGAGGCCAGTGCCTCTTCTTCAGGCGGCGGCAACCCTCGGCGGACCCTCCCGGCCTCGAAGCCTGGCGGCCTCGGCCTCCGCCCTCGCCGTGGGCGCAGCTGGCCTCGGGCCGGCCAGCGGCAAGCTCACGTTCAGCGCCTCTTGCGGGGTGAGCTCTCGGTGGCAAACTGGCGGCCACTGCGGCTCCCAAATAGCTGCTGCAGGCCCCGTCATCGAGCTCCCACCTGCAAAAGGAGATGCACAAGTCGATAACTCGTCTCAAGCGCAAACAAGCTGGCGAAGAAGCTACGTGCCTCGGGAAGGGATGCGACCGAGCTTGAGGCGGCGCCCGTACTCGAGGCGGCCACGAGGCGCGACTCGAGGCCGGTGGACCCGGCTCGAGCCCACTCATCGGTGGCCTGTTGTCAACCCTTCGGGCCCTACTAGGCCCGACCCGCCTCTCTTTTCTTCGCCGGCTCACTTGCGGCGATGGTACTCCGCCTCGTCTGTAGCTTCACTGCGTCGGAAGAAAAGACATATTAACACGACAACATAAAGCAAATAAAGATTAAGAAAAGGGATGCCCTACCGTCGGACCGGTCCGCGACGCCGACGAAAACACTCGGCCGGCCTTCGTCGGATCGTCCTCGGTGTAACTTATGGATAAGATCTCACCCGGTGCTCAACAAATCCTCCATATGGCCCGGGGCTTGATTTTCGGGTCCACCGGCGTGCGATACCCACTCATACCTCCGCTCCCTCGGCCGCGAGAAAGAAATACCTATTACGCGATGGGACACCGCCGAGGGGCGGCTACCTAAATTTGAGCCGGGGTGACGGGTAATACACCCCCCATAGTCTTCACGCTAAAAAGCGCATCGAGACCTCGAAGGTCAACTCTCGGCAATCTTGTAACAAGAAAGCCCGGCCCACCAATGACCTAACGGAGTTCGGGTCGATTGACAAATGGGGATCGGAAGTACTCTTGAAGGCTAAGATAAATGGAGGGCGGAGGGTACCTAAGACTGCCTCAAGCGTACACATAGGCGGTGACAAAACCTCGGAGGGCCGCCGCCTATCTCCTCATCGGCGAGACACCACCACGCCTCCACCGAATCAAGCCTTTCCTCCACGACCTCAAAGAGCTCCTCGAGGTTAAATCCGACCTCGCCGACCCCACTTTCGGACCATCCCATACGGAGGATACCGGCGGAATGCTAGAACTTAACCTACGGACCTACCCAAACCGTTGTAGCACGGATAGTCTCTAGCAGGCAACTCACGCCCGGAACCCGGCGGAAGGGAACTTTCGAGCGAGAAGAAGTTGAGGAAAGCATACTTACTTTTCGGTGGTGTACGGCTACTTGGTGAAAAATCGGGGTCGACTCGGAAAATCGACTCGAAGTTCTCTCTCGGGATTTTTAAGCGTCGAAGAAGAAGAAAGTGAGCGATTGCCTCTTTTGCGCCTATTTATAAGACTAAGGCGCGCAAATCGCCGTTTGATTGACACGTGCTACGCGATTGGACGTGCGTTTCACGCGCACGCGATTCGAGTGCCCAACTACCGCTGGCGCGTATGGCGTCGCCACGATAGAAACGAGCCGCCGATCGACCTAGCAATCATCATGCGGACCCGAGTCCTCCGGATGGCTGCGCCCGGATCGCGCCCGTTCGGATCGGACCTCGGCTAGCAAGACGCGAGTGCATGCGGTAGGAGACAAACCACAATTCACGAAAAAGGCGGGCGATCGGTCGGACACCGCGGCCACCGCGAGAATAATACATCTTGGCGCGCCTCGGCATAACCGGTAGCAGACGCCGCGTTACCAGTCGGGCTTGACTTCCGCCGGTGCCACATCTTTCTCAGCGGCGGACGATAAACAATGACCGGATCGGCACGAAGACCCTCGCGTGAAAACAACTTGGTGAGCCGCGCCTCGCTTTCGGCGGCTGTTTTCCTCCACCTCGGCCTCATCGTCCCGCCGGCTATTCGGGGGCTATGATGGGATATAGCCCAACCAAATGGGCCTCTAACGAGCCCAAGCAAGCTGGCCTAACATTGATAGCGAGGCCACGCGGTTGAGCCCGGTGAGCCCTAATCATTGCACAAGCCCTGGCCTCGAACCGCGCTCTCGGCGATGGAGGCGCCCGGAACCAGGTCGGTGCCGCCTCCACATGGCGCACGTAAGGCGAGCGGTCCGGCTCCGGCCAATGGAGAGCATGCGGAGGAAGAGTCACACCACGACCAATGGGAGGTCGGGGCGCGCCGAGGCGAGGTCGATCTTTGTATAAATAGAAGGAAGCGATGTTAGAAGGGTTAGCAATTTCTTTGAATCTGAAGGCTTGTAAACAATACTCTGCATGCGAAAAGCTACAGTGAAAGTATTGAGGAATCGTTCATCCGTGGACGTAGATCTCATTAACGATCGAACCACGTAAAAGCGCAGGTGTTCTTTATTGCTTCATATAAATCTCATGACACTCACGTAGCTAGATTCATCACCATCTTAATATTGAAAAATTTGAGAATATTATCATAAAAGTAAACAAATAAAATGTAATCTAATATTTTAGAATCGTATCAAAATTTCAGAATATTTATTGGTTGCAAAGTATAAAATTGATAAAGGCGCGCGCGCAAACTGTTGAAGTGAATCGGTTCCTTTGTCCGTTTGTTAAGATATTTGGAGTTTTCCGCACTCTTCCTTATCCGTCTTTCTCACGCAATCCATCTCACACTTCCGAGGTTTCGTCCTGTTTAAAAAAAAAATCCCAAACAAAAGTTATGCCATGGAAGAGCTGGATTTCAAAGTAGAAGAAGCCACCATTAAATCAATCCAACAAGCATTTGCAGAGGGCAAATTCAGCGCTAGAAAGCTAGTGGATTTCTACCTGCAGCAGATCGAGCGGCTCAATCCGGTGCTTCGCGGCGTGATCGAGGTGAACCCCGACGCTCAGCTACTGGCCGATGAAGCGGACAAGGAGAAGGAGACGAGCAGAAGAAACGGCGGCGGATTGGCGGATTTGGGGGAGCTGCACGGTATCCCGGTGCTCCTCAAGGACACGATCGGGACCCGCGACAAGCTCAACACCACCGCCGGCTCCTACGCGCTGCTCGGATCGAAGGTGCGTCGTGACGCCACGGTGGTGGAGCGGCTGAGGAGTTGCGGCGCCGTCGTTTTGGGGAAGGCTAGCATGAGTGAGTGGTATAGGTTCCGCTCTCTCAGTGGAGTCCCCAATGGCTGGTGCGCTCGCTCCGGTCAAGGAGTGGTTCGTACCTATGACCTTGAATTGTTGTGTATTTGCACGTGTACCTGTTGGTATGTGTATAACTGTGTGCACACAGTACCTTGTGTGTGTGTGTGTGTGTGTGATTATGTGGATATGTACTAGAGGTGTTTGGTTTAATGGAATCTACGGTGTGATTATAATAATTGACAACCTTGTAAATGTACTAGGTAATCTGTCTTATTATCTATTTGCACCTATACCTGTTGGTATGTGTGAATGTGTGAAAATTTTGATTAAGTATACATAGTTTGTGTATACATGTTGGTGAGTGTGTGTGCATATGTACTACAAATGTTTGTAGTGATGGAATCTCCGGAGTTGATTATGACAACCTAGTAAATGTGCTAGGTAATCTAAACTGTTGTTTATTTGCACATATACGTGTTGGTGTGTGTATAATTGTGTGCAAATTTCAATGCATAATTATACATATAATCGTGTGCTAATGTACGGAAGATGAGCATACATGGTGTTTGTGTGTGTGTGTTTCCGATGTCCATAAGTAGTAGAGATGTTTGGTCTGATGGAACCTACAGTGTTGGTTATGAAAACCTTGTGAATGTACTAGGTAATTTTACAGATTCTGTAGCACACATAAATTCCTTTGGACAAGTACTGTACAATCTAAGCTGAACTGTTAGACAGATTTGGTGTATGTTGTTGTTATCTAGTAGTCATAGTTTTTAATTCTTTTCTCAATGTTGTAGAATCCGTATCTATCATCTGGGACGCCGTGTGGATCAAGCAGTGGATCTGCAATATCAGTGGCTGCAAACATGGCTTGTGTTTCCCTGGGGAGTGAGACACACAGCTCCATCATCTGCCCCTCGGATCATAACTCGGTTGTGGGGATCAAGCCGACTGTTGGCCTCACGAGCCGAGCAGGGGTTATACCGATGGCACCCCGTTGGGACACAATCGGGTAACTGCAGATGCTTGAATCAAACTTTTACCCAATAATTTAATCAAGTCTTGAGGAGTTTGTTGATGAGTTGTAGATTTTGTTTGAATGATTTGTAGGCCGATATGCAGGACTGTGTCAGATGCAGTTTATGTGCTCGATGTGATAGCAGGTTTCGACCCAAGTGATGAAGCAACGAGGCAGGTAGCCAAGTACATCCCGAGGCGGCTATAAACAGTTTCTCAATGAAGATGGTCTGAAAGGAAAGAGGCTCGGTATAGTTAGGCATCCGTTCATGGAGAAAATACACGATACTGCTGAATCTGCAGCATTCGAGTGTCATATAGATACATTGAGGTAAATTTCATTTCAACTCTGATATTTACTCTGATGAAGTTCGTTTGATGTTGATTTGATGATTGAAGGCGGAGAGGTGCACGAGTAATCGACAACTTGGAGATAGATCAAATAGAGAGGTCTCTTGATCCACATGAGAGTGGTGAGATCTCAATCATGGCAGCCGAGTTCAAGGCACACATAAATGTTTACCTGAAAGAAGAAGTCGAAAACTCTCATGTGTGCTCTTTAGCTGATATCATCGCCTTCAACGAGAATAATCCGGAGTTGGTATGTATTTGCATTTCTAGTTTTCAAATCCCACTACATCGATCTGTTTATCTTGTAATCTAGAGCTATGTTTGAAGTTTCTGAGGTTACAGAGTCTGAATTTAATTTTGTGTCTGATGTTTGAGTTAATTTTTGCTTGTGGATTATAACTCCTAACCAAAATGGATATACAGGAAATGCTGACGGAGCATGATCAACAAACCTTCATAGAAGCTGAGAAGACAAGCGGGTTGGGTGAGCACGAGCAGGTTATACTGGAAAATTTGGCGAAACTATCAAAAAATGGGTTTGAGAAGCTAATGAAGGAGCACGATTTAGATGCAATGGTGACACCGGGCTCTCGTGCTTGTGCTGTCTACGCAATTGGAGGGTATCCAGCAATAACAGTGCCGGCTGGCTATGAGAGAGATGGGATGCCGTTTGGGATATGCTTCGGAGGATTGAGAGGCAGTGAACCGAAGCTGATAGAGATTTCGTATGCCTTTGAGCAAGTTACAAAAGTTCGAAAACCTCCTTCTCTTGGTTGAAACTTGAGCTAAATGTTAGTAAATCGCTTTAAATGTTTGTTATGACATTGGCACTTGATTTTTTAGTTGCTTCAAACTTAAATTTAGGTACTCTTGGCATTAGTGTTGCTACTAGGAACTTTGCTATGTTTATCTTTGCTCGTTTCTGATATATATATATATATATATATTAAACATATTGTCGAACTTATGTCTAAAAATGGCTCTTGTCATGGCTTCATCACTTGATCTAAGTCCAAAACTAGCTGTTTTGGCTTGATTTACTTGTTCTGGCTTCAAACTGTGTAGACAAATTGCCTAAGAAATCGAGCCTGCTATAACTTTATGTATTCTTGCACAGTTTGACATAAATGTAACGTGAACAAATCGTACATATGTAGCTGTCTCGCTCAGCATACTGAATGTCGTATGCTAGAATGATCTTATTTGCAGTAACATTTTCTTGCAAATTGAATTCTAATTTGAGTTTATTCGAGCCTTTATCTTTTGTGGTTTTAGCACCACTCGTCTTGTGGAAGAAAGAAGAGTATACAAAAGCCAGGTTGCAGATTGTATCATATGACCCTGGGAGTGGGATCATTTCAGCCTTGTGGTTTCTAAAACTTTGTATGATTTTGGATTAGTGTATGTTTTTTTAATTTGTTTTATAAATTTTCACGTGCTTATTATATTTCATTAGGAACCTAGAATGTCGAGTTACATTTCGTTACTATGAGTATAGCTATCGCTTTGTTTCTAAGTATTTGAATTACATGATACAATTCGGGAGAGGGTGCTGAATGGTATCGCTGTAAGAGTTTGTGACTACAATATTGATGATTTTGGATCACCATGGTGTCGGGGTTTCGAATCCCTCCTTTGCCCCCAACCGGCACAAAAGGGAAGTACCTACCCCGAGCCGGAATGATCGTCAGCATGGTTGTCAGTAGTGTTGACGTATGATCAGTAAAGTTGATGTATGATCAATAGAACTGATCAGGTGTATATCAATAGTGTTGATCAGCATGCTGAAGAGCGAAGTTAGCTGGACAATTGGAGTCTATTGAGTAAGTCGTCGATAAGGTAGCACGACAAGACTCAGATGACATTGCGGCGAAGTTGCGTGTGCATATACACATGGATAATTGTCTGCACACGTGAATCAATCACAATATTTTTTTATCATCGATTTAATTTCAACGGCGACTATGATGGAATCTAGTTGTTAATTAGACTAGTTGAGATGTGATTGTCTTAACAAAGTATAACAAACTAACAACTTTTCTTTCATCTTGTAACATAATTTAGAGAGAAGTTAGAGAGAGAAGAGAGTGTTAGGATCGGGTCGAAAAACACAGCGGAAATTAAAATTTTTCGAATCAATAAATGAAATAACAATTATTTCATTCCAACGACTTTAACGACTTCACGTTAACATGACGTAAAAGCAAGAATGATCAAATCATTGTATACCTTTTCGCACTCCGATTGATGAAGGGATGAGAAGCAATCGATTGCTCGTCCTCAAATTCGTAGGAATCCAAATGTCTCCCTCATCAGTCGCGCTTTGTAGAATCGAATCGAATGAATAGTTTTTCGCTAGCAAAACCAAACAATCCTTTTGTATTGGAAAAATCAGAAAACAATTGGACTCAAAAAAAAAAAACCGGAAGAAGAAAAAAGAGGTCTGCTTCCTTTTAAAAGAATGGTAGAATCTGAATCATCAAGGAAAACGTTTTCCCTTATTAATGTTAATAATATCCATCATTAACATTATCATGATTACACTTTCACGTTTCCAAACGTCTGCATTCTTTTTCCTTTTTTTTTTAATCCAACATTTATATATATCTATATATATAATCTGATTTTCTAGATTTTAAAATTAATCAAATTAATTTTATATCTAACTAAATTAATCTAATTAATTTAATATAGAATTAGACTTGTTAATCCAATTATATTCAACTAAATAAATTTAATTGAATATCTAATTTAACATATTAAATTAGAACAAGTCTCAATTATTTAATCATCATTAATTAATCGGATTCAACTATTGAATCAATTCAATTGATACGTTCTAGCTTTTTGTGTGTGACCTCTTGGGTTCACAACTAGTACCGATAATAGGCTTGTAACAAATTACAACAAACAAATACATTTATTCAATTAATTTATCGATAAATTAATTGACTTGAAATTAACTCCGTAATTTCGAGAACCTATAATCCATGGGAACATCTAGCAAGTAGCATGGCTACCTAGCACTAGGTGAAATAGCAAGTAAACCTATTTTAAATATGAATCGTCATACACGTATGGTCCTTCTATTATCTAATCTCCAAATTGGATATTGAGTATGGAATTAAATCGAAAACTCAAAACAATCCAATAGTTACATTTTCATTCAAATTGATAACTCTTTAATGAATCATTATTCATCGTGCCTTGGCGAGGTCTTGAGTTATGAACAATAAAAGCGTAAGAGATTCTTTCGTCTTAAACAAGTGATAGATTCTTTATCGACCACGCATTAATCTCCATATTTATTCATATCGCATCAACATAAAATCTTTAACGATTGTCTAGCAATCGGATAATATATCAAAATGAAATAGAACTCATACAAGATTATTATGGTGTCTCAAGTCGAAGGACTAATCATGTACTACCATATATTAGAAATTCTTATTTCGATAAAATAAATTCCATATAAGACTTTCTGGCGAATTGGTTCGATTGTACTTGTTCTCTAACAAGCACCCACGTATATACACTTACGTCAACTACGTTAATATTGATGAAACACAATATTCTCATCTTATAAGTGTGTATCATACGTGCGAGTTATTTCCAACAATTGATGTCATCTTGAATAGTCATTTCACTCGGAACTAATTTTAAGACCAAAGCTTCAAAGACATATTTCATAATCACCATCATATCGTGACCATATCTTATAACTTATCATGGTCTAAGGACTTTATCTAAAGTACATAAATTATTAATAACAAATACAATAGATAAAGAAATGCCTTTATTAATATAAATTCCAATAAGATTGAATTTACAAATTCATTAAAAAGTAAAAACGACCAATCTAATTGGTGCGCCGGGTGTAACTCTTTCAGAGAGAGATATTGTTATTGTATTTTCTTGTTTGCGATTGATTCCGATCCTTTTATCTGGTGATCTAATAAACTCTAAGCTCGCCCACTGTGAACATAGATCATTTGATTGAACTACGTAAATCCTCGCATCGCTCTCTTTCTCGTTCTCAGCGTGATTAATTTTTAATTGTGATTTCAAGTCTTAGCAGTATAATTATAAATTTTATTCGCTAATAGATACGATTTAGAATCTCTTTGAGATAGGAAAGTACCTTGGATGATGTCGGGCCCAATTGGTGTGGAGGAAACTGTGCAAACAAGATTAATCAATATGGTTTAATGGAGTCGATTGCCAGACTGTTCGATTTTCTGTGGTTCATTATTTGAATTAGAGATTTTCTTATATAAAAATAGAGTTAATTAATTGTATATAATAACACAACTTTAACTTATTTATAATAGCATAAAGCTAACCTATTAGAATTTAGAGCTAATCCAAACGAAGAAAAGGCTAACCCAAACGAAACAGAAATGGAGAAACAACTAATCTATTATAACTTGATTCTAACCTAAGCGTACAAAAGTCTAATCCAAAATAGAAAAATAGAAGAGACGAATTCATGAACAAAAACAAGAGTAGTTTGTTGGAAATCACGCATATATATATATGTTTATTATATATGTGGTGAGTTCTTGGGAAGCTACTTTGACCAAGATTTTGAGTGACATAACGTTTAATTTTATGAAATTAAGCGGCATAGGATCGATCTCGTTCGAGTAGATGATCGTGGTGTATTCACATTCTCAAATCCGATTTCGGTGGTGAGAAATAATGGATCAAAGTTTATCACTTAAACATGGAGTTATGTGATTAAGGGATAAGCATGGATTAATTAATCCTTATCCCACATTGATTAATGTACCTTCATTAATTGTCTATATAAGTGGTTCATTGAACACTTAGTATAATTATGTGCACAAGTGATGGGTTGGAAAGCCCTTGTATGCCGCCGCCGCCGCTCGCTGTGCCTGCCGGCGGTGCCGTCGCCGCCCGATGCCCGTCTTGAGCTCGGCTCGGTTCGGTTACGGTTCCGTGGTCCGTGGTCCGTGGATCTTGGATCTTGGATCTTGGTCTTTGGGTGGTCTTTGGGTGGTCTTTGGGCTGTTCGTGGACTTCTTCGTGAGCTGGTTAGTGGCCCGTTGTCGCTATATTTTGGATCAGCGTTTGATCGAGCCCAAAGATGGAGTTGATCCGGGCCCAATTCGTGTAGCCCAATCCGTTGGGCTGCTGTGCGATGGAGTTGGTCGAGGCCCGACTCGTATGGCCCAATCCGTTGGGCTGCTTTGTGCTGAAGAGGCGTCCGGATCGTCCGATGAACTGGGCGCACGCGCGTTGTCGGATTCGTCGTAACCGTCGGTAACGTTCCGACATGATGACTCTGCGGAAAGCGTGCCCCGTTGTCTCCGAAACCGCCGCGCACTCGATAGGGGACATAACTACATAACACCCGACATCAATGCGCGGTGTTGACTCAAGCATCTTTCCTCGTGAGGGACGACGCCTATAAATAGGACATGTCTCCCGGCATAAGCCACCCTCGCAAAAGCATTCTAGCATACCTAAGAGCACTCTCTGCATTCACATTTTGTGTCAAGCTCGTCTCGCTTCCATCCGGTTCGCGGAGCTCGTTGGTTTCTTGGTCTTGCCACCCACGAGATTGCCGTTTTATCTTTGGGGACGATACACGGAATCGAGAGCACTAAGGCGTATCTCGTCTTTCGGAAAGAGGCCTCTTCGACTCGGCATCTAGAATACGATTTTTAGTTTCAATTGTATTTCAATTACATTTTAAGTTCATTGTTGTTTGATTTCCTCTTACACATTTACATTAAGTTATGTCGTCCAAGAAGTCTGTCTTGTTTTGTACACCTTTTCCAACAATCGCAAGGCGAGATAACACTTGAGGAGTCGGACATTAAAATTGAATTAAAACTTTGAAACTAATACCTTTGCTTGGAGATGTCGACCGTACACGCCACCGACTACTGCTTGCCTGCTGCCTGCTTGCCGCCCTGCCATTGCCTCGATCTTGCCGCCATTACGCACAATGGCCGGTCATGTTTGGTTCGATGCCTTGAGGTCAACCATGGGACCCTTTGGATCATTGTTGGTTCCACTTTTAGTGGTTCGACAATTGGTTCCACTTTTAGTGGTTCCTTTGGTTCGACCGCACTTTTCGATGGGTGTTGTTGGATCCATGAGATCTAACTGGTGGTTCTCATTCGAGTTCCATGTTCCGGCACACTTCAAGTGGTGTTGGTGGATCCGGTTTGGGATCGATCTCGGCGCTGTTCATACCACGAGGATGATGCCGCCGCTGAGAAGCCGCCAAAGTTTGGAGGATCCGACTTGAGAGATGGCGACAAAGATCTTGTTCTACCTCACGATGTTGGGCCGCCAACTTCTTGGTGGAAGATGAGCCCGCCGTCGGGGGAAGTGACGGACTTTCACGTCGAAAGCGACATATGATAATGGCGCCTTGGCGACTATCTTTGTAAAAACTTTATACTTGGTAGTTTAGAAGATAGTTTGTATAGTGTATATGCGGTTGTAACGACATCGAATGTATGTGAGATCATTTAGAAAAGAAATACAGTAGTGATGATGCGGTACTAAGAAGTTCATTGTAGCGAATATTTGGACTACAAGATGGTCGATTCTCGACCGATCATGTACCAGTCAAGAGTTTCAACTCATTGTACACGAGGTTCAAGCCGAAGGGCACACTATTTCGGACGACTTTGTCGTCGCTCTGCTGATGATTGAAGCTACCCACAGGTGGAGAGACTTCAAGGTCTACCTTAAGCACAAGCGAAAGGATATGACACTTGAAGACTTGATCGTCAGCTGCATCGAGTCGGCGTGAAGAAACAAGATTTAAAAGCGAAGGCGATCGATGCTAAAGCCGACTGTTGGAGGCGGTCCCTCCAACAAGCGTGTTCGTCGATGTCGAAGACAAAGGCAAAGGAAGATGGTTGCCGTAAATTTGACGGGATTATTATAATTGTGGCAAACATGGCCACAGTAGAGGCGTATCGTAAGCAAAGAAGAAGAAGGCTAAACAAGTTACCAATGTTGTCGAGAAGGACTTGACAAATGGGACGAGGATGACTTAGCTGCTTTGTGGTGACGAAGAAGTCAATCACGTCGAGAATCAAGGTGGATGGTTCATCGACATCGGCGAATCTGCGCACGTCTGCGCCGAAAAGATCGTTTCTCCACCTACAAGCTTTGTTGAGGAGGAAGCTCAACATGGGGAACCAAGCTTCGTCCGAGGTTCTTTGGAGTTGGTGATGTGGTGCTCAAGATGTCGTCAGGCATTGAGATCACGTTGAAGGATGTCTTTGCATGTCCGGACATCCGCAAGAATTTGGTGTCGGGCTCTATTCTAGTTAACAAGGGGTTTAGACTAGTTTTGAGTCGGACAAGTTTATCTTGACTAAGTTTGGGAAGTTCCTTGGTAGGGGTTATCTTCTTGGGGGTCTTTTCAAATTGAATGTAATGGTGTCTTGCGCCGTGTACCCAAGATTACTATTAATGAAAATGCATCTACTTCCTCTTACTTGGTGAGTGCTCGATTTATGGCATTGTAGATTAGGACATGTTAATCTAAATGCAATACAAAGATTAGTAAATTTAGATTTACTAAAGTTAAATGAAGTTAATACACAAACGAAATGTGAGGTTTGTGTGGAAGCTAAAATGGCTAAGTTACCGTTTCATTCGGTGAGCAGACACTAAGCCTCTAGAACTTATTCACACCGATGTGTGTGATTTAAAGTTTGTACAAACTAGAGGTGGTAAAAAGTATTTCATCACGTTTATTGATGATTGTACAAGATATTGCTATCTTTACCTTCTAAGAAGTAAAGACGAGGCTATTGAAGCTTTTAAAAACTTCAAGAACGAAGCCGAGAATCAACTAAGTTGTCGAATTAAGGCATTGAGTGATAGAGAGGAGAATATGTAGCTCGTTTGAGGCATTATGCAATGAAAGTGGTATAATACATCAAACGACGACTCTTATTCACCTCGTCTAATAAGCGTTCTTGAGCGTAAAATCGAACACTTAAGGAGATGATGAATGCTTTGTTGATTAGTTCGTGGTTGCCCAGAACTTGTGGGGGAAGTCTGTTTTGACGACCAACTACATCTTGAACAAAATTCCTTTGAAGAGTAAGGATGTCA
This sequence comes from Salvia rosmarinus, assembly GCA_036937905.1. Taxonomy (NCBI): domain Eukaryota; kingdom Viridiplantae; phylum Streptophyta; class Magnoliopsida; order Lamiales; family Lamiaceae; genus Salvia; species Salvia rosmarinus. The sequence goes on from CM072813.1 coordinate 96,024,873, forward strand.
CTCCTACGAGTTGTGGAAAGGAAGAAAGCCATCGTCAAATATCTCAAAGTGTGGGGTGTTTGGCGAAGGTTGAGGTGCCTCTTCCTAAACAAGTTACAATTGGACTTAAAGCGATCGATTGTATCTTTATTGGGTATGCTGCTGAGCAGCGGCCTATCTTTTCGATCCACGGTCGAGGTAACTAGGATATGTTGTGGGGCGACGATTGAATCAAGGAATGCTATATTCTTTGAAAGTGTTTATACAGTAAAGAAAAGGATAAAAGTGAAGCCGACTCTAGCAATAGAGGCGATGGTGGCTTCGAGTTCTAAACCTTTGGAGGAAGAGCCGATATCGGATAGCGATCGAGGTCGATCCGGAGGGGTCGGAGCGAGGCGAGGCGATGAAGTCGAGCGCCAAAGGTTTTGGTCACGACTATATTGCGTTCATGTTGGACGAAGAACCAGCGTCGATCAAAGTAGCTATGCTCGGCGGATGGGATGCTCTGGCGAGAGTGCATCAGTGAGATTGATTCTATTACGCAAAACCACACTTGGGTCTTTGGTTGATTTGCGAAGGTTGTAAGCCTTAGGATGCAAATGGATCCTTAAAAAAGTCTGGCGGATGGATCGATTGAAAAGTATAAGGCCCGTTTGGTTGTCGAAGGGTTTAAACAAAGAGAAGTGCGATTTCTTGATACCTATTCACGTGTGAGGATTACGTCTATTCGGTGCTTCACCGCAATTCTTGACGGCGCAATCTTGAGATTTATCAAATGGACGTTAAGGCTGCGTTTTGAGCGGTGACCTCGAGGATGAGGTATATATAGAGCAACAGAAGGGTTTGTAATCACCGGTCGAGAGGCGAGGTATGCAAACTCGTGAAGTCTCTATATGGTTTGAAACAAGCGCGTTGCAATGGCATGAAATTTGACAATATAATGTTGGCAAATGGTTTCAAGATCAGCGAGTGTGACAATGTGTCTACGTTAAGAACAACGATAATGGTTGGGTTATAGTGTGTACGTATGTAGATGACATGTTGATCATGGGTAGCAATACTCAAGTCATTAATGACACAAAGCGCATGTTAAAAGAAATTTTGACATGAAGATATGGGATTAGGCGATGTGATTCTTGGAATCAAGATTCTAAGAAGATCGAGACGGAATTATCTTGACACAATCTCACCTCGTCGAGAAAGTGCTTAAGAAATTCAACGCGTTTGACGATTTACTGCTAAGACTCATTGGAGCTCATCAATGTTCACTTGAGTAAGAACGAGGGTGAACACGTTGGACAAGAAGACTATGCTAAGGTCATCGGGTGTTTGATGTATCTTACAAATTGCACCGACCCGACATAGCTTCTTGTGAACAAATTGAGTCGTTACACGAGCAATCGAGCAAGGAGCATTGGAAGGCTCTAGTGAGAGTTTTGAGGTACTTGAAGTATACTCAAAATCATGGGCTGCATTCACGAGATATCCCCGATCTTGAAGAGTCTTGTGATGCCAGTGGATATCGACACGAAGATTCACTTTCTACAAGTGGAGTGCGTGTTCACGATTGGGGAGGTCTTGTTTCTTGGAGATCCACGAAGCAGGCGTGTATAGCCCGATCCACCATGGAATCGTAATTCATAGCTTTGGATAAAGGCGGTGAGGAAGCCGAGTGGCTCAGTAATTTTGGAAGATATTCCATGTTGGTCTAAACACATGCCACGGTGATGATTCATTGTGATATGGCGGCTATTGGAAGAGCGAAAAGTGGTTTGTATAATGGTAAGTCTCGACATATCGTCGGCGATATAATCCGTGAGGCATTTGATCTCAGTGGGGTTATATCGATTGACTATGTCAGTCGATAGATAATCTGGCGGATCAGTTAACCAAAGGGTTGAGCAGGGATCAAATGATCAAGTTCTTAGAGGAATGGGATTAAAATCCACATCTTAAGAACAATCATAGTGGTAACCCAACCATGATGTTTGGAGATCCCAAGAACTTGGTTCGATAGGAGAACTAAGCTATAGGGTTCGTGTATAAACACTCGAGTTAGTCATTCCTATAAAGAAAACAAGTGTTGAAAAACTTGCCTAGTGGTGAGGTTGAGTCGTTGACTCTTAATGATTCTAAGATACCTCGATGAGGTTGAGTATGGCGAGATGCTCGGTAAAGAATCACCTATGTAAGTGCGAAGTGGGGCGGCTTCAAACAAAACACTTATGAATCTAAAGTGGATGTCCATGGCCAAAATGGAATCAAGCGTGAGAACGGATGAGGTTGAGGTGTTAAAGTGTTAATACCATTGTCTCGATTACGCGTTGTGGGGAATAGTTCAAGCATCGTGTCCACTAATCCGCTGTGTACTCGATGGTACTAACTATGGAAGGTTCAAGGCCATAAACCACTGTCAAATATTTTAACATCTCTTGAGGATCGAAATGTGTGCGCATACATGCATATGACTATTTCCACTCATGTGGGGATTGTTGGAAATCACGCATATATATATATGTTTATTATATATGTGATCAAGTTGCAGGAAGCTACTTTGACCAAGATTTTGAGTGGCGTAACGTTTAATTTTGTGAAATTAAGCGGCATAGGATCGATCTACGTTCGAGTAGATGATCGTGGTGTATTCACATTCTCAAATCCGATTTGAGGTGAGAGAAATAATGGATCAAAGTTTGTCACTTAAACATGGAGTTATGTGATTAAGGGATAAGCATGGATTGATTAATCCTTATCCCACATTGATTAATGTACCTTCATTAATTGTCTATATAAGTGGTTCATTGAACACTTAGTATAATTATGTGCACAAGTGATGGGTGGAAAGCCCACGCACTGCCACGCTGCCGCCCGGTGCACGGGCGGTGCCCGGCCCGTCGCTGTCGCGCCCACGCCATGCTCGTGCCCGGCCGGCTCGGTTCGGTTCGGTTCGGTTCGGTTCCATGGTCCGTGGTCCGTGGTCAGTGGTGCGTGGATCGTGGATCGTGGATCTTGGATCTTGGATCTTGGCAATTGGTCTTTGGGTGGTCTTTGGGCATTCTTTGGGCACGTTGGTGGGCTTGCTTCGTGAGCACGGTTCCGTGGCCCATTGTCCTTATATTTTGGATCAGCGTTTGATCGAGCCCAAAGATGGAGTTGATCAGAGGCCCAATTCGTGTAGCCCGATCCGTTGGACTGGCGTGCGATGGAGTTGGTCAGAGGCCCAACTCGTGTGGCCCAATCAGTTGGGCTGCTGTGACTTGAAGAGGCGTCCGGATCGTCCAATGAACACAGACGTCTGCGTTGTCGATTCGTCGTAACCGTCGGTAACGTTCCGACATGATGGCTCTGCGGAAGCGTGCCCATGTTGTCTCGAAACCGCCGCGCTCGATAGGGACATAACTCTGTAACACCCGACATCAATGCGGGTGTTGACTCAACATCTTTCTCATGAGGGGCGGCGCTATAAATAGGACATGTCTCCCGGCATAAGCCACCCTCTCGCAAAAACATTCTAGCATACCTAAGAGCACTCTGCATTCACATTTTGTGTCAAGCTCATCCCTCGCTTCCGTCCGATTCGGGAGCTCGTTGGTTTCTTGGTGCTACCACCCAGCAGACGCCGTTTTATCTTTGGGGCGATCGCGTAGCCGAGAGCACTACGGGCGTATCTCGTCTTCTTGGAAGAGGCCTTCTCGACTCGGCATCTAGAATACGGTTTTTAGTTTCAATTGTATTTCAATTACATTTTAAGTTCATTGTTGTTTGATCTCCTACTTTACATTTACATTAAGTTGTGTATGCCCGGCAAGTCATCTTGTTTTTGTACACCTTTTCCAACATAGTTTACATCGAGTCGAGGCAGGTCCTCTTTCCACAATACAAATTACACCCCGATTAATGCTCACGGTATTGACAAAACGTCCCCGAAGATTGCAAATGACAGTTATAAATTACAGTGGGAAGCCTTAAGATATACTCCCTCTGTCTCAATAATGGTGGCTCGTCCCATAATAATTAAATCAATCATGGTAGACCCCATTACTTTATTACGTGTCGAAAAATAACGAGCCACACTTATTGAGACAGATAATAATTATTGAAAATCATAAAGATATAATTAGATGAGTCTTTGTGTTAGATTAAATTAATGAATGACTAACTTAGCTTTGAACCTGCATTGTCTCTGTTTAACTGTATTGTAGTTTACAGGGTTGTTATGATTGAATAATGGGGCAGATTGAGGGTCTTCCTAAATCCTACTTCTTCAACTATTCCAATTCTTCTCAATACTACGCCCTCATCGCTTGCATTGCTTGGGAAGGCGAGTGTGAGTGGATCTGGTTTTCGCTCTCTTGCAATCTTGATTGATAACTTGGAATAGCCATAATCCAACGTCAATGCAATCTTGAACCCGAAGCGACTGCATACTATTAGCAGAATTCCCCCGTCCAGATCCATGGTGGATGTCATACTCATAGCGTTCGACAAGCAATTCCCACGCGGTAAGAATCCGCAGTTAAATACTCCCTCCGTCCCAGAATAGCGTCATAAAACGTATACAAGAAAGTGAAGGGGTGTAGGGTTTATATGTGAAAAGTCTGCAAAGTCACAGTAGTACTTAAAAATTGATCTTCGATCTTAAGAAAAAGTTTACAGAGGAAGTAGTGGATTTGTATACTGAAAGCATATTGGTTTGACTTATATACAATGTTTCATGTTACCATCTTCTATATGAATTATTTATTTAATTGCATATGTTATCCATTTATCTCATATAAAAGTTAATCATATATTGTGTAGAAGATCACAGAAGTTTGTATGATTAGTTAAGATAATTGAGATATAAAAGGATCACAGCCGAAACAACTTGAGAATGAGTTGTTGGTATAGATTGCTGTATAGATAAGAAGTAACTTGACTTGGTTGCTTGTCTATGTTGGTACGTCTTGACGTATTGATGGATCATAATGAGATGAGTTCTTCTATCTGACAATCGTGAAGAACTTAGATCTCTGTGACTTTACGTTGATCTAAATCTCGATAAGGTTTCTGGTGAGTATGGGTTACTGACCATCACTTTGACTTGTTATGAGTGATAGTTATATGAGATAACTCAATATTCTCCGCATCTTGGGTGGTGACAATACTTGTATATCATGTTGGTTACCTGTATCGAGTTACCGAATTTTTATTGTACTAAGCCTTGTATGTTGAGTTAGCTCAAGTACAATAATAAGGTTGAACGGTACTACTTAAGAAATTAAAGAGAATAATTATTTTAAGTAGTCAGATTGCTACAAATAATTAATGAACGTAAGATATCTTAAATACGCGGATTCATAAGTCTAAGTACAAGCCCGATCCCACTTCGATAATAAAGAAATAAGTCAACATTTATTCTCTAGTGTAATGAATAAATATTTATAAATTAATTTATGTTATAGACTGAAAATAAGATAATTAATTCATTTTAGACCTATCTTTATTCTTTGTATTTGATCCATGAATTGATCCAACAAGCCTATTGACTAAGCAATTTTATGCCACCCCTAAGAATCTCAATGTGATTATTATTATTATTATTATTATTATTATTATTATTATTATTATTATTATTATTATTTTCATGTTGTTTATGCTGAAATCGATGTTTATTTCAATTAAAATAAGAGGAGATGTCTGAAAATCTTATTACTTGTGATTGTTGGAATGAGAAATGAAGGAAATGCGAGCAAGTAGAGATTGTCTATGAAACTAAACAAGTCCCTCCCCTGTGACAATAACTGAAAGGTCAAGGATTTGAATTCTTGCCAACACCTTTAAATTATTTACCTTCTACTTTTTTATGTTGAAGTTGTGTAATTAACGAATAAACTTATAATTATTTGAATTCAGTGATGCGGGTTTCCTTGATAAATGATCATATAATAAAATTATTGCACCGAAAGAGAATTTCTGTAGAATGTGTTGCAATACAAAACATTGGATATTACTAATTTCATTTCAACTTGTAAAAATGTTTTACATCTTCATTAATTGTAATTCATTCACCTTCTAATTGAATATACCATATTGCAGTATTTGCAAACTAAAAGTAAAACTTTTAAAATGTCACGCGTCACTGATCTCTGTCACGTAAACATGATTCATGCTGAAAATGTAAAAATAAAATAAGAAAAAAGGTGTTCGAATAATTCTTTTTTCACAAATACGAATCTTCCAACTAGTCAATTTCTTGTAGAATGTGCGGCAGTATAAAACCTTTGATATATTTTACTAATTTGATTCCAACTTGCAACATTATTTTACAAATTGATGAGTATTTAATTAGACTAGTTTATTATAAGTTATAACGGGCGAGTTTTGCATTCAAGCTTCCTTTTCCTTGCCCAATCTCCAAAACCTTATCTAGTTTAACTTTTCCAACTCAATTATTGGTGCCCTATCGTTCACCATTCTATTAATCTCAAACAAATTAAAGCAACAAAAGAAAATGCTACTAATTTTGCTACAGCTTCAATCTTACTATCAATGTCAAACATCCAAGCATGTAATTCATTTCCCATAAAAGAAGCCACAATCCAACAGCTGCAGACTGCTTTCCACCATAACCAGCTAACATCGAAGCAGCTCGTTGAATTCTATCTCTCAGAAATCAAAAGGCTCAATCCGCTGCTAAAAGGCGTTATCGAAGTGAATCCAGATGCAGTAGCTCTAGCAGAGAGCTGTGATGAGGAGAGAGAGAGGAAGAAGCGAGATGAGGAGAGAGAAGGCAACAAGTGTGAACCGTTGCCCGCGTTGCACGGCATCCCAGTTTTGCTGAAAGATAACATCGCGACTAAAGATAAGCTCAACACCACCGCCGGATCGTACGCGCTGCTGGGCTCCGAAGTTAGTGGCGACGCGGGAGTGGTGGCGAAGCTGCGGAAGGCGGGGGCGATCGTATTGGGGAAAGCCAGCTTGAGTGAGTGGGCTAATTTTCGATCCTCGTTTGCTCCGAGTGGTTGGAGTGCAAGAGGAGGACAAGGAAAGGTAACATTTTTTTTTCGTAGTGTTTTTTTAAGGTGGTCTCGGGTACATCGGAAGCAAGGGGTGTGGTCGGACTCCATCTCCTTTTTGTTTAATTAATTTTAATTTATAAAATTATACTCTAATTAGTGATTAGTAAATCTTAGAGATTATTTAGAGCAGATGGGCATAAGTTTTTACACTAATTTTTTTAAAACTTAGACATGTTTAATGATGTTGAATCCACATATTTATATAGTGATGTTTTGTATTAGACAAGTATGAGTAGACGCTCTCCCCTGATACTTATTATTATAAAATTAAAATTGTTAATCAATCCTATGATCAGTTATTAAAAAAGAAATGGATATTAAATGCTAAAATAAGTATAAATCCTAATTAGTAATTGTAAACTAAGATTGGAATATATGAAATTGAAATTTGATGAAAAAAATGAAAACAGAAACTAAACCTAATAGTGGTAGGTTGAGGGATACATAATGTTGCTAGACTAATATAGGGTGCATAAGTTCCACATCTTCTCATCCGCACGATATTGTTGGCTTTTGTGCTGAAGATCGTAAAATTTTACTAACTGACATTTTCAAGGAAAATGTGATCTACATATAATAGACCTAAGACGATTCATATATTAAACCGATGTGCAGAACCCCTACGTTCTATCAGCTGATCCCTGTGGCTCAAGCAGTGGTTCGGCGATATCCGTGGCCGCAAACATGGCGGCTGTTTCTCTAGGAACCGAGACCGATGGATCAATTCTATGCCCATCTAGTTCCAATGCTGTAGTCGGTATTAAGCCGACGGTTGGCCTCACAAGTCGAGCTGGAGTTGTTCCGATTAGTCCCAGACAAGACACTGTAGGGTATGTGAAAACATTATCTAATGACGATCAACAAAAGTTCTGTTTTTGCTTTGTATTATTGATTGTGTCTATATATTGTATTGCACATATAGTCCAATGTGCAGGACAGTTTCAGATGCGGTGTATATTCTTGACGTCATCGTGGGCCCCGACTCCGGAGATGCTGAAGCCACTCAGAGAGCATCAAAATACATACCTCGCGGTGGCTATGCACAGTTTTTGAAGCCAGATGGCCTCAAGGGAAAGAGACTTGGTATAATAAGGGATCTATTGATCAGCTTTGACGACAAGCTTGTCGTGCAGACATTTGAGCGCCATCTTTTAACCTTAAGGTTAGCCCCATTCCTGATATTTGATGTGTCGTAAAGAAAATAAGAAATAATTGTTATACGTTGAATATTGAGTTTCGTTAAATTTTCAAGTCTAAAAAAAGTAGAGGACAGTTGAAAACCTAATGACAATGTTGAGGTGGGTTTTTTTCCTCAATAGAAAAAGAATAACTAAACTAGAAAGAGAAGATGAAAGTAATGAATTTGATAGCTTTTTTTGTAATATGTGAGAGCGTAAAAATTAATGTTCACAATGGAATCCTGGACTATTCATAAAGAATACAATATTTAGGATAATTATGACAACTATAATATATATTTAGAGATATTCCGATATTTTAGAGATCTTCTCATAATTGGATTCTGATAAATCTTGTGTATGCGAGATTTATGAAAACAGTAAAGAACACGAGAGACTTTTACGTGGTTCGATCAAGAATAAGATCTACGTCCACGGATGTGTGATTCCTCAATACTTTCACTCTATCGGATTACAATGAATGTATCTAAAAGTTCTAGTACTCGATAGTTGCTAACCTTCTATCTTCAATCTAACCTCTATTTATACATGTTGTGGATCACTATAGATTACTATGGATCTCTTGCCTTGTGTGATCCGATCTCGAAGATAGTGGATCGTGATATCTCATCGATATCTCCTTCCATATCGATAGGATATGGTTGATCTTGAATAGGGTTTAGGCGTCGGGCTTTGGGCCAAATCGTGTAGGCAAGTAGTAGGCCAGGCCCAGTTCACGTGGGCTTGTTATTGGGCTTGAGCGGTTAGGCCATATCCCATCATAGCCCCCCAATTAGTCGAGTAACAACTACACCGAGGTGAGGTGAAGGATGTATTTTGCCGAGATTAGTTGTTGCTCGGCTGAGGTTAGTGTCGAAGATTCTCTTCCCTTTTTGATGTCGGGGTTGGAATCTGATGAGTGGCCGAGGTTCGAACTGAGTTGGATGTTTTGCCGTTCCGGACTGTGTTGGACAATTTGCTGAAGTCCGAACTGAGTTGGATGTTTTGCCGTTCCGGATTGTGTTGGACAATTCTTTGAAGTCCGGCGGGTTGTCGAAGTGGATCCGATATCCTTTCGTCGGGAGAATGTCGAGGTCGGCCGACTTTGGTGTTTCTTTATTAGGATTGTGTTTGGACAATTCTTTGAGGTCCGGCGAGGTTGTGCGAAGTGGATGGCGATATCGCTTCGTTAGGAGAATGTCGAGTCCGAATCGACTTGGGTGATTTGTCAAGTGGGACCGACTTGGACGGACGTGCGAGATGGATAATCGGTGAAGTTGAACGACGTCCTTTTGTAAGGGAATGCCGGGTGGTTGACCGACCTAGGGGTGGGCGTCCTTATAAAATAAGAGGATGCCGAGGCGGTTGGCCAGGCACAGGCGAACGTCCTCGTAAAATAAGAGGATGCGAGGTGATTAATCGATTGGAGCCGATTACTGGTGACTCGGACCACATAGCATGGATAGTCAGTGGGTGGGGTCGGTATGCAGCATCACCGGTCGGTGGCGACTTCGGTGGTTAAGCGGTGACCCGCGGCGGCGAAGCCTTAAACTTGAGAATTATTCATCTCGAGGTTCGGAGGTGGATGTCTCTGGCGGCGGCCTTGAGGCGCTTGATCTGATGTGAAGAACGACTTGGTGGCGAGAAGTTGGCGCGAATCTCGGAAGAGCATCTTGAATATAAGGAGGTGATCCACCGATATGGTGGTATTACCATATCAGAAGCGACACCGAGCTCAACTACTGCTAGCCGAGGGTATGGTGCTAAGGGACGAGGAGGGCCCAACAACAAGAGTTTTAAAGATTGCCTTGAAGAACTGGTCAAATGTCTCCAGCTTTATGAGATCGTCCGCAAGCGATGTATGCTCGAGCCCCGTAGTCGGGATCCAGTAGATGTGAGGTTGAAGAGTCGAAGTGGTGGCGGCTACATGGACCACGCCGAGGTGCTTGGTGATGGGTTCGGAGATATGACAAGGTCTCTCGTGGTGGGCCCCGTCTTGGGAGTTCGGCGAGGAAGGATGTCGGTCGGGGCGAGTCGTAGCACTAACAGGACGGCGAGGTTGAGGCGGGAGTTCGACCTCGGTGCAGGAGTATCCACTTGGTGGGGGCCTACGTGCTTGTTCAAAGAACCCAGGAGTAGGCCGTGGCGATCTGAGCCTCGTTGGTGGGTTAAAAGCCACCGAGTTAGTCACAGGTATTCATCGTCGACAGGAGATTTTGTTTGAGCTGGTGTAGCCGGTGATTCTTGGCGAGTGCTGACTCGAGGCTTCGAGTGATCTGTATATAGCTTAGGACTTGATTTTTAGTCATAAATGTATTTAGACTTTGTAACAAAGTGTATATTTTCCCATAAAGAGGTACAAATATAGCTTAGGACTTGGTTTAGTCGTAAATGTATTTAGACTTTGTGCAAAGTGTATATCTTCCCAATAAAGAGATATAAATTGCACGAGATCCGATTTGGACGTCGTTTGCATGTAGATGTTCAAATTAATGAATAATCTGTATGCTTGCGTAGATGTTCAAATTAATGAGTAATGTGTACTTGCCTTGTTTGTCGAGAAATATCGATAGGGGTGGTCCCGGATCGATTTGGACGTCGTTGTACGTAGATGTTTCAAATTAATGAGTAATCTGTATGTACTTGCACGTAGATGTTTCAAATTAATGAGTAATCTGTATGTGCTGGGGTGGTCCCCTGGCGCGCGCTTAGTTGAGTTTGTAGGTTTGTCATCTTCGCAAGGGCGTCCCCTTGTGAAGGTAAATTGTGTTTCATCCGAGTTGAGAACGGATTTTCACATAGGTATAAGATGAGGCAATTAATCCTTTCCTCGGTGAGTAATATCCGAGTTAGGGGATAAGTGCACCGGATAGGTAAGCAAGCTTATAGGTCCCTTTAGGGTTCGATCTAGATTCCATTGGGCCTTTTTGATCATGTCGAAGGCACTTGGCGATCGGTGTCTCTTCCCCGATCGTCAAACCTTCTTCTCGATTTTACGCTCGTCGATGTCTCTCTTTTATGATCCGACTCGTGCCCTTTGACATAGTTATCCACCAAGGTCAAAGGCTACCGCCGTCTTGGTTCTCCCGGTGATTTCTTTGTTTAGTCGCGCCGGTCGGATCCGTTTTGAATGCATTGATGATGTAGAGTCGTTACTCTCATCGATCTTGAGGATTCCTTGATAAACCTCGAGGCGAAATTTGACATCGTCTCGTCTCGTCTTTGGCGGATGGTGGCGGTCGGATGATGGTTCTTTGAGGTGACGTCTTTTGATAGAAGCGCCATGAGGCGATCCATGAGATCTACGAAGCTATGTATGCTATTACGGCGAAGTGAGGTGAACCAACGACAGGCGTTGGAGACCGAGCACCTCGGGAAGATATTGCACATGTGAAAATCTTCCATCCCACGATTTGCCGTGTTTGTAGTATAAGCGAAGAGAAATCGAGGATCTCCCAGACCGTCATAGGCGGCGATGTTGGGTGCCCGATATTGCTGCGTCAGGGGTGTATCTAGGATTTCTACGGAGAAAGGGAGATGATCCGTCCACGTCGGTCGAATCCCGGGAGTTCGTTGCCATCTCTCTTAGGAGGGGTGGGAGATCGATAGCGACGTCTATTGTCTCCCTAATGAGGGGATCGACTCCGTCTTTCCTCTCTTCGGTCCTGTTCAGCTATGTGGACGTGTCGAGGTGAGCGACTTCGGCAGTTGTACCGAGGTGATCGACTGCGTGGGTGACACCGGGGTGAATGATTGTGGGCGGCCCGTTGAGGTGATCGACTTCGGACAACGTGCCGAGGTGATCGTTCTCGGACATCATACTGAGGTGATCGTTCTCGGCTATCTCGCCGAGGTGAACATCCTGGTTATCTACGAGAGGTGGCGACTTGGCGGTTGTCGAGGTGATTGATTGCGTGGGTGGCAAGGGGTGAATGATTGTGGGCGGTCGCGGGTGATCGACTTGGACAGCGTGCGAGGTGATCGTTCTCGGACATCATCCGAGGGTGATCGTTCTCGGCTATCGATCATTCCCTTTTCACACTTAAAGGTGTGAGTATATAGGTAAGTCGAGTATCGTATCCACAGGGATTGTATCACGAAAACATAGAAGCTAGCTCAACGATAATTCATCATTATTCAAGCACGGAAATTTGGTGAAAGGTTTTAGGGCTTCGGAAATAAATCCAAAGCAAAGGTAACCAAACAGAATTATAAAATAAAGCGATAAAATCACGAAAGATGATTTATAAAGAAAGACTAACCCTAGGGATGCACCAATCCTATCCACAACGATGTTTATTCTGCTTATTACTAACCGTTTTAATCCAGACAAGACGGAAGATCACATATATAACCAACAACTTCAGTTACGACAATTGCGGCAGTTGATTACTAATTTTCCCTATCACAGTTACGTCTCTAGAGGAAAATAAGCAACTCCAAACGGATCACTAAGAATATGCTTCCTACGAAAGTCTATCTCGATTACGACTCGAGGCTTATTCGTATCATGCATTGAGATCGATTGACAATTAATACGATTACGTCGTTAAATGGCAACTAGATATGCATCAAGATTGATTAGAAATCAACACATATAAATAAGCACTATGAATCATGAATCATGCACGGAAGGTAAATAGCAGAAAGAACTCACAACATATAGGATCGAATCATGCAAACCACAAGATTAGAATAGAAAACTAGCCGGACATAATAAGCGGAATGAAATACTGAATTAATCATAAAAGCGGAAATTAAATATATATAAACCCGTGAGGAAGCGTCGGATGAACAATGGTTGGTCTTGAATCGATCCCAGCGAGCGAGCGGAAAATAAGCGAAAGCGATCGGACAAAGCGTTCGATCGATAGCGAACGATAAACTAAACTAGAATAACGTAAAAACAATACTCGAATTAAACTAAGCGAAGACTAAAGCTTAAAGAATGTAAGCGAGGCGCGAAGAAAATAAGGTGCAGGCGTGAATGGGGTCTTGGGCGCGAGTGCTTTGCCTGTTATAGAAAGGGTGGAAACCAATTTTGGCCTCTGTCGCGCCTACCGCGATCCTTGCTCATGATCGCTAGCTCGACCATGAGCCATCTCGCCTTGCTATTCTTCGCTCATGATCCTCCTCGCGCTCGCATTGCTCCTAGCGACCGGGCTGCGGTCGCTAATATTCCACCGGTCGCTAGAAATCGTCCGGTGAGTTTTAGGCGCTAGGGGCTTGCTCGCGTGCAGTCATGATCGCTAATCCTCTGGATGCTCATTGGTTTGCCTCGCGACCAACCTAGCGACCGCTAGGTGGTCGCTAGAAATAGACGATTTGTTCATTTTGTTAGTCCTTCGTTCCTTGCTTCGATTATCGATATATAAACCTACAAAGCGTCGAAGGAACACCCAAGAGCGATGTCTTCAGAAATAGACAAAACATTAAGAATCGATACATAAGCGCACATTAACGAGCTAAACTCATCTTCAAATATCGACTATAAGCGTGTAAAATCGCGTTTATCAAACCCCAAACTTAAAGCATTGTTTGTCCTCAAACAAAAGCGAGCAGAAAGACAAACGAGATCAGCGAGCATAGCAAAGAGGATAACCATTCTGGGCCTCAAAACATCTCAACACTCAAAACATTAGCGCACATGGCGGCGTTAGTCCACTCAACACAAACAACAATTTCGGCAAAAGCTCGTTTATTTCAACCTCAAAGGCATGTGTGTAAAATATAGGATACACTCGAACTCATAAAGAAATTAAGGGCGTGTATACACTCAAAGATCAATGCGATGCAACATCTTACCATGGGCTTGCCGTTCTCTATCATCTCCACCGCGTCGAATGTGTTCAAATGAGGATCAAAGAGGACTTTTCATAGGTTGTAATGTAGGCACATTGGTTAAGGTAGGATAATATATGGCTAAGTGACTTAAAAATATTCCAAGCACCCGTTTATACTTTTCGACACATATGGACTTTGTCCGTTTCTCTTCTTTCCCAACGTACTAAATCGGCGTTTATGCCTCATAAGGTACCTATACTTTGATTAACGACCCTTTATGCTCAACACTCATAGTGAACTTATCATTTTTTCTTTTTCTTTTCTTTTCTAGAGCTTATAGGGTTTAATTTTTCACGAACAAGGTACTATTCTTTACCACAGATGTATTTTTCTAAAATAAACTTTTCTCGTCATACTACATCAAACTTTCAACCCCTTTTGATTCCCATATCCATCCTCACCTCCTATCGTCCGGTTAATCGAAAGAAAAAGTCTAATAAAGGCTCAAAGAAGGTGACAAATGGTATATATCATCGGGTTAGTGTTTGGGTGAATATGTGGTTAACAAAGATGGCCTTTTATCCTTTCCAAATTCGAAACACATACTGCAGTCTCGACACAGAAACACGGCAAGTTCTAGAAGATAATCACATGCGTGATATCACACAATTAAAGGCTGTATCAAGATATGTATACGGTGAAGCTCAAGTCTCACGGGTTAAGCAAATGGTGAAAAACAACAAGCTAAGCCATCTCACGTCATTCGTCGTCGTTTTCTAACATATCATGTGCACTATCATTAAATTTCACAAAATTTTCTATCGTCATTGGCCACATGGATTAACACACTTCACTTAACTCGTTGATCGACAGACAGCAAGCGAAAAAAGCGGAAAGGCGACAAAAACAACACAAGCGAAGAAGCGACAAAACACGAAAACAAAAAAAAGAAAGCGTTGGGTTACCTCCCGACAAGTGCTTACTTTAACGTCTTTAGCTAGACCATCACTAACCTCGTCAATCGGCGTTTTAGTAGCAGCAATCCTTCTCGACTTGTGGACCCTTCTAAACTTAGCATTTACGGTGACCACCTTGACTATGGAAGTGGCCACTGAACTTGAATGAAACACTCGGAGTTCCATGCGAGGTCCACTTCTTTCTTCTCACGACTTCCTCGATAGGTCGAGAACCCTGCGTGCGATGGCGATTATGATTGAACAACAATCTTCCGACTTTCCAACGTCGTTTTGCTTGATGGCGTCGTATATGGAAATTTTGAGCTCCTCGTCGTTAACACGAAGCGTGAGGTTTCGCTTCTGCACGTCAATCAGCGCACGACCGGTTCTTGAAAAGGTCTACCAAGGATTAGTGGTTGTTGTTTGAATTCGGGAATATCGAGAATAACGAAGTCGGCGGGAAAAACAAAATCCGAATTCTTACCAACACGTCTTGACGATACCTTTTGGATATGTGGTGATCGGTCGACCATCATCGATGAAATCTTCGTCGGCTTCGTTTTTCGAGGTGTGGCCGGTTGAAAGCGTTCAACGGCATCGATTGATGCTCGCCCCAAGTCGCATAAGACATTTGGGAAAATCGCTCGGCGACCTCGCCTCTAACGTGAAACCGCGGGATCATACGCGAGAGGAGCTTGGCTGCAAGGCGACCTTTGCGCTCTTGGATAGAAATTTTCTCAAATTTCCCAAGCTTCTTCTTACTTGCAAGTCGTCTTTAAGAACTTCATGTGGCAGGCATGTTTCATGGCGGCGAAGAGGTAAATTTATCTCAACTTTCGAAATACCTCTTTGAAGCGAGCAAATTCCTCGTCATATTTCGACTTGACAAGTCGACTTGGAAATGGGACCGGAGGAATGTCGTGCGAAATTAACCTCGAAGGTGCCTCATGATCGACCTCGCGACCCATTGGGATGGTCGCGAGGAATATCTTTGCGTCTTGATCTTCGTCTTGCGTGCGAACTTGCGGTGTGGTTTCGCATGGCTGGGTCGCTTCGCGGCGCTTTCTGGCGCACATTCTCGGATGGCTCGCGGTCGGTCTTGTGAGCGCGCTTCGGTCATGGCGTCTGTGAGCAAAATTCATGATGGCTCGCATGATCGGGCTCATGATCGCGAGCTCGATCGCAGAAGTTCTGCGTCGAATGTTTTCTTGCTCTTCTTTCTCGGTAGGGTTGGGTAGGCTCGTCATTTCGCCGTCGAATGGCGAAGCATTGACTCTTGGGTTCGCTCCGTATTACTCGGAAATTGGCCCGTCTTACGTATCGCATTCACTTGCGGCTATTTGACCAATTTGATTCTCCAACGTCTTTATGTGCTTCCCATAGCCGTCATGGTCGACTCAGTGATTTATCTTACGCGGTGTTGGCGATGAGCAATTACGATTCGTTGCCAATTGTTGGTTGCTTCTGACCAAGCTGGCGCATCATATCTTGAGACTTGGCTTCGGCTCTTGAATCGATTCGACTATTGAAACTCTTTGAAGGTTGTTGGAAATTTGAATGACTCACTCGATTGATGTGGCTCACATTCTGTTTCAATCGACTCTTCAAAAGTGAACTTCTTTGAGGTCGTCGTATTTGAATCACTCTCAACGGCGGTTGCTTTGAGCGATGGCGTCTCTCCGTTGGCCATTGATAGCTGTTGGCGACCATCTCTTCTGTCTGACTTGCCTCGTCGGTGGTCGGTTTAATAAACACCCCTGCCGATGCATCTACCATGCTCATAAATACGCCGTATCGGTCCACCGTAGAAGCTGTGTGATTTGTTGCTCTTTGGAGAACCCATGTTGTGGACATCGTCTCGATAGCCCTCTGAATCTCTCCCGTACCTCGAATAATGATTACGTCGTGGTTACGGCAAAATGAGAGATTTCGGCAATGATCTTACGTGCCTTGGCCGGTGGAAAGTATTCGAGAGAAACTTCTCAAAGTTTCCCCAAGTGTCGATGCCATTCGGTCCAAACTCTTGAACCAATCTTTCGCTTTGGTGCAATGCGAAACCCGAACATCGCGTCCGGATTGTGTCTTGTGGCACCCATTACATTTGATGGTGTCACAAATGTCGGCGTCTCGAGATGCGCATTCGGGTCTTAGTGACTCCTCCCCAAGCTGCTCTCCTTGGACCATACTAATCGGGGCGGTTTGAGCTCGAAATTATTTGCATCTACGTGCGGGCCCCAACCGCCTCCTTGGGCTGATCGGTGGGATGTCGATACATGTGGTTCAGAGGTTTATCCTCGGGGCGAGGACAACGATTCCGTATTCGCCATCCGTTTGCATTTACGCAAAGTCGGCTAGCATCGTGCTACTTGCTCGGGAGGAATGCCCAGATTCTGCAGTTCTTTGCCATTGCTGACTCGTCTCTTCTCTCGTCCTCTTCTCTTTGAGAACTTTCGATCTCAAGATCTAAAAATATTTTGGAGGTCCACGAGATCTTATCGCATAAACCACACGAGCGAGAGAATTTAGCACTTTCAAAAATAAATAAAATAATATATATATATAACTTGAATTAATAAATCCAAATCGTCAAATTATTCCTATGTGATCTTAACAATCCCGACAGGCGCCAAAATTTGATCATTTCCTTTTCACACTTAAAGGTGTGAGTATATAGGTAAGTCGAGTATCGTATCCACGGGGATTGTATCACGAAAACATAGAAGCTAGCTCAGCGATAATTCATCATTATTGACACGGAAATTTGGTGAAAGGTTTTAGGGCTTGAAATAAATCAAGCAAAGGTAACAAGCGAAATTATAAAATAAAGCGATAAAATCACGAAAGATGATTTATAAAGAAAGACTAACCACAGGATGCACCAATCCTATCCACAGCGATGTTTATTACTTATTACTAACCGTTTAATCCGGACAAGGCGGAAGATCACATATATAACCAACAACTTGATTCGACAATTCGGCGATTGATTACTAATTTTCCTATCACGATTCGTCTCTAGAGGAAAATAAGCAACTCCAAACGGATCACTAAGAATATGCTTCCTCTGAAAGTCTATCTCAATTACGACTCGAAACTTATTAGTATCATGCATTGAGATCGATTGACAATTAATACTGATTACGTCGTTAAATGGCAACTAGATATGCATCAAGATTGATTAGAAATCAACACATATAAATAAGCACTATGAATCATGAATCATGCACGGAAGGTAAATAGCAGCGAACTCACAACATATAGGATCGAATCATGCAAACCACAAGATTAGAATAGAAAACTAGCGAGACATAATAAGCGGAATGAAATACGAATTAATCATAAGCGAAATTAAATATATATAAAACCCGTAGGAAGCGTCGGATGAACAATGGTTGGTCTTGAATCGATCCCAAGCGAGCGAGCGGAAAATAAGCGAAAGCGATCGGACAAAGCGTTCCGATCGATAGCGAACGATAAACTAAACTAGAATAACGTAAAAACAATACCGAATTAAACTAAGCGAAGACTAAAGCTTAAAGAATGTAAGCGAGGAAAGCGAAGAAAATAAGGTGCAGGCGTGAATGGGGTCTTGGGCGCGAGTGCTTTGCCTATTTATAGAAAAGGGTGGAAACCCCAATTTTGGCCTCTGTCGCGCCTCGCGATCCTTTGCTTTCATGATCGCTAGCTCGACATGAGCCATCTCTCATGCGTATTCTTCGCTCATGATCCTCCTGCGCTCGCATTGCTCCTAGCGACCGGGCTAGCGGTCGCTAGCCATTCCGCACCGGTCGCTAGAAATCGTCCAGTGAGTTTTAGGCGCTAGGGCTTGCTCGCGTGCACGAGGTCGCGGTCGCTAATCCTCTGGATGCTCGCTGGTTTGCCTCGCGACCAACCTAGCGACCGCTAGGCTGGTCGCTAGAAATAGGACAGTTTGTTCATTTTGTTCGTCCTTCGTTCCTTGCTTCGATTATCAATATATAAACCTACAAAACGTCAAAGGAACACCCAAGAGCAGTATCTTCTAGAAATAGACAAAACATTAAGAATCGATACATAAACGCACATTAAACGAGCTAAACTCATCTTCAAATATCAACTATAAGCGTGTAAAATGCGTTTATCACTATCTCGCCGAGGTGAGCGTCCTTGGTTACTTGGAGGTGGCGACCGGGCCGTGTTGCCGGTCCGAGGCATTCTTGAGGTTCCACTCCGTTCCCCTTTGGCTCAGAAAGTTCTGGAATTGGCCGATATTGGCGTTGAGGAATTCAGACACGGCTCTGCCGAGGACCTCATGAGGTTGGTGAATCGCTTGTTCACCGGTGTTGAGGTCGGCATCTCCCTCTTCGGTAGGGCGACGATCCTGAGGATGTATAGGAAGGTCTTCTATGTAACCCTCAGGTGTGTTGTTGTTATCGGCCGCCACGATCTCCTTTCCCCGGCGCTACGTGACAGCTTGATCGGTGTCTTCAGACCGTCCGTTGCCAGCACCACCGGCGGCGCTAACATTTGCACGAGTTCTTGTCATTGATTTTGTGTAGAAAAACGAAGCTTTTTGTTCAAGTTCCCACAGACGGCGCCAATGATAAATCTTGTGTATACGAGATTTATGAAAACAGTAAAGAACACGAGAGACTTTTACGTGGTTCGATCAAGAATAAGATCTACGTCCACGAGGTGTGATTCCTCAATACTTTCACTATATCGGATTACAATGAATGTATCTGAAAGCTCTAGTACTCGATAGTTGCTAACCTTCTACCTTCAATCTAACCTCTATTTATACATGTTGTGGATCACTATAGATTACTATGGATCCCTTGCCTTGTGTGATCCGATCTTTGAAGATAGACTTGATCCTTCAATATCTCCTCCAATATCTCCTTTCATATCTGATAGGATATGGTTGATCTTGAATAGGGTTTAGGCGTCGGGCTTTGGGTCAAACCGTGTAGGACGAAGTAGCTATGCCAGGCCCAGTTCACGTGGACCTGCTATTGGGCTTGAGCGGTTAGGCCATATCCCATCAGATTCCATTAATAAATTCCCTTCAAATAAAAAAGTCATTTTCCAGATTTGATGCCATTACTTTTAATTCTATCACGAGCGTGTTCTGATCTGAACAACTTCCACAAAAGTAGCTTACAGATCTGGAACATCGTTCAGGACAATCCCTCGAGCCTTTTACTCAAATATGGCGTGTGATCTAGTCCTGCCACACAGCAAAAATATACGAAATAAAAGGAACTAAAATACCACAAAAGGATAAATGGGCCTTGGGCCTTTAACGAATTCAAGCCATGATGTTTTAAATCATACCCAATAAGGATAGTCATAAAACGCTCCACATTTTAAGTAGCTAATACTATCTTTTTTTTTTCTTTTGAATAGTAATACTATTTTTTAATATCTGTTACGCCTCTTCCAATCAGATCCAAAAAAAAGTACTCTCTCCCTCCGTCCATCAAAATCGTTCTTTATTTTGATGACACGAGCTTTAATAAATTGTAATAAATATAAAGTAAGTGAGTATAAAAAGATGTGCGATGAAGATAAAATATGAATATATAATGGATATTGAGTGTAAAAAGATGGGTCATATATTGTTTTTTTTGTAAATAAGTAGATAGGTTTAGGGTAAAAATATAAAGTTGATGTTTCCAAAAAAGAAAAGTGAACATTTTTCGTGAACGGACCAAAACATAATTAAATACACGAATTTAGTGGACGGAGAAGTAATATATAAAAGAGGTTGTCAATTTTTTTCTTTTCTTTTCAAGTATAACAATACTTTTTTGGGGCACCTTCCAGTCCAGGGCATTAGGCGGTTGCACTTCTCGCCTACGCTCCGCGTCGGACTTGCTTAACGTAACATAGTTTGTTAATGAACTAGCAATATCAAACAATTCAAAATACCTCGACATTTTTAAAATAGGTTCGAGAGGCTGCATTGTTTGTTGAATGCAGGAAGAAAGGAGCAGTGTTGGTAGACAATTTGGAGAATACCAACATCACCAAAATCTATTCTAGTGAAAATGGTGAAGGAACAGCTTTGTCAGCAGAATTCAAGATGGCTTTGAATGATTACTTGGGCAGATTAGTGACTTCCCCAGTTCGATCCTTGTCGGATGTAATAAAATTCAATGAGAAGAAGTATGATTTGGTAAGAAAATAATTATGTGAAATTAGTATTATTTAGTATTAATTAATGGTTGATTGAAACTTATGGTGCAGGAAATGATGAAAGACTATGGGCAAGACCAATTCCTAGCAGCTGAAGCAACAAATGGGATAGGGAAGGTGGAAAGGGAAGCTCTGAGGAATATGAGTCGACTATCGAAAATGGGGTTCGTGAAGATGATGAAGGAGAAGAAGCTTGATGCATTGGTTGCAGGTGGATCAATTGTTTCTGGAGTTCTTGCAATAGGTGGGTTTCCTGGGATTAGTGTACCTGCTGCATATGATGCAAGAGGGGTCCCTGTTGGGATGGTTTTTGGTGGATTGAAGGGCTCTGAGCCTACTCTGATCGAGATTGCTTACGGTTTTGAGCAAGCTACTAAGATTAGAAAACCTCCCACATTTCTACCTTGAGATTAGAAAAATCTTGCACAATTTGGGGCTTTTTGAGCAATGTCGTCTTTGTGCATGTCATTGGTAATAAAAAGACTAGCAGCTGAGAGTAGGGATCGGCCCTCCAATATTCTTACTACAATATATTGTCAGGCCTTATTCACTAAGTTGTGTAGTTTTGGTGTTCAAGCCAGGATCAAATGCCTGAATACTTTCCAAGAAAATAGAAATACATTTATGTTACAATTTATTCCAGGAATGAAAATGAAAACTGACGAAACTGCAACAATTAGCCTCTCGTGACTCATCAGTTAAAAATCTGCCATTATTCAGCACCATGTAGTGGATACAGACTCAACACTACTCGTCAAACAGAGGAGCCAAAATACACACATTTTTTTTATAGAAATATTAAAACAGAAAATATCCAGCTGAATGTAATCGTATTGGGACCGGCATTTTTGGTGGACTTATACTAGACCCCATAATTTTTTGAGTTTGAGTGAATCTTGTATAAGACCATCTAATATGTCAAGATCTGATAGACGATTCATGATCCGAATCTACACACGGTAAAATATTAATAAATTATAAATATATAGTCATGACTTGGAATCTGAATACTAATTTGACGTATGTTGATTACAAAGTGGGGAATACATAAAAAAAACTACTGGGGAGTAAGGATTACAGAAATAATTTCGGAAGTAAGTTTTTACTAAGGACAAGACGAGACAATCAATTTCGGGGGATTTTCAACCGTTACAAGGTATATGCGTTTCACTCTCCTCCCCAAATATAATTCAGACTATAACTTTAGTAAATTGTTCAAAATTTCAATTCTGTATAATCAAAATTTATGATCGGATTAGTGAAATTCTTAATAAATATAATTTTCCAAATTACAAAATATATTCAAATTCTTAAATAAACATAAATATTTAAGTTTCAATTCTGTATAATCAAAATTTATGATCGGATTAGTCAACTCTAAATCTCGTTTCAATTTTGATCGTAATTGGTTTCAGCCATCAGCTCATGCACAAACCACCAATCAAACTACATGGGCTAAGAGAGGAAATGTGGTAATTAACAAACCACTTTCCAATTTTATTTCCACAGCACATCTAGTGGGCCGAGCC
This sequence comes from Salvia rosmarinus, assembly GCA_036937905.1. Taxonomy (NCBI): domain Eukaryota; kingdom Viridiplantae; phylum Streptophyta; class Magnoliopsida; order Lamiales; family Lamiaceae; genus Salvia; species Salvia rosmarinus. Next base: position 96,047,540 of record CM072813.1, read on the forward strand.
CAATATCGGTGAGGATAGCCCAAGCTGCCGAAACCAACAGCTCCTCCACTCGAAGATTGCGGACCGGGTCTGGTGCCTGTTCACCAATGGAATATAGGGCAGATATTTCGCCTCTATGTTTTATTAATTTTTTATATGGCAAGAGTTAAGTATTTTTGTAATCTCATACATAATTAAAAGTATTCAAAGATAACTTGAACATAATTGAGGTGGGGCAATAGCCTCGCCAGTCGCCACTCATACATGTGGCTTCGTCAGTGCCGGAAGTGGAATCAGGCTTTTTCAGATGGTCGCAAACGTGTTTGATCATTTAGAAAAAAATATGGATCAACATTAAAGAAAGTGGCTCGCTTTCACATGTTGGATTATAAATCGTACTATGAATAGTTGACAAAAAGACAAATTTGGGTGAATTTCCTCGCCATCAGCTCACATTGTTTTTTTGTTGTTAAAATAAGTATATATTATTACGATGAGTAAGAATAATTAGTTTTTATTAATTTAAAATTAGAATTTATTAATTCATAATTAATGCTTATTAATTCAAAATTAAGGTTTATTATTCAAAATCAGGGTTTATTAATTCAAAATTAGGATTTATTATTTAAATTAGGGTTTACCAATTCGGTTTATTAATTCAAAATAAGGATTTATCATTCAAAATTAGAGTTTATTAATTCATAATTAGAGTTTATTAATTCAAAATTAAGATTTATTAATCACGATTAAAGTTTATTAATTCATAATTAGGATTTATTAATTTCAATTATGCTTTATTAATTCAAAATTAAGATTTATTAATTCACTATTAGAGTTTATTAATTCAAAATTATGATTTATTAATTTATAATTAATATTTATTAAATTAATTAATTTTAATTAAAATTAATTTAATAATAAAGTAATTAATTAAAAAATAATTAAAGGGTCTCACTGTGCGTGCGGCATGCATATGAGACCACCCCCGACAAAAATGATCAGTTAAAACTATAATTGAATATAATCAACCTTATTTATCAATTGTAAAATTAAATTAAAAATAAAAGTTGAAATTTAAGAAAAATAAATTGGGCATAAGAAAATTAATATATATGGAGTGAATCAAAAGAACTCCAACTTTTTTGAGAACTAAGAAATAATGTTGTCCATCCATTTTTGTATTATAACGGGTAATATTAATTATAAATAATTTATTATCTTCATATTTGAATAGTAACCGTTTAGCCATATAATCAAAGGATTTTATACATTCATTTACGGTAATTGTTTTCATATCCACAATCACTACGATTACATACGCAACAACATAAATTACATGAACATAATAATGAATTGGAATGTGATAGCATGCACAAGAACTGCGATTATATAAACAACAACATGAATTACACGAATAACGAATAATATAATGTAAAAAATTCAAATAGCAAAAATTTAAGGATTTAACTACTTTTATCATTAAATAATTATGAGTCGTCCAATCTTATTTAATCTAATGGTGGTTATTGGTTCTTATCTAAAAAGATAATTCCCTTTATAACCAATCCACACACACACACACATAACGAGGTTCAAATAAGAACCATTTTTAACGTGAGAATTAAGAATCATAAAAATTCGTTGTAAACAAAATGAATTCACTATAATAGTTAATGCATCCAAAGAAAAATTACTGAATCCAAAAATTCGAAATTTTCATCCAATGTTCGAATCCCATGAGGGATGATTTTTTTTTTGTTCAGTAACTTTTCCACCGAATTCAACTTTTACTCCAAATTTATTATTTTTTTGTTCTCACAATAAAAATGGTTATCGCGTTAACCCCCATTATATATATATATATATATATGTGTGTGTGTGTGTGTGTGTGTGTGGATATTCTAGAAATCATTCTTATTCTAGTAACTAAAAACTAATTTGGTCCGTACCTTAATTGATGAATGATTAAAATTGATTTTTCAAATAGTATGTGTTTTTTTATACATAAGATAATATTTTTTTACGTATAAAACTATGCTTTCTCTATTTCTTATATTATTATTTTTACGCATAAAATAGTATTTTTCCTTAACTCCATTATGTTTGTTTCTAGCTATTAAAATAAAGATGATTTCTGTTTGATCATTTTCATATATATATATATATATATATATATATATATATATATATATATATATATGAGATGGTTAACTTGAGAACCATTTTATTGTGAGAACAAAAAATGATGAATTCGATGTGAAAGTTGATGAATTCTTTGGGAAAGTTACTAAATCAAGAAAAAAAATAGAATTTTCACCTCTCATGGGATTCGAACTCTGGGTGAAAATTTCAAATTTTTGAATTTAGTAACTTTTCTAACGAATTCATCAACTTTCATAGCAAATTCATTTTATTCGTAACAGATTTTTGTGATTTTTAGTTCACACGTTAAAAATAATTCTTATTTGAATACTATATATATATATATATATATAGAGAGAGAGTTTGGTTCAAATGAGAACCATTTTATCCTAAAACTAAGAACCAAATGAATTAAGTCATGAAAGTTGATGAATTTATTGAGAAAGTTCTTGAATTCAAAATTCGAATTTTTCACCGGGTTCGAATCCTATGAGGCGAAAATTCTATTTTTGGATTGATAACTTTCACAATGATTCATCAACTTTCACCGTGAATTCATCATTTTTGGTTCTCACGTTCTCACAATAAAATGATTCTCACGTTAACCCTCCTATATATATATATATATATATATATATATATATATATATATATATATATATATATAGGAATTGATCAAATGAAAACTCTAAATATTTTGAGAAATGAGAAAATTTTAGCCCATCCTATGGTCCATATTTACATTCTAAATGGTAGCATATTATTTACTGATTTTAAAGTTGAGGACAATAAAGTCATTTTCATTTTTAATGTAACTGACGGGGCCTATAATTTAGGGATTATGTATGCTTAATTATAGTAGCTAATCTTTTTGTATCATTTATTTAATTGTTTTCTTCGATGGTTAGAGAATTGAGTTTATTTTCAAAGGCAATTGTTTTATTTATCACAATTTTAATTCCATTAATAATTAATTTCAATTTATTATAGAAACTATATTTTATTTATTTCTTATTCTTTTTAGTTTGTGTAGTGGAGTGCAAGTATATTCTTATCGTACATTAATTATCGGTTATGCACGAATAATGAATTCTTGTGCACCCAAAATATATTGTTATGAATATCTTATAACATATTTAAATGAACTCCTCAAATCAAGACACATATCTTATGTAAACAAAAATATTATTATACATATTGTTACCTAATTTATCAGATGTGCAAAAAAAAAAATATTGGTCTCATTTTAAAAAACGAAGACAACAATGTTTGCACTAATTACCACTAGTATTACAAATAATATATATTGTTATGCATATTGTTACCTGATTTATTAGATGTGCCAAAAAAAAATATTGGTCTCATGGATTTTTTTTTCGGTTTATTATCGTAAATTATTTTCATTATGCTCAATCTATTTTGTTCTTTTCAAGACAAATGTCTTCAACATATATGTTATTACGTTTTATTACAATCTATTGTACATTCATTTATTTATGCTTTAAAATTGAAGAATGATATGGATTATACATTTGTTTGTTTGTTTTTGATTACGATTATCAATCGCTAAATTATATTCAAAAGAATGTGTACTATGCGGTTCATAATATATGCACAATACTACACCATGCACATTTAAAACTAAATATATGCACATGAATATGAACTCACAACAATTTTAACAAAATTTTTATAAAAATATAGTTACAACTTATTTGCATATTATGCACAATAAGACTATGGATAATGCAATTGTACTGAATATATGAAACCATGCACAATAATATAACTAAAAATGGATGTATTAATAATGTATTTATGTTATGAGCATGATAAATTGATGTGATGCACTTCACATAATGAATAATGCATTTTTTATATGGATTCGTGCACAACACACATTCGGTCATGCACAACGTACATGGTCTAACAATATTTATTTCATAAATCCAAAGATTGAACACACGGTGTTGAATCTTTATTTCTTGATTGGTTGTGCATGTCTTTCTTATAGTTGTGCATAATATGTTTCAACATAGTGTTGTACCACCATTGACAAAATTATTTAAAAAAAAAATAAAGAAATTACCATGTCCAATGGTTGAGCACACATGACGTTTCACATAAATTAATCTCCATAAAAACCAATTTAATTTGACATTATTTTATGCTCCTTCTTGTGCAATAAATGTACTGTATTCGATAGTGAAAGCACATGGAAAAACACAGATAAAGAAATAGATAGAATTATGCAGAATTTTGGTGAGTAAAGAAGAGAGAGAAAGAATGAGAGTGAAGAAGGAAACTTATTCTTTTTCCTGCATCAATTCAGGGTGGGATCGGTAGGTAATGTGAGGTAGGACTTTTTTAATTACATTAATACCCTCATTGTTGTTCTGCTGTATGTTTCTTTCGAAAAAAGAGAAATTTTGGTTGTTTTCACAAATTAAATATGGGCCTTTAGATTAGATGAAATCAATGGTTGGGATAAGTTCTCATTTCTTATCTTAGAGATGGTTCTCCCTATAACCAACCCCTATATATATATTAACTTTCATGAAATTCATTTTGTTCATAAAGAATTTCCTTGGTTCTTAGTTCTCACGTTAAATTTGGTTCTTATTTGATCCTCACTCTATCTATATATATATATATATATATATATATAGGAGTGGATCAAATGAGAACCATATCTTCTTGAACTACGAGAACCATGTATAAGAAGTTGAAGATGATGCAAAGCGGTATAAAGTTGTGCATAACGAAAACTTTCTAAAATTATTTTGTTGTTCAACAATTTTGAAAGTTTTAGTTATGCACAAATTAAACTTGTTTTGTGCGTTATCTTCAACGTCTTATCGTGGTTCTCAAGTTCTCAAAAGATGAGTTCACCTGGATCCAACCCTATATATATATATATATATATATATATATATATATATATATATATTAACCACCTACTCAACTCCTTGTGTGACTTTCTTAACCTTTTCCCTAACTGTTCTATCCAATTAAAAAATCTCTCATCTTAGCTGAGTCAACCAATCTTGCAAGAAAATTAGTGGGAAAAATACCATTTTAGACCATTAGACAATTCAGACCAAAACATAAAAAATTCCATATTGTCTGCCTCCTTTTCTCCAAAATTCTCGAAAGCAAACCATCATTTAGTTCAACTGCTCCATATCACAAAACCACAAATCCATGCTCAATACACACCACCATCAAAAAACACAAAAAACTTCAACAAAATGGCAACTCAAAATCTAATCTCATTTCTAGTGATTCTTGTTTCCGCCATTTTCGCTGGCGTTCAAGCTCAAACCAGCGGCGATCAAACCTCATGGGCCAAGCGCAACGAAACCGGAAAAGAAGTGATCACAACGCTCCAATTCTACTTCCACGACGTCGTTAGCGGGCCGACTCCGACGGCGGTCAGAATTGCCCAAGCTGCGCAGACAAACGCCTCATCCAACCTCTTCGGCGGGCTCTGGATGGTTGATGACGCGTTGACTGAAGGGCCCGGACCGTCGTCAAAGCTCATCGGGCGGGCCAGGGGCCTCTACGGGTCGGCCGGGCAGACCGACTTTGGGCTGATAATGGCCCTTAGCTATGTGTTCACTGATGGCATATATGATGGTAGCTCTTTTAGCCTTCTTAGTTTCAACCCGATCATGAAATCGGGCCGCGAGATGGCCGTGGTCGGTGGGACCGGGCTTTTCCGACTGGCTCGGGGATACGCGATCGCGAATACCTATCAGGCTAATGCTAACGGGGACGCCATTGTTGGATACAACGTTACTCTTGTTACTTATGTTTAAAAGCTAGCTAGTTATAGTAAGCTACTTATTATCATATGTATGTGTTTTATATATTTTTTTTAATGAGAAGAGATTTGTGCCTACTATTTGTATTGTTATGAATAAATTCGATCATGATGTATTTCAATATTGGAGACTTGAATATGTATTTATTCGTAGCAGTTTTGATGAAAGTTATTGAAAATCATCATTTCTTGAAAATTTTGTTCATTATCGGAAATATATCACTATGGATGTTTAGATTTTTTGTTGGCCGGCATTATTTATGCACTTATGTCAATATCATACTTTGTGGATTTCCCATTTGGTGAGGCCGTGAGGGTAATAGTGGAGATAGACTCAACATTGTCTTTGGAAAAATTTCGACTAAATCATAGTAAATTAATCAGTAAACATATTAATTGTTGACTAATATATAAGTAAACGTGTATAAATTTGGACGAAATGCACACTTATGTAAAACATGAAATCCAATTCCTTAAACGTTACACTGAGTGCACTTAATCATATTGGCCTAGAATATTTTATTTGATCATGAATCAGCAGGCCAACATCTTTTACCAAATCCATACACTGTCAACATATCAAATTATAATTAATTGCGATCACAAACTAACTATTTCGTTTTCTTCTTTTTTCCAAATATATAATTCTTCTAACTTAATATATCCCCTAAGTCATCATAGTTCTGTTACAACTTCACCATTTTTTATGGGAGTTGGTGGGCAAGGAACCATTTTCTCAAGAAGTTGGACCAAAACATAAGAATTTCAAAAGGTATATCTCCTTTGTCAAATATTTTTAGAAGACTTTTCTTGAACCAACCCACAAGTCCAGCTTCAATTAGTTCAACTACTCCACAAAAATATGTCTTAAGACCCCCTCAATTAGTACTATCCTATCAACATTAAACTTTGCTACATTTTCGTCAAGAAACAGAAAAAAATGGCAATCCAAAATCAAATTCCATTTCTCATCGTTCTTGTTTCAACCATTGCCTTTTCAGCTGAAGCCCAAAAGGGCGATCAAGCAACATGGGCCAAGCGAGTTGACTCGGGAGATCAAGTGGTGACGACTCTCCAATTCTATTTCCACGACAAACTCAGCGGGTCGAACCCGAGTGCGATCCAGATAGCTCAACCTCTGCAGAGTGGCAGCTCGCCCAATCTATTCGGCAGCCTCATGATGATCGACGACGCGCTGACCGTGGGCCCCGACCCGTCTTCAAAGCTCGTGGGCCGGGCCCGGGGTTTGTACGGCTCGGCCGGGCAGACCGAGATTAACTTGATCATGGCCCTTAGCTATGTTTTCACCGATGGGATATATGATGGAAGCTCTCTAAGCCTTCTTAGTATCAATCATGTGATGAATTCGCCGCGGGAGATGGCGGTCGTGGGCGGCACCGGGCTTTTTCGGCTGGCCCGGGGCTACGCGATCGCACAGACCTATAGTGCCGATGTTAGTGGAGATGCCATTGTTGGCTACAATGTTACTGTTGCTACCAACATATAGGTCTGTTGGTTCCATTTCTCTGCTATTTTTCCTGTACTTTTATCGTAAAAAATAAACTAGGATATGCTTCATTAGTTTTTTTTTTCAATGAACACACTGATGTTTTCATTAGTCAAGGCTGGTTTTTCCTTTCGTTGAAATTTATTTGCTGAATTGAGTTTTAGAAGACTCTTTGCATTGTATACTCAATATTAGGTGTACTGTCTCTTTCTTTCCTTTTCTTCTTTTCATTAAATATTCAATGGTAATCCATGGGAGGGAAATTTTAATTTGTAGGATATGTAACTTTCATTGCTGGCACATTGACCAGAAATATATCCTGCTTAGTGTTTAATTAAAATAAATGCTTCTGTTTATATAAAATTAAAAAAGAGAGGAAGAATAAAGTAGGGAAATATGGTCTTTTGATCGTGAACATTAAGGACAAAATGTCGCAACTTTCAATTTTTTTCCAATTACAATATTGTCATTTTTTTCCATGTTTTTTTAAAACGACTTTTTCGGTCTTGTTAAAAGAACGTTGTTTTATTCAAAAATTACTATTGTATTCGCAATTTTTGCGAAAGTCCTATATAGCCCCAATTTAAAGAATAATCAGAATTAATTAAAATATGTAATTTGAAATCTGGGGGCCCAAGAAAACGTGACGAGATCCTCATCCACTTTCTCCTGGCTGCTGATGAGAACGGATGGCCCATGCGCTATTGGGCTTTATATATGGGCCGTTACCTGTTTTTGGTATAGTCGCCTGGCCTACAAGTTTGCTATATGGCACAAAGTTCCAAAAACTGAAAATGTATACAACTTCTATTTTCCCCAAAAATGCAAAAAGTATTTACTAGTAGATAGTCTAAAATTCACATCAGTTATTGATGCTTCCCTGAATACGTAATACAAAAACTTGTGAAAGACAGGATTAAATTTCGGATCCGAACACACATTCGGTGTTATATTTGTAATTATGTTAATGCATGTCATATAATTTGTAGTTATGTTGGTGTTTAATTAATATTTGGATTTGGAGTTTACCAATTTCACGGATATCATCTGTGAGACAGTCTCACACAAGACTTTTGCAAATCGTTAATAATATAATAATGTTATTTGGTTTCCAAAGTGAATTTTCTCATACGAAAATGTTGGTATATAATTTATTTTTTAGGAGAACTTTTTAAATTAAACCATTATTATTTCTTGAAACTTTTGTACTAGTTAGGAGTCTATAGACTAATAATAGCTAAAAATTATACTTCCGTGAGGTGAATGAATCAATTTATTCAGCTACATTTCTAAGAGGTACGCTTCGGAGTTCGGACATGCGGTGTATCCACCCTAAGTTATAAATTATAATTAGAAATTAATAAAATCTAATGAAAGATTAATAAATTTTAATGAAGATTAGTGAACCTTAATTACAATGAAGGCACTGTAAATTCGCATACATGCACAAGTTTTTGCCCATTCTCCCTAAATACTACTTCCGTCCCAATAAAAGTGACTTGTTTTTCTTTTGGATGTCTCACTAAAAATGATTCATTGTAAAAAAAAAGAATCATTTTACACACAAAAGTGCCTCGAATTTTATGAGCCACTAATTTTACACAAAACACAATCATCCTTAAACTACATGTCCAAAAGTAACGTGTCAATTTTAGCGGAACGGATGGGTATTTATCATTAAATTGAGCTAAGGTCATTATTCTTTGAGTCTCTGCAGTCTAAGCTTATTAATAGGTCTTCAATTTGAAGTGCAAGATATAAAGTTAGTGTGTAAATGCAATCAATAGTTCACTATTTTTTAGAAGATAGTTCACTTAATAATTCTGGATTTGGATTTGTTATTTATTGCAGATAATGTATTTGTATAAAGGGATTGGCCATAATATAGGGATACGTACTATACAACTTTCCATTAAGGTTAGATATACATAGGTATGTGGAGACGATTAGATAATTTCTTTAAAGACATTCAAATAATGAATTTAAAATTTTCTTGTGTAAATGAGATCTACAAAGTAGGGATAGTAAAAAGCACAATAAATGTACATAATTATATGTTAGTGTATGCCAATACGACAAACGCACGATGTTGGAAATCCGTGTATATATATATATATATATATATATATTATATGGTCAAGTTTCCAGGAAGCTACTTTGACCAAGATTTTGAGTGACGTAACGTTTAATTTTATAAAATTAAACGGCATAGGATCGATCTACGTTTCGAGTAGATGATCGTGGTGTATTCACATTCTCAAATCCGATTTTCGATGAGTGAGAATTAATGGATCAAAGTTTGTCACTTAAATATGGAGTTATGTGATTAAAGGGATAAGCATGGATTAATTTATCCCACATTGATTAATGTACCTTCATTAATTGTCTATATAAGTGGTTTATTGAACACTTAGTATAATTATGTGCACAAGTGATGGGTGGAAAGCCCTTGTGTATGCCGCCGCCGCCCGCCAGCGCTGAGCGCGCGCCCGGCCCGGTTCGATTCGGTTCCGTAGATCTTGGCAATTGGTCTTTGGGTGGTCTTTGGGCTGTTCTTTGGGCCTGTTCGTGGGCTTGCTTGGTGGGCCATTGCCTATATTTTGGATCAATGTTTGATCGAGCCCAAAGATGGAGTTGATGCGAGGCCCAACTCGTGTAAGCCAATCTGTTGGGCTGCTGTGCGATGGAGTTGGTCCGAGGCCCAACTCGTGTAAGCCAATCCGTTGGGCTGCTGTGCGCGAAGAGACGCGGATCGTCCAATGAACACGGGCGCGCGTTGTCGGTTCGTCATAGCGCCGGTAACGTTCGGCATGATGGCTCTACGGAAGCGTGGGCACGTTGTCTCCGAAACCGCCGCGGGACATAACCGTAACATTCGACATCAATGCGGTGTTGACTCGGCATGCTCCCCATGAGGAGGCGGCGCTATAAATAGACATGTCTCCGGCGATAAGTCACCTCTCGCAAAAGCATTCTGCATTCTCTCAAAGCACTCCGCATATATAGCTCGTGTCCAAGCTCTGTCATCGCCTACGTCCAGTTCGCCGGAGCTCGTTGGTTTGCGGTGCTGCCACCCATGAGACGCTGCCGTTTTACCTTTGGAGACGATACGCCAGAACCGAGAGCACTACCGGGGCATATCCCGTCTTGCGGAAAGAGGCCTCCTCGACTCGGCATTAGCTTACGGTTTTGTTTCATTTAGTTTCAATCTTGTTTAAGTTTATTGTTAGTTTTGATCTCTCTTCTACATTTACATTTGAATTGTAACACGCCCGGCAAGTTCTGTACTGTTTTGTACGCATTTTTTTTCCAACACACGATACTTTCGTGTTATATTTGTGTTGGATCCATATCATTTTTTTAGAAAACGATAACATTTACACGTACTCCCTCTGTCAACCAAAAACATGTATGGATATTGATATTTTTTTTCAATGTGAATAACACTTTAATTCGATGTAACTGATACTTTTTAATTATAGATTAAAAACGAATGACACAAGACTTTTTTTTAAAAATAATTGACACTTTACATAACATATTCCATAAGTTTCAACATCTTCCTTCAACAAGACTGAATTTATTTTTTATATGATGATTTTATTTACTCTCGGATGTTACTATTTTTGTTTATCCCAGAAATGGATAATATATATGATCCTATGCTACACACCTAGCATCATAATGTTGTAATTTCTCAAATAAGAATTTATGCGGTCTTCAATCTGCTGCCGACGTTGGGGCCTTCGTTAAGGGAGTGACAGCTTCAGAGTCATCCTCAGAATCAAAGGATCCTGGTTCAGGTCTTACGGTGACTTTTCAAAATCTCAGGAGAACCATCCCCGACACCAGATCTGATACCATGTTAGCTATCAGCTAAGCCATGCAAAATATGGGAGAAAAGATCAGATTTCATTTCTTTCTTTGTGGTCTATTTATAGATATTACAAGTGTACTACTTTGCCACATCAGCATAACAAACTATAACAACCTAACAAATCTGTATTTATGCTAATACGGAGGGGCCGGACATCAACTCCCAGCCGCTCGGCCATATCTCGGACATCTGACAATCTCGGTTGTGTTTGGCCGGTTTAGTCCTATGCCTCAAATTATAAACAAATTCAGAATTATGTGTATTCTACAATTTCGAATCAAAATTTAGTTTCTCTCAGTTTATAGTATTTTGCATGCCATTGTTGGAATACAAAAAATAAAGTATATTCAGAAAAAAGCAGATCCGGCCGGACAGAAACTACCAGCTCAATCGCCGCATGCAAGGAATCATTTTTAATGCAACGACAAAATTCATCTAACATTATTTATTTACATTCAATATGGTTGATTCATACTTTCAGCAAGCTAACGATTTTAATTATTTCAGAGTTACTGTATTTAGTGCAAACAGAATCATAAAATGATTATGTGGACTCAGTATGATCAGCTTCATATACAGGTTAGGTCTTCTTCTCCCCCCAATATTTATGTGTCCGACCCATGTCCATTATAATATTTATTATTTAATAATACTTATTATAAAATGAAAATTATTATAATATAAATAAATCTTAACTGATATTTTATTACAATAAAATATGTTCTAAAAAAATTATATACCCTTGTTATTAAAAGCTAAAATATAATTATATACCTAATTGAAAAAATGATTTGAATATGTCAACGGCGGTAAGTTGACCAATGTATACAAGGTATGATGAAATAAAATAAAAACACAAACCAAAATCCTACATTATAAATTGCAAACCTTTCGTACCACAAATCATTGCAAAGACAAAAACAGCAATTAAATTTCCAAATTCACGAAAAATGGAAATCAAAACCGTTTACCTCTTTTCCTATATTTTTCTATTAGTCTTTTTCACCTCACCAACGCACTCAACGTACTACACGAAAAGCACGGCGTACAAGCCGGTTCAGCTGAAGAAGATACACCTCCATTTCTTCTTTCATGACAACCTAGGCGGATCGAATCCGACTGCGGTTCAGATCGCCGGTCCGAGAGACGCAAACAATCCGATACCGTTCGGAACCCTATTCGCCATCGATGATCAGCTGACGGAGGGGCCGGAGATGACATCGGGGGTCGTCGGAAACGCGCGAGGAATGTATCTCTCTTCGAGTCAGGGCCGGGATGTGGCGTTGGTTTTGTACGTTGATCTCGGCTTCACGACGGGTAGGTTCAATGGGAGCTCGTTGAGCGTGTTTTCGAGGAATCCGGTAGCGGAGAGCCGCCGCGAGATGGCAGTGGTCGGTGGCAGGGGGCTGTTCAGGAGGGCGGAGGGGACGGTCTTTGTCAGGACTCATTTCGTGAACTTTACTTATGCTGTTCTCGAGTATAATGTGGAAGTTGTTCATCCTTGAGGGATTACTATTTATGTATGGGATTTGTGCTTAATTTCTATTTTTTGCTTCTGTTTCTACATTCATTTTTCTTTTGAGCTTGTTGTGGAGGATTAAAGATGAATTCAGTATAGAGATTAGAAGTATGAGATATTTCGTATTTTGATATTGATCGACAATGCACGTCCTACATATTAGATAGATGTCATATAATTGTATCAAATAACGTCATACGATCAGTTTTTGTAAAGGAGCAATTTGAGAAATTACAACGAAGAAATTCTCAATCATAAAGCAAATTGAAAGACTATAACCAATGGAACCTTTTGTCAGCCTTTAAGAATATCGAAGCAGTGGACCTATGTCATGTAGACGAGAGGTTTTGAGTTCATTCACCACTACTTTCCTTTTATGACCCAGAAAATAATTTGGAAAAAAATAAAGTATTTTTCTAACACAAAAACTTCTATCAGGACGTAATTGGGTGTAGACGTTTTAAAAATATCATTTTTTCTAAATAAGTGTATTATTTAAACTGAAAAAAGTATAAATTCTTTTTTCAGCTATAACTGGAAACTATTATCACTAATGATAAAAAATACTTTATATTAAAAAAAGTGTTAATATCCACATATGAACATCCTTAGAGTCCACCTCTTCGTGCATCCAATTGGGGAACGGTTAAGATTTTTAAATATTTTCTTCCAATATCAGAGCCAGAGGTCTCTCTTTCTATTGGCGAAGGCATGCGCCGGCGTTATTTTCTATCGCAATTAGCACTTTTCATTTTCACCCTAGAAGGAATTGGACGAAAACATAAAATTCCCATGTTGTCCCAATGTACATTGTCGGAATTTTGAAGACTTTTCTTAAATAATCAACCCTGACAAAGACAAAGAAAATACTCCAACTAGGTTTATTTAGAAACCTATATTTGTAACTTCTGCCTTAATGCATATACATTAAGTATACACAATATCGCTATGTCCCTTTTTATTCGATTAAATACATAAATTTAAAGACTGCATTACGGTGGACTCGAACCCGAGACATTTGGCCTCAGACATTAACCACTCTACCACTAGGCCAACACACGCATACAATCGCTATGTCCCTTAATGCATATATCCGTTAAATATGAAAAATAGTATAAACATATAACAGGGAGTTGTTGAATGCATAAATTCACAAGATTTCATACTTTTTTTTTCTTTTACATTAATTAAACGTCAATATGTGCTTCTCGATGGGTGTAACAGCCCTCTAACCCTAAGAACGGATTAACGAGGACTGGAACTTGGAACAGTAATTATAGAACATTTAAAGAGAATTAATCAAAAGCTTGTGGGACAACATCAAGTGAACTAAGGAGTTTCAAACATTATGTACAAATCACACATAATTTACATATAGAAAGGCTACAAGTTCTTAACCAAAAGGTTCACTGATCTGGGTGAATTTAACTGTCAGTATCAAAACATAAACATAACATTCATTCGCAGCGGAGAAGCATGTGAATACACATATGAAGATGTGCATTCAAGGTTTCTAATAAACATTATCAAAAATAGCCTGACTACTCAACACGCCCCCATCCACCATCTGCTCAACCTGCGCATTTAAAACAAACATGCGGGACTGAGTACAAGAATGCACTCGGTGAACTCATGCCAAAACATTTTATCAATTTAAATTACTTTGCCCATCACGGTAACACGAGGTTTTATTTAAAATACCGTGTTTACTAAATATTTTCTGTCATTTTCCATCAATATTAAATGCGGCGGACATTTTCCTTGTATGTATGATCCATATCCTATCCTACATATCACAACAGTTCCATTAACTCATCTTATAACCATTTTCTGCTTGGAGGAGGCCTCCTCTCTCGAGCGTCGTGACCGCCGAGCACCCTTCGGACACAAATCGCTCCAAGCACGGGATCTGAATTCTCAATCATCTTGTGGGTGCTTACAAGGATACGAATTCAACATTTCATATGTTGGGAGCTACCCAACAACATATATATCATTCGATCATGGATATGATACATACATAAAACATAAATATTTTTGGGCAGGTAATTAAATAAACCAGTTCAACATTATTTCTTGCAAAGTGAGCATCGTAAATAAACCATTTGATAAACATTTTATCATTTTGAGTAGTAAAGCCCACCTGGACTGTAGATCGTCGATTACCAAAATATGATTCATTTTCCACGTCTTTTGCTCACGTCCAGGTCCAACCTTTACGTAAAACTATTTCGATCGTTGGTCACGTTTTTCGAGGTTTTCAAAGTTTAAATAAACTTTGATAACTTATAAAATAATAACTCGAATCCTTAACTAATTTTAATCGTCGTTTCAACGCGTATCTTAACTAAATATTTTCGTGCTTGATAAAGGCGTAATATGATCTCGATCTCTTATTAACCATTTAGATTAAGCGTTCGGCGTATACTAACGTCTTTTGATAAAATGATTTCAATTATGAAATCTTTTCTCACAATGAGATATTCTTATAAAAAGTGTCGTTTTCACGTATTAGTGTATTTACTCAACGTATTTCATACGTTTTAATCATAAGTCAACGTTTGACTTTTCTTAACACATTTATAACCAATTTCTATATAAATCGATTTTCAATCGATTTCTTTTCATAAAACCCTATTTCTCGATTTTTTGCGTTAATCGATAAAATTTATTAATATTTTACCTTAATATGAATTAACTTATTCATTATATATTATTTTCATTTCTAACGTTATTTAATATAACGTTTCACCGTAAACATAGTATACTATGTTTATAAAATCCCATAAATTCTTAATATGTCTAAAATAATTTCTAGACATATAATGTATTATTTTTCTTGATAAAAAGGATTTAAAACCCTTAATATTACAACTAAAACTCACGGTTATTTGCTAAAATTTTCAAACATCTTCCAAAAATTCTTCTAAATTCATATAGCATACTATATTATCATAGGATCATTAATATGTATTAACATAGCTATAGGAAAATTTGGGCAACACCTATATCATTTCTATAGGTTTCGAATTTTTTTCAAAATGCAACCAAACAATTTTCTAAAATTCTAATAAAATTATACAAGGCCTCAACATCATCCTAGATCATTAATCTAGCATAACATTCAACAATTACAAATTCTACATCAATGTATAATCCCTATAGTTCTCGGTTCCTATCAAAGCTTGAGCAAACATTTTTGTAAAAATCCTACAAATTCACATAATGCTTAAACATTATAATATAACAATAATCTAGCATAATATTCAATATTTTCAACTCACACATCATGTATCCATTATATAAAGCCTTCGATTTTTCTTGAATAAATGGACATATAATTTCTAAAAATTCTAATAAATTCATATATCACTAAATCAATGCCCTAGATTAACATTATGCTATAATATCACTTAAACATAAAATGTATACTAACATATGATTTTCCTTAAATTTTCGGTAAAAAACAAACTAATAGCATATGATTTTTAAAAATTTCCAAATAATCCCAATGTGTTCTAATATCAACATAAATCATTAATCCAACATTACATTAACCCTAAGAATTTTCGGTAATCACTATGAAAATTATATAACATGCTTAGCTTTAAATGATCATCAATATGAAACATATACACTACACTAAACATTATTAATGAACAACTACACATGCTAGCATAATTTCTTACTAAGAACACATGCTTATAATTTAAAATCGAACCATTAAAAATTGGAAATTCTAACGTATAATCGAAGCTCGTTCGATTTCTAACCTCTTTAACGGTGTCAATTAATTGTGTAAAGGCTTTAGCATCCAAAATTTGGTGAAGAGGATTGAAGAACACACTAGGTTTTTCTTAAGAATACTCACGGTTCTTTTTGCTTTTGGGAAGAGAAAAAGAGTGGGTTGTTTTGTGTAATTTAAAACTTAAGTAATGAATCAATATTAGTCTATCTCTCTCTCTCGGTTCTAACACTCACACACACAATTTGCATGCCTTTTATTTGGCTTTATGACTCACCAATGTAATATGTCACCATAGTAAATGTTCTTACACAATATTTTGAACAAATCAAAAATGAAATCCCTTCTATCCTATATGAGCTGTCGGCTCTCTTCTCCAAAATGCAAAGGATTGCCTTTTTAATTTGTCTTATACACCATAAAATATCTATGCATTTATTACCCACTGTCATCAATCAAAGAAGAGTTTTAAGTTTTCTTCTTACCACAAATTTGAGTCCAAGGTCACGGCTCCCTCACTACACAAAGCCTCCACTTGTTTCTTTCATTTAATTTACTAAGTAAGTGTGTAGAAAATCCCACTTGATCAATTTAATAAAGAAGATCACACAAAAAAAATGATTCATGTTAACACATTGTGAAGAACTCACGGCACTTTTGATTTTAAAAGCCAAAAATTTGATTTTCTTGCTATTTGTAGATATATAACATAATATATGTCTTAGATGATAAATTATATCATAGGAAAAATAATAAGAATTATTTCATGTGTGAAAACCCTAATTTTCGAAATTAGGGTTTTCGAAAATTTCAATTTTGTTCAATAATTGATCCTTAATTCTCTAGCATTGATTTAATGCTAATTAATACTCTAATTACATAAAATAATCATAGGAATTTAAATATTATAATTCCTTGATCATTAGACTCATTTTTCTAATCATCTCTAAACGTTGACGTTTGAAACGTCTCAAAACGTTCATAATCGACCTATCTCAAAAAGGTCGTAATAAAGTCGTAATCACTTTAATAAATCATCCCATTTATAATGGAATTTAATTCTAAGCTTCGTCACTTAGAAAATTTTACGAAATTTTAACTATCGATATTCAATCGACACTAAAATTTTACTGCCGAAATACTTTATATAATTATATTCTTTAATTCAAAATCATTAGTGAATATGATATAGGAATTCATTATCTCATAAATAATCGAAAACATTATTCGACAATTTAATAATTCTCTTTTCGCGGCGAAACCCTAATTTACGAATTTAATTATCGTAATTAGGCTTTTAATTCTTCGGGATATTACATTCCACCCCCCTTAAAGAAATTTCGTCCCAAAATTTGCATAACTTAGAAAAGCTCGGGGTATCTTTCTTTCATGGCGTCTTCAAGCTCCCACGTGGCCTCTTCTTGTCCATGATGTCTCCACAGCACTTTGACTAGCGGAATGGACTTGTTCCTTAACTGTTGAACCTTGCGGTCTAGAATAGCCTTAGGTTCTTCATCATAACTCATATCTGGGTTGAGGATCACGTCGTCTTGATGGATCACGTGTTTTAGATCGTACACGTACTTTCTTAGTTGGGACACGTGAAAAACATTGTGTACATTCCCCAGACTTGGCGGAAGAGCCAATCTATTGGCAACTGGGCCTACTTTTTCTATGATCACATAAGGTCCTATAAAACGGGGTCTCAATTTTCCTTTCACTCCAAACCTTATGATTCCTTTCGATGGAGAAACTTTAAGAAAGACTTTATCTCCTCATTCGAAATGCAGCTCAGCTCTACGTGTATCAGCGTAAGACTTCTGTCTATCTTGAGCTTCTTTTATTCTTTGCCTAATTTGACGGACGATCTCAATCATTTCACTTATTGCATCAGGCCGTAAAACTCTTCTCTCACCTACTTCATCCCAATAAGCGGTGATCGACATTTCTTTCCATATAAAGCTTAAATGCGGGGCCATATTAATCGTTGCTTGATAACTATTATTGTAGCAAACTCAATAAGGGTAAAACATCTTCCCACTTTGCACCTCGATCCAACACTACTGTTCTCAGCATATCTTCGAGTGTTTGAATCGTCCTTTCCGATTGTCCATCGATCTGGGGGTGAAACGTCGTGCTAAAATTTAACTTCGTGCCCAATTCTTTTTGTAAGCTGATCCAAAATCTTGACGTAAATTTCGAATCTCTATCAAACGTGATAGATTTTGGTACCCCGTGCAGTCGTACAATTTCTTTTACGTACAACTGGGCTAACTTATCAGATCCATGAGTGATCTGAATCGGCAGAAAATGCGCACACTTTGTGAGCCTATCCACTACTACCCATATAGCAGTGTTCCCTCTTTTAGACTTTGGTAAATGATAAACGCGCATTTTACACGTTTATAGTTGATATTTGAAGATGAGTTTAGCTCGTTTAATGTGCGTTTACGTATCGATTCTTAATGTTTTATCTATTTCTAGAAGATCTTGCTCTGGGGTGTTCTTTTGGTGTTGTGTAGGTCCATATGTTGAAAATCGAAGCAAGGAGCGACGAGCGAGCCAAAATGCACATCGGCTGTTTAGCGACCATCCTGGCGGTCGCTGGGCTGGCCGCTAAGAAACCAGCGAGAACCAAGCGAGGCGCGACCGCGACCTCGTGCCCATGAGAAGCCCGGCGAGAAAGCCTTTGACGATTTCTCGCGACCGAGGCTAGCGACCGCTAGCCATGGCATGAGCCAACCAAGCGGGCGCAAGGCGACCGCGGCGGAGAGGAGCGCGAGACTTACCTCGCGACCGCACCTAGAGACCACGAGTGCTCGCGAGACCGAGCGGCAGAAGACAAAATTAGGGTTTGGGGTGTGCCTATATATATGGCAACACCCCCTCGCGCCCCCAACTTGATACCTACGATTCCAGAGCCTCTTTCTCTCAGTTTTTCATAAGTTTTTCAGAGTTTTAGCTTTAGATTCCATATATTTTCATTCTAGAGTTGTTTTACGCATTGTTCTTCATTTGTTTTAAGTTTAGTCTACGATCCGGAGCGTTTCATCAGACAATCTTTGCAATTTTCCGTTTTCGCTGAGGTTGGGATTCAAGCCCAACGATTGTTCATCAACGCTTCATCACGGGTTTTATATATTTAATTTCCGTTTTATGGTTAAATCGTATTTTATTTCGTTTATTATGTCAGCTAGTTTTCGTTTCTAATCCTGGGTTTGCATGATTCGATCCTATATGTTGTGATTCTGTTATCGCTATTTACCGTCCGACCATTGATTCATGATTCGATTGTACTTATTTATATGTGTTGATTTCGATCAATCTTGATGCATATCTAGTTATCGGTTAATTACGTAATTGTGTTAATTGTCAATCGATCTCGAATGCATAATCTGAATGAGCCTTGAGTCGTGGTGAGATAGGATATTCGTAGGAAGCATATTCTTTGTGATCCGTTTGGGTTGCTTGTTTTCACCTAGAGGCGTATGATAATAGGAAAACTAGTAATCTCTGACCGCTTTTAATAAATATGAAATTATCGGTTATATATGTGATCTTCCATCTTATGCGGATTAAAATTGGTTAATAGGAGCAGGATAAACATCGTTGTGGATATGATTAATGCATCCACAGGGTTAGTCGTCCTTCTCTGTTTTTAACATTGATCCGAGTGTTTATTGCTTTAATTTACTTTCTATTTTGTTACCTTTGCTTTGGATTGAATTCAAGCCTAAAATCTTACCAAACCATATTTGTTGCTTGGATAATGATGAATCATCGTTGAGTTAGCTTTTGTGTTTTCGCGTTACAATCCCTGTGGATACGATACTTCGTTTACCCTATACTTACACCTTTTTGTGTTAGAAAATTAAGCGATCAGTAAACCCGTAACAAAATCCATCGCTATCTCCTCCCATTTCCATTCGGGTATTCTCAAAGGCTGTAACTTTTCGTAGGGTCTTTGGTGTAATGCTTTTACTTGCTGACAAGCAAGACAATGCTCTACAAAAGAGGCTACGTCTCGTTTCATGCCTTCCCACCAGAACTTTTCTCGCAAGTCTTGGTACATCTTAGTACTGCCTAGATGGGCGGTATAAGGAGTCTCATGAGCTTCACTCATGATTTCCTTTTGAAGCTCATCATTGTTTGGAATACACAATCTTTCCTCAAACAGTAAGATATTGTCTGACGCTTCTCGAAAATTCTTCAGTCCTCCTGTTCTCACCTTGACCCTTGTCCTCTCCAACTTTTCATCCTTCCTCTGCTCGTCTATTATCCTCTTTCTTCAGTCAGACATCAAAGTGAGTGTAGCAATACGACTCATGATTGTCTCTGGTTGTTCAACCATTTCTATTTTCATTCTTTAAAACTCCTCAACGAGTTTTTCCTCCTTCGTAAGGAGACATCCCAGTTTGGTTTGATTTTTACGACTCAAGGCATCAGCTACCACATTTGCCTTGCCCGGGTGATAATTTATACCACAGTCGTAATCACAAAATACATGATCAAATGCAGTTACAACATGGTTCATATCCAGCAAATAATGAATAGCAATTCGTAAAGAGAGTCAAATAGGAAAAAAAGATAATATAAAAATAAAACACAAAGCAAGCAAATGACAACGTAATTTAATGAACTCCAACATCAAATGATCAATAATCAACATGCCGACAACAAACATGAAATTGCGATTGCACTAAATATGATCCGAAAGCTTCTTGGAGGGATCTAAGACTTACTCCCGACTCATCATCGATGAATTTTAAAAGAGCTATGCCTTTTAAATAATAACTGAAATTTTAAAACAAGAAACTTTATTTCGGTTTCTACAGTATTATCACAAAAATGATGAATTTTCTCTACCACTGCAACCTTTCCCTTCCCATAAATGGAATAATGCACATTGCACTATAATTTAGTGATTCCCTTAACATCAATCGCCAACTTCAAAGAAAAAAGATTGAAAGTAGTAGAGTACATACAAGTTATAATCTGCGGAGAACACATTGCAACACATCAGCAAATTCTGGGGCAAAAACTGTCAACACGTTGTAATCTGCATTGATTGACCAAAAAAAAAAAATGGCTAAAAACTCACGAATCAGAAACCAAACCAATTTGAACTAAAAGCGAGACCGATCTGATGGATGCGTGCTCATTCAACCTGTAAAGCGCACAATTCCACTCCTAATTAAAATTCGTACTATTCAAAACCCTAGATTCGGCACAAAAAGCAATTCACTCACAAACAGAATTCCTACCAAGACAGAAAATATAAATCTACTGAACTGGAAAGGCATAAGACGGAGAAGGAGAGAATAACTGAGAGAGAATAACGGTGGGCGACGGCGCGATGGTGGCGAATTTGCTGCTGTCCGCTTCGCCGAGGAAAGGGAGGGAGTTGACGGCGGCATCAGGGTTGTCGTCGGGTGTTCGGTGGAGAAGGATGAAAGAGAATCGAAGAGAAAAGGGGAGGGAATGCTGTAACGGACGACAGCGGCGGCGGGTGGCGTGGCCGTTGCCCATTCACGGTGGAGAGAGAAAAAAAATTGGGGGAAGATGGAGGTTTTTGTTTTGGGTCTTATGGGAGTTCTGATTTGGGGGAGGGTTCAGAAAGAGATAAAGGCAGAGAGATGGAGACGAGAAGGAGAAGGAGGCATAAAGAGAGGAAGAGGGTGGAGAAGAGAGAGAGATTGTTTTGTTTTATTTTTTATTATTTTCCTATTTCCTTTTTTTTTTAATTTATATCCATAGACTATGCTTTTTTTATAACTGTAGTGTACTGAGTGTCAAAAACACGCACATACACTACGCTTTTGTTAAGCGTAGTCAATACTTCATAAAGACTACGCATATTAAGCATATCGTAGTCTATATTTCAAAAAAAATTCGCATATAGACTACGGTTTTGATAAAAAAACGTAGTCTATACCTATAGACTACGTTTTTTTAAGAAAAAACGTAGTCTATGAGGTGTAGAAAAAAGGTATATTTGTAGTAGTGATACCCTGAAGGTGTTAAAGGGTATATGGTATGTGATAGAAATGAGTCTGGCTTCAAAGCCGTTGTTAGTAAGGATGTGATGTTAATGAATCTAATTTTCCTTGCTTGTCTGCTGATTCTGTCTCTGACACGACTCAAAGTGAGGTGGAGCAATTCCCTCTTTTGATTCATTTTGATGGTTCCAATGATTTGAGTGCCGAAAGTGATAATGAGCATGTTGTTAATGAAAATGTGCCTGTTATTGATGAAACTTTGCATGAAAATCATATTGATAATGCTCTTGATGATGATATGCATGAAGATGATACGCATGATGATGTTATTGAAAATGATGATATGTATGATTATCAACTTACTAGGGATAGAGGTAGGAGGACAACTAAAGTGCCTACTAAGTATAATGACTTTGAGTTGTATTTGTTTGCCTTCAATGTGTTTGAATCCCTAGATAGTAATGCTCCTAATACATATCAAGAAACATTAAAATCTGTGAATGCTAATAAGTGGCTGGAAGCTATGCAAAAGGAGATGAACTCACTTAAATCCAATGTGACTTGGATTCTTGTGCCTGAACATAAAGATTTCTCTATTATTGATTGTAAATGGCTTTTTAAACTGAAAGAAGAACTTGATTCTATTCGTTATAAGGCTAGGTTAGTGGCTAAGGGATTTACTCAAAAAGAGGGGATAGATTACAATGAAATTTTTGCTCCCGTTGTGAAGTTTACCACTATTAGAATGATGCTTGCTTTAGTTGCTCACTTTAATTGGGAATTAAAACAAATGGATGTGACTACTGCTTTCCTGCATGGTGATTTAGATAAGCCTCTATTTACATGAGACAACCCGAGAGCTTTGTTGATCCTAAGAAACCTAATCATGTGTGTCTCCTTAAGAAGGCTTTGTATGGTTTGAAACAATCTCCTAGGCAATGGAACATAAAATTTGATCAATGCATGAAATCTTTAAAGTTTACTAGAAGTGAATTTGATCATTGTCTATATTTTAAAGATTGTGATTCTGTGCCTATGTTCTTGCTCTTATATGTGGATGATATGTTGTTAGTTAGTCCGTGTGTTAAGACTATCAAGCATGTGCAAAAGTGTCTAAGTGATAACTTTGAGATGAAAGACTTAGGAGATGCAACGAAAATTCTAGGCATGGATATTGTTAGAGATAGGAGTAAAGGTACACTAGTGCTTAATCAAATTTCATATGTTGAAAAGATTTTGAGTAAATTCTCTATGTCAAATGCTAAGTGTTCTAATGTGCCTCTTGCTTCTCATTTTGTGCTAAGTAAGGATCGGTCCCCAAGACCGCTACGAAATGAATGTCATGAATAAAGTGCCTTACTCGATGCTATAGGATGCATGATGTATCTTATGATTAGTACTAGGCACGACATTGCTTATCTTGTGAGTTGTCTAAGTCGCTACATGTCTAATCGGTATGCCGCATTGGGAGCGTTGAAATGGTTGCTTAGGTACTTGAAATCTTCTATGAATCTTGGTTTGACTTTCTCTAAGTGTCTTGATGGAGTTAAACTTGTTGGTTATGTGGACTCTAATTATGCTAATGATAGAGACAATAGAAATCCACCACCTCTTATGTGTTTACTTGTGTGGATCATGCATAAGTTGGAAATCTCAATTACAACCTATTGTTGCTTTATCTACTCTTTGAAGTGTATGTTTGCTGCTTTGAAGCCTTAAAGAAGCTATTTGGTTAAAGGTCTTTTATCCGAAATTAGTTTTCTTGATAAAGATGTTGTGCTTTTCTCGATAGTCAATCTGCTATTCAATTATGTAAGAACCACGTGTTTCATGATAGAACTAAGCATATTGATGTAAGGTTTCATTTATCGTGACATTGTTGATAAAGGCATAATTAAACTTGAGAAAGTGCTGCTGATTTTAATCCTGCGATATGGGTACTAAGTGTATGCGGGTTGAGAAGCTTCGTTCATGTCAAAGGATTTTGAACTTTGACTTTGGTTAGTTTATCCTTGGATCTTTGTGATCTGTACAAACTATGTTTGTACAAAAAGTCCTCTGTTTAGTCTTTGTGGTTTTACGTCGGACAAACTATCCCCTTGTTCTATCTTCGTGATTTTACAAGGGGGCTCGACGAGGATGATTGTGCGGTTTGTTCTCCGATGCACACATCAACACGGTTGGACCAAAGGTGGAGATTGTTGTTATTGTTGGCCCAACACAGTAGCCCAAACCCTTTTATTAGCCTAACCTATTCTTAAACCTATTTGCCAACCTCTTAATTAAAAAAAGTCACAGCAATCTCATGCCTCTTACTTCTCATTTCTTGGAGTGCGGCGCACCTCTTTTTCATTTAAGATAGGAACACTGAACACAGAAAAAAAGACGCCATCTTGTTTCTCTTTGTGAGTTAGCGGCGAGAGAGAGTGAAAGGAATAGAAAGCTGCTGTCTTTTGCCTTCGTGGCTGTGATTACGGAACCAACGAGATAGCCACTCCCTTTGGTGGAGCTGGGGTTGTGTGTGTGCGTCAAAGGAGGAGCCGCACCTGAGCCGAATTGGTATCTCCATTTTTCATTCTTTTTCTGTTGTTGTGTGCAGGTCAAAGAAGTTGCCGGGGTCGACGGGAGGTACTGTTCGGGAGCGCGTTGACGACGTCGAGACTGTAAAGGATTCTCAACAGTAATATTTATTGTTTCACACAATCCATAAAGTGTAAATTTGATCAGATATATTCTTCATTAATTCGAGGTTAATTTCATGAAATTTCAGTATATGCATGTTTTGGAATTATCTGTATAGCTTATTTTCGTGTTTCTTTTAACCTTGAAATTAATTATCATTACGACAACATGATAGAATATATCGAGAAAGTTGAAAAAATAATAATAACATTGAGAATAATGACAAGTGTAAATAAGTAGTTCAAACACACAAATCTTTATTACTCAAGTTCAATATATTGTGTATACACACATATGTATAGCTGCTCATATTTAAGATATGAGCTTTGTATAGAGAAATCCTACTATCCTTTCACATGGCCAGCCAAAATTCCACGTCCAAATAGGAGAATGTCGCGTAAACCGTGAACTCGAGCACACTATAATCCTCACCGTCGTAATAGGTACTAGAGACAACATATCCACAAGCGGATCGGAAAACTCCAGTGCCGCCAACCACCGGCATCTCCATCGCCAACTCCCCCATCGGATTCCGGCCGACAACGCTAATCACGCCACCGTTGAATTCTCCCGAGGTTATAACGAAGTTAAGGTTCACGGCAACTGCCCAAACTTGTGGGTCCGCGGAAACCGCAAATTTTATATTTAATTCGATATTTAAATATAATTCAACATTTGGCTGAGCTTATAAGCTCTTCAAAACATCTGTAATGTAAATTTGCGGTGTTTGGTGAGCTTATAAACTCTTCAAATCATCTACAACACACATTTTTGTATTTAATTCGATAAACACAAAATTGTATACAAAATCAATATAATTTGGATAAAATATATTTGTGTGAGTTTGATGTCTATTTATTCTTTGATTATTATTTCTCTTCAATTTGAATTCTTGAATGATATTTGAATATTCTTCAAAGTGTTTGGAGGGAATATGGTCTTGATCTCATTGAACTTGAAGTTTGAATGTGATGATATTGATCTGAAGTATTTTGATCTTGTTTTCAGATCGAATGTTGAATTTGATTTGAAATGTTGAAGAACGTCTTAAAGATCTTCAACTTTGAATGCTAATAGTTGATTTTCATCTTGTTTCCGGATTGAATGTCATCTCTGATTTGATTTGGATGATGATTTTGGTGAAGAACATGATGATTTGCACGAAGACTGCCTTGAATGTTGAAGAAGACTTGGTATAGAATTCTTCAAATGCTATGAGATCTTCAAGCTTTCCTTTCTTCACTTCATTTCCTTTCTCTTCATTTCTCTTTTCTTCACTTGTCTTTACTTCCTATTTATAGATATGAGATAGTGTGCTTGTGGACTTGCGGCCACCATATCATGGTCTTATGGCTTATGTGGCATTTAGGGCTTAAGTCACAATTAGGGTTTATATGACTCAATTTGAATAAGTTTTTTTCTCCAATGTGTCATTGCCATATGTCCTTCTCCCATTGGCTGATAAAATTAAACATTAATCATATATCTATTTAATTTTGGAATAAATTTCATTAATAAAATAAAAATATAATTAATTATTTAATTTATGATTTACACATGGTGTAATTCATTTGCTAATTAACAATTTTAATTGTCTACAATATCTTATAAATTATTTAGGAGCTTATAAGCTCCTACAAAGTATTTGGCAAAATAAGCATCTAAATAGTTTATAAGCTTTTCTAAAAATAAGTTGTTCAACCCCAACTTATTTTTTCATAAGCTTATAAGTAACAATGAATTTACTAAAATAAAATTATTATAGTTCGTTATTTTCTACATATACACTATCAACTTCATTTCTCGTCATTTTTTCTATCTAATTATGATTTTCTTTCTCTAGCTCACGATTCATTTTCTAGTCTATAAACTCAATTATTCAAATTAACACTTTGTCCCGTTGTCTATGTTATGATAGATCACGGGGATTTCCCCGTGGTCTATAGCCAGCTCTAATAGACTATACCTTGATAGACAACGGAGTTTTCTGTAATAGACAATGGGGAATCCCCGTGGTCTATAACCAAAATTCTTGTAGTGGTTCTTGGAACTTATTAATCTCTAAAATAATCTTACTCAAACATACTTTAACATGCAGGTGAGGGCTGTCGTGATGAACCTCAACCACTTTTTTTCACATAGGAAAGTTGAATGGGTTGGCGCCACCGGCGCTTTCCGGTTTGCTGGTGCATATGCTCTCTCCACCACTTATTCGAACGATGATGTGGCAGATCACATTGTTGTGGAGGATATACGGTTTTGTTTGAGTTATACCAAGATAGTCGAATAAGTACGTGTTATGTGTATATTCATTCATTCAACCTAGTATAGAAAATATGGAGACTGTGTTTACTAAAAAGGTCTCTAGTGATCTTCAATAAATTAGGCTTCTGTGTTTTGTTTATTAATTTAATACTTGTCCTCGTTTCGAATCGTGAGATCTTCAATAAATTAATCTTCTGTATACTATTATTTAGCTGACTAACTAGAGTTTTTCTAAATAAAAAATTAAAATCGCAACTAATAAGATCTTTGGCTTACCTAGTTTATAAATTATGCGGCACTTGTTCTGTTGCATTTCAATTTTTTCTTTTTCTTTTTAATTTCAATCGATCGAAGTTAGGGTGGTTACAGGAAGAAATTAACTAAAGTTATCAATGGCCTATTAGTTAGTAGGTTCAGTCAAAATTTCGAGATTGGTGTTCTTACGAAATCCGATTCATTATTATCTATAGATAAGGCAAGAGATAACTTATGACCTCGCGGATGGAGAGGGATTCGAACCCCCGGTATTCCTATCAATACTTCGGTTTTCAAGACCGACTCTTTCATACCTAGGGGCGCGAGACAACTCTCTCTAAGGAACTCGGCAAAATAGCCCCGTAACTCCGGGAGAAGGGTGCCTCCTCACAAAGGGGTCGCGTGACCGGGCCAGGCATTGTTTACCAAAAACACAGGTCTCCGTTGCTTCCCTTAAAGCTAATTTCTATTCCAATTCGTGCACTGAAAAAGGACTCTTAATTATATTATTGAAATTATAATGGTAATATAAACATTTTACTACAATTGAAAAAACAAATATGTCACTATAGCACTATATTTTGTTTATATGTTGCGCTCTTCTATCTACCAAAACGTCACATTGCTTTTGGTAACATAAATTTTAATAAATTATAATGAGTATAAAATGAGTAGATATAATAAATAAATAAATTAATGAATATGGGGTTTAAAAGATGAGCCTAGATATAATAAATGAATATATATATATTAATGGTAGTGAGAATACAAATATGGGCTCTTTTTTTTTATAGATATGTGGGTAAATAGAAGGTAATAATTATATATTTGATAGTTCTAAAAAATGAAAATATAAGATATTGGTGAACGCACCGAAAAAGTATTGAATGCACTTTTGTGGATGGAGGAAGTATTAGTTTGATATGTATATAATTTATTCTAATATCGGCAATTCAACAACTTTCCTACTCATTTGGTTTAATATATTGTATACGTTTTTTGTTGATGATAAATTCCGTAATTATGTTATTTTGTACTATCTATCTTTTACATCCCTGCGTGATAAAAAAAACTCCCACATGCTCCATGCGAAATACTATTATTAGACTAAGTAATCGGTCCAAAAGTTACAGATCAATTCATTATTTAAATGAACAGATACAAAAATAAAATAATGCAAAGATTCTTTTTTCTCTAACTAATCTACAGCTAGCCACCCTCTTTGAATAATTGGTTCCTGCTTATAAATTAACCAATAATTTTTCTCATGATACAAATACTTCTTCACTCATCTGTTATCGGTCCATCACTTCTAAATCTTGATTTTCCCAAGTACTTACTATTTCTTCCTTGAAAATATGGAAAAGCTCAATGTCGGAGTGATATGTTTGATGGTTTTCTCTCTCTTCACATCCACGTTGAGTGATATTCATGCCGAAAATTCAGACAAATCATTGCAATTTTTGAAAACCAAAGTTATCGGAGCACATAAGCTGTCACAGCTGCACTTCTACGTTCAAGACATAGCTGGCGGCGCCGATCCGACCGTGTATGAGGTTGCACAAGCTTCGATAACCGCAAATTCCGGATCGAGGTTTGGCCAAGTCAAGGTCATGGACCACTTGATCACGGCCGAGCCTGACCAGGGATCGGCCGTGGTTGGGCGGGTCCAGGGGCTCATTACTTCCGCGGATTTGAGTGTTATGGGCTTCGCTACCAACCTCAACTTCTACTTCACTACGGGGGAGTATAACGGGAGCACCATCAGCATCGTCGGGCGGAACGAGATCGGTCAGGCGACGCGTGAGCTGCCTGTGGTCGGTGGGACCGGGCTCTTTCGCTTCGCTACAGGGTATTCTATAAGCACGACTTATTCGTACGATGCGGCCACCAGTCATACCGTTATTGAGTACACGTTTTATGTCAAAACGGCTGGCGCGAGGTTGAAGAATATCGAACAAGAGTTTCTGTAATTGCAATTTTGTTCTTTTTTGCCTTGCAGTACTTCTTGCAAATAATGTTCGATTTTCATACCTTGTGTGGTAATAAAATGTTAAGTTGAGGCCTTTCGTGCCGTGGCATATCATGAGTTTGATCCTTGTATGAAATCATGTGGAATGTGTATTTTTGTTTATGTTTGCCCTAAAAGTTGTTGGAGATAGATTTTTAAGTAGCATAGATTTAAAACTGGGGGATGGTGGGTAGGTGAGGTTTGGTTGGTTTGGGAGATAAGATGGTGGAAATTTGCACTTTTGACCCCCTTGGACTTGTAGTTGTCTTTGACACTTTTGGTCATGTTTTAAATTTTTAATCCCTCTTGATTTGCTTAACCGTTCAAATCGCCGTGCACACACAAATAATTTCTAACGGAACCAAAAGTGGATATAACTAAATAAAGTCTGGACAAAATATTTTTTTAGAAATGAAATCTTAAAGAATACAAACCGCCGGGACAAAAAAATAGCATAAAGCTATACAACAAACCCCAAATAATCAAAAGCTATCTAAACAATGAGATCCTCTGTTGTTCATTTGTATGTATGGCATCTTAAGATTTAGAGTTGTCAGATATTAGGATGTATATTTTCCTTATATAATTAAGCTCTAAATTTCTAGTATGTCACATAATGATCATCCATAAATGCAACAAAAGATGTCACATTAAAATGCAATAGTATGCATTTTTTCTTTTGAGGTAGACAGGTTCTGTTTTTAGTCTGAATTGTTTCTTACCGGTACAAAAATGTAACAAGAAAGTGGTCCGAAACTCATACGAATATGGGGCTAAAAGTGTTGAACAAAATTTTCTTAGGGGCAAAAATGTGATAGGATGTGTCCGATGGGACCAAAGTGTAATTTTCCCTTGAGCTGCGGCTTGTTGGGTAGATGAAGAAGGGAAGATGGGAGGAAAAGGGTCTTTGGTGGAGTAGGTGGTTGGATGTAAAATAATACTATTGTTTAACTAATCAATAAAATTAATATTTTGGCCATTTAGTGGAAAGTTCAGTTATATTTTATTTTATTCATCAAAACAAAAGTGAGAGGCGCATGATAAACTCAACACAAATTTCTATATCGTTAATGTGTTGCATGCTTATCTAGAGGTGCCCAAAAAGGAGGGTCTGGTGGGCTCAAGTGGTCGCCCATTTTGGAATTATTGATCACAGTTTCAATGAATCAACCAACCGGTAACAATCCTGATTTTAGACAAAAAGTAATTCATATTTAAGAAAAATAAAATCGAACTCCCTCGCGCAGCAAGGTGGGTGGGCAAATTACAGTTCAAGCCTCGGAGTGACTGCAACCGGTGATCTTGGAATCGTAAACACCAGCATATAGGGCTGCTTATTGGATCGGTTTGGTTATCCAAACCGAAATTTCGATTAACCAAACCGATAGTATCTAATCCAATAGCAAAGCAAAGCCGATTGGATAATCGGTTATCCGATCTAAGATTGGATAATCGGTTTGGTTATTGGATACCAAAATATCCAATTCGAGAAAAAAATTAAATTTGCATTTAATTATGCTTTATTATTATATTTTATTATTATGATTTATTATTTATTATGATTTTGGATACCCAAAATTATCTCACCTCTTATTAGTTATGATTTATTATTATTAATATGACTTAACTAATTAACTTGTGTATTTAATTAATAATAATAAAATAATAAATTAATAATTATTTAATTTCGGTTATTCGGGTATCCATTCGGTTATCGGTATCCCGATAACCGAAATTATCATCAATCGTTATCCAATACCGATCCAAATATCCAATTTTTCGGTTATTGGATCTGAAAACCGATGGATATCGGTTCGGTTGATTATATCAGGTATCCAATATCCAAATAAGCGCCCTACCAGCATATCAGTTGGATTCGCTATACATAATCAGCACTGTTTGTGCCTCATTCATGTGGCATTATTTATTTTTTAATTTTATTTTTGTATTTTTTTCAATTTTCTAAATATCAAAATTTGTAGTTTAGTTTAGTTTTATGATTATTATTTAGAGTTTATAATTAGTTCTAGTATTTAAATTTTAATTTCTTAAGTAGTTGATTATTAATTATTAGGTTTGACTATTCTATTTATAAATTTTATGTTTTAGTAATAAATATTAATTACAGTCTATTATATTATAATAATTCTATTTTTAATGACAAATATTTTAAAATCATATTTTTTCATGAACATTATTACAACAGTGAGTCAGTGACCCACTATCAAAACTAAATATAGTAATGGTTTTGAGATCTTCAAAAATAGGATCCAACGAATCTGGACAGGATCCCGACCATTCCTTTAAAATCTACATCTGGATATGGATCTTGATTTTTGAGATCCAGATTCGATTCAGACTCGGCCCGTGGATCCATATAGTATATATGTATATATAATTTTTATTTGTAAGTGTATTATATTATTTTTCTTTCTAGTCGAAGTTGGATAAACTAAGTTATGGAAGATCAATAACATTAGAAAATTTTACCGTGTATTTGAGAAAATTTTGTATATGAATGGTCTATTTGTTAATATATATAATATATTTGCTACTTCTTCTATTCCTATTGCAATAATATTTGATGTCATGAAAGCAAAAAAATTTATAACTAAGATCTTCATGTATAGTGATGATTATGAAAATTTTAAATAATTATTATAGTGTATTTAGATTATTATTATGATGTTATTGTGAATTATAGTTTATTTAGAAATTATTTTAGAAGATAAAACATGTAGATATGAGTCTAAAGCCTATATCATGTGGATCTTATGGATTTGGATCTGGATTTTGGACCCAATAAATCTAGATCGAATCCGAACCCAAGCAAAAAAATTGGATCTGAATTTGAACCTAACAAGATTCGATCCAGATTCGATCAATTATCATGTAAGACTAAGCACTTTTTATAATAGTATAATAAATAAAAGATATAATATATCATAT
Organism: Salvia rosmarinus; assembly: GCA_036937905.1. Lineage (NCBI taxonomy): Eukaryota > Viridiplantae > Streptophyta > Magnoliopsida > Lamiales > Lamiaceae > Salvia > Salvia rosmarinus. The sequence continues at coordinate 96,080,296 of CM072813.1, forward strand.
TACGTTATCTTGATATTGTACGTGTGCTAGTGTAGAGAAGAGAAAAATGTTGATGAATGATCTAGATGAATAATTGTTAAGTCACAAAAGTAAAGTCGGTTGAAATAGTTACCGACATTGAGCAAGTATAAATATTTTTTCTTGTGGATGTGTGTTGGTCTAGTGATAGAGTAATTAATGTTTGAGGTTAAAGGTCTCAAGTTCGAATCCATCGTGATACGATCTTTAAAATTTCTCTATTTAATTAATAAAAAATGATAATATTGTTTTCTTGTTGAATGAGTGGAGTGAAGAAAGAGGGTTAGTGAACAAGTGAAGAAATAAAATATTTAAAGCAACCTTTTTCTAACTCTCCAAAACACACATACACATGTCCACACATATATGTATATATACACTGTCACACTCGAGCATAAAATCCTCCAATTAAAAGTCTATAATATTATTGATCATTAAAATTCTTGCAATAAAATATCGTAAGTAAACTAATAAGCGAGTATCATATCTATAGGGATTGAAAACGTGAAAACATAATAAATAATAGACTCTACGCTTCACAATTTTTCTAGCAAAACAAAAGTGTGAATAGATTTGATAAATATGAGAAAATAAATAATAAAAGTAAAGTAAAATAGATTTGAAAAATATCAAAGTAAAAAAATGATCATAGAGAATATAATAATATAATAGAAAATCACACAATCAATCTATAGTCATATTAACCACAATTAAGTCAATTCAAATGAAGAATCACATAAATAACACAGTCTCCTGGATCGGAGAGCCTATAATAATATATTAATATATGTTCTATCCCTTCTAGGTCTCAATAATACATAAAAACTCTCAAAAACACATGAGATTTATTCTTCTAAAACTGTCAAGTCTTTAGATTAATTATATCATGAATTCGATCACTTAATTAAAACCGCTAAATTTTTAATCAGACAACTAGCATGTAATAATAATGGACAATTTTCTAGTATAAAATAGCATCGGGATTCATAAATCATAAATTAACAGCTAAATAGGTTTCATAAATCAATCACATAAATACCTACTACATAATACAAACCCCAGATATGTACAATGAAAATTTAATTACCCATAGCAAAAATTAAACAGATAGAAATAAAGAAAATCTTAATTGAAATAAATAATAAAACCAGTGTAGAAATTACATAATGAATAATCTTGAAATCTGAACAATAAAATAATAAAATCTCTATTCTTGCAGGGAACTCTAAAAATAAAGTCTAACTTTGGAAAATATGAAAAATTATCAATGAGACTATTAAGATGTAGTACTTATAAGTGGAGAAGTTTTTTGAACCCTAAAAGGAATATATATTATAGTTGGGTTCAAAAATACAATAAAAAGTGAAAATTTCAGAAAATTCACGAAAATTAAGAAAAATAAAAAAAATCTCGCACTGTTCATGGCTAGACTCTGTGACTTTCTTATTTTGGCTCGTTCTCTCTTATCCCAACTCCAATTCATGAACCGTTTGTGTTTATAGAATCCTATCGAACTGTAATTTAATTCTATCTACTTTTAACTATTCAATTTGTTCTCCAATTTTCCTGAAAAAAATGGTAATAATTGTCTAAGAGTATCGATTCTTCAAAATGATTCAAAACTAAGCAAATACTCTCTACAATTTTATAAATAATTTTATTTTAAATATGAGAATCATCACAAACACTAGTTTGTTATCTTGTGAATAGAAAATAATGTGCAATAGGAAAGCCCAGTCATTAACAAAAATATTTATTGTCTGCTTTAGAAATAATAAAAAAAATTCTTCATATATATATGCCCGTATACCATCTTTGTTGTATATAGATCATTTCTAATTAATTAGACATATCTGCTATCTCGAAATATTAACATATAAGACCGTATATATATGTGCAGAGCCTCGAATATATAATTTCTTTTGCTCGCAATGCTGAATTAGAATTTGAAATTAATATCACGAATATTACTTTTAGTTTGAATTGTCTTATGCGTGTTATTCAGCATAGATCTATTGTGAGATTATTTAATTTTGACGTATTAAATTTTATGTCAAATTCATAATGTATTATCATTGACGAGGAATACATGAAATGAGTTCAACGTTAAGTAATTGTAATACCCCAATCTTTTTTAATCGAGAATAAATTTCTTTTATTTAAAACCGAGAATTAATTTACAGTCCAATAAATTAAACTACAAAGTTAGTAATGAGACGAAAATGATTTAATTCAAAAACATAAACGAATTGGATATTTTTATTGTGATGACTTTATGTCATATTACTTTTCCTTAAGTGACTCTACTTTCCCTTAAATCACTGTACCTTGCAACCTTTTTACCATCAATCATCTCATCCACTAATTACCTACTTAGATAGAGTACTTTTGTAATCTCAACATCAACTATTTTCAAGAATAGCACATCTTCCTCCTTAATTGACCTCTCCCGCACAAAAAAGAGATGAAAATTGATCTTCTCTCAAACTCCAAAGCATCTAGGGTGAGCAAAATCAAATCAAGAATATCCGTCCGAACCAAACCGAAATTTAAAATTCGGTTCGGATTTTCGGATTTCGGTTCGGATCAGTTGACATTTTCAAAATTTCGGATTTTCGGATCGGATCGGATCGGATTTTTAATCCGAAAAAATCCAAAATCAATTGTATATAATTTATATATAATAATAATATTTTATTTAAATATTTTAAATCTAATATAAATATATATAAATTAACAAAAATTGGTTTGATTTTCGGATTTTCATAATTTGGATTTTTCGGTTCGATTCGGATATTTTATAAAATTTTGGATTTTCGGTTTGGATTTTCGGATATTCGGTTCGGATCGGATTGTTTTCCTCTCAAAATTCGGATTTTCGGATCGGTTCGTATTAGGCAAAAATCCGAACCGAAATCCGAATGCTCACCCCTAAAAGCATCGGCTCCATCCCATTACCGAAACAACAACAATATGGGCATTTTCTTCACCAAGGTCTTCTAAAACTCAACTCTAGCATCTTGTTTGAATTTATATGCTTGGATATTCTTACGTGTGTATATATATATATATATATATGAAGCATAACATTAAACTGTACATATACTCCACAACAATCACACCAATCCATTCACAATTTCACATAGTTTCCAATCAACATAAGTATATACGTATAACTCACTTTGGAAACAAGGACAGAACATGATAGTGTGTGTACTTGATTTGAGCTATTGTTGCTAGGAGTGTAATCGAATCGAGTCGAGCCGAACACTATCGTGCTCAAGTTTGATTTGTTTAGTATCGAACCGAGTCTCGAGTTTTATTTATCGAATATTTCGAGCCAAGAGAATAAGCTTTAATCAAACTCAAACAAGCTTTCTAAATTTAGATATATATATTTAAAATATTGATTATTTTATTTTAAAAAAAATTATTTTATACTATCATGCTCAAGTTTGGTTTATTTAGCTAAACGAACTCGAACGAACTTTTATCGAACCAGAACTCCGAATAACTCACGAATAGCTTTGCTCATTTATAGCCCTAATTGTTGCGGCTGATTTTAGAGTACGATGGGAGAGAGGAGGGCACTGCCATCTGTAGTGGAACCACGATAGGGATGGCTGTGTCGGCGGTTGGGCGGCGCCGATTGAGACGGTGCTCGCTGAGAGTGGAAGGAGACAGCGTCGAGATGGCAAAGTCACGCCGTTGCTGCCCGTTCACGTTGAGAAAAGAGGAAGAGATGGCACGACGCTGTTGCTGCTGTTACGGCACGACCGTGCTGGCCAGAGATAAGGAGATATAGCAGCGACTGTTGTTCGGAATGGAGAATCGACGGCAGTGGCCCATGGCTTGATGCAATTCGGTCAAATTTTTAGAGAGAGGAAGATGAGAGTTCTGTGTTGATGGAGTTGGAAAAGGAACCAAAAGTTGAGTTAGAGAAGTAGGAGAGGCGTGAGAGAGGAGATGCGCGGTGGCGCTGCTGTCCCCATGGCGGCTGCACATGGCAGTTCGCCGAGAAAGATAGACCAGTAGCATGCTTCGCCGGAGAAGAAACGACAACGACGACAACATCTTGAGAACAAAGAGAGAGAAATATGCTCTGTTATGTTTGTATGCGCATGAATGTGAGAATGGAAAAAAAGGGAGGGGAAGAGAAAGGAGAGGGAGGCGGGAAGAAGCTGTCGACGATGTCGGGCGACGATCGCCGGATTCCATAGAGTCGGCAGCGAATTCTGAGTGAGTGAGAGAGAGAGAGAGTGGCGTGAGATTAGAGATGGAGATCATGAGTGGTGGGGCTAGGTTTAAGCCTCATTTACTTAGTTAATTGGGCTTGGGTTGAGTTGAAAATTAATTATTTCTTTTGGGCCCAATTAAGTTAATTTAATTGTTGTGCTATGAGTGGGCTAAACTTAAAAGCAGCGGTTGCTGAGTATTGGTAATGGACTAGTTGGACCTGAATTTATTAAATTAATTTTGGGTTAGAAATTATTAAAGTGTTGGGCTCGAAGTTATCTCATTTTGGGGTAAGTCAAATAAATTTCCAATTGGGCTTTAATGCCTTAGTTAGAGAAGTGAGCCCTTAATTAGATGACTATTAGTTTGTTAGATCCAAACAAAATTAAGATGGATCTTAACAAAAATAATTTGGGGCTCATAATTTGATCTATCGATTGAATTTTAGTTATAGATCTAACTAATTAAATTTATAGATTTATTTAAATTAGTGACTTTATTTAACTATGTCAATTAGAGGTTTGGAAGAATACAATAATTAGAGTTTAAGCTTAAGTTTAAAATCGGTTAACGATTGAGTTAAGCTCAAACCATCACCAATTTGAAGTGTTCTAAGCCTTCTCAACCCCTAATAAAATCCTTAATAGAATAAAATCATAAACTTCCGCCAATAAGATAGTCGTTCATTCTGGATATCTTACCTTTTATTCTTATAATAAAGGTCGGGAAATGAAGTGAATACAGAGCGTGAGATAGAGTTTGTGATCCTGTGAGCAAAAGTTGCTAACATGTAAGCTTTTTTATATATAAACAAAATCTAATGATTCATTCAAGTAGTTAATTTCTTTTCAAAATCTTTGAACTTAAAATCTTTCAAGTATTGTCTTTCCATAAATATTTCGAGATTTGTGTATGATACATATCTGTGTTTGGCTATGTCAAAATCCCAGAATCGAATCCGAGTCATATGCTATGAATCTCTAGACATGATTTGTGTACACAAGTGACATTGAGTCATCCTAATGGGTTGACCGGTCCGGTGACCGTAGAAAGAGGTCTCCTTCCCGGGACACAACAACAATTACATATATGGTGATTACAAAAGAACTTAGTCTGCGTAGACAAACCTTAGCTTCACAAAAGAATTTAGTAAGCTTGGACCTTTTAAGATAAAACCACTTGCGTTACTATTGAGATGGCGTGATAATTTACAGTTTATACAAGTATGTATGTATCTTTCGGCATGTGACCACTGAGTGCTTTTGTACTCAGCCCTGCATATATTTCTAAATGTACAGGTTGAGCTGCGATGTGAATGGTGAAGTGCAGAGTCGGGCTTTTGTCGAGTTTAGTTAAAGAATGTCCCGAGATACACATCTTCATACGTGTATCTCAACTATGCTTTTCCGCTGTAAAAATACTTGATTATATTTTAATTACAATTATCAATTCAGCTTTTAAATAAGCATGTTCAACCTCTTTTTATTCCCTCTCCTAATTTCTCATCTATGGTCACAATTTTCCGATTTAGCTATCCTTAGCAAAGTCCGATCGACAGAAATTTACGTTAATTTCCATAAATCTACATTTTCCTTCCATTTGCAATATGTTGATTATATTTTCCTTCCATTTGCAATATGTTGATAGTACTATCTTATGTATGTGATTTATATAAATTAATTTAGGACGGTGTGTGTCAAATCATGCATCAACATATATGGCAATAATTGTACCGTTTTTCTAGTTGGAATTTATTGGTAGAAAATATTGAAATTGAAACGTGCTATTTTTTTTTTTTGGTCAATTGAAACGTGCTATTTGTGTTTTATGATGTTCATTAGCGTGGTTTAGTCGGATCAACTTTTGCTTATCATTATGAAACGTTCTATTAATTGGTTATTAGTATGTGCTCCCATTTATAATGCAGTGTTGATTCGCTTGCATTTTTTATTATAAAAATTCATGTACATCCATCCGGACGATATAGATGCTATAAACTTTCGTTGGTTAATTGTATTATCTCATGTATGCACATTATGGCGACAGATGTCCAGAAAATCAGTTGTTCTTTCTTGACATAATTCAAGAAATACACATATATGGGGCAATTTAAAGAAATACAAATGAATTATGTCAAGAAAGAACAACTGATTTTCGGACATACGTCGCCATAATGTGCATACATGAGATAATACAATTAACCAACGAAAGTTTATAGTATCTATATCGTCCGGATGGATGTACATCTATAAGAACCATTTTTAACGTGAGAACTAAGAACCACGAAAATTCGTTATGAACAAAATGAAATCTATATGAAAGTTAATGCATCCGTTAGGAAAGTTATTGAATCCAAAATTCAAAATTTTCACACAGGGTTTGAATCCCATGAGCGACGAATTCAGTAACTTTCTCAGTAGATTCATCAACTTTCACACCGAATTCATTATTTTTTCGTTCTCACGATTAATAATTCTCACGTTAATCATCCAATATATATATATATATATATATATATAGGGTAAATATCACTTTAAACCCTAAACTATATCCATTTTATTAAAAATATCCTGAACTTTAAAAAATATCATTTTAAACCCCAAACTATTAATATTTTATCAAAAAAATCCTAAACTTTGAGAAGTATCACTTAAACCTCAAACTATTAATTTTTTTATCAAAAATATCCTACATCAATTTTTCAGCTCCCGAAATTGGACGAGGAATATCTTCTGATTGGCTCATCGGATATATCCAGCGTTCATTTCTTGCCTTCAAAATTTTGATGTGGCTCATCAAACGAGAAAAGAATATTTCTCGTCTAATTTTGGGAGCTGAAAATTTATGTAGGGTATTTTTGATTAAAAAAATTATTAGTTTGAGGTTTAAAGTGATACTTCTCAAACTTTAGGATTTTTTTGATAAAATGTTAATAGTTTGAGGTTTAAAATAATATTTTTTAAAGTTCATGATATTTTTGATAAAATGAATACAGTTTAGGGTTTAAAGTGATATTTACCCATATATATATATATGAGATGATTCAGGTAGGAAATGATAATTTGGCAAGAAATGTGAATGAATCTGGGCATTTGATTTGCAGGATCAATGGTTGAGGTTTAATTTCGATTGTGCTATAATTTTATGTTTTGTGTGCTACGTGGATTACTGTGCAGTACTAGAACCCTTCTTGTGTTGCGCTGCAATGAAAAATATGCTAAACGAATATATTTAGCATATGTGCTATGAATGGATGAAATATGTGCTAAACTAACATGTGCAACATAGTAATTCTAATTGTGCTACACAAATATGAAAGATGTACTATTATTCCTATTTCCTACACTAAGGAGCTTTCACCGTAACATATCTCTATATATATATATATATATATATATATATATATATGATGGTTAACGTAAGAACCATTTCTATCGTGAGAACCAAAAAATGATGAATTCAAAGTGAAAGTTGATGAATCAATTGGAAAAATTATTGAATAAAAAATAAAATTTTGCCCCTTATGAGATTCGATCTATGGGTGAAAATTTTAATTTTTTGGATTCAATAATTTTCTCATTGAATGCATTAACTATCATAGCGAATTTATTTTGTTCATAACTATTTTTTGGTTCTTAAGTGCTCACGTTAAAAATGATTCATATATATATATATATATGGAGGTTAACACGAAAACCGAAAAATTATGAATTTGGCGTGAAAATTATTGAATCCGCAAGGAAAGTTCATGAATCCAAAAAAATAGATATTTTAGCCCTCATGGGATTTGAACCCCGAATGAAAATTTTGAATTTTTGGATTCAATAACTTTCCAACAGATGCATTAACTTTCATATTGAATTCATTTTGTTTATAAATAATTTTCGTTATTTTTTAATTTTAAAATGATTCTTATTTTAGAGTCCCATATATATATATATATATGATAGGATACGGCCCAACTACTGTGCCCAAGCATCGGGCCCAATACAAGTAAACGACATCAAGCTCGGCTGGACAAGTTCGCCCGTGAAGACTCTGAAGCGGTATGAGCGCAGAAAGCTCACCATATCTAAAAGAATCCTAATTCGAGAGGATAGGATCTCGAATCCTAGTTAGAAGACTTGGATTCGAGATCTAGGTCAATACATTGTGTATAAATAGAGGCTAGACTAGGCAGCGAATTGAGACACTCTCTTTGTAATCACTTCTTATACTTTCAATACACATACTCTCTCTCTTGCCCGTGGGCGTAGATCTTATTCACGATCGAACCACGTAAATCCTGGTGTTCTCTCGCATTTATTTCCCTAACGAATTTAGGATCGATCCTCGCGCCGTGCGTGGGAAGCGAAATTTTGTGTTTTCGATCAACCTTTGTTTACGTGGAAGTAATCATGACCGGTACACGAAGCCACGCCTCGGGACCGTCGCCGGCAACAACAACGCGGCGGCGAAGGAACGCCGAGCTCAACTCGGGAAGAGCCCAATCGAAGAAGGAACCCCGAGGGGCATATCCAAAGTCTCGACGAGCACGGACACCCGCCTGCGAGGCGGGTTACCATAGCGAAGGCGATCGTAGCAATAATCCGGGGAACCTCGGCTCATAAGTAAACGGCGGCGTCGTCGAGGATTCTCGAGAAAAATAAGGAGAGCTTTCTCGGTTCCTCGGTGAAGCACGGGGTCGACCACGTCACGAAGAGCAGAACACAAGCCTCGTCTAGATATGAGGCATCACAACGAGAGGTCGGGGCCCAAACCGACCGCGCGAGGAACCAACAACGCGGGAGAGGGCGTCGTGATCACCGCGAAGCCAGCCCGATCGCGAATAAATCCATCCGGTGAACTCCGCCCGATCTCGGGGACGAGCAACGCAGAAAAGGCATCGAGGGCGCGCGAGGCGGTCCGAGTCACCTAAATGAGTTCGATCGTCGAACTCCGTCCCGATCTCGAGGGCGGCTTCGATGGATACGGGAAGATAGTCACCCGTTCTCAAATAGGATACTCAACACTTCTCTCCGGATAAATACGGGTTCAAGCATCGCCCTATGACGGATGAGGACCCACGAACTTCCTCGCGGTTCAATACAACATGATCAACAGCTGTTTCGGTTCACATGTGTAAACTCTTCCGGAGTTACTCGTCGACAACGCCCGCGGTGGTTCGACGATCTACCCACGGAAGCATCGGCTCTATCGCGACGATGGCTGCCTTCCACGAAGGTTCTTCCAAAAGGCGGAATCAAAACATCATCGGCACACCTCCTCACCATAAGGCCGCGTAATGAGTCCATCGGCGACTTCATGACAAGGTTTAACAAGGGTGCACGAAGGTCGAAGGCGTGAACGACTGTTAGTCATCTCGGCCTTCCAAAACGGCATCTTGCCGGGGGCCTTATATCGAGAGATCGTCAAGTACGAACCCCGTACTGCAACAGAGCTGTGGCGCATAGCCAATCGGTTCGCCAAAGCGGACGAGGCTGACAAGAGAAAGCGCGAAGCAGACAAAGCCGGACCCTCGGAAAAAGGAAGAAGAGACGAAGGAAGGAATATCGAACCAAGGCGCGGCGCCGGGCGATTTATCGCCCAATAAAATCGAGGCTCGGTCGCGCGGCGCCTGGGCGACCTCAATACACCCGTTAGCGAAGCGGGGGAAATCTCACGCTCCATATGAACTGTTAGAAGCCTCGACCGATGGCGGGAGGAAAGAGGTGCCGACCTACGGATAAATACTGCTCATTCCATGATGATTACGGGCACGACATCGAAGAGTGTAACGAGCTCATGGGTGAAATAGAGATGCTAGTTCAGGACGGATCCCTGAAGAAATACCGAGGACAGAGTCGTCAAGCCGACCAAAGTCAAAAGAAGAAAAAGCAGAGGAAGAGGGGAAATTGTGCCCCCCACAAAAAAACAAAGCGCAGCACCGACGAGGAAGGAGATGACGAGCCCCAATATGACGGGTGGTCTCACAATTCACGGGGCTTCCCGTGGAGTCACGAAGTCCTCACGAAGGCCGATGCCGAAGTCCAGAAGCAATGAACCCACCAATAAGAGGTTCGAGAAAGGACGAGGCGATCACCTTCTCGAAGGCGACCCGTTCATGACGATACCCACCGGGATGCATTGGTGATCCGGTGGTGGTCGCAAACAAGTTGGTGAAGCGTTTACATTGGCATGGCGCGTCGGTGAGCATCCTTTAAGGAATGCTTTGACAAGCTAGGAGTGGAAGGCGCGCCTCGCACAAGCCATTGCCACTCGAAGCTTCGTCCGAAGAGACAGCGCCCGGAAGGAATAATCGAGCTACCCGTCACGGTGGGAAAGCACCAGCGACCTCGACCAAGGTGGTGCGGTTTTTAGTAGTGAAGGCCAACTCGCCGTATAACATCATACTAGGGCGAGATTGGTGAACGCTGTAAAGCGGTATGCTCAACGTACCACTGACGATAAAAATACCCACCACGAGGGGCGGCCGTGATCGAGGCGATCGAAGCAAGCGAGGTGTATGCAAGTTGCCTTACGGTGCGGGACCTCGGTCCAACACCCACAGGCATAGCAATTAAAGAAACCCGAAGAGTTGGAGTCCGGAAGTACATCGCCACTCCCTGACAATCAGGTGGAAGAGGTCGCATTGTACAAAGATGAGCCATTGAAGGTCGTCCAGGTTGGTTTCACCACGGCACCTGAAGTGAAGGATCAGATCATCCAACTCCTAAGGGAATTCCGAGACGTGTTTGCTTGGTCTCCCCTCGACATGACCGGAGTCTCGCCAAGTATCATCACTCACCGGCTCAACATCGACCCGAACATAAAGCGGTTCGACGAAGCAAAGAATCTTGCGACCGAGCGGAACCAAGTCATTCATGGCGAGGTGAATCACTATTAAAAGCACGCATCTTCGAGGTCAAATATCCGCATACGGATAGCCAACCGGTGATGGTAAAGAAAGGAGGAGGGATGGCGAATGTGTATTGACTACACCGACCTCAACAAGCATTGCCCAAAGTTGCTATCCCTCCCAACATTGACAAGAAGGTCGACGCGTTGGTCGGTCTGAAGTCTTGATTTCTTGGACTTGTACAAAGGTTATCACCAAGTCACGATGGACGACGAAGAGCGGCCAAGACAGCCTTCATTACCGACTTGGGGTCTTCGCATATAAAAGATGCCATTCGCCTTAAAAATGCGAGGGCTACCTATCAAAGGATGGTGGACAAGATATTTCAGCCCTACATAGGTGGAATGTGGAGGTATACGTGAGCGACATCGTCGTCAAAGCAGGAAGAAGCGCATGTGTGGCCGACCTCGGATCGTCCTCGGCCTTCTTCGGAAGATCAACCTAAAGTGAATCCCGTAAATGCACGTTTGCGGTCGGTGCGGAAAGTTCTTAGGGTGTTGGGTTTCACAAGAAGGGCTAAAAGCAAACCCGACCAAGGTCCAAACCATTTTGGAAATGAAGATGCCGAAGACCATCCATGACGTACACAAGTTGACAGGTTGCATAGCCGCACTAAGCCGCTTTCTTTCAAAAGCAGCGGATAGCGGCTACCCTTCTTCAAGATACTCAAAAAGCCCGAAATTCTCATGGGATGAGGTGCAGTCCGCCGAAGACCTCAAGAGCTACTCGCCAAGCTCCCCACTCTATCCGTCCCAAAAGAGGGAGAGGTCCTTTTCCTCTACCTCGCCGCCTCGGACGAATCCATAAGTGCAGTCCTGGTACGAGAAGAAGGACGTCAGCTCCCGGTTTATTTCATCAGCCGAGCACTAAAAGGCCCGGAAACGAGGTATCAGCCCCTGGAGAAGCTTGCCTTAGCATTGGTAAATGCCGCGAGGAGGCTACGTCCGTACTTCCATGCACATCGCATACAAGTCCTCACCGATTACCCCGGCAAGTATTGACGGCCGTAAGCTGTCGGGAGAATCGCGAAATGGGCAATCGGCTGGGCGAGCACGATATATCATACGCCCCGGGCCATCAAAGGTCGAGCCTAGCGGATTTCCTTGCCGAGGCTAACCGTCGAAAAACCGAAGCCCACCGAGTCCGTGTCGGGGCGATGCGAAGCCGAACCCATGGTTGAAACACCGAGTCTTGGCAACTCTACGTTGACGGGGCCGGAAAAAAAATAGCGGAGCGGTATCTTACTCCTAGGCCGGACGACCAGAGATCGCCTACTCACCGGTTCACATTCAAAATACGAATAACGAGTGGAGTATGAGGCAGCGATCGCAGGACTTCGCCTCGCTCAAAGTCTCGAGATACGAGCCGTGCAAGTTCTGGCGACTCTCAAGTCGTCGTAAGCCAAATGTTGGGAAAATCGAGGCAAAAAGCGGCGGAATGAAGAGTATCTTGAAAAGCAAAAAGCACGCAGCGGACTTTCTCACACTTCGGATAGTTCGCATCCCGAGGAGCAAAATAGCCGGTGACATCTTAAGTAAATTGGCCTCGTCATCACGAGCCCGCGATGAGGAAGTCAAAGCGGTATAGGCGATGCCGATAGCGGGCCGAGGTCAATGTAGTCTCGGATGAAGAACCCAATTGGATGACTCATGCGAGTACTTGGAAGGCGAATCGCCTCCATGACAATTTGGAAGCTAGGAGGATCTGAACAAATCTGCGATATACAATTGAGCAGGAGTCCTATCTGAAAGTCATATCTCAACCTCTCTTAAGGTGCTTGGGTCGAACCGAGCCAATTCGTTCTACGAGAAATACGAAGGTTCGTGCGGAAGCCACATCGGACCCCGAGCCTTGTCAAAGAAAGTCATGCGATGGGGATACTATTGGCCAACAATGTTCCAAGACTCGATGGACCTCGTAAAAAGTGTCAAAGTGTCAAATCCATGGGAGCGTGCCAAGGCTACCCCGGACCGACCTCGCCTCCGTCTGAGCCCTTGGCCGTTTATGCAATGGGGATTGACATTGTGGGCCCTTTGTAAAGCACCGGGACGGCTCAATTTTAATTGTTGCGATCGACTACTTCACGAAGTGGGTGAAGGCGAGCCCTGGCGAAAATCACAAGCAAAACGCCTCAACCGTATGGAAGAACATAGTGTGTCGCCGGCATCCCCATATCCTCCTTTCGGATAACGGAACACAATTCACGGATAAGGCATTCAAAGATTGGTGTCGAGAGCTTGGATCAACAAAAGTTCACGTCGGTGGCCCGTCCTCAAGCAAATGGTCGGACCGAAGTTACCAGCAGGACCATCGTAAAGGGTCTAAAACTCGTCTCGACCGAGCTAAAGGCCTCGGGTGGAAAATTTACCGCAGTCCTATGGTCGTGCCGAACAACGCCGGACCTCGAGCGGAGAAACACCATACAGTTTGGTGTATGGAACCAAGCGATAATCCTGCGAGATCGGAGATCGAGTCCTCGTACCATTGACTTCTCTGCCGAAGCAAATGGGGAAAATCTACGAGCTGATCTAGACCTACTCGAAGAAAGAGACCTCGCCTACATCGAGGAAGCTCGGTACAAGCAACAAGTAGCTCGGTATTACAACCGGTAGCGTTAAAACCGACAATTCAAGTGGGCGACCTCGTACTCGACATAATGCGATCGCAAAGCCGCGCAGCTCGGCAAGCTGGAAGCCACATGGGAAGGACCTTACGGGTCGACGAAGTCCTCGGCAAAGGGCCTATAAGCTCGCCTAATTGTGCGGTGAGCAATTACCCAACGCATGGCACATCACCTTGTCTGAAGAAATATTATGCATAAGTGTCGAGGTCGGGTCTTGTTCGGTCATATTTTTAAAGTCTGTTTAGAGTCCATCTTATTTGGTGGTCGCGTCATCTTTTATCAATAAAATCTTTATTTTCGAGTTCTACTTGTCACTAATGCATAATTAATCTTCGCATTATTTACCCTACGGAGGACAAATTCCTCGACGGAGGTCGATTACATTCGTTTAATACGCATGTAAATCTAAGCGCGCATGCCTACATCACGAGATCGAGACTACCTTCGTTTATTTGAGCGTTCTCTCTATGTGAGCGAAGGGACCACCCTCCCGATGACCTCGGCAAAAGCGAGGAACCATTCCTACATACGAGATCGGACTACCGTTTATTTGAGCGTTCTCTCTATGTGACGAAGGGACCACCCTCCCGATGACCTCGGCAAAAGCGAGAACCATTCCTACATACGAGATCGGACTACCTTCGTTTATTTGAGCGTTCTCTCTATGTGAGCGAAGGGACCACCCTCCGATGACCTCGGCAAAAGAACCATTCCTACATACGAGATCGACTACCTTCGTTCATTTCAGCGTTCTCTCTATGTGGCGAAGGGACCACCCTCCCGACGACCTCGGCAAAAACAGAGGCGTGCCTACGTGCGAGCGATTTCTTTCGAGCGGAATTCTCTACGAGGACGAACTACTTTGGCATATTATTCTTGTTCAAATACAAAGTAAACAAGAATCCATTCTATTAAAAGATGTACGGGTTACATTTACATTTTACGAGGCCGGGCGGATCGGGAAAAGGCGAGCCAATCCCTAGAAAAATCGAATTAGAGCTCATCTATGCTAATCCTACCTCTACCTCGTCCTCGGTCTATATTACGGGCCCGCCGGGCGACCTCGGTCACTGAGCGATGCAGCTCTGCGAGCTCGGCCTCGGCCACTTGATGACGCCCGGTCTCGACGCATGGAGGTCCACGACGCTCAAGAGCAATAGCACGCCTCTCTTGTGCGCGCCACTCCGGATCGTCATAATGTGGTTCATTTATTCTAGGCGAGAAGCTCCGTGAAGAAGAGGCCTCTGCATCCCGTCAAGTATGTCGTCGAGTGTGGTTGTCGGCGATAATGATTTTGTATATGCTCCGAGCCTTTTCAATTCACGTCTTGCTCCGTAAATTGCCAAGAGGTCCGCCATATTCGCGCCTATACCTCGAACAACGCGGCAGACCTCGACAACCTCGCTTTTACTCTTGGGATCGTCATCCCACCATTTCGGTGGATAACCTCCTCGTACTCGGCATGCTCCTCGGCTATCACCTTGGCCTCTCCTTGGCGACATCGAACGCCTCCTCCAATTCAAAAGGCGAGCTCGAGCTCGTCACAGCTCTCTGGCGGCTCTATGCTTGACATCGAGACTCGCGCAGACGTGACCAGCTGCCGCTTTATATGGAGGAGTTCGACCTCTTTCAACTCAAGAGCCCATGACGGGTCTTTGATTTGATTCAACCAAGGAGAAGCATCAAACATTTCGAGAGACGAACTCAAAAAAAAAAAAAAGATAAGTTTCTTGACATAAACTTGTAATTTTATTAACATGCCCTTAGGCGAAAAATTGTTGTACATTTACAAAAAAAAAAAAAAAAAAGGATCAATGACCCTCAGGAAGCTTCGCCATGTCACGTTCGCGCTCCGGCTGGATGGCCTCGGCCTCGGCCTCTTGGGAACTACGAGTCTCGGCGGCCTTGAGCGTCGGCCATCTCCCCGACCCCTGCATGATCAGCCAATAGAGCCTCGGTCGGGGATCCCGATCCACGGACAGCGCGCAGACTCCAGCGGACAAAAGGGCGGAGGAGGAGGCGAGCTCGCGGCACGGAAGCTCCTTCGGGCCGCGGGCGAGCACATCAAAGTAGGCCCGTCTCAGACAAAGCATCCTCGGTCTCCTCGTACCCATACTTGCTTTGTCCAGATCTGGGTAGTCCTCGGCGACCTCTTCGATTGCGTCGAGGCGGCTCGCTTGTTAAGCACATCGGCCGCGTCCGAGACCATTCGAAGCCCGCCGACGAGGCAGCTCTCCGCGGCGCGAGCGTTCTCACGAGCTCGCCATGTCCGCCTCCCGACGGCGAACTGTTCCACTCGCCTTCATCGAGGCAACCTCGGCCCTCGCCGCCTCGGCTGCCGCCTCCGGACACAGTGCTTCGCCGACTGGCCCTAGCAGCGCCTCAATGGCGTCGCGTCCGCCGCTCTGTTTGACGAGGTCCGGATCTTAGCCTCGACCTCGGACATTTCTTGAGCAAGGAGGTATTCGAATCCTCCACCTCCCGAGCATACCGGGCCACCCGTCAGCTGCGACACGGCACCTTCAAGTAATCCGATATAAGATCGGATACTCTTGACACTCGGCCGCCACGTCCTCGGCCCCTATACAAAATATACATCAGTCGGAAGAGCACAATTTGGTTACTCTGCACAAAGTATAAGAACAGTACGAACCTCGGGAAAGAGACGAGGCGGCTTGGAACAAGCGATCTCGACTCGGCCTCGGCGAACCGAGGACTCGGGACTTCATCCTTCCGCCTCTTCAAGCGCTGGTGGCTGCGGCGAAGGGATCTCGAAGCCCCATAGTCATTTCGGGCATGGCCTCGAAATCCTTAGTCGGAGACCTCGGCTCGCCACCGAGATCGGTTCGCCACGCGAGATCGGCTCCTTCCTTTTCTTCTTCCTTTCCTTCAAGCGGGTTCACTACAAGGAAACACATGGGTCGACATCAATCGTAACTCATGAAATAAAGAAAAAAAAGAGAGAAGAAGAGGCCTCACCTTCACCGACTCCACCGTGGAGGTAGGATCATAAGTGAGCCCCGCCCGCAAGCTCGGCCTCGGAAGACCTCGTCAACAAGGCCAATTTTGTCCGGCCGCCTCCAAGTCACCGAAGCCCTTGTCGACATACACATCGGCGATCTTGTCGGATCGCCATGCGAACTCAATTGTCCACGAAGCCATGCGGAAGAAGAACTTTACGCGGTTGGAGATCTTCGACTTAATTTTGGCTTTGAATTTCCTACGGGGTGATAGATAATACCACCCGAACCGCCTTCAATTGCAAAAGCGAAGGACAAGCTCTAAGGTCAAAGGAAAATTATGCCTATAGGCATAGACACCTAGAGCGGTCATATGCGAAATGAGTTCGGCGAGAGTTGGGCAAGAGATAGACCAAACATCTCTTGGAACTCGGCGTATCGTAAGGAAAGGAAGGCGAAGACCGGCTTTGAGGCCGTCCTCGTACACGGTGATAAAACCATCCGGAGGGCACAAGCCCTATCCTCCGGACGGGAGCAACGAACTCAATACTAGGGGAATACTATATTGAAAACATATATCCCTAATATCGGATATACCTAGGATTGAAGAAGGAAGACACTTTGCGCAATCCCCACCGAGGGAAACGCAGACTACACTCGTAAAGGGCATATGAATACGGGTAAAAGCAGTAAAGACACTAAACCGGACGGGAAGCAGACATGATTTGGCGCTCGGAAGACTCGTTAATAGAAGAGGTAGCCATTACTTACTTTTGCTAATCGATGAAGAAGGCGAGGCTTCAAGTCGTCAATGGCAGAATCTGATGTTTTTCGCAAAAGCGAGAAGTTTTGAAATTCGAGAGAAATGTAGAAAGCAAGTGATAAGAGATATTGCGTATCGAGGAAGACATTCCCTAATATGCACTTTATCGGGAATCAAACGCGCCAATTAAATGCGCATTAAATGCGTATCCCGCGTCGATGCTAAGCAGCGGAAAAAATCCGTCTTGGCCTCGGCTAACGCCCGTCGGTGAAGTTAATCGAAGACATCGGCCTAACGCCGTCGGTGAAGCGATCGAAGACCTCGCCTAACGCCCGTCGGTGAAGCAGACGAAGACCTCGCCCTAACGCCCGTCGGTGAAGCGATGTGGACATCGCCTAACGCCCGTCGGTGAAGTTAATCGAAGACATCGGCCTGCGCCCGTCGGTGAAGCGATCGAAGACCTCGCCTAACGCCCGCCGGATGAAGCGACAGAAGAACTCGGCCTAACGCCGCCGTCGGTGAAGCGAATGGACATCGGCTAACGCCCGTCGATGAAGCGACGAAGAACTCACCTAACGCCCGTCGGTGAAGCGAAATGGACATCGGCCTAACGCGCCGTCGGTGAAGCGGTCGAAGACCTCGCCTAACGCCGTCGGTGAAGCGGTCCAAGACCACGGCCTATCGCCTCGTAAGGTGAAGCCAATCGAAGACCTCGGCGGAACACATCTGCGCACAAAGATTCGATATGCGACGTCAAAACATCGACACACAAATTGAAAAATGTAAGATCGTCAAACCCCGCTTCGTCACAACAACCCCAATCCAAGATGACCTCGTTTCTGCGTCTTTTTGGGGGTTGTGATAGATCTGCCCAACTACTGGCCCAAGCATCGTGCCCAATACAAGTAAACCCGACATCAAGCTCGGCTGGACAAGTTCGACCCATGAAGACTCTGAAGCCAAGTATGAGCAGAAAGCTCACCATATCTAAAGAATCCTAATTGAGAGGGATAGGATCTCGAATCCTAGTTAGAAGACTTGGATTCGAGATCAGGTCAATACATTGTGTATAAATAGAGGCTAGACTAGACTACGAAATTGACACTCTCTTTGTAATCACTTCTTATACTTTCAATACACATACTCTCTCTCTTGCCCGTGGACGTAGATCTTATTCACGGATCGAACCACGTAAATCCTAGTGTTCTTCTCGCATTTATTTCCCTAACGAATTTAGGATCGATCAATATATGACTTTGAAATAAATATTGAGTGCATTGCATACTGCACACTATGTAATGTTAACGATTTCAATCGTACGTACGATTGATGCCTTGATTAGAAAAATAGTTATGTTAATTTATATTCAATTTTTCTTTAAATAATGACAGAATTTTTCTATTATACATATACATATAAATATGTATATTCATCGTGCATACTTTTTTGGCGGTACAATAATAATATTAAATTTGGTCACAGAGTTGTAAATAGCTTTTGCACGAGTGTGTGTGTGGTGTGCGAATGACTTAAGTTGAAAGATGAGATATTGCGTGTGTGCTTTAGAATTTTTGAAAAATTCCAAGTCCTATACTCTCTTGGACTTTTTGACGAAATGAAAAGAAAACACCAATAATGAAAGAAAAAAAATCATCTTATGTTGTTCATGTATGTGGTATATGGGACAGTGAGATAAACTGTTAATTAGGATTGGGAAAATACATAAATTTAACATGATAAATTGATTTTGTGATAATTTTAACTTAATAAATCAATAATACATCAATCAAGCCTAATGCATTGATTTTGTGACAATTTTAGCTCGTGAGTATTTTTTTGCACCAAAAAACACAATCGATATCTAGAAATGACATATAGAAAGTGCAAGTCAGAAACATCATTGGAAAGAATTTATGGTAGGGCTGATAATTCGTGCGTGTCGGGTCATTATCGTGTTGACACGATAACGACACAACTCGATAAGACCAAATACGAACACGACCTGTTAAGGATCTGTACAATACGAACTCGAACACGACACGAAATATACTGACACAGACACAGACACGACACGAACACAATATGATAAGATTTTTTTTGTGTTGACACGACACAATAACGACATGACACGATACAACATGATAAATTCAAATCAAATTAGAAAATAAATTAATAAAAAAATAAAAATATAATTAAATTTATATTAAATATATATAAATATTATTGAATTATACGAAAACGGTACAATCCGACATGAACACGAATGCAACAATAAAATTATCGTGTTACACGAACACGACACGGATCCGACATGAACATGATTGATTAGGCGTATTTTATACGTATATTTTGGATGATTTTGATGAGTTTAAATACTTAATATCTACTTGATCATATTTTATGAAGTTAATTGCATATATTTTGTGGATTTTATAGATGTTGATATTATTTTGGAAGAAAAAACATTATTTTAAAAGGAATTTGAAGACAATGAATGGAAAGAAGATTTACATGGAAACTTATTATTATGGGAACTTATTATTATTATGGACGATTTTAATTTTAGTTGAATTTTATTTTATTAGTTAAGTTTTTTTTTGGCCTTTTGTTTCGGCAAATTTAGTTTAGGCTAGTATATATTATTAGTTGAGTTGTTTAGGGAGATAACAACTCATTTTATTCTACACGCCTCCTTTTTGGAATCGAGAAGCATATTCACGTGAATTGAAGGCAATCAAAACCATTTATCTTTCTTTCTTCATTATTCCATCGATTTTTTCTTTTCCTATCTTCTTTTATTTATTCTTTTGTTTGTATTTTATTATGAGTTCTAGCTAATCTTTATTATTCTGGTAACGATTAAGGAAGCCTTAACCTGATTCATATGTGAGATCTAATTTGTTATTTAACATTTAATTCGTATGCAAGTATCTGTTATTCTTTGTTTTCTCTGTGAATTAATTGTTCAATCCGCTAGGTAGTCGCGAATATTTAGTAGTTCAAAATTAATTAATAGCCAATTAAATTGGTCATACGTAATCGTGGTTTAGATTAGATTAGTGGTGAATTGACTGTCAGGTAAAGGGAGTAACAATCTTAATTCGGTAATCATGCATCAGAGTTTATCGATTTTGAATTGAGTTTATCTAGTTATTAATGTTGTCGACTCATTAAACCTATAGAGCGTCTCTTACGGTTGTCAGTCGATTATATAGTTAGTGAATCGTCTTCATAACTATCGAGAAGCTAAGGAGAGATAAGATCACGTCAGAAGCGTATTCGGTGGTCATAACTGGTTTATTTGCATGAGTTAAAGTTATCTATGCATCAATGATCAAAATATCAAGCTAAGGTGGAATTAATTGGCTATCGGAATATCTTCACACTTTTGTTACATTTCTCAAATTTATTCTCTTTAATCAAAATTCAATTCCTCTTTCTATTTATTGTTTATTTAATAATTCTCAGTTTTTAGTAATCCCAATTTATTCGTGGTTACGTTGTAGGTCGAAATTTTAGGAGAATTATCGTCGGTCCCTTGGGAGACGATTTTGCTTACTGTTGTCCGTGCAGTTTTTGGCATACCGACTGTCTGTCAGTCGATTATTTTTGGTAAAAATAATCGTGAAATTATCGTGTCCTTTTCGTGTCGACACGATAAGGAAACAGACACAATAAGGTTGAACACTAAGCCGTTAATTTCGTGCATGTTCGTGTCGTTTCGAAAATTATCAGTCCTAATTTATGGGATACATGTTATTTTCGATGTCAATTGTACTTTTCAACGTCGAAAAATCACTTATGGGCTTAAATTATCACAAAATCAATTTATTAGAATTGATTAAGGTATTATTGATTGATTAGGGTAAAATTATCACAAAGTCAATTTATTATGCTAAAATTGTGTATTTTCCCGATTCATTAATTCAATTGAAATGTATAATATTTTTTTCAATTTATTTTACTATTACAATAAGAGTATTTATGTTTTTAAGTTCAATTACTTACTAATAACTGTTAATCATGTTTCCTTATGTATTATTTTTTATACTAAATTTTATTAGAATAATGAAAATAATAATAAGGCATTATAGAAAACAGAAAACATTTGGACAAAGAATCCGAAGTGATATTCGTGGTGGTGGATAACGATATGATCAAATCAACAATTTATATCCCAATTTTATCGAAATTTTTCTAACACCGTGAGTTATTTGTGAAAAGGCAAAAGTTATGTGAAAAGACAATATGCCCCATTTGGCGAAAGTAGACTTGTCTTTATGAATTAAGTTTACGTACTTTATTTAATTCGTCCTTTAGCTAATATGAGAGATAGGTGGAAAGGGAAAACAAAATCCCAATTCATCATAGTCGAATTCTCTTCATCGTCAACTTAGGTTAAAACTCTCTTTATGCTTTGTTATTTGGGTTTTTTTCTTGTGACACCATAACCATGATTACATATCTAATGCAATTAAAGTAGTACAAAGAATAAAAAAATCTTAATTGCTGACGTGGATAAAATTTCAATTGCAAATTATAGAGGAACATTGAAAATTATCGCCGTATGTTATGTATATAGTGAAAACCTTCAATTGTCGCAACATGCCTCTTGCACAACATTTGCATATAATTTTAACTTCACAAACATTTTTGCAAATACATCACTTTTGAGGGGGAAAAGCAGGTCATGGATAATATAGATTCTGCATAACTTGCAGTGTATATATTCCCACTTTCATATCCCACATTCACAAAAAATATCTTAGAGAACAAAACAACAAAGGGTGGAGAAATGGAGAAATCAAAAACAGCAATACTCTTCATAATTTCCTGCCTGTTCACCACCACCGCCGGCGGAGGTGATATCAGATGGTTCGAGAACTTCTGCCAAAGAAAGGAAAACATACTGAAGCTGAACTTGTACGTTCAAGACGTACGCGGCGGCCCTAGCGCCACTGTCTACACGGTGGCTGACGCTCCCATCACCTCCGCTTCCCCGACGAGTTTCGGCCAGATCCACGTCATCGACGACCTTATCACGGCGGAGCCGGACATCGACTCGGCGGCGGTCGGCCGGGCGCAGGGGTTCACGACCTCCGCGGATCTGCAGATTCGGGCGATCGCCATGAACCTCAACTTCGTCTTCACGGCGGGGAAGTTCAACGGCAGCACGATCTGCATTGTCGGCCGGAATCAGGTGGGAGATCCGTCGAGGGAGCTGCCAGTGGTCGGAGGCACCGGCGTTTTCCGGTTTGCGCGGGGATACGCCGTCACTCGCACTTACTCGAACGACGCGGCGGCGAATTACGGTGTTTTGCAGTATACGTTTTACGTGACTCACTACGGCGTCGAATCGCGAGCCGACATGTGAGATACGTCGTGTGTATTAATAGTGTCATTTATTTTGTGGAGTTTTTGTTTAATGAGTGTTTGCGATATCGAATAGTAGAATAATATTGAAAATACTGCATACCGTATTTACTATAATGGAAAATTACTGAAAAAATAAAAAATTGGTATATCGCCGTAATTTTTCGTACAATATGATACTCAACTGAAATAGCAGCGCCGCCGCCGACCTCAGCGCCGCGGATCTTTGTTTGAGTTACTGTCTGAATTTTTATTGTGTGTGTGGTTCTTTTTCTCTGTAATATTTATTACATTACTCATCTAAGTTCTCCTCAATTTGTATTAGGGGGGTGGGTATGCTTGATAAAATTTTATTTCCAGCAGCACAGCCAAAATTGTTGGATTACCTTTCAAGTTTCAAATATTGCTTGCATCAGCAGTTTATTTTGGTGATTGGGATGCGTTACTCATATTCCGTTTCCGCAATTATATATAGTGAAGCAAGAAAATTTTCTTTATGTGGTGTTCTTTAATTTCTTCTTTGTTTTTCATGAGAGTTCTAAGCGAGTTGGATTCATGATTGTACTTGATCTTATCAGCAGTTCGAACGATGCTTAAATGTTGCTATACAATCTACGATTCATTAGGCACCGTAATTTTTATGAGCATGTACAGACAGTATACTGGACATGGTATATAGTGACAGTACGATTATGGTATAGGTATTTAAAATACTTCATTTCGAAATTTAGATATACCCATCTAGGCAATATTGGAAAGTTCAATAGGATATTGGTATGAGATTTTTCATAATAAAGGTTTTAATACAGTATACAATATGGCAATTTTCGATAAAGTATGTCATGAGCCATCCATCTCCAATCATATACACTATTTAGCAGTAGCCTATACTGTTTTTTTTATATATATAAATCGTTAATTATTGGATCTTGAAAAAATCACATATCGTAATATTCTGAGTAGTCAGAAAATTTAGAATATGCCTATTTTACTGTAAAATCAAAATTCTAAATTATTATATAAAATGAAAAATTAACAAAAGTTTGTGATTTTTTTTAAATTTTGCAACTATCCATTAAAAAAGAGTTTTAATGCAGGAAATTAGCCATTTTGAAATAGCAAAGGTTAAAAATGATCTCAAGAATAAAAAAAGGTAATACTTGGCCCATTTTTGTATAAATTTACATAATTACCCTTGTGTTATTATTACTGTTGAAATCTCCTCCACCAACATTCAAAAGCTTTTGGAAGAACTTGGTGCATTCTTCACCAAGCTCTAGTTCTCAACTTGAAATTCCTTTCTATCCAAATTTGCACCAAAATTCACAACAATATGATGGCAGCAAGCAGAACTAGAGCGTAGGACTGTCAGAAAAAAAACTCATGTTTATTTTAAAAATAATTATTTTGTGTGTTGGAGTAATTCCTTTTTCTCAATATCTTACCGGTCTTTAAGTCAAAGAAGACTATCGATTTATGGTGAGCTATTATCTCTAATGTTGTTTTATTTTGGTATGTTTGTCATACAATCTTCAACTTTATTATCTACCTTGTTTTATGTCGTTAATGTTATTAAATTCACAACTTCACTTCAAAAACAATAAATTTTGCAACTAATTCAAAACTCGGGTCTGAGTTACTTGTGATGAAAGATAAAATCATATCATTCTTAATCTAGTAATTGTTTGGTTGTAAATTACCCTTATAGTAAACGCATTCACGACTAGGCTATGGTTTGGTTGTGAATGGTAATAAAACAAAGGTATTTCACAATAAGCAGAGGCTGGTTTGAGATTAGTGCTTTTATTCTGCAATTCACAACTAAGAAGATTAATAGTTGTGAACTTGTGTATTTTGTATATGATCTACAACTAAGAAGATTATCAGTTATAAATTAGTAGTTTTTACCTATAATTTACACCTAAGATGCTTCATAGTTGTGAATTACCTTGTATTTGACTAAAATATACAGTTGAGATAAAACAATAACATAAATTATTTTTACTTTTTTATTTTATTTTTGTGGCTAAATTTTATTTTTAATACATCAAATAAACTATTGGGAGCAAAACTTAAATACTCATTTTTATCAAAGTATGTACAATCTATAATCAATCCAAAATTTGCTACAATTCATACCAATTTTATTAATTTAATGTATTTTTGAGTGAAATATGATGTGATTTTCGACATCATTGTGTTTTTCTTTATTAAAATCAGTGCATTTTGAAGTTTGAAATGGAGAAAGAAGTCTCCAATCGACCGGAGACAGTGTAATGATTGATCGGAGAGTTCACAAATATTAGAACTACAGAAAAAAACTTGAGATTCCGGTGAAAAACCTTGTTTCCGATCGTGAAAACCTTGTTTCCGATCATGAAATTCTTGTCTCTGATCGCGAAAATAATTGTTTACGGTCGACTGGAAACAACAATTTCACGACCAAAGACAATGTTTTCACAGTCGGAAACAAAGTTTTCACTACCGGAAATAAGGTTTTCCACTGTAATCTCAAATTTTCTCAATAATTCTAATATTTTGAAGTCTCCGATCGATTATTACAATGTTTTCGATCGATCAGTACACTATCTCCGATCAACTGGAGAGATTCTTCAACCTTTAACTTAAAATACATTAAAATAATAAAATAAGTATAAAGTGTAGTAAATTTTTAAAATGGATATAGAGACTACGTACTTTTGAAAAAAAATTGTATTTTCATCATTCACTTTTTAGAAAACCCTATGTTTGCATAAAGGTCAGGCTTTGCGGTAGGGGTATGGTGTCTGGTTCAGATAGCGAATCAGCTGATATTAAATACTAGGGGTGAGTATTCGGTTATTCGGTCGGTTTCGGACGAAAAAATAACCGAACCGAATTAACCGAAATTTTCAAAAAAATAACCGAACCGAACAGAATTTTATTCGGTAACCGAACCGAAATATATTTCGGTTAAACCGAATTTTTAGCAAAAAAATATTTTTTCAAATGAATAAATAAATAATATTATATATTGATATTATATATAAAAAATAGTTTATTTTTAGCAAAAAATATTTTTCAAATGAATATATAATAATATTATATATTGATATTTATATAAAAAAATACATTTTATATGTTATATATATACAAAATATTTTGCAAAAAAATAATTGATAGAATTATATAATAAATAAATAATATATTTTACAAATATTATATATTTATATAATAGGAGAGAGAGAAATAATAGGATTAAGGATATTGATATATTAAATTATAATTCTAAATAAATAAATAATATTATATATATATATATATATATATAATTCGGTTTTCGGTTATTCGGTTAAAAAAATTCTGAACCGACCGAAAACAGAACTACCGAATTTTAATTCGATTTTAACCGAATTAACCGAAATAACTGAATTAACCGAAACAAATTTGATTTTTTGATTTGATTCGATTCGATTATTCGGTTTCCAGATATTTTGCTCACCCCTATTAAATACATATGAAGATAGAAAGAAAAGTAGATCTCAGTAAATTTGATGAAAAGAGATTGTGAAAGGAACAGTACGCAGCAGATGTAACGCGCTTCAATAGTGCGAACTATAATTTGTAGGTCCCACGAAAACAAGATACATGATAGCAGCCGAAGGTGATAGTCGGCTCGAATACGATTAACTTAAATCGAAATTTAATTTTGATTAATCATACTTAAAATTAACCAAAATCCACAATTAATAATTGAATCGGTTGATTATTTTATTATCCAATTAATCAGAATTATCTGATCTATATATTAAACTTAATTTAATAAAACATTCTCTCTTTTCTGAGATGGGATTCAATAAAGTAATCAAGACCAGCAAACCTAATTTATCGACGATGACATTGAAGAACTAAAAATTGATATCTTGTATATTATGCATTGTCGATCTAATTTATCGTCCACATAAATACCCTTTAAATGTATAACTAGTGTGTAACTCGTCGAAAATCGACGGAAAATTATATTACTTTTTATATGTGGTTATTAGAAATAAAATATTTATATATAAATATATGTTAATTATTTATCAAAACTCGTATAATAATATCCAAATATTATAAAGTAAATATTAATAGTACATAGTATTAAAAAAATCGAGCACCACTAATTATGAAAATATTAAAAATGGAGAAAATAACTAAACATTTAATGCAACCTTTAAATATCAATTGTGGACCGAATAAATACCCTTTAAATGTATGAGGCGACAAAGTAATATTATAGGTTGTATATTATGCATTGTTGATCTAATTTATCGTCCACATAAATACCCTTTAAATGTATAATACATGTCCGTATAAAAATGTTCAGAAACGAATTAAAATATCAATTGTGGACCGAATAAATTCATCTCCCTAGAGGGCACCATTTGAATAATTAAAGATAGTATAGATTTTTCAGTAGTTGTTTGTTCACGTGGAAAAAATAAAAGCCACAAATTTTCAACCGTCTAAAATTAAATTCCATATTTATGGAAGGGCCATCTTTTATAAATTCCCAACTAACACTTATTTGTTTAATATTCCATTTTCGTAAGAAGTAGTTGGTGAAATTCATTATATTAATTAGTTTTAAGAAATTAGACTGACAAATATTAAGAAAATTATAGCATTAGAGCAAAAAATGAAACAGATTACGACAAGTTTGTAAAACTAGTTTACCATTTTCTATATTATATCTTCGTAGATTGTGTAACTTTATTGAAATGTGTCTGATTCAATTAAAATCAAAACACTATTAATTTTATAAGCTTTGAAACGATTACTTTCAAATCTCCGGTGAGCTAGGACATGTACCTTAATTACTATTTCACGGCGAGGGAACACGCCGGCAGCTCGCTGCTGCTCATCATGCTCGGCTGGAACAAAGTTATGAGCATGAGCGTGTCATATTGATCGTCGAAGAAACAATCATACTCCGGTTGGCACATGATCGTATGTTATCAAGTTGGGGACGAGGACGAGTGTGAATAGATAAATTTTAAACGAGTTTGAATTTGAAAAAAAAGATTAATAGGTGGATCCCCGATCTATTTATGATCAATACCATGGTTCGACACACAAAATTATCTATGTCCGCTTCAATTATGGTTTTTTATATTTTGAGATTTTTTTGAGGATATTTTTTTCGCGCGATAACCTAAATTGACGGTGATAAAAATTCACATATCTGTAAAATGTACAAACTTATAGAGGCACTTTGAAAATTATCCTTGTATTATATAGTGTGAACCTTCAATTTTCGCATGTTGACGTACACGACATTTGCCGTTAATTTAACGTGATGATTCATTACATTACATTTTTACGAAAAAAATATCATGGAGATATATATTTGCATAGTTTTGTAACGTATATACTACTCCTTTCACCCTTCCATATATTCCCACTTTCATACACCACCTTTATAAAGAATTACCTTAGTACACAATACAAGAAAGGGTTAAAAATCGAGAAACTAAAAACAGCATTAATCTTGATAATTTCCTGCCTTTTTCCGCCGCGCCGCCGGATCAAGGTCCTGGACAACCTGGTCACGGAGGGGTCGGACATCAACACGGCAGCAGTTAGCCGCGAGCAAGGGTTCACGGCGATCGCCGAGAAACAGGTGTGGGCAAGCCTTAATCCCATCACCCCGCTTCAATAAATGGCTCACAACTCGGGTATACGTAGTCTTTTTTTGCATTTGACAAAAATTACATTGCCATGATACACTTCCACTACAACTTTCTACTGGCCCAGATATTGTGACATATCTCCACAAATGTTTACGGCTATCCAAATTTACACTTGTAGACGAGGGTGATATATGAGAAATCGATCCGGATGAAATAACGGAGGCCATCTAAAAGGCCTTAAAAAATATGCAATCAACGAGGCACGAACATATTACAAACTGAAATTTATGTTTTAAATTCAAATAAAGAATTTTCTCAAAATTCAGAACGCAGTATTGTTCACAATGATTATTTTACAATAAATTAATCTATAGAAATCCCAAATCAAGTTAATAATTAATTAGTTTTTATAGATATGATACAAAAGAGGAATATTGTTAACATATACAAAAGATGAATACAAATATAATAATTTACAATTAACATATACAAATCAATAAATCACTATATTATAATTAATTAATCAAATCATTAGTTAACAAATTGTCAAATACAAAAGGAATCAAAATGAATTGCATCATATTAATGAATGGATGGCCGAATGGAAAGCAACAACATGATTCGGCAGCTACAGTAACATGCAACAGCATCACTGTTCACTCTGTTGAACAGAAGCTGATAGAGATGGCCAATGCTGATCTACCAAATCCTTCTTCGGAAACAAAATCGTCACTTGGTGAAAAACTGTAGATATATATAGGAGCACACTTGCTGCAAGCCTGCAATCAAAGCTATACAATGCCTTAAGAAGGCAAGCTCCACCTATAATCCTTTGTCACTATCGTATATCTTTGGGAGCCAAGATAACGATGTTACAGGTGCAGACTGTTCAGCAATAGTGTTCACTGTTTAGCAATAGTGTTATGTTCACTGTTCAGCAACAGTTTGCATACAGCTGTACCGCAAAAGGCAGCACATGGGCTACCGCAACAGGCAACACATGAGAGAATGGTAGCACAGCAGCAACACATCAACATCTTTCCAACACAACAGCACAACACAAAACAGCACGGTAGCAAACGGCAAAAAAAAATCAGAGCACAACAAAACGAAAGCTGAAAACTGTCAAATACTTATCGAGGGGAGCGACGTGAGCAGCGGCGAAGCAA
The DNA here is from genome assembly GCA_036937905.1 of Salvia rosmarinus. Classification (NCBI taxonomy): domain Eukaryota; kingdom Viridiplantae; phylum Streptophyta; class Magnoliopsida; order Lamiales; family Lamiaceae; genus Salvia; species Salvia rosmarinus. Next base: position 96,109,990 of record CM072813.1, read on the forward strand.
ACGGCGGTGGCGCAATAGGCCGAGCGGCAGCGGCGCAAAGCACAACGAGATGAGAGTGGTGTCTCCTCCTCCGTAAGGCACAGGCGTATTAAATAGTAAAGTGTATTCTTTATTTTAACTGTTTTTGATGTATAAAACCCTAATATACGTATTTGACTTTTATAAAAACATATTTGACCGTATTAAATACGTATTGCATTTATTAAAAAAAACAAAAAAGAAAAAAAAATATTTTTAATACGTATTTTGGACGTATTTAAAACGTATTCATATTGAATACATATTTTTTAAATACTTAGCATGTTTTCACGTATTGGTGCTACATAGTTTAAAAAGAGAGTAGAGAAATTGGACTTCTCTAAACAAAAATCTGGATACGCGACTGAAAATCTATAATTGAAAAATGCACAAAGAGATTTAATACCATCAAACACTACCAAGAGATTCATAGCTCTTAATTTCCTTCTCTTTTCTGATTCCTTCAACCAAACGACCCCTAAATAGCTCTTCCATGTAATGTTTAGAGCAAATCAGACTTAGGAAACCGATGCGCCGTGATAGATTTTTTCTTTTTGTGCTTTTATTTGGTCATTAGTTTTGCATTACTTTCTTTGCGTTGATGAGAAATTTGAAAAAGTGTGAAATGAATTTTATATATCTATCTTTCATTATAATCAAAATGTATTAAACAAGAGGAGCGATGTGTCTCCGACCATTTTATAATAATAATTGTAAATGAATTTTAACATAATTTTTAAAACGTTGTAATAATATCATTATCTCTTATTATTTTGCAAAAGTTACATCCTCGGTTTTTTTGGTCACAAATTTTTGACACATCAAGGGCAATATTGGCCGAATTGAAAATATCGAAGTTAGCGCAATTGTAATTCGGCTATGCAGGCGGATTCCAGTGGAACATGATGAAGATTGATGTTAATTTTGCAACAAATTAAAATATAATGACAACATTGTAATATTTCAAAAAATTATTTTAAAATTAAAAATTAATCAAAATTCAGGCATTAATTGATAATTAACTATTAAACTAATAAATTTGAGGTTTTTATACATATATCGGCCACCAAAGTCATGGGATCGGAGATGTTATAATTATTTTAAGAAAAGATTTTATTTAATAATTATTTTTATTCATTCATTTTTTAAATAAAAATCTACGTCTGTTTGCAATTTTTTTTTTCATTCCTGTACCAATGCCCCTTGTAGGGATGTCAATGGTTGAGTTTTACTCGGACCGATTCGAAACCGTTCAAAACCCATTAAATTTTAAAGCAGCGATTCATGTTCCGATTCCAGATAGGGGTGAGTATCGGTTATTCGGTCGGTTTCGGATAAAAAATAACCGAATCGAATTAATCGAAATTTTCAAACAAATAACCGAACCGAATCGATTTTTTTCGGTAACATATTTCGGTTAAACCGAATTTTCAGAAAAATAAAATATTTTTTTCAAATAAATAAATAATACTCCCTCCGTCTACCAAAATCGTTCATTGATTTTGATGGCACGACTAGTAATAAATTGTAATGATGTAAAGTAAGTGAGTATAAAAATGTGTGTCATTGGGATAATAAATGAATATATTAATGGATATTGAGTATAAAAAGGTGGGTCATAGATGGTTTTTTTTGTAAATAAGTAGATAGGTTTAGAGTAAAAATGTAAAGTTGATGTTTCCAAAAAATGAAAGTGAACATTTTTTGTGGACGGGCCAAAACGGAATTAAATGCACGAATTTAGTGGACAAATGGAATATTATATATTGATATTATATATATAAATAATGGTTTATTTTTAGCAAAAAAAATATTTGTAATAATAAATAAATAATATTATATATTAATATTTATATATAAAACATACAAAATATCTTGCAAAAAAAAATTTATAGTACTATATAATAAATAAATAATATAATATTTTATAAATATTATATATTGATATAATAGGGAGAGAGAAATAATAGGATTAAGGATACGATATATTAATATTATAATTCTAAGTAAATAAATATATAATATTATATATATATATAAAATTCGGTTTTCGGTTAAAAAAATTCCGAACCAATCGAAATCGGATTACCGAATTTTAGTTCGGTTTTAACTGAATTAACCGAACCAAATTTAATTTTTCGGTTTGATTCGATTCGATTATTCGGTTTCGGGTATTTTGCTCACCCCTAGTTCCGCACTCTTTAGACCGAATCGTTTATATCCATAGTTTGATGGTATGATCCAGTCCGGATCTTGTTTCGATTTCAGAACCAGTACATGTCTATTGGTTCTGATCCGAGTAGTACACGTCTAAATTTTTTTCATGGCGGTGGAATTTGGATAAGTTCTCCTATATTCTCAACATACAATGTTCCTCGGCAATTATTTAGTGATTACTATTTGCTTACCAACTCTATATAAACCCAGCCCTGACGCAAAATCAATCACACCTTCCCTAAAATCAATTCCTAATATCTCGACCAAATTAGAAACAACATGGCAAAGCTAGCTTCCATTGTTCTTGTCCTGACAATCTCGTGCTGGTTCGCGTCCACGCCATACGCGTATGCGAGAAAGCAAGGCCCTGTCGCAGCAGATGAAGACACACACTTTCTCCGCGGCCTCTGCCTCGGAAGGGAGAAGATTGTGAAGCTCCAACTATACGTCCAAGATCTCCGCATCGGAAACTCTAACGCCACTGTGGTAGAGGTAGCGAAAGCCGACATCACAGCTGATCACCCGTTCAGCTTCGGCAGCGTCCACGTCCTCGACGACCTGGTCACGGAGGGGCCGGACATCAACTCCCGGCCGGTCGGCCGCATCCAAGGGCTCACCACCAACGCCGACCTCTCGACGTTCGGCATCGCCATGAACCTCAACTTCTACTTCTCGGTGGGGAAGCTCGCCGGCAGCACGCTCAGCATCCTCGGCAGGAACCAGGTCATGGACGACCAGCGGGAGCTTCCGGTGGTCGGTGGCACAGGCATCTTCCGATTTACTCGCGGATACGCGATCCAAACCTCTCACTCTATGGATTCCGCCGCTAACTACGCGGTGTTGAAATACACCATCTACGCCACCTACAACTCTAAGCTCAGTGAGAGTAATGATGATGATGATATTGAGATTGCTGAAATGTGAGGGAGCAAAATCCACTTGCGTGCACGCATGAGCTTACTAATTCGACTCCTCTGTTACATTTTCATGTTTCGTTCGTGCGTATGTTTATGACGTTATGATGTAATATGTTGTATGAGAATAAAATGCTGTCCAGTGTAATGGAATTTGATGCAGTGCCTAATAAAAAAACAAGATGATATGATGTTTATGTCCGTGGTGAATTACAATTATTCTCTGATCGATCAATAATTCATACACTACAATGCTGACCCAATCGCACCTACACTCTTCTCCTACATTAAATTAGATTTTATCTTTATCAAACTAGGAAGAAAAGCTAGCGATTATTAGCTTAATTTTGATAATAACTTATCTTTTCGTGTCCACCGCCGACGTGAGAAACATAATTAGGGAAAAACAATTCATCCTCGGAGGAAAAGAAAAGGTGGTGAAGCAATTTCTACGTCCAAGATCTACGCGTGGGAAACCCTAGCCCCACTGTGTACGAGGTCGCCGCTGCCTCGATCATCTGCGGCAGCGTCACGTCGCCGACCACCTGCTGACAACGGAGCTGGACTGCACCGTCGGCTTAGTGCAGGGCTCACTCCGTCCGCCAAACTGTCGGCAAACGTCGTGGCGATGAACCTCAACTTCTATTTCACGACGGGACGGTTCGACGGCAGCACCATCAGCGTCCTCGCCCGGAACCCCATGGTGGAGACGCAATGGGAGCTGCTGGTGATCGGCAGCATGGGCGCCTTCTGGTACGCGCGGGCTTACGCGCCGAGCAACACGTAACACGTAAAATATATTTCGGTTCGGTTATCGAATAAAATTTGATCCATTAGATTATTTTTTAAAAAAATTCGGTTAATTCTGTTATGTTATTTTTTCGTCCAAAATCGATCGAATAACCGAATATTCATCCCTAGTTTATAGGACTATAGATTGATTGTGTGTTTTTCTTTTAAATTATTACGCTTCCTAGTATCAGTCTTTTACTTTCATTTTCTTTCATATCTATTTTAATTCTTGTTATTTATTTTCTCATATTTTATTGCATCTCTCTACATCTTTGACTTAGCCTGAATAACTGTGATACGTTGTGTTTATTACTTATTGTGTTTTCGTATCATCAGTCATGTAGATATGATACTATTTTACTATCTTACTATAATAGATATCGTTAGTTGCGGTATTCTATTACTAGGATTTTAGTGATCATTTCCCACACTCTTTTAAAATAAAAAACTTAGCATAAACCTTGTAGCTTAATACTATTCTTCACTCTCGTTTCATCCTAATTCACCCGCCTACAATCCAAAAAAAAAAAGGCGCAAAAATTGTATTCAAACTTAGTCATGGAACGAGGTTAATAAGACCATGCATATTTTTCGATTCAAATCCATGTCATGTAGCATATTTAACACAAGACCAATAACAAGCTACATATTTCTGGATTCGAACTATCTCATGATAGTGTTTGTTTATAATTGAATATATTCAAATATGAACTTCTAAAAACTCTAGGCCCGTGAAAAGGTCTTAATAGAATTACATTGTCGTGTCATCATATGCTTAGCTTAGGGGGTGTTTGGCTAAGCTTATTTTAGAGAGCTTATAAGATCCAAAAGCTTATAAGATGTTTCAAGAGCTTATAAGTTGTTAAAGTGTTTGGATAATTGATCTTATAAGCTAGAGAAAGAATCGTGAGTTAGAGAGAGAAAATTATAGTTAGAGAAACAAAATTGACGAGAGGTGAAGTTGATAGTGTATGTGTAGGAAATAATGAACTATAATAAAGTAATTTTGGTAAATTCATGATTGCTTATAAGTTTATGAAAATATAAGTTAGGGTTGACCAATTTATTTTTAGATGAACTTATGTCGTTGAGCTTTATTTTCACAACATATAATGTCGTTTAAGAGCTTATTTTGTCAAACATTTTGCAACAACTTCTAAGCTGTTTTAAAGAGCTTATAAGCTCAGCCAAACACCCTCTTAATTGGTTAAGTCTTAATTGGTTAAGAGCTAGCAGATATGGAATAATGGCTAATGATCGAGTTCTAGCAACCGTAGTGTGGAAGTTTTATATTTTCTGGGGTGGATCCTTATGGGCACTAGGTAAAATCTTCCTAACTTCTTAACCGTCGAGTCACTGTAGTTTATCCCCTCATATTCTCTTAGAGCTGAGATGTGGACTAATTTATAGGGAGAAAGCTTCCGCGTTGGAACAAGAATTATACGGCCGTTATTTTGCATCCTTCTATGCACTTATCAAATGCAACTCCCCGATCATTAAGTCGTTCTCCATTTTTCTAGCTACACTAATTTGCATATGGTTTTTTTTTATAATTTTTTTTAAACAAACACTAAATAAAAATATTGTATATCCTTTGACTAAATATGAAGCAAGTGGTAGACATGCGTGACGTACAAATTAATTCTACTTGTTACGTACAAACATCTAATACTGTGCAATTTGCGCAATATGACATTGACAAAATGATAAGTAGTCTCCTTGCATGCCAAACCTAACAATGAACTGTCTCTTTTTGTTTTCAAGTATTATTGTATTTTTCCAAAACTTTCTGTATTTAGCGTCAATCTAGTTGATCAATCACCAATCTTCGACTTTGCTGCCGTGAAAAAATTTTATCAACCAATCTTCGACTCTATGTCCAAAGACATTAACCGGCCAAACCAAGTAGATATATATGGCTTCTGCCAAATCCACCTCCACGTCACCTACATTATTTGGATGGTGTCGAAATGAAAGTGGAAATTGGATTAGTTGACTTTTTTGTAAGACAAATTTGATCCTTTTCCTGCACCTGCCATATTAAAATCATCTCCAAAGTAGAATTAGTTGAATTGTAAATGTTGCACTATAGATTGACGTTTTGGCTTACTACTTAATATTTTTCCGACTAATAATACAGTTTATGATAGTTTTAGCTTAATAAAAAATTTATAAGAAAATTATTAATGATTTATTATCCTAAAATTGTTACAAAACCATGTTATTATGTTTCACCTCGAAAAAAAAAAACTTTGTTTTGTCTATGTCGACATCCACGTATTATTGCGATTGCAAGCTATGCTTTCCTATGCCGAAAGCTAACCTTGACACAAATTTAATTTATTCAAAAATGAATAATTTGGTGTAATGAAATGTAAAATAAGATAGATTTATTTATTTATTTTAATCCATGAGCTTATAAGGATTCTCTATTTATTTAAATGGAGGTATTTTCTTATGTCATCTAGGGTAAATTGTAAAAATATGGGGTATAACTTACAGGTTATCTAGACATATTTTATCCTAAACTTAAAATTAAAGATATATCCAAAATATAAATTGTAAATCCCTTTACTTCTATGTGATAAATCAAATGTTAATTATTGTCTAATCTTAAAAAAAGATTGTAACTACCAAAAACTCATGATGGTAGACTTTACGGTAGGTTGTAACCCGTATTTATCTATTTTATAATGTTCAAATATCTGTCAATTACATTACTAAATAACATTGTAACTACCAAATTCGACGGCAGTGGTGGACTTGACGACAGTTTGTAATCAGAACTTATCTATTTTATGATGTTCAAAAATAGCATTACAAACCTTGTCCAAATTCCTCCATGACACTAAATAAATAAATAACACAAACAACCAACATTTTTATTGATTAATTTGTTTTAGAAGCCCGTTTATATTGAATTCTAAAATGTAAAGAAGCTTTAAGACATAAATTGGTACACAGTTACGATTATTTTATGGAAAGTAAAATATCTCTAATAATTAATTATATTCATAAGATCTGATGTTGTCGACAAATTAGCCAATTTGTGCAGGGTTACATTTAAATTTAATGTATAAAACCTAGCTAATTGGCCATGACACCTCGATTTAGGCATTGATGAGATTCTCTTGATCTCTCAATCACGATTTTAAAATTCCACCACTAAGCAACTCCTAAAAAACTAACTCATTGATCATGTTAAACTATAATAAATTGAAATCAAAGAGAATTTGAAAAATTAATAATAGTGCACAAATGTGAAACTATTTCAAATTGAGATGAAATTCTTATCAAAATACAAAAAGAAATCGTATACATATCAAAATTAAATATAAGCATTACTCCAAAGTTTTCATACATCAATTTGAAGGAGGTAATTTATCTTAACTCATTCACCATGCATGTATATATTAGGTTTGCTCAAGTTAACTAAAGGTACACTATTCAACGTATCTATACTGACATAATTAAGTGCATTATTTTACAAATTTGATGTGCCTAATATATATTTAATGTAAGGACAATAATATAATCTATATCATATGTATATATTTTATTTGTCACTATTATATTCCTCTTATTTTTTATAAATATATAAGAAGTTATGGAGAAAAAGATCCGACCTTTTCTCCCTCCCTTTGAGAAAGGGAAAATATTATACAGTAAGGAGGAAACATCCATTGCTACAATACGATGTAAATGCATTAGGTACATAATATTGTTTCCTATATGCTACTTGAAGCGTTAGGTATGGCTTCTGGCATTTACTTAGAAACAGCATATGGAAGTTCAAAGTTCAAACTCATGGCCCATATTTAATCAACTTGTTTCAACTAGTCACTCTAATCAATAATTATTTGAATTTTCCCACTTGTTCCATCAATTAATCGCTAATCACTATATAATCCCATCATTACACCCGAATTCAACCAACACCAACACACAATTCTCCCAAATCAAATTCCTACAATGGTCAATTGTTTCTCAAAGAAAAAAGAAAAAATGAACACTGCAGGAAAAGAAAAGGTAGTGAAGCTCCATTTCTACGTCCAAGATCTACGCATCGGCCACGTCGGCGCCACCGTCTGCGAGGTCGCCACGGCCTCCGTGACCGCCGACTCTCCGTTCAGCTTCGGCAGCGTGCACGTCCTCGACGACCTGATCACGGCGGAGCCGGATATCAACTCCCGCCCCATCGGGCGGTTGCAGGGGCTGACCACCAACGCCGATCTGTCGACGTACGGCATCGCGATGAACCTCAACTTCTATTTCACGGCGGGGAAGTTCGCCAGCAGCACGCTCAGCATCCTCGGCCGGAACCAGGTCATGGACGAGAAGCGGGAGCTGCCGGTGGTCGGCGGCACCGGCGCCTTCCGATTCGCGCGTGGCTACGCGATCCAGAGTACCTACTCAATCGATTTACCGGCGAGCTACGCCGTGTTGGAATACACTATCTACACGACGTATGACTCGAAGATTGGTGAGAATTATGATGATGTTGAGGTTGCTGAATTTTGAGGGAATTAAGTAATTAATCAATTTGCCTTTTCTTATTGTCGTCATATATGTAACGTAATATGTATTATGCATCAAGTGTGTGCTTGATTTATTTGAATTAATGAATGTTTTCCAATTTAGTAGTACAAATTGTGACTTGAGTTTTGTGTGTGGTTTACATTATATATTATCTTTAGTTGAATGGATAGAATTGTTAGTCAAAAAAGTTGGGTGGACAGAGTTGAGCCCATTGTGATTTGAGTTTTGTGCGAGTATTTTACATTTGTAGCTTTTGTTGAGTGGATATAATTGGCCCCATTTTTTGCTCTTATATATGGACCAAATAAATAACTGGCCTTATACAATATTAAAAATACTTTAAATGACTTTATAAGAAGAGAGGGTTATTCAACATATATATTAAAAGTATGATTTTTAATTTTTTATTTAAATGACAAGACTTCAACACACACCACATGGGGTCAAGATTGTTTTTCCCGATGACCGTAAGTGCTTTGTGTTTGCATGTGCAATTAAGAGAAAATAGTGAAGGCAATGGGGGAAATTAATTATTTTCACTTTTTTTTTAAACCCAATATTTTCACATTTAATTTCCCCTTTTTTTAGGCATGTTAGTGAAACGACGTCATGTTTGGTTTTTCTTTTCTTCTTATTTCCTATAATTAAATGGCGTCAATGTCGTTCCACTCATATCATATGTAATTATGTATGCATATATCCTACATAGGTTAAATTTAACGTATAAAACCTAGTTAATTGACCATGACACCTCGATTTAGGCATTGGTGAGATTATCATGATCTCTCAATCACGATTTTATAATTCCACCACTAAGGGTGTTTGGCTAGCATATTTTAGAGAGGCTGCGTATAAAATTTGTTTTGGGGAGCTTAAGCTCAACCAAACACTCTCTAAGTTAGGGTTGACCAACTTATTTTAGGGGAAATTTTATAATTTGTTGGAGCTTATTTTCACAAATTATAAAATTGCTCAGAGCTATTTTGTAAAACGCTTTGCAACGACTTATAAGCTCCTAAACAACTTATAAACTGCTTTAAAGAACTTATGTTTAGCGAAACACCCTCTAAGAAACTCCTAAAAAACTAAATCATTGATGTTAAACTATAATAAAGTGAAATTAAAGAGAATTTAAAAAATTAATAATAGAACACAAATGTGAAACTATTTCAAATTGAAATCAAATTTTGTGTCAAAATACAAAAAGAAATCTTAATGTATCAAAAAAATAATAGACAATATACATAATCTCTGCTAGTATTATATATAAGAAGTCATGGAGAAAAAGATCCGACCTTTTCTCCCTCCCTTTGAGAAAGGGGAAATATTATACACTAAGGGGGAAACATCCATTGCTACCAATCCATACGATGAAATATTATGCATTAGGTACATAATATTGTTTCTTATAATATGCTACATGAAGCGTTAGGTATTGCTTCTGGCATTTACTTAGAAACAACATATGGAAGTTCAAACTCATGGCCCATATTAAATAAACTTGTTTCAACTATTCACGCTAATCTGCTCCCAACACGCAATAATTATTTGAATTTTCCCACTTGTTCCATCAATCATACCGACCGATCGACCGAAATTTTTAAAACCGAACCGAAAATAGTTTTTTGAACCGAACCGAATCGATTTATAGTTTCGGACCAACCGAAAACCGAACCGAAAAAATCGATCTGTTTCAGTCGGATCGAAAAACCGACCGAAACATATATTATATATATATTTTTTAAATAAACATATTTTAATCCTGATTATTTAATTAAAATATTAATTAATTATTATATAAAATATATAAATATATAAAAATAATATTTTCGATTCGATTCGGTTCGGTTACCGGTCGAACCTAAAATATAAAACCAAAAATCGAACCGAAAACCGATTTAATTGAAAATTTGAACCGAATTGAAAACCGATTTTTTCAGCTCGATTCATGCATACCCCTAGTAATCAGTATATAATCCCATCATTACACCCGAATTCAACCAACACCAACACACAATTCTCCCAAATCAAATTCCTATAATGATCAATTTTTTCTCAAAGAAAAAAGGAAAAATGAACACTGCAGGAAAAGAAAAGGTAGTGAAGCTCCATTTCTACGTCCAAGATCTACGCATCGGCCACGTCAGCGCCACCGTCTACGAGGTCGCCACGGCCTCCGTGACCGCCGACTCTCCGTTCAGCTTCGGCAGCGTCCACGTCCTCGACGACCTGATCACGGCGGAGCCGGATATCAACTCCCGCCCCATCGGGCGGTTGCAGGGGCTGACCACCAACGCCGATCTGTCGACGTACGGCATCGTGATGAACCTCAACTTCTATTTCACGGCGGGGAAGTTCGCCAACAGCACGCTCAGCATCCTCGGCCGGAACCAGGTCATGGACGAGAAGCGGGAGCTGCCGGTGGTCGGCGGCACAGGCGCCTTCCGATTCGCACGTGGCTATGCGATCCAGAGTACCTACTCAATCCGTGTTGGAATACACTATCTACACGACGTATGACTCGAAGATTGGTGAGAATGATGATGATGTTGAGGTTGCTGAATTTTGAGGGAATTAAGTAATTGATCAATTTGCCTTTTCTTATGTCGTAATATATGTAACGTAGTATGTATATGCATCAAGTAACGAATTGATGAATGTTTTGCAATTTAGTAGTACAAATTGTGACTTGAGTTTTGTGTGTGGTTTACATTATATATTATCTTTAGTTGAATGGATAGAATTGTTAGTCAAAAAATTTGGGTGGACAGAGTTGAGCCCATTGTCATTTGAGATTTGTGCGAGTATTTTACATTTGTAGATTTTGTTTGTGGTTATAACTGGCCCGATTTTTATATTCGGCGACAAAATAACTAACTGCCCTTATAAAAAATTAAAAATTGGGCTAACAATTACTTTAAATGACTTTATAAGAAGAGAGGGTTATTCAACATATAGATTAAAAGTATTATTTTTATTTAGTTGATGTAGAACAAACAAGACTTGAGGGTGTTTGGCTGAAGTTTATAATTTCTTTAAAGCAATTTATAAGTTGTTTGGAGTTTATGTTCGTTGCAAAGTGTTTGGCAAAATAATTCTCTATACGAACTTATAAATTGTAAAATAAAACTAAAAATTTTATAAGCCCCCAAAAATAAGTTGATCAACCCTAACTTATTTTTTCATAAACTTATAAGCAACCATGAATTTACCAAAATAACCTTATTATAGTTCTTTATTTCCTACACATACACTATCAACTTCACATATCGTCAATTTTATCTCTCTAACTCACGATTTTTCTCAAATTACAAGATCAATTATCCAAACACTTTAACAACTTATAAGACTTGAGATATTACCTCTTATAATTTCTTGAAACATCTTATAAGTTCTTGGAGCTTATGTTCTCTAAAATAAACTTAGCCAAACACCCCTTCAACACACACCTCATGGGGATCAAGATTCTTTTCCCGATGACCGTAAGTGCTTTGTGTTTGCTTGTGCAATTAAGAGAAAACAGTGTAGGGAATGGGGGAAATTAAATATTTTCACTTTTTTTAAAACCCAATATTTTCACATTTAATTTCCCCTTTTTTAGGCATGTTAGTGAAACGACGTCATGTTTGGTTTTTCTTTTCTTCTTATTTCCTATAGTTAAATGGCGTCAATGTCGTTCCACTCATATCATATGTAATTATGTATGCATATATCCTACATAGGTTCAATTACAGTTGCAAATCATCGCACATTACATTGGATATATACATCTATAATACTTTATCGGGCCTGGGATAATTATTGGGCTTGGGCCCAGTTACCAAAAAAAAGTCCTCCTTTATTTGTACCATTTGCAAGCATGCTTGTATATAATCATTAATCATATAACGTGAACATTACTTAATCACTTTTTCTTTTTCCTCGTTTCATAAGGAGAAGTTATCCCTTGTGAGCCCCTTACCTTAGTCCTATAAAAATATGAAAGGGTAAATCACGGAAGCTCACACACCATAACTCTATAAGAAAGTGATAGGATAAATAATTGTGACTCACCGATTAAGAATCTATTAGGACTGTGACTAGTACTCATAAGGAGTCACTATAAAGATGGTGAAACTCCCATAATATTGCTACTATGACTCGATCTTTGGTCTTTATTTCAAATCTTGTAGTTCTTAACCAACTGACTTAAGCCCACACTACAACAAAAAATGTCTAGTAGTTACATATTTTTAGTGACACCAAGAGAAGTAGTGACACCAAGAGAAGTGTTACAAAATTTATGACATCTTTAGATGTGACAAAATTTAATTAAACCAATACATGCATCAATTTATTTTTGTTACACATAAAAATGTATATAAATTTTGTTATACTTGAAAATGTAGTAAAATTTGTCACATCTATCCATGTAATTAATCTTACAACATTTAAACATGTCACAATAATGTTTTTTGTTACATATTGGAATATAACTAAATTTTACTATAACTCAAGAGTTTCAAATTTTACTATATATATATATATATATTCAATTAGTTCTCCGGTTTTGGTGTTCCAAATTGAGACCTTTTTTAGAGTTAATATTTTCAAAATAACATAGATAATTTATTCTAATATAATAGACAATTAATTTATTAAATATAACAGACATTAAGGCCAAACAAAAAATGTTGAAAGGTAAAGAAAAAAGAGAGAGAAAAAGTTCAAATATGAGAAACTAGGAACTACAAAAAATAGTTGCACTTTCACATGTCACAAAAAATAGTTACACGTTCATATGTAACAAAAATAACTACACTTATAAATTTCACTAAATTTTGTGACATATTTTTTTTTTATGACATGCATAATAGTTACCCATCCATAAGATATCACAGATTTATTTAGTGACATCCATAGGTGTCACAGATTTATTTAGTGACATCCATAGGTGTCACAATTCTTCAAAAATCATGTAACTATTAGAACATTTTGTTGTAGTGCCATTGGGGCATTTACAAAATTAAATGTAATAAGTTCATATTTATACAAATAGAGATGAAATTCGAACTTGAAACATTTAACTTTACAAATACTCACAACACCATTGGATCACTCTTGTTAACTAAGAAAAAATCATTCTATTTGAATTCCATTGTAATAATGGATTTAAAGACATGAGATTCATTTCTCATATATTTGTCTCCCATTGTGTATGTTCCATTGTATAGGGCGTGCAGAAATACTTAGGATAATGCTATATGTTATCTGCATGATTCTTACTAGAAAATTCAGGTTGCTTTCAGTTAAGAGGTAAAGCGGTCGTAAGAGAATAAATATGTGTATATTTTGTATACAAAATAGAGATAATTTCTCTTTAAATATCAATGTACGGTCGTAAGACAATATATATATTTTTTCTATACAAAATAGAGAAAATTTCTCTTTAAATATCAATGTATGAAACTTGTTGCGTGGACCCGATTTTAAAATAAATGATTTAATAATGTTTTACCTTTGGATTTGTAATAAAAAATTAATAATTTTTACATGATGAAATTTAAGTATTCATATGATTTCAAAACTCAAAATTAATTGAGAATTGTACGAATTCTTTGTCCAAGTAATCTCCCGTATTGTCAACTGTAATTGAACTCAGAATTGCAGCTCGAATTGTTAAGAAGCTCCAACTTTGCGATATCTCTCTTATATATTATTTAGCTACCGACAACCCAAACAATGATGTTGGATTGAAATCTAAATCTTAGTCCAAATATGTAGAAAATTAGGAGAAACGAATTTACAAGGCGAGAAGTTGAGATATTATTTGAAACATTTGGTAATATTGAAATTTATACCGCAATTATGTCCATAATATATAAGAATTTTCCAATATTCTTCTGTTACAAGTATTAGCACGCAATGAATGATGTCTGAGTAATTTTCAAACGTTTCTACACACTACAATTTTCAGCAGTCATTAAAAAATTAACAAACGAACAACAACAACAACAACAACAACAATAATAATAATAATAATAATAATAATAACAACAACAACAACAACAACAACAACAACAACAACAACAACAATAATAATAATAATAATAATAATAATAATAATAATAATAATAATAATATGTTTAGGGGGAAAGGTAAGGTAGAATTATTCCATATGCAACGCGGTTGGATTATGTTCGATGTAATGTTGAATTATCTATAATTTTTCTGTATATTACTCATAAGAATAAATAATGATTAAATATACTTCATTAAACACCTATACACCTAATCCTAGTCCATCCGTTATCACATAATCAATTCACGACCTTCGTGATAAGTAAAAAATTACTAGTATTTTTAATTAACTTCAATCATATGCCAAATAAGAAATTACTGGTCTCAAGTCTTAGTCGTAAAAAATTATTTTTCTTTAATTAATTTAATTCATATGCCAAATAAGAAATGACTGGTCTCAAGTCTTAGTCGTAAAAAATTATTTTTCTTTAATTAATTTCAATCATATGCCAAATAAGAAATGACTAGTCTCAAGTCTTAGTCTTTGATTAAATAATCAAAATCATATTATGAATAACTAATGAATTTAAAAATAACAATATTGACTTTCCTAGTGCTCGGTGCTACCAAACACAAAATGATTAAAAAAGTATTATCTGGTTCCCGCGGAAGTACCTCAGTTGATTAAGAGCTAGTAGATTTATGATAAGAACCAATGATCAAGTCCTAATAGTTGTAGTGTGAGAGTTTTCCTTCTTTACGGTAGCTCCTTACGGCCACTATGCAAAAATCATCCTATCTACTTAATCGTTGAATTATCATGATTTACCCTCTCACATTCTTATGGAGCTATGGTGTAAGAGCTTACGGGAGCTTCCCCTTTTGGATAAAAAAGTATTGCCTCGTGGTTCATGCAAAAGCATGACGTTCTGAGAAGTTGACTGAGATAATGACTTTAAATTTTTTAAATAATTTTATCACCCAAATAATAATAATAAGGCATAAACTTGTGTACGCGCGACTCACTGTGCGCGCACTTTGTTTTCTTTGATTTTTAGTATTTTATTATTTAATGTTGTGTATTTTGTTTTATGACAAAAACTTATATTAAATATAGAAATTAAGGATAATTAGATTTTTTTAATTATAATTTATTAATTCATTATGGTTTATTAATTAATAATTGAGGTTTATTAATTCATAATTATGGTTTATTAATTCACAATTAGGGTTTATTAATTCAAAGTTAGAGTTTATTAATTCATAATTAGGGTTTATTATTAAAATTAGGGTTTATTATTTTTAATTAGGGTTTATTAATTCAAAATTATGATTTATTATTCAAAATTATGGTTTATTAATTCCAAATAGGGTTTATTAATTCAAAATTAGGGTTTATTAATTCATAATTAGGGTTTATTATTCAAAATTAGAGTTTATTAATTAAAATTAAGATATATTAATTTAAAATTATATTTATTAATTTACAATTAAAGTTTATTAAATTAATTAACTATTTAATTAAGATTAATTAACTAATTAATTAATTAGGGTGGTCACACGAGACCACCTCTAATAATAATAAGGGATGGTCTCTGTGCAAGGCAGCAAGACACGGTGAGACCACCCTTAATTAATTAACTTTAATTAATTAGTTAATTCTTAATCCTAATTAATTAATTCTAATTAATTCTAATTAATTAATTCTAATTTAACTAGTTTAATAAAATTTAATTGTAAATTAATAAATAATAATTTTGAATTAATATATCTTAATTTTGAATTAGTAAACTCTAATTGTGAAATAATAAACCCTAATTGTGAATTAATAAATCCTAATTTTGAATTAATAAACCCTATTTGGAATTAATAAACCCTAACTTTGAATTAATAAACCCTAATTGGAAATAATAAACCCTAACTTTGAATTAATAAACCCTAACTTTGAATTAATAAACCCTAATTGAAAATAATAAACCCTAATTTTGAATAATAAACCATAATTATGAATTAATAAACCCTAACTTTGAATTAATAAACCTCAATTATGAATTAATAAACCATAATTATGAATTAATAAAATCTAATTTTGAATTAAAATTATAATTAAAAATTAATAAATATAATTATACATTAATAAAATCTAATTATCCTTACTCACTATAATTAATATATAATTATTTTAACAAAAAACAAGGGTGAGCTCACGGTGAGCGGAGCTCACCCAAGTTTTTGTCTAATAATAATAGCCAACGTCGTATCGTTACACCATCTCCTTCTATATATACAATAGCCTCAAAATTTTCTCGTCACAGATCATTGAGAAATAAGAACAGAAATGGAAAAACTATCGGTTATTTTGATGCTTTTTTCTTAGCTAACGCCATTGCGACTCCCCCGGCCCGTATTGTTGATAAGCGGCCCGAAACAGTTCAAGCATGGTTCAGGAACCTTCCAAATGCCAAGGAAAAGCTTGTCAAACTTCACTTCTACTTCCACGACACCGTCAATGGCAAGAATTCGATGGCGATCACGGTGGCCGAGCCCAAGGTCAAATATCCTACGAATTTCGGCTTGATAAGAATGATGGACAATCCGCTAACTGTAAGTCCTGAGCCGGACTCAAAGATCATTGGTCGGGCTCGAGGCATATATGGTGGGGCTGCAATTGAGGAGATGGATCTACTCATGACCCTCAATTACATGTTCACGGAAGGTGAGTGATAAATCTAGTTACGTGAGTATGCGAGATTTATGTAAAGCAATAAAGAACACCGAGGCTTTTACGTGGTTCGATCGTTAATGAGATCTACGTCCACCACGAGGAGAGTTTCCTCAATACTTTCACTATAATTTCGATGTAGGGAGTATAGTTACAAGCTCTTAGTGTTCGATAAGTTGTCAACCCTTCTCGTCAATTTTCCTTCTATTTATACAACCCCGAGCACCGCAATCAAGGCGTGCTCAACCTCTCCATTGGTCGTGACGTGACTCTTCCTCCGGCGTGCCTCCATTGGTCGGAGGAGGACACCGCCTCACGCGCGCCACGTGGAGGTGGCGCTCGACTTTGGTTACGGGACGTGTCCTCCATGGCCGGTGGCGCCTTACTGGCTGGGCGTGTCCTCCATGGCCAGGGTGGCGGCTCTGGGGCTAGGGTTTTGGGGCCGATTAGGGCTCGCTGGGCTCAACAGCGTGGGCCGCTACCAACGTTAGGCCCGGCTCGTTTGGGCTGTTAGTGGGCCTAATCGGTTGGGCCATATCCCATCATAGCCCCCCGAATAGCCGGGGACGCCGATGCCGGTGGAGTGAAGAAAGCGCTTGCCGAGGTGAGGTGTGGCTCGTGAAGTTGTTTGTTGAAGGTGTTGTCTTTTGATGTGAGAGTTTATTTGGCGATCCGTGCCGAATCGAGTTGGGTGGTGCATTGTCCGTCGCTTGGAAAAAGATGTTGTACCGAAGGAAGTTGAAGTCCGACCTGGATATCGACCCTCTGCGTAGGTTACGCCGAGGTCCGATCTGGAGTGGTGTTGCTCCTGTGGTGGGTGCCGATGTCCGACCTGAGAGACCGCCCTTTCAGGGATGTCGAGGTGCGCCCTGGGCGGCACCGAATCTGGGGGCTGGTTTGCCGAGGTCCGATCTGGATGTAGACTTTCCCGTAAGGGGCGAAGCCCGTTGATAGGACGCCGAGGTCCGATCTGGATCCCCTTGTTATTTGTGGGAAGGACGAGGTGCGACCTGAGGCGCCGCCATCTGGAGGACGCCGGGGTCCGTATGATGATTGCTAGGTCGATCGGCGGTTCATCTTACGCTAGCGTCGCCATCTGCGCGCCAGCGGTAGTTGGGCACTCGAGCTGCGTGCGTGCGTGGACTCACGTCCAATCACGTGTGAGTGCGTGTCGAAGTTGAAACGGTAATTTTAGGCGCCTTTGTCCTATAATAGGCCCAAACGAGGCAACTGTTCACTTTCCTCTTCGACGCCTAAAAATTCTGAGAGAGAAAAATTCTGAGAAATTTTCTGACTTGATCCCGATCTCGCTGAAGGAGCCATATACTCGCGTGAAAAGTAAGTATGTTTTCTTCATCTTCTCTCGCCCGAAAGTTCCATTTCGCCGGGTTCTGGCCGTGAGTTCCCCGACGTAAAAGACTATTTGTGCTATAATGGCCTGGGTAGGTCCATAAGACTGAGTTCTAGGGTTCCGCCGGTATCCTCGGTATGGGATGGAATGAGGGTGGGTGTGGCGAGGTCGGGCTTGACACTGGAGGAACTTTTTGAAGTCGTAAGGGAATACCGGATCCCGGAGGATGCGTGGTGGTGCTGCGCGGCGGATGATGATAGGCGATGGCCCTCCGAGGGTTTATTACCGTTTATATAGATAGTTTGAGGGCGGGTCTTAGGTATCCTCTCGCCCCCGTTTATCTTAGCCTTCAAGAGTATTTCCAGATCCCCATTTGCCAATTGACCCCGAATTCCATTAGGTCGGTGGTGGGCTGGGCTTTCTTGCTATGGCATTTGGGGAGTTCTCCTTCGAGGTCTTGATCGTTTTTAGTGTCAAGACCATAGGATGGGTGTACTATCATCTCCCGCTGAAATTTAAGGTAGACCCCTCCAAAGTGTCCCGTTGGCGAATAGGTATTTCTTTGCGGTGAGGCACCGAGGTATGAGTGGGGCATCGATGCGGTGGCGGACTGAAAATCAAGCCCTTGGGCCATATGGAGGAGTTCCGAGCGACTTGGTGAGATTTTATCCATAAGTTACACCGAGGACGACACGAAGAAGGCCGGGTGAGTATTTACGGTCGGAAGCGTCGGGATCGGGTGCAGACGGGTGAGGGCATCCCATCTTCTTAGTCCTTATCGTTCGATTTTGTCGTGCTAATACGATTTTCTTAATGCTGATGGAAGCCGACTGGGCAAGAGGCGGGCTCACGATCGCCGAGCGCGAGCTCGCAAAGAAAAGTCAAGGCAATTTGGACCTACCGGGGTCGAAGAAGGTCGGCAGTATGGGCCAACTAATGAGTGGGCCTCAAAGCGGGTCCAGCCCAAGATCGAGTCTCGGCCTGGGGGCCATGTGAGTACTGGTACCGCCTCAAGCTTGGCCGCACCCTCCCGAGGTACAAAGGTTCTTTATATTTAGATTTGTACGCCCGCGATCCGTTATTAACTTGGCCGCTCTTTTCGTGGTGGGAGCTCGGTGATGGGGCCCGCAGCGTGTTCTTGGAGCTGCAGTCGCCACGGGCTTGCCGAGAGCTCAGCCGGTATGGTATTTGGAGGCGGGAGCGCGCGGGCGGATCTTGAGACCGCCGTGGCCGCGAAGGCGGAAGCCGAGGCCGCAGGCCGAGGGTGGGGCCGCCGAGGCCGCCCAAGAAGAGGCATTGGGCACCGGAGGCCGCCGGGGAGGTCAAGAGGTTAAGGAGGAGTTGGCCGGGCGAAGAAGAGCTCGCGGACGAGAGGGTGTGAGGCGGCCGACCGGGACCACTTGCCGAGGGCCTTTGCCAGTGGGCTCATCGAGTCGGAGAGCTTCTCGGCTTTTATTGCCGATCTTGCCGCCGTCTTGGGCCAAGGTGGTGTCGATCACCAGGAAGCTGGTGTCGCCATGCCCGACTTTGATAAGGTCAAGCATGGGTGGACCGAGGTCGACCTCAGAGAGCTGAACAAAGCTTACGCCCGGGTGATCTCCGGGGTTGGCTCCTTCCCGTCTTGGAGGCTCGGCCCAGCTCTACCCTCCTGACTGCTGAGGTCGTCGCCCAGTGCAAGGAGGACGAAGATCGCGAGCTTCAGGAGCTCCTTGCCGAGGTGCGGGCCGAAGCTGAGGAGGGGGAGGAGGAGGCGGAGCAGGAGGCGGTGTTGGAGCTCCCGGCTGGAGGTGGCCAACCGCAGGAGCATCAGGAGGTCGGCGAGTCCGGCCATAGGCCTGAGGTCAGTGGACCTGATGTAATAGTTTGAACCGCCGGGGTCGATAGGACCCTGGGTCCTTGTAATAACTTCCCATTTTTTGAGTAATAAACGCAACATTTTAAAATTTGTGTTGTCTTGTTTATTTACAGTACTCCACACCTGAATGGCTCGGACTTGATCATGAATTGTTGACCAAGTTAAAAGAGGTCCGAGGCGCCTTGGCTGAGAAGGACGAAGAGGTGCTTTTCTAGAGGAGCGGTCCGCCAAGTCGACCCAAGTTTTGGTCACCATGGATGTCACCGGCGTCGTCACGACAAGAAGAAGTTGGACGAGGCTGATCGGGAAGTGGCCCGCCTCCTGGCTGAGAACGAGGCCCTAAAGTTGAGGATCGCACAGGACGGAGTCCAGGGGGCGGACTTATCTGCCGACGCTATCCAAGGGCGTTTGATCTGATGTGAGGCGACTCGAATCGATCTGGAGAGGCTAGCTCGGGTGTCGGAGGAGCATGCGGAGTATGAGAAGCGCAATCCGCCGGCCGGTGGAACTACCATATCCGCCGACGACCGAGTTCGTAGTTTGCCGGAGGTATGGTGCCGAGGATGAGGAGGCGTAATGCAAAGAAGTTCAAAGATCGCGTCAACTCCATCGTGAAGTATATGGAGATGTATGAGATCGTCAGTAACGACGATGCCCCGCCCCCGGCGAGGCACGGTGAGTTTCGTCGCCCGATCGTAGAAGAACCCGCGGAGGAGGCGGCCATCCGATCATGCCGAAGTGCTCGGTTGATGGGTCCGGTGAGGCGGATCATTGGAGGCGATCCTCGGGAGCGAACGGCGACCGAGGACCTCAGGTCGGCGGGGAAGAGCGGCGGGTAGGGGGCGAGGTCGTACTCCCGGCCCGGTGTCCGGTCAGGGGGGCCGGGGTGTGACCTCTAGTGCATCCCCATTCCCCGAGGTGCCGTGTTGGCGCTGCCGCTCGAAGTGTCCCAGGAGTGGGTGAAGGTGACCACGAGTGAAACTTATCCGGCTACCCCGAGCCCGTACCGAGCGCTTCGGGAGTAGGCCGTGGTGGTTCCGGCCTTATCGACTGGGTTGAAGGCACTGAGTTCGTTCCAGGCATACACCGTCGGCCTGGAGATTTTGTGCAGAATTGGTGCAGCTTCGGCAAGTCCTGGCGAGGCGGAGCCCGGAAGCCCGAATGAGGTTGTGTATAGCGTAGGACTTTGTATGTAGATATAAATGTATTTAGACTCGTTTCGAAGTGTACATTTTCCCCCTTGAGAGGTACAAACATAGCTTAGGACTTCGTTTTGGTCGTAAATGTATTTATCTGATATCTGATGTATATTTTCCCAAATAAAGGGGTATAAACGAGTTCGGAAGCCCGATTGACCAGATATGGCTTGGTACTCGGTTTATAGTCGTTAATGCATTTAGACTTTGTACCAGAGTGCATATCTTCCCAAATAAAGGGGTATAAGTTGGCGAGATCGGTGCGGATGTCGCGTGCATGTGACGCCCAACTTAATGGGTAATCTGACGCTTTGTATGTAGACGCCCAACAATGGGTAATCAGTATGCTTTGCATGTAGACATCCAACTTAATGGGTAGATCGTATGCTTTGCATGTAGGCGCCCAACTTAATGGGTAGTCAGATGCGCACCCAGCACTTGGGATTTTCATCTTCGTAAGGCCCCTTGTGAAGGTTTTAATGTGGTGTATCCAAACAGATATTCACATATATATGAGACGAAGTGAAATATTCATTAGAAAAACAGATGTTTTATTGAATATGTAATCAACATCGTAATTTGGCAAAACAATCAAGGGACTAACATGATGCCGACCTTAAATCGAAGCTATGTAAAATACCTCCTTAAATGAGTAATGTGCCAAGTTCGGGGGATAAGTGCACCGGATAGGTGAGCCAGCTTGTAAGCCCCTTTGCCGAGGTCCTCGTGAACGCGGTATGGGCCTTCCCATGTCGGATCCAGCTTGTTAAGACGCTCAGCTCTACTTGCTTCATTATTTCGTAGGACGAGGTCGCCTACTTGGAGCGCGGAGGCTTTGACCCTTTTGTTGTAGTACCGTGCGACCTGGGCCTTGTACTTGGCTTCGTTTATGAAGGCGAGCTCGCGCTTCTCCTCGAGGGCGTCAAGGTTGGCCCGCAGGTGTCATATCCCGTCTTTCTTAATAAGATTAGAAGGACTTTCGAACTTAGAATTATAAGATGATTCGTGCCCGATGAAATAAAATTTTTAAATTCCAACAAAAGAATTTATTTCATTAAATATTATGAAATGATTTCGAGAATTATTATATATAATATAATAATCGAATATAATTTATATATATATATATATTTATAAATCATTGTATTAATAATTTTATGCTAATGTTTAATTATTAATTCGTAATTTTTAAGATCGGACTTTGAACCCGTAAGAATAATTTGTTTAATGGGTTTAATTGAAAAAGCCCAAAAGAAGAAGCCCATTGGAAACCCTAACTATATAAACTCCTCGCCTCCTTTTTTTGGAACCCTAGCCCCCATTTTCAGATTTTCACTCTCTCATTTTGCGCCCCAACAAGAGGAGACAAGGTTTAAAATTTTCTCTCAATTCATTTTAGTATGTATATGTTGTATGTATATATGTGTGTCTTGTGTACATTGTGAGTGTATGTTGAGAGAGACCGAGAGGGAGAGGGAGAGGAGGCGGCGGCGACGCTGGCGACACGCAGCGCCCGGCCGGTGGCTATGACCACGCTGTAGCTTCGCCGTGTGTGTGTGTTCGTCGGTGTGTGTGAGTGTGTGTGTTGCGTGGTGTGTGTCTTTGTGCGTATGTCGTGTGTGTGTGCGAAAAAGTCGAGAGCAGGAGGCAGCGGTGGCGGTGGCAGGGCTGCAGTCGCCGTTGCGTAATGTGTGTCTCCGTCGCTTGTGTGTGTGCGTTCGTATGTTGTGTGTGCGTCGTGCATTTGCGTGCGTCGAGGAGGAGAAAGGCGATGGACGAACGGAGGTCACAGCTTGGCGGCGCGCGCCACCGGCCGGCGACGTGACCGTGGAGATGGCGACGCCGACCTCGGTGTGTGTCGCGTGTGTGTGTGTGTTGTGTGAGAGAGAGGCGTGAAGGGAGAGAGAGAGAAGAGAAAAAAAAAAAAAAAATGAAAATGGGTCGTGGAAATTTTGGGCCGTGACAATGGCAATGGCAATACCGAAAAATTCTGATTAGGTTTAGGGTTTCAAAGAGTATTGGGCTTAGTTTATTTAAAATTTGGGCGTGTTCTTTTAAAAAAAAAAAGAAACATTGGGCTTCTTTCTTTAATTAAAATTTATGGGCTTGTATTTATTTTCGGTTTGGGCCTTATTTCTTTTGGGCCAAGTATAATAGTTCTTGATGGGTTTTAGAATTTAATTAGATATGGGCGAAATTTATTTAAGTATTGGACTAATCCTATTTAAATGTTTGGGCCCAATTTAGAATAATAAAATAGTTGGGCCGTTTTAAATTAAAATGGTTGGGCACATTTTTAAATTAAAGGTGTTGAAATTGCCTTTTTAATTAAATTGTTCAAATTCAAAAAAAATATAATAAAATGTGGGCTTGGATTAATTAATAGTTGGACCTCAATTAATTAAATAAATAAGGTTTAACTTTAAGACTTAATTAATTAAATTATATTAAGTCTTATTAATTAAATAATTAACTTAAACTTAAATATAAGTTTAAATTATTTAATTATGGTAAGTTAATTAATTAATTAATTAATTACTATTAAGTTTAATTAATTAATTGATTAAGTTAAGGTTAAGTTCAAGTTTAAATTATCTTTAATTTATGATTATGACTTACTTAATTAATGTGATTAATTTCTTTTAATGAAATTAATTAAGTTATGATGATTAAATAAATTAAATTATGTTGACAAGTGCATAATTTGATAATTATATTATGTGTTATATTAAGCGAGATTCCTTAATATATACGAACTTAGTATGTATTTCAAGTATGTTATACTTTTGTAAAAAGTATTTATCATTAGAAGATTATGAAATTTAATTAGTTTTTAAACGAAAAGTCGAACAAGGGTATTGTTGGTGCCTTAGTCGATATAAATTGGTTTTCAAATTTAATTATATTTTGAAAACCCCGCTTAACGAATCATAAGCTAGTATCCTCTTTACTTGAACTTAAGGCTAGCTTTGAGACCTATTAAGATTAGTGCTTCTTGTGGGTTTTATCAATCAGGGATTAGCGCCGCTTTCCGAGACGCTGTATTATGGTGATTCTTCGTGCTTTGTCCTATCGAGGTGGGCTTACTTTACAAAAGTATATTTGAGTTATATGCTCGATATTTCATGAAATGCTGTTGTTTATCCAATAAAATGTTTTTGTCGCTCTACACTGCTTAAGGCTCGTAAATGTATCGATCGAGATTCTCTTTAAACCTAACACGTTAATTGAGAATTGTGTACACCGTTAGTTGTTTGGTGGGTTGATCTCCATGGGCACTAACCAAGTAATGAGGCGTTATAAGGGTGCTTGTGCGGATGTGTTCCGATACGTCATGTTATTATGGTGCTTGTGCGGATACGTTCGAAGTACATCATGGATTGTCGGGTTCGTCCCGATGACAATAATGGGAGCATGTGATCCGACGGTGGCTAGAGGTCAGGGATCAAAGCGAAAATGTAAGAGTCGTGACAATGGGCCCAAATGAATGAAATATTTTGCATGCTTGAAGTGGTTTCTCTTTTAAAACCTTCTAAGTTATGTTATCATGATTGGATAAACCGCTTTTACGGATTTATGAAATGTTTATGAAAATGCATGCCCTTTGAGTACATTAGTACTTAGCCCAAATATTTTCAAATGTTTTCGGGTTGATCAATGGTGACCGAGGCGGGCGAGATTTGAGTTCACTCCGTATTTTTTGTGGATTATTCCGTATTTAGACTTCCGATGAATTAACTCTAATTTTATTTTTCTTCTTGTCTATGACTTGAATTGTACCTTTTGATGAGCTTAGACTCGAATCTTTGATGTTTAGCATTCGGCGCATTTGGCTATTAGAAACGAAACTAAACTTGTGATCCCGAGGATAAATATTGTTTTGATTGGATTACATCCTTCGATGTCTTCCATTTTCATTTAGGAAGCTATTCCCAAATTCTAAGGGTTTATTGTCTCGATCATTCGAGTCAACTCATTTACTTCACATTTTCTATTATTTTTTTTATTCGTCATACTCGATTTACGAGCTTAGTTTAATTTCTAGAAACCCAAGGGCGTGAGAGTGGTATCGAGCATAAGTTTTCTTTCGTGTCTCGACCATCCAAAATCTTTTCATGTCGAGTCTAGAATAGTACCTCTAGATTTCTTGTAATCTCGGTGACTCTCACCGTCACGCCTATGTTGATCGATAAAGGTATGATTTAAATGTTTCAAAGTGAGATTATGAAAGTATGTCGTCATTGATGAATGTTTCCATGTGGATTACAAGTTATTTTCATGTGATGATTTGTGAATTGTCTAATTGCTTTCACATTGTTATTGTGAGTCATTGTACTCGAGATAGCTACGTTGATGTCGTGTTAGGGACAACCAACCCTTAACGACCCAAATGAAATTGATTGTCGAATTGGATTTTCAAATCTTTTCGATCATGCATGAGACTTTGGAACTTACATGACAATAGGTTTCACAAAAGGAAAATGTTTGATGACGATATTTTTGGATTCATGTCCTAAAATGATCGGAATAAGTTATGGGTTCTCTCGCGAAGCTGCATTTGTGTACTCAAGGATCATTATGAAAGCGTAAGTCGTGATAGCCTCGCTATAACAACTTAGAAAGAACTAGTTCACGGTTTCACATAGAAGCGCTTGAACATAGAAGTAACATGGAAAAGATTGAGGATTCACTGAGTTATACCATTATGGTTATGATTAGTTTCTCATATAGGTGTTATCTTTTCGAATGGAAGGCGCAATAGGAGATGGCATGAGGGACGCACTGTAAGGGAATGGTAGGGTCGGGGGCGAGGGGCGAGGGCGAGGGCGTGGTGGTGTACAAGGAAGAGGTTTTGTTCATCAAGAACCTAATCCACAAGTAAGCACCGGACCGCACGATGAAGAAAAGTTCGCAGCAGAAACCTCAGGCGTTCGATGGACTAGGTGATCCGATGGATCTTGAGAAATGGATACGGTTGTGGAACTGATTTTCAACTATATCCGGTGTGAAGATAGGGAAAAGTGAAGTATGCCACCTACCATTCGTGGAAGAAGGCGACTTGGTGGGAGTCGGTGAGGCGCATCACGATGAAGAGGAACTCGATGACCTCACATGGGAAGAATTGAGACGAATTATATGAGAAGTACATACCGGGATGCTACCGTCGGAAGAAACAAAAGCAGTTCGGAATGCAAGCAGAGAATTGGAGCAGTCCTTTGAATATGTGAGCTTTCAACCAATCTGTCAAGGTATGCTCCACATCGGTGGACAGCGATGCAAAACGTCTTTGAGAAGTTCGAGAAGCGGATTACGTCACGAGATAGCGATTTCCTAGCAAGTCAAGGTGATCTTACATATGCACAGACATTGAGCAGGGCTCTTACCATCGAGTCACTTCTGCCGAGAGAGAAAGGAAAAGCTCATCTACAGGCTGTGCATGCGCCATTTCAAGACAATGGCAAGGGGAAAAGAAAATGGAATGAGGGTAATGGGGGAAACTTCGGAAATGGGAAGAAACCCTGGAATCAGAATCAAAATCCGCCTCCAATGATGGGCCGAACACCTTGCCCGGAATGCCAGAAATTCCACCTAAGCAAATGTCGAAGGGGCAAATGCTTGTTATAACTGCGGAGAAATTGGACATTTTGCTCCAGCATGTCCAAAGAAAAATGGGAAAGCACCCCAACAGCCAAACCCTGGAAATCAACAAAGGCAAATCCCTGGCCCCAGAGGAAACCAAGGACAACCACCAAACGCGAGGGCCTACGCTTTAAACCAAAAGCAAGCTGCTCGAGCACGTGGAAGCTGGATGTATGGTCAGCGTGATTGGTATACAGTTATAGCTTTGTTCGATACGGGAGCATCACACTCTTTCATTTCACATGTTGCTTGTAAGGCTTTAGACTTAACTCCTGAACCATCTAGTGAAGCTTTAGTGATTAGCACACCAGGTGGAGAAAGAATGTCTGCTGAATATATTGTTTCGAACTTAGAATTGAACATAGGTGCTGAAGAATTTAGGGCAGACTTATATGTCATCTCTATGATAGAATTTGACATCATCTTAGGAATGGATTGGCTCACCAAAGTCAATGCCACAATCTTTGTAACGAAGAAAGATCTCCTTCGAGACCCTTGGAAAGGAAGGGACGAATTTTCATGGGATAAGAATGGGAAAAGGAGTATCAGTGATATCTGCCATGAAAGCCACCAAGATTATGAAGAAAGGAGGTTGCTATGCAATTCTCGTCAGCTTGACAACAAAACCAGAGGTGGAAAACAATTGGAGAAGTTCCGATTGGTTCGAGAGTGCGAAGATGTTTTCGGAAGAATTGCGGGTATGCCACGGATCGGCAATTAGAATTCACAATCGACTTAGAACCGGGCGACTCCGATGTAAAGCACCGTATAGGATGGCCCCACCAATTACAAAATTAAAGATTCGATTCGTGGGCTGTTGGACTGGGTTTCATACAACCTAGTGTGTCTCCATGGGAGCACGGTCACATTCGTCGAAGAAAGGCGGAACATTAAGGATGTGGATCGATTACGAGAGAATTGAACAAGCTCACTATCAAGAATAGATATCCTCTCCCGGGATAGAGCGACTTGTTCGACCAAGCGAAAGGAGGCGAGTATTTTCCAAGATAGACCTAAGGTGCGGATACCATCGACTGAAATGAGAATGGATGATATTCCTAAGGCGGCGTTTAGAACACGTTACGGACATTACGAGTTCACGATAATGCCGTTTGGGTTGACAAATGCCCGGTTTGTTTTATGGATCGATGAATAGAGTATTCCATCAATATCTTGATAGTTTCGTCTTAGTGTTTATCGATGATATTCTCTCTACTCTAAGACCGAGGAACAACACGAAGAGCATTTGCGTGTTGTACTCGAGAATTTCTTGACGAGAAATTATACGCCAAATTCGGCAAGTGTGAATTTTGGTTAAAGGAAGTGATGTTCCTCGGACATATCGTGTCGACCGATGGAATCAAAGTAGATCTGCTAAAGTAGAAGCCGTCGAAGAATGGAGGACACCCTCAAACGCCATGATGAGATCGAAGCTTTCTCGGCTTGGCGGGGATACTACAGACGATTCATTGAAGGATTTTCAAAATTGGCTAGACCAATGACACGACTTCTAAGAAAAGGGACCAAGTATACTTGGACCGAAGGCTGTGAAAAGAGTTTTCAAGAGCTCGAGACCAAGCTAACCATCGCTCCGGTGTTAGCAATCGAAGGAGAATGAAGGATTAGTTGTTTACGGATGCCTCAAAGTTGGGATTGGGTTGTGTACTAATGCAAAACGGAAGGTGATAGCATACGCATCTCGTCGATTGAAGCCACATGAGTTGAATTATCCGACTCGTGACTTAGAGTTAAACTGCGATCGTGCATGCTTTGAAGATTTGGAACACCACCTTTATGGAATTAAGTGTGAAATCTTCACGGATCATAAGAGTTTGAAGTACTTTTTCGAGCGAAGGATGCGAATATGAGGCAGCGAAGATGGCTCGAATTAGTAAAGGATTCGGTCGTACTATCGACTACCATCACGGAAGCGAGCGTTGTGGCGGATGCCCTCGATCGAAAGACTAAGGCAAAGCTAGGGTATTTAATTACCCAGCAGAGAAGCGATTCATGACCGCCACGCTCGGTTTAGAAATAGTTCATCCTCCAAAGACGATTAATCGGTTTGTATAGCTAGTCTCCATGACTACACGACCGAGGAAGGATCATTGATGCACAAAGAGAGATTGGTTCTGGAAAGATGCGTCTCGCGAGAGCGAGCGAAACAAAAGGATTCACGGAAGCAAAAGACAATGCTTTGATGTTTGGTGAAAGATTGTGTGCCGTACAAGGAAGAACTCAAGCGAGATCATGGCGAAGCTCATGATACTCATATCTTGCGCGATCCGTGAAGTACAAAATGTACCAAGATTTGAAGAAAATGTTACGGTGGAAGGAATGAAAGAGATGTAGCCTCTTTTGTTGAGCGATGTTTGGCTTGTCGACAAGTTAAAGTGTGCACCGAGACCGTATGGGATGTTACAACCCCCACCGTGCGTGAATGGAAGTGGGAACATATCAACATGGACTTTGTGGTAAGCCTACCAAAGTCGATTCGCGGGAATACCGCCATTTGGGTCATAGTGGACCGTCTATCAAAGTCAGCGCATTTCCTACCGATCCAGATGACGTTTGGTTTGGAGAAGCTTGCAAAATTATACGTTAAGGAGATAGTACGCCTTCATGGAGTACCTGTATCTATTACGTCTGATCGAGATTCAAGATTCACATCGCGTTTTTGGAAGAGTTTGCAAGGAGCCATGGGAACCGGTGAATTCGGACTGACTTTTCATCCTCGGACCGATGGCCAATCGAAAGAGCGATTCAAATTTTAGAAGATATATTACGAACTCTAGTCTCGACAAGGGTGGAAGTTGGGAAGACTTACTCCCGCTAGTGGAATTGCCTATAACAATAGTTACCGGTGACGATTGGGATGGCCCCATATGAGGCATTGTATGGTGAAAATGTAGATCACCTCTTTATTGGGACGAGGTGGGAGAAAGGAAGGCTGTTGGGTCCCGACCTAAGTGCGTGAGATGGTCGAGAAAGTCGATCACATTAAACAAAGAATCAAAGAAGCTCGGGATAGACAAAAGTCTTCGCCGACAAACGCCGATCCGACTTAGAATTCGATGTGGGGATCGAGTTTTCTTAAGGTATCTCCTTGAAAGGGGTTATACGTTTTGGAAAGAGAGAAAGTTACGACCCGTTATATAGGACCCTTCGAGATCCCAGATGTAATAGGTCTTGTAGCTATAGGTTGGCTTTGCCACCAAGCATTGAGACGTGCACAATGTGTTTCATGTCTCCTGATTAAGAAAGTCGTGTTTGATCCGAAACACGAATTGAGCACGATGAAGTAGTCTTAGCCGGGACTTGAGTTATGAAGGAAGACCTGTCCAAATTTTGGATAGAAAGTTCAAGTTTTACTGAAACAAAAAAAAAAAAAAATTTGTTCTCGTCAAAGTAAAGTGGAACCATCATGGTACGGAGGAGGCCACCTGGGAACTTGAAGACAAAATGAAAACCAAGTATCCCGATTTAGATTACCAAAGTATGGAATTTCGAGGACGAAATTTTTATAAGGATGGAGGGATGTCATATCCCGTCTTTCTTAATAAGATTAGAAGGACTTTCGAACTTAGAATTATAAGATGATTCGTGCCCGATGAAATAAAATTTTTAAATTCCAACAAAAGAATTTATTTCATTAAATATTATGAAATGATTTCGAGAATTATTATATATAATATAATAATCGAATATGATTTATATATATATATATATATTTATAAATCATTGTATTAATAATTTTATGCTAATGTTTAATTATTAATTAAGTAATTTTAAGATCGGACTTTGAGCCCGTAAGAATAATTTGTTTAATGGGTTTAATTGAAAAAGCCCAAAAGAAGAAGCCCATTGGAAACCCTAACTATATAAACTCCTCTCCTCCTTTTTTGGAACCCTAGCCCCATTTTGATTTTCACTCTCTCGTTTCAGTTTCCAACAAGAGGAGACAAGGTTTA
The DNA here is from genome assembly GCA_036937905.1 of Salvia rosmarinus. Classification (NCBI taxonomy): domain Eukaryota; kingdom Viridiplantae; phylum Streptophyta; class Magnoliopsida; order Lamiales; family Lamiaceae; genus Salvia; species Salvia rosmarinus. The sequence continues at coordinate 96,141,205 of CM072813.1, forward strand.
AAATTTTCTCTCAATTCATTTTAGTATGTATATGTTGTATGTATATATGTGTGTGCTGTGTACATTGTGAGTGTATGTTGAGAGAGAGACCGAGAGGGGGAGAGGGAGAGGCGGCGACGCTGGGCGGCGTCGACAACGGGCAGCGGGCGGCTGACCCGCCACGCGTAGCTCGCCGTGTGTGTGTGTTCGTCGGTGTGTGTGAGTGTGTGTGTTGCGTGGTGTGTGTGCTGTGCGTATGTCGTGTGTGTGTGCGAAAAGAGTCGAGACGAGAGAGCGGCGGGCGGCGGTGGCAGCGCGTCGTCGCCGTTGCGTGTGTGTGTCTCCGTCGCTTGTGTGTGTGCGTTCGTATGTTGTGTGTGTGCGTCGTGCATTTGCGTGCGTCGAGGGAGGAGAAAGACGATGGACGAACGGAGGTCACAGTTGAGGCGGCGGCGCCGCCGCCGACCGGCGACGTGACCGTGGAGACGGCGACGCCGACCTCAGTGTGTGTGTCCGCGTGTGTGTGTGTTGTGTGAGAGCCGAGAGAGAGACGTGAAGGGGGAGAGATAGAGAGAAGAGAAAACAAAAAAAAAATAAAAATGAAAATGGGTCGCCGGAAATTTTGGCCATTGACAATGGCATTTTAAGCGGCTAGAAAAATTCTGATTAGGTTTAGGGTTTCAAAGAGTATTGGGCTTAGTTTATTTAAAATTTGGGTGTGTTCTTTAAAAAAAAAGAAACATTGGGCTTCTTTCTTTAATTAAAATTTATGGGCTTGTATTTATTTTCGTTTGGGCCTTATTTCCTTTTGGGCAAGTATAATAATTCTTGATGGGTTTTAGAATTTAATTAGATATGGGCGAAATTTATTTAAGTATTGGACTAATCCTATTTAAATGTTTGGGCCCAATTTAGAATAATAAAATAGTTGGGCCGTTTTAAATTAAAATGGTTGGGCACATTTTAAATTAAAGGTGTTGAAATGCCTTTTAATTAAATTGTTGAATGTTCAAAAAAAATATAATAAAATGTGGGCTTGGATTAATTAATAGTTGGACCTCAATTAATTAAATAAATAAGGTTTAACTTTAAGACTTAATTAATTAAATTATATTAAGTCTTATTAATTAAATAATTAACTTAAACTTAAATATAAGTTTAAATTATTTAATTATGGTAAGTTAATTAATTAATTAATTAATTACTATTAAGTTTAATTAATTAATTGATTAAGTTAAGGTTAAGTTCAAGTTTAAATTATCTTTAATTTATGATTATGACTTACTTAATTAATGTGATTAATTTCTTTAATGAAATTAATTAAGTTATGATGATTAAATAAATTAAATTATGTTAGACAAGTGCATAATTTGATAATTATATTATGTGTTATATTAAGCGAGATTCCTTAATATATACTGAACTTAGTATGTATTTCAAGTATGTTATACTTTTGTAAAAGTATTTATCATTAGAAGATTATGAAATTTAATTAGCTTTTAAACGAAAAGTCGAAACAAGGTATTGTTGGTGCCTTAGGCGATATAAATTGGTTTTCAAATTTAATTATATTTTGAAACCCGGCTTAACGAATCATAAGCTAGTATCCTCTTTACTTGAACTTAAGGCTAGCTTTTGAGACCTATTAAGATTAGTGCTTCTTGTGGGTTTTATCAATCGAGGGATTAGCGGCCGCTTTCGAGACGCGCACTATGGTGATTCTTCGTGCTTTGTCCTATCGAGGTGGGCTTACTTTACAAAAGTATATTTGAGTTATATGCTCGATATTTCATGAAATGCAAATCTGTTGTTTATCCAATAAAATGTTTTGCGCGCTTCTACTGTTTAAGGCTCGTAAATGTATCGATCGAGATTCTCTTTAAACCTAACACGTTAATTGAGAATTGTGTACACCGTTAGTTGTTTGGTGGGTTGATCTCCATCGGGCACTAACAAGTAATGAGGCGTTATAAGGGTGCTTTGTCGGATGTGTTCCGAGTACGTCATGTTATTATGGTGCTTGTGCGGATACGTTCCAAGTACATCATGGATTGTCCGTTACGCCCCGATGACAATAATGGGAGCATGTGATCCGAGCGGTGGCTAGAGGTCCCGGATCAAAGCGAGTAATGTAAGAGTCGTGACAATGGGCCCAAATGAATGAAATATTTTTGCATGCTTAGAAGTGGTTTCTCTTTTAAAACCTTCTAAGTTATGTTATCATGATTGGATAAACCGCTTTTACGGATTTATGAAATGTTTATGAAAATGCATGCCACCGAGTACATTAGTACTTAGCCCAAATATTTTCAAATGTTTCGGGTTGATCAACGGGTGACAGGTGAGCCGAGATTTGAGTTCACTCCGTATTTTGACGGATTATTCCGTATTTAGACTTCCGCTGATGAATTAACTCTAATTTTATTTTCTCTTCTTGTCTATGACTTGAATTGTACCTTTGATGAGCTTAGACTCGAATCTTTGATGTTTAGCATTCGACATTTTGGCTATTAGAAGCACGAAACTAAACTTGTGATCCCGAGGATAAATATTGTTTTGATTGGATTACATCCTTCGATGTCTTCCATTTTCATTTAGGAAGCTATTCCCAAATTCTAAGGGTTTATTGTCTCGATCATTCGAGTCAACTCATTTACTTCACATTTTCTATTATTTTTATTCGTCGCCGACGATTTACGAGCCCATTTAATTTCTAGAAACCGGGCGTGACAACAGTCTTCCTCGCTCCCGGCACAGTCGAAGTGAAGAGTCGCGGGCTTGGCGTGCCGATCTCACCGGTATGACGGCCTCGGCACCGTGAGACCCGGTGAAAGGGGTTTCTCCGTGCGAGGTCCGAGGTGTTGTCTGTAGGACCAGAGGACTTGAGGAGATTTTCACCAATCGCCTTTAGCTCGGTCCGACCTCTTCTTCAATCCTTATGCGATCGTGCGGTTCGTCACCTCGGTCGACCATTCGCTTTGCGGGTGTGCGACCGAGGTGAGCGATGATCGATCCGAAGCTCTTCGCACCACCTGAAGTTTTTGTCGATGAATTGGGTGCCGTTGTCCGAGACCGAATCGTGCGGTATGTCAAGCGGCACTATATTTTTCCACGAAGGTGCGAATCCTCCCGCTCGTGAGGCTCGGCGGTGGCTCGGCCTCGACCCATTTTGTGAAGTAGTCTATGGCTACGACTAAGTATCGGGCCGACACGGTGCTCGGTCGAACGGACCAACGATGTCGATCCCCACCGCATGAAAGGCCACGGGCTCTGCAGTCGTTGAGATCGGTTGGCGGTAGCTTTTGACCGTGGAGTGGAGCGCGCACGGACACTTTCTCGACGAGCTCGACCGATCTTGAACAAGGGTGGCCAAGAATATCCCGACCTCGGCGTCTTCTTTGAGAGCTCGCGAGCCGATGTGACTTCCACAAGACCTCTCGTGGATCTCATTGATGCGTAGTCGGCCTCTTGGGCCCGAGGCACCTCAAGAGGGGTGAAGGTAAGACTTCCGATAGAGCTCGTGTATGAGGTATTTCGGGATTTCGCCATCATCTTTTGGCTTCGAGCCGATCTTGAGGTAGTGCGCCATGTTCCGTGTAGCCTTTATGGGAGACATCGGTTCGGCTCCATCTCGGTGATGATGCGATGTGAGACTCCTCTATGCTCGAATGAACCTCTCCACGGGAGGACTTGTTGACGATTGTGACTAACTTGTCGAGAACGTCATTTCGGGTTTTCGCCCGTGGGATCCGATGAATCTTGGAGTACCGAATGAGGCAAGCATCTCCTTCGCTTCTCGGTACCGCTCATTCGGTCCTCCTCGCTTCAGTGTCGCCTAGGACACGGTTTCCACGACACAGGAATCCCCAAAGATCCGGACTGGTCCACTCAACTCCTTTGCGAAGCCGGAGTCCCGAGATCGCTCTTCATACTCCACCGTTATTGGTGGTTGGGAAGGTAAACCGAGGGCGAGGTCACTTCTTGATTGTCCGGGCCGAGGAGGAGAATGCCGCTCCCGCCCGTTTGCATGAAGCTCCGCCCACGACATCCGCCATAGCGGTTATCGGGCGGTGCAGGGACGGAGTCCTCCGCGGTGGGGGCGGGTGTTGGGGCGACCTCGCTGGTAGAACCGACCTCGGTGAATTTGGCTTCCACCAGGGAAGTCGTGAGCTGCCTTTATGGCGGCCCGGGAATACGAGATGTCGTGCTCGCCGAGCTCCAGTGCCCACTTGGCTATGCGTCCGGATGACTCTGGCTTGGACAAGACTTGTCTCAAAGGTAGGTCAGTTAATACCTGGACAGAATGAGCCTGAAAGTAGGGTCGGAGGCGTCGCTTGGCGTTCACCAGGGCCAGTGCTACCTTTTCGAGGCTGGTGTACCTCGTCTCTGGTCCCTTGAGAGCTCGGCTAATAAAGTAGATGGGAAGTTATCGTCCCTCCCCATCTCGTACCAATACCGCACTGATGGCCTCGTCCGAGGCGGCCAAGTATAGAGAGAGGAGTTCACTTTGCTTGGGCGGACGGGGGTTGGCGGTCGGCCGATACTCTTCACCGTGTGGAAGGCGACCAGTGTTCTTCCCGCCAGGTAAGTCCCGGAGCTCTCCTCAGGATCTTGAAGAAGGGAAGCTGCTTCTCGGCGGCTCGAGACAGAATCTGCTGAGGGCGGCTAGGCATCCGGTGAGTTTGTGGATCTCACGGATGGTCCTTGGCACCGCATGTCGAGCACCGCCCACCTTGGTGGGATTGGCCTTGAGCCCTCTTGAGAAACCCAAAGATCCCAAGAACTTGCGGTCTTCACCATAAATGTACATTTACGGGGTTGAGCTTGAGGTTGGCCGACACGAGAGTTGGAGGATAGTCTTTGAGGTCATCGGCGCACTCTCCGTTTCGACTTTTGACCACGATGTCATCGACGAGACCCCGACGATCTCCCGATGTGGTCTTTGAATGTTGTATCCACCATCCTCCGGTAAGTAGCCCGGCGTTCTTCGGCCGAAAGGCATCTTTCGACGCTTAAAGCACGCGAAGTCGGTGATGAACGCGGTCTTTGGGACGCCCTCCGTGCTCATCAGATTTGGTGGTATCCTTTGTATAGATCTAGGAAGTTGAACATCTCGTGGCCCACCAATGCCTCCACCTTCTTGTCAATGTCGGGATGGGTAGCAATCTTTTAGGCGGTCTTGTTGAGGTCGGTGTAATCGACGCACACGCGCCACCTCACAGCTTTGGACCACGGATCGGATTAGCCATCCGTCGGGTATTCGACCTCGAACAAGATCTTGGCCTTGAGTTGAGTCACCTCGTCCCCATGACCGCCGCTGCGTTACCGTGAATATTCTTTTCTTCTCACGGATGGCTTGGTAGCGGGGTCAATGTTGAGGTGATGAGTTATGAGCTCGGGCGACACTCGGTCATATCGGCGGGGACCACGCAAACACGTCCTTGTATTCCCCGAAGTTGTATGACACACCGTCGGATGTCGGTTGGGCCACAGGTGCCGACACGGATGACCTTGAGGATCGCCGTCGCATAGTCGAAGGCTCCGATCGGTCGTCCGGGCATCGGCCTCCGAGGTTCTCGTAATTGCTATGCACGGGCGAGGCCGCGTCTTGGATGGAGACTCGTAGGCATTCCTTTCTTTGCCGCTTGGTTGCCACGGATGCTAAGCACTCCCAGGGGGTGGGAATCTTGACGGTGGTGGTAGACCGAGCAGGCGGCCTTGGTGGCGTATAGTCAATCTCCCGTGATGATGTTGTGCGGAGAGGAGCTGGACCGGGAAAATTTGATGGCCTTGGTGATCGATCCGGGAGCCCGTCCCACGGTAAGGAAGCGGTAATAACGCCGGGTTGGACCGCCTCATGGTGAAGCTCGTAGTTGGGACGGCGCGGGAAGTACTGAATACCTCCGACCTCGAGCTTATCCAGCACTCAGAAAGATGATGCTAACGGAGGCCCCGATGTCGACATAGACCCGATGGACGTTCTTGTTGCCCCACCACGGCCTGTATGGTGATGGCGTCTGTGCGGCATGATTTTGGGCACGGATCCTCCGAGAACACTATGTCCTCGCTGTCCCGAGTCGCTGTTCTTTGGCTCCTCGATGGCGGCCTCGAAGCTTCGTTCTTTAACGACGACTCGTCGCTCCGATGGGCAGTCCGGTTATAACGTAGACCTGCTCCATAACATTGGGACCTTCGTCCTCGTCGTCTTCACTCGGGTCGTCGTCGAGGTCGGTCCGCGATTGTTGCCACCGTTATTCTTCCCCCAACTTCCTCGCTTCCCGACCCCGGCCGAGGTATTTCTTGAGGGCTCCACCTCGACGAGCTCGCTTATCCGCGAGCCTGTGTTTCGCAATCCTCGGTATCATGACCATACCCGCGGTGATAGTCACAATACTCCTCGTGGACCTCTTCTTGGATCCTCCTTTCATAGGAGGGCCGGAAGAGCTCGTGAGCTCGAATATTTCCGCCTGATTTGAGCGGGGGCTACGCCCGCTGTGGTTGGGCCGAGGTCCGAGCACGGACCCAGTGGCCCTCTTTTGATTACGCCAAGGCGCCGACGATCGGCGCCTCGACTTGGTCATCGGCTTTTTCTTTGGACTTACGCCGTCCCAGCATTTCTTCTTCCGATCCGACTCGTCTCTCGACGAAGTTGTCCACCGAGTTCCAAAGCTTACTCGCCGTCTTTGGTTTCTCCACAGTAATTTCTTTGTTCAAGACGCCGGGTCGGATCCCGTTTTGAAGCGCGTTGATGATGTAGAGGTCGTTCTTGTCGTCGATTTTGGCGACTCTTTGATGAACCTCGAGACAAGTTCGACATCGCCTCGCCCCGCCATATGGCGGATTGTGAGCAGTGTCGGAGGAAGGCTCTGGGTGGCATCTTCCGATAGAAGCGCCATTTGAATCGATCCATAAGGTCACAGGCGGTGTATATTGCTACGGCGGGCGAGGTGAACCGGCGTCGTGCGTTGGAGATCGGCACCTCGGGAAGATTTTGCACATGTAAAATCTTCCATTCCCGATCGCCATGTTGGTAGTGTAGGCGAAATGGAAGTGGAGGGTCTCCCAGGCCATCGTGGCGGCTATATTGGGTGCTCGGTACCGCTGGGCGGGCGTGTCTAGAATCTCCACGGAGAAAGGGAGATGATTCTCCGCATCCGGTCGAACCCAGGAGATCGTTGCCATCTCTTTCGGAGGGTGGGGATCGATAGCGGCGCCTATCGTCCTCCAGGGGAGTTCGACTCACGCCTTTCTTCCCTCATGTTTTGCTCGGCTCTACGGTCGGCATGGCGAGGTGGAGGCGGCTCGCGAATGGCGGGCGGCGGTGGTGGCGGCTCATCCACGGTGGCGGCTCCGCGAATGAGGCGGCGGCTCGGCGCGCGGTGGCGGCTCCGCACGTCGGGGTGTGATGCGTTCTCGGCTATCACGCCGAGGTGGCCATTTCGGAGGAGGCGGCCTCGGGCGGCCGTGGTGTTCGATTCGGGGCCCGCGAGGCCCGCCCTTTGTCCTCTGGTTGAGAAGCTTTGAATTGGCCAAGATTGGCGTTGAGGAACTCGGTCACGGCTCGCCGAGGACCTCGTGGGATGAATGAGCTGTTGTTCGCCCTCGTTGAGGTCGGCATCTTCCCCACGCAGGGAAGGCGGTCCCGAGGGTGTATGGAGACGTTTTCCATGTTGCCTCGTGAGTGTGAGCGCTTGTGGCGTCTGCGATCTCCTTCCGCGACGACGAGTGACCACAGTGGTCGCCCTCAAGACGGTTGTTGCCGCGTGGACGGTTGTGCGTGTTCTTGCCATTAAGTTGTAGAGGAAACGAAGCTTTCTTGTTGGATGTTTCCACAGACGGCGCCAATGATAAATCTAGTTACGTGGTATGCGAGATTTATGTAAAGCAATAAAGAACACCGGGCTTTTACGTGGTTCGATCGTTAATGAGATCTACGTCCACGGAGGAGAGTTTCCTCAATACTTTCACTATAATTTCAGTGTAGGGAGTATAGTTACAAGCTCTTAGTGTTCGATAAGTTGCCAACCCTTCTACTGTCAATTTTCCTTCTATTTATACAACCCCGAGCCTGCAACTGAAGGCGTGCTCAACCTCTCCATTGGTCGTGACGTGACTCTTCCTCTGGCGTGCCCTCCATTGGCCGGAGGAGGGACACTTCGCCTTACGTGCGCCACGTGGAGGGTGGCGCCTGACTTTGGTTCTGGGGCGTGTCCTCCATTAGCCGAGGATGGCGCCTTACTTTGGCTCTGGGGCGTGTCCTCCATTGGCCGAGGGTGGCGGCTGGGGCTGGGTTTTGGGGCGATTATGGCTCGTCTTGGGCTCAACCGCGTGGGCGCTATCAACGTTAGGCAAGCTCGTTTGGGCTCATTAGTGGGCTGTCGGTTGGGCCATATCCCATCAGTGAGTATAATGGTAGCACGCTTACTCGTAACCCGATTTTGGATTGATATCGGGAGATGCCTATCGTCGGAGGTACGGGAATTTTCCGACTGGCGCGGGGGATCGCCACCGCGAGGACGATTTGGTTTAATATGACCTCCCAAGATGCCGTTGTTGAGTACAACGTCATGGTGTTGTATTATGTAAACGAATGATGTTTGTCTTTGTTGTATATATATTTCATTTGGAATTGGAATTGAAAAATGTTGTGCGATTTGGTGGGATTTAATGCAGTGCTAATTGTGATTTGAGTTGTGTGAGTGTTTTACATTTATATCATCTATAGTTGTGTGGATAGAATTGTTAGTCAAAAAAGTTGTGGATAAAATTGGGCCCATTGTGATTTGAGTGAGAGTATTTTACACTTTTTATTATTCAGAGCACTAAAATCTAGTGGCCGAACTCATTTCCCTAAAATCAATAACACCGTCCCTAAAATCAATTCCTAACATCTCGACCAAATTAGAAACAACAACATGGCAAAGCTAGCTTCCATTGTTCTTGTCCTAACAATCTCGTGCTGGTTCGCGTCCACGCCATACGCGTATGCGAGAAAGCAAGGCCCTGTCGCAGCAGATGAAGACACACACTTCCTCCGCGGCCTCTGCCTCGGAAGGGAGAAGATTGTGAAGCTCCAACTATACGTCCAAGATCTCCGCATCGGAAACTCTAACGCCACTGTGGTAGAGGTAGCGAAAGCCGACATCACAGCTGATCACCCGTTCAGCTTCGGCAGCGTCCACGTCCTCGACGACCTGGTCACGGAGGGGCCGGACATCAACTCCCGGCCGGTCGGCCGCATCCAAGGGCTCACCACCAACGCCGACCTCTCGACGTTCGGCATCGCCATGAACCTCAACTTCTACTTCTCGGTGGGGAAGCTCGCCGGCAGCACGCTCAGCATCCTCGGCCGGAACCAGGTCATGGACGACCAGCGGGAGCTTCCGGTGGTCGGTGGCACAGGCATCTTCCGATTTACTCGCGGATACGCGATCCAAACCTCTCACTCTATGGATTCCGCCGCTAACTACGCGGTGTTGAAATACACCATCTACGCCACCTACAACTCTAAGCTCAGTGAGAGTAATGATGATGATGATATTGGGATTTCTGAAATGTGAGGGAGCAAAATCCACTTGCGTGCACGCATGAGCTTACTAATTCGACTCATCTGTTACATTTTCATGTTTCGTTTGTGCGTATGTTTATGACGGTATGATGTAATATGTTGTATGAAAATAAAATGCTGTCCAGTGTAATGGAATTTGATGCAGTGCCTAATAAAAAACAAGATGTTATGATGTTTATGTCCGTGGTGAATTACAATTATTCTCTGATCGATCAATAATTCATACCCTACTATGCTGACCCAATCGCACCTACACTCTTCTCCTAGATTAAATTAGATTGTATCTTTATCAAACTATGAAGAAAAGCTAGCGATTATTAGCTTAATTTTGATAATCACTTATCTTTTCGTGTCCACCGCCGACGTGAGAAACATAATTAAGGAAAAACAATTCATCCTCGGAGGAAAAGAAAAGGTGGTGAAGCTCAATTTCTACGTCCAAGATCTACGCGTGGGAAACCCTAGCCCCACTGTGTACGAGGTCGCCGCCGCCTCGATCATCTGCGGCAGCGTCACGTCGCCGACCACCTGCTGACAACGGAGCCGGACTGCGCCGTCGGCTTAGTGCAGGGGCTCACTACGTCCGCCAAACTGTCGGCAAATGCCGTTGCGATGAACCTCAACTTCTATTTCACGACGTGGCGGTTCGACGGCAGCACCATCAGCGTCCTCGGCCGGAACACCTTGGCGGAGGCTCAGTGGGAGCTGCTGGTGGTCGGCGGCATGGGCGCTTTCTGGTACGCGCGGGCTTACGTGCCGAGCAACACGTAAAACGATGCGGAGACGACCGAAAGTGATGATGATGTTGTGATTGCTGAAATGTGAGGGAATAAATTAATGACCTTTTATTTTGTGATTGATTAAATAATTAAGCATGCATGCTCTACTTGTACTTTAATTCATTTCATTTGGGAGTGAATTTGATAATGTTCTGCAATTTAGTGCGGGGGGTTAATGATTGGATTTTGTGTGGGCTGCTGAACCGAGGAACTTAGAATCAAAATTTTGTGATTTAGATTTGAAATATTAATATCAACTAGAAGATTGAACGTGCATTTGCAGAGATCATATACATTAAACGTGTAATCTGTAGTAATACACTTTTACTTGCTTTAATTTATTTCAAGAATTAGTGACAGTTGACAAAATTTTATTTTGTTATTAATGCTCGATTTAGAATCTATAGGACTGACCGAGACAGAGTTCGAAATTAAGCTTAAACAAAGAAAATGTTTAAACCAAGATGTTGGGGTGATATATTTTTTAAGTTTATGGGTTGATATACAGGTTGGGTTTTAGAAAGCCTATGAGCCATAGAGTTATGGTTACTTCATTATTACTTGGGCTTTGAAAATCAATATTGGGCTTTTGTTTATTTCTCCATCTCAAATAGGGATCTAACTAAAGAGCCCATGAAAGTTACAGATATATTATTATTATTATTATTATTATTATTATTATTATTATTATTATTATTATTATCTCACATAATATAATTAAGATCTCATTGTATTATTATATATAAGACATCACAGAATATTAAGGTTTCATAGTTATATATATTATTTTTCATGGATATTAAGTTTGTTTATATGGCAATATGAATGATTAACATGTTTTACATTAATGGATAATTACATTGTTCTTTACTGAGTATATTAATGATATGTTCGCGCCTCAGTTTTTCCAGTTTTGCCGTGACGAGTCGAAGCAGCATGGAGATCAAGGATGGCTAGTGTAATATTTTCAAGACATTCTACTTATTACTTACTTTTGTTTTGAACTAATAGGGTTTAAGAGAGATACTTTCAAAAACCTCAAGTTCGTTATTAGTGTTCGTTTTAATGTTTAAGGAATTCATTAGTTCAAGTTAGTATAAGATTTCAGTTATTTTGATTGATTCCAATGTTTTATTTATCATAATTAAGTTTTCGTAAAAAAAATAATAATAAAGAAATTCGCATTCATCCCGTTTTTCACATGTCTAGTGCTTAAACCGTCTGAGGGAGTATGGGGACAAGGTCATTGAGAAGCATGGGGGAGTTGAATCAGCGTCAACGCAAGAAACTGTCAAGTGTGTATGAATGATGTCGGCATAGTTATCTTTATTTCCTAGTTCATTATTTTTATTTTATTAGTTTATTATATTTCCTTGTTTAAGTTGGTTTAAGCCTGTAGCTCTTAGGATATTACTATTTTGTTATACTTAGGAATTTTCTAACCTATTTAAGGATTATGATTACATTATTTTGAGATATCAATAAACAATATTTAAAAATAAAATTAAGGGTATTCAAGGAATTTTCACGTATTATAACGTGACAATAATACATTTGTATTAGTTGACCTAAATGGAAGAGGAAATTTTCATCAAGTGATATCTCAACTAAAAAAATAATCTATCAATTTTCTAAAATCACGAGACTTCTCTTTCTCGCTAGATGTAATGCTGTCATTATGCTTCATTGACATGTTTGGTAAAAAATACTCCCTCCGTCCCAATTAAGACTGCCCATTTCTTCCGATCCGATTATTTAGGAGAAGTGTATAAAGTGATTAAAGTGATAAAAAGTAGGTAGATCCCACAATTTTTGAAGAGATAATTATTTCATAAAAATGAAATAAACCATCTTGGGTGGAACAAACCAAAAAGAAATACATGTCATCTTGGATATGACTGATGGAGTAATAATCAATACATTAAAATATTAATAAAGTAATTGTCAAATTATTTCCTTTTATCATCATCTATTAATTATATATTCCGATACGCATTCAAAGCACCACATTCATCCACAATCCTATGTGGCATCACAAGAATCTTGGATATCTAATTATCTAAATTCTTCATTTTATGTCTCCTTAATTCTAAATTTTATTTCCAATCAATATTTAATGCATACCTTAATTATGAATATGAATGCATTAAAATTATAACTTAGCATTTTCTTTATGCACTTGTATTGTATGGAAGCATATTTATTCAGGTTTCCATAGTTGTGTGTACAATTATAATTATATTGTTAAATCGTTTTGCTAACAAGTATTTTTTTAAAGGGATGTCAAAATGAATTACTCAATCTATTTTAGTTACTTAACTATACATTGAGTGTACTTTAATTGCATGTATATGCGATTGCATAAAAAAATCATATTCTTATTTTTTGCATCGTTATATAGCTATCAATATATATACATATTAATATATTTTGAGATATAAATAGTGATATAATTGCATATGAAATATTTTATAAAGATAGATCCCAAATAATAATATTCAAATGCAATAAGTAGAATTTCAAAACAAAGTTCGAAATTAATAATATTTTAGTGCAATCATAATTTTTAATTATGTCACAACAATAAAAAAATCGATTGATTAAGTTGAAGTCTCTACAATATGGTCAATGTGTATACATATTAATATATTTTGAGATATAAATAGTGATATAATTGCATGTGAAATATTTTACAAAGATATAATCAATAGTAGAACCAGAAAAATTTGTTAGGATATCCCAATTAATAATGTTCAAATGCAATCTAATAATTATATATTACGATACGCATCCAAAGCACCACATTCATCCACAATCATATGTGGCATCACAAGAATCTTGGATTTCTAAATATCTAAATTCTCCCTTTTATGTCTCCTTAATTTTAAATTTTATTTCCAATCATCAATATTTAATGCATACCTTAATTATAAATATGAATGCATTAAAATTATAACTTATCATTTTCTTTATGCACTTGTATTGTATGGAAGCATATTTATTCAAGTTTCCATAGTTGTGTATATAATTATAATTATATTGTTAATCCGTGTTGCTAACAAGTATTTTTTTTAAAGGGATGCCAAAATAAATTACTCAATCTATTTTAGTTACTCAGTAATATTCAAATGCAATAAGTAGAATTTCAAAACAAAGTTAGAAGTTAATAATATTTTAGTGCAATCATAATTTTTAATTATGTCACAATAATAAAAAACAAATCGATTGATTAAGTTGAAGTCTTTACAATATGGTCAATGTATATACATATTAATATATTTTGAGATATAAATAGTGATATAATTGCATGTGAAATATTTTACAAAGATATAATCAATAGTAGAACCAGAAAAAATTGTTAGGATATCCCAATTAATAATGTTCAAATGCAATCTATTAATTACATATTACGATACGCATCCAAAGCACCACATTCATCCACAATCATATGTGGCATCACAAGAATCTTGGATTTCTAATTATATAAATTCTCCCTTTTATGTCTCCTTAATTTTAAATTTTATTTCCAATCATCAATATTTAATGCATACCTTAATTATAAATATGAATGCATTAAAATTATAACTTATCATTTTCTTTATGCACTTGTATTGTATGGAAGCATATTTATTCAAGTTTCCATAGTTGTGTGTATAATTATAATAATATTGTTAAACCGTGTTGCTAACAAGTATTTTTTAAAGGGATGCCAAAATAAATTACTCAATCTATTTTAGTTACTCAATAATATTCAAATGCAATAAGTAGAATTTCAAAACAAAGTTCGAAAGTTAATAATATTTTAGTGCAATCATAATTTTTAATTATGTCACAATAATAAAAAAAAACAAATCGATCGATTAAGTTGAAGTCTCTACAATATGGTCAATGTATATACATATTAATATATTTTGAGATATAAATAGTGATATAATTGCATGTGAAATATTTTACAAAGATATAATCAATAGTAGAACCAGAAAAAATTATTAGGAAATCTCAATTAATAATGTTCAAATGCAATCTATTAATTATATATTATGATACGCATCCAAAGCACCACATTCATCCACAATCATATGTGGCATCACAAGAATCTTGGATTTCAAATTATCTAAATTCTCCATTTTATGTCTCCTTAATTTTAAATTTTATTTCCAATCATCAACATTTAATGCATACCTTAATTATAAATATGAATGCATTAAAATTACAACTTATCATTTTCTTTATGCACTTGTATTGTATGAAAGCATATTTATTCAAGTTTCCATACTTGTGTGTATAATTATAATTATATTGTTAAACTGTGTTGCTAACAAGTATTTTTTTTAAAGGGATGCCAAAATGAATTACTCAATCTATTTTAGTTACTTAACTATACATTGAATGTACTTTAATTGCATGGATATGCGATTGCATAAAAAAATCATATTCTTATTTTTCGCATCGTTATATAGCTATCAATATATATACATATTAATATATTTTGAGATATAAATAGTGATATAATTGCATGTGAAATATTTTACAAAGATAGATCCCAAATAATAATATTCAAATGCAATAAGTAGAATTTCAAAACAAAGTTCGAAGTTAATAAAATTTTAGTGCAATCATAATTTTTAATTATGTCACAACAATAAAAAAAAAGTAGTTCTTGTACATGCTATCACATTCCAATTAATTGTTATGTTCATGAAATTCACGCTGTCGTGCATGTAATCGTAGTGATTGTGCATAGGAGAACAATTACGTAAATGAATATACAAAATTTCTTAATTATAGGGTTAAACAGTTATTGTTAAAATCGAGGATAATAAAAGATTTATAATTAATCATGACTATTAGATTATAAAAAATGGATTGACCACATTAGTTCTTAGTTCTCAAAAAAGTTAGAGTTCTCATTTGATCCACTCCCTATATATATTGCATGACCTATTAAATCCGGGTAATTAGCATGTACTACTTTACAAGAATGATAAATGTACGAGTAGTATCAATTATTGTAACAACTTATATTTATAATTTCAAGTGGGTTCGAATAATTATGAGTACCGCTATACGAGTTTGAAACGAAAATTTGTAGTAAAGTCACTTTTTAATCGAATTTGAGATGGATATATGTATATATATTAGACGGGTCCAGATGATTGAAAATATTTTTATGTCTAAATATATAATATATTTAATTCGGATAATGAACAAGTAGCATAATACGATATTGATACGAGAACGAGTGGTAAAATAATTTTTTAATC
The DNA here is from genome assembly GCA_036937905.1 of Salvia rosmarinus. Taxonomy (NCBI): domain Eukaryota; kingdom Viridiplantae; phylum Streptophyta; class Magnoliopsida; order Lamiales; family Lamiaceae; genus Salvia; species Salvia rosmarinus. The sequence continues at coordinate 96,156,795 of CM072813.1, forward strand.
ATGTTTAAAATATATATATATGTATATATATATATATATATATAAATGAATTTCATCGATTGTATATATAGTTTGAGTTTAATTTCTAATCTTGTTTATAGTGACTTTTTAATAGAATTTGAGACAGGTACATGTACATATATTCTGGATGAGTCAAGATGGTTGAAAATATTTTTATATAAAAATATGACCTTAATTCGAGTAATTATAGGGTATTACTATATTGAACTAATATCTAATGTGAATAGTAAAATTAATTTGCAATCAAATTTGAAACACGCAAATATTCTAAACGAATTTCATAGATTGAATAATTTCAAATTTATACATTGAGTTTTATTTCTAATATTTTTATATTTTAGAGAAATATTTAAATTAAATTAAACTTCACTTTTTATGTTTAGAACAATATTTTTATTATTATCATTCTAAAAATTTGTGTAGTTTAATTTCTATTAGTTTCTTGCAGATAAAGGAAGTGGAAAAAAAATCTACTAAACACCATCTTTGACATTTTTTTTCTATTATGATTTTATTTGCTCCTCGGCACTTATTTCATTGAATTGTCAAAATACAATATTTATAAATTATAATATAAAGTGATTTCCCGTCGAAATTCGACGGGTTATACACTAGTTTATAGATTATACCTGTTCCTCAACCACAGCAGAATTCTTTGGGTTACAAATACTGTTGGTTTTCTACAAATAAGGGGTTCTAGTGAATTAAATGGGGATTATGAATAGAATTACCCATGATTTTATTGTTACTTAGGCTTTAGGTGTCAAGGACATACGTTACATTTCACCTACAATTTCACGAAGACTTAATAGCCTGCGCATAACATTAGTTTGGATCCTATATTTTAATATTTGCTCTTTCCACTTGTCTTCTGTGATTAAATTGTACTTCTTCCGTCCTTTTCTATGCCGCTCATTGCTTTTGGACACCTAGATTAATGATGTTTATATTTTCTATGTAAAGTAATGTAGCTCACAGAATTCGAGATACTTTTGTATGAAGAAATGAATATTTTTCTGGTGTAGACCACTTAGAGTGGGACAATTCGAAAAAAGAATACATAATCAAAATTGATCACTAACAAATGAAGTTTAAGTAAATTATATGCCCTAATAATTATGTGACCATCAAACCTAACAATCAATTATTAACTAAAACTTGAAAATTGAATGCTAAAAAATAATTTTAAGCACTAATTGTCATTCTTTAATATAAAAGATCCAGTGGTTAATGCCCGAGGCCAAAGGTCTCGGGTCCGAGTCCACCGTGACGCAGTCTTTAAAAATTTCTGCATAAATTGACCAAAAAAAAGATCCAGTGTTGGGTGTATTTTAATATCTACTTGATTTTGACGTCATAAGCAAAATATGAAATACATAAAACTAGAATCTGGACAACAGTCCAAGTGAAAATCTGTATATGTATTTTTTTTGCCCTTAAGCCTGCCGCTCTTGCATGTGAATGGTGGAAATCGTCAGTTAATAAATCAACAGCCTGTCACGTGAATGAATTTTTAACGTTCAACTTGATTTATTTTTCACTTGACATAATCAAAATACATATGATATATGTAAGTGCGAATCTTTAATTTATATGTAAAATTTGGCACTTAATTGGGCCTACCCTTATGTGATAACTAGTGGTGGTGGGATTCTCTAATTAACAAAATTGATTATATATCTGTCTCTACTAACGTGCCTGCCACGTGGATGATAATATATTTTATTAGGGTTTTGAGATAAAAATTATAATTGTAAGGTTATAAATTTGCTTCGAATATCTTTAACTCGAACTATACAAAATACATTAATTAATAACGAACACGAACTAAAAAAAGACCTTTCTGGGACTATCTAATAGTAAAATGGTATGTCATTTATGGATTCGAAACACACACCTAATTTTTTAAGCATGATTTATTCGTTTTGTATGATTTGCAGGCTAATGCACATAAATATGAGATTTACTCAATACGCATAAAAGATAATAATTGTGGGTTCCCATATATTAAAAAAAAATTACTTTATAGAACAATTAATTAGTCTATCTTAATTATGGATTATTTGTCCTAAACATCTAAATGAAATCAATTGTCATGAGTTGAAAAGTACTCTAAAACATCTCCTGCGATAAGATGTTCCGTCACATTATAATTTTCATTTTTCAAATACAATATATTGTTATATATTATCCCCGCAAGAGATGCTGCAATCAACAAATTATTATTGATTTTTCGAAATTAATTTAACTTCTTAATCAGTTTGAGCTGTATCGCTCCGACACATTAGGGACAACTACTATATGCTTTATTTAACTTATTGTACTCTTTTAGATTTTAAACAATTTAAAACGTCTTGTAATGAAAGTTCAAGTTGTTTGTATATGGACTCATGAACTCTTCTACAATTCGAGTTAACCATTTTGGCAAAGTGATGACATATATTTGATAGTTTCTAATAGAGGTGTGCATGGACCGAACCGAACCGAAAAAACCGACCGAACCGATCGGTTTCGGTCGGTTCGGTTCGGTTTTTAAAGAAGTCGGTTTTCGAACCGAACCGATCGGTTTCGGTCGGTAACCGAACCGAACCGAAACTATTATTTTTATATATTTATATATTTTATATAATAACTAATTAATATTTTAATTAAATAATTAGGATAAAAATATGTTTATTTATATATATATATATATATATAATTTATATTTCGATCGGTTTTTCGGTCCGACCGAAATCGATCGATTCTTTCGGTTCGGTTTTCGATCGGTTTGAAATTATAAATCGGTTCGGTTTGGTTCAAAAAAATTCATTCGGTTCGGTTTTCGATTTTGAAAATTTCGATCGGTCGGTCGGTCGAACCGACCGACCGATGCACACCCCTAGAACTTTCTAACATGTCACATTATGTTGTTGCCGTAGCACTACATGCCACTACTTCATGAGCCGGGACGTTACGAAATTTATGTACTTTATTAAATAATATCAAACTCTTAAGTAATACTTTATTCAACATATATATACTCAAATTATTCTTTTATCAACATACTCGCATAATGAAAAATCCGGAAAAAAAAATTGTGTGTGTTGGTCTAATGATAGAGTGTTTAATACCCGGAGTCAAAGGTCTCGGGTTCGAGTCTACCGTAACGCGACCTTTAAATTTCTACATTTAATTGACAAAAAAGAATCCGAAAATGAATAAACTAATAGCATCGCTTTTTCCTTATTTTTTAGTTGGAGAATAGGATAATAATGAAAATTGAATCTAAGATTACCTAAGTTAGACAGAGAAAGTCCATTCCTTAGCACCCAATGCAAAAACCCGCAAAAAATATTGACAAACATTGACCTTTATTTTACCCCCATTGAGAATGGGAAATATTACAAAGTAAATTAGGATAATATCCGTAGCTACAATACGAGATAAAGTGGTGATGGGTCCAATAAATTGATTGGATGAATCTTGTGTAAAACTATTGTACTGATCATGACTCGGATCCACATTAATTGAACAAATTAATAAATTAAAAACATATTATTGAATATGATGAACTTGATTCTAAGTATTTGATCGGCCTAACATATTTGAATCTTACACAACTTTTATGTAATTTCCTGTAGTAATGGAATCGTTAGGTATGGGTATGGCTCCCGACATGTGATCCATAAACAACAGACAAAGGTCCAAATGTTGCAGCTCATTTTACCCATATAAAATAAATTGTTGCAACCCACGCTGCTTCGCTCTGCGACGTTAAATGTTTAATTAATCCCACATTTTATTGGATTTGTATACTTAGAATAGAATTAGTTGAGTTTGTATACAATATTTCCTGTTACCGCTATTTCGATCTCTTATCTGAATTGTCTATTTGATTGCATATGTTGTCTTATCATCTTATATAAAAGTTAGATCATATAGTGTGTAAAAAAATATCACAAAAGTCTGTATGATTTGTCAAGTTAGTTGAGATATAAAAAGGATTACAGCTGAGAACTTGATGACGAGTTGTTGGTATAAGTTGCATGTTTATTATACTAAACCAGTGATTGAGTTAGTTCAAGTACAATAATAAGATTGAGTTAGTTCAAGTACAATAATAAGATTGAGTAGTACTATGATTGAGAGTATTTTACATATATATTTTGAGCGATTAATGACGTGTTTTGACTCCAAGTAGAGATTTGGTTTTGCTTATATTGATCATTTATGATTTCATGGTTTATTATAGGATTTGTCACCGATATGGAAGATTTGGCAGCACTTTGGAAAGAGTTTTAGAGCTTGGAAATATTAAGTTGAAGCTGTAGCGTGAAATGTCGATCAGTATAGGCATACGCATGCCAATGCGTCTGAACAGTGGGAAGCGAGATGTTCCATATGAGAATATATTTTTTTGGAGAATGATATGCACGGATTGGTGGGCTGAAGAATGAAGCCTTTTGAGCTTTGTCCTTTAGTTTTTAAGTTTTATTTATTTTAAAGTATTTTCTCCATATGAGAATATATTTTTTTGGAGAATGATATGCACGGATTGGTGGGCTGAAGAATGAAGCTTTTTGAGCTTTGTCCTTTAGTTTTTAAGTTTTATTTATTTAAAGTATTTTCCTTATGGGATTAGATGAGCATTTTATTTATTTTGAAGTATTTTCCTTATGGGATTAGATAAGCATTAGGTATTAAATATAATCTGATAGGATACGGCCCAACTACTAGGCCCAAGCATCAGGCCCAATATAAATGGGCCCGACATTAAGCTCGGCCCATGTGAGTTCGGCCCAAGAAGACCTCGATCAACTACAACTCTAATCGCAATTGGAGACGTAGAAGATTCGGATGCATATCTAAAAGAATCCTTATGAGAGAAGACTTGGAATCAGAGTCAGAGTCGAACTCAACTTGGAATCAGAGTCAGAGTCGAACTCAACTTGGAATCAGAGTCAGAGTCGAACTCAACTTGGCATCAGAGTCAGAGTCGAACTCAACTTGGAATCAGAATCAGAGTCGAACTCAACTTGGCATCAGAGTCAGAGTTGAACTCAACTTGGAATCAGAGTCAGAGTCGAACTCAACTTCATGAATAGGTATAAATAGAGGCTAGATTAGAGAAGGGAGGGACTCTCAGATCGATCACTTGATCTACACTTCTTGTAATCACTCCTCTTATATTCAATACACGAATACTATCTCTCCCCGTGGACGTAGATCTTATTCATAGATCGAACCACGTAAATCTCTGGTGTTCTTGCGTGCATTTATTTCCCTTACGAAATTAAGATCGATCACTGGCGCCGTCTGTGGGAACGAAATTTTGTGTTTTCGATCAACTTTTTCTCAGGGAATCAATCACGACAATGAGAACAAGAAGTCTTGCATCCAGAGCAGCCGCAACAACAAAGCAACAACGGCGACGTAAGCGCGCCGAGCTCGGCTGGAAAAGCCGGTCGAGATACGACCTCGAAGGCATGTCCAAAGTCTCAACGAGCAAGGCCATCCCATCCGGAATCAATCACGACGATGTATACCGAAGTCACGCATCCCAGTCGCCACGGAAACAAAAGCAACAACGGCGGTCGACACGCCGAGCTCACTGAAAAAGCCCGGTCTGGAAGCGACTCAAGGGCATATCCAAAGCCTCGACGAACAAGGAATCCCATCCGCATGAAGAAACAGGATACCAAAGCGAAGGAGATCACAGCAGCAACCAAGGAGAACCTCCAGCTCCTCAGATAAACCTTGACGACGCCGTCAAGGGGTTTCTTGAGAAAAACAAGGAGAGCTTCCTCCAATACCTCGGCCAAGCACAAGGTCGGCCACATCCCAAAGAAAGGAACGCCGAAGCCTCGTCTAAACACGAGGCACCGCGACGGTGGATCCCTAGCATTCAAATCATGGGCGCTCACACCTCCGCACGAGTCGGGGCCCAAACCGACCGCGGGAGGGGCGAACAGCGTGGGAAAGGACGTCGCGACCGCCGCGAGGTCAGCCCTCACTACCAAAATGAGTTCGGTCGACGAACTCCGCCTCACTCTCCAGAGGGCGGTTTCGACGGGTACGGGAGGATAGTCACCCCGTTCTCAAACGAAATACTCGACACCCCGCTCCCAGACAAATATCGGGTGCCGAGCATCACCCCCTATGACGGACTGAGGGACCCGTAGAACTTTCTCTCGCAGTTCCAGTACAATATGATCAACCAACGTCTCGGCACAATTCATATGTGCAAGCTCTTCCCGGAATTACTAGTCGACAACGCCCACGGTGGTTCGGCCTACCTCCGGGAGCATTGGTTCCTACCGCGATCGATGAAGGCTTTCCATCAAGGTTCTTCCAAAAGGTCGAGTCAAAACAACTTCGCACATCTCTCACCTCGAGGCAAGACCGAACGAGTCCATCAACGACTTTATGACCGGGTTCAATAAAGAAAGCCTGAAGGTCGCAGACGTGAACGACCTCCTCATTATCTCGACTTTCCAAAACGACATCTTACCTGGGGCCCTATACAAGGAGATCGTCAAGTACGAGCCCCGCACTGCGTCGGAGCTATGGCACATAGCAGATCGGTTCGTCAAGGCAGACGAAGCGGACAAGAGAAAGCGCGAAGCTGACAAGGTGGAACCCTCTGATAGAAAGAAGAAAGAGGATGATCGAGGAAACCGAGGCAAGAATCCCGAGAAATCAAGAGAAGGAGACCTCGCCTATATTAGAGAAGCTCGGTACAAAGTAGCTCAGATTATAACCGCCGTACAAACCCGACAATTCCAAGTAGGCGGCCTCGCACTTGAGTTGAGGTACTTTTGTTACGTCGTTTTCATGAATAAAATCTTTTATTTACGCTTGAGTTGAGTCTTGCATATTTCATTTGTCACTTATGCATACCGCATCTCCCAATATACTATACCCCTACGGAGGATGAACTATACCCCTCTGAGGACTAACTATACCCCTAAGGAGGAGAACCCCATGGAGGAGAACCATACCTCTAAGGAGGAGAACCCACCTCTAAGGAGGAGAACCTCTAAGGAAGAGAACTAAACGCGTAAGGGACCACCCTCCCGATGACCTCGGCAAAAACAGGAACCATTCCTACATACGAGATCGATTACCTTCGTTTATTTCAAGATGGTACTCTATGTAGACGGTAAGGGACCACCCTCCGATGACCTCGGCAAAAACAGAACCATTCCTACATACGAGATCGTTACTTCGCTTATTTCAAGACGGTACTCTCTATGTAGACGGGTAAGGGACCACCCTCCCGATGACCTCGGCAAAAAAGCAGAACCATTCCTACATACGAGATCGATTACCTTCGCTTATTTCAAGACGGTACTCTATGTAGACGACATAAGGGACCACCCTCCCGATGACCTCGGCAAAAACAGGAACCATTCCTACATACGAGATCGATTACCTTCGTTTATTTCAAGACGGTACTTTCTATGTAGACGAAATAAGGGACCATCCTCCCGATGACCTCGGCAAAAACAGAACCCATACCCGTGACGAGAACGGATACCTTCGCTTATTTCAAGACGGATACTCTCACGAGGACTAACTACCTTCAGTGCGAACGGATACCTTCGCTTATTTCAAGACGGATACTCTCACGAGAGGACGAACTACCTTCGTGACGAGAACGGATACCTTCGCTTATATCGAAGACGGATACTCTCACGAGGACTAACTACCTTCGACGAGAACGGATACCTTCGCTTATATCGAAGACGGATACTCTACGAGGATGAACTACCGTATGAGAACGGATACCTTCGCTTATATCGAAGACAGATACTCTCACGAGGACGAACTACCTTCGTGATGAGAACGATACCTTCGCTTAGAAGACGGATACTCTACGAGGATGAATTACCTTCGTTTAATACGAGGACGAGCTACCTTCGCCTCGGCCTCCGCAGCCGACCGCCTCGCCCTTCATCTCTCGGCCTCCGATACATGACCGTCTTCACCTCGGCCCTCCGCAGCCGACCTCGCCCGCCACCTCGGCCTCCGCAGCCGACCTTCGCCCGCCCGGTCCTCCAACGGCTGACCACGGCCGCCGCCGCCCGCCGCCCGCCCGCGCAGTCGACCTCGCCTTAACCGACCTTGGCCTCGGCCGCCGCCGAGCTCGGCCTCCTTCTTCGCCGCATCCCGAGCCTTCACCCGGCCTCGACCTCGACACTAAATTACATATTCGACCGGTGAAGCGCCAAGCGACGACAACTTTGGCACAACGCCGGAAAGGTGAAGCGGCGGCGCACAACTTCGCAACGCCCGCCAGGTGACGACGTCGGTGAAGCGGTCGAAGACCTCGCTAACGCCCGTCGGTGAAGCGGTCGAAGACCTCGACTTAACGCCCGGCGGTGAAGCGGTCGAAGACCTCGGCTTAACGCCTCGTCGGTGAAGCGGTCGAAGACCTCGACTTAACGCCCGGTAGGTGAAGTCGGTCAAGACTCGACTTAACGCCCGCCGGTGATGTCGTCAAGACCTCGCATAACGCCCGTCGGTGAAGCGGCCAAGACCTCGGCTTAACGCCCGTCGGTGAAGCCAATCGAAGACCTCGACTTAACGCCCGCCGGTGAAGTCGATCGAAGACCTCGGCATAACGCCCGTCGGTGAAGCCCGTCGAAGACCTCTACTTAACGCCCGACGGTGAAGCCGTCGAAGACCTCGCTTAACGCCCGTCGGTGAAGCGGTCGAAGACCTCGACTTAACGCCCGGTAGGTGAAGTCGGTCGAAGACCTCGGCATAACACCTCATCGGTGAAGCTAGTCAAGACCCCGCTTAACGCCTCATCGGTGAAGTCGGTCAAAAGACCTCAAAGATAACGCCGTCGTGGTGAACCCAAAGACTTGCATAACGCCCGTCGGTGAAGCGGTCAAAGACCTCGGCATAACGCCGACAGTGAAAGCCACCAAAGACCTGTGCATAACGCCCGTCGGTGAAGTTACCAAAGACCCGGCATAACGCCGTCGGTGAAGCGGCACCGGTTACATATTCGACTTCGGCAAGGCGACGCGATTCGACTTCGCCAATGGAGCGAGCGACATGCGACGGCATAACGCCCGACAAGGTGAAGCAAGCAACATGCGACTTCGGCATAACGCCCGGCAAGGTGAAGCCAAGTAAAATGCGACTTGCAAGGTAAAGACCAAGCGACGAAGACTTAGCATAACGCCTCGTCGGTGAAGTCGAGCACCAAGACTTCGCAAAACGCTCGGCAAGATATACAAACAAAGAAGACATGACCTCGGCAGACGCCTCTACATAAAGCCGGCGACATACGACTTGGCGAATGCCTCACAGACGGTTAAACGACATACGACTTGGCGTAACGCCGGCAGGGCCAAGCGACATTCAACCGGCAGATCAGACGCGCCCACACCGCCAAACTACGAATTCCGCGCGGCGACGTCAACCACCGCCTCCCTCCATCACGACCTCACTTCACGCCTTTTGGGGATATGATAGATACGCCCAACTACTAGGCCCAAGCATCGTGCCCAATATAAATGGGCCCGACATTAAGCTCGCCCACGTGAGTTCGCCCAAGAAGACTCCTCGATCAACTACAACTCTAATCGCAATTGGAGACGAGAAGATTCGGATGCATATCTAAAAGAATCCTTATGAGAAGACTTGGAATCGAGTCGAGTCGAACTCAACTTGGAATCGCAGTCGAGTCGAACTCAACTTGGAATCGTAATCGAGTCGAACTCAACTTCGCATCGAGTCGAGTCGAACTCAACTTGGAATCGTAATCGAGTCGAACTCAACTTGGCATCGTAGTCGAGTCGAACTCAACTTGGAATCGAGTCAGAGTCGAACTCAACTTCATGAATAGGTATAAATAGAGGCTAGATTAGAGAAGGGAGGGACTCTCAGATCGATCACTTGATCTACACTTCTTGTAATCACTCCTCTTATATTCAATACACGAATACTATCTCTCCCCGTGGACGTAGATCTTATTCATAGATCGAACCACGTAAATCTCTGGTGTTCTTGCGTGCATTTATTTCCCTTACGAAATTAAGATCGATCATAATCTATCTCCTATTAGCCGCCATGTACCAGAAGACTGAGAAGAGGATTCAAGTTCAATATCGAAGTTTTATTTTATTTTTACTTTGTTTATTCTTTTTTCTATGACTTTTAGCTTGAATTCAATTATGAGTTTTAGCTAATTTCTTCATTCCAACGAAGATTAAGGAAGCTCTAGTGTGATTCGTTCGTAAGATGTAATCGGTTTTATCCTTTAACTTTATAAATGCATATGTTATTTTATGTGTTTATTGTCATTAATTATTTCGTCTCTGCTAGATAATTGCAAATATTTAGTGGTTCGGAATTAATTAGTAGCCAAATGAATCGATTATCCGTAACTGTGCTTTAGATTTGATTAGTGGTAAAGTGATTCATCAGAGTCAAGTGAATGACAGTCTTAATTCGACAATCATGCGTCAGAGTTTATTGGTTTTGAACTGGGTTTCTCTAGTTCTTAAAGTTGTCGGCTCATTAAATCTATAGAGCGTCTCTTACGATTGTTAGATAAGTAGTTAGTAAAGCGTTTTCCTAATTACAGAGAAGTTAAGGAGAAATAAGATTGCGTCAGAGAAATCTTTGGTAATCGTAACTGGTTTGTTTGCAAAAATTAAAGTTATATTTGCATCGATGATCAAAATTTTCTAAGCTAGAGTAGAATTAATTGGAATAAGAGTACTTTTATCATATTTGTTATAATAAAACATCTGGATACATTGTTTACTTTTGATTTTCGTTTTTTTATAGTTTTAGTCACTTCCAAAACTTATTTGCATGTGGAAAATTGGATAAAATCTCGTCAATCTCTTGGGAGACGATCTTGCTTACTTTTATATGTGTATTATGGGCATATTGTTCGAGTGTCAAATTTATTTTTAGTGAAAAATGACACACCAAATTTTGGCGTCATTACCGGGAATTGATTTTAAGTAGTAATTTATTTGATTTTATGTATGTTTTTTTTATGTTTTTTCTAGTTTATGTCTCATTCTTCTCTTAAAGAAGAATTAATCTTTGATCAAGAAATGGAGAAAACCGCGCATAAATTGGAGAGAGTAGCTAAGGAAGGAAAGAAAGCTACTGATAGATCCCTATATGTTACAATTACTTATATAGAAACATATTATAAATATAATCAATCTATGTTAAATTAAACAATCATGATAAATCCTCGTAAACATTGAAAATCATATTTCCGTACACCTTTTTCCATTAATTAATCGTTAATCACACGAAGATTTCTCTATATAATCCTATATCCGACGTTCATACCAACACACAAAGTTATCCTAAATTAACTCCTTTCTCGATCAAAGCAGAAAAAAGAAAAGAAAAATGGCAAAAACTATCGCCCTAATTTCGATAATCTTGTGTTTGTTCGTGTCCACGCTAGATGTGTACGCAATAAACACCGAGGAAAAAACATACTTCCGCAGCATCTGCTCGGGAAAAGAAAAGGTGGTGAAGCTCAATTTCTACGTCCAGGATCTGCGCGTGGGCAACCCCAGCCCCACCGTGTACGAGGTCGCCGCCGCCTCGGTCACCGGCAACTCCCCGACCCAATTCGGAAGCGTGCACGTCGTCGACGACCTGCTGACGGAGAAGCCGGCCTACAACTCCCGCGCCGTCGGCCGGGTGCAGGGGCTCACCACCTCCGCCGATCTCTCGGTGAACGCCGTCGCGATAAACCTCAACTTCTACTTCACGACTGGGCAGTTCAACGGCAGCACCATCAGCGTCCTCGGCCGGAACCCGGTGGCGGAGCCGCAGCGGGAGCTTGTCGTGGCCGGCGGCACCGGCGCGTTCCGGTTCGCGCGTGGGTACGCGGTCACGAGCAACACGTACAACGATGCGGAGACGAACTACTCTGTGCTGCAGTACACCATATACACAACCTACAACTCTAAATTCAGTCACGCCGATGATGATGTTGAGGTTGCTGAAATGTGATGGGATTTAGTTAATTAACCACCTTTTTAATAAATATGCATGCGCGCGCGTGTGTGTCTGCTTTAGTTGGTTTCCAGTTTTACCATGTAATACTTCATTTTCATTTAGTAGTGCAAATTGTGATTGTGTTTCGTGGTGTGGTGTATTGACTCGAAGAAAAAAAAGTTAAATAATTTATTCGGTGCCCAGGGTTGCTTTCGGGACTCGATAACTTTGCGAGTTTTAAGAAATGTTTTACAATAAGATATGTCATAAACTTTTAAACGAACATTGGATGCTAGCATGGTCATCGATGTTGAGTATCTAGAACATATAACATTTTCTCTTTAAATTATTTAGTTAGTGGATATGCTAAATTATGAGTGGGTGGCTACAATTATATAGTAATATGATACTAAAGCTAGCTAGATATATAAGTACAGTGTCAAGTAATAATTTAATTTAGTGGGAGTATAATGATTTAATTTTGTGTGGATGGGTCTGGCTGGTGAGTTATTTGGAATCGACGGATTTGACTAAAAAATTTTGTGATGTTGGATTTGAAATATTGATAGAAAGTTGATTCTGAAAATTGATATTAGTAGGATGTTAATAAAGTTTAAAATCGACAGATTGAACCGTATAAAGATCAAATAAAAAAGAGGGTTAAGATAGAAAAAAATTAATTCACAAAACATTTAATCTAATTAATTAATCTGAACTGAAAATAAACCCGAATCCAGTAGAATTAGCTCCGATCCGAAGATGAAATTGATCTTGGAAATTGAGATTTCATTTGGGGAATAAATACGATGGATGGTAGTGGGAAACACACCCCTATGCTAAAACTAATTCTGGAGATCCTCTATTTCAATTTTGATTGTTTCACCCGTATTTTACCATCAATTTTTGTTCAACTTTTTTTTTTCAGTTACAATTATATTTTTAGTTTAACTTTATGATTATTAATAAGGATTCATTAATTTAATTAGAGTTTATAATTAGTTTTTGCATTTTAGAAGTGAATATTTTAGTTAATAATTAATTATTAGGATAGGTTGTTTCATTAATTGGGTTTAAATCTCTTTAAGTTTTAATTTTAATTTATATATATTAATTAAAATTCAATATGTAATATTAAAATAAATATTATTAGAGTAATAATATTAACTTATACTTTTATAAAAATATTATTAAAATAACAGAGTAAATAGCAGGTCACATGAAATTGTGAGAGACGGAAAATTTTAGTCAAATATAAAAACGCAACTTTAGAACTATTAATATTTGAACTAGAAAGTAGGATCTTGCCTGTCCTTTTCCTACATTACTTCAAGCCGAATCCCATTTCAGATCACCCAATTCAATTAAAATATATTCGTCCTTTTCTTTTTTATCCAATTTTCATTAAGAAAAGATTAGTAAGCTATTCACAACACGAGTTTTAAGAAATGTGAAGTTCGTGTGTGTGTGTGTTACCAATGATAGAATGGTTAACGCCGGCATCAAAGATCCGGGTCGAAGTCACGCGACGCTACTTTAAAATCTCTGTATTAATTGACAAAAAGAAAGAAATGAGAAATTCTTGTATCATTTCTTGTATGCTCGCCCTCATCGGGGTCACATAAGAGATAATTATTTCGGTATTTTTAACTGTAAATATATATATGAGACAAAATTTATTGCGGCATTTCTACAAATGTCCTATTAAATGGATAGCAGTGCATATTAGGCAAGCGCACAAGAGTTTTTTTTTTAAAGAAATTAGATCATTTTAAAATATAATATTAAAGCCAAAATGAAGAAAATTCATATGATGGTTTTGAAAAAGGAGACTACCGTGATCTATATTATTTCGTAGATTAAATGTAATAAACTAAATTATAAGACGAAACTTTGAAACCGTAAGAAATGTATTTAGGGATTGTTGGAAAACTTCAGCACCCCAACCAAAATTTCAACAATTGAAAAAAAAAATCTTACAAAACTATATTTCTACATCCACCCATCTATCATTATTTTGCGTATCCTCATTGATAGTTGCAGAAGAACTTAAATAAAAATACATAGGGATAGGAATGGCAATGAGTCGGATCTGGACGGGATCTGGTTAGGTCCAGATTCAGATCCGATTTTTTTTACTTGGGTTCGGATCCGGTCCAGATCCATTGGGTCCAAAAAAATTAGATCCAGATCCGTAAGATCCGTAGAGTCTAGGGTCTAGACCCGAATCCATATGTTTTCGCTTCTAAAATAAATTCTAAATCAACTATAATTCACAGTAATACCATAATAATCTAAATATACAATAATACTATAACAATTATTTAGAATTTCTATAATTATCACTATATTGGAAGACGTTAGTTACAAATTTACTATAAGGTAGGAAACAACAAACAACTCGATCGTCGATGGTATAAGTGGCGCGATTCGCCGTTAATGCCGAATGATACATAATTGGGAGAATTTGAAATAAAATTGGGAGCATATTTGTTTTGGGAGAATTTGAAAAAGAAAATTAAAGAGTTTTGAGTTGGGGTTAGATATTTAATTATAATATAAATAAATAAATAAATATATAAATAAAATTAAATAAAAACTAATGGATCCGAGGGCCGGATCTGGATCGGATCCGAGTCTCAAAAAATAAATCTCAGATCCAGATCCGAAATATGAGGGTAGGATCAAGATCCGATTCAAATCCATAGGGTCTGAATCTGAATCCACGGATCTGAACTGAGTCCGAGATCCATTGCCATCTCTACATAGGGAGAGATGTCTTGCTTGTCAAATCTGGAGCAACTTTTAGCTCGTGGTCAATGTCATCGGTTATTTCATTGAGATTTGGTCTAATATGGCGTTCTTACTTCAATTTAATATACTCGGATAAATTAAATCTGATGCTCACGAGAAAACTCAGTTCCTATTTTTTCATTATTCCCACACTAGTATTAATCCACTTTCATTTTTCAAATAGATTAAAAAATTATATTTAATATTATTTTAAAAATATAACTTATATGTAATTATTCTATTTTACCCTTATTTATTGCTCCACATATATTTTTACAAACATTAAATAAGATTATTTTAGTAAAAAAAAAAGTTTTTAAGACAATTCAAACTAAGAAAATAGATTATAATTTGGAACATCCCAAAAAAGGAATAGAGGACTAATTTTTTAGGAAGAAGAGAGTATATTATTTTGTCGGAAATTAAAAGTAAACGATAAATACCAGTATTTTAAAGGAATTGCACCTTCTTATCAAGAGTGAGCAGCTTGGCAACTTGGCTAAAAATATGTAAATATAAATTACAAACTTAGCTCAAATACCCAACCAGTCGAGATAATAAAGTACAGTTAATTAGTTAAGTTGTCCCGCTTTTCCCATTAATTATGTGAAAATCAGTCTCATCCTTATTCCTTACATGCAAAAACAATCACACGCACACCAATATATTCCAATCCTTACTAATTAGAGTTTTCTTCATCCCTTCCAAATACATATTCCAAAGATGAAGGGTAAAATAATCCCTTTTAGAGTAGTATGGATTAATGCTTTTGACCCATATCAAATTAATCCATTCAACATCAATCCAAAAATAATTATTTATTATTTATTTAATTAATTAATTTATGGAGAATCCGCAACCACTATCTTCTATGCGCACTGGGTAAACCCGACATTCTTGTGCAATAGTCAGCAAACCATACAAGATGAGTAAATAATACTTGAAAAAATCAAGTGTAGAAGGCTCAGATATAGAGATATTAGTAGATTCTAACTTATCCAAAAATAATTATTTTATACTACATGTATAACTGTGAACGTTTAAATTGATTTTGTCCAACGTAAATTGACTCCCATGCATCGCACATGGTACAAACTTGTAATATAATATAAATAAAACCAATAATATTGAATTCCAAATATCTAAAACACTTTTAATAAAAACATAGAACAGTGTGATTATTCCTTAGAAAATAAAAGTCACTTTTTTATTTTATTTTTTATAATTCTTCACATGCACGCGTAGAACACGTAACAGACAGACAAACTTGCGAACTAAGGTTTGTCTAAATAAATGAATAAAAATAGGTGTTATACGGGATCAACTCAATTGGTTAAGAACTAGTAGATTTGGAACAAGGATGAAAAAATCTGAGTCATAATAGTTGTAGTGTGGGAGTTTCACCCTATTTAGAATTGCTCATTGTGAGTACTAGGCAAAGCTCTCCTAGCTTTTTAACAGTACGTTATCGCGATTTATCCACCACATTTTCATGAAAACTTGGGTGAGGTTTTAGGAGAGAGCTTCTCCTTTTGAAACAATGAATAAAAATAGGTTAGGGAAAGATATCTTGCTTGCTTATCAAATTTCGAGCAACTTTTAACTTTCGTCGTTTTTTTAATGAGGCACACTCTAGCGTAGTTGGGTGTATGGTGCATCCGTTTAATTATAATATTAATTAGAAATTACTAAAATTTAATTTAGACTTAATAAATGTTAACTAATTTTTAATTAATTAATTAATTAATAATTGTAACTGTGGCATATCTAGGAGTTTATGCCAAAAGTAAAATTTGATGTTCTCAACAAACCCCGTTAGGCATTACATGTAATTTGTAAAGGATACCCCAAAATATATTAAAAAACTAATAATCGAATATGGATAACTATATATGTGCAGGTTTAAATCAATTTATTTAACTTATATTATATCTTGGCAACTTGGCTTCCAATTAAAGTGGCAGGTCACTTACCCTCTGTACATTTGAAATAATAAAATATGAGTTTAGGAAAAGAGAGAGAAAAAAAAACCCTAACTAGTTGAAATCATAATGCACGGTTAATTCGTTAAATCGTCCCACTTCTCCCATTAATTATTCGTTAATTACTCCACCCTCTTCGAAAAAGTCTATATAATCCCATCCTTTGATGCAAATCCAATCACACCAATACATTCTAATCCTTACTTAGAGTTTTGTCCAAAATCCATTCCAAAAATGGCAAACCCTATTGGCCTAACTTTGACCCTTCTCTGCTTGTTCGTGTCCACGCTAGATGTGTACGAAGCCCGACAGGGCCCCGCCGCGGAGAAAAGGTCTTTCTATCGCGACGTCTGCGCCGGTAAAGAAAAGGTGGTGAAGCTCCACTTCTACGTCCAGGATCTGCGGATCGGCCACGTCAACACCACCGTGTTCGAGGTGGCGAAAGCCTCCATCACCCCGACCCACCCGACGGCCTTCGGCAGCGTCCACGTCCTTGACGATCTGATCACGGAGGGCCCGGAGTTCAACTCGAAGGCGCTCGGCCGGACCCAGGGGCTCACCACCAACGCCGACCTCGCCGTATTCGGTATCGCCATGAACCTCAACTTCTACTTCTCGGCAGGGCGGTTCAACGGCAGTACGCTCTGCATTCTCGGCCGGAACCAAGTCACGGACCCCGCGCGGGAGCTGCCAGTGGTCGGGGGCACCGGCGCTTTTCGGTATGCGCGCGGGTACGCGATCCAGACCACCTACTTCATGGATTTTCCGACGAGCTACGCGGTGTTGGAATACACTATCTACACAACATACAACTCGAAGCTCACCGAGAGTGATGATGATATTGAGATTGCTCAAATGTGAAAGATTTCTGCTTTTATTCTGTAATCGATGGAATAATATATGCATGCATGCAAGCATATACATGGCATAGATTTGCTTAATTTCCCTTTTCAGCAGTTGGTATTTGTAGTTGTGTTTCACTTTTCTTAGGAGTCAATTTGACAAATGTTCTAGGATTTTAATGGAATAAATGCAGTGCAAATTTTTGATCCATGTGTTCTTTTGATTTATTTTTATTTACTTTTTTGTTGATATTTTTATTAGTACTCATTACACTAATTGTGACACTGACATCTAAAATTATTTTATATTTACACAGTTACAAAGATTAGAAAATTACAATCTAAGATGTATTCAAGAGAAAAACGACTTTATCTTTCCGCTAGTTACCCAAATAACAAAGGTAAAAAGCTATGAGTACGTATGATAGTTTCAATTAGCTCGCATGTTTCATAATTGCTAATGCAGGCCGTTTATATTAAATTAATTCTCAGTAGATGTTGGCTGACATTTGTAAATGTACATATTAATTTTTTGTATTGATAAAGTGAAACGTTGAATATGATAATGTGTATTAAAAATGTTTACATGCACACTTTAATAGAGTACATCCTTATTTAAGGATGAGTCTTTCGTGGGTCGATTCAACTCAATCTAGACCCATTAATATTAATATATTAATTCGTAAATAATATATTTGTTCAGAGTAAGTGATATATTTGTTAAGAGTAACTGATACATTTACTCACATCAAGTAATATAATATTGTTTATTCGCAGTAAGTGTTACATTTTTTCATAATAAGTGATACAATGACACATCTGTTCAGAGTAAATGATACATTTATTCAGAATAAGTGATACATTTATTCAAAACAAGTGATACGATAACAAATTTATTCAGAGCAAATGATACATTTATTCAAAGCAAGTGATATATTTATTCAGAAGAAGTAATACATTTATTTACAACAAAATGATACAACAACATGTTTATTCAGAGTAAATGATATATTTATTCAGAGCAAGTGATACATTTATTTAAAACAAGTGATGTGCTTATTTATAGTAAATGCTACAATAACATGTTTATAGGGAACATTAGATCGGATAGATCTGAATCGGATTAACCCGCAAAATAAACCACTTGGATAAAGTCGACCATATCGAAGTTATAGAAGAAGGTAGGAAGGATGGAACTCATTTCCTTATCCACGCGTTGTTCTGATTTAGGGGTGTTGAGGGAGCCTCGGCATCCTCCACTCATATTTTTTAACATAATACTTGATATTTTTGCGGAATTCGATTCGATTTAATATTTCCCTGAAATGTTTTAGTTTATACAGTACCAATACAAACTAAAAATATATTGGTAGTTATCCTTTTAGAATAAACATAGCATGTAGATAATTTAAACAATCATTCAAAATATTCCATTTAAAATATCTTTGTCGTCAATAATAGATATAATAAATCACTGTTGAGTTCATTCCACATGCAAGCCAATTATATATCTAAATTTAATATATCGGGAATTGCTAAATTACAAATATATTTGTCCTATTAGCCTGCCTCCCCAGATATAACATGTGATGAGATGATAGATGATCTTTAAAATTATAGGATTTAGATTTTCAAAAGAATAATTTGTCAAGGGTCCCATAGAATTTTATTCTCCATAAACAAATATTCTATATTTAATTATTTTGTTTAATCAATTCTAACCCGTGGTTAAAAATGTAAAACTTAGTCCTAGTGACTATATTAGCATATAATTATTGAGTGTTCGCGATTTTATTTATATATAATTGAGTCCTTGCATTTTCACACAGTAGATATTATCCAGCCCGACACTGAGGGCTGACCGGCCTGGGCGGTGGCCTAGGACTGCAAAATTTTTAGGGCAAGCACGTTTTTTTCGTTTTTTTTCTTTAAAAAAACTAGGCATTAGCCCAGGTACGTTTTTTCACTTACTTTTGGGGCCTAATATATATTTAATGTGAAATTATAGCCATTTTTGTGTTAAATGTCATATTTACCCTTAATGTCAATGCTACTATGCTAGCCAAAGTGCGATCATAGTTACATGTCCACGCTACTTGTCACAACCACCACTCGTGACCCCGGTTCCTTCCTCTCGTACCTGTGTCCAAGCTCAGCCTACCAGTAATCACCAGGATACCTGCAGAAGAGACTCCCTCTCTATAGCGTGCATGTGTGATGAGTGTAGCTAGAAATAGAAGACACGAATACAAAGAAGAATTGTAGTGGTATTATTTCAAGATATGATTGTGAAAATATCAATACTCGTACATCACACCCCATCTCTATTTATATCACCTTGCCTTTCTTATGTCTTACTCATTAATCATTCTGTTACAATCTAACTAACTACCCGTTTAACAACTAACTCGTAACAACCTGTACTCCCTTCCCCATTTGTTACGTGCACGCCATGCACATGCATGCCACGTCACCACTGGATCTCTTATTCATAACACTACTATGTTATTATTATATAGATCACGTATATTTTGTTGTGCTTTCTCATGTGTGAGTACATCTGGAAGTGTCACGGGGTCTGAGCATGATCTATATAAGGAAGTTTTCATGCATGAAGAGTTCTATATGGAAAAGTCATCTTGCGGATCACTCAAGATATGTTCGAGCCCTCATTGAAGATCTTTAAAAATATATCTTCTGAATTTACGTCCTTATTGAATATGGCTTTGTATTCCTTTCACAACAAGGAAATACTCCAACATGGCAAGATTAGAAGATATCTAGGGTCTTGCAAATGAGCCCTATATATATGAGCATAAGGAGCATTGAAGATGCGACCTCCTTGATTATTTGATTTAGTTCTTCATGCTCACAACTTCTCCAATGGATTGTGAATGTAATCGTTTGTAAAAGAATTGTTAACTTTTTAGTGTATTTTATTCTACCTAGTGTTATGTTTACTAGTACTTGTTCCAATTTTTGTTCTAGCATAATAGTGTTTGTGAGGTAAATACTATTGAGCATTTTTTGTAAAAGAATGGCCATACTCTTATTTGAAGTTTGTTCAGATTAAGGGTTGGGTGGTGAACGGACCTTGTTCATGTCCAATTTGTGTGTGGTGCATACACAGCTAACGAGTTACTGTGAGCGGAGGTTTGGGAAGTCCCATAGACGTAGTAAGAGAGAGTCTTATTATATAAGTCCTTTATAACCTTATCTCCATGTAGTAAAGCATTTCCTCTGGATGAGACTCCCCAAATGTAGGTGGTTCATCGAACTGGGTAATCATATTGTGTGTTCTTTTGATTGATTTTTGTTTACTTTTTTATTGATATTTTTATTAGTACTCATTGCACTAATTGTGTTACTGACATTTAAAATTATTTTATATTTACACAATTACAAAGATTAGAAAATTACAATCTAAAATTTATTTAAGAGAAAAACGACTTTATCTCTTTCCGCTAGTTACCCAAATAACAAAGGTAAAAAGCTATGAGTATGATAGTTTCAATTACCTCGCATGTTTCATAATCGCTAATGCAGGCCATTTATATTAAATTAATTATCAGTCGATGTTGGCTGACATTTGTAAATGTACATATTATTTGTATTGATAAAGTGAAACATTGAATATGATAATGTGTATTAAAAATGTTTACATAATAAGGCACACTTTAATAGAGTCCATCCATATTTAAGGATGAGTCTTTAGTGGGTCGATTCAACTCGATCTAGACCCATTAATATTAATATATATTAATTCGTAAATAATATTTTTGTTCAGAATAAGCGATATATTTGTTAAGAATAACTGATACATTTACTCACATCAAGTGATATAATATTGTTTATTCACAATAAGTGTTATATTTATTCAGAACAAATGATACGATAATACATTTATTCAGAGCAAATACTACATTTATTCAAAGCAAGTGATACATTTATTCAGAATAAATAATATATTTATTTACAACAAAGTGATACAACAACATATTTATTAAGAATAAATGATATATTTATTCAGAACAAGTGATACATTTATTTAAAACAAGT
Source organism: Salvia rosmarinus (assembly GCA_036937905.1). Classification (NCBI taxonomy): domain Eukaryota; kingdom Viridiplantae; phylum Streptophyta; class Magnoliopsida; order Lamiales; family Lamiaceae; genus Salvia; species Salvia rosmarinus. Next base: position 96,178,471 of record CM072813.1, read on the forward strand.
CATGTGTTTATTTGTAGTAAATGATACAATAACATGCTTATAGGGAAGATTGGGTCGTACAAATCTGAATTGGATCAACCCGCAAAATAATCCAACCTTAGATAAAGTCGATCTTATCCAAGTTAAATAAGAAGGTAGGAAAGATGTCATTTCCTTATCCACGCGTTGTTCTGATTTTAGGGGTGTTGAGGGAGCCTCGGCATCCTCCACTCATTTTTCATTTTAACTTACCAAAACCTCTTCTTCTTCTTATTTGCGCCCACCTCGGCTTAAGGCGCAACCAACCTTTAGTTCTTGAATCTCATTGGTCATATCTTTTGGTTTGGTGAGTTGGTCAATTAATATACCAATTAAGAAACTATATATCTCAGACATGTTCACGGTTATATTTTAATTTTACCCAACACGCATTGAAATTCTTATACTGGCAAACTTATTCTATGTTTTAGTTTATACAGTACCAATACAAACTAAAAATATATTGGTAGTTATCCTTTTAGAATTAATATAGTATGTAGATAATTTAAACAATCATTCAAAAGATTCCATTTAAAATACCGTTGTCGTCAATAATAGATATAATCAATTACTGTTGAGTTCATTCCACATGCAAGCCAATTATTTATCTAAATTTAATATATCGGGAATTGCTAAATTACAAATATATTTGTCCTATTAGCCCTCCTCCACAGATAACATGTGATGAGATGATCTTTAAAATTATAGGATATAGATTTTCAAAAGAATAATTTGTCAAGGTTCCCATAGAATTTTATTCTCCATAAACAAATATTCGATATTTAATTATTTTGTTTAATCAATTCTATAGATTTTCAAAAGAATAATTTGTCAAGGGTCCCATAGAATTTTATTCTCCATAAACAAATATTCGACATTTAATTATTTTGTTTAATCAATTCTAACCCGTGGTTAAAAATGTAAAACTTAGTCCTACTGACTATATGAGCATATAATTAATGAGTGTTCGCGATTTTATTTATATATAATTGAGTCCTTGCATTTTCACACAGTAAAGATATAGGCCCGACACTGAGGGCTGACGGGCCTGGGCGATGGCCTAGGGATTCAAAATTTATAGAGCCCAATTTTTTTAATATATACCTCTGCACCGTGTTGGAATACACCACCTACAACCACAGAATCAGCTATAGTGATGATGATGTTGAGATTGCTCAAATGTGAGGGAATTGATTGCTTAATCTGCTTTAATTCTGTAATTTAGCAATTGGGAATTGACGCAGTCGCAAATCTGAGTTTTCTTGTTTATTTTTAACATGCCGATACAGTAAGATTTGATTTAATTGGTAGGGTTATTACCACTATTTGGTACATAAAGACAAAATTATATAGTAAATTAAAGTGCAAGAACTTAGTGTTTATAATTAAAATTTCAGATTAAGACTAGGTTTTGATCTAACTAATGAAAGAATGAAGAACTTGAAAGTGCATTATCCCGGCCATACGTGTTTCATCATTTTAAAAATTAAAATAAATCTGATGTAATCTCAAATACACATGGCTAGATGCGATCATATGATCGATCACACGAGCCAGAATACAAGAAATTTTGGACAATATGTAATCTCAACCAACTCTTATATTTTGATGTATCAAAATTTTTGTTCATCGCAATTCGCTACCAAATTTTGGGACGATATGTAATCTTAACAAGCTCTTAAAGCATATACATAACCCCTAATAAATGCCGATGTAGTTCCAAAAATAACCATAAACCCTAGCTAACCCTAATATTTTTGTATGCATTGACGTAGCAGACCTGGAAAAAATCCTTGATAGAGGCTCCATTTTCTAATTTCGAGAAAGCAATTTTCATACAATTCGATTGAGTAATTAGGACTTTTGCGTAATGATTCGCGCGAATTGTCAATAATGTGTTGTCATTATAGAAATTTGCTTAGTGTAATTAAAGAAAACTAATTCTTACGCAACAAAATGGTTCCCAATATAATAGTCATCTATTCTTAGAATCTTCACTGATACGAATGCATGTTGAGAATAGAACTGCCTACTTTTAAAGTATTGATTAAGTAAGTATTTAAAGAAGTTGGACATGTATAATGCACTGCTCCTCAATCCACTCATACTTATCATTTCTAGGTCTGTCACAATCAATTAGTGGGTACTGGAGGATTAATCTAAGTAAAATGATGAGTTGGCCCCAAATTAAGATGCAAGAAAACTCGAGTAAGTTGGAGAGTGAAAGATTAATATAAGTCAAAAGAATTAGATAGGAACTATAGTTTATACATGCACATTTTTTGTCATGATACATGATGGAGACGCATCTTATACGATACGATATTTAATTAGAGAATTTTTTAAACATCTAATTGGACCTTACAAATGATTATGATTTGAATTCTTTATTAGGTCTATAGTTATGTCGGCTAAGTTCATAATCCAATAGTGGAGATTTAGGTAAATTTATATTCATATACTCTTATAAAATACATTTTAAATCTTGATTCAAATATTACATGCATAACTAGTGATTTAAATATATAATAACGTGTTTGCTGAGTTAAATGATGAAAAGTTTGTTGAAAATCGCGTGCATATATATATAATATTATATATGTGGTCAAGTTTCCGAAGCTACTTTGACCAAGATTTTGAGTGACGTAACGCTTAATTTTGTGAAATTAAACGGCATAGGATCGATCTACGCCCGAGTAGATGATCGTGGTGTATTCACATTCTCAAATCCGATTTCCGGTGAGTGAGAAATGATGGATCAAAGTTGGTCACTTAAACATGGAGTTATGTGATTAATGGGATAAGCATGGATTAATTAATCCTTATCCCACATTGATTAATGTACCTTCATTAATTGTCTATATAAGTGGGTCATTGAACACTTAGTATAATTATGTGCACAAGTGATGGTCGAAAGCCCACGAGCGCACACGCCGCCGCCGCCGCCGCCCGGCCGCCTGCCCGGCGCCGGCGCCCGTCGCCCGCGCCCGCCGCCGCGCCGCCCGCCCGCCCGCCCGCCCGCCCGCTCCGGCCCGGTTCCGCCCGTGGATCGTGGATCGTGGATCGTGGATCTTGGATCTTGGATCTTGGATCTTGGATCTTGGATCTTGGATCTTCGCAATTGGTCTGGGTGGTCTTTGGCCGTTCTTTGGGCTGCTCGTGGGCCTGGTTCCGTGGCCCATTGTCCTTATATTTTGGATCAACGTTTGATCGAGCCCAAAGATGAAGTTGGTCCGAGGCCCAATTCGTGTAGCCCAACCGTTGGGCTCGCAGGCGATGGAGTTGGTCCGAGGCCCAACTCGTGTGGCCCAATCCGCTGGGCTCGCTGCACTTGAAGAGACGCCCGGATACGCCCAATGAACCCGACGCACGCGTTGTCCGATTCGTCGTAACCGCCGGTAACGCCCGACATGATGGCTCTGGAAACGTGCCCACGTTGTCTCCGTAAACCGCCACAGACTCGATAGGGGACATAACTCCGTAACACCCGACATCAATGCGGTGTTGACTCAAAGATGCTCCCCATGAGGGGACGACGCTATAAATAGGACATGTCTCTCAAAGATAAGCCACCAACCGCTAACTGCATTCCAAAGATTCCAAAGCACTCCTCGCATACATAGCTAGTGTCCAAGCTTTGTCCTCGCCTCATTCCAGTCACGGAGCTCGTTGGTCCGCGGTGTCGCCACCCACGAGACGCTGCTTTTATCTTTGGAGACGATACGCCGTAACCGAGAGCACTACCGGGCGTATCTCGCCTTATGGAAAGAGGCCTCGACTCGGCATTAGAATACGGTTAATCAGTATTTTATTCGCTTTCTAGTTTCAAATTCATTGTTAGTTTTGATCTTTCTACCTTCGCATTTCACGTTGTAATACGCCCGCAAGTTCTGCATCGCTTTTGTACACCTTTTTCCAACAATCGCAAGACGAGATATTACTTGCCACGAAGGAGTTCGACTCTTAATAAACTTAAAACGCTCAAACTAATACCTTTGCTTGGAGATGTCGACCGCACTCGCCACCGACCGCCCGCCGCCGCCGCCGCCGCCGCCCGCCGCTGCTGCCGCCGCCGCTTCTTTGCCGCCGCCACCGCACAATGGCTTCGGTCATGTTTGGTTCGATGCCTTCGGTCAACCATGGGACCCTTTGGGTCGATCGTTGGTTCCACTTTAGTGGTTCAACAATTGGTTCCACTTTTAGTGGTTCCTTCGTTCGACGATCGCACTTTTCGCTGGTCGATTGTTGGATCCATGGGATCTAACACCGTGGATCCGGTCATGGATTGATCTCGGCGCCGCTCATACCGCAGGATGATGCCGCCGAGAAGCCGCCAAGTTTGGAGGATCCGACTTCAAGAGATGGCAAGCAAAGATGCCGTTTCACCACGACGTTGGGCTTCGCCAACTTCTTGGTAGAAGATGAGCCCGCCGCCGGGGTCAAGTGACGGACTTTCACGTCCGAGCAAAGATATGACAATCTGGCGACCGGGCGACTACCTTTGTAAAAATTTTATACTTGGTAGTTTAGAAGATAGCTTGTATAGTGTTTATCTTTGTTGTAACGACATCCAAAAGTATGTGGGATGCGTTAGAAAAGAAGTACCGTAGTGATGATGCAGGTACTAAGAAGTTCATTGTAGCCAAATATTTGGACTACAAGATGGTCGATTCCCGACCGATCATGGACCAAGTGCAAGAGTTTCAACTCATTGTGCACGAGGTTCGCCGAAGCACACCGCTTGTTTGGACGGCTTTGTCGTCGCCATGCTGATTGAGAAGTTACCCCCGGGGTGGAGAGACTTCAAGGTCTACCTTAAGCACAAGCGAAAGGATATGACACTTGAAGACTTGATCGTCAGACTGCGCATCGAGTCTGACGTGAAGAAGCTAGAACTAAAAGGGAAAGGCTTGATCGATGCTAGAGCCAACCTGTTGGAGAGAGGCGGTCCCTCCAACAAACGTGTTCGTCCCAATGTCAAAGATAAAGGCAAAGGGAAGGTGGTTTCCCGTAAGTTTGACGGGGACTGTTACAATTGTGGCAAGCATGGCCACACGAGTAAGGACTGCCGTCAGCCTAAGAAGAAGAAGGCTAAGCAAGTTACCAACGTTGTCGAGAAGGACTTCGACAAATGGGACAAGGATGACTTGGCTGCTGTGGTGACCGAAGAAGTCAACCACGTCGAGAATCAAGGTGGATGGTTCATCGACACTGGCGCAACTGCGCACGTATGCGCCGAAAAGATGCGTTTCTCCACCTACAAGCCTGTTGAGGGGAGGAAGCTCAACATGGGGAACCAAGCTTCGTCCGAGGTTGCCGGAGTTGGTGATGTGGTGCTCAAGATGTCGTCCGGCATTGAGATCACCTTGAAGGATGTGCTGCATGTCCCGGACATTCGCAAGAATTTAGTGTCGGGCTCTATTCTAGTTAATAAGGGTTTTAGACTAGTTTTTGAGTCGGACAAGTTTGTCTTGACTAAGTTTGGAAAGTTCCTTGGTAGGGGTTATCTCACCGGGGGTCTTTTCAAATTGAATGTAATAATTTGTCTTGCCGTGTACCCAAGATTGCTATGAATAAAATGCATCTACTTCCTCTTACTTGATCGAGTGCTCGATTTATGGCATTGTAGATTAGGACATGTTAATCTAAATGCAATAAAAGATTAGTAAATTTAGATTTACTAAAGTTAAATGAAGTTAATACACAAACGAAATGTGAGGTTTGTGTGGAAGCCAAAATGGCTAAGTTACCGCTTCATTCGGTAGAACTGAGCACTAAGCCTCTAGAACTTATTCACACCGATGTGTGTGATTTAAAGTTTGTACAAACTAGAGGTGGTAAAAAGTACTTCATCACGCTTATTGATGATCGTACAAGATATTGTTATCTTTACCTTCTAAGAAGTAAAGACGAGGCTATTGAAGCTTTTAAAACTTCAAGAACGAAGCCGAGAATCAATTGTTGTCGAATTAAGACTGTTCAAGTGATAGAGGGGAGAATATGTAGCTCCGCTTGAGGCATTATGCAACGAAAGTGGTATAATACATCAAACGACGCTCCTTATTCACCTCGCCTAATGGCGCTGTTGAACGAAAATCGAACACTTAAGGAGATGATGAATGCTTTGTTGATTAGTTCGTGGTTACCCCGAACTTGTGGGGGCGTTTTTGACACCAACTACATACCGAACAAGATTCCACTCAAAGGTAAGGATGTCACCTCACGAGTTGTGGAAAGGAAGAAAGCCATCGTACAAATATCTCAAAGTGTGGGGTGTTTGGCGAAGGTTGAGGTGCCTCTTCCTAAACAAGTTACAATTGGACCTAAAACAATGATTGTATCTTTATTGGGTATGCATCAAGCAGCAGGCCTATCGTTCTCGATCCACGTGTCGAGGTACCGATATGACCGTGGGGACGACGATTGAATCAAGGAATGCTATATTCTTTGAAAGTGTTTATCCTGTAAAGACAAGGATAAAATGAAGCCGATTCTAGCAATAGAGCGATGGTGAAGCTTCGAGTTCTAAACCTTGGAGAAAGAACCGATATCGCATAAGCGATCGAGGTCCGATCCGGAGGGTCGGAACCGAGACGTGGCGGTCGAGTCGAACGCCAAAGAATTTTGGTCCCGACTATATTGCGCTCATGTTGGACGAAGAACCAACTTCGATCAAAGTAGCCTATGCTCGGTCAGACGGGATGCTCGCGAGAGGTCATCAAAGCGAATTGATTCCATTCGCAAAACCACACTGGGTGTTGGTTGATTTGCCGAAGGTTGTAAGCCCTAGGATGCAAATGGATCCTTAAAAGAAAGTACAAGGCGATGGATCAATTGAAAAGTATAAGGCCCGCTTGGTTGTCAAAGGGTTTAAACAAAGAGAGGATACGATTTCTTCGATACCTATTCACCGTGACGAGGATTACGCCTATTAGGTGCTTCTCGCAATTGTCGCTTTGCACAATCTTGAGATTCATCAAATGGACGTTAAGACCGCATTTTGAATGGTGACCTCGAGGATGAGGTATATATAGAGCAACCCAAGGGTTTGTAGTACCGGTCGAGAGGGTAAGGTATGCAAACTCGTGAAGTCTCTATATGGTTTGAAACAAGCGCTGTAATGGCACTTGAAATTTGACAATGTAATGTTGGCAAATGGTTTCAAAATCAACGAGTGTGACAAATGTGTCTACGTTAAGAACACCGATAATGGTTATGTTATAGTGTGTCGTATGTAGATGACATGTTGATCATGGGTAGCAATACTCAAGTCATTAATGACACAAAGCGCATGTTAAATAGAAATTTTGACATGAAGGACATGGGTTTAGTGATGTGATTCTTGGAATAAAGATTCTAAGAAGATCGACGGAATTGTCTTGACACAATCTCACCACGTTGAGAAAGTGCTTAAGAAATTCAACGCGCTTGATAGTTTGCTCTGCTAAGACCCCATTAGAGCTCAATGTTCACTGAGTAAGAACAGGGTGAACCCGTTGGGCAAGAAGACTATGCTAAGGTCATCGGGTGTTTGATGTATCTTACAAATTGCACCCGACCCGACATAGCTTGCGCCGTGAACAAATTGAGTCGTTACACGAGCAATCCAAGCAAGGAGCATTGGAAGGCTCTAGTGAGAGTTTTGAGGTACTTGAAGTATACTAAAAATCATGGGCTGCATTTCACGAGATATCCCCGGTACTTGAAGGGTACCTGTGATGCCAATTGGATATCTGACACGAAAGATTCACTTTCTACAAGTGGGTACGTGTTCACGATTCGGGCAGGTGCTGTTTCTTGGAGATCCACGAAACAGACGTGTATAGCCCGATCCACCATGGAATCAGAATTCATAGCTTTGGATAAAGCTGGTGAGGAAGCCGAGTGGCTCCGTAATTTTTTGGAAGATATTCCATGTTGGTCTAAACCCGTGCCACCGTGATGATTCACCGTGATAGCCAAGCCGCTATTGGAAGGCGAAAAGTGGTTTGTATAATGGTAAGTCTCGACATATACGTCGGCGACATAATACCGTGAGGCATTTGATCTCAGTGGGGTTATATCAATCGACTATGTCAAGTCAATAGATAATCGCGCATCCGTTAACCAAAGGGTTGAACCGGATCAAATGATCAAGTTGCTAGAGGAATGGGACTAAAATCCACATCTTAAGAACAATCATAGTGGTAACCCAACCATGATGACCGGAGATCCCAAGAACTTGGTTCAATGGGAGAACCAAGCTATATGAGTTCGTGTATAAACACTCGAGTTAGTCTGCTCCTAGAAAGCAAACGAGTGTTGAAAAACTTGCCTAGTGGTGAGGTTGAGTCGTTGACTCTTAATGATTCCTAAGATACCTCGAGGAGGTTGAGTATGGCAAGATACTGATAAAGAATCACCTATGTAAGTGCGAAGTGGGCCGCTTCAAACAAAACACTTATGAATCCAAAGTGGATGTCCATGGCCAAATGGAATCAAACGTGAGAACGGATGAGGTTGAGGTGTTAAAGTGTTAATACCATTGTTTCGCAGGCACGTTGTGGGGAATAGTTCGCATCGTGTCCACTAATCCGCCTGTGTACTGGATGGTACTAACTATGGAAGGTTCAAGGCCATAAACCACCTGTCCAAATATTTTAACATCTCGAGGATCGAGCTGTGTCTCGCATCATGCATATGGCTATTTCCACTCATGTGGGGATTGTTGAAAATCGCGTGCATATATATATATATTATATATGTGGTCAAGTTTCGTGAAGCTACTTTGACCAAGATTTTGAGTGACGAACGTTTAATTTTGTGAAATTAAACGGCATAGGATCGATCTACGCCCGAGTAGATGATCGTGGTGTATTCACATTCTCAAACCGATTTCCGGTGAGTGAGAAATGATGGATCAAAGTTGGTCACTTAAACATGGAGTTATGTGATTAATGGGATAAGCATGGATTAATTAATCCATATCCCACATTGATTAATGTACCTTCATTAATTGTCTATATAAGTGGGTCATTGAACACTTAGTATAATTATGTGCACAAGTGATGGGTCGGAAAGCCCACGCCACACACGCCGCCGCCGCCGCCGCCGCCGCCCGCCTGCCCGGCGCCGTCGCCCGCGCCCGCCCGCCCGGCCGGCCCCGCCCGCCCGCCCGTTCGGTTCCGTGGTCCGTGGATCGTGGATCGTGGATCGTGGATCTTGGTGGATCTTGGATCTTGGATCTTGGATCTTGGATCTCGCAATTGGTCTGGGTGGTCTTTGGCCTGCTCGGGCTTGCTTCGTGGGCCCGGTTCCGTGGCCCATTGTCCTTATATTTTGGATCAACGCTTGATCGAGCCCAAAGATGAAGTTGGTCCGGGCCCACGTGTAGCCCAACCGCTGGGCTCGCAGTGCGATGGAGTTGGTCCGAGGCTCAACTCGTGTGGCCCAACCGCTGGGCTCGCGTGCACTTGAAGAGACGCCCGGATACGCCCAATGAACCCGACGCACGCGTTGTCCGTAGATTCGCCGTAACCGCCGGTAACGCCCGACATGATGGCTCATGGAAACGTGCCCACGTTGTTCCGTAAACCGCCACAGACTCAATAGGGACATAACTCCGTAACACCCGACATCAATGCGGTGTTGACTCAAAGATGCTTCCCATGAGGGGACGACGCCTTATAAATAGGACATGTCTCCTCAAAGATAAGCCACCAATCGCCAACTGCATTCCAAGATTCCAAAGCACTCCTCGCATACATAGCTAGTGTCCAAGCTTTGTCTCGCCTCATTCCGTCACGGAGCTCGTTGGTCCATGTGTCGCCACCCACGAGACGCTGCTTTATCTTTGGAGACGATACGCCGTAACCGAGAGCACTACCGGGCGATCTCGCCTTATGGAAAGAGGCCTCCTCGACTCGGCATTAGAATACTGTTAATCGTATTTTATTCTGCTTTCTAGTTTCAAATTCATTGTTAGTTTTGATCTTTCTACCTTTCGCTTCACGTCTGAATACGCCCGCAAGTTCTCATCATTGCTTTTGTACACCTTTTTCCAACAAAGTTTTCCATACTCGAGCAACTAGTAATTTGATATTTTTGTTCACAATAGAAGAGCATATTATTAATAGAGGCTTTCATCATCAGTCTTTCACTTTCGCCATCATGAGTTCTTGTCCCTTTTATTGTTTTATATAACACTACTTTTGACGATGGAATATTGCAGCATGCGCTCTTGGTTTCTCGAGGCGACGTGGTTCCATCACTACTCATTTTTTTGAACTATTTTAAGTTGGAGTACTTTAGAAAAGTTTCGTTACGTAAATAACATAAGTTATGAAAATTAAAATCGCATTAAACAAGTGTTGTTTATGTATTCAAACGTGACATATTGACCACAAAATTTACTTATCCAATCAACACTATGTCACCATAATGGGGTTTGAAATTTTTTATGTATAGGAGGGCACAAAAAAATGAGTTTTTAGTTTATAGTTTGATTTTATTCATTCAATAATTATTAATTGTGGTTTATTTTCGTAATAGAGCTTATAATATTTTTAGTTTTAGTTTCCAGTACATAAATCCTAATCATCAATAATTAATATTCGATATTCAGATTTTAAGTTTTATAAGAAACTAGTGGTGTAAAGGATTTTGTAATGTTTCTTTTTTTCAATACTAATTATACTAATTAAGGTGGTGTTTACTTTGCATTATTATGTTGGATAGATAAAATTAATCAAACCTAATCGAGTGTTTACTTAAGGATTAATATATGAGGATATCCCAAAGCCCGAGATCTTTTTAATCCAACTAATATATATAGATATGATTGAAATAATCATCCAAATAAAGATAAAATTATTTATCCCAATTTTAATCATTCATTAATCCTTTGTAGTAAACAAAAGATTGGTAGATAAAAATTATCTTATCACATATTTAATCCATCAAATAGTCAATCCTTCAAAATGATAATCATGAAAAGTAAACATTTCCTAATTATAATATTTTTTCAATATCAGAGTGGCTCCAAGAGAAATGGCCTCTTAGCATAAGCATAAGCAGCACATTAACATATAAGCGTATGATGCGAAACAGAGAGAGAACCCTCTGACCGTTGCGCCCAGCCCGAAATCCACTGTCCTGGGCCGGGTTAGGGATGACAGGCTACATCCGTACAGCATCAGCCTATCCTGAATTATGGAGGTTCAGAACCTGTACATATTGGGCTGGGCCCAGAGTTATCCATGAAAAACAAGTCTACCAAATTTTGGACTCTTAAGCCCAAATACATCTACAACCGTGCACCTCAATTTAGGGCGAATCAGATTCTATTCGTAGATTGTTTTTTTTAGGTCAATTAATACAGAAATTTTAAAAGTCGCATCACAATGGACTAAAATCAGAGATCTTTGGTCTCAGACATCAACTACTCTACCACTAGGCTAACACACGTACACTCGCATACCATATTTTACTCATTATAACTTCTTATTTAAAATAATAATAATAATAATAGTACTATTTTAGTCGTTTAGCACAACTATAATAATGAAATTTCTCTGGTATAGGCGAAGACGACCTTGTTTGAGTTCTCTCTTAAAACAAAGTGGTATCGGATGTGTCACGCGCTTGTATTGTGGTGTTCAAGTTCAATACCAAAGAAGAAGAAGAAGAAGATATTGTTGTTTCTGCCATAGAAAAAGGAAACGGGGAAGAAAGGATGATTGATTGGTGTTGCATGTTTCTAAGTATCTGAGTTTTCTGCCATCGGCAGCTATGGATTGAGATTTTTTTATTTTATTAAAAACTTAAATTGGTGCTATAAGGGTCAAATATTATTTTTATCATTTATTTAAATAAGGGGATAATAAAATGGGGACGATGAATAAAATCACCCCTCAATTTATAATATAGATTTAAGAAGAATATGAAAATCGATTCTATCATGACCCATATTTTATTCCCAATAAAACCTCTATTTATTAAAATAATAAAAAAATATAATTTTATCCTTATTTAAGGATCGAGTCCTACCAATCGCGATGTTCGAGTTTTATCTTTTTTATGGTGATTCCTTATGAGCACTAGGCAAAATCTTCAAAACTTCTTAACCGTCGAATCACTATAGTTTATTCCCTCATATTCTCATAGGATGGGTGTGGACTCAAAAGAGAAAGCTTCCGCTTTGGAACAAGAATTATACTGCCGTTATTTTGCATCCTTCAATGCACTATATATGTTCAGGTAGGGATATCAATGGGTGGGTTTTACCAGGACCGATCCGGAATCGTTCAAAACCCATTAAATTTTAAAGCAACGGTTCTGGTTCTGGTTCCGGTTCTGGTTCCAGATCCGCTTTAGACCCGGACCGTTTAGATACATAGTTTGATTGTTCGGTCCGGTCCGAACGGTTCTCGGTTCCAACCAAGACTTATTTATTGGCTCGTCCGAATAAAACATGTCTATTGACAAGTCTAAGTTTAAATATACATGTCAATGAGCTAGTTTTATCCATATCGATTCAAAATCACTCATAACACATTAAATTATAAAGCAACGATTTCGGTTCTAGTTCTTGTCTGGTTCTGGTCTGGTTCTGGTTCCAGATCCGCTCAGATTCGGACCGCTTAAGACCCATAGTTGATGGTTTGGGTCCGGTTCCAGATCCACTGTCTAATGGGTCGGTTCCAGAACAAGAACCATTACTTATTTATTGGTTCTGATCCGAATAAAACCCACCCATTGACATTCATATGTGCAGGTTTAAATTAATGTTATCTAACATATATTATATCTTGGCAACTTGGCTCCCAATTAAAGTGGCAGGTCACTTACCCTCTTCGAAAAAGTCTATATAATCCCATCCTTTGATGCAAAAACAATCACACCAATACATTATAATCCCTACTTAGAGTTTTGTCCAAAATCCATTCCACAAATGGCAAACCCTATTGGCCTAACTTTGACCATTCTCTGCTTGTTCGTGTCCACGCTAGATGTGTACGAAGCCCGACAGCGCCCCGCCGCGGAGGAAAGGTCTTTCTATCGCGACGTCTGCGCCGGTAAAGAGAAGGTGGTGAAGCTCCACTTCTACGTCCAAGATCTGCGGATCGGCCACGTCAACGCCACCGTGTTCGAGGTGGCGAAAGCCTCCATCACCCCGACCCACCCGACGGCCTTCGGCAGCGTCCACGTCCTTGACGATCTGATCACGGAGGGCCCGGAGTTCAACTCAAAGGCGCTGGGCCGGACCCAGGGGCTCACCACCAACGCCGATCTCGCCGTATTCGGTATTGCCATGAACCTCAACTTCTACTTCTCGGCAGGGCGATTCAACGGCAGCACGCTCTGCATTCTCGGCCGGAACCAAGTCACGGATCCCGCGCGGGAGCTGCCGGTGGTCGGGGGCACCGGCGCTTTTCGGTATGCACGCGGGTACGCGATCCAGACCACCTACTTCATGGATTTTCCGACGAGCTACGCGGTGTTGGAATACACTATCTACACAACGTACAACTCGAAGCTCACCGAGAGTGATGATGATATTGAGATTGCTCAAATGTGAAAGAGTTCTGCTTTTATTCTGTAATCGATGGAATAACATATGCATGCATGCATATACATGACATAGATTTGCTTAATTTCCCTTTTCAGCAGTTGGCATTTGTAGTTGTGTTTCACTTTTCTTAGGAGTCAATTTGACAATTGTTCTAGGATTTTAATGGAATAAATGCAGTGCGAATTTTTTATCCAATTTCGATACATGTATATATATATATATATGAGAACGGTTTTTATCGTGGGAACAAAAAAATTATGAATTTATTGTGAAAGTTAATGAATCCGCTGGGAAAAGTTACTGAGTCCAAAAAAATAACTTTTTTGTTTCTCATGGGATTCGAACCCGGGTGAAAATTAAGAATTTTTAAATTCAATAACTTTTCCAACGGATTCATCAACTTTCATAATGAATTCATTTGGTTCTTAATTTTTAGGATAACAATAGTTCTCATTTGAACCTAACTATATATATATATGTGTGTGTGTGTGTGTTGGTTACTGTAAAAACCTTTCTTATAGTAAAAACCATGAACCATGAAAATTGATGAATTACCCGTAGAGATAAGAATTCAAAATCAATCCACCACATACCTTGTGCACAAAAAAAAGGAATAAAAAACACACGCAAAAGACAATGCACATGCTTGTAGAAGTGTTTAATTAAGAGATATTTTACGTATTTTTAAAACCCTTGGGCGTTGATATTGCAGTCGCATTTCTCAATGTATTCGTTTTTAGTTTTACATGAATACAAACTAAAATATATTGGTAGAGTGAATGTGACTTGGGACAAGTTGCCATATATTATCTTTATAATTAGTAGTTTAGTCTATTTTAACTAAATTTCTAATAGTATTTTGTTCCATATTAAATTTTAGGATTCTAGTTCATTTTCTAAGTGAATCGTTTTTAGGTCTTTAAATAGTCGTTTAGTTATTTTGATATTCATTCTTTGTTATTATATTGAGTTTTCAATAAAATTCGTCTTTCATTGAAGAGTGATTGTCTTTTGCATTTTATTGTCTCACGTCAAGTGGTATCACGAGCCTGAGTTTTTCCTGGGTGCTGGTTACTAAGGACAAAGAAATCTCCTTCGTTGATTAATCGTGTGATTTCCAATTTTCTTGTAGGAATCATGCTCATGAGGATAATTCATCTGGAGAAGAAGTTGTAGAATTATTTGAAACCCCTAACCCTTAATACCAAAAATCAACAAAAACGTGCATCATGGAATTTGATTGAGATGAGATGATACTGATGTGCAGCAGTGGGTCGAAAACATCTACTGTTTGTAATCAAATATTTGAGATGATTATTGGTAGCAATAGTTGCAAAAATATTCTCTCTCGAAATTTAGCTAACACCTTGAAGTTGTATGTGGAAAAACATCATGAACGATGTCGTGTACCTCTATCTATTGGCAAATATTGTAAGGACGATTCTGCGTATGATGTTGTGGCTATTGATGCTTGCCAACTGTTATTTGGCAGGTCATGACAATTTGATACAGGGAAAGTTGAGCCGATAGAGCAGATGTATGATACTTGGCGTGAGGTGTTCAAAGAATTTCAAGAGCTAATACATGATTAATTTTATGAAGAATTGCCACTAATCGCAATCTCACATCGTAATATCTGCATCAGATCAAGAGACATGTGGAAGATGTTTTCAAAATGAATGTCATGATTATTTTTGGTTGAGCTCTACATTTATTTGAATCACTCGGAACAATTTCTTTTCAAGTATATGAGATTCATGTGAGATAGATTGCCCAAGATTATTTTTATAATTAGTTGTTTAGTCTATTTTAATTAGTTTTCTTGTTGTATTTTATTTTATTGTTTTAGGATTAATTCTAGTTCTTTATTCAAGTAGGGACGTCCGTTTTTAGATCTTTACATAGTCGTTTAGTTGTTTTGATATATCCAGTGTTATTATATTAAATATATCTTTTGTTGAAAAGCGTTAGTCTTCTACGTTTTATCATTCCCGTTGCAAAATGGATCATATATTTTAGGGATAACAATAGTTTGTTTCCCCAACTTTGATGAGATTTTGAAAAATATCAACAACTTGAGTTAATACATTAAAATGTCCCCAACTTTGACTTTATTTTGAAAAATATCTCTAATTTCAATTAATACATTAAACATCTACAACTTTGAAGATATTTTAAAACATATAATGATTCAAAGTTATCCGATGACGAAATATTAAGTCAATTCGTGTGGGTTATAGTTAAATGACTCGGAATTCCGTCGTTGAAAAACTCTGAATCGAGATATTTTTTAAAATATCGTCAAAGTTTGGAACGTTTAATGTATTAATTAAAATTGGGCATAGTTTTCAAATTATCTTATCAAAGTTGGGGATATTTTAATATATTAACTAAAGCTGGGCATATTTTTCAAAATCTTGTCAAAATTAGAGACACAAACTATAATTATCCCTATATTTTATCATCAAAATTATATATGTAAATTTGTGCCACCTACATCTCTCTTGCGATTATAATATCTCTCTGTTATGGTACTTTAATGGTAGGTTTTCTCATTCTTAACTTCTTTATCATTAGAATGAAGATGATGTAGCGCAAAAAGTTGAGAATCAACTTTTACCATTATAGATATGCTTACTCGGTATTTTCTACAAAGCTAACTTCTGAAAATAAAAGTTAGTTTTTTACTTTTTTCGGGTCTCATAATAGTCTTTCTTCTTTTTATCCTTTTTTGGGTCTCAAATTGTGTTATATATATAGTTATATGTATATTATACTGGAACTCATGTCGAAGTTGATGTTGTAGGTATATTATAGTGCCATTTTTTTGGGTCTCACAACAGTCTTTCTTCTTTTTAAAAATTGACGTGGCATTAAAAAAGTTGGACGCCAACTTTATCATTGGAGATATCCTGAACTCTGGCATATGGCATGTGAATAAAAAAAATTATCATCAAAACTAGAGGAAATAATTTGTCGTGTGGTATTCATGATATTATATTAGTAAAGTTTTTGTATTAGTAAATATGAGTTAAATAATGAAAATGTATGAGATTTATCTATGTAAGTGTATAGGTCATACACTATATATTTGTTATTATATAGATCACGTATATTTTGTTGTGCTTTCTCATGTGTGAGTACATCTGGAAGTGTCACGAGGTCTGAGCATGAATTATATAAGGAAGTTTTCATGCATGAAGAGTTCTATATGGAAAAGTTATCTTGCGGATTACTAAAGATATATTCGAGCCCTCATTGAAGATCTTTAAAAATATATAATAACTTGTTTGCTGAGTTAAATGATGAAAAGTTTTCCATATATACTCGAGCCAACTAGTGATTTGATATTTTTGTTCACAATCGAAGAGCATATTGTTAATAGAAGCTTTCATCAGTCTTTCACTTTCGCCATCATGAGTTTTTGTCCCTTTTTATTGTTTTATATAACACTACTTTGACGATGGAATATTGCAGCAGGCGCTCTTGGTTTCTCAAGGCGACGTGGTTCCATCACTACTCATTTTTTTTCCTATTTTAAGTTGGAGTACTTTAGAAAAGTTTCGTTACGTAAATAACATAAGTTATGAAAATTAAAATCGCATTAAACAAGTGTTGTTTATGTATTCAAACGTGACATATTGACCACAAAATTTACTTATCCAGTCAACACTATGTCACCATAATGGGGTTTGAAATTTTCTATGTATAGGAGGGCACAAAAAATGAGTTTTTAGTTTATAGTTTGATTTTATTCATTTAATAATTATTAATTGTGGTCCATTTTCGTAATAGAGCTTATAATATTTTTAGTTTTAGTTTTAGTTTTCCAGTACATGAATCCTAATTATCAATTAGTATTCGATATTCAGATTTTAAGTTTTTATAAGAAACTAGTGGTGTAAAGGAATTTGTAATGTTTTTTTTTCAATACTAATTATACTATAGTAATTAATTGTTCCAATATCAGAGTGGCTCCTAGAGATATGGCCTCTTAGCATAAGCATAAGCAGCACATTAACACATAAGCGTATGATGAGAGACAGAGTGAACCCTGTTGCGCCCAGCCCGAAATCCATTGTCCTGGGCCGGGCCTAGGGATGAATGACAGGCTACATTCGTACAGCATCAGCTAATCCTGAATTATGGGCTGTAAATATTGGGCTGGGCCCAGAGTTATCCATGAAAAACAAGTCCACCAAATTTTGGACTCTTCCGCCCAAATACATCTACAACCTCAATTTAGGGCGATTCAGATTCTATTCGTATACTGTTTTTTTTAGATCAATTAATACATAAATTTTAAAGATCGCGTCATAATGAACTCGAATCAGAGACCTTTGGTCTCAAACATCAACTACTCTACCATTAGGCAAAATCTTCATAACTTCTTAACCGTTGAGACTGTAGTTTATCCCCTCATATTCTCATAGAATTGAGGTGTGTACTCTCCAGAGAGAAAGCTTCCGCTTTGGAACAAGAATTATACTGCCTTTATTTTGCACCCTTCTATGCACTTATCAAATGCAACTCCCCGATCATCAAGTTGTTCTCCATTTTTCAAGCTACACTAATTTGCATATGATCTTTTTTTTTACACAAACACTAAATAAAAATAGACAAAAACTTGGATGAGTTCCGTCTCACCTTAAACTCATCCTTATTTTTAGTTAAAATAATTATATATTAATTATGATGAGTAAGAATAATTAGATTTTATTAATTTATGATTAATTTTTTTAGTATTATAATTTATTAATTCAAAATTAGAATTTATTAATTCATAATTATGGTTTATTAATTCATAATTAAGGTTTATTAATTCATAATTAGGGTTTATTAATTCACAATTAGAGTTTATTAATTTACAATTAGGATTTATTATTTCAAAATTAGGGTTTATTATTTTAAAATTAGGGTTTATTATTAAAAATTAGGGTTTATTAATTCCAATTAGGATTTATTAATTTAAAATATGGTTTATTAATTCCAATTATGGTTTATTAATTCACAACTATGGTTTATTAATTCATAATTGGGTTTATTAATTCACAATTAGGTTTTATTAATTCACAATTATGATTTATTATTTCAAAATTATGATTTATTATTCAAAATTAGGGTTTATTAATTTATTAATTAAAAATTAAGATTTATTAATTTCAATTAGGGTTTATTAATTCAAAATTAATATTTATTAATTCATGATTATGATTTATTAATTCATGATTAGGATTTATTAATTTAAAATCAAGATTTATTAATTCATGGTTATAATTTATTAATTTAAAATTATTATTTATTAATTCATAATTATGATTTATTAATTAAAATTAATTTAATATTAATTAATTAATTTAAATTAATTAGGGGTGGGTCTCAACGTACGAGCACGTATAGTGCGAGCACGCACAGGAGACCACCCATAAATATATTGTATATCCTTTGACTAAATATGAAAGCAAGTGGTAGACATGCGTGACGTACAAATTAATTCTATATTTTACGTACAAACATCTAATAAAAATATTGTATATCCTTTGACTAAATATGAAAGCGAGTGGTAGAAATGCGTGACGTACAAATTAATTCTATATTTTACGTAATGCTGTGCAATTTGCGCAATATGACATTGACAAAATGATAAGTAGTCTCCTTGCATGCCAAACCTAAATTAAAGTTGCATCCAATTCTAACAATGAACTGTCTCTTTTTGTTTTCAAGTATTATTGTATTTGTCCAAAACTTTCTGTATTTAGCGTCAATCTAGTTGATCAATCACCAATCTTCGACTTTGCTGCCGTGAAAAAATTTTATCAACCAATCTTCGACTCTATGTCCAAAGACATTAACCGGCCAAACCAAGTAGATATATATGGCTTCTGCCAAATCCACCGCCACGTCACCTACATTATTTGGATGGTGTCGAAATGAAAGTGGAAATTGGATTAGTAGTCGAGGCAAGAGTTAAACTTTTTTAAAGTAAAATTTGATCCTTTTCCTGCACCTGCCATATTAAAATCATCTCCAAAGTAGAATTAGTTGAATTTTAAATGTTGCACTATAGATTGACGTTTTGGCTTACTACTTAATATTTTTCCGACTAATAATACAGTTTATGATAGTTTTAGCTTAATAAAAAATTTATAAGAAAATTATTAATGATTTATTATCCTAAAATTGTTACAAAACATGCATGTTATTAGGTTTCACCTCGAACAAAAAAAAACTTTGTTTTGTCTATGTCGACACCCACGTATTATTGCGATTGCAAGCTATGCTTTCCTATGCCGAAAGCTAACCTTGACACAAATTTAATTTATTCAAAAATGAATAATTTCGTGTAATGAAATGTAAAATAAGATAGATTTATTTATTTATTTTAATCCATGAGCTTATAAGGATTCTCTATTTATTTAAATGGAGGTATTTTCTTATGTCATCTAGGGTAAATTGTAAAAATATGGGGTATAACTTACAGGTTATCTAGACATATTTTATCCTAAACTTAAAAATTAAAGATATATCCAAAATATAAATTGTAAATCCCTTTACTTCTATGTGATAAATCAAATGTTAATTATTGTCTAATCTTAAAAAAAGATTGTAACTACCAAAAACTCATGATGGTAGACTTTACGGTAGGTTGTAACCCGTATTTATCTATTTTATAATGTTCAAATATCTGTCAATTACATTACTAAATAACATTGTAACTACCAAATTCGACGGCAGTGGTGGACTTGACGACAGTTTGTAATCAGAACTTATCTATTTTATGATGTTCAAAAATAGCATTACAAACCTTGTCCAAATTCCTCCATGACACTAAATAAATAAATAACACAAACAACCAACATTTTTATTGATTAATTTGTTTTAGAAGCCCGTTTATATTGAATTCTAAAATGTAAAGAAGCTTTAAGACATAAATTGGTACACAGTTACGATTATTTTATGGAAAGTAAAACTATCTCTAATAATTATTTATATTCATAAGATCTGATGCTCTCGACAAATTAGCCAATTTGTGCAGGGTTACATTTAAATTAACGTATAAAACCTAGTTAATTGACCATGACACCTCGATTTAGGCATTGGTGAGATTATCATGATCTCTCAATCACGATGATCGATCTTATTTTCGTAAGGGAATTAATCGCACGCAAGAACACCAGAGATTTACGTGGTTCGATCTATGAATGAGATCTACGTCCACGGGGAGAGAGAGTATTCGTGTATTGATAATGGGAGGAGCGATTACAAAAAGTGTAGATGATCTTTCTCGTCCAGTCTAGCCTCTATTTATACACAAATATATTGACATAGATCCTCAATCCGAGATTTCCTCTAGGATCGGATCTTCCTCCTATCTCTCTTCAAATTATGATTCTTCTATATATGGCCGAATCTTCTGCGTTCACATTGATTTAGGAGTCTTCTTGGGCCGAACTTGACTGGGCCGAGCTTGATGTCAGGCTTACTTGTATTGGGCCTGTTGCTTGGGCCCGGTAGTTGGGCCGTATCCTATCACATCCCCTCCCCCCAAAACGATGCAGAAGCAAGGTCGTAACGGATTTGGGGGTTGTGGATTACCGATGTACGTGTGTGGTGAATCGGGGCCCTTTTGGTGCCGACTTCGTGCTGTCTGGATGGCCTTTCCGAGGCAATGTTCCGAGGTCGCCTGTCGAGTGACTCGCTTTTTCGAGATGTTGTGAGGTCGCGCACCGCTGGGTTCACTTTGTCGTAATGCCGAGGTCGCGTTCTTCGGCTCGCCTTACCGAGGCGTTATGCGGGTCGCAGCGCTGTCGACATCATCTTACCGAGGCTTCATGCCGAGGTTGTACATCGTTGGCTTACCTCTCCGAGGTGTTATGCGGCAAGTTCGTGGCGCCGTTTGTATCTCTTGCCGGGGTGTTTTACCGAGGTTCGTCTCTTGGCGCGTCGACGGTGTTACGCGAAGTCATCGGGATGGCTTCACCGGCGAGGCGTTATGCCGAAGTCGTTTATGCGATTCATGGTCGAGGTCGGATATACGGCGTTCTTATCTTGAATGCGGAACGCCCGCCGAGGCGAACACGGATTTTCTCGCCGATGTCATGTAATTGGATATGCATTTAATGTGCATTTAATGCGGCGCGATTGGATTCCCGATAAAGCGCATATGTGGAATAACTTCCCCGATACGTTGTTTCGCATATCACTTTTGCACATTTCCAAATTCAAATCTGTAAAAAAAATCCTTTGTTATCTCGAAAAGCTCGCCTATCGCCATTATCGTCCTTGCAAGTTTCAACGCCATCTTCCTCGACCTTTAAACCAAGAAGTTTCATGGCTTCTTCTTCGTTTCCTAGAGTCTTTAGATGATGAGCCTCATGATGTCTACGTGTCACCGGATTTGCCGACGGTTTTACATGTTTTACCGCGACCATCTTCCTCCTCGTGTACGCAGATTAGATTCCCATTTTTGTGATTTTGGTAAGGTTTCTTCGTTCTCTCGATTTTAGAAACCTCGGATATAAGGGAGCTTGCCTCCAATATCATATCCTTCCGATTTTGAGTTTGTTGCTCCTCGTCCGGGGGATAGGGCTAGTGTTCTGAGGGGTTTATCACCAGATATCTGAAGACAAATTTTAAGAGCGGTCTTCGCCTTCCTTACGCCTATGTGTATGTCGAACTCCAAGAGATGTTCGCATATCTCTCGCCCAAATAACACCCAATTCCTTTCGGCATTTGACCGCTTGGTGTTTATGCTCATCGGCATAATACTCCTTTCACCACCGGGCTTGTCCTCGTGTTTTTCCAATCAAGGGTAGCAGCTCGGGGTGGTACTATTTTTCGCCCGTCGCAACTTCAAAGCAAAGACAAAATCAAGATCTCGAATCGCGAAGAAGTTCTTCTTTTGTCGCTTTGATGAAGCTTTGAGTTAAATGCGCGATCGGATAAGCTTGCCGACGAGGTTCGATGAGAGCTTGGTGGCTGGAGGAGACCGGATAAAATCGGTCTTGTGGACGAGGTGTTCACCGAGGCCGAGCTTGCCGCAGGATCGAGCCCTTATGATCCCGCCACCGCGACGTAGTCGGTGAAGGGTGAGGCCTCAGCTTGTCTTGAGCTCTTCGTTGTATTTTCTCCCCTTTTTTTTTCTAATGGTATTTATGCTCTTTTCAGTGAACTTCGTCAAAGGCAAGAAAGGAAAGGGGTCGGTTTCGGAGGTCTCTTCTGAGAGGCCTGAGGTTACACCGAAGGATGTGGCCACGGTCTCTTCTGAGAGGCCTGAGGCTGCACCAAGGGATGTGGTCGCGGTCTCTTCTGAGGCTAGGTTGAGGTCGCCTTCTCCTCCACCGCTTAAAAGAAGGAAACGCGTTGACACTTCCGCTGGTGATGATGATTGCAAGGTCATCGGTAGCCAGGCCGCGCGTCGGTCATTCCCCGTGGTAACGAGAAATTTGCACGTCACTAATTCTTTTTCTTTTGACGTAGTTTTTTGACCTGGGTAACTTATGTACAGGCGTACGAGCTCGTGAAGGCTGAGCTCACTGGGGCGGCGGAATATTTGGATGACGCCGTCGCTCGGTTCGACGAGATGGCCCGATACTCCAAGGATCTAGAGGATGAGAAGACCCTTCTTGTCCAGGAGGTGGCCGAGGTCGAGGCGACGGCTCGGGAGGCAAAGAAGAGAGAGACCGAGGCCTTGGCGGTGGTGAAGGAAGTGAGGGCGGGGGTCGCGGCAGCGAAGGCGGAGGCAGCGGCCGAGATTGCCTTGTTGAAGGCAAAGCTGGCTTCAGCCGAGGTGGAGGTTAAAGCGACCCGACGTCGGGAAGCCGGGGCGGTAGCTTCGCAAGGCGAATTTCTCCGCGCCTTTGCAGCGAAGCTGTTCCTGTCCGGGAGGTTCTCCGGGTTGGCCGGAGATTTGGCCGACGTGCTCAACAAGCGCGTGGTAGCGACCACCCTCGACACAGTCGCCGAGGATTACCCGCAGTTGGATAAGTCCAAATATGGGTATGAGGTGACGGAGGAAGATGCCTTGGTGCGGCACTACGCGAAGGTCCTCGCTGCTGGCCTGGAGGACATGCCCGTGCTGGAGGCCCTTGCCGCCTCTCCGGTCTTGCTGACCCCTGACTTGATCCGCGAATGCTCGGTGGACCGGGACACCAATCTTGAGGCTTTGATTGTTGAACTGGCTAAAGCCGAGGTCCCTGAAGACCGAAGGATGGCCGGAGCTGCAGCTATCGAGGCTCGGGAGGATGCCGAGGTGGTGCGGGATGCCGAGGTGGTGCGGACAGGAGAGGCACGGATGGAGATATCAAGGGTCGGGTTGATCCTTGTATATTTTTTTTTGAATGTAAATACGTCGCTCTGAGGCGTCCCTTTTATTCGCCCGAGGCTTAATAAAACTAGTTGTTCATAATAAACTTGCCTTTTGTTCGTCTTCTCCCGAATGCCCGATGCTTTCCTCGTCAATCGGATCGAGGCCTCGACACGGGCTCTTGAAACCAGGAGGCCGAGGTTTATCATTTGAAAGCCAAGCTTGGCCATGTGATGGAGGAGGCCGAAGTCAAGCTCAGGGTGTCGCAAGAGAAGTTGGACGAGCTTCATGCTCGGGTTTTGGAAATTGAGGAGAAGCTCGAGATTACAGAGGATAAGGCCAAACCGATCATAGAGGAGCACGCCGAGTACGAGGCATTTATTCGCCGACAAGGTGGAATGACTATCTCCGAGGCTGAGGCTAAGGTCTTAGACCTCAAACCGCGGTGTTCGGAGTATAAGAGGAGGTATGGCCAGGACTCCTGGCAATTTCGAGAGCAATATGACGATTTGAAGAAGATCGACGGCTTATACGAGATTGTAGCGGCGTCATCCCTTCCTCGACGTGTGCTTCGCTCGCTCATCGCGCTTCTTCTGCCGCCAAGCTTCGTCATCCGCTAGGACGACTTCGCTTCCGGATATATCTTCCGGATGGATAGCTCAAGAGACGCCCGTGCTCAAGAGAGACGTGGGCCTTCAGGAGCCAAAGTGGTTCTTCGTCTGCCGTGGAGGTCATCTCGCGGCCCGAGAGGTCGATCTGGGAGGCTCTTAGTGTAGGTCGAGGATGGGGTGGGCTTAGCATAGATCTTTGTGTTGAAGTCGGACTTTTCTAGGGATGGCCTAGCTTTTCCCGCCCAGGGCCTCTTCGTCCTCGTAATGTATGAATTTGTAATGTATGAAATAAGAAATTTTCCTTGCTTCGTGTCGTCTTTTCTTGGACATTACTTCTTTATTACTCCAACAGATAATTGGGTGTGTCGTCCTTGAAATAAATGAAGGTATTTTCGTCTTCGTACGAAGGTATCCGTCCTCGAAATAAACGAATGTATTCCGTCCTCGTACGAAGCTTCCTCGAAATAAACGAGGGTATTTTCGTCTTCGTACGAAGGTATCCGTCCTCGAAATAAACGAAGGTATTCCGTCCTTGTACGAAGCTTCCTCGAAATAAACGAGGGTAGTTCGTCCTCGTATGAAACGAAGGTAGTTCGTCCTCGACGAAGGTATCCGTCTTCGAAATAAACGAAGGTATCTGTCCTCGTACGAAGCTTCCTCAAAATAAGCGAGGGTAGTTCGTCCTCGTATGAAGGTATCCGTCCTCGAAATGAACGAAGGTATCCGTCCTCGTACGAAGGTATGGGTTCCTGTTTTGCCAAGTTTTATCGGGAGGGGCGGTCCCTTACGCGCGTTTGAAGTTCGTCAGATTAAGCGAAGGTAGTCGTCTCCGTCGAGGGTATAGTTAGATCCTCCAAGAGGGTATAGTAATTTTAGAAGATTTATATGCATAAGTGACAAATGAAAGCATGCAAGACAAAAAAATAGATAGTGAAAAGAAAATATTTTTATTGATAAAAGATGACTGAACAAGACGACAAGACTCGGACTCGACCTAACAGGACTCAAAGACGAACAAGACTCAACTTTTGACACTTATGCAAAATATCTCTTCAAATGAATGATGTGTCATGTGTTGGGTATTTGCTCACCGGACAAATGGACGAGCTTATAGGCCCCTTTTCCGAGGACTTCTTCGACCCGGTAAGGTCCTTCCCATGTGGCTTCCAGCCCGAGCTTTGCGGCTTTATTGACTTCATTATTTCGGAGCACGAGGTCGCCCACTTGGAATTGTCGGGACTTGACACGCTGGTTGTAATACCGAGCTATTTGTTGCTTGTACCGAGCTTCCTCGATGTGGCGAGGTCTCTCTTTCTTCGAGCGCATCTAGATCGTTCGTAGATCTTCCCATTTGCTTCGGCGGAGAAGTGAATGGTGCGGGGCTCGGTATTCCGACTGCAGGATCACCGCTTGGTTCCATACACCGCATCGTAGGCGTTTCTCCGCTCATCGTCAGAGGTGTTGTTGGTATGACCATAAGACTTGGGGTAAATTCTCCACCCAAAGACCCTTTGCTCGGTCAAGACGGGTTTTGAGACCCTTCACGATCGTCTGTTGGTGACCTCGGTCGACCATTTGCTTGAGGATGGGCCACCGAGGTGAACTTTGTTGGATCCAAGCTCTTGACACCGCTTTGAATATCTTATCGATGAACTGCGTCCCGTTATCCGAAAGAAGGATATGAGGATGCCGAATCGACACACTATGTTATTCCGCACGAAGTTGAGGCGTTTTGCTTGTGATCTTTGCCAAGGGCTCGCCCACCCACTTCGTGAAGTAGTCAATCGCGACAATCGTGAATGGAGTTGCCGGTGCTTTGCGAAAGGGCCCACGATGTCGATCCCCATTGCATAAATGGCCGAGGGCTTTGTATGGAGGCGAGGTCGGTCTGCGGTAGCCTTGGCACGTTCCGTGAATTTGACACTTGGACACCTTTTCACAAGGTTAAGTGAGTCTTGAACATTGTTGCCAATAGTATCCCCACCGCATGACTTTTTTGACAAGGCTCTGGGTCCGATGTGACTTCCGCACGATCCTTCGTGTCTTCCGTAATACGTAATCAGCTTGGTTCGGCCCAAGCACCTTAGGAGAGGTTGGAGGTATGACTTTCAGAGAATACCGCCAAGTATATATCGCAATGATTTGCTCAAGATCCTCCTGGCCTCGAGCTTGTCCCGGCGATTCGCTTTCTCCGGATAATCTCGAATGGGAGTCATCCAATTTGGCTCTTCATCTGAGACCACGTTGACCTCGGCTCCTTCATCAGCATCATCTATGCTTCGGTGTTGGATTTCCTCTACTGGTGGGTTTGTTGACGACGAGGCCAATTTGCTTAAGATGTCACCGCCATTTTACTCCTTGGGATGCGAATTATCCGGAAGTGGGAGAAAGTTTGTTGTAGGCTTTTGGCTTTCTCGATGTATTTCTTCATCCCTTGTCTTTTGCCTCGCATCTTCCCAACATGTAGCTTACGATGACTTGAGAGTCACTATGGACCTTCTTCGCTCGTGCACAAGACTTTGAGCTAGGCGAAGTCCCGCAATCAAGGCCTCATACTCTGCCGTTGTTCGTATTTTTGAATGAGAACCAAAGTGCGACGTGATCTCTTGGCCATACGGTCCGAGGAGCAAGATACCAGCTCCATACTGCGTTTTCCCAAGCCCGTCAACATAGACTTGCGGCAATCCTCCGGTGTTTTTCCTTTGGTTCGGCTTCGCTTTGTCTCGACACGAACTCGGGGGCTTGGTTTCTCAAGTAAGCCTCGACAAGAAAGTCCGCTAAGGCTTGACCTTTGATGGCTCGACGAGGCGTAAAGATATATCATGTTCGCCCAGTTCATTGCCCACTGCAATTCTCCCGAAGCTTCCGCCGTCAACACTTGCCGATGTGGATGGTCGGTGAGGACTTGTATGGGATGTGCATGGAAGTATGGACGCAGCCTCTGCAGCATTTACTAATGCTAGGCGAGCTTCTCCAAAGGTTGATACCTCGCTTCGGGCCTTTAATGCTCGGTGATGAAATATACCGAGTCGACGTCCTTCCTCTCGCATCAAGATCGAACTTATGGTTTCGTCCGAGGCGACGAGGTATAGGAAAGGACCTCTCCTTCTTTCGTAAGCGGATAGAGTAGGAAGCTTGGCGAGGTAGTTCTTGAGATCTTCAAACGCGGACTGTGTGTATCATTCGTGAGAATTCGGAGCCTTTTGAGTACCTTGAAGAAGGGTGGCTGCTTTTCATGACCTTTGAAAGAAAGCGGCTTAGTGCTATGCTGACCGTCGGTTTTATGCGTCGTGAATGGTCTTCGGCATCTTCATTTCTAGGATGGTTTGAACTTTGGATGGGTTGGCTTTTAACCCTTCTTGTGAAACCCAGCACCCTAAGAATTTTCCGGACCGAACTGCAAACGTGCACTTCTGGGGGTTCAATTTGAGGTTGACTTTTCGAAGTAAGTTGAGGACGATCCGAAGGTCGGAGACACATGCGGCTTCCTCCTTGCTTTTGACTACGATGTCGTCGACGTATACCTCCACATTCCGGCCTATGTAGGACTGAAATATTTTATCTACCATTCTTTGATAGGTAGCTCCCGCATTCTTAAGTCCGAATGGCATCTTCCTATATGCGAAGGCTCCGAAGTCTGTAATGAAGGTTGTCTTGGCCGCGTCTTCGTCATCCATCAAGACTTGGTGATACCCTTTATACAAGTCCAAGAAACTGAAGACTTCATACCCGATCAATGCGTCGACCTTCTTATCGATGTTGGGAAGTGGATAGCAACTTTGGGCAATGTTTGTTGAGGTCAAGTAGTCGATGCACATTCGCAATCCCTCCTCCTTTCTTCACCATCACCGTTGGCTATCCGGTCGGATATTTGACTTCAAACAATATGCGAG
This sequence comes from Salvia rosmarinus, assembly GCA_036937905.1. Classification (NCBI taxonomy): domain Eukaryota; kingdom Viridiplantae; phylum Streptophyta; class Magnoliopsida; order Lamiales; family Lamiaceae; genus Salvia; species Salvia rosmarinus. The sequence goes on from CM072813.1 coordinate 96,206,851, forward strand.
CTTTTAACAATTGATTTACCTCGTCATGGATGACTTGGTTCCGCTCGCTGCAAAATTGCTGCTCGCGAACCGGTTTTGTGCTCGGGTCGATGTTAAGCACCTGGGTGATGATATTCGGGAAACCCGATCATGTCGAGGGCGACCAAGCAAACACGTCTCGAATTCCCTCGGGAGTTGGATAACCTGTTCCTTAATTCGGTACCTCGGTAAAGCCAATCTTGGCGACCTTGAGTGGCTCGTCTTTGTATAGCGTGACCTCCTCCACGGGCTATCGTGATAGGCGATGTCTCTCTTACTTCCAACTCCTCGGGTTTCTTTAATTGCTATGCCTGTGGGTGCCGGGCCGAGCCTATGCACCTCGTAGGGCGACATAAGCATTCCTTGGCCCGCTCGATCTCCTGATCACGGCTATCCCCTGTGGGATCTTCATCGTCAGTGGTATGTTGAGCATACCCCTTTACGCCGCTCACCAATCTCGCCCAAGATGATGTTATACGGTGAGTAGGCCTTCACTACGAAGAAGTGTACCACCTTGGTGGAGCTCGTCGGAGCCTTCCCCACCGTGATGTAGCTCGATTATCCCTTCCGGCGTGTCTCTTCTCGAACGAAGCTTGGAGCGGCGGTGGTCGCACGAGGCGCGCCTCTACTCCTAACTTATCAAAGCATTCTTTAAAATGATGCTTACCGACGCCGCCATCGTCGATGTATACGCTTCACCAACTTGTTTGCGACCATCGCTGGATTACCGCCGCATCCCGTGGGGTACTATCGCATGTACGGGTCATCTTGGAGAAGGTGATCGCCTCCTCCTCGAGCCTCTTGTTGGCGGTTCGCGGTGTGTGGACTTCGGGCTTGGCTTTAAGGAGGATTTCGTGACTCATGGAGAGCCCGTAATAGTGGAGATGACCGTCATACCGCTGTTCGTCGCCTTCTTCTTCGTCTTGTCGCGCGCTTGCTTTCTTGTGGGGCGCAATTTCTTTCTCTTCTTCTCTCTTTTGGCTCTTGTTGGGAGCTTACACCGCCGGCCTACCGCCTACATCCTCGGTCTTCCTTAAGGTTCCATCCGAACCAACATCTCAATTTCTCCCATTAGGTCCTCGCAATCCTCGGTTTCGTGCGTAATCCTCATGGAATGAGCATTATTTATCCTTAAACCGCGCTTTGCCCTCCTATCATTGGTCGGGCTTCTCGAACATGTTCGTGTGGAGCGTGATCTTTGCCCTAGGTTTCGTCGATGGGGTGTATTGAGATCGCCCGAGGTGTCACGCGTCCGAGCACGGACTCTATGGGCGACGTATTCTCTCAGGCGCTTGTCGGCCTTGGCCTCGGCCTCCTCGCCCTTCGCCTCTTCTCCCTTTTCGGAGGGCTCACATTTCTCCGCCCGCTGCTTTACATTAGCATCGTCCGCTTTGGCGAACCGGTCACTATCGCCATAGATATGTCGCAAGACGGGGTTCGTGATTGACGATCTCTTTATATAAGGCCCAGGCGGGATGCCGTTGGAAGGCCGAGATGATGAGTAGATCGCTCACATCTACGACATTCGAGCCTCCTTATGAACCCGGTCATGAAGTCGGCGATGGACTCGTTCGGTCTTGCCTCGGGGTGAGAAGATGTGCGAAGTCATCTTGGACTCGGCCTCGGAAGAACCGATGGAAGGCCTTCATCGGATCGCGGTAGGAACCAATGCTCCCGGAGGTAGATCGTCGAACCACCGGCGGGCGTTGTCGACTAGTAACTCCGGAAGAGCTTGCACATATGAATTGTGTCGGCGTTGGTTGATCATATTGTCATCGAAGCTGCGAGAGGAAGTTCATGGGTCCCTTAGTCCGTCGTGGGGTGATGCTCGGCACCGGTATTTGTCCGGGAGTGGGGTATCGGTATTTCGTTTGAGAACGGGTGACTATCCTTCCATACCGTCGAAACCGCCCTCCGGAGAAGGGGCGGAGTTCGTCGATCGAACTCATTTGGTAACCAGACCGCCTCGCGGCGATCGTGACGTCATCTTCCGCTACTGTTCGCACTGGCGCGATTGGTTTGGTCCCCAACGTGCGGTATGGCGCCCAAGACTTGATGTTGGGGATCCACCTCGTCGCGGTGCCTCGTGTTTAGACGAGGCTTCGCGCTCTCTCTTCGGAAGCGGCCGACCTTGCGCGTCGAGGTATTGGAGAAAATTCTCCTTGTTTTCTCAAGGAACCCTCGACGGTCGTCGAGGTTTATCCGCGAACTGAGGTGCTCCTTGGTTACTATTGCGATCTCCTTCACTTTGATATCATGCTTCTTCATGCAGATGGATTGCCCCGTTCGTCGATGGTTTGGACATGACCTTCAGGGGTTAGTTCTCTGACTGGGTTTTTCCCGAGCTGAGCTCGGCGTGTCCGGCCATCATTGTTGTCGGCGGCGAATCTGGATGCGTGACTTCTGGTATGCATTGTCGTGATTGATTCCCTGTAAACGATGGTTGATCGAAAACACAAGATTTCGGTTCCCACAGATGGTGCCAGTGATCGATCTTATTTTCGTAAGGGAATTAATCGCACGCAAGAACACCAGAGATTTACGTGGTTCGATCTATGAATGAGATCTACGTCCACGGGGAGAGAGAGTATTCGTGTATTGATAATGGGAGGAGCGATTACATAAAGTGTAGATGATCTTTCTCGTCCAATCTAGCCTCTATTTATACACAAATATATTGACCTAGATCCTCAATCCGAGATTTTCTCTAGGATCGGATCTTCCTCCTATCTCTCTTCAAATTAGGATTCTTCTATATATGGCCAAATCTTACGCTTTCACATCGATTTAGAGTCTTGGGCCGAACTGGTGGCCGAGCTTGATGTCGAACTTACTTGTATTGGGCTGTGCTTGGGCCGATGGTTGGGCCGTATCCTATCACACGATTTTATAATTCCACCACTGAGCAACTCCTAAAAAACTAAATCATTGATGTTAAACTATAATAAAGTGAAATTAAAGAGAATTTAAAAAATTAATAATATATATAGTACACAAATGTGAAACTATTTCAAATTGAAATCAAATTTTGTATCAAAATACAAAAAGAAATCTTATACATCTCAAAATTAAATATAAGCATTACTCCAAAGTTTTCATAGATCAATTTTATCTTAACTCATTCACCATGCATGTATATATTAGGTTTGCTCAAGTTAACTAAAGGTACACTATTCAAGCATTATTTTACAAATTTGGTGTGCCTAATATATATTTAATGTAAGGACAATAATATAATATGTATATATTATATTCCTATTTTTTTATAAAATCTAGGAATAATAATTATGTTATAAATTTATCATGTTAAATAATAGACAATATACATACTCTCTGCTAGTGTTATATATAAGAAGTGATGGAGAAAAGATCCGACCTTTTCTCCCTCCCTTTGAGAAAGGGAAAATATTATACGATGAAATATTATGCATTAGGTACATAATATTGTTTCTTATATGCTACTTGAAGCGTTAGGTGTGGCTTCTGGCATTTACTTAGAAACAACATATGGAAGTTCAAACTCATGGCCCATATTAAATAAACTTGTTTCAACTATTCACGCTAATCTGCTCCCAACACGCAATATTATTTGAATTTTCCCACTTGTTCCATCAATTAATGGCTAATCACTATATAATCCCATCATTACACCCGAATTCAACCAACACCAACACACAATTCTCCCAAATCAAATTCCTATAATGGTCAATTTTTTCTCCAAGAAAAAAGGAAAAATGAACACTGCAGGAAAAGAAAAGGTAGTGAAGCTCCATTTCTACGTCCAAGATCTACGCATCGGCCACGTCAGCGCCACCGTCTATGAGGTCGCCACGGCCTCCGTGACGGCCGACTCTCCGTTCGGCTTGGCGTCCACGTCGCCGACGACCGATCACGGCGAGCGGATATCAACTCCGCCCCATCGGGCGGTTGCGGTGACCACCAACGCCGATCCGTCGACCTAACGGCATCGCGATGAACCTCAACTTCTATTTCACGGCGGGAAGTTCGCCAAGAAGACGCTCAAGATCCTCGGCGGAACAGGTTCATGGACGAAAAGCGGGAGCTGCCGGTGGTCGGCGGCACCGGCGCCTTCCGATTCGCGCGTGGCTACGCGATCCAGAGTACCTACTCAATCGATATACCGGCGAGCTACGCCGTGTTGGAATACACTATCTACACAACGTATGACTCGAAGATTGGTGAGAATTATGATGATGTTGAGGTTGCTGAATTTTGAGGGAATTAAGTACTTAATCAATTTGCCTTATCTTATTGTCGTAATATATGTAACGTAATATGTATATGCATCAAGTGTGTGCTTGATTTTGTGGAATTGATGAATGTTTTGCAATTTAGTAGTACAAATTGTGACTTGAGTTTTGTGTGTGGTTTACATTATATATTATCTTTAGTTGTATGGATAGAATTGTTAGTCAAAAAATTTGGGTGGCCAGAGTTGAGCCCATTGTGATTTGAGTTTTGTGCGAGTATTTTACATTTGTAGCTTTTGTTAGCGGTTATAACTGGCCCGGTTTTTATATTCGGCTCTTATACATGGATAAAATAATAACTGCCCTTAATACAATATTAAAAATTGGGCTAACAATTAATTTAATTGACTTTATAAGAAGAGAGGGTTATTCAACATATAGATTAAAAGTATGACTTTTATTTAGTTGATGTAGACAAACAAGACTTCAACACAAACCACATGGGGATCAAGATTCTTTTTCCCGATGACCGTAAATTGTGCAATTAAGAGAAAATAGTGAAGGGAATGGGGGAAATTAAATATTTTTCTTTTCTTCTTATTTCCTATAGTTAAATGGCGTATCATATGTATGCATCCTACATAGGTTCAATTACAGTTGCAAATCATCGCACATTACATTGGATATATACATCTATAATACTTTAACGGGCCTGGGGTAAGACAAAAATCATTCTATTTGAATTCCATTGTAACAATGGATTTAAAGCATTATCCTAAGTATTTCTGCACGCCTATACAATGGAGCATACACAATTAATGGGAGACAAATGTATGAGAAATTTATTTTCATGTCTACATAACTCTTTTTTTATACGTTTATTTATGAGAATAATATAAAGTGATTAAAGAGATGAAAGTAGGTAGGATTCATACCTTTTGAAGAAATAATTATTTCTTAAAAATGATGGAATAATCTGAAAAAAGAATATCGGTCAATTCGATGGACGAAATGAGTATTATTTAAATGAATGATGATCGTATTTGTGGTATATTTCATTTCATATTTTATCATTAATGTTAGATTCGACTCAATCTGGTGTTGTCGTCCTTTTGGAGTCTGATTATTTTTTAGGCATACAAAAACATTTCCTTGATAGTTGGAGCACAATAATATCGATTATCGAATAAAAATTGTGGATCTAATTATTAATTTATTACGCTACAACAAAATTCACTTTTAAGGACACTAAAAATGTCATTAATAACAATTTATAACGACATTTGATCTATTATCACACTGATTTTTTGTGTCGCTCATGCTAGTGTAGCTACAATCGGATATACTGACACTGAAATGTGTTGTTTTAGTTACTGTTTGAAATTCGAAAAAAATGGATTATTGTGAGATCTTTACACGTCCGCATACAATAGTTTGTGAGTTTTTCTCATAAATGTATTTAATAATTATTAATGAAATGCATTTAAAAATTATTTTTAAAATTCACATTTTAAGCTTTACAATTTTTATTTCCAATTTCTACTTTAGTAAATTGGAATAAAGAGAACAAATGCCAAAAGACATCTAATTGATACGTTATAATGTTATTTATTCAAATATAAAAATTTAATTACAATTAATAAAAAGTGACCAAGATAAGAGGATTAGAAATCTATACAGTGTTATCAGCTCTCGAAGTACCACTAATCTAAGCAACTATATGATAAGATAGCTAAACTAAAACGCAAAGCATATAAGTATTATGCTACCAAAAGTACAAAAGAGTTGTCGTGCTATTCTTATATTCTCCCATAATGCCTTTCTTCTATTCTTCCAAAGTTGTTAGTATCTACCTTCTCTGTTGCCTTCTGCAAAACTCTTTTTAGTGGAAAGAACTAAACAAATTCATGTGGCACAAAATCCATCAAACTTACAAAATTTATAATAAATTCCTTTAGATCTCTAAGTTGTGTTGATTATCCTAAAAATATGACCTCAACACTTAGTAGAAAAATGACCATCATCAGCATCTAAAAAATCTCTTAATAAGTAGAACCAACAAGGATACAAGGTATTTCAGTTTATCCTACTGCAGCCTTGACCAAAAGAAGTGACACATATGTGATAACTCGCATCAATGAATATGAGTCTTATGCATATTTTAAAGCTTGCAGAAAGGAACAATAGTTCTTAAATTTGCATAAGGTATAAGTAGCAAAAAGGAAAAGAAAAATAAAAGCAACAAAGAGAGAGATGGATGAACAAAGAAGGCTAGGGAAACACAGAATCAATGATGAGAAGTGTGGGCAATAAGAAAAGGAAAAAAGTATATTAAAGTGATTACTTGATAATTCGAAAGTTGTTAGTTCATGTAGTTTCTGATCTGAAACAAATCCCTGTTCTTAGCCAAATCTTTTTCTGATAATAAAAGTTACTAGATATATCCGCAAGCCACAACTTCACTGATCCTTCAACATGCAATGTCAAAGACTTCACACCACCAAGAACAAGATTCTAAGCTATAAAAGTGATCAAAAGAGCTGAGTTATAATAAGCCCTAGAAGTTTCTTCCACTTTTCATTGAGTATGCTTTCGGAATCGAGTCATCTTGTAATATAAGTATTGTCTAAAATAATCAAAACACAAATAATAAAACACGGCCTTGTATAGATTAATGATATGATTCTTTAGAAATTATTTCTTTAACATCTTATCCCAGATTATCTGAAAAAGGAGATCAGCCACACGGTAATCTTCTTCAGCGATAACTAAAGCAAAAGCTATAAACATAAAATCTCAAGGCGAAAATTCAAAAAACAATGAGTACAGACAGTAAGGTGTACACAAACTCCATTTCTTGTTTCATTTAGTATAGCTTGAGTGGCACTCATAATTAGTGTTCAGTACATTGAGCTTTCACAAATACCAAAAATTAAGAATTAAAAAGAAAATGTAACAACGAGATGTGTCACTCAACATGCATATACGGCATCAAACAATTAGGTATAATAATAGTATCCAAGTATCTCTGAAAGAGTTAAGAAAAAGAATATATCAATGTCAACTCTGAGGCCCCGCATTCTAGACACAAGAACATTAGAAGTAAATAGTCGATGTCTCTGAAAGAGTTCAGAAAAAGAATATACCAATGTCAATTCTGAGGCCTCGCATTCTAGACACAAGAACATTAGAAGTAAATAGTCGATGTCTCTCCCAATCTGTAGACGGCAAGCTATCGAGTTTGGAGATCCTCATCAATATAGCCTGAAGTTCTATCATCAAATGTCATATTGGTAAATGCTCCAAAACATAGATCATCTCGAACTTCTATTTGACATGCAACAGCTCAAGATTGTTCGCTATAGTCTAAATCAAGCCTAACAAGCTTCATAAAACCCAAATCATCCAAACTTAAGCAAAATTAAACTGTAGTTATTAGCATTCAAGACCAACAATCGATCAAATAGGTTTACCTGCTTAGGTTCCTCATTCTTTCCCCCAATGGTAGTCGATCGAAATCATGTGACCAGTGACTGTGTCATTCCCATTCATTACAAGAGCAGACATCTCTTGTATAATGATTAATCGTGCTCATATAAGAGACCACAATACTCCATTGCTACTAAAGATCAGCTATGAAAGCACTTCCTATGGATATGCATATTTTGCAAGAAAACCCATTCTAGCAGACCACGTAGCAAATTAGTAGTACAATTATATAATTCAACGAAGATCAAGAGCATAATCCAGAAAATAAAGCAATATCCATAATTTATTACCAACTCACCAAATCAGCCAGCAAGAAATTCTAATTAACAAAAATAGTTAACCTCAATAAAGTATTGAGGCTTAAGGCATCGATCTACTCCAGGGCCATAGAAATTTAACTAAAATCGAAGTAGATGAAAGTAAATAATTTTCCATAAACTTGAGAATAAAGAAAAGATTGATAACGTAAAATGATGGGATATGGCCCAACCGCTCAGGCCCACTGACAGGCCCAAACGAGCTGGGCCTGACATTAGTAGCGGCCCACGCGGTTAAGGCCAAGGCCCAGCCTTCAAACCCTAACCAGCCCTCAAACCCTAATCAGGCGCCACCCTGCACAGAAGGCTAAGCGTCCCTACAGGCGGAAGGCTAAGAGTCCCTAGGGGCGAGAGGAACAGTCCCTACATGCGAGAGGAAGAGTCCCTACATGGGAGGGGATCAGATCCCGCCTTAAGGGTCCTCAGATATGTATAAATAGGAGTTAGATCGAAGGTAGAAGGGTTAGCAACTTGTTGAATACTAAGAGCTTTTAGCTACACTCACTGTAATTAAATCATAGTGAAAGTATTGAGAGTCACCTCAGCGGGCGTAGATCTCATTAACGATCGAACCACGTAAAAGCCTTGGTGTTCTTTCTTGTTCACATAAATCTTGCATACTAACATATACTAGATTTATCATTGGCGCGTCTGTGGGAACACCGAACAAAAAGCTTCGTTTTCTACAAATTAATGGCAAGGACACGTGCAACCGCCGTCGATCTTGGCAACAACATGGCGAGGGCGACCGGTGGTCACTCACAGCGGAAGGAGATTGCAGACGCCGCAGCGGTCACACACCGAGGCCACATGGAAAACGTTTCCATACACGCCGGGATCGCCGCTCGACGAGGTGGAAGATGCCGACCATCGCCCGGTGAGCGCGGTTCACCGGTCTCACGAAGCCCTCGGCGAGCGTATGCGAGTTCCTCAATGTCAATCTCGCCGATTCGAACTTCTCCACCGGAGGACAAATGAAGCGGGCACTCTCGAGTGCCCGGCGCGCTCTGGCGCCCGAGATCGCTCACCCCACCTGGGCGATCAGCGCCACTCGGCACAATAGCGAACGCGCATACCAATCCACCGCCGAAGTCAATCACCTCGCCGAGGGTCGCAACCATTCACCACCTCGTTGCCCGTGCCGCCTCCACCTCGGCATGCCGCCCAGAGCCGAGCAAAGCGGGGAGGGAGGAAAGGCGGGCCGAACTCCCTCGAGAGACGATAGACGCCGTTATCGGTCTCCCACCCTCCAAATAGAGATGGCAACGATCTCCGGGGTTCGGCCGAACGGAAGAATCATCTCCTTTCTCCACAGAGATTCGGACACGCCCTTGCCCCGATCAGGGCACCCAACATCGCCGCCTCGACGGCCGGGACCCTCCGACTTCCTTTTCGCTACACTACTAACATGGCGAATCAAGGAATGGAAGATTTCCATATGTGCAAGATCTTCCCGAGGTGCGATCTCCAACGCCCGACGTTGGTTCACCCGCCCGCCAAAATAGCATACACCTTCTGTGATCTCATGGATCGGTTTAAGTGGCGCTTATCGGAAAATGCCGCCTCGGCCTTCGTCCGACCTGCTCACAATCCGCCAAGGGCGGGACGAGACGATGTCGAACTTCGTCTCGAGGTTCATCAAGGAGTCTCTCAAAATCGATGAGAGTAACGATCTCTATATCATCAACGCGTTCAAGAACGGGATCCGACCCGGCGCACTGAATAAGGAGATCACCCGTGAAAAGCCGGAGACGGCTAGTCGCCTTTGGACCTTGGTTGACAACTTCGTCAAAGGAGACGAGTCAGACCGGAAGAAGAGGGAGACCTGGGATGAGCAGAGGGCTGAAAGAAAGAAGCCGGATGACCGAGGTCGGCGTTGAGCAGAAGTGCCTTGAGAGAATCAAGAAGGGCCTCGGAATCGGGCTCGGACCTCGGCCAATCCACAGCAAAGAAAGCAACTCACCCGCTCAAATCGAGAGCGGAGATATTCGAGCTCCACCGAGCTCTTCCCAAAGCCCCTCCTATGAAAGGAGGATCGAAGAGGTCAGCAGAGGAGTATTGTGACTATCACTGGGGTATGGTCACGATACCGAGGATTGAAAAACTGGCTCAGATTGACGAGCTCGTCAAAGGAGGAGCCTTCAAGAAATACTCGGCCGGTGGGCCGAGGAACAAGAAGCGGGGAAGAATAGCGGTGGCAACAAGCCGCGGGCCGACCTTGACGGCGACCCGGCCGAAGATGACGAGGACGAAGGTCCCAACGCTATGGGGTGTTTATGCCATTATCGGACTCCACAGGGGACGGCGAGGTCGTCGTTAAAGAATGAAGTTTCTGAGGCGCCCCAGGAGCCAAGAACAAGCGACTCGGGATGGTGAGGACATCGTGTTCTCCAAAGATGACCCGGTGCCCAAAATCATGCCCCACCAAGACGTCATCACGATACAAGTCGTGGTGGCAACAAGAACGTCCACCGGGTCTACATTGACATCGGTGCCTCCGTCAGCATTATCTTCCAGAGCTGTCTGGATAAACTTGAGGTCGGAGGAATTCAAATACATCCCGCGCCGTCCCGGTTGCGGAGCTTCAATCAGGAGGTGGTACAACCCGAGGGCGTCATCACCCTTTCGGTTACCGTGGGACGTGCCCCGTGTCGGTCACTAAGTCCATCCAATTTTTTCCGGTACGCTCCCTCTCCGTACAACATCATCACAGGCGAGATTACCTATCGCCACCAGGCCGTCCGCTCGATGTACCACTCACGATCAAGATACCCACCCGGTGGGGTCTAAGCATCCGGGGTGACAAAGCGGCCAAAGAATGCCTATGAGTCTCAACCTGGGATGTAGCCTCGCCTCGTGCATAGCAATTCTGAATCCCGAAGCCGCCACCCGGGACGATTCGATCGAGAACCTCCAGGCTATCTGACGACGACCCTCCAAAGTTGTCAAGGTCGGCGTCGGGCCCGAGATGATATTCGGCAGCATGTCATGCAGCTTACGAGGGAATACGAGGACGTGTTAAATCGTCCCCACTCGACATGACCGGAGTATCACCCGAGCTCATAACTCATCGCCTCAACATCGACCCGGCTACTAAGCCGTTCGCGAGAAGAAAATAGTGTTATGCGATGAGCGGCCGGTCGTAAGGACGAAGTGACTCAACTCGAGGCCAAGATCTTGTTCGAAGTCAGTACCGACCGGATGGCTAATCCGATCGTGGTCCAAAGCCGGAGGAGGGTGGCGCGTGTGTGTCGACTACACCGACCTCAACAAACACGCTCGAAAGATTGTTACCCTCCCGACATTGATAAGAAGGTGGAGGCCGGTGGCCACCAAGTCTTGACTTCCTAGATCTGTACAAAGGGTACCACCAAATCGTGATGAGCCGGAGGACGCCCAAAGACCGCGTTCATCACCGACTTTGGCGTTTTCGTGTCGAAGATGTCTTTTGGCACGAAGAAGCGTGAGCTACCTACCGAGGATGGTGGACGTAATTTTCAAAGACCATGGGGAGATTGTCGAGGTCACGTCGGCGACATAGTAGTCAAAAGTCAAAAAACGGAGAGCTGCGTCGACGACCTCCTAACTATTCTCCGGCCCTCGTGTCGGCCAACCTCAAGCTCAACCCCCAGAAGTTCACATTCATGGTGAGGACGGGTAAATTCCTAGGATGTTGGGTTTCTCAAGAAGGTCTGAAGGCAAATCCCACTAAGGTGAAAGCAGTGCTCGACATGCAGGTGCAAAGTCCATCCGTGAGATCCACAAACTCACCGGGTGCTGGCCGCCCTCCAGATTCCTATCTCGAGTCGCCGAGAAGCGACTTCCTTCTTCAAGATCTTGAGGAAAGCTCAGAACCGCTGGCGGGGAAGAACACTGTGTCGCCTTCAGACAACCGAAGAGTACCTCACGACCGCCGACCCTGTCCGTCCCGAAAAAGGTAAACTCCTTTCTATATCCGTCCGCCTCGGACGAGGCAATCGATCTTGGTATTAGTGCGAGATGAGGTGGGACGGCAACTCCCATCTACTTTATTAGCCGAGCTCTCGAAGGACTGAGAGGCAGGTACACACCTCAAAAGGTAGCATGCGGCCTTAGTAAAGCATGCGACGCCCAGACCCTACTTCCAAGCTCATTCCGTCGCGCTAACCGACTTACCTTGAGATAAGTCTTGTCAAGCCGGAGTCATCCGGACGTATAGCTAAGTGGCGCGGAGCTCGTGAGCACGATATTTCATACTCCCTAGGCCGGTCATAAAGGGCAAGCTCTCCGACTTCACGGTGGAGGCCCAACCACCGAGGTCGGCTCTACCAGTGAGGCCACTCCAACTCCGCCCCAGCGTGGAGAATCTATCCTTGCACCGCCCGGTGGTTGGCGAGATGTCGTGGGCGGGCTTCATGCAAACAGGCGTGAGCGGGCATCCTCCTCCTCGGCCCGACATAAGCAAGAAGTGACCCTCGCCTCGGTTTACCTTCCCACCACAAACAACGAGGTGGAGTACGGGTTACCGATCTTAGGACTCCACCGCAAAATGGACAAGATCCAGATCTTGAGAGATTCCCGTGTCGTGGTAAACCAGATTCTGGCGGAATCACGAGGACAAGGAGGATCGAATGAAGTAATACCTTGAGAAGGCAAAGGAGATCTTGACCTCGTTCGGTACTTCAAGATTCGTCGAATCTCACGAGGAGAAAGCATGAGCCGATAACCTCGATAAGTTAGTGCGTCATCAACAAATCCACCGGTGGAGGAAGTTAATTCCATAAGCATCGCTGAGTCCCACATCGGCATCATCACCGAGATAGAGCCGGCTGGATGTCTCCATAAAGGCCTATCCGGAAGACGGCGACTACCTCAAGATCGGCTCGAAGCCAAAAAGATGATGGCGAAATCCGTAAGTACCTCGTACATGAGGGCGCCTCACCGGAAGTCTTACCTTCAACCCTCCCGAGGTGCCTCGGGCCGGAAGAAGCCGACCACGTGCTCAATGAGATTCACGAGAGGATCTTCGGAAGCTACATCGGTCATGAGCTCTATCAAAGAAGACCGAGGTCGGGGATATTACCGCCTACCCTCATTCAAGATTCGGCCGAGCTCGTCAAAAGTGCCAGTGCGGCTTCACCCACGCCAAGAAGCTACCCTGACCGATCTAAGCGCCTACTGAGTCCACGGCCTTTCATGCGGTGGGGATCGACATCGTTGGTCCGTTTGACCGAGCACCGTGTCGGCCGATAATTAGTCGTAGCGAGATTACTTCACAAATGGGTCAAGCCGAGCCACTTTCGAGCCTCACGAGCGTATGATCTGACCTTCGTGGAAAAACATAGTTTGCCGCTTCGGCATACCGCATGTTCTGATCTCGGACAACGGCACCCAGTTCGTTGACAAAAATTTCAAGGAATGGTGTGAAGAGCTCCAGATCGAGCAATGTTTCACCTCGGTCGCACACCGCAGCGAATGGTCGGACCGAGGGTGACGAACCGCACGATCGCATAAGGACCGAAAAAGAGGTTAGACCGAGCGAGGGTGATTGGGTGAAAATCTCCCCAAGTCCTCGGTCCCACAGACAACACCTCGGACTTCGCACGGAGAAACCCTTCGTTTGGTCTCACGGGACCGAGGTTGTCATCTGGCCGAGATCGGCGCACCGAGCCCGTGCTCTTCACTCGACTAGAGCGGGAACGAGGAGGACTCATGAGTCAACCTCGATACTCGAGGAGAAGCGAGCTCGCTTCATAAACGAAGCTAAATACTGAGTGCCGGTGCACTGCGGTACTACAACAAAAGGGTGAAAGCCTCCACACTCCAAGTGGCGACTCGCCCTACGGAATAATGAAGCCGAGAGAGCCGAGGCGTCCTAACAAGCTAGATCCGACATGGGAAGGTCCATACCGCGTTCACGAGGACCTCGACAAAGGGGCCTACAAGCTAGCTCACCTATCCGGTGCACTTATCCCCCGAACCTGGCATATCACTCATCTAAGGAGGTACTTTACATAGCTTTGATTTCAGATCAACATCATGTTAGTCCTCTTATTGCTTTGACAAGTGCGATGTTATTTACTTCTCAATAAAACATTTGTTTTTCTCAATAAGTATTCCACTTGCCTCATCTTATGCTTATGTGCACATCTCGCTCTCAAGTCGGATAACACATAATTAACCTTCATGAGGGACGCCTTACGAAGATGACAAAACCCACTAAGTAGGGTACTCGACTCGGCCGCGCGCGCCAAATTACTCGCAAATTGAGCGTCTCGGCCTCAAGGCATATAGACTACTCATTAAATTGAGCGTCTACATGCACGCATCTGATTACTCATTAAGTTGAAACATCTACATGCAAACGACGCCCACATCGGATCTCGTCAAATTATGCCCCTTTATTTGGGAAGATATACATAGATACGCCTAAATACATTTACGACTAAAACCAAGTCCTAAGCTATATTTGTACCTCTCGGGGAAAATATACACTTGATACGATCTAAATACATTTACGACTAAATACAAAGTCTAAGCTATATACACTTCATTCGGGCCCGAGCTCACCTCACGGACTCACCGAACCGCACGATTCGAACAAAATCTTGGTCGACGATGAATAACAGGAACGAACTCGGTGCCCTCCACCCAATCAATGAGGTCGGCACCACCCCGGCCTGCTCCGGGTGCACTCTGAGCCGGCACAGATGGGTTCCGACCGGAGGGGGGCATCCCTACACCACCTCGGCCCCTTGAGCTTGGCGTCGGGCCAGGATCACGACCTCGCCCCCGACCTGCCGCCCTTCCACGCCAACCTGAAGTCCTGGGGCGCTTCCGACCTGCCGACGGCCGCCCTCCCGAATATTCCTCTCATTGGACCCATCAACCGGAGCACTTCGGCATGATCGGCGTAGCCTCCCTCCTCCTCGGGTTCTTCTATTATTGGACCAGTGGAGCCCGCTGTGGACTCGCTGTGGGGCTGGGGCATGCGTCGTTTACGAACGATCTCGTACATTTGCATGTACTTCATGATGGAGTTGAGGCAGTCTTTAAACTTTTTGCTGTTAGGCCCCTCCTCATCCCTCAAGACCATGCCTCTGCGCCAAGAAGCTCGAACTCGATCATCGAACCTCGATATGGTAGTCCCACCGATTCGGTGGATGACCTTCTCATACTCTGCGTGCTCCTCCGAGATCCGAGCTAGCTTCCGTCGTCACCGAGCCGCCTCGCATCAGATCAGCGTGCTTGGATCACATCGGCAGATAAGTCCCGGACTTGTTTGTATGATCCTTATCTTTAGAGCCTCGTTCTCGGCCGTGAGGCGGGCCACTTCTCGATCGGCCTCTTGCAACTTCTTCTTCAGGTCGACGGATGACGCCGAGCTGACGTCCATACTCGTCAAAACTTGAGTCGGCTCGGACGATCGGCTCCTCCAAATAGCCTCCTCGTCCTTCTCGGCCCAAGGCACCTCAGCTTCTTTTAGCTTGGTCGTCAAGTCGTGATCGAGTCCAAGGTATTGAGAAGTAGAGTGCTAAAATAAGGGACAACACACATTTCGTGAGTTGCAACTTTTATTATTCATAAGTGGAAATGTTTACAGCACTGTGGTCCCATCGACCCCAAGTTAATCTATTACATCAGTCCACCGACCTTGGGCTCTTCACCGACTCGTCGGCCCCCTTGGGCTTGCTTGCTGTATTCTGCAGCAAGGCCCCTCTGGCGAAGCTCGAGCTCGGTTCCTCCTCCTCCTCCTCGGCCGGCTCGCACTCGACGAAGCTCCCGGAGTTCAGGATCTTTATCCTCCTCAGATCGAGCAACGGCCTCCGCCGTCGAAGGAGGAGGCGGACGCCAAAGTCTCCAACACGGGGAAGGACCCGACCACCGAGACCACCCGGCGTCGCCTTTATTCGACCCCCGAGGGCGACTCGACCCAACCATGCTTGACCTTGTCAAAGTCGGGCATGGCGGCCGCCAACTCCTCCGGATGGTCCGACACCACCTGGGCTTGAGTACGGCGGCCGGGTTGGCAATAAAGGCGAGAAGCTCTCCGACTCGACGAGCTTCGGGCAAGCCCTCAACATGGGTCCTCGATCGGCCGACTTGGCGCTCCTCGTCATGAGCTCATTCCCGCCCGGCCGCCGCCTCGCGTGCCTCTCGAGCTCCCCGGGCGACCTCCGGGCCCAAGCCCCTTCTTCGAGGCGGCCTCAAGAAGAACCCTCGCGGCGTCCGCCTCCGCCTCGCCGGCCACGACGGCATCAAGATCCGCCGAGCTGCAAAGAAGCTCCCGCCCGGCGCCTCATATAGGGCTGCTGCTCTCGGCGATGAACCCGGTGGCAAGTTCGCGGTCCCAAAGACGACGTTGCGGGACCCCATCACCGAGCTCGCATCCTAAAAGCAATGCGGTTAGCATACATCATCGAGCGGATAAAGCCGAATGTGGAAGATATTTATACCTTGGTGAGGCCACGTCCGAGCTTGAGCCCCGCACTCATACTCGATGCGTGCTCGAGTGCATTCCTCCGATGCCGGCTCGACCTACCGAGGTCCCGCCATCACCGCTTATATTGTCAACCTTCTTGGGGGCTTGGTGGGTCCGGCCCGTCTTCTTCTTCTTGGAGGCTCCTTGCTCACGGAGATGAGCCCTCTCTTCTGCATCGGCTTCGCGCAATGGAAAAAAATGCGTTAACACCACGAGGTCGGACTTACAAGGCATAAAGGAGAAGAAGGTTCCTCACCCGGCTCGGGCCCGACCACAAGCCTTTGACCTATATATGCTCGATCCGCCTCATTCAGATTATCCTCGGTGAAGTTGACGGAAAACTCACCGAGTGAATTGAGCAGTCCTCCATATAACCCGTGGGTTTCAACTTCAAATCCTTCATTTTTTCTAACCCCCACTCATACCTCGGATCCCCCTCCGCCCTCAGAAAGAAGAATTTATTCTTCCATCGCGACACTTTCGAGGGGGCAGTCACTCTAAACGGCTGCCGAGGCGAAAAATAGTATACACCTCGTGTGTTCTTGACGCTGAAAAAACGCATCAAGACCTCAAAGGAGAAATCCTCGACAGCGCCATAACAAAGTAGCATCATCCCTACCACCGACCTAATGGAATTTGGAGAAAACTGGCATATAGGGATTTGAAAATACTCCTAAATATTCAAGAAGATGTTGGCTAAGGGAAACCTAAGCCCCGCCTTCAATGCATCTACATATACTGTTATAAACCCCTCTGGAGGGGCCAGCGCTCTGTCACTAGGTCGCGGCAGACACCACCAGCATCCGTGAATATGACATTCCCACCTACTCTAATCACGTCGTCAATGCTCGAGATGATACGGCATCCCTAACCTTATACTTATCCCGCATCAAGAAATCAACGGAACCCTAGCGCTGATACCTAAAGATCTACCCACAAGGTTATGACACATATAATCCTTAATTTCTATCTCGCTATCAGGGGAAAAAGGAGGACGAGAAGAACCAGACGTAGAGGGAGAAGTCGAAGTCATACTTACTTTTTTTGGTGGGTGAGAAATTGCTCCGTCAACGAGTTCTGGAAGAATTCTGGAAACGCTGAAGATTTTCTCTGAGGCAAATGGAGAAGAAAGTGAACAGTTTCCTCATTAGGTTCTATTTATAGAACAAATGGCGCCTAAAAACTGCCGTTTCAACTTCGCACGTGCCTATCCACGATTTGATGTGGAGTTGACGCGCGCACACGATTTGAGCGCCCAACTACCGTCTGGCGCGTATGACGTACTCTAGGGTAAGACAGACCGCCAGTCTGACCGTGCAATCATCACTCGGGCCTCGGCATCCTCCAGAAGGCGGCGCCACTAAGGTCGGACCTCGGCATCCTTCAGATAGGCGTCAGACCTCCAGAAGGGCGGTGCCACTCAGGTCGGACCTCGGCGTCCCACCAACGAACATCGCCCCTCTTCCATCGAGAATTGAGTGTCGACCTCGGCATCCTTCCAACGGACATTCCTGCACAGCAATGGATGGCTCCAGTCCATGTGTTCCCGCCAGGAAAGGCAGGTCGCCTCGTCCGGTTCGCACTGGGAAAACAATCAAACGTCTCAAGTCGGACCTCGGTATCATCCAGAAGGATATCTCTATCCAGACCGGACCTCGGTGTTACCTATGCAGGTGTCGCTATCCAGGTCGGACTTCGACATCCTTTTGACCGAACATCTTGGTCCAACTACAGCCGACTCCATTTCGATCTTCGACAAGCGGTGCATGCCCAGAACGACAGACTACCCAACACAGTTCGAACCCCATCTCGGCCTCCAGATGCATGGCCGCCTTAGCCACCTCGGCATTCTCCTGACGGACATTGCCATCCAATTTCGAGCGACTCAGTTTGGAACGTGGCAAACAGCCCGATTCGGTCCAGAACGGCAAACTGTCTACCTTAGTTCGGATCCAGGCGAACCGATCAAACCCTGACATCAAAGAGATCGAACCTTCGACAACAACCTCAGCCGAGCAACATCCCACCTCGACAAAGCGCATTCTTCACTTCACCTCGGCATGGCTGTTACTCGACTATTCGGGGGGGGATATGATGGGATATGGCCCAACCGCTCAGGCCCACTGACAGGCCCAAACCAGCTGGGCCTGACATTAGTATCAGCCCACGCGGTTAAGTTAAGCCAAAGGTCCAGCCTTCAAACCCTAACCAGCCCCCAAACCCTAATCAAGCGCCACCTTGCACAGAAGGCTAAGCATCCCTACGGAAGGCTAAGAGTCCCTAGGAGCGAGATGAACAGTCCCTACATGCAAGAGGAAGAGTCCCACATGGGAGGATCGGATCCATATAAGGATCCTCGATATGTATAAATAGGAGTTAGATCGAAGGTAAAAGGGTTAGCAACTTGTTGAATACTAAGAGTTTTTAGCTACACTCACTGTAATTAAATCATAGTGAAAGTATTGAGGAGTCACTCCTCTGTGGACGTAGATCTCATTAACGATCGAACCACGTAAAAGCCTTGGTGTTCTTTACTGTTCACATAAATCTTGCATACTAACATATACTAGATTTATCATAAAACTAACCGACAATTGAGATGAAATAAAATTCTCATACCTCGTCCAAATGAAAAGGTAAGGCTTAGGCAAATTAAAGAATTAATGATTTTCACAAACACCATAATAGAAACGACGATTCCTACAAAACGATTACAAGCATAATGATACTAAACCTAAGGATCTCTGCGTTCTGGACACGGCGAGGAGAGACATCGAAGTGAAATTGACGGCATAGGATTTCGCCTTGTCGAGTCGCTGAACGTAGTGCTTGTCTTTCGTACAAAGTTGAAAACAACTTATTACACCACAAAATGCAAAGAAAATAGAAAGAGAAGTGTAATAACTACTCGGTCATGGTGTAAGAGTGCCGTAGGATTCCGTTGGACGAGGTTGGCTGACCCAACGTCAACTCATTGCATAGAAGGGAATGATTGCTTGTTCGAGGTCTTCTTTAATTTATCATCATCGCCAATTCAGTTGAAATCAAATTGGAGAAAAAATACACAATGAGAAGAAATTGGAGTGGGTGGTTCCCTTATTGTTAGGGGTGATGAAACGAGTATTGGATATCGGTTATTACCGAACCGAATCGATACAGATCGGTTATCGATATCCAATAATCGATTAATTCAGTTATTGGATCGGTATCGTTTAGTGGTTTAAGATTAAATTCGATTATCGGGTATACCAATAACCGAATGAATATACTCGAATAACCGAAATTATAATAAGTATTAATTTATTATTATAATAATAATTATTATTAAATTAAAAATAAGCTTAAATTAGATTCAAATAATAATTATTATTATTTATTATTATTAAATTAAAATTAGTTTAATTAGTCAAAGAGGTAAGTAAAGAAATTTAATTTGAATGATTTCGGTTATCCAATAATCGAACCGACTAATCGATAAGTTAATTAGATAACCGATTAACGGTATCGGTTATTGAATTTGGAGAATTTCGATTTGGATTAACCGAAACCGATCCAATAAGCAACTCTACGTTTTGTTCTTTTCACGAATGAGTTTGCAGGTGGGGTTGTGGTAACTTAATATTTGTCATTTATGTTTTCGTAATTTCCCATTTGTATTTTGATTTCAAAATAAAATTCTTTGTATTCTAAGAATAAAAAGTTCACTTAATTTTTGGACGGAGAGTTACCGCCAATTCAAAAGAGCATTTTCTTTTATGTTTTTGGGTGAGGGGCAGTTCACGGTGTCGTAATTGATATGATATAACAACACATCCCTTCTAGAAATATACATAATGGCTTGGTTTTTTTTTTTTTTGCATGTACGTGAGCCATGCAGACGCTACGGCCAGTGCACAAGACCTAGAAACCCGTTCGCTCGTCTGATAGCGCAAACCACATGAGACGGATAAAATATAATGGCTTGGTTAAAGACTAAAGTGGTGTTGTAATGTAAGGCCATTTTTGTTGTAGTATGAAATCTAATTTAATTTGTCGTAATCCATAATCTCGTAAAATCGAGTAATACACCTAATCATGCACTAATAATGGGTGTGGCCTTTGGGCATAATTAGTATCTAAATCCAAAATAAATTACAGTGGCTATATAACTACTATTTTGCAGTAACTATATGTGGGAAATGATATTTCACGTAGGAAGTCTTCTGTAAGACTGGACAAGACATCATTTTATACAAAAGATTGATAAATAACATGACCGACTTGTAAGAGTTAAATTAAATATTAATTTTCTTAACTATTCAAGTATGATATGTACCTAAAAAATGAAGAATCATCATGATTTTGACTTGGAAATACATGTGTAAAAAAATTAATACTACTTGAGCTCAATTTTTCTTTATTTAAACTTTTCAGCATCAAAACATTATCTTTTTTAAACTAGAGTTAAAAAAATTAACTTACACATGTATCACAATGTCAGGCCACGCC
Organism: Salvia rosmarinus; assembly: GCA_036937905.1. Taxonomy (NCBI): domain Eukaryota; kingdom Viridiplantae; phylum Streptophyta; class Magnoliopsida; order Lamiales; family Lamiaceae; genus Salvia; species Salvia rosmarinus. The sequence continues at coordinate 96,227,835 of CM072813.1, forward strand.
AAATTCATGAAAATCCTACTTAATTTTGATTTAAAATATATTTGAGTATTTAGCCATATTTTAATTATCCCCTCGTTGTTCAATTTTATTTTATTTTATCATTGATTTCTAAGTCAACTACTCTCAACTAATTTGTTATCCATTAAATTATTCAGACATTAATGGCCCGCTATAATTAGATCAGAAGTCCATAATATTATGAATTTCGGCCCATTTGTACAAAGTCCATAAACGAGTGTAAATTGTGAAGTCCAAAAATAGAAAACAGCGATTTATTACTCTTTTACTACCGGTCAACCGGAGATCACGGCGCCACCACCGATCTCACGGCGGCGATGCTCGCCGGAGCTCACATGTTGCCCTCATTGCTATGAACCCCAAAGAATTCCGAAAGTATCCCTGCGTCGTACAGAATTTCCTCAATCTCGCATCGCGCGGCCAGCTCCGTGAAGCAGTTGAAGCCCTGCCCCATTTATCTCGCAGAGGCGTTTTGCTCAACTCCAAAATCATCGCGTCTCTCCTCCGAAAAATCGCCGATGAGAATTCGATCAAGGAAGGGAAGTTGGTGCACCTCCATTTGAAGAAGACAGGATCGAAGCATCCCGACACGTTCCTCGCCAATCATTTGATAGACATGTACGCGAAATGCGGTGATCATTCTAGGGCGCGGAAGGTGTTCGACAAAATGCGTGTGAGAAATTTGTATTCTTGGAACAATATGCTTTCCGGATACGCGAAGCTGGGGATGGCGAAGCCTGCGCGGAAGCTGTTCGACAAAATGACCGAGAGAGATTTCGTGAGTTGGAATACGATGGTGATGGCTTATGTGCAGAACGAGAGCTTTGATGAGGCTGTGAGGTGTTATGTGGAGTTGAGGAGGTCGGTTTTGGGGTATAATGAGTACAGTTTTGCTGGGATTTTGACAGCTTGTGTAAAGTTGAGGGCTTTGTGGCTGGCGAAACAGCTGCATTGTCAAGTGCTTGTTCTTGGATTTTTATCAAATTCGATTCTTTTGAGTTCTATAATGGACGCGTATGCGAAATGTGGTGAGATGGGAGATTGTAGAATGTTGTTTGATGAGATGAAATGGAGGGATGTTCTTGCTTGGACCACTTTGCTCTCGGGCTATGCCAAAAATGGTGATATGATATCAGCTCGTAAGGTTTTCTATGCAATGCCGGAGAAGAACTCTGTTTCTTGGACTGCATTGATTTCAGGGTATGCCCAAAACGGGATGGGGCTCCACGCCCTTGATCTATTCAAAGAGATGATCAAGCTGAGTATCGAGCCCGATCAATACACATACAGCAGTTGCTTGGTTGCCTGTGCTAGCACGATTTCGCCTCATCACGGTATGCAGCTACACTCACATTTGATAACTGCTGGTATTAGGCTTAATGTTGTAGTTGTGAGCTCTCTCATTGATATGTATTCAAAATGTGGAAATTTACATGTTGCGAAAAGAGTTTTTGATACCAACAAAAACAATCAGCATGTTGTGTTGTGGAACACATTGATATCTGCATTAGCACATCATGGATGTGGTAGGCAAGCAATAAAGATCTTTGCAGATATGGTTAGGTTAGGTTTGAGACCAGATAGTGTGACGTTTCTTGCCCTTCTCAGTGCGTGTAGCCAGTCAGGGCTCGTGCAGGAAGGGCTGGCCTTGTTTGACTCCATGAAAGCAGATTACGAGATTGTTCCTGATCAAGAGCATTATGCTTGCTTGATTGATCTGCTTGGCCGGTCTGGCTGTTTTGATGAGATGATCATTCAGCTCAAGAAGATGCCATTCAGGCCCGATGATTGTATTTGGAATGCCTTATTTGGTATTTGTAGGATTCATGGAAATGTAGAGTTGAGTAGAGTAGTGATCAGGCATCTCGTTAAGGTGGACCATCGTTCCTCTGCAGCGTATCTTCTGCTATCGGCCATATATGTTGCTCTTGGAAGGTGGGAATGTGCGAAAAAAGTAAGAGACCTTATGGGCGGAAGATGGGTTGAAAAAGACCTGGCCGTTAGTTGGTTAGAAGTCGATAGGAAATTGCAATTAGTTAGATACCAAACCTAGAAGGGATACAACCTCGGTATTGGAATTGATAGCTGATGGGAGGGCATTATACAGTGTTGAAAGGTAAAACTCCAAAAAAATGTTTCATCCCCGTTGAAATAAGGCGGTACAGAGAATGTTGTTCCTTTGTAACACTTGAAAATCTTAGCAAGTTTATGTTACACTTGATCAATTTTTTGTCTTCATTTTCAATTTTGATATGCTGTTTAATTTGTGGAGATTTAGAACTGATGAGAGTTTTGGGGAATTGAGGTATTATTCTTGTTGTTAGATGTGCATAAGAGATCTATAATGCTGTGTTTCTCTTCAACCAAATGCGCTAGAATGTGACGATAATCTTGGATTATCACTGTCCCAAAGAACTCTTTAATCTGCTGAAATAATACATTCAGACATGAATAGTCTTATCAGGATTCAGTTTCTTTGCTGCTTTGTATTGTTGCTATAACTGATGCTAAAATTACATGTGAACCTTTTATGCCCAGTCGAAATACCATAGTTTGGTAGGTTTTATTTCATGCTAAATGCTGGATGATCGCGTCTTTTGCCCTTCATATCACTTCCTCCCTACCAAGATCGTCATGTTTAGCAGTCGGAGTAAGCTATCAGACGTACAGATTATCCTTTAGAGATGAGAATGTTGTTGGGAAGAATCGATGTATGAATATCCTGTTGATCTGTAGTTGTGCAAAATGCAGACAGCTGATGGCTCTGTTCATCTTCTTTCCATTTGTTGTCTGTAGATTTGTGAAGAAAATAAATATTTTGAAGTTTCTTATATTTCCTAGGCCCGATGCCTTCTCTGATCATTTATCTCCAGTATCCTACTATTGGTTATAACTTTGTGACATTTTTTATCAAATTTGTAACCGTCTTATATGTTAAACTCGTGAATCACTTCAATTTATATGTACTTCTTTTCTTGAACATTCTGTCATTAAATTGTCACTTCACCAACGAGGAAAGCTGATTCGTCTTTACGGAAGATCATTGATATTTGATACTATGTCATTACCAATTTGAAATTAGTTGGAAATTTGATTCTTGTAAGCTACATCCTTAGCTGTTTGGACTCGAAATGCATTTTCATATCTTGTATTTATTATGTATTAATATTTTTCCAACTGCCGATCATAACTAAGATTACTTGTCATATAATATCGGAAAATCCGATTAAAAAATAATCTAGAGAGATAGAAAGGAAAGAGGGTATGTGCAGGACTTAACAACCATACAAATGGATTATTAGGATAAGAAAAAATGTGGTTTCCTCTGCGCACGACGGTGAGATCACCCTAATTTTAATTAATTAAGTAATGTAAAAAACTATTTATTTATTTAGTTAGTTAGTTAGTTAATTATTATTAAAATTAATAAATTATAATTCAAAATTAATAATCTCTAATTAGATTTAATAAATCCTAATTAGAGTTAATGAATCTAATTGTGGATTAATAAACTCTAATATTGAATTAACAACTCTAATTTTGAATTAATAAAATCTAATTGAAATTATTAAAACCTAATTAAGAACTAGTAAATCCTAATTTTGAATTAATAAACCATAATTATGAATTAAAATCCTAAATTTGAATTAATAAATCCTAATTTTGAATAATAAACTCTCATTATGAATTAATAAACTCTAATTTTTATTAATAAAAACTAAATATTAATTAATAAACCTTAATTATGAATTAATAAATCATAATTATGAATTAATAAATTTTAATTTTAAATTAATAAATTCTAATTATAAATTAATAAATTTTAATTATTCTTACTCACCATAATTAATATATAATTATTTTGACAAAAATAAGAGTGAGCTTAATATATAATTATTTTAACAAAAACAAAATGAATAATCCAAATTTTTGTCTAAGAAAAATAGTAATATAGCAAACTCCCGCCAATCATCAATCAAGCCGGCCCCACCTTCTCTCTCTAACATGATTAAGAGAGAGAAGTATCAAATTCTCAATTAATTAGGGCTATCTTAACGTTATTCGGTTCTCGATTAGAATTGGAATTGAATAGAAATAAAAGTGGTTTCAGTTAGTTGAAAATCAAAATTCGATTTCGATTTGGTATTCGGTTCTAGAGTTGCATTTTTTCCAGATGTCGATATCGATAACCGATTGGTTTGGAAGCAGAAAAAATTGTTTTATTTTTAATTATTATTTTAATTATTATATAATTAATTAAAATTCTAAAATTTCAATTTTATTTATGATTTGAATTATTTTAATAAATTTCAACTTTTCAATCATTATTTTAATTATTTTCAGTTTTTAATTATTATTTTTAATAAATTTTATTCTTTTAAATTATTATTTAATTATTTTAATTATTAAATATTTTTATTTCGATTTTTCAATTAACCGAAAATCTAATTCGATTAGATTTCAGTTCTAGTTTTTTTGAATAAATTCGACCTAATACCGAAATCGAACCGTTTCTCGTTCCTAATTACAATTTCCCAACATTCTCCCTCTGTCTCTAAATTCTTGATAGAGAAAGTGTAACGAACCAACCGAACAAACCAGAATTTCCAGATAAACCTCTCCCGCCATGGGCGCCCTGATTTCGAAACAAGTCCAGCGGCGCACCGACATCAAAACGGAGAAGAAAGTCCTCGCTGACCTGAAACAGAGCTGCCGCTGCGATTTCCCCGGCTGCGATTACTGCCCCGCCGACCGCAAAAACTGGATGTCCACCTCCACCCGGAGAAGCTCCGCATCAACCAGATCGTGTGGCCAGGCACGCACGACTCCGCCACCAACAAAATCGGCATCCCTTCATCAGCCGCCCTTCGCCCAGTGCCAAACCCTCTCCATCTACGACCAGCTCACCGCCGGCGCCCGCGTCCTCGACGTCCGCGTCCAGGAGGACCGCCGCGTCTGCCACGGCATCCTCCTCACCTACTCCGTCGACGTCGTCATCGCCGACGTCAAAAAATTCCTACAGGAGACACAAACGGAGATCCTAATTTTAGAAATCCGCACCGAATTCGGCCACAACGATCCCCCGGAGTTCGATCAGTACCTAAAGGACCAGCTCGGCGAGTTCCTGATACACCACGACGACCGCGTGTTCGAGAAGACGGTCGCGGAGGTGCTGCCGCGGCGGGTTATATGCGTGTGGAAGCCGCGGAAGGCGGCGGCGCCGAAGCCGGGGGATCCGCTGTGGAGCTCCTGTTACTTGAAGGATAACTGGATCAACACGGACAAGCCGTCGACGAAATTCGAGAGCAACATGAAGCGTTTGGGGGAGCAGGCGCCGACGGCGGGACGGAGGTATTTCTATCGGGTTGAAAACACGGTGACGCCACAGGCGGATAACCCGATCCTGTGCGTGAGGCGGGTAACGGGTCGGATCAACCGTATGCGAGGACGTTTATTGCGCAGTGTTTTGCCCGGGATTTGCGGATCGGTTGCAGATATTTTCCACGGATTTTATTGATGGTGACTTTGTGTATGCATGCGTTGGATTGACGTGGGCCCGAGTTGAGGGAAGGGCGTGACAGGCCAGGTCGGGTTATTGTTTCTATTTTAGTGCAATTAGTTGTGATTCTTCAATTCTTGAAATTGTTTGTATATGTTTGTGGAGTTGTGATGTTGGGGATCACAGGCCTTACGGTGCAATGGGTTATTCGAATAAAAGCGTATTCTGTCTGGTGGTTGTAATTTAATTTTTTTTCCCCTCTAATTTTGTGAAGAATCGAGTTATTTGTGTGAATAAAGTCTGAATTGTTATTTATGTTATGATCGTGGTCTTATTTTCGTATAGTACAAAGTATTGAAAATTTTATCTTAACTATGTGTTTTAATTAGATCTTAAAACTTCGTTGATGATTGCTTTGTTGTTGTAATTTAATGTTGCTCACTTGTTAAAGAGTCAGTTTTTTTTGTTTACAGGTTTCAGCAGAAGAACTATCACTTTGGACAAGTCTAATACTGAAAGATTTTAAACAGTACTAAAGCCAACTGTACTGAAAGAAGTTTCAGTACCAGTGCAACTGAAGAGAAGCACTACTGAGGATTGTAGACTGAAGTACAATGAAATTGATAAACAGTGCTATCGAATAGTAAAGTTGAAGACTGGAGACTAAAGACTCAACCCTGCTAAAAAGAAAGAAGCCAAGAATATAACTAAGTGTCATACTAGCAACTAAGAAGTCAAAGTTGCTGAGAAGAAAGTTAGCTGAAGCGTCAAACTGACTAAGGGACTGATAAAATACGAGTCCAGCATGTTGATAAAACACGGAGCAGACTCGATTGATACGACCTGAAATCAACGTACTGAAAAAGCACGGAGTCAATTCAACTTAAGAAACACGGATTTATTTAAATCTTGAATTTTTGAATTGTCACATATAGTAGCAAATCTATAGAAGATCCTCACATGCCAGAACCACTTTTCAAAGTTACAGATCTATAGTGTAAGATGTTGCAAATGCCGAAAATTGACGTACGGGGATTCTAACGGACAGAATTCCCCAAACGGCACTATTTATCGTCCATTCTATAAACACGCGCAGAATCCAACTTTTGAAGGTAACCGATATGTTATTCATTCAAACGTTCAAAAAGCACTGAAAGCTTATATTTCAAGAACAATCACTCAGCAATTTCGAAGAAGAGAGTTCAAAGTGTTATCAATAAATCATCAGAGCTTACATATAACTATCAGTTCAGGATTTCAGCTTACACTCTCTTATTTTTTCTACGTCTTTACCTTGTAATATTATAAGCCTAGAAATATTGAGTTGTTGTCACTTGTGACAGCTCAAACCCTAATTGGAAAACCTTCTACCCAAACCCCAAAAAGAAGTTGGGCAAGTAAGCAAGGAAGTGTTAGTTGCTAAACGCTTGGTTATCTTATATTTGTAAGCAAGAGGTTAGGACGACTGCACCCGTAAGCAATCATAGGTTTCCTAGGCCCGTAAGCGTATGAAGATACGTCAAGTAAGGCGAGATACTAAACATGTGAATTTCAGTATCTAGGTTTACTTTTGTATCCGCAAACAAGACTCAATCTCAAGTAGTGAATTGACTGAGTTATCAGTCCGTGGACATAGAAGCTGATCTTTCTAAATCACGTAAAAACTAAGTGTTCTTTATTTTCGATTCTTTACTTTCAGTATCGTCGTTAGATAACATTTTATTGAACCGAACATCATCAAAACACGCAACACTGCTTACTGTTTTGAAAAACTCTATCAGTATCGGTTTGATACTGACGAGAAAAAACTGAAAAACTGACTAATCAATGTCTGACTATGTATTTCCTATCAGTTAAAGTTTTTCAGTAAAAACAAAACGTAATCACCACATTTCGCACATACATTAGTTATCAGTTCAACTAACCAGCTATCTTAGTAGTCAATAGGATTGCTAACTGATACCACTCAGTACAAAACTCCTCATACTTAATCTAATCAGCAATACTGATACCAATACTGAACTGACTTTAGCTAACTAATATCTACTGACCAATATAAGGATCAGTCTTGTTATCGAAAAAGTTATAATTTGTCTTAACTATTGTATTTCACTCCCTTCCATACACCAGTATGACTCCCAATGAACCATCAACAAGGATCTAATTCTAACGTATACCACAATATATGACTCATATTTTGCACAATAGATTTATTTTTGGCAACAAAATCGAGTCCCTACTAGTATTGCAATATTCAAATTGGGTATTTATAACTTTGAAAGTTGATTTATTAAGTAATAATTGATTCAAAAAAAAAAAGGGAGTATAGCTAAAAAGTAGTAATACTTAACCAACCAAATTAAAAAATTGGCAGCTCCTGCGCAGTGGAGATTCTCTCTTCTAATTATATTTACAAGTTTAGTGGCAATAAGCAAGAAATGAAAGAGGTATGACCATCACAAACTCGTATTATTGTTTGATCAATACATTTTTACCTTACAAATTGTCATGTAGTAACATCTATTTAGTTGGTTGGACCCGTATAAAAATTTGAGCACAACATTTAAATAGAGTGAATTTGTAACATTACAAACATTACATGACTTCTCTGTCTGTTTTGGGGAGGGGCAGTAAATACATACATTCTATAGATTTCATAAGTCCACCTTTCTTCTGTTGTCGGGTTACCCTATTCCATGATTCAAGAATCACGGTCTAAACGCGACTCAATGAGTCAGTTTATGCCAGGACAAGAAGCACATTTGCAGTTAGGTTCAACCGTCTTTAACCATTTCTGTTCACAGCATTTAAGCGCATAACTAATTGCATTAGTTCTTTGTTTGAGGAAACTCACAGTTTGAGCATTTTCGACAAACGTCCCTCGAATGGAGATCGTAGTCCAGCCAGTTTTCAATCTCATATTTGGGTGTCAGGACTGGGCAGCGGTTCACCGATACTCTTCCAGGACAGAACTTATTGATCAGAACTTCTTCAAGATGGTGAAAAATTAAAGAAAACATACCTGCATAGGAGAAAAGGAAAAGTTACAAGAGAAATGAATTCAGTTGCACTCAGTTTTTATCCGGCAGAAGCATGCATTTTCTTTCATAGAAATTTTGACAAAAATGAAGAGTATATGATTCTTTTTTTTTCTCTCAAAAAGAGGTACCTCATGACACAGAGAAATTGCCATGAACAAATGAAAAGGGAAAGATTGATAATTGAGCAATGGAGGGTGAAGGGCTTCACCACCCAACATAACTCATAGATTCTTGAGGGCTGAGATGAGGAAATGATAAAGGAACAAATTAAGATGGTTGTCTTGCATTTTATTTGAGATTATAGTTTAGACTAGCATCCATGCTTTCAATTCTACACAGGCGAAAGAAAGGACAACATTATCAAGAACATGGCTTGTTTTACCAACTTCTATGCTTGCCAATTGAGATAAAAGACAGATCAAAGGAAACAGAGGCTGAGATACCTGAAATGGAGTTTAACCTTTCGAGTAATTTTCCTCTCACCAAGAGTGCTCCTGGATGTTGCTGAAAGGCCTACATAAGTAGTAGAATTAGAACTATATAGATTCACACTAAACAAAGAATAATAGTAGCTGAACATTATTGGAAAATAAAAATTACTGTAACGCAAAAGAACAGGTTATCCTCTTGCCGATGGTTATCATTTAAAGAATTGGACAGGTCACATGTCTCAGTTTTGACAGTTGCATCAATTTGATTCCTTGATATAGTAATCTTCACAACTAGAGATTAGTTATCTGGTAGTAGTTATTAGTAATCTGGTATTAGTGATATGAATATAATTTACTACAGGGAAGAAGAGCATACATCAACATTAAAAGCAGCGTCTAGCTTACAGGATCCACCATTACTGGAGAGGTGGGAATCCACAGACTATAACACGTGAAAGGCACCATGCTGACATTGAAGGCCCTACCAGACCAAAACGTTGCAGTATGAGATGCCACGTCCACAAGTGTCATGGACAAACACAATGGTGCATAAACAATGAAAACAAAATAGCAGGCATGTTTAACAGAAGCAGTGAAATATACAAAGAGAGTGGGTAAGGTGTAGTTTGCACCAATAACTGATCAATACTCTGAATGAATACCATCAGAAACCAACCAAAAAAACGACGTAGCACAATTAAAAGTCTCAACCTCCAGCATGAAAGACAGATTATTCTCCTCGACTTTATTAGACGATATCTTTCTTGAAACCGGCAAAAGGACCATGCGAGACCCCATCTTGATGTCCTGCCCTGGACATATTCCGTTTTCTTCACCACAGTAGCTCCAACTTTCCAGAGCTCAGATACCACAATAGTTAGGTTCAGTTTCCTTCCTACCATAGAAGTACCACCTAAACAATAGAGATGTAAATGTCAAGAAAAATCCCAGACAGCTTTTAATGGAAATGACTTAATACAGAATATCATTATACCTAAATGTGTCCTTCAGCATAACACTATCTACAATGATGCGAGTAATAAAGGCATTTTCACCACCAGAACAGACCATCTCCGCTGAAGTGCCTCCACAAGAAGTCTTTTGATTCAAACCTGCTTCCTACATTTTCTCAAAGGATGGGATTGCACATATAGAAGTCAAAATATTCACCATCCTTCACAACGCCAAGTACAGGAGGACTATCACAATACTTCTTCACATTCGATTGAGTTTTATGAACAGTTGATGCCAGATAGCCAACATTTTCAAACTCAGGATTGCCTGAGTCAACGCCACCTTCACTGTTACATATCTGATTACTTTCTGATATTCCCACGTGATACATTTCATCTCCCATACCAGCCCTTCTGATCTCAATCAAGTGGGATAAATGAGGATTCTCGCAATATTTTTATTTGCCCACTTTATAGCTATATCGGTAATATCTGATTAAAATGCATGAATTAACACATGAAAGGCACTAAGTTAAACAATGAGAGACGGAAACCAAAGAGAAAAGATAAGTACCTGAACCAACGAATTTCCAACCAAGAACAGATGCACCAAGAAGGGGATAAATACAATGTGCTCCGGTACCAATATCAAAACCTTTTGTGATATCGCCCTCGGTTCTGGTGGCGGGAAGGATATCCAAGGCCAGAAGATCTTCTATCCAATGGATGTAGTTTAACCTGTTGGGCACTGTAGGACATAGCGGCCCATCAGGAATCCACCTACATAGTTATTTTTCACGAATTAACAACTCAAATAGAAATGAACAATACAATCCATATCACATGTATAGTCAGCCATGAATAACCACATTTTCAGAAGCTCAGAACCAGAAAAGGAGTGGACGCAAAGGAAAGTGAAAAAGTGTTGAGGAAACAATAATAAAGCACACAAACTTTACTTTTTCTTTCGCACATTAAACAGTTATGTAAGAAACATAAATGTACCCGAAGTTGCAATTAGAACATGAAGAGAGCTGAACTATTTATCAAGCTCTAATCACAAATCCAATTTCGCAACAAATAAAAACGCCCAGGCTACAATAAGCAAAAACTTAGCTAGCCATTCAGCTGAAGAAATTGAAATTTCGTGGCTGAAATCTGATGAATAAGCAATCTTAGTTAGCCCTACTTATCTCACAATCAACTAAAAAGTGAAGAGTTCCTCGTAATTGACTCGATGAACAAAGCAATCTCAAGCACGGCAAAACTTAACCCCACTACAAAGGAAAAATTTTATATATATATATATATATATATATACTAATCGTACCAATCAACGCCATGATCGTGGAGTAGTAACACCCGAGTCAACTCGCGGGGAGCATTGAAATCCGTCCAATCAATTCTAGGCCGGCCGTCGCGCGAGTAGAATACATAGGGCTCGAAACTCGGGTATAACGACGCCAGCAGCGCGAAATCTGGCGGATTATCGGCATACTTACTTCGGTGGTGGATCCCCCGCCGCTCGCAATCGCTCTTCCTCTTTCTCTTTCCCGCCATCCGCCGCCGCAACCCTAACCACCATCTGATTTCGAATCATTTTTTAGTAAAAGCACGATAACAGCGGCGCCATTTTTTAATCTTTTTTCTGTTATTTTTATTTATTTTTGAAAACATATTACCAAATTTAGTGTTTGTAAATCTCATGTTATTATATATTTAAAATAATTATTAAATTACATTGCTTAGTTTATTATAATTTATGTATTGAGACTAATTTTTAATTTACTTATTTATTTTGTGTAATTTAAATATAACTATTTGCACTCGTCTAGCTTATTTTTCCAATTGATAATCTATATCCACCGTTTTCAATTTATTTGTTTAATAAACAAAAATCTCAAAATCAAATAGACTCCGTCTCCAAAAATCAATTTGAAAAAAATAAACCCTAAATCTGGAACAATTTTGAAAGATTCCAAAAGAATTCGAAAAAATCATAATTTTTTTCATGAAACAATTGTGAGTGTGATAATCGATCGACACCAAACAAGTTAATCGGTAGGGATGGCAATGGGCCAGATCTGGACCGGATCTGGTGATCCGGATCAGGATCCGATTTTTTCTTTGCTTTGGATCCGGTCCGCATCCATTGGGTCCAAAAAATTAAATCCGGATCCGGATCCATAAGATCCACGGGATCCGAGGTCTGAACCGGATCCATATGTTTCGTTCTAAAATAAATTCTAATCAACTATAATTCACAAGAACACTATAATAATCTAAATGCATAATAATATTATAATAATTATTTAGAATTTCTATAATTATCACTATATTGGAAGACGTTAATTCTGATTTACTATAAAGTAGGAAGCAACAAACAACTCGACCGTCAGTGGTGTAAGTAACGCGACCTGCCGTGAATGCAATAGATACATAATTGGGAGTATTTGAAATGAAATTTGGAATATATTTGTTTTGGAATAATTTGAAAAAGAAAATTGGAGAGTTTTAAGTTGGGGTTATGTATTTAATTATAATAAAAATAATATATATATATATATATATATATATAAAACTAAATGGATTTTGGAATGGGAAATTGGGAATGACGGCGTGAGGCCTTACGAATAGAAATTATTTAGATTAACTAATTTAATTATAATAAAATAATATATATATATATATATATATATATATATATGGCGGGTCCACGGGCGGATCCGGACCGGATCCGGGTTTAAAACCTAAACTCGGATCCGGATCCGAAATATTGATATATACTCGGATCCGGTCCGGATCCGTCGGTCCAGATTTTGATGATCCGGATCCTTAAAATGGATGCGGATCACGGATCTGACCGGATCCTGGATCCGTTGCCATCCCTATTAATCGGCTTTACTAGGGTAGAAACTATAAATCACACTGATTTCTCTAGATGATTTGAATATCAGATCCACCGATTATTGAAAAATATCTTACCAATTGAACTATGCTTCGTCGTCGATTATAAATCCAACAATTAAATTCATTTTCTTCTTTTCTTTTAAATGATGTTTAATCAAGTGATCAAATCCGACTCCAACAAAAAAATATATATTTTTTTGCATGAAAATATATCGGTGCACACGAAAGATAGTAACTATTAAGATCTCATGAATAATAATAATAATAATAATAATAATAATAATAATAAGAAGAAGAAGAAGAAGAAGAAGAAGAAGAAGAAGAAGTCGCCTCTTTAAAATTCAAATACCTGAAGATCGTATGCAAAACTAATTACACCGTAAAATAAATTGCGTAGTGTAAAACCTTGTTTATTTGTAAGAAAAATGTCATTAATACAGTCTGTTGGTCATACTTTTTTTCTCCAATCAATAGAGCAAGAGTTCGAGCCATCTAAAGTGAATTAGTTTGTGACTTGTGAGTGTGTGTTTTTTTTCTTTGGTAATAACGACTTTTTAAAAAAATACATTATCTCTGACCATGAAATTTTCTATTCCTTTTTGGGATGTTCTAAAATATAGTTCTTTTTTTTATTTGAATTGTTTAGATACTTTCTTTTACTAAATAACCTTATTTAATGTTTATGAATATAGACAACTGCATAAATTATAGACAACTGCATAAATAATATTTTTCAAAAAATATTAAATATATTTTCTTAATTTATGAAAAAAAAAATGAATTATTTTAATGGAACGGATGTAATATATGTCTCTGGCATATATCTCGTGAAATAGTTTTGGAGACGGAAACAATTACAAAGATTTAAGAACAATACTGAATCAAATGTAGTTTTAGCAAAAAAAATTGATATTCGAAAAGGAAATACTTTGATTGGTTTCTTTTATCTTAATCAGAAAGGAAATTATGGACATGCATACGCTGCCGCTGAAGCCTCGAAAGCAGAAACGACGAAAAATAATGAATGATAAGTCCCATCCATCCATATCACGTGCTTGGACTGTGAACTTTACTCACTCTTCATTTTTCTTTTTTTTGAAACACTTATCCATGAACTCGAGTAAAAATCTCATATTTAGGGCATAGGGGCATTAGGCCCTCAATAATTTTGAGAAAAAACCTATATATATATATATATATATATAGAGTTTGGTTCAAATAAAACCATTCTTATCCTAAAAACTAGAACCAAATGAATTCGTTATGAAAGTTGATGAATCCGTTGAGAAAGTTAATGAATTCAAAATTGAATTTTTCACGGGTTCGAATCCCATGAGGCGAAAATTCTATTTTTGGATTCGATAATTTCACGTGATTCATCAACTTTCACTGTGAATTCATCGGTTTTGGTTCTCACGTTCTACAATAAAAATGGTTCTCACGTTAACCTCCCTATATATATATATATATATATATGTTAAAATAAAAATCATTGTTATCATAAAATTAAGAATCAAATGAATTTACTATGAAAGTTGATGAATTAGTTGGATAAGGAATTGAATTTAAAATTAGAAAATTTTCACCGAGTTCGAATCCCATGGGGCGAAAATTCTATTTTTGGATTTAGTAACTTTTTCAACGGATTCATTAACTTTCACAGTGAATTCATAATTTTTTTATTCCCACGTTCTCCCGATAAAATTAGTTCTCACGTTAACTCTTCCATATATATATATATATATATATAAGAGGGATTAAATAGTACCCGAGCCTGAGATAGTATGTAGTACTCAATCTCATCCACTCATCTCATAGATCCTATGGTTGAGATTTTTTCGGACTTTTTAAGCTTAATTTCGTTGATTTTGGCGAAAGTAAGGATAGATTAGTAATTTGATTTGTTATGTGATTGCGAAAAAAACTATGCATTTAGTTGAACTGAAAAATACATTCAAAGAACAAAAATACATATAGTTGAACATAATAATGCATGCGCTTGGAAGCTCATACGGTGATGTGCCGGTGCACCGGCGTGTGTTCGTGCTCGCGCCTCGCTTCGGCTCTCGCTCGCGTGCCCGTTGGCCAACAACGTATTTTTACGTTTTGGTAAAATGCATGAACATATTTTGGTAAATGCATGAACGTGCTTTGGTAAATGCATGTTTGTGTTTCGTGATAACATGCAGTTTCATGTTTTGTTCAATGTATTTTTGTGGTTTTTGACAATAAATCTCTCATTCATCCTTATCTGTCAATTTCGTAGTATTTTTTTATGATTTTCGTGAATTCACCGTGAACCACCGCCATAGCCACCATCTTTCTCGATTCTTCAATCACCTATCAAATTCATCTTCTATTTTTTTATTCAAAATCCATTAATTTTGTTCTCAATTTTTTTTATTTTTTTTTCCCTAAATCTGTTGTTTGTTGTTGTTTGTGTATCTTGTTGCTGCTGTTTGCCAGTGTTGTCACCGTCCGCTGCCGCAAGGAGGATAAGAAGAAGACTGATTTGATTTTTTCTCATTTTACCACTTGCAAAAATTAAAAAGAAAAGAAAATGAGCTACCACGTATCGACTTTTGAGTGCAGATCACGTATTCAAAATGTATGATCTAGATTGGGTCTTAGATAATATATAGGGATCGAGTCTTGAAAATCCAATATATATATATATATATATATATATATATATATATATATATATACATACCTCATGAATTATGGGTCCGACTCTAGGAAGGTACTCTGTTATAATTCTTAATTTTTATATTAATGGGGATATATTGTAGAAGATTTTTCCTTTCTGTTATAATTTAAATTTTGTACTAATTGGTTATATTATAGAGATTTTTTTGCCCTTAATCAATTGTTTACATAATTGTGATTGGTCTTTTTTATTTTTATTTTAAGTTTTTGTTATAATTGGTTATATACTAAATTTGTATATATCTAACTTTTATTGTGTACTTCTATTTTATTTTTTGAATTTCCTTATAACCTAGTTTTTATTATCAAATTTATCTTTCATTTCTCTATACTTATTAATACATAATAAATTTAAAAATAAGGCTATAAATTAAATTGAAGCATCAACTTCTCAAAATAAAATTGTTCTCTTTATGATAAAATATATTGTTATTGTGATTGTTGTCTATAAGACTTTTTTTGAATTATTTTACTAAATATTTCTAATAGAAAATATGAAAGTGACTATGAAATATAACACTTGGTTTCATTACAAATAAAAAAAAAGATTGTTAAATAAATTCGCAAAAGATCAAATATGTAATAAGATAGATTAAATATATTATGTAGTGAAAATAATAATCACTCTATCCACCAAATACATTCATTTAATTTCATTTTTGTTTGTCCACAAAAAATGTTCACTTTCATTTTTTAGAAACATCACTTCACATTTTTACCCTAAACTTATTCACTTATTTACAAAAAAATCACTCATGGCCCATCTTTTTACACCCACTATCCATTAATATATTCATATATTATCCATATGATCCATATTTTTACATCTACTTACTTTACACTCATTACAATTTATTAAAACATGTGTCACCAAAATAAAGAAACAATTTTAATGGACGAATGGAATATATTACAATATCTATTATAAAAAATTAATAAATAATTTTGTAGCTGATAAAGCATGAAAGTTCAAATGGACTTTTGAAATATTTATTTTAAATATAGCTTAAAGCACCAAATTTTCTTAATTCGACCTTGACGTCGGGAATAAGAGGAGGCGGAGACAACGATTTTAAAGGAGTATAAGGGAGTATGTTAGGGGATATCCAGTAGAGAGAGAGAGACGTGGAAAAGAGCGTAGGGGTTGGACCCATCACTGCATATTATTATAATATTAAATTAATTTATAGTGGAACATGAGTGATAAAATTTGTAAATAAATGATACTGTAGAGGGTAATAAATATGGATAGTGGTGGGTCATGAATAAAAATATATAAATAAAATGTGTTATCAAACGTAATAGACAGTGAGTATTTTGTGGAATAGTTTCCAATATATGGAAAGAGAACAAATTTAGGGACTTACCATAAAGAAAAACTAATTTTGAGGACGAGTAGAGTGTTATCATTAGAGCCGGCAAAATGAGTCCAGTCCGAAAATTTCTCCCGGTGTACCTGATAAACGCATATTTCACGCGTTTATTCATGATATTTAAAGATGTTTTTAGATCAATAAAGTGCGTTTATATCTTGGATCGTAATGATTTTATCTATTTTAGAAGATCTTGCTCTTGGGTGTTATTTTGGTGTTTTGTAGGTCTTTGGGTTGAAAATCGAAGCAAGGAACGAAGCACGAGCCAAATCGCATTCTCGCCTGGTTTCTAGCGACCACCTAGCGGTCGCTAGGCTGGTCGCGAGGTTCATCATAGCGGCGCCCGAGAGCGCGACCGTGACCTCGTGCCCTGAGCGAAGCCCCAGCGAGAAAGCCACCGGACGATTTCGCGACCGCTTCAGAATTGCTAGCGACCGCTAGCTGGTCGCGAGGTACCATGCAAGAAGGAGAGACCGCGGCGAAGAAGAGCGCTGAGGAGATGGCTCATGGTCGAGCTAGCGGCCGCATGGCGAGAGGCGGCAGACGCGCAAATTGGGTTTTCACCCTTATCTATAAATAGGCAAGAGCCCTTGCGCCTCGAGGAGAGCCTACACGCCCCCAGACCTCTTTTATTCAGTTTTTCCTCGTTTTACTGCTTTTAGTCTTTAGTCTTCATTTAGTTTAATTCTATTATTGATTTTCCGTTGTTCTAGTTTAGTTCTTCGCATTGTTTACGCTTTGGAACGTTTTCGTCCGAAGAATTCCATCTTTTCCAGTTTTCCATTGACGCTGGGATTTGACCCAACGATTGTTCTTCAGACGTCTCCCTACGGGTTTTATATATTTATTTTCCGTTTCTATGTTTTATCGTATTTTTATCCCGTTAATTATGTCAGCTAAATTTCTATTCTAATCATAGGGTTTGCATGATTCGATCCTATATGTTGTGATTTCGCTATTGCTATTTACCTTCCAGGCATTGATTCATGATTCATGGTGCTTATTTATATGTGTTGATTTCTGATCAATCTTGATGCATATCTAGTTGCCGATTAATGACGTAACTATATTAATTGTCAATCGATCTTGAATGCATGATACGAATAAGCTCGAGTCGTGGCGAGATAGGACATTCGTAGGAAGCATATTCTTAGTGATCCATTTGGAGTTGCTTATTTTCCTTTAGAGACGAATCGTGATAGGGAAAATTAGTAATCAAGCCGCAATTGTCGAATCGAAGTTGTTGGTTATAAATGTGATCTTCCGTCTTATGCGGATTAAAGCGGTTAATAATAAGCGGGATAAACATCATTGTGGATAGGATTGATGCATCCCAGGTTAGTCTTTCTTCATAGTTATCTTTTGAGATTTTATTGCTTTATTTTATTTCTGCTTGGTTACCTTTGCTTTTGATTAAATTCTGAAGCCTTAAACCTTTCACCATTTTTCTGTGCTTGGATAATGATGAATTATCGTTGAGCTAGCTTCTGTGTTTTCGGATTGCAATCCCTGTGGATACGATACTTCACTTACCCTATACTACACCTTTTCGTGTTAGAAAAGTGAGCGATCAAATTTTGCGCGCTGTTCGGGATTATTAAGATTGCATAGGAATAATTTGACGATTTGGATTTATTAATTCAAGTTATATTTATTATTATTTATTTTTGTCAGTGCTAAATTCTCTCTTTTCTCAGGTAGTTTATGCGTACAAGATCTCAGGGACCTCCTGAAGTATTATTAGATCCCGAGATCGAAAGCTCTCAAAGGAGAAAAGGACCAGAGAAGAGACGGGCTGCAATGGCAGCCAATCCGTAGAACGGGGGCATTCCTCCCGAGCAAGTTGCACGCATGCTAGCTGACTTTGCAGAGATGCAGCGTCATATGGCGAATATGGGAATCATTGTCCCTGCTCCAGAGAAAGACCTCTGAATCACATGTACCGACATCCCACCGAACAGTTCCAAGGAGACGGTTGGGGCCCGCACGTAGATGCAAATAATTTTGAGCTAAAACCGGCCCTGATCAGTATGGTCCAAGGAGAGCAGTTTGGGGGAGGAGTCACGGATGACCCGAATACGCATCTCGAGACTTTTCTCGATATTTGCGACACCATCAAATAGAATGTGGTGCCACAAGACACGATCCGGATGCGCATGTTCGGTTTCTCGCTGCGCAGCCAGGCGAAAGATTGGTACAAGAGTTTGGACCGAACTAGCATCGACACTTGGAGGAAACTTTGCGAGAAGTTTCTTTCGAAATACTTTCCGCCGACGAAAGCGCAGAAGATCATCGCCGAAATCTCTCATTTTTGCCAAAACCACGACGAATCATTATTCGAGGCATGGGAGAGATTCAGGGGTCTATTGAGACGATGTCCACAACATGGGTTCTCCAAGGAGCAACAAATCACACGTTCTACGGTGGGTGACATGGCGGGGCGAGGAGCATGGTGGATGCGTCGGCGGGGGGCTGTTTATTGAACCGACAAGTAGACGAGACAAGCCGTATTGTAGAGGAGATGGCGCCAACAGCTATCAATGGCCAACGGAGAGAACGCCATTGTTCAAAGCAAGGTTTTGTTGAGAGTGATTCAAAATATGACGATCTCATGAAGAAGTTCACTCTTTTGAAGAGTCAGATTGAGACGAGAACGTCGACCACATCAATCAGAGGAATCATCCGAATTTCCAACAACCTCCAGCGAGCTTCAATGTTCGAATGGTGTAATTCAAGAGTCGAAGAAGCAAGTCTCAAGACATGATGCGCAGTTGGTTGTAAGCAACCAACAATTGGCAACGAACCGAATTCGTTTATAAGCAACAAGGCGTAAGATAAATCATTTGGAGACCCTTTGTGATGGCTATGGGAAGCATATGAAGATGTTGAAAAATCAAATTGGTCAAATAGCCGTATAAGTGAATGCACTACAAAAGACGGGCCAATTTCCAGTAATACTGGAGGTGAACCCGAAGAATCGGTGCTTCGCCATCCGACGAGGTGGACAAGATTACCCGAGCCCTATCGAGGAAGAAGAGCAAGAAAGCATTCAGGCGTAAATTACGATCGAGCTCGCGACCGCGGCGAGTCGAAATTTTTCCACGAAGCCGCGACCGAGCACGCGTCCGCGCACCCGACCGCCACCATCGTGTGGGCGCGCGGTTGTTCATGACGACCTAGCGCTCGCATGCCACCCATGAGCAATCGGTGAGCAGTGCCGAGAAATAAGTCTGTGCCGCGCTCGCAAGCTTCGCCGCGAAGAAGGAGTCCAGCGCCAGCAGATACCTCGCGACCTTCCAGTGGTCGCGAGGTCGACCATGGCGCCCCTGTATAAATCGTCGCACATACACTCCTCCGGTCCCGTTTCCGAGTCGACATGTCAAGTCAAAATATGACGAGGAGTTTGCTCGTTTCAAAGAGATTTTCAAAAGTTGAGATAAATTTGCCTCTCTTTGAAGCGTTGCGAAACATGCCGGATACATGAAATTCTTAAAAGCGCGCTTGCAAGCAAGAAGAAAGCGGGAAATTTGAGAAAATTACCCTATCAGAAGAACGCAGGGATGCCGTCTTGCAAAGAAGCTCCTCCGAGCGAAGGATCGGCGGTTTTACGTTAGAGTGTGAGATCGCCGAGCAAACTTTTCCAAATGTTTTGTGCGACTTGGGAGCGAGCATCAATCTGATGCCGTTGAACGTATTCAACCGGATACACCTAGGAAAGATGAAGCCGACGAAGATTTCACTGATGATGGCTGACCGGTCTGTAGGGATGGCAATGGGCCGGATCTGGACCGGATCCGGCCAGTCGAGATCCGCATCCGATTTTTTGCTTTGGTCCGGATCCGGTCCGGATCCATTGGGTCCAAAAATTAAATCCGATCCGGATCCATAAGATCCACAGGATCCAGGGTCTAGACCCGGATCCATATATTTTCGTTTCTAAAATAAATTCTAATCAACTATAATTCACAAGATACACCATAATAATCTAAATGCATAATAATATTATAATAATTATTTAGAATTTCTATAATTATCACTATATTGGAAGGCGTTAGTTCTGATTTACTATAAAGTAGAAGCAACAAACAACTCAATCGTCGGTGGTGTAAGTAACGCGACCTGCCGTGAATGCCGATAGATTCATAATTGGGAGTATTTGAAATGAAATTTGGAACATATTTGTTTTGGAATAATTTGAAAAAGAAAATTGAAGAGTTTTAAGTTGGGGTTATGTATTTAATTATAATAAAAATAATATATATATATATATATATATATATATAAAACTAAATGGATTTTGGAATGAGAAATTGGGAAACGACATGAGACGCACAAATAGAAATTATTTAGGTTAACTAATTTAATTATAATAAATAATATATATATATATATATATATATGGCGGGTCCACGGGCCGGATCTGGACCGGATCCGGGTTTTAAAACCTAAACTCCAGATCTAGATCCGAAATATTGATATATACTCCGGATCCGGTCCGGATCCGTGAGTACAGATTTTGAGGATCGAGATCCTTAAAATGGATCCGGATCCACGGATCTGACCGGGTCTGGATCCGTTGCCATCCCTACCGTGGGTCACATATCCTAAAGGTATCGTCGAAGACGTGTTGGTAAGAATTGGGATTTTGTTTTTCCCGCCGACTTTGTGATTTTAGATATTCCGAATTCAAACAACAACCGCTAATCCTAGGTAGACCTTTTCTAGAACCGGTGATGCGTTGATTGATGTGCGGGAAAGCAATCTCACGTTTCGTGTTAACGATGAGGAGCTCAAGATTTCCATATCTGACGCCATCAAGCAACACGACGGTGGAAAGTCGGAAGATTGCCGCCGATCACGATCTCATCGCCGCGCACGTCTCGCGTTTAGAGGGTACTCGACCGATCGAGGAATCTGCGAGAAGGAAGAAGTGGACTCGCATGGAACTCCGAGTGTATCGTTCGAGTTTGGGGCCACTTCCATAGTCGGTGGTGGTCATCCGTGAATGCTAAGTTTAGGAGGTCCACAAGTTGGGAAAGATGTCTATTGCCACAAAACGCCGGATTGAAAAAGGTTAGTATTGGTCTAGCTAAAGACGTTAAATTAAGCACTTGTTGGGAGGTAACCCAACGTTTTCTTTGTTTTTGTTTTCGTGTTTTGTCGTGTCTTTCGTTTGTGTTGATTTTTGTCGTGTTTCTGTTTTTCTTTTCGTTGTTGTGTCGGTCGATCAACGAGTTTAAGCGAAGTGTTTTAATCCATGTGGCCAATGACGATAGAAATTTTTTGTGAAATTTAATGATAGTGCACATGATATGTTAGAAAATGACGCATGAACGACTTGAGATTGCTTAAACTTGTTGTTTTTCACCAATTGCTTAACCCGTGAGACTTGATCTTCACTGTATAAACATCTTGATACAGTTTCTTTTAATTGTGTGATATCGTGCATGTGATTATCTTCTAGAACTTGCCGTTTTTCTGTGTCGAGACTGCAATATGTGTTTCGAATTTGGAAAGGATAAAAGGCCATCTTTGTTAACTACATATTTTTCCAAACACTAGCCCAATGATATATACCGTTTGTCGCCTTCTTTGAGCCTTTTATTAGACTTTATTCTTTCGATTAACCGGATGATAGGAGGTGAGGATGGGTATGGGAATCAAATGGGAGAAACATTTGTTTTGATATGCTAAGTGGTGACACAAGATAAAGGATGGTACCCGTGTGAAAAGGAATAGATCCTATAAGCTCTATTACAAAACCAAGAAAAGTAAAAGTGAAAATAAAAATTTTGTGTATAGTATGAGCATAAAGGAAGTCAATTGTCATAGTATATGGTACCTTGAGTTGCATAAATGTGAAATAGCATGTTGGAAAGGAAAGGGAAATGGACAAAGTCCATATGAGTTGATTGTGTAGATGGAAGTGCTTGGAGTTTACTTAAGTCACTTAGCCATATACTATCCTACCTTAACCAATGTGCCTACATTATAACCTATCAAAAGACCTCTTTGATCCTTATTTGAACACATTTGACGCGGTGGAGATGTTAGAGAAATGGCAAGCCTATGGTAAGATGTTGCATTGCATTGATCTATGAGTGTATACACGTCCTTAATTTTTTTATGAATTTGAGTGTATCCTCTATATTCTACACACATGCCTTTGTGAGGGTTGAAATAAATGAGTTTTTGCTTTCAATCGTTGTTTGTGTTGAAGTGACTAATGTCGTCATGTGTGCTAGTATTTTCGAGAGTTGAAGTATATTTCCGAGGCTTGAGTGTGTTTATCACCTTTGCTATGCTCGTTGATCTTTTGTTGTGTCCTTCGTTGTGTCTTTCTTTTCTGTTTTTGTTTGAGGACAAACAATGATTTAAGTTTGGGGGGTTTGATAAACGCATATTTCACGCGTTTATTCATGATATTTAAAGATGTTTTTAGATCAATAAAGTGCGTTTATGTCTTGGATCGTAATGATTTTATCTATTTTAGAAGATGCTGCTCTTGGGTGTTATTTTGGTGTTTTGTAGGTCTTTGGGTTGAAAATCGAAGCAAGGAACGAAGCACGAGCCAAATCGCATTCGCCTTGGTTTCTAGCGACCGGTCTAGCGGTCGCTAGGCTGGTCGCGAGGTTCATCATAAGCGAGCACCCAGAGCCGCGACCGCGACCTCGTGCCCGCGCGAAGCCCAGCCGAGAAAGCCATCGGAGGATTTCGCGACCGTTTGAATGCTAGCGACCGCTTCTTTGGTCGCGAGGTACCATGCGGCGCAAGGAGAGACCATGAGCGAAGAAGAGCGAGCATGGGAGATGGCTCATGGTCGAGCTAGAGACCATGAGCGGCGATCATGGGAGAGGCGGCAGAGCGCAAATTGGGTTTTCACCCTTATCTATAAATAGAGGCAAGAGCCCTTGCGCCTCAGGAGAGCCTACATGCCCCGCACCTCTTTTATTCAGTTTTCCTCGGTTTTCTGACTTTTAGTCTTTAGTCTTCATTTAGTTTAATTCTATTATTGATTTTCCATTGTTCTAGTTTAGTTCTTCGCATTGTTTACGCTTTGGAAGCGTTTTCGTCCGAAGAATTCCATCTTTTCCGCTTTTCCGTTGACTGGATTTGACCCAACGATTATTCTTCGACGTCTCCTACGGGTTTTATATATTTATTTTCCGTTTCTATGTTTTATCGTATTTTTATCCCGTTAATTATGTCTAGCTAAATTTCATTCTAATCCTGGGTTTGCATGATTCGATCCTATATGTTGTGATTCCCGCTATTGCTATTTACCTTCGTGCATTGATTCATGATTCATGGTGCTTATTTATATGTGTTGATTTCGATCAATCTTGATGCATATCTAGTTGCCGATTAATGACGTAATCGTATTAATTATCAATCGATCTTGAATGCATGATACGAATAAGCCTCGAGTCGTAATCGAGATAGGACATTCGTAGGAAGCATATTCTTAGTGATCCATTCGAGTTGCTTATTTTCCTCTAGAGACGTAATCGTGATAGGAAAATTAGTAATCAACGCCGAATTGTCGAATCAAGTTGTTGGTTATATATGTGATCTTCCGTCTTGTCGGATTAAAGCGGTTAATAATAAGCGGGATAAACATCATTGTGGATAGGATTGATGCATCCCAGGGTTAGTCTTTCTTCATAGTTATCTTTTGAGATTTTATTGCTTTATTTTATTTTTGCTTGGTTACATTTGCTTTGGATTAAATTCTGAAGCCTTAAACCTTTCACCCTTTTTCTGTGCTTGGATAATGATGAATTATCGTTGAGCTAGCTTCTGTGTTTTCGGATTGCAATCCCTGTGGATACGATACTTCGTTTACCCTATACTTACACCTTTTCGTGTTAGAAAAGTGAGCGATCAGTACCCGGGGTTTGGACTGGTGTGGGCTTAAAAATTAAATGTCCGAAAAAAATCGGGTCTAAAAAGCCCGCTCGAAAAAAACCTTGGGCCTACCGGGCTTCGGACAAAAAAAACCCCAAGATTTCGGGCTAAAAAGTCCGCCTGAAATTCTATTAAATATACATATTTATAATATTATTTAATATACATATCTATGATTTTTTTAATAATATTAATTATTTTTTATATAATTAATTATTTATTTATAATTAAAAACATTAATTTTATATAAAAAAAATTAGAAAAAATGATTTAAAAAACCCATCCGCCCGAAAACCTACCCGAGGTTGGTTTAGGCTTCATATTATTAGGTTCGAAAAATTTCAGGTAGACTTGGCCCGACCCGAAAAGTGTAAAATCCCGACAGGTCTAGGATCGAGTCAGCTCGACCTGCTATTTGCCAGCTATAATTATCATACATTCCTCCATCCCATCAAACTTGACCCGATTTTCTTTTCAGTTTGGCTTATTCAATTTGACTCATTTTCTTTTTAAGAAATAATTATCTTATCAAAAAATATGGGTCACACATATTTTTATCCATTTAACTAATTTATTCATTTTTTTAAATAATTATGTCAAAAATAAATAAATCATGTCCACTGGGACGGGTGAAATATATTTTTGGATATAATTTTTAATAAACCATAACTTTTGTATCTATTTTATATATTTACTATTTCATTAGTTTATAATAAGTGTATTATTTGTGGATAACATAAGTTTAATAAAATTATGAATGATTATTGTTTTAGTATAGAAAGGGTCATCATGTGTTAAGTTGTGAGTGGTATGAATTATTTTTTTTATAAATAATAAATTGTTATGAAATTAAATAATAAGAAGTAGTGTCCCAAAAAAAATTATAGTTTTTATAGACACTGAATATGCCAATTATAATACACTTATTATAATAAGAGGAAGTACCGACTTTGAATAGATTTTACTAGGGGTGTCTAAACGGTTTTCGGTTAGAATCGAACTGAAACCGACAAATTCGGTTATCGGTTCGGTTTTGGTTCAAGAGTTGAATTTTTTTTCGGTTATTGGTTAACCGATAACCGAACGGTTCGGAACCGAAAAATTAATTTTTATTTTTATTATTAATTAATTAATTAAAAATTCTGAAAATTAATTTTTAATTATTATTTTATTAATTATTTTAATTATTCGTTAAATATTTTATTTATTTATAATAAGTTTCAATTTTTAAATTATTATTTTATTTATTTTTATTATTAATTAATTTTAATTCGATTTTTCGGTTAACTGAAAATCGAACCGTCGAAACCGATCGGTTTCGGTTAACCGAAAATTTAAAACAGTTCGGTTTGGTTCCATTTTTCGAGAAATTTGGTTGGTTAATGTAAAAATTGATTCGATTAATCAAACCGAACTGCTTAACTGCCCTAGATTTTACTGTTGGAGATTCGATGTTTCCAATGTCAAAAGCATCACTTAATCATGAAAATGGGGCGTCACTATCAATCAAAAGTTAATTGTATTATTGAAATATTTTCAGAATTGTGTCGAAATTTATAAAATTACAAAATTCATGATTTATTAAGCAAATATCTATATATTATATATATTTTTTTATCATGCTGACTGTTTCTCACTCTATCATTCCCGATAAAAATAAACCAAAGCACAATCCGAAATTTATATAGGAATTGATTTATGAATATGACATCTTTAATTTATGTTGTATTAGTAATTCAATCGTTGTATTTCTATTTGAAAAATTAAATACAAATGCTTTCTTTTTATAGAAACATCAGTTAACACTATAATTTTTATAATTTTTTATATCTATATTCCAACGTAAAGATAATAGCAATCAAACCGTAAACACTGCAGTTTTGCCTAGCCGACACCCCAGTTTCGGGCCTTCTTACCTAGCCGACATACGTGGAATTAAAATTTTAAACCAAGCCATGCACAATATTAGACGAGGAAGTGGGTTGAGATATCTTCTCTCTAGAAAGAAGCTCATCCTTCTCTCTAGACGCCTACTTCCTCTCGCTCTCTTCATTCAATTGCAGAACTGTTCTTGCGTTCAATAGCTCAAGAAAATTCTGTCTAAGTGTCATAAATTCAACACAACATATCTCTGCGCCTTCATTACTCCAGGATCTGTGGTCCCCTCTTCATAAATCCAAACCCACGGTTCAAGAAGTAGCGCCGTCTTCAGTGAAAATTCCACTTCCAAATACTATATAGCTCTTTATTTCTTGGATAAATATGTGAGAAAGTGTTGTTCCCTCACAGTAAAGGGTGGTGGGACCCACCTGCCTCCTCTGCCATAAATCCACCGAGGAGCATAAGTGTTGCAATTCCTGAAGCTCATAAAGTTCCTTTTCAAAAAGCCACAAAATCGGTGAGAAAGTGGATCTTGGTCACACCATTGTCCTATTCGACACGTCTTTGTAGAAGGAAACAGAAGCACGGTCAAACAACCTCAAATGAATATTCAATAATTTCTTTATGGTAAACAGATCTGTCAACTTTTGTCTTTCTTTTTACAAAGTTACGTCTCATGTGTTCATTTCAGAGTTGGTGGAACCCACACTTGGAAGATTCAATTCTGAAGCAAGTTCACCCATACATCTGCAAAATATTATAAAAATCTGACGGTAGCAACCTTGGGGTGTTCATCTCTGATTTGTATTTCGAATTTTCTTTATTACAATTCCTAACCCATTAACGCACTGTTCTCGGAGCTTAGTGTGATTATTACAACAGATCCCATCACTCTTCTGCTACTTGAATATTCCAGCATCCTTATTTTACATAAGGAAGCAGATTAAAGGAGTTGGATAAGGACGATCTGTAAAAAGAACAGTTGGAAATTAGGGTTTGGTTCTCAGATCTGGAAGTGGCGCCTGTGTGAATTAGGGTTTCCATTCTCAGATTCTAGATCTACTTTATCCAACGGCTCAAAAAAAAATCCCAGCTAAAGACAAGCCACTGATCCCCAAAAAAGTCAAAAAGTCAAATGGCCTTTACCAACAAACACGTCAAAGGAACCACTTTTGAGGAATCCCCAGTGTATGACGACCTACCTCAACTAGAAGACGTCCTTCTCCAAGACATCATCACAGATGGAGATCATGCCTCCCAAAGAAACGGTCAAGGCAAGGGAGCTCTCCACCTTGAAGAGGGACGCCAACTGAACCGAGCTCACATTCAGGCAACCAAAACCATGAGCTCGCCCAAGGCCATCAATCCAGCTATGAAGCTCAAGAAAATTGAAGTATCCTTGGAGAACTTATGCCTCAACCTTGAAAAATCGGACTACCAATCCACTGAAGATGATTTGAGGTTGTGTCTCCTCGGCATTTTCGCGGGGCGTTTTCCGAGCAAGGAAAGTGTCAACAATCTTATGCAAAGGTGGCCAGCGAAGCCGACTGTCTCCTTCCACAAAAATGGGTGGATGATTTTCCATTTCAATAATGAGGAAGATGTCAAACAGACAAAGAGCAAAGGACATTTCTCTATCTTCGGTATTCCTCTCATCTTGCAACCTTTACCGCCCTTTTTCAGATTTAATGACTCACCTAAATGCAATATTCCTATTTGGATTAATCTGCCAAACCTTCCCCTGGAGTTGTGGTCCACTAGGGCAATAGGAAAAATAGCATCATGCTTAGGTGACCCAATTGAAATAGATGAACGCACTCTCAAGAGTGGATTTGTGGATAAAGTGCGAGTGCAAGTTTTAATTGATGCGTCCAAACCATTGTTAGATGAAATCATGATTAGGGTCCATAATGGAGATATTTTTGCACAACCCATTATCTATGATTTCAAGCCTAAATATTGCGCAACATGTCATAAATTTGGTCACACCATTGATAACTGTAACCCCCCCAAGAATCCTCCTTATAGGATGACTAACAAGGGCCCTATCCTACCTGGAGATAGAGGAATTTCTCGGCAAAATTTTGCAGGCAACAGAGCTCGGTCTAAGTCCAGACCTCTTTTGCGAGGACGGCACCCCCCTGCAAAAACCAACCCGAACCCATCCCGGAAGGGTAAAGAGGAATATATCCCACTCTCAGCTCGGACGGCCAAAGCAGATGGGCTAAGGATGAACCCGGAAGCTACCAACACTCATACTCACTTCGGATCGCCCACGGCTGCCTCATCATCAAAAACAACCGAGGCTCCCAGCAACCCACGACCTCGGCTAGCAATCGCATCACCAAGCCGAGTCAGCGAAAGCTCTAACGTCCAATCTTGCAACCAAGAGAGGGCGAAGGATGATCCAATAGCTACATCTCCGCTGAAGATGGGCCCCAAAATGGAACTGACCACAGATGACTCGGAGGTCGACTCGTACACTTTGGGCTCCAAAGACACGCCCACGAGCCTGTCCCATATTTCAGGCTCAAGCTTAATGGCATCTGCCGCAACAGTCAACAGTTATGTGCACCCCAATTGCCTCAATTCACATAGTTACACCTGTAGTGTCTACTCTCCCTACAGGAAAAATAGGCAAATATGCCGAGCAAACTGAAAGCATGGCAGCCGCGGCAATTTCCGCTATAAGACCCGATGCAAATCTGGCACAAGGCCAAGGTGAACTAGGCAAGCATGCCGAGTAAGTCGAAGGAAGCAGGGCAGCCGAGGCAGCCACTCCCACAACACCAGATGCCAATATGGCACAAGGCCAAGTAATTAGCCTTACAGCCGATGGTAACGCAAAGGATCAGCTCGCTAAAGGCAAGCAACCCCTTCCTGGGGGTAAAACACGAGACGCTTCTTGTGAGGCTCCCAAGTACAAGAACATTGCAAGAAATAAACGCAACAAGAAGCAATCGCCGGCCAAGAGTGCTGGACGTCTTCACGGCAACAAAGGCAAAAAACGCTCCAAATGATATGCACAGTCTGGAATGTTCGCGGCCTTAACAAGGCGCACAAGCAAGATGCGGTACATGACTTTGCCATCAAAAATAAGGTGGTGCTACTAGGCTTAGTGGAAACTAAGCTTAATGGCAACCACCTCCGTATCCTTTTATCCAACCACTTTAGTGGATGGAAAGTTATTAACAACTTCGACCTGGTATCCGAAGGCCGTATCCTTCTCCTTTGGAACCCTGCTTTTGTTAATGTCTTAACACTTGGTATACAAAAACAAGTCATCCACACACGGGTCACGTGTTTGCTAACCAGTAACACATTCATATTTTCGCTTGTTTATGGATTTTGGACAGTGCCCAACAGGAGGGAGCTATGGGACTCCCTTCTCGTCAACACACCCATGTACGAACCTTGCCTTGTGGCCGGGGATTTCAACTGTGCCCTATCGACAGAAGAAAGAATAGGCCATCGTCCCCCTTTAGAGTACGAAATCAAGGACTTTGTAGACACATGCGCCTTCATGGGACTAGAAGACGTGTCAGCTTCGGGTTGCAATTTCACTTGGACCAACGGAACGATATTCAGTAAAATCGATAGAGTTATGGTTAATAACCATTGGTTGTCTTCTGATTTCCTTTGTAGGGCGGAATTACCCCCACCAGGGGTCCACTCCGACCACTCCCCAATGCTCATCCACTTGTTCGACGAAATAGCATCCAAGCCAAAGCCCTTCAAGTTTTTCAATTACTGGATAAAAAACGGGGGATTCCTTGAACTGGTCGACCAACACTGGAACATGGAAGTCACGGGCAGCGCATAATATAAGTTTGCCATGAAAATTAAGGGTCTCTGGCAGCACTTAAGGAAATTCAACGCTAAGGAGTATGCAGGTATCTCCAAACGGGCAGCCGATGCTCGCTCGGCTCTTGAAGCAACCCAGCTTCAACTAGATGCGGACTCGGACAACATACAACTCCGAATAGCTGCAAAGATGTGCAAAGAATTGGCAGCCCACCTTGACTTTTGCCGAAAGGGAGTTCTACGCCCAAAAAGCTAGAATAAAATACCTTCTTAATACTGATAGAAATTCTAACTTTTTCCACTCACTGGTTAAGCGGAATAACTCACGAAATGCCATATCATTTCTTTGTAGGAATGATGGTCAGCCAACATTTGACCAAGATGAGATAGCTGGGCACTTCGTGGAGTTCTACTTGAACCTTCTCGGGGTCCGCAGGAGCACCTCCCCAATCGACCCAAGTATTATGGCAGATGGCCCTAAACTAGATGAAACCACCAGAATGGACCTCATAAAGCTGCCCAACTCGGAAGAAATAAAAGTCGCCTTTCTCAACATCAGTAATGATAAGGCTTCGGGACCGGACGGATATACTTCTTCATTCTTTAAAGCCACGTGGGATAGAACGGGTCCGGATGTCATTGCAGCTGTCCAATAGTTTTTCAGTTCCGGTCAACTTCTCAAGCAACTGAACGCAACAATCATCGCGTTTATCCCCAAAAGCAAGACCAATCCTACATCGGCGGACTTCAGGCCTATAGCGTGTTGCAATGTCATATAGAAGATCATCACGAAGATCATGACGAGTAGAATGGCAGTGACCATCTCGACCCTTATTAACGGAGCCCAATCTGTCTTTGTCCAAGGCCGTAACATCATGGATAACATCCATTTAGCTCAAGAGCTCATGAGGCAATACTCAAGGAAAAGGTCGACCCCTCGGTGCACCATCAAAATTGACCTTAAAAAGGCCGTATGATTCAATATCATGGGATTTCCTTCAAAGCATCCTAGTGGAGCTAAACTTCCACTCGACGTTTATTGGGTGGATAATGCAATGTGTAACCATGCCCGAATTTTTCGTAGCTCTCAACGGAAGTCTACATGGCTTTTTCACGGGACAACGCGGCTTGAGGCAAGGAGACCCGATGTCCCCCGGCTCTTTTCGTTCTGAGTATGGAGTATCTATCAAGACTCCTTAAAAGAAGAACTGAAAATGGGGACTTCAACTTCCACGCCAAATGTCAAAAATCTAAAATCACATACTTGGCGTTTGCAGATGATCTTATGTTGTTCGGTCGGGGTGACATCGTGTCTATGAAAATTCTTGCCGACACCTTGGATGAATTTTCGGCGGTCTCGGGCCTAGAGGTTAATCAAGAAAAATCACAACTTTTTGTTGCAGGCTTAGAAGAAACTGAACGCTTACACATAAGAGACATGTTCAGATTTCCTCTTACCCATCTGCCGGTGAAGTACTTAGGAGTCCCCCTAGCGTCGTGCAAGTTAAACATCATGCACTACGCTCCGCTCATCGACAAAATATCCTCCTTCATCCGACGATGGTCGGGCTGTACCCTCTCGCTAGCTGGAAGAAGTGAGCTGATCTGGTCGGTCCTTCAAGGAGTGGAGTGTTATTGGCTTCAAGCCTTCCCCCTCCCTTCGAATGTCATCGACATAATCTCGGCCCTAACGAGGAAATTCCTATGGGGCTCGCGCAATTCTCCAGTCACGTGGGATGACTGCTGCCGACCGAAAGACGAGGGAGGCTTGGGATTCAGAGAGCTGCACAAGTGGAACTCTGCCCTCCTAGCAAAAACTCTATCGAATATCCAGGATAAGGCTGACTGCCTTTGGGTCCGGTGGGTTCACGGCCAATACTTGAATTCCGTGGACGTGTGGCACTGGCAAGTAAAGAAGAATGATTCCCCCCTAATCAAAAAGCTCATCCTCATCAGAGACAGAATTCTGGAAGCAGCAGGCAATACGAGCCAGCCGCCTCGGCCTTGTTAGGCTCATGGTTCACGAGCAACGGGTCTGCCAATGCGTACGAATGGTTCCGGTTGAAAGGAGAGAAGAAATTCTGGCACAAAGCAATTTGGAAAAGCTTTATCCCTCCAAAATTCTCATTTTCAGCTTGGCAACTGCTTAAGGGACACCTCGCGACGATGAATCGTCTATCTTTCTTAGACGTTGATCCTGTTTGTTCCCTTTGTAAAATTGAGCCAGAATCCAACCTGCATTTGTTCTTTTCTTGCCCAGAAACCATCAAGGTCTGGAAAAGTAGAAAGAGTTGGCTCAACATCCATAGAAGTTTGACCACAGTCAGCAGTGCCATCAAATGGTTCAAACGAGAAAGGCAAGGCTTATCGATTGTCCAGAAGGCCAAATATATTGCTTTGATGGCCTCGATAAGCCATGTGTGGAAGGCTCGCAATGCAGAAATCTTCGACAAGAAGCTATTCACTGACGGCCATGTTATCTCAAGGATCAAGCACGACGTCTATGCCGTCCTTTATTCGCTTTTTCATATTGATGTGGTCACCTCCTATCTACTTTGTGGTTAGGGGCCAATTTCCTTCCCCTTGTAATTTTGTACTTAGTGGATTGGGTGCGTGGCATCCCAGGAGACCCAATCTCTCGGGAGCAGCCAGGGTGGTGTTCCTGTGTGCCCAGACTTGGGCGTTTTTGCTTATGTGTGGCTGCATGGGCATGAATCTTTTTATTGCATGTTGTTTGATAGGTGGCCTCCCTTGGTAGGCGTTCTTGTGTGCCCCGATGGGTGGGTGTATTTGTTAGTGTGTTTTGAGTTGGCATGTAAATGCCTTATGCATGTCATGAAAAATGCGGCCTCCCTTGGTAGGCATAATCTTTCCCTTTCTCCCCAACTGGTGGGTGAATCTTTGGGTTGGGTTCCCCTTTCGGGTGGGAACACTATTGCGCATGACTAGCAATGCTTACATGTATGGGTCATCCCCCCCTGGAGGATTCGTTTGTTGTGTTGGATCCCCCTTTCGGGTGGGGAACGTTTCGTGCATTGCTTTGCCTGTTAGCACTCGCTAGCATTTTATAGCCCTTACATGGCCTCAAAATTAACCATACCATGCATGTGTGTAAGCTATTTAATTTTGAAAATGGATCACCTTGTTGAACTTAATTCATGCTCGGATTAGGTTGTGATTCTGAAATGAGCATTTTGAACACTACACTTCTTGCAATTTGCTAAGTGTAATTTTGCATGTCATGGGTTGCCTCCCCCGGAAGGAACTACACTTGGGTGGAACAACTTGTGCTACACACGTTAAGTCTGCCATATGCATGCATGGCTTTTAATAATCTTCTCATGTGTTGAAGCATCATAAGTGATGGGTGGCCTCTCCCGGCAGGCACTACGTGTTATCGTGATGGGTGGCCTCCCCCGGCAGGCATTACTTTATGCGCCTATGCCTGATCCTTCTTGTATCTGCATGCGAATACAAACTAGCTTGAATACATTCTTGCATGCTTGGTTATGCTCGCTAATCCTTTGCACGATCGCAAGGGGTGATCCCTTATAATAAGCTCATTTGTAATATTTTACATGTCACGGGTCGCCTCCCCTGGAAGGAACTACCAACGTGCCTCACCCATTGGCCCTTGGCCTTATTGTGCTTCTTGACCATATTCATGAGTGCTGATGCACCGTGCATATATGATACGTTCGGCCTTCATGCTTATCATAGCGCAAGTTTTTTGGCCATAATACGTGGAAATAAAATCACACAACTCCCCTCCCCTCGAGTCAGTTTGAGTGTATGGTGAGAAGGGTACTCTTTTACTCGTATGGCTTTTTTCCCACTGGGTTTTTGTCATAAGAGGTTTTAATGAGGCCCGCCCATTTCGAATATGGGTTACTCTATTTTGTACCACGGTGTGTCACTAAGGGATCCTTTTAATTAGGGACGACCAACTGTATACTCAGCACTACCATTTTGAATTAGGGCCGCCTGTTTGGTCGTTTTGTAGGTCCGAAATTCAAATGTGGGCACTATGCCACCCCGTTGCCTTGCAGCTGTATCTCCTCGGGTATGTCCCAGTATATTGTAAATGTCATTTCATTTATAAAATTTTTAATTCACCCAAAAAAAAAAATTAAACCAAAGATGAAAAGTGACTAAACGATGTCGTTTTTTCCATGCCTTTAATTCATCCCTCTTTCTCATTTTCTCACCTTATGCTCATCTTTCTTTTCTCAGCTAATTCAACACCCATCACATCATCTTTGACGCCTACTCCGACCTTTTTTTACACCACAATGACTCAACTGCCGACATATGCTTCTACAGTATCGCCATCAACTCCCCGCTTTCATCGTCAATGAGCTTGAATCAACAATAATGCATATCCTTTCGGATACGAGAAGAATTCGAGAGTTGCATTCTAATCAATTAACGTTTATTCTCTAGCTCCGATCAATGGGGACCGAGATTCAACAACCACACCAACCAACGTCTTCAACCGATTGTGGTTATCCGACATCGAATTTGGTCGAAATTCACCTCCATCACCAATGGAGCAACAATGAAAGCAATTTCCATAATCAACACAAGAGCTAGAGCATAAAAAGCCCCAATTTACGAGATGACGATTACATCGCTCGAGTTGCGCGGCAACAATGGAGTATTGAAATGCGAGTTGTTGGTGGATACAAAGTTGGATTACTTGTTGTAGTTTCACTTCACGGAGATTGACATCAACGTGACCGAGGGCGGAGTAAAGGGGTTTTGATGTGGTGGTGAATAGGAGAATGTCAAAAGGGTGTATGTGTATAAAGAGGTTGGCGACAACCCACGCCTTCAACTTTGTTGTTCTTCCGACTTCGGGAAAATTAGGCATATTTTATGGAGTAATGCTTTGATCGTGAGGTCGAGGTTGTCGGCGCTTCGTGTGATTTATGGGCTTGAGAATTACGCGATTATGCGGTTGATCTCTGGCTATGTCGTTTTTCAGTTGTTTTAATTCTAGATATGTGATTGACGAGGACTTCCGACATATCAGCTAGGTAAATTAGGCCGAATCCTACGTTCAAACATTATTGTGAACCTATTTAGAACATTATGAGTCAATTTGTCAATATATTTATATTGAAACACAAATATAAAAAAAACGTAAACATTTAGGTGTAAGAGGTATTTACCATCTTTTATACAAGCTTGACAAGACCATGAATATATATTTTTCACTTTTTTTATTTGCTACTACATAATAAGGCATCAAAATGGTGATAGCCATATATAAGGTAGACTGATGCTATGTCTTTTGTTTTTTCTTGTTTTTCTAGAAATTAAAAATCACCATCGAATAAAAGTTTGCATTAACTAAATTTCGTATGCGCAATAATTTATATATCACACAATATAGGTAAATTTTATCATACAATTATATGAATAGTTGAGCTTGAAGCATAAAAAATACATCAATTTTTTTGTTTTTGTTTTTACAAAATGAGTGTATTCATAAAACTCACAAAATTATGAATCTGACCCCAAACTTAAATTCTCAGCTCATATAAACTATATTTAAATAAAACATATATGGTATATATATATATAAGAAAAAGAAATTGCCTTTACGGTCTGCGATTTGAGGGCATTTATGTTGTTTTGCTGAAATTTACAGTTTCAGTAACTTTGCGCGTGAAGTCGTCTGCACAAACAGTCAAACAGATACTGCACTTTTACTGGTTGCAATTTAGAAAGCTGCAGTGCAGTGGCGAATAATATCCATTTAAACACGCATATATGTCGTGTATTTTTCTACTTCTTTACAAATCTGTTTTTAATATGCAATTAAAATGTTTTGACTTTTATCATTTAATTGGTATTTTATTGGGGAATCTGATAAAAACTGGAACGATGCAAATAAGCTTCACCAATAAAAAATTTAATGAAGAATCACTTACATTTATTTATTACGTGGACTCTTGTTACTTATATCAGATCATAAATTACACTTAAATAGTAGTAATAGTTTGTGTGTGCGTGTGTAGAATGGTTTAGTGGTAGAGTAGTTAGTGTATGGGACCAAAACTCTCGGATTAGAGTCCATCGTAAATCATATTAAATTGATCAAATAAAATAGTTTCCTAGCACACGTTATGTTTTTTACATTGTGCATTTTTCGTAAAAATTAAGAATATAATCGTAAAAATATAAAACAATTTGAATATACTAGAAACGAAAATCTAGGGGTAACATTATATGATGAGATATCACAAAATCTCCTCATAATATTAGTTTTAGCAATTTTAAAAAATAGTTAGATGCAGTTTATGCGGTAATAAATTTGGGATTAGATAGTAGATTCTACAATCACATTGCGATATCAAATAATATTTTGTATCACTACTACTAACGTAAAAATAACAGGCTTCGAATAATAATATATAAAAAAGGCATAGAATGAGTAGAGTGTACATTAGAATATATTAAATCAAAGTCAAAATTGAAATAAGATTATGTGAATCTTGTCCTAGAAAACCTTGATATGGATTAATATATATACCTATCAAAATGAAATAAGATTAGGGTTGGAGAAACGGTTTTAGATTATCGTTTAATGACAAACATGGATTTTCAATGGTTTATTACACTTGTTTGGGCCTGATTTGATATTGGAAATTATGTTTGTATAGAGTATTTGCTTAAGTAATCATTATTTCGAAGAATTGATACTCTTAGACAACTTTTGCCATTTTTCAAGAAAATTGGAGAATGATTTGAAGTGTGCCAAATGGATGTTTTTGAAGTACATCGCGTTAGGAATCTATATGCGTAAACGGATTACAATTCAGAAATCGAACAAGAAAGATACGAGCCAAACAAAAACGTCGCGTGTACTACCAACAAGTAGTGTCATGGCAGACTTCCGATTGCAAAATTGGCGTTTGCAGCGGTCAACATAGGGGGCAAAAATGGTCGCTGCCACGACCACATCAGAGAGAGGTTTTTAGTGCGAGAGCCCGACCACGGCCCAATCCCAAATTTGATTTTTCACAAATTTTTTGATTTTTACCTATTTTCCTTGTATTAATG
Source organism: Salvia rosmarinus (assembly GCA_036937905.1). Taxonomy (NCBI): domain Eukaryota; kingdom Viridiplantae; phylum Streptophyta; class Magnoliopsida; order Lamiales; family Lamiaceae; genus Salvia; species Salvia rosmarinus. The sequence continues at coordinate 96,265,434 of CM072813.1, forward strand.
AGCTCATCTAGAATTTATATCCTTTTAGGGTTCAAGGAATCTGCTCCATCTATAAATACTCTATTTTAATATTATTTTTCCTGAGTTAGACTTTATTTTTAGATTTTCCTGCAATAGTATAGATTTTATTATTTTACCGTTTAGACTTCAATGTTCTTCATTGTGGAATTCATACACTGATTTTATTATTTCTTTCAACTTTTTTTTTCTTTATTTATTTCTGTTTAATTCTAGCTATGGATAACTAATTTTTTTATTGATTCTATTATTTGTATTATGTAGCATAAATTTGTGATTGATCTATGGAGCTTATTTAGCTGTCAATTTATAATTTATGATTTATAGTGCTATTTTAGGCTAACTGTCCATTATTGATGCATGCTAGTTGTCGATTAAAGACTTAATTGTTAAGGTAATCGAATTCATGAATTCATAATACAATTAATCTAAAGACTTGACAGTTTTAGAATTAATTGCACGAGAATAAATTTTATGTGCTTTTGAGATTTTTTATATGTTCTTGAGACTTAGAGGAGACAAAATATATATTAATCTACCATTACATGTTGTCCGATCCAGGTGACTGTGTCATCCGTGTAATTCTTCATCTAAATTGATTTAATTGTGGTTGATAGAGCTATAGATTGATTGTGTGATTTTTTATTATATTATTACATCCAAAAAATGACCATTCTTTTACTTTTATATTTTTCTATATTGTTATTATTGGTTTTCTTAGTTTTAATAAAAAATCTCTACATCTTTGTTTTTGCCTGAATAATTATGAAACGTTTTGCTTAATTACTTATTTTATAATTGTGTCATCAGTTCATGTGGATACGATACTCTCATTGTTAGCTGACTACAATAAACATATTTTAGTTGCTGTTATTTATTGCTAGAAAATTAGCGACAGTTAATATCGAATCGAATCGAATCGAATCGAAACAGCACCTTATTCGATAAATCGAACACTGCATATTTAATTTACGGTTCTGTTAGGGGTAAAGTATTTTGTGTGTTTCTTTATTTTTGATTAGCCGATAACGAACAACTAATAACAAAAAAATAAAAAAATCTACTTTTTTTTTTTTATAATTATGTTCTCATTATAAAAGATTAAGAAATAAAAATCGTGTCTTTATTTGTTATAATAAAATAATAGGTTAGTGTATAATGAGTATGTGGCTTTTCATTTTAGTGGCTAGAAAATCTATAATTAGTTATAGTCGTATGATATAAACTTTAAATTATATGCATGATAAATTGAGCACAAAAACTTTACGGACGAATAAAAGTATAATTTATTATTAAATAAAGTATCATTTACATTAAAAAAATGTCATTTGATTAAGTATCACTTACATTGAAGAAAAATTAAACGTCATGTACACTGAATAAAATATCAAAATTCACATGTATACGACGGATGTACAAGAGATCACCTATAAATCGAGTAATTAGTTAATATATGCAAGTAATTAAATAAAATATTTGAAGCCAATCATATAAAACCTAAAAATAAAGCAACAATTACTTTATCATAATTTAGTTTAATAGTAACTATATAATAATTAGATTTAATGTAGTTGCGTAACTAAAATAAAAAAGTTATAGGTTCTTTATCGATTTTTGGTTAATCAAAAATCGAACTGCAATAACCGATACGCTTTTGGTTAACCAAACTTCATAAGCGGTTCGATTTTGATTTTGAAATTTATGAAAATTTCAAATTTTTTAACCAAAAAAATTAGTGTGATTAACGAAATTCGAACTGTTTTCGTGACACAGCCTTTAAAATTTCTGTATTAATTGATCAAAAAAAAAAAAGTTTTCCGCCCGCTGTAGAATAATGTTGACAAATCTTTAACCCAATATTACCACAGCCAGCGTACGAGGTATATGCAAATAGATATATTATGTGATTATATGTAAATCCGGCATGAATAATAAGATTGTAAATTAGTTATTTTATAATCACATATACTCTTTAATTTTGGCAGAGATCCCTTATTCATATGCGTAAAACCGTAATTTTTTCAATCCTTTAATATTTCAATTAATTCCTATACCAACTACCAAGAGGGGTTTTTTCAATCTTTTTATATTTCAATTATTTCCGATACTAAGAGGGGAAAAACAAACGTATATTTAAATAAGTATATTTGATTTTCGTAACAAAGAAAAAAGTATATTAAATTTTCTCGTGATATAGATGAGCTATTATTTAATATAAATACTTGCAAAAAAATCTCAACAGGCTAATCTTGAATCTTTCAGCAGAAGCCACAATACTGTGACAAAACTCGAAATTATAATTTATTCCCTTTTATTCTCAATGAAGAAAAGAAAATCAATCAAATCGAGAATCGAACGGTCATATTTACTGGCCGTTGGATTTCCCCGACAAAATCCGTCCGTCACTTTGATTCCCCGAAAAAGAGAATTATTAAGACAAAGTAATAGGGGAAAAAATCACGGACCCCACTTCGTAATTTTCAAGCAGTTTGAATAACAAAATCAAGTCCGATGACGTGGCGCATTCCAACAAAATATAAAGTCATGCCTCTGTGCTAGCCTGATAAGCAGGGCGGACAGAGATTTAGAAAGAGAGAGGGGTTCTAAAAAAGAGAAAGAGAAATTAGGGTTTTGGGAAACAATGGCGGACGGCGATGTGAAGAAGGGATCGGTGAAGTGGTTCAACGATCAAAAGGGCTTCGGGTTCATCACTCCCGACGACGGCAGCGAGGATCTGTTCGTCCACCAATCCGCCATCAAGTCCGACGGATTCCGCAGCCTTGGAGACGGCGAAGTCGTCGAGTACACGGTCGAGTACGGCAACGATGGCCGTGCCAAGGCGGCAAACGTGACCGGACCTGACGGCGCATCTGTGCAGGGTAGCACCCGCGGCGGAGGAGGTGGGGGAGGAGGATCGTACGGAGGAAGCAGAGGCGGAGGCGGCGGCGGCTATGACGGAGGAAGCAGAGGCGGAGGCGGCGGCGGCTATGACGGAGGAAGCAGAGGCGGATCCCGTGGCTACGGCGGTGGCGGTAACTACGGAGGAGGAGGCGGCGGCTACGGAGGCGGCAGCTACGGAGGCGGTGGTGGCGGATATGGAGGAGGAGGCGGTAGCGGCTGCTTCAAGTGCGGTGAGAACGGTCACATGGCGAGGGAGTGCCCGACGGGAGGAGGCGGCGGAGGCGGTGGCCGTTATAGCGGCGGAGGTGGTGGAGGTGGAGGCGGCGGCGGTGGCTGCTATAACTGTGGCGAGGATGGCCATTTCGCTCGCGAGTGCCCCAACTCCAACCGTTAGATCTGCTTCATTCCGTAGCTATTTCTGTTCCAAGCTTGGTTTATGTTTACCTTTTTTTCTGATCTAGGGTTTCTTATATATATGGTGATGGTACTATAAAAAAAGTCCAAAATGATGTTTGTTCTGGTGTGAGCAAGACGCTTTTGGGTTTCACGACGGTCCGCTCCCAGATTTATCTTTGGTTAGAGTTTGAAATATTTTGAATGCAATGTTTGGTTTATCACTATTTTTGTCCACAAATGTATACATGTGTACATGTATATACATCTTGGTTGGCAATCAGTCTAATGAAATGAGTGCTTGGGTTATCATTGACGCTTCTCTGTTCTTTATTCTCTGTTTTATATATCCTGATGTTTTTGAATCAGATTGACCGACTCATTTGAATCAAAATCGATGAAGACAGTAACTTGTCGTTATGAATGGATGATTTATTTCTCGATTGTTTTTGTTGAAATATATTTAATCGAGTGCTTGGAAATGATAAATCGTTGCTATATGATTGTTGGGTTCTTAGATGCTGATTCATTGTTCCTGTAAATGCTGGAATGAGATGTTTTCTGTAAATAATGGTTGGTTTTGTTAAATGGATAGCGTCGTCGATTCAATATAATATTATGTCAGTGTGATTGCGACATTGATATATGTTATCCAAACATTCATGTGTTATCCGACTCCATATATTTGAGAATCTTTTTTTGTCTCGGTTGATTTGATGCAAAGGTGGATTGAATATATTTTGATGCTGAAGTTTCTTCTCTGCTCTCGATATTGAGTTTGATGCAGGCAAAGATTTGCCCGTCTTAAGTCTTGATAATTTGATTTATGTATTTTTTTTCTTTCTAGATGTGTATGAGTGACATTATTTAGAGACGATTTAGGTAGTGATTTCACCAATAAGGCAATAACATAGTTTTGGCTGAATGATTGGCATTTGGGTCTTCTTGAAAGATACAAATAAAAGCTCAATCTCTAAATTACACCTTTTCTCAAAGAAAGGCACAAAATTGTTTCATATTTCATTGCGTTAGTGCATCCGTGACAAGCCACACTCGTATTGATATCGAACTCTAGTTCTTTCTCCAAGTTTTTTGATGTTTCTAATGGCTGAGGTGATCAAGGTCCGTGGCGGTGAGGTGGTGGATGAGTGGCGTTGGCCAGTGGGTGCGGCATAGGAGCGGTGGCGCCGGGTGAATGCTGCGGTGGCAGCTGAGGTAGGCATTGGTAGCATTTAGTGAAAAGCCCAAATGTGTCGATTTGGTGAATGAAATTAGTCATACTGGCCCATCCACCAAACCCAAACCCAACAATCAGAACCCACACTACCACAAATATGTTAATCAAATATGCCCCCACCCATCTTCCGAAGTACTTCGAAGGCTGCTCCACTGCATTCTGCACAAATTAAATCACCAAATTTTAAATTCTATCTTGGTCCAACAAATGAATGCTATAATGAGTTTGTTATCAAGAAAATTCGTTTGTAAAATTTAAGTATTTAGTAGGGATAGAAATTTTGATGTCGGACGGTTTACGGGGTTACCTCTCTTGCTGAGGCCGATCTAAAGGTGAAAATGTGGGCCAAAGCTGGGATAATGTAGACGGTGAAGCTGACGAGGAGTGATCCGACGGTGGAGTTGATGGGGCCGAAGAACGGGAAGATGATGGCGAGGAACCAAATTGGCACCACTACCGGCAGCCGCGCTGCTGCCCTCTTGCACAAGCTCTTGCACTCGTGCAACCCTATGGCCTTCTCCCATACGAAATACAACGGCGTGCAGGCGAACCCGAATGTTATGAACTGCACAACAACGACAATAACCAGGTCGTTAGACACCATTTGAGATTATCATTACAAATGACCCCATGGGGGTTCGTTATTCATGCCTGGTGGATTAGCATCAAAATTACAGCCGTGTCCTTGAATGGGGATCTTGGGAGGAGAGAAAAAGCATTGGAATGATTGAGAAGCAAATCCCCAAAAGCCCAATACACAGCTGATGCAGATGGGAGGGTCAGAGTCAACACATACAGTGTTGCCAATAAATATATGGCCTTGAACTTCTGTGGCTTCCACATTGCGTGCATGATCTCTCTGTCCAACACATAAAATCCAAACATAATGAATTCTCTGAATCAAAGCATTGAGTTCCAGAATAGCCCATCTTGCTTCCTAGAGATGGTATTTTCACTTTTATTCAAACAAATCTATACACTTTGCTGCATATGGCATTTCGTAGCATCTACTGACAGAGCCCCATTACCACTACTTTTATCACTTGTACTAATTTTATCATCAAAGCTTTATACCTATCTTTCTTGAAATCTGTCAACTATATCCCTATTTTTATCACTTGTACTAATTTTATCATATTGATAAGTACCATAAAACCTCCTTCTTTTTCAGTGCCAGAAGGAAGCTTTGATGAAAATTGATATAAGTTGAAAAAATAAGGTTGAGATCGAAATAATAAAAAAATAATTATTGGAACCCTCTTACTCTCTCAGATTCGTATTCATATATAAAACGATATTATCAATAGAGAATACACTAGAGACTCGTATTACTAAAGAATTTTATGAACAAAACAATGAGGTGGACAAGTGATTGGGAAAGAGCTGTGGATTTTTTACTATACATTCCGAAAGGGTAAAAGTGGGGTTCCCAAGACACTGCGATTTTTTTACCCTACACCTAAGCGAAGGGCAGTATTGGAAATCCACCACACAGTAAGAAAAGGACACGTCATTCAACTCAAAGAATTGTTTTATGAAATTAAAGAGATTGGTCATTAGATAGCATGTCTGGATGACTCAGATCATGTCTATATTCGCCACTGTTGAGTCCCTTTCAAATTTGTATAGATACTAAAGAATCTCACCCCCACCTTCAAATTTACCTTTTTACCCACCAGAAAGAGACATTGAAAGATAAATTAAACTAAACAATATACTGCAATAAGACAAGAATTTGTATTAGCATTAGGATGTCTTACACAGTCACAGCATGTCCCCCAAATGTGTATAGAATGTTTGTGGCCCCTGTGAAATACAACACCATCTTGGTTGGACCCGAGTGCGTAACACCCTCAACCTATATACAAACAGCACGAGAAATAAATAATCACAAATTATTCGTAATCGAATAAGTGAGTGAGAGAAGGAATGTGTACCTGGCCATGAAGCAGGGATGCAATGGTGAGGTACCAAGCTGTGTAAGTGGTCATGACTAGCCCAAGAAATGACCAAATTCTATAGTTGTGGAAAGATGGGATGAAAACAGTTGTTGCACAACATGCCCCAAAGATGTATGTCCATGTCCTCTTGTCCAAATTGTCATTTATGTAGTAGATATTGCTGCAATAAAATCAAATTCATTTCTAATAAAACCAAAGCTATACCTCGTGAAATAGTGTATCAACTACGAGACCGACGTACCTAGCGCAGGCAATGAGTTGAATCACGGATCCAAACAAGAGAAATGTGCAGTTAAACGCCAAGCCCACATTCCTCCAATGTTTCCCAAGAAGCCCATCAAGAACTTCAAACCACTATTTTTTTTAACAAAATAGAATGCTCAATTAAATAAAACATTCAACAGAATCAAACAGAAATGCCCATGTGAAGAAATGCTTGTGGTAATTGTCTTTTTTCAATATATTGAAAATTTTAAAAATGGGATTACCTGAATAACATGGTTTCTGAAAACAACTTTCTCTCTCTCCTTTCTGGTTCGGTACTCAACATAGAGAATGCTAATGAGATATGCAGTCCAGCTCCCAAGCAATCCATAGAAGAGCTGGAAGAGAATGCCTGACGTCATCCCCAGCTGCGAGAAGGAGTAGGGTAACGTCAGCAGCACTTGCGCCACCTGCAATCAACAAAAACCCTCAGCCGTTATCCGAGGTGCTCCACGTGGCTTAATTAGTATATGAACCATGTAATGTAATTATAAGTAACCTGGTTGGAGGCGCAGCTGAACCAAGCGTCGTAGGCGGAGCCGCCGTGCCAGAAGAGCTTCGAAATTCTTGATTTCATGTCTGAAGCCTTCCCTTCCGCCTCCATTTCCACGTAGTTTCCGACCGCCACACTCTCCGCCACTTTGTCGGAAGACTCCATTTTTCTCAACTGCGTGTTTCTTTTCTTGAAAAGTATGTAGCTGGCAAGTATGCAATGCAACGTGAAGATTGTGTATCTATATATATTGGTTAAGGTGTATTGTTGGGGAGGAGGGGTGGGGTGGAATAATGAGAAGAGCGACTTTGGGAAGGGAGAAACCACGCTTTTGTAGAGGTTCAAAGCGTTCTTTTGTGAGGTTTTTTGACGAATTGGAGTTGTTTGATTTCTATGTTATTGAATTTGTAATATCTTGTTCTTGTCTTGTAGTGAAGGGATATGATTAAATATGAATTTGTGTGATGTTAAGTATTCGATTAATGTTTATTAGTTGTATATAAGCGTGACAGGCCTGTCCGCACGAGGGGGTCTCTAATTCCGAGATTAATTGATAATTAATCATTCATTCATGTCACGGAGTGAGATTAGGGTTTTTATTTTTTCCTTAATTACATTTTAATTATTCTATAATTTTATATAGATCTATTGATAGCTGAATACAAGAACTACGAGTGGCCAAACTAGCAAGAGCATGGGACACCTATAGCTTCTCGCCGATTCGACCACAAATTTCTGCTTGATACAGTGTTTATTTTGATGGACAACAGGACAAGGATGAAAAATAGTAGATTGATTAAAAATATCTAATATATATTTTATTAAAAGGATAGATTACCCTAGTCGACACCCTTTATTAATTCGATCTTGAGTGACTAACTGCATGATATGAATCACATCTAAAATATGAGATGTTATTTATCCATTACATCCTCTTTAACCCATCAAATTAAACATATGATATACTAATTAATTTTATCATATCCAACCTTACATTCTTTAAAGTATATGTTCACTTATTTATCAATCTTCAAAACAATGGTTCTTTTTTTAGGGCGATCTTCAAATTAATGGTTATAGTAACTAAATTATATCGATTTCGACAAATATTTTATAGTTGGTAAATAGTGCATGAAACAATACAAAAGGGGGGTGAATATGTGAAATAATGAGAAAGTAGACCAAATGATTGCAGCCAAACGGGCGTGGTCGCTTTTGCTAGGAATAAGAAAATTTCTTTTATCAAGATAGGGGCAAAATATGGAAACCAGTCGATTTGTGAGGGCTCCAGAATCTATGCACAACTAGTACCAAAAATTGTCTTATTTTCACATTCTTCTACTGCAAATACAATATATATTATATTATTTTTTATGTATTATTATAAATCTTTTACGGGGAAAATTGATGCATTGTTACAATCATAGCAAATTTTGTTTTCCTAGTATAGTTTATTTTTCTTTTGTAATTTACAGATTATCATACTGGAACGTGATATAGTGATTTGTTAGTTTCTTTCGAGAATTTCCATAAAACATGTAGGTATACTACACCCACATCTCATATAATAATATTTTATTAATTTAATTTATATTAATAAAATATTATCATTTAAAAGAGTATGTAGTATATCTACATATTCTATAGAATTTCTCCACCAAGAATAAGTTAATTTATCATGTGAGTTTTGCATTAGGTTTTATTTAGCAACTTCGGTTTTTGTGAAGAATGGGGAATATATTCTGACATTTATCAAAATAAAGAAAACATATATGATATAGGGAATAAACGTGTATCATTATTAACCATTGTGCATTATTTTCAAGAAGATGAAATAATAGTACAGGCATGCTTTCCAAAGATAACTTTTAACTGTGCAACTTTTAGTCATAAGTAGCCCTCAGGCCTCAGAGTTATTCAATTGTAGTATAATTAAAGGTGGAAATTGAAAATACCTACGTTGGTAAAGTACATCTTATTTCTATTCACATTGTTAAATTACATGCTAAAATTATTCATTTGATAAATTACCTTTAGGTGACGGCTGGTACGCATGAATGAAATTGGATAGGAATTGAATGAACTTTGGAATGGAATGATAATATAGGAATGGAATGGAATGAAATATGTGATTCCTATGATTGATATGTACAAGGAATGAAAGAATAGAAATGAAATAAAACAAATAAAATAATTATGATTTTATAATTTATGTTATTATTATCGTAATAATAATAACAATAATAATAATAATAATAAATAATAATAAAAATAATAATAATAATAATAATTAGTATTAATATTTAGGAATATTATTAATACTAATTAATAATAATAATAATATCAATAATAATAATTAATTATTATTACTAATTAATAATAATTATTATTAGTTAGAATATTATTACTATTATTATTAATTAATTATTATTAACAATAATATTATTCTAATATAATTACTTAGGAATATTATTTAATATTATTGCTTAGGAATATTATTAATATTATTATTACTAGTATTTATTATTATTATTATTATTATTATATAATTATTTATTGTATTAATTATTATTTATTATGTTAATATCATTAATTACTATAATTTTTTATCACTATTATTATATTATAATTATTTATTATTAATAAGTACTATTTATTTATTATCATAATTAATTAATTAATAATAATATTTTAATATAATCTTTATTGGTATTAATTATTATTTTTATGTCAATATTATTATTAATTTCTAATAGTATTTATTATTATTATTATTATTATTATTATTATTATTATTATTATTATTTTTATTATTATTATTATTATTATGTTTATCAATAATATTATTATTTTAATATGTTTATCAATAATATTATTATTTTAATATAATTATTTATTGTATTTATTGTTATTTATTATGTTAATATTATTAATAACTATATTTTTATCACTATTATTATATTAAATTATTTATTATTAATAACTACTATTTATTTATTATCACAATATTATTATTATTATTATTATTAATTTTACTAGATAAAAATAAATAAAATAATTTTCAGAATAAATAAATAAATTTGGTTAATCACATATTATGGTAATAGCTAATACCATGAGGGAGGGGAGGAATGGCTAATCCTACGTTCATGGTAATAAGCATTCCTTCGGGAATGGTGATTCCTGACGTAAAAATCTTACCAACCATCGGAATGGGAATGGACGCGAAATCACCATTTCATTCACGCATACCAACCGTCTCCTTAATGTCACTATTACTATACATTCTACTATCAAAACGTGACACCCTGTAAAAAGTGATTGACGCGCAATACATCTGGGCTGGCTAATTGTTTTTTCCGTTCGGCTAGTTATTTTTCTGGCGACTAATATGTTTTACCGTCGAAAATGCAATTACATTGCTAAGTTTGAATTCTCAATTTTTTCTAGCCTTTAAATTACTATTTTAAACGAGTTTTTACATTAGTAATGATGTTGTATATTTTTTATTTTTTATATATCAAAATTAATGTTTCCAACAAACACATGACACGTCTGATGCGGCTAGTCAATTTTACATTATTTGTGGTGATTCTTACAATTTTCTTAGTCAAGTATACCATGTAAGAAATGTAAGACTTTCACAAACTTCAAGCAAATCCATCAATATCCATTCACATTAAATTGGTTCGTTTTAACATCAACTTAGTAGATAAATTTAGTAATTTTGCTATGTGCTTTATGATTGCAATTTCCCACATTAACCCAAAAATTATATATATATATATATATATATATAGAGAGAGAGAGAGAGAGTTTGGTTCAAATAAGAACCATTTTTATCCTAAAAACTAATAATCAAATGAATTCGTTATGAAAGTTGATGAATCCGTTGAGAAAATTAATGAATTCAAAAATTCAGAATTTTTCACCCGGGTTCGAATCCCATGAGAGGCGAAAATTCTATTTTTTGGATTCAGTAACTTTCCCAATGAATTCATCAACTTTCACTATGAATTCATCATTTTTTGGTTCTCACGATCAGCCCCGTTCCTGATATTTTATGGGCCCTAGGCAAAATAAAAAATACAGGACCCCCCTTATATTATTATAAAATAAAAAATACAGGGCCTCCATATTTTTTTTATAATTCTCACACATTTTCTTCTCCTGAACAAGCATATATATATATATATATATGAATATGATGTAAATTAAACTTGAATTTATTTTAGACCTAACTTAAAAATGTTTTAAGTCAAATGAACTTAAATCAGTAAACAAAATTAATATTTTGAAGCCCAATGAATATATAGATATATATAGGTACAAAAAATTTGGGTCCCCGAGATGATGGGCCCAGGAGATGGCCATGGTTGCCTACCCCTCAGCGGCTCTCTTCACGATAGAAATGGTTCACGTTAACCTCCCATATATATATATATATATATATATATATATATATATATATATATATATGTGTGTGTGTGTGTGTGAGAGAGTTTTGCTTTCTTGAGCCAATTACAAAATAGAAAATATAGGAAATATAAGATCGAAGAAAATGTAATATGTTTTTTTTTTTTTGTCAATTAATACGAAATTTTAAAAGTGCACACACGGTGGACTCGAACCCGAGACCTGGCTCCAGCGTTAACCACTCTACCACTGGCCAACACACACACACGTAAAATGTAATATGTTAATTCGTAATAGAGTTATTCAAGAATTTATCGTGTTACTTGGAGAGACAAAAAAATAAAAGAAAAAGTGTATCTTTATATATTGTCCCGTTTGCAATTAAAGTAAAACACTTGTGTGTTTCTTGTCTTAAAAAGGCTAGGGTTTTGTACCAAAACTTCAACAAATAATCATTTTGATTCCATCCAATTTTATTGCTTTCTTATTTAGCAAGAACCTACATGCAGGCAAGTAGCCTTATGTTCATCTTTTCTTTTCTTTTTTCTTTTTTTTTCCCTCAGACAATAAATATATTGCAAGTTAATGAATCATATCGATGAGACAAAATGTAAGTGACTGAAACACTATGGATAATTCATTTGTGTTATGCATATAATATGAAGCACATTATTGAACAACTAAATACCAATAAGTAATAAGGAAAACCTCAAGGGCCATTACAATTTACAATTAGTAGTTTATGCTTTTAAATATCCAGTATTTATGTTTCAGTAAAGCACACGAGAGATAGATACTAATGACTTAGAGGGTGTTTGGCTGAGCTTCTCTTAGTCCTATTTAAGTTTATAGGGATTTATTTCATGTGGCGATAATTATATCTATTCAAAACAAGTAGAGCCGGCAAAATTGGCCCGGCCCGGGGTACCCGGAATTGGGGTGAGATTGGGTTCGTAAAAATAGTGGCCCGAAAAAAAACGTGCCTAAAAAGCCCATCCACATAGCCCGACGGGCCTATCGGGCTTTGGAGCTAAAAAACCCGGGGTTTTCGGGCTAAAAAGTCCGCCCACACATTTAAAGTTTTAATATTGTATATTAGTAGTAAATACTAAATAGTAAATATAGAAAATAAAATGAATGACTATTAAAAACTCTTCCTTTCGTTCATCCCTCTCTCTATTACATTTCTTTAAGGTCGATGTTTAATGTTTGATGATATTTATAACTTTAAGTTTATCTTATTTATGTTGAAATTGATATTAGACTTGTTAGTAGATTTAATTTATTTTATTTATTTTGGAATTGATGTTAGTAGACGTAATTTATCTTATTTACTTTGAAATTGATGTTAGTAGATTTAATTTATTTATTGTTATCATATTTTTGAAATTAAAAATAATATCTTATTAAATTAAATATTGGCGGGTTTGATCCGGTGGCCCGGATGGGGTGGGTGGACTACACATTTTCACCGATAGCATTTCGGCCAGGCCACCAACCCGGTAAAAACCACAAGCCTACTGGTAAGGCGGCCACCGACCCGACCCCTTTGCCACTCTAAAAACAAGTCCGCATAGCTAGAGATGCCAATGGACCGGATCGCTGGGTCCGGATCTAGATCCGTAATTTTTACTTGGATCCGGATCCGGTCCAGATCTATTGGATCCAAAAAATTAGACTCGGATCCATAAGATCCACGGGATCCAAGGTCTGAACCGGATCCATATGTTTTCTCATCTAAAATAAATCATAAATCAAGTATAATTCACAATTACATCATAATAGTAATAATAATCTAAATACATATAACACTATAATAATTATTTCAAAATTCTACAATCATCACTATATAAGAAGATGTTAGTTACAAATTTACTTTTGTTTTCATGACAGCAAATAATATTGCAATAGTAATAGAAGAAGTAACACACATATTTTAGCAAATAGACCACTCATATACAAAGTTTCCTCAATTATAAGATACAAATTTCTAATATTATTAACATACTATCCAATTTCGTAACATAGTTTATCCAACTTCGATTAAAAAGAAAAATAATATAATACACTTATAAATATAAATAAAAATTATACATACATATATATTATATGGATCCATGGACCGGATCTGGATCTCAGAAATCGAGATCCAGATCCAGATCCAGATCTGGATTTTAAAAGAATAGTCCGGATCCGGTCCAGATCCGTCGGATTCTTTTTTGAAGATCCAGGATCCCGAAAATGGATCGGATGCGGATCTGGATCGAGTCCGAGATCTACTGACATCCCTATGCATAGCTTCTGAATTTTTAAATTACCTTCCAAGTATAACACCCATCCCTCGAAAAAGAAAAAATAAGAAACATATTCTATGATTGTTCCCAAAGATAAACCCTAATACAATAATTCTTATATATATATATATATAGTTTTGGTTTTATTTATGTGCATCAGGAACATAGTGATTGTAAAATTCGTTGGAGAAATGATACACTGTGACAATGGGACCAGAAACATTCTCTGAAAATTTGTCTCCCTTTGACTGTCTCTTTGATCATGACTCCTAATACGAATCACTTTGAATTTTCAGAACTTTTTTTTTCTTTTTATTTATCTTCTGTAAATTTTAACCATATTTGAAACGTTTGAATTTCTTTTTTCCTGATAAATACTGAATTTCACTTGATGCAGAGCATTAAAAATGTAAGTGAATGAATATCATTTTTTGTGGCTTGTTTAAGTGAGCAGTTATTTATTTTTCATTTCCATTTTTGGTTCGTTTCTATATATATATGTGTGTATTTATCTCTCAAGAAAAAAATGCATACGGTATTAACCATATCAAAATATTGTCATAATTGCGTGCAAAATTAACATTCAAGCAAAGTCACGTACAAAAAATGAGAGATTTTGATGTTATAATTATTAATGATGAACACATTAAATTAAATTAATTTAACCAAAAATTAATGTTAAGAAAACACTCAATTATGTGAATTTTCCACATTCCATCAGGTATTTATTTATGTTCATTGGAAATGATTAAAGGGATTTTGCTGGGTCAAATTTTTCCTATACCTCTCCCTTTTCTAGACAAAATATTAGCATGTGCTTTCATATATCGAACAGGAAAACCACTTTTCCTTTTCCAAAATAATTCAACACTATTTCATGATCACAAAAACTCATGTACATCTGTCTGCACGAATAAAAGTATAATTTGTTGTAATGAAAAATATCATTTATATTAAAGAAAAAAATATCATTTATTTTTTACCCTATAGTTTAAAAAGTTTCATTACATTGAAGAAAAATATAATTTACACTGAAGAACAGTTTCAAAGTACGTATATGCAGACGAATGTACAGGAGACCACATCTTTCATGATATTTTTTTTTCCAGGTGACGTCGCTACGTGATCATTTGCATTTTGCAACGGAATTCAGAGGGTATACTATAATTATAAATTTTCAGCTACAAACTCGCCCATCTATCAGCTAGTCTATCATAAAAGTAATGGTTTTCAAGAAATTTATATCATGTTTTGAAATAAGTTCTTATTTATATTTTATTTTAAAATATCGAATTAGTTTCTATTGAAATTTAATAAATACATGCTCCTTTTTTTGGTAGTATTTGATCATTGACATTTCATGGTATGACAAATTCGTAGGTCTTTAGTAATCTGATGTGATTGAGTTTTGATAAATTGAAATTATCCATGCAAAATAATTGATCCAAAGTCATTTTATCAACAAGCATCTATATTTCTATGAGTGCTCTCCTTGGTCCATAGGGTAAAAGTTGTTTTAACATGAATGATTGGATTTTGAAGTGAATCATCAACATGTCCAATGCGATAATTGATTCGAACGTACATCTCTTTGGTCAACCTACAATCAAAGAACTTTGTAGATATTTGTTATTCATAGGTTTAATTTGTATATGATTGTATAGTATACTAATATATTGGATATCTAAAGATAGATAATATCTGATGATAAAAAGGCACTTTTGATTAAAAAATGACCATGTATCTTGTACCAAATAAGATATTAGAGTGTCGTAATTACATTATACACACTATTCATCCGTACCAAACGAGTCCTTATTGATTTCAAAATCTAAATGAATATGTACCGAATAAGATATTAGAGTGTCGTAATTATATTATACACGCTAGTAATCCGTAGCAAACGAGTCCTTATTGATTTCAAAATCTAAGTGAATATTGATTTATTGTTAGAGCTATCAAAAGTGGTCCAATTCAAGCCAGACTGGGCCATAGAAATTTTATGCATCCAATAGTTTTTCGGACCGATTTTGCCCCTTGTTGCACGGCCCGGCCGGTAAAACAACTCTACATATTGTTGTCGCTTACCACTCAATAAGATTTTATCTACTTTTGACAAAAAAAAAGGAAAAACAAATTCAATAATTTCGGGAAAAAAATCATAGAAAATAGTTAATAATGAAAAACTTTTCACAAAAACCAAATCTTAAAATATTTGTTGCTTTTCATATTTCAATATAAGCTCGCTAGTTTGACTAGTATTGGACTTGAAACCCATAATCTACAGAAGCCTTTATTTCCTGATGGGCCAGTTACATTAGAACCATTGCCACGACAACAAATGGGCCACAATTTATTTTTATCTTTGAGCATTACTAAGCCATCCTATTGATTATCTTCTTTGTTTTAAAGTAAAAATGTCCAGATTGAATCTCATATCTTAATGGATAACTGATTTATAAATTTCCAAACGAGTTCAATCAGGAAGTTGTTTTGTTGTCTTTCACTACTATATTAAGACTAGTGGCAGTACCTGAAATTAAATAATTTCTTACTTCATTTAATTGCTCGTGTCATGGATCAAAATTAAGTTCCACTTTATGCAAGTTAAGGAACATAACTGTTAATTTCGAAGATTATTCATTAAGAGAAGATATTATAATTTTGTGTTTCCTCAAAGAAAAGAAAAATACATCACGTGAGTTTCATCGCATTTGGTAGCATATTCATGTGTACAATATATATAAGTCAAGAAGAAAATTCAGACTTTCAAATCACCACATTTTGATTATTTCTTAACAAACTTAGAGGGTGTTTGGCTAAGTTTATTTTAAAAAGCTTATAAGCTCCAACAACTTCTAAGTTGTTTTAAGAACTTATAAGATATGATATATTTTTTTTTTGAAAGAGAAACATATTATTTAACACGAACATGGGGTATGAAGAAGACCCTCCACAAAGGACGGGGGTTCTTCCCAGACATGCGGTGTATCAAAATCGGTAGCCTTCCTTGCTAACCTATGAGCTATAATATTAGCATTCCTACTAATACCCTTGACAAAGACATTAACACTATTACGTAAAAGCTCACGACAGATATAAGCAATACAACCGAGCTCGGAGATATTCTCACATCCAGAATTAATGGCGTTGCAGGCAATCTGGCTGTCACTTTCGATGCTACAATTTCTGATGTTAAGGCTGATAATCCACGATAGGGCTTCGTGGATGCCTATGATTTCACCTTCCTCCACTTTCACCAGCCCTTGCTTCAAAATCGTCTTGGCCGCAATGAAGGAGCCTCTGTGATCCCGGAGACAAATGCCAATACCGAAGGACTTTGGCTCTTTGAAAAAGGCGGCATCAACATTGCATCTATACCATCCTACGTTCAAAGCATGCCACCCTCTGCAGACCACCCTATTCACGCCCCCTCCAGACCCCTTCCCTAACTCGCGAGTTACCTGAGTTACCTTCCACCTCCCAACAATCCAAGGCAATGGTGCAAGTATTCGCGAGTCTGATAAAACCCTTCCAAATCGCATGGTTTCTTTCTTCCAAATTTGCAAAGAATCATCTCGGCTTTTGCATGCTCGTCATTACTACAATGGATCGAGGATGAGGAACACCGCCTCGAAAGATGTCGCCCTCCTCCACGCTACGTATAAACCCGTCCAGCCCACCTTCTTCCAACATGCAATGCAAATGGATGTGAAATGAATGAATGCCACATGTCTGATTCCTCTTTACAAACCCCACAACCTCCATCCACATTAACTCCTCTACTCCAAAGCATAGCTTTCGTAGGAGATTATCTCACGCCTCCACAGAAAGATCTTAACCTTCTCCTAAGAATCAGAAATTCAGATTTTAGTCCATCTTCCATCGTTTCAGATCCTCGCTTATGGTAAGGGAGCACGAGCTGGTGGCGATCTTCACCGAGTATACACCATTCTTCGAAAAGTGCCAATAATTCTATCATCCATAGCGATCGGTGAATGGGAGTATTGATAATAACATCGCCCTCTTGAGCAGCCTCCTAATAAGCTCCACATCCCATCTTTGCCGTCCGAGATCATCAGATCCTCCGCCTTCAAGTCGAGGAGCTCCCCCTGCGGAATCTTGGTCGAGAAAAATTCGTCACGCGAAGCCATGGATCGGAGGGTCTAATCTTCTTCCCATTTCCTATCCTCCACCTCGCACCCCTGCCTAACCAAATCTTCATACCGCACAAATGCTTCTCCACGTATAACTGGCTATACCCTAATCTTGCCGAGAAGAAATCACCCTTGGGGAAATACTTAGCTTTTAAAACTCTACACACAAGGGTATCCTGATCCGTCTGAAGACGCCAAGCCATTTTACCCAACATGGCCAGGTTGAAGAGCTGAAGGCTGCGAAAGCCCAGGCCTCCCTTTTTCTTATCAATGCAAAGACGCTCCCATCTCATCCAACAAATACCCCCTCTTGACTCGCATTTTTTACCCCACCAAAACTTGTTCATCATTCTTTCCAAGTCATCCGTAACACCTATCGGAAGGAGAAAACTTGACATACAATACGAAGGAATAGCTTGGGCCACCCCCTTAAGAAGCACCTCTTTTCCCGCTCTGGACAGATTCTTCCCTTGCCAACCTTGAATCCTCTTCCATAGCCTATCCCGGAGATGCTCGAAAATCTCTCTCTTTTTACGTCCCACAAGAGAAGGCAAGCCGAGATACCTCCCTGTATTTAGAGGATTGGAAATCCCCAGAATATTAGATAAGCACATTCTATTGGCCTCATTGACGTTCTTACTGAAGAAAATGCCCGACTTAGAGTAGTTAATAGCCTGTCCTGACGCCGCTTCGTACTCATCTAACAGTCGTCGAAGGTTCGAACATTCCCCAGAGGTTGCTCTACAGAAAAACATGCAGTCGTCGGCAAACATGAGATGCGATATAGCCGGCCCCGTTCTACCAATTCTGATTCCGTGGAGACCTCCCTGGCCAACTTCATAATTCAGGGCCGCCGACAGACCCTCAGCACAAAGAATGAAGAGGTAGGGCGACAAGGGATCCCCTTGTCGAAGGCCCCTTCTCGGCTTGATCGGGCCAACCAAATCACCATTCACCAAAACCTTGTAATTAACCGTTCTAACACACATGCCCATCCAATGCCTCCACTTCTCACAGAATCCCAACCTTTCTAAGACAAAGATCCAGATATTCCCAATTGACTCTATCATAGCGCTTACTAATGTCAACTTTGAGCGCTATCTCTCCCAATTTTCCCCTCGTTCTACGCTTCATGCAGTGGATAGCTTCAAAAGCAATCAGAACATTGTCTTGGATTGCACGACCTTCCACGAAAGCAGTTGAGCGGGCCGATCAAAGATGGCGAACTTTCAGTTCTATTGCACAAGATCTTCGAGATAATCTTGAGAAAACATTGCAAAGCGATATGGGCCGAAGATCTTTCATATTAGAAGGCCGCTCATTTTTTGGGATAAGAACAATGGTAGTATCGTTAAGTCCTCCCTGAGGCTATTGCCATCCAAACTTACACCTGACTGCTCAAATATATCATCCTTCAACGGATCCCAAAATGCTTGATAAAATTTTGGATTAAACCCGTCCGGACCAGGAGATTTATCGGGGTGCATCTGGAAGAGAGCCTCTTTGACTTCCTCTATTCGAAGGGACCTAGTAAGCCTTGAATTCTCAACTTCGGAAATAATGGGTTGCATTCTGTTGAGCACAAGTCCGTGGTTGTGTTCGATGTCAGCCGAGACAAAGAGGTTAGAGAAATAATCCAACACCTCCATCTTAATATCGTTGGGTGAAGAGGTCCAGGAGCCATCAGCTTTTTGAAGATTATGGATTTTGTTAACCCTTTTACGAGCCGATGCCATCGCATGGAAAAATTTAGTGTTGCGGTCTCCCTCCTTCAACCAATGCTGCTTAGCCCTTTGTTTCCAGTGGCTCTCTTCTTTGATCATCAGAATTTGAAGCTCTTTCCGAGCCCTTACCAATTCAGCTCCCGATCGCACATCAACTTTTCCTTGGAGGAACCGAATTTTCGCTTGAAGGAAACACTTCCTCGCCCTGTCCGTATCTCCTTTCCTTTTGGCCCACTTAGCAATCGAAGTAGAGGTAGCAGTAAGCCTCTCCACTATTCTAAGGCCATCTGAGTTTCTCCAGCAATCACGAACAATGTTCGGGAGCTCGGAATCTGCACACCATTTATTCTCAAATCTGAACTTCTTATCGTACATTCTCCGCTTATTCCCTTCCGTTTTGAGGACGATGGGGTAGTGATCCGATATCGGTGCCATCGTAGTTTCCAGAACATAATTCGGGAATTTAGTCAACCACTCCCCGTTGGCCATACCTCTATCCAATCTCTCCTCCACCGCGTTAGCCGAGCCCAAACTCCTAGCCCAAGTGAACTGATGTCCACTAAGCACCAGATCGGAAAGCCCGCTGTCAATCACCGCCGATCTAAACCCATCAAGCTTGATTGGGGTGAGGAATTCTTCCACGCTTGTCACCACATTCAGAAGGTCGTTGAAATCCCCCATAATAATCCACGGCTGCTCGTTAACCTTACTCAGATTACGAAGGAGGTTCCAAGATTCTCTCCTTCTACTCCTGTCAGGGAAGCCATAGAACCCCGTCAGCCGCCAGTCTCCATGATTGTCCAGGATTCTGATATCAATATGATGTCTCGAATACCCGAATATATTACAAGCAGACGCCTCCTTCCACAGCATACATAAACCACCACTTCTCTCCTCACTGTCTACCGCAAAGCACCCCTCAAAATTAATCTTAATTCTAATGTCTTCCACCTTCTGCTTATGGGCTATCGTCTCACAAAGGAAAATAACCGAGGGTCTGTGAACTCTAACAAGTTCACACAGCGTCGGAATTGCAAGGGGATGACCCAACCCCCTACAATTCCAGCTAAGAAGATTCATTGGGACCGGCCGGTCCCGACCTCGAACCCGCATTGTAAAAGAATTTCCGATCGTCATCTCTAAGATTATCCAAGAGAAAACATCGGTAGTGTTAGAAACATTCTTGAGTGAAGACATTCCTCATTCGCCTGTCTCTTGCTTCCTTTCTTCCCTGTGGGCATGATCGAATCTCTCATGCACGGGGTTAAACTAATGTAACCACCCCATAACCAATATCCCGACTTTTAGTAAGCGGTTACACCAATCTCATTGTTATTATTTCCAAATCTTCTGATATAATTTCCCCCCGTAATCACCGCTCTTCCATATCCCACTCCATCTGGATTATCACGCGGAAACCCCATCTTTTCTGTTCTTGTAACAGGCTGAGTATGGATTGTTTGCTGATTTCCGGCGTATCCCTCATTCTCGTTCTGAAAGCCGTCATATCCGCCATGATTGTTACGATCCCGACCCGGCGGTGGAGGGTGGTGCTCCTCATCGCGGCCGTCTTTTCTGCCACCTGACCGGAGCCATTTATCATTTTCTGTTAGAACAGCCCTTCGATCCTCCGCTTTTATCCAAGTCCCCACTCTCTCGATCTCTTTACTTTCCATTTCAAAAGTTTCTCACGAAGCTCTCTGTGCCCTGATCGACCACATATAAAATGAAAGCATGCAACTTCTCATATTTGAAGTTAACAAGTGAAGCTTCCCCATCCCTTCCTTTGATTTTCTTGCTTCTCTCAAGGCTTGTCCACTCTCACCGCAACCCCACGCGCATGTATTGTCTCCACACTCCCAGAGTTCGTAGCATCATACTCGAAGATACCTATGAAATTTCCATACCTACCTATGCTCTCCACTAGATAGCCCGCCGGTGAGTCATGTACTGGACCCGAAAGGCAATGTATCCGGAGGAAATGCAGAGGAATTCTCCTCTTCAATCTATGGAGGATAAGAGGATACTTCCAAACGCCCATGGCCCTCCATCCATAATCCTCTCTATGTCCACCGTGTGAAAGAATTGAAATATGTATCGCCCCGCCTATATCCTTCATGAAAACCCTTTGCTCGCCTCCATAAACCAGCCATTCTAGACCTCATAATGTTAAAATTAATCGGTTGATCCGTAAGGAATCGCCCACAAGACAAAGATTCACTTCGATGCTTGAGTCATCCAGGTCGTGTCATCGAGGATGAGTTCATCCTCTTCATTGTTGATATTAAGGTCCGCCATATGGTTCTCCATGACAAGAAAACAAGACTCACCGCAGAGATAAACCTCGGCGTAATACGTAGAGAAGGCACACACCAAAGGAAACAACCGAAGCTCTCAACAAAGGAGAAAAAACGAAAGCTCTCAACAAAGGAGAAAAAACAAGTAAAAACTTTAATGATTCTATAAGATATGATATATTAAGAGCATATAAGATGCTAAAGTATTTGGATAATAAGGGTAAATATGGAAATAAAATAATATATCAGGGTTATTTTTGTAGTTTTGTTGTAACTTATAAGATCATTAAAAATAAGTTGGGTTTTGAGCTTTTTTTTAATAGAGCGTATTTTAAAAATTTATAAGCTCTCTAACAACTTAATTTACCAAACACATCGATCAATTTATAACTATATTAAAGAGCTTATAAGCTCAGCCAAACGCCATTTAGTTGGATTGTGAGCTACTCAACAACAACATCTACTATATTAAAGAGCTTATAAGCTCAGCCAAACACCATTTAGTTGGATTGTGAGCTACTCAACAACAACATCGTATTTAGCTATATTTGAACTCGAATTATACTATATTATTTCCCATCACTAAAATACTCCTAAACCATAACTTTAATATTAGACTAAATTACACAAGTAGAGCGATTCATTTTTGCAGACCAATAAATCCATTTACGATAATGGTTTCATGAATCTAAGCTATTAAAAAGAAATATTCGAATACCCTACAGCAAAAGGCCATAAACATCACTATTTTCATGAATCTAAGCTATTAAAAAGAAATATTCGAATACCCTACAGCAAAAGGCCATAAACATCACTATACAATAATCCCACTCTCCTTTTCACTCCTTTTCTTTTTAAATTTAAATTTTGTTTCTTCCAATTCACCAATGCCACCTTTTTCTTCTCTCACTTACTTTATTCCAGAAAAACGAAAATGGTGAAGAAACAATTAAACAACTCAAAAACCCAAATCAAAACCAAAAAAATCCTGAAAAAATAGCAAAATAAGTTGCAACTTCTCTTCAATCTACTCAATGAGCCGTCCGCTTTTCTCTGCCGCGCTCCTCTCTCTCCTCCTGCTCACCTTCTCTCTAATATCAGGCACTGTCTCTTTTCTTCTTGATTTTTTCTACTCTCGGGTTTTTTTCTGATATTTTATTTATTTGTTGACTCGGAATTCAACAGAGGTGGAAACGACGACATTCAAGCTCGTGAACAGGTGCCGGCGCACGATATGGCCGGGGATACTAACGGGCGCCGACCGCCCGGTTCTCAACCCGACAGGGTTTGCCCTCAAGAGCGGGAGCTCCAGAACTCTCCGGGCTCCCCCCTCTTGGTCGGGCCGGGTCTGGGCCCGTACCCACTGCGCCACCGACAACACCGGCAAATTCTCGTGCGCCACAGCCGATTGCGGCTCGGGGAGGGTAGAGTGCGGCAGCGCCGGCGCGATCCCGCCGGCGACTCTAGCGGAGTTCACTCTCAACGGCGATCAGGGCTTGGATTTCTACGACGTGAGCCTCGTCGACGGGTACAACATCCCGATGCTGATAATCCCTAAGGGGGGTACAAGCGCGAGCAGCGGGTGCAGTTCGACGGGCTGCCTCGTCGATCTCAACGGCGCGTGCCCACGGGGGCTGGGGGTAGCCCGTGGAAACGGAAGCCGCGAGACTGTCGCTTGCCGGAGCGCGTGCGAGGCGTTCGGCGATCCGGCGTTCTGCTGCAGCGAGGCGTACAATACGCCGGATACCTGCCGGCCGTCGGTGTACTCGCTCTTCTTCAAGAACGCGTGCCCGCGCTCCTACAGCTACGCCTACGACGACAAGACGAGCACCTTCACCTGCACCGCCGCCGATTATATCATTATCTTCTGTCCCTTGCCCTACACAAGGTGATCCTTTTTGCGAAACCCTTTTTATGTATTCTTGATTTAGTAAGTGAATTTTTCTGTTAGTTTGAAACTTTGT
Source organism: Salvia rosmarinus (assembly GCA_036937905.1). Taxonomy (NCBI): domain Eukaryota; kingdom Viridiplantae; phylum Streptophyta; class Magnoliopsida; order Lamiales; family Lamiaceae; genus Salvia; species Salvia rosmarinus. Next base: position 96,289,553 of record CM072813.1, read on the forward strand.
TAATTGAAGGAATAGAATAAGGAGAAATTATACGAAATAGTCTAGTTGATGATTCCTACTGTCTTTTAGGTGAAGATATTTGTTAAATAAGTCATTTTGGAGTGTTTCTTTATGATTTGTTTGGAACAATGAGTAGCAGGATTAAGAATGAATTGGTTTGTGCTGTGTTCATCAACTGGTTGAGAAATTTGGTTGTCTTGACTGACTGAAATTTGTGCTGCCTTGAGTCGGGAAACTTGTTTGGCGTGCATTGCTGCATTTGATGAAAGAACAAAGGCTTAGGATTAGAATCAGATTAGAAGCTTGTGTTTGATGATTTATATGATTGCCAATTGCTTGAGATTAGTCCTATAAAGTAGACTAGAAAAACATGAAATTAAATGGAGCACGAGTTTTGAAGCCATTGCTTGATTTTCTCTTGTTCCCTTGTTTTCCTTCCCTGATTGGTGCTGAATTTTTAAGAAGAAATTGAGTTAACTGGGAGATTAATTGCTAGTGTTGCTACTTGTTTGCCATAGTCACAACATTGACAAACTCGTGAACTTGTGGTGTAAAGGTCGGATATGAGGTTAAGCACAGATATTGAGTTAAATTTCTTTCCTGAGTTTTTGTTTGGTGATCGTCAATTAAAAGTTGATCTACCAAAGTAACTGAGTTTAGTTTGCAGATATCCTCTCTGTTCAACTTAACTCCTCTACAAATTCATTAATAAGTTTCACCATGCATAGTTTGCCACGGATTCCCCTTCTGCTGCTTACCAACAAGCTTAACTGTGTGCTTCCATATAACTACTTTGCAGATAACCTATGTAATGCATCTTGTGCATGCTTTTCCGTTTTCAATCAGTTTCTGTTTCCATTATCACATTGTATACTTGTATATTTCATGATCCTGTAGTTTGTTACTTAGATATTGCAACTGCACTAATATGTTGAGACCTCCTCAGGGTTAGCTAGGAAAGCTTAATATGAACATGAGAACTATTGGATACTTTGTTACGTGCTAATATTTTCGTGCATATGGTGTTATTTGCAGCATGAAATATCTGGGATTACGAAACGAATCAGCAGAGTTGCCTCTAATTAACAAAACCATGATGTACGTTGTGAGACATCACATGAGGCTGTCATCACCAGGTTTGACCCCTCAACACGCTCTTCGACGTCTACTATAAGTACTGTTTTGACATTTTTGGTAATTCAAATGCTTTCGTAAGTTATATATCTGATACCGGGTGGCCTCCTTCAGGCTGAGAAGCGATCGCAGTCAACGAAGATCAAGCATTTTGGAGTGAGCGATTGCTGTATTGCTGTCATGACTCCTCTGGTAACCTGGATTAGCTTCTAACAAGATCATCATTTTACAATGACAAGATTTGCAAGCATGAGGATGAGGCATCTCTATACATAGGTTACTTTGTATTTTCTTGATTCCACTTGTACAGTAGAGATGATGATGCTACCTATTTTGCTTTAATTGTGAGTCCAAAACATGATTTTTTTAGGATCCAGACAGCCCCGTTTCGATTGTTCGATTATGTAAGTAAATTTTGACTATTCGATGTTGGTGCGAGAGAAACCTGCAGTCGGTAACTGGGAAGAATTGTTGAGGATTCAAATGGAAACTGGGAATCATGGTTGGCTGGATGCCAATGTTTGGACAGAAAAGTGAATTCAAAGACGTCTAGTTTTCATCTGTTTCTTGATTCTTTCTATTTTTGGTGACATGAGAAACTTTCCCATGCGATGAAGGTTTCCTATGCACTAAAAAAAAATATATATATACACATACACATATACATACACGGAGAATATTCAAATAAATTTTTTATTTAAATTGATAATTTAAAATTATTTTCAGTTATTAGATTGTGAAGATTTATGAGCGCATTATTTTGTTGAATGAGTGCACCATCTGGATTTGAATCCCATGAGGAGCAAAAATTAAAAAAATAATAAAAAATTACTGTAGTAATTTCATGGAGAATGCATTGTTCTCACGTTTGTAGAATAACAAGATTTTTATAATAATTCATTTATATATATATATATATATATATAGAGAGAGAGAGAGAGAGAGAGAAAGAGAGAGATAAGGGTTAACATGAGAACTATTTTTATCTTGAGAACGTGAGAACCAAAAAATGATGAATTCACAGTGAAAGTTGATGAATCCGTTGGAAAAGTTACTGAATCCAAAAAAAATAGAATTTTCGCCTCTATGGGATTCGAATCCGGGTGAAAATTTCTGAATTTTTGAATTTAGTAACTTTCTCAATGGATTCATCAACTTTCATGACGAATTCATTTGATTCTTAGTTTTTATGATAAAAATGGTTCTCATTGGAACCAGACAATATATATATATATATATATATATATATATATATATATATATATTGGTTATAAAATGAACTACCCTTTAGATAAGAACTAAGAACCAATCACCAACATTAGATTGAATAGATTCATAATGATTTAATGATAAAAATAATTAAATCCCCAAATTTTGCTATTTGAATTTTTTACATTTTATTTTTCGTTATTCGTATAATTCATGTTGTTGTTCATGTAATTGTAGTTCTTGTGCATGTTATCACATTATAATTAATTGTCATGTTCATGTAATTCATAATATTGTGCATGTAATCACAATAATTGTGCATATAGAAATAGTTACGTAAATGAATATATAAAACCCTTGATTATAGAGCTAAACGGTTACCATTAAAATTTGAAGATAATAAATAATCTTGACCATTGGATTATATATATACGGGTTGGTTATAAAGGGAACTACCTTTTAGACAAGAATTAAGAACAAATAACTACCGTTAAATTGAATACGATCAAACGACTCAGAATTATTTAAGGATAAAAATAGTTAAATTCCTATATTTTCGTTATTTGAATATTTCATATTCTATTCTTCGTTGTTTGTGTAATTTATGTTATTGTTCATGTAATCGTAGTTCTTATGCATGCTGTCATATTCCAATTAATTATTATATTCATGTAATTTATGTTATTGTGTATGTAATCATAGTGATTGTGCATATAAAAATAGTTTCTTAACAATAATATATACTTATACAAAAGAACCACTGTTCAAAATTATAGAGTTACAATGTACGATGATGCAAACCCTAATAATGACATATGAGGATTTAAACGGAAAGAATTCAAACGACAAATAGAATGGATATGATTGGTGCTCCCTCCAATGACACTATTCATTGTCCCATCTATAAATACACACAGAATCCAACATTTGAAGGTTATCGAAACGTTGTGTATTCGAATATTCTCCAACATTTAAAGCTCAAAACTCAATAACTTATACCCATTGATTTCCAAGAAAGGAGTTTACACTGTTATCAATAAACCTTGAGAGCTCAAATATATTTATGAGCTCAATGTTTAAGCATCCTTTAAGTTCTAGGATTCCACTCTATATCTCAAGTCTATAATTCCCTAGTTAGTCACTTGTGACAACTCATTTTTAGTTGGAAACTCCTCTACTAAAAAATCTCCAGTTTGGAGTAGAAGTTTGGGAAAGTAGACAACGAAGTGTTAGTTGCTGAAAACTTAGTTATCTTGCACCTGTAAGTAAAAGATTAGGTAGACTGCATCCGTAAGCAGTCAGAGGTTTCCTAACACCAATAAGCGTAAGAGAAACGCTCAGTTTGACGGGATACAACAAGGTTAAGTCTGTGTCTAAGTTTATTTCTTATTACCATAAACAAGATCAAATCTCAGCTAGTGGATTGACTGAACAATCAATCCGTGGGTGTAAGAGTTGATATCTCAGAATTACGTAAAAATCAAATATTGTTAATATTCAGGTCTTTACTTGCAGTATCGTAATTACATTGCATATTATTGAACTGATATCACCAGCATACAACATCACAATATCATTTTAGAACACTCTATCAGTATCAGTTTGATGTTTAAAAGATAAACTGAAAACTGATATTCGACTAAGTATTTACGTCAATTTAAGTTATCGGTAAAGGCAAACACATAACCACTACATTCTGCAAGCATATTAGTTATCAGTCCAACTAACCAATTGTCTCAGTAATAATTATGTTTGCTAATTGGTAACACTCTTAACAAGACTCCATTTACTTAATTGACAAGCAAGATCTGAATCGCCATCATTAAACGATAATTATCATCAAGAATCGGTCCAATCTTTTAAAAAGAAAAATTTTAAATTTGCTTAAATGGTATATTTTCTTCCCCCATCTCATACACCAATAGTTAAAATAGTAAATTTAATTATATTATACCATTCAAAATAAATAAATAAATAGTTAGTGTTACAATATGAAACATGCATGCACATTTTAGATTCATGATCATTACCTTTCAACTAGAAAATCAATTAACTAAATATATAAATTTAATAATTTATTTAAAAAGTTAGTCCACTTTCGCATAAACATTTTTCCCAAAACATTGTCAAAAGTAGTTCACTTTATAATTGTTGGTCGTGGAAGGTGGCCCTCGGCTCTCACACAGCATGTAAAAGATTGTAAAATTAAATCCACTTTTCTCACAACAATCAATCACATGCTTCACGGAAGGAGGATGGCAATAGGGCTGGAGAATTGATTATTAATTTTTGATTAATATCAAATCGAATTGAATCCTCATCATATTCAATTAATCGAATATTGTATATTTGATTTGGGTTTGATTTACTGTAAGATGCTCTAGTTTTTTTTGCTTTTTGATTTAATCGTAACTGAACGGATAAAACCCCAAAATTGATTTTTTATTTAATTTTTAAATTTTAATTTTATGAAATATTAAAATATAAATGCAGAATTAATTTGAGTCATATTCTAATTTGATCTGTCGGGTCTCTTTTGTCTCTCCTTGCTCTTTCTCAATGACTCTCTTTCTTCTCAACCCTATCGTTGATATCCCGCCACCGAATTTATTAGAATAGTTAATTAATTTTAATTTTATAAATAATATTTTCTACTAATTATTTTTAATTTTTTCGATTAATCGAATGCCCAAATGTATTAGTGATTCAATGCTCAGTTAACCAAACTCCGTAAGGACCTGTTTGGTACGCAAGATTAGACCAAGATAGTGGACGTATCTTGACTTAGCTCGCTGTTTGGTATCCTACTTTGCAATCTTGGGAGCCCGCGTTTGTAAAGTCGGCCGGGGGTATTTCACTGTTGCTCTATAGCTTACCCATCTCTCGCCAGCCTCAAGATTGGGTATCTTACTCCAAACAGTATACAGATATAATACTTCTAATTACTATTGTACCCGCTATCTTCACCATCTTTATCTGACATTTGCTGCTACAATACCAAACAACATGACAAGCAGAGCATTTTTTCAGGTTGGTTGATGAGAAGCACCACTCACACTTCAACAAGGGCGATTCTTTGTTCTTGTTTGTGACAGAAACATATGGATTCTCACTTAATATCACTTCCCCTACAACAAAAGACAAACAAATTTAGAATAAGAAATAAATTGCAAAAACTCAAGAAATACTTGAAAAAGAAGAAAAAACGGCAACTTCTTTCCAGCAAACCTGGGAAGAAATCACGCGCGACCAAAAGGCAGCGGCCTTTTCCTGGAAGCATCGAAATTTTTAAACTTTTTCCCTCTAATGCGTTCTGTAGTTCTTCCATTAACGCAGAACTCATCGAACTGAAGAACAGAACGAAGCTTTCGATCTTCTCGCAGCTTCAGAGTGGACGGCCCCTTTTCAGCTCTTCTGCGCATAAAAGCCTCTGTGGTTGGAGAAGAAAGTGTATATAACTGCTATGTAGTACCGTATGGTAGAAATAAATGTTAGGATTTTTTTGTCATTTTTTATTTCTCATAGGGTTACTTTTGTCATAGCTAATCTTTATCTATAGTTTTATCTAGTGTACCAAACAAACAAGTTTGCTATCTATATTTTTATATCTTATCTACCAAACACTAAAATACGATATCAATCTCACATTATCTACAATACACATCTATGTCTTATCTATCTTGACATATCTAAACATATATACCAAACGAGCCCTAAATGTTTCGATGGTATATTTGGTGTTTCGAGAATTTGTTGATTTGGTTAGTCGAACCTGCAACAATGCGCAGTCCCAATTGCTAGCACCACATGTAGTGCAACACCCTCCTGCAATTGTGCCATGTGTCCAGTCAATATTTTATGTGAAAAATACTGTATAATAGATTTCGAGATAATATTTATGTGTAAAAGAAATCATTTTAGGTTTAAATCGTCAATATCACCGTAATTCAACCGGGCATGAAAAGAGGAGCCAAATTTGAGGCCCTGCACCATCGGGGAAAAAGGACTTTAATGCGGAAAAAATTAATTTATAAAACAATTCAAAATAATAACAACAAATTTTATTTATATAGCCCTATTTTAGAATCTTTAGAAGTTCCATTTATTAACCTTTTCTTGAGCGAAAGTAACAAATAATAATTATTATGAATAAAATAAAGTTTATTCCACGCCTAAAAAAGAAAATATAAAATGCAAAAAAGCAGCAAAATTTAACAAAATAAATGGGCTTGAAGAAACCTCTATGAACCAGGCCAAAATGATAACCTATTTCCAGCCCATGGGAAAATGAGCCCCATAAATACATACTTTATTTTTATCTGTAAAACAGGAAGGAAGCAATGAGAAGAACATCCTCCAAGTCACTACTGGATAAAAATAATATTCTAAGGTGGTGTTTACTTTGCATGATTAGGTTGGATAGATAAAATTAATCCAACCTAATCAAGTGTTTACTTTTAAGGATTAAAATTTGAAGATATCTCAAAGCCCGGGATTATTTTAATCATTTGAATTGTTCTTCATTAATTTAATCCAACCAATATAGATAGGATTGGAATAATCATCCAAATAAAGAGAAAATTATTTATCCCACTTTTAATCCTTCACTAATCCTTTGTAGTAAACAAAGGATTGATAGATAAAAATTATCTTATCACATATTTAATCCATCAAATAATCAATACTTCAAAATACTAATCATGCAAAGTAAACACTCCCTAAATATAATTTAATGACATAACTAAACATGAGTACTGAATAGTAACTTGCGATGTTATATAACTAATGCACATTCATTAAATATGTTTAATAATATTCCTTACTAATTTAATAGTGAGAGATCATGTCCAATCTCTACTCTCCTTCCCATCAAAAATAAAATAAAATAAAACCTAAAAACAAATAAAATAATAAGCACACAACATCCTAAAATGGTCCAAACATAATTTTCAATTCCACAACTTCCCTTCATTAAGTAACATATAAAATGTGGATAAGATAAGACACCATCATAAAATGAGCTAGTTGATGATGAAATAAATATGAACCAAATTAAAAATTCGTCTCTCAAACTCCCTATACTTCCAAATCAAGTCATCCCAGAATTTCTCCAAACTAGCCTATTTATTAAGCAAAGTAAAACCTATATGGTAAGTTGGTAACTGAAAATAAAGACGTATAATAAAATATATATTCTCAGCCATTATCTTCTTTTTGTTTTGTTTATTTATTCTCACATAACAACAAAGGAATCCCACCAATTATTTCCTTTCAGCGCTTCTTCACATTTCTCCCATATCTATTTCGTATTATAATAAAATAAGCAGAGCATTTTCATGGATCTCTCCATCGCTTGCTCTGCCTCCATCCTCAGCTGCCTTATTTCTCTCATCATCTTCTCTACAGGTAAAAACCAACTTCTAAGTAACACTTTTGCTCCATTTTAGTGACATTTTCTTCTATTTAAACATTCAATTTTTACCATGGGTTTCGAGTAAATGTCTGTTTCTCGAACTGCCGGTTGCAATGTATGTTGATATATCAGTTTCACATGAATCTTTGCCTCTCTCTCCACAGGTAAAATCCAACTTCAAATCACACTTTTGCTCCATTTTAGTGATGTTTTCTTCAAAAGATTCAATTTTTCACATGGCTTCCGAGTAAATATTTGGTTCTCGGACTGGGCCTCCCATTTTCTTGGTTTTGGTTGCAATGTGCGATCTTTCACATGAATTTCTGCCCTCTCTCTCTAGGATTTACTCATTGTTTGACTCTTGTTTAGTACAGTTGCGTTTGGTGCGACGTTCACATTTGTGAACAAATGCGAATACACCGTATGGCCCGGTGTACTCGCGAACGCAGGCAGCCCTAGGCTAGACAGCACTGGATTCCAGCTCCCACAAGACTCATCCCGATCCTTCGTCGCCCCGGCCGGCTGGTCCGGCCGGTTTTGGGGCCGGACCGGGTGCTCATTCTCCGACTCGGGCTCCGGCTCCTGCCAGACCGGCGACTGCGGCTCGGGCGACACCGAATGCAACGGATCGGGGGCGGCGCCGCCCGCCACGCTGGCAGAGTTCACCCTCGGTAACGGCGGCCTGGACTTCTACGACGTGAGCCTCGTGGACGGCTACAACCTGCCGATGATCGTGGAGGCTAGCGGCGGATCGGGCATGTGCGCGTCCACCGGGTGCGTAACGGATCTGAACCGGGTCTGCCCGTCGGAGCTCCGGGTGGAGGCGGCGAGGCCTGCAAGAGCGCTTGCGAGGCCTTCGGCAGCCCGAGTACTGCTGCAGCGGCGCCTTCAACTCGCCCGCCGCCTGCCGCCCCTCGGTCTACTCCCAGATGTTCAAATCGGTGTGCCCTAGATCGTATAGCTACGCCTACGACGACCCCACCAGCACCTTCACTTGCTCCGCCGCCGATTATACCATAACGTTTTGCCCCTCCATGCCAAGGTAAAAATAAATTTCCTTTTTATTTATTTTTGCACCATTTTCCTTCTTTATTTTAGATATAGAAAAAAAGAGGATAAGTTGGAAATATATATTTAATATTTATGGGAGAATTTGCATGGAATATTTATATTAATAAAATATTATATTAACTTATTCTCTTTTTTTCTATATCTAAAATAAAGAAGGAAAAAATGGTGCATATAATTAAAGATATAAATTATTGTATAAAATAGTTTCAATTTTCTATATTTGATTATAAATTGAAACTATCGGATATAAATTATTGTATAAGAAACATGTATATAAGAAGCATGTATGAAAGAAAGATACTATAATTAAATCATCATAATTTTTAGGAATTAAATTATATATTTTTGTTATTTAATAAAGTTTAGTATGAATTTATACTATTTATTTAACATCAAGTATATTTTCGGATTTAAACTTAGTTTATGAATATTTTTATTCTCCATTATATATTTAGGCCTCGTTTGGTAGGCCTGATTAGGTCCGATTAGCCATGTTAAAAAGCACTGTTATGTTTTGTTTCGTAATTCACGGTTAAGGTCGATTTATATCCTGTCTGCGATAAATGAGGCTATGACCGTGAGTCACCTGCGATCACTAGCCTGTGACCGCTTCATTAGCCTCATTTTCGGGTTCTTTGCCGGGCTAACGATCATTAGCCTAGTGTTCACTAGCTCCTAGCGATCACTAGCACCTAGTGATCACTAGCCTCTTTTTTTTTTTTTCGTAATCTATATTTATAATTAATCTACCAAACAACTATCTATAGTTTTATATCTATACCACTATCAAGTCTATCAAAGATGGCTTAAGGTACCTCTACACTTTATCCTAAAAAGAATGTTATCTTGGATAGATTTTCAGCAGCGAATCACACTTTTTTAGTTGCATTTTTACTATTTTAGTCATCAAGTTTAGTTGAATTATTAAATACTTCACCACATAATAAGCAGATAAATATTTAATGGGTGAAATAATGACATTTTTTTTCTCTTTATATTTTGTAACAATTATTGCAGTCAGAAATCATCGAAAGAGCCGACCCCGACAACGACAGCGCCAGGAGCAACTAGTGCAGACGGGTCGCAATCAGGGTCAGACCCGAACATGGGCGGGTCCAGTTTGGGTTCCGGTATGGGAGCAACCGGATCGGATCAGGGTTCGGTGACCGGGTCAGGTTCTCAGGAGATGATGGCTGATGGATCTTGGTTGGCTGGTTTGGCTATGGGGGATTCAGCTAGGGTTTGCTGCTACTCATCGCAGCATTTCATTGCTGCAGCTACTGCAGCCATTTTCTTTTTCTCCATTTTTTCTTGGTAGTGTTTTTAGGGTTTTAGGGTTTGCAGCTTTCTCTCTCTAGGATTTTGGGCAGCCAACACTGCTAGGCTGCCTTGAAAGGAATGAAGTTTTGGCTTTTGTTCGGTGGGATTCCAGCTATTTTTATTTTTTTGGGGGGGTTTGTCTTTTTTTTCTTGAATTTTGTATAATGTCTGAGTAGTGGTAGTTTTTTATTTTTTTAGTTCACTCCTTCCCTAGTGAATGTGTGTTGATTTTTCAATGCTTTTCTGTAAGCTCACACCAAGAATAATTATATCCAAGAAACATATAGGCATGAATTCTGCAAATAGGGTTTTTGAATTTTTAAGGTAGAAATAAAGAAAGCACGCAGTCTAGTGTGAATGTGTGTAGAAAATGTTGGTCAAATGTCTGTGAAAAGTTCCCCCCTTTGCCGCTATCACAAGCATAGCTTCTACGTTTTTGTCTGCTATAGCATATTATACATTCTTTCCATCAATCTAAAGTGTATCATTTTTATGAATACAAATTTTAATAAAATTATTGATAAGTATTAATTAAATATAAAAAAGATATATATCATATGATGAGTTATGAGTGAAATAAATATTTTTTTTATAAATAATGAATAATTATGAAGTTTAATAATAAAAGTAATACTCTAAAAAGGAAAATGATACATTTATATAAATACCAAAATAATACACATTTGGTAGACCGAGGAAGTAATAAATAATATTTTTATCTCTTATTCCAATCGTAGCGTCACTTGTTAGTAGCATATAATTTTCATAACAAAGAATAAACATAGCAATCTTCAATTGAATGTTTTTGATGTATGGTTTCATCTCCTCTGCTCAGAGATAGCATTGAATTCGTTTTTCTGTTGCCATAGCTTACACGAACCTCGTATTCTCCGAGGAAGCCGATGAAGCTGAAGGCACCGTGGTCTTTGATCTCTCCTCGACCGCTGTCGTCCGCCACTCGCAGCAGAGCGTCAACAATGTCTCTGGCCGGAAGGTTTCGGAGACCGTAATCCGTCAGACAAATCTGCTAGCATCCATTGGGATGCAATGCAGAGTTGCAGACCACAACATGATTCCATTGACAGAAGGGTGTAAGAAACCTTCTCTCAAAACTACCCCTAAATAATTTGGCCTACAATAATGATTTCTCAAAAAGTTAGTTATACAAACATGAAGGTCAAACTGTAATTTCAAATTGCTTAGAAATCAAGAACCTGCAAATCTTGGTCAAATTTCTTGCAGATATCCACCTCCGGAGTGGAGAAATGCCCTTCGAGTCCGATTCCGTCCATCACCACGTCGCCCACTCCAAGTTCTTGCAGCCTTGAGACCTAGTGATTGATTGTAGATTTTGCATCGTCACAGGTCTCGAGCACGTTTTAGTCATTCACGAACATGCGAGCCAGAGGATCCGTTCCCTGAGTTGTTCGAAATAATTCAGAGGCGGCGTTGGGGCCGAGCCTCCGCTAGTAGAAATCCCAATGGAGCATCTTTTTTGTCGACGTCCCAATGTAAGAACTCGTTCTTGTAGTTGGAGATGAGGCTCTATATCCGCGAGCTGACCGTATACTTCACTTCAGCTCGGGTGTTGGTAGGGTTCGAACCCCCGGAGGCAAGTAATTCAGGTCCTCCAAGAACATGTTGTGTCCCCTCAACTGTGATCAGGGTTCGTCGTGCAAATTCTAGCATTTGATTGGGGATCGTGTAGTTTACCTCTCTTTCTCGAGGCTCTGTTGCTGCCCCTTTCAGCTCGTTTTCAAACACACAACGTTAAATCACTCCACAAACCAATTCTACACCGATGGGGAGCCTTGTGTAAGTCTCGAAAATCGTCCATATACTAGAAAACGCCTTCGTAGTTACAATTATTGACCAGTCTAACGAATCTTGATCCGTCTGACCGTTTTACACTAGTTTTTGTACATCTTGTTGGAAATCAGTGTGTGTGTGTATATATATATATATATATATATATAGGAATGAGATCAAATACAAACCATTCTAAAAATATAAAATAAGAACCATTTTCAGCCCTTGATTCGTGAAGATCTATGATGAATTCATCACCTTACTTGATGGATTCAAACTCATGGGTTCGAATCCTATGAGGGACGAATTTTTAATTTTCTAAATTCAGACGTTTTCATGGCGAATTCAGACGATTCTGAAGTTCGTAGTTTATAGGTTAAGGATAGTTTTTACAATAATCACTCCCTATATATATATATATATATATATATATATTATGTGGTAAAGTTAATAGGAAGTTACTTTGACCAAGATTTTGAGTGACGTAACGTTTAATTTTGTGAAATTAAACGGCATACGATCGATCTACGTTTCGAGTAGATGATCGTGGTTTATTCACATTCCCAAATCGATTTCATGATGGTGAAAATAGTGAATCAAAGTTGGTCACTTAAACATGAAGTTATGTGCTTAAGGGATAAACATAGATTAATTAATCATTATCTCACATTAATTAATGTATCTTCTAGAGTGGCAAAGGCGGGTCGGGTGGCCTTACCATGGCTGAGCTGTGGTTTTACGGGTTGGGTGGCCGGCCGAAATGCTATCGGGCTCAAAATGTGGTAGCCAGTGAACCCATCGGGCCACCGGACAAACCCGCCCAATATTTAATTTAATAAGATATTATTTTAATTTCAAAAAATATGATAACAATAAATAAATTAAATCTACTAACATCAATTTCAAATTAAATAAGATAAATTACGTCTACTAACATCAATTCCAAAATAAATAAAATAAATTAAATCTACTAACAAGTCTAATATCAATTTCAACGTAAATAAGATAAACTTAAAGTTACAAAATATCATCAAACATCAAACATCGACCTTAAAGAAATGTAATAGAGAGATGGATGGACGAAAGGATGAGTTTAATAGTCATTCATTTTATTTTCTATATTTACTATTTAGTATTTAATACTAATATAAAATATTAAAATTTTAAATGTGTGTGGACTTTTAGCTCGAAAACCGGGATTTTAAGCCTCAAAGCCGGTAGGCCTTCTGGCTATGTGGGCGGGCTTTTAGGTTCGATTTTTCGGCCACTATTTTCTGAGCCCAACCCGACCAATTCGGGTACCGGTCGGCCAGAGGCCGAGTCAATTTTAAACTCTAGTATCTTCATTAATTATCTTATAAGTGGTTCATTGAATACTTAGTATAATTATGTACATAAGTGATGGGCTGGAAAGCCCAACGTGCACGCCGCCGCCGCCCGCCTGCCGCCCACGCCCGACCTAGAGCCCGGGTTTGTGGACTTGGATCTTGGTCTTTGGACTTGTTTCGTAGGCCTGGTTCCGTGGCCCAATGCCCGTATCTTTTGAATCAACGTTTGATCGAGCTCAAAAATGGAGGTGGTCCGAGACCCAACTCGTGTGGCCCAATCCGTTGGGCCTGCTGTGCACCTGAAGAGATGTCCGGATACATCCAATGAACCTGGACGCACGCGCTGTCCAGATTCGTCGTAATTGTCGGTAAACCCTATACCCTCTGCAGAAAACGTGGGTGTAATTCTCACATTGTCTCCAAAAACCGCCGTGTAACCCCCTCTGCAATCAATGTGGGACATAACTTCGTAACACACGACATCTAAGCGGGTGTTGATTCCAGCATGCTTCCCATGAGGGAGACGACGCCTATAAATATGACATGTCTCCCTAGCAGTAGCCATCTACTGTCTACAGCATTCTAAAAGCATTCTCTGCACACATAGTACGTATCCAAGCTATGTCATCGCCTCCATCCAATTCGTCGGAGCTCGTTGGATTGCGGTGCTACTACCTTCGAGACGTTGCTGTTTTATCTTTGAGGACGATACTCCAGAACCGAGAGCACTATCGTGGCGTATCTCGTCTTGCGGAAATAGGCCTCCTCGACTCGGCATTAGAATACGATTATTTGTATTTTATTTCTGTTTCTAGTTCATTTTTGTTTGATCTCCTATACATATTTCTGTTTTCAAGTTGTAATACACTTATACACCCGACAAGTTGTACAGTTCTGTACATAATTTTCCAACACATCTATTACCTGATATGGTAAATTCCCTAGGATGCTCTCTGCATTGGCGGAACCGAACGGAAAATCTTGAGAAATTTGCTCTACAACCATGGTCCATGGTGGCGCACTGCAACCTCTTCCCATCAACATCAGATACGTGCAGTATGGCAGTGCGTTTTCTTTTCCGCATTCAAGCATGTCTTAACGACTAGAGTTCAATCTTCCTAAAGGGGTACATTCATGTCGAAATAACGCTGTTTTTCAGTAATTATGTAAAAAACATAATGTGTATATCATGCTTTGCTGGTTTGCATTCCACTGCTGATAATAAGTAAAGGGCTGAAGAGAAGCACTAGAAACTGATATAACTGTCTGCTGCTTTTCTGCATTGTGCTATCATGCATAAACTGAAGCTTATATCATCTAAATTTCAATGATATGATGATCTCCAGAACGTGAAGTACCTGAAAGTAGACGAGAGCATAGTTTGAAGGTGACTTGAGGCTGAATCCATCTTTAAGAAACGACCAGCATCCACTCCTGTACGCGAAAGTGGTGTTATCAGTCGTTAGACTGGCCTTTATCGCAGCAGAATCCGCACCGGATATCTTAACCCACCTGTTTGATCAACAGATTTTTAGAATCAAAATTTGAAGGAATAGTGAAACAGATAGAAGCTGAGATAGGTGAACTTAACTGGAGAACGTGTAGATCCTGTCACTGGTGAGATTGCTCAAGGCGAAAGCAGGGGAATTCATCCCAGTTCCAAGAGTCCAATTCTTGATGATAACACCAATGTAGAGCGGATCATCCAGTGCTGGCACTAGCATACAAGAAAGAAACTCGAACATATACAACACGTTAAAGGGTCAAACAAAATCAAGAAAATTTTCATATTTTGAAGTGGTAGAATTGAGTTTACCTCAATACTTGCAGAATAATTGTAGGAAGGCCCTTCATCATACAAAGAACTAGAAGTAGTATTAGTAGCTCTGAGGTGGAGAAAGAGTCCCCATAAGAAAACGAATAGTAAACTTTTCATGCCCTGAACCATAAATTCGGACCAGCATACACCACCAAAGTAGTGATTCTCTTACTACCTTCGAATGAACAAAACTTACAAATCGACTCTGCTAAACCCTTTAAAGGAGAACGAAGATTGCGAATGTGGAGAAAATGAGGTGCTTAATAATGTGATAACTAAGTGGTCTTTGTGATCAAGCACATGGTCATCAAGAACGAACCTTAAAAAGTAGTAAGACAAACGACGTTTCAACGAATTCTTCATCCCTTTATTAACTACATGATTTTGCCAACTATTTTGGAATTTAGAAGGAATTGTAACTTGAATATTTGCTTAAATTGTCTGTTGCTGTTTTTGGAGGATCTAAATTAATAGACTCGAACTATATATAACTTAAATGTGGGATTGAAACAATTATTCTTATTGACATGTTCTCTAAGATCTTGTTCTTTTCTTAAATCTGCATCAGACAGTTCATCTAGTCAATCCACTGAACCGTGGCATGCCATATATGCTCAACGTTGTAAAGGGATCGTCTTGCATATGTCTAGAATCTACTAGCATTGTGCAATTAGGGAAAGCTTAGAACATAAAGTGCAAAAAATAGTTATTGAGAAAAAATTCAGCAACTATTGCATGATTATTGAATCATACACAAACCAACTTAGTCACAAGATGATATAAAAGTTACCATTGGAAGTAATGTCATAATATTAGCTCAAAAGCTTTTGAAAAACATAACATGCTTAAGTTGAGAGGGGAGCTAAGTTACAAGACTCACTTCCATTTCATGTTAGTGATTGGCAACGAGACGCCCTGCGCCTTATCTACACGCCTCAAGGCTCAAAGGTCGTTGATTCATTGCTTAAATGTGGCTGCAAGAACAACGGAGACCAAACACGAGCTAGAAGTTGTGCTGCAAGTACAAGTGCTCTTGAGGCGAGGCCGGGCCAATCTCCTCTACCAAACTCCTCGATGCATCCCCAACCCTGGTCCCACTTCCCACATTCCTCGTCTCAATGTTCTTAGCATCAAGATCAGATTCGGAGACAGATGACTTCCTCCTCTGCGAGGAAGCCACGCTGGGGAAAGTGATCCAAGACGGAGCCCTAAACTCGATCCTCTGATCCTCCATGTCAGCCCCATCCGTTTCTGAGGTGGATCGGTTCCCCGACCTCTGAGACGACTTCTTATGCATCCGACTACTCCCCAACACCACCTCAGTCGGCAAGATGGGCTGCTCACTGCACGGGCTGCCCATCAACTGAGCAAGCGCACGCTCCAAAGCCGTTGTAACTTTATCCATAGACGGTCTCTCCTTCCCTCGCATCCTCACACATTTACTAGCAATATTGGCAATCCGTTTTAGGGCTTCAAGATCGGATGGAGGCTTCAACGACAGATCAAGAACAGCCTCCACATCGCCATTTTTAATCAAAGGACGGCCCACTCGACTATATTGCCTTCTTCATACTGCATATCAATGGCCTTCCTCCCACTTAAAATCTCCAACAGCAAAACACGAAGCTATAAACATCAGATTTCGTTGTGAGGTAATGCAGCCTATAGTACTCGGGATCAAGATACCGAGGGTCCCTGCAGGCAGCTCAGCTAGAGGCGAGCTGCTATTGGCGCCCAGTAAAGATAGGCGAAATCAGCCACACGGGCATTGTGCTCCTCATCTATCAAGATGTTTGAAGACTTTATATCGCGATGGATCACAGGAGGGCAAGCATAGCCGTGGAGATACTCAATCCTCGAGCTGCTTGGACAGCAATTGTAACCCTCCTCACCCAATCCAACTGCTCCTTCATCTCCTTATTCTTGCTATGAATGTGTTGATGCAGAGAGCCATTAGCCATGAACTCATACACAAGAAGCCTCTCACCACCTTCCTCACAATACCCAAGCAAGTTCAACAAATGTGCGTGGTTTAAACGTGAGAGCAAGTCCAATTCCGTGTGGAACTCCTTCGAGTTCTTCTTCATATCCAAGGACAAGATCGCCTCTTCACTGCAACAATTGTGCCATCCTTCAACACCCTCTGAAGACACACGAAGCTCCCCTCCCCACGAGGGATTCGTCCTGAACCCCTCCGTGGCCCTCTCGAGCTCCTCGTAGGTGAACTTCTGAGCTCTCCTAATCTTCAACTCATCAAAATCCGGCCTAATTTTCCCACTCTCCTTCCTAAACGAGCTAATCCCACTACCTTTCCTCGACTCAACGGAGCACCTACAGTTCCTCAGCTTGTACCTCACATACAAAACAGAAGTCAAAGCCATAGCACTCACCAAGAACACAGCAAAACAAACCTCTGCAACTATAATAGGCAACTGCAATGACCAAAACCTCTCACTCCTAATCCCACCACCACCACTAACAACAACAATGGAGCAATTCTTGACACACCCACTCGAACTACAACTCGAACAATTATACCCACATTGCCTATCGACCACCCCACCACATCCAACCACCTCATACATCTCACCACCACACTCCCCACTGCAAGGCACACAAATGTGGGCGCCGGGAGACTTGCAAGGCGCACTGGCATTGTTGAACTCATGGTAGCCACGGGCGCACACCCCTGTCTTGCAAACCCCGGGTGAGACAGCCAGAGGCATAGCTGAAGGGAAGTTAGCACCCCAACAAACTGGAAGCAGAGATGTCTCAGCTATGATCCCACAAGTGAAGTAATCCCCTGCAGCAATCTCATACAGCTTCACCCCCAACGGCGGCGGCGTGCTCCTCTCCACCTGATAACCCCAGCAAACCACACCCCGACCATTACTCCGAATCCCACAAGCATGAAACTTCCCTCCCACCACCGATAACATGGGATCATCTGGTGCCGAATCCACATTAAGCTGCCCAGCATACATCACAGCAGTAGCAGAAGCAGAAGCAGAAATCTCTTCTTCAAGATCCAGACTTGTACCCCAGCATACAACACTCGAATGCACACCCTCCAAAATCCCACAGACATGAAACCCTCCAGCTGCAATCGTTCGAAACCTCGAATCCTTCGGAACCAAACCTATCACATTGCTACTAGTTTGATCGCCCCAGCAGAAAACACTCCTATTCTGAGCAAACAGACCACAATTAAACTCTGAGCCAGCAGAAATGGACTGGATCTGCCCATCAAAATCATGACTTTTGTCATGTTATAACCCCAACAATCCACTAAAGAAGTGTTCCTCATCTTCCCCATCAAGGGCTTCCTCAATCCGCACAAATGGTGGTCTCCTGCGCTGATTTCTATGTATTCTGCGTTTCTCGACGTCTGCAGAGAAACGCCCATCTGAATGAACCCCGTGTTTCCCCAGCAAAAGGGTTGATTTGAATCGATTAGCAGGCCGCACACGAAGCCGTTGCCGGCGGTGAGGCCGAGAAAATGGAGATGTTCCGGCGTTGCATGAATTATCGCAGGGTTCGAGCCGTAGCACGTGGCGAGATGGGAGCCGTCGGATTTCAAGCCGCAAAAAACGGGCCCGTTCTCGCCGTATGATATGGCGATTGACGACATTGATCCCAAGCTCGAAACTTCGCAGCATAATACACACGAAAGAAGCAGCGCAAAGATCGCATTTTTATCAAGGAAAAGAATCATGCGCTTCATCCCTTCAAGAACAAGTCTTGAACTAAGTCTCTCTCTCTCTCTCTCTGGCTGGGACTTGAATTCTTGGCGGAGGAGGTGTTGAAGGTGGCTGGAGGTGGTATGTGAGTGAGAGAGGGAGGGAGAGAAAGGGAGCTGGTGGTAGCATTTAATAAAAATCTGACGGTTGATATTGATGGACTGATGATCGGACGGTGGATATTTGTTTTAAAATATAAAGCGGATGCAGGGTGCCGCTGGATGTCACGCTCATATTTAATGCGCCCTTTTTTGGGTTTCATCTAACTAGAATCGTTTGTAGGACTCATTATTTTGAATTTTGTACGGGTTATAAAAAAAATTAGTTTTCAGTTACCTATAAAAGTTATTATTAATATGTTTAAATATTGAGTGGGGCCACCTTGTATAAAATTTAATGGTACTAATTATTTTATTTTATTTACCTTTACTACGATAAAACTCTCGAATTATAGAATAAAAGATAAAATGTTATTGCATTTATTGTAGTGGTTCACTTGCCTAGTTGATTATTGAGAGGTGATTATAATCTTTTGAACAAAAAAAGAATATTATAAAATAAGACCTTAATTACTTGTTTTCTTTTGTAGAGCTTCCAAGACATGATGATACTTTAGCATGAGCTATTAAAATTTATCTGTTTCTCTTCTTTTTTGGTTATCTTAGATCTTACTCTATTTTATATTTTCTATTTATTTTTTAAAAGATATTAAATAAAAGAGCATTTGGCAATTGATGATGAGAGCACGATCACAACGATACAATCCTTTATGTCTTTACAAATACAAACCCAATCCTACCTATTTAGTTTACTGTAATAATAAATGTCACAAACTGCCACATTCTACCAATAATTACCTTCTAATTATGTCACTAATCATAATAATACTACATTAATCTATTATAGTGTATGGACTCAAACATTCCATCTCTTATGTGTGTATGTTTCATTATTCTAATTTAACATGTTCATTGCACATTAGTTTTTTACTTTAACCGTACTAAATATATTTGTATATGTGTGCATTAGTGAGATATTACTTGAGTTGCAAACCATGCGACAATTTTCACATGACGTCGACAGATATATATGAAATCATTGGTTAATTATGTGCTGAAAAAGATAGGTTAGTAGATAAAAAAACACAAAACATTAGTTTATCTTCTTGATGTTTACATCTTATAAATCAAATCATACTTACACGTCAGATATACGTGGTCGTATTTATAACCATTAAATTAAGTATTACCTAATATATTTCATCTATTGTAGCATTAATTAAGCCTTGCTCATTTATTTTATCTATTCGGTGCAGGTCACAATTGTGAATTAGTCTGATAATATTGGTATCGAAAAGTGTAATTAATTAGAGATGACACAAAGCTAGCTGCCAATGCGAATGAAACAAAGTCATTTTAGATTTGAGGTAAACAAATCGAACTTTTTTTATATAAATATTGTAAAATAATTTATTGGCCTAAATTTGTCACAAAATTATATTATCATGCTGAACTCGTGTACTCATTTTAAATACAAAATATCGTTATTTTGTTCACGATGGTAGTTACATGTCATCTTTAATTGTCAATTTTACTTTCTGACATCGATGATCATTTTCAAACTAAAGTATACATAAATCTAATAAATTAGCTTGAATAATTAAGGTATTGAACTAAAATTTTGCAAAAGTCATATTATTAAACTAGATTGCGGTTTCCAAATATTTTATCAACACATATTTTTTTTTTTTGATATCATGGGAAGCCGCATGCTTCTTAGAGACACACTGGGTAAACCCCATGGTCACGTGCAATAGCGCGCAAACCACAGGAGATGTAAACCACACTTGGAAACCAGGGTGTGTGACTAAACCCATAAAGGCGTTTGATGGGGTTGAACCATGACCTCTACCATGCGAACCTACATAACCATTGAATTTGTCGCATGGGACTTTATCAACACATATGACTTATACGTCGAAGGTGCCAAACATAACTTTTCATACGTATTAATAAAATCTGAAAATAAATGAAAATCGAACAGATTGTAACTATAATCATTTCACATAAGTATATATATTTGTCTTTTCTGGAGTATATATAATATTGTTTATAGATTGGAGTGATGGGTGAGCTTCTCGGGATCTCGGGACGACTTTTGTGGTTTATATTTTGATTAACTCAAGGGTAAGATACAAAATAATGCTACTTTCCAAGATCATCAATATCCTAAATCGTAATATAAAAATCAAATGATGAACTGTTTTTCATGTGAGGCTCGTTAGGTTCATATGGAAACTTCGGCATATCCTTTCTACAGAAATAAAATATATTTTTGGATTCTAGAAATAAAATTGAACAATGTTGTGAATTTGTATGTTAAATTTTGTTCGACTTTATTGGGCAAGGTGTTCCTATCGTATATAGTCTCAAACTACAGGTCTTGTCAGCTTATGTGTGTATTGACTATTGAGTGTCACATGCATGCATGAGATTTGTGAAACATCAAAGAATTTTTTATACAATAAACTAACATAAAATTTATTTATTCATTGCATATTTGTAATTTTGTAAGAGTATAATTGTATCTATTTCCAAATATAAATTTTATGTGCCCGATCTAACAAAAGATGCCATCTTACATAATTTGATTTGGAGAATAGAATGACTAGATTATTTTTGTAGAATAACCTATTTGATAGAGCAAGTTCTTTCATGATTCAAAAATTATCAATTATCAATTGAATCTTGTACGTTAAGTTAGAATGGATTCATATATGTTTAAAAAAGTTAAAACGAAAATGTCCAGCTATCCTTTATCATAGAATAGAAAGGGGAAAAATAACTTCTTTTTTAATTTTACAGTAAATACCAAGGTTATCGGGTTATTACTAAGTTTAGGGCATCACTGGTATGTAATAATTGAACGGTGATCCTACGTCCATTTTGATTCCTATAACTGATAAAATTTTTACATTAAGAATCATTATTCCCGAAGAAATGCTCATTCCCATTACTTGATATTAACAAAATTCAAAGTATACTTTTTTTAACAAAACTACTCCCTACATTTTTTTTATGTGTCTCATGCCAGCAAATTACCAAAAATAATAATACTAG
The DNA here is from genome assembly GCA_036937905.1 of Salvia rosmarinus. Taxonomy (NCBI): domain Eukaryota; kingdom Viridiplantae; phylum Streptophyta; class Magnoliopsida; order Lamiales; family Lamiaceae; genus Salvia; species Salvia rosmarinus. The sequence continues at coordinate 96,311,515 of CM072813.1, forward strand.
TAATATTTATCATTGTAACCTTACAAAGCTGCATCCAATTCTCAGCAACCAATTTCCCCCAACCCCGTGCCACCAACCACCACATCTCCTCCGCCTTCATCTTCGTCGGCCCCGGCCCGGACACCGCCGCCAACCACCCACAGCAATTCAAGTGGCAAAAGAAAGATAAATGGCACATCATCGCCAAGATCCACACCTCCGCTGCCGACTCCGACGACCTCACCCCGTGCGCTGCCGACAGAGAAGAACCGGCACTGCACGAAGAAGAAAAGGAATATCCCCAGCCGGCTCCGCCTGAGTACCTCCTCCGTCGGGCGTGGTGGTTCGGCCATAAGGCGACGACGCAGCGGCGACGAAGCGAAACCCTAGTTTCCTCATCCGGGATCTTCCTCGAGCTGCATGTGAATATATAATAATGTATCACGAAGGCTATTGCATGTATCTAACATAATCAATAAACCTAATCCTTGCTATGGTGGACACATATATACTGAAATTGCATTAACAACGATTATTTTGGTAAAAGTTCATATACGTAGTTCGTATAACCAAAACGAAATTCGGCCTTCATACCTATCGCTGAATTAGTAGTAAAACAAACAAAGTTAACTACGACAACACTAATAAATTGAACCAAAACTAATTAAAGAATGCTAATCTTACTAGTATTAGATACAAATTCATAACTAGTACATTAGTCACACAAATGCATCGCAGGTTAGAGGAAGAATCTTAGCACAACTAAAATACCAACATTGTATTTTATATTTGAGTCAACATCTCGTATTTCACTATTATAAATGCACGTATCAACTTCTTGTCGGAAAAAGTGTGCGAGCGATGCAAGTACTTGTCGGACGTATTCAACTCGAAAGCGAAAGTAGGAGATCAAACTAAAAGAACTTAAAAACAAAAGTAAATACAATAACCGTATACTAATGCCGAGTCGAGGTCCTCTTTCCATGAGGCGAAAGCGCCCGATAGTGCTCGGTTACGGCGTATCGTCCCCAAAGATGAAGCGGCAACGTCTCAGTAGGTGGCGACCGCAGACCAACGAGCTCCGCGAGCTGGACGGAGGCGGGGCAGAGCTTGGATACAAAACAATGTATGCGAGAAAAATACTCTTGGAAGATCTTTGGAATGCTTTAGGCGATGGGTGGTTTATCTTGAGGAGACATGTCCTATTTATAGGCGTCGTCCCCCGTAGAAAGCATCTTTGGTCAACACCGCATTGATGCGGGTGTTCTGAGTTATGTCCCTATTGAGTGTGGCGGTTTACGGAGACAACGTGGGCACGTTTCATGAAGCCATCATGTCGACACGTTACCGGCGGTTATGGCGAATCACGGACAACGCGTGCGTCGGGTTCATTGGACGTATCCGGACGTCTCTTCAAGTGCAGCGAGCCCAGCGGATTGGGCACACGAGTTGAGCCTCGGACCAACTCCATCGCACGCGAGCTGCGGTTGGGCTACACGGGTGGGCCTCGGACCAACTCCATCTTTGGGCTCGATCAACGTTGATCCAAAATATAAGGACAATGGGCCACGAAGAAGCCCACGAGCAGCCCAAAGAACGACCCAAAGACCACCCAAAGACCAATTGCCAAGATCCAGATCCAAGATCCAAGATCCACGATCCACGTACCGCGGAACCGGAACCAAAACGGAACGAGGCGAGGCGGGGCGGGCGGGCGCGGGCATCGGCGTCGGCACCGGCACGGCGCAGGCGGGCGGCGGCGGCGGCAGCGTGTCTGTGCGTGGGCTTTCCGACCCATCACTTGTGCATAATTATACTAAGTGTTCAATGAACCACTTATATAGACAATTAATGAAGGTACATTAATCGATGTGGGATAAGGATTAATTAATCCATGCTTATCCCCTTAATCCAATAACTCCATGTTTAAGTGACAAACTTTGATCTATTATTTCTCACTCCGAAAATCGGTTTGAGAATGTGAATACACCAAGATCATCTACTCGGGCGTAGATCGATCCTATACCGTTTAATTTCACAAAATTAAATGTTCGTCACTCAAAATCTTGGTCAAAGTAGCTTCGGCAACTTGACCACATATATAATAAATATATATATTCACGATTTCAACAATCCCCACATGAGTGGAAATAGCCATATGCATGTATGCGAACACAGCTCGATCCTCGAGATGTTAAAATATTTGGACGGTGGTTTATGGCCTTGAACCTTCCATAGTTAGTACCATCGAGTACACAGGCGGATTAGTGGACACGATGCCTTGAACTATTCCCCACAACGTGCCTTGAGACAATGGTATTAACACTTTAACA